>CM064881.1:337500-2777500 GCA_003313485.2 Penstemon barbatus | reverse complement strand
TTTTTTGTATTACTTTAGCCCCCCCGACCAAAAATCCTGGATCCGACCCTGTATATAGTACAAGGGTCTGCTTCATAATGCACCATACAATCAGCATTTCGCATTTGGAACTCTTCTAATCTGCACCTGTATGAGAGGATCATAGTTTCTTGAACTGATGTACTATAATATTCAAACTAATTAGCCCTCAAGAACTTTGTGAACTTTCATTTGCCCCACTAACAAAAAATGTCAGAAGGTATTCAAATGCTCCAGATTAGCAACAACACTTCAGAAATTTATTATATCATATATGGGTGTGTTTGCATGTGTGAGATCTATATAAATCTTGCAAAATGTCTTTGCCAATGTTCCTCTAAAATGATAACAATAAAGAGCGAGTGTATTTTACCTATTAAGCGCTCAGCATAGGACTTCCCAACATTCACAAATTCATGCTGAAGAAATTGCAAAAGGTTCTGCTTTGAGGTTTCAGCAATAAGTCTTTTGATCAGAAGTAAATCAACTGCTGAAGGATGATACTTGGTCTCAAGAGGAGCTGGAGGCATTATATCCGTCCTTCTAGCGAATCTAATGGTGACATTTTTACTTCAAAAATAAAGGAAAAAAGTAAGTCACTTGATTTCAATGCAATAATAAGACAATGCAGATAAGCTGATTGACAGCAAGAGAATTAGAGCAAGTACTCGGGAGCTTCTGACAGAAACTTGAAAAGAAATTGTGCATAGGGAGTGATGACAGCAATTTGACGCATATAATGCAGTATTTTCGACTGTATACACAAAGAAAATCATAAAACTAATTAGAAAGGGAAAATGCACTGGAAATTAGAGTTAAATTGTTAGATTCATACACGATATGTTGTCCAGTTCCCCTCAATTACTATCTGGATTTCAGCTCCATGCCATCTTTCCTCGGTCTTTCTTTTCTCGTGTACATGAATGTGAGGAATGTTCCTAAAAATTTATAAAATACAACATCATCGTTTTCCTCTAGGCTTCATTTGCACATGGAGAGGGATTTGGAGAAAGGATGTCAGATGACTCCAATATTGGGTGGATTTCAAACCATCAATTTGGATGAAAAGATAGTACAAAGTGGCTACTTAAGGATTTGAAATCCACCCAAAATCAAAGCAATCTAAACAAACACTATGGATTTGACGTCCATACCTCCAAGTCCATCAATTCAATAAATAAAAAAATCCAAGAAGATTTTACTGCGAAGCTCTGAACGATATATTGCCATACCGATGAATGTCTATATCTAATCTGCAGAATGATGTATGGTTTTGGCCTTTCATTGATGAAAGGATCTCAATCGGAAGTCCAGTGCTCATTTTGGACCAAATAAGTGCCTGAATGTGTAAGAGATAAATAAAATTTTATGTTAGTAGGATTACATTTGCCATCTCTATTGAGGGAACCACATGTACAACAAACTCTCATGTCTTAGTACATATAGCAATGGACAAAGTCTGCAATAAGCTGCCAACTCAAATTGTCATCATACAACATTGAATTATTTTTAAGCTACGACAAACAAGTTTTTAAAATAAATTTTCAGAACATACCATCTTTGCACCAAGTCCATATTTCCCTCGTGTCTGTTTTAAGCCGTACTTTGTTCCAGAAAGAACTGCACAAACACAACTCTCATAATGACCAAATAATTAACAGAAAATAAGGAACTTAACAATTTAGTATCATACTTTAGGCAACTCCAATATCATGTCAGCAATTATTTTCAATGGATATAAACAATTTTCACAACTCGATATATGAAACTATTTATATTGAAAAGAAATAGAAAAAAAGAAGGAATTTGGTCTCAAAACCTCTTCCAAACATATTTGGGATATCATCATGTGGCATTCCTCTTCCATTATCCTATATCAAAAACAAAGGTGCAGTCAGAAGAGTAATTGTGATGAAGTTGTCGACTATGCAAAGCATGCCATTGGACTAGATGGCATAAACTTATGTATACCTTGCATGTGACCCTGTAATATGAGGCCTCACGACTCTTCATGGTCTTCGCAGCCATTGGTGTTTTACCTTTCTTCCCAAGAGAAGCATTTTTTACCTGAATCTCTTGAAGACGAGTTTCTTTGGCAAGTCTTTTCTATAAGCAAGAATACAGTACAAGCTTTAGATGACTCGTGAATACCATTCTTAGCCACGGGGTTCAAACATTAAGAACTCTAATCGGTATACATTCAGAAAATACGTAGGAAAAATATACACAAACATTACTATGGAGTCAAATCATTTTGCACAGTCAAATAATATGTAGGAAAAATATACCTCGCGCGCCTTGTCTGTTTCAAAATCGTCATATAACGCTGCATCTACACGTTCATGCTCTCCAAGACCAATCATAGAATTGTACTTGCTTCTCCCAATCTCTTCACTAGAACGATCAAGGAAACGAGATCAACAGTAATCAAATTTAAACAGAAAATGGATATATTAAACTTACATTGTTATTTCTACAATTGGTAGTTCGGAGATTGACTCAGCTGAATCGAGCGCATTTTCAACAAGCTCTCTCACTGTAGTGTATAAACATTTTCCTGGCTGTGACAATTAGAAAAGATGGATAAATGATAGAGGACTTATACAGCCAAAAAGTTATAATTAGATACAATTAATAAATTATAAAGCAAAATAAATTAATAGGTACTTGTATCATATTTAAACCTCACGTTATCAAACCCAGCAATATTCTTGTTATCTGCAAAGAACTCAGCCGGAGATTCTGCCCAAAACAACAATTAAAGGAAACCCAACAAAAACAATTTAATCATCGTGTCGTGGATATACAGAAAAAGGGTAAAAGAAAAAGATACTTTGTTTGAGTTGCGCTGCTGCATCTTTGGGCTTTCTGGGTGTTTTCGATTTCGACTTTGTTTGAGCTGCTGGACTCTCACTGCTTCCTGCTGTATCCATTTCTCAAGCCGATTTTACTGTATGCAGGCGGAACCAGCGCACCATAAATAGGGATTTTGGTCCTCCCCTCCCGCGCCAAATTTTACAGAGAGTTTTGAGCTTTATTCATTAAATTCGGTTAAAATCATTTATTTGTTCTTGTTTGTAGGCTGGTTTTTCCAAATGGACTGAAAAAGGTCTATTCTATTCTAATAGGTCTTTTATATAATTTAAATAGTAGTAGTATGGGTATAGCGGCCTTATTATCTTTGGGCCATGTGCCCCTCAAAAAAAAAAAAAAAAAAATATTTGGGCCATGTGAGTTTCTTCTAGTACTACATATGATATGTATGATACATATATATAATAAAATGTATATTTTAGATGGTTTCTTCACGATCAATAAATATGATATATCTTCCAGGGTATACAAAAAAATAGTAGGTCGGTCGAGTTAACTTAAGTCGGTGATTTGTACATTAACCGTTAAAGAAAGGCTTGCCTGCTAGGGTATACAGAATTGGGCCCAGGCCCATATTTAAAAGGAATCCCCGGCCCATTATTATGCACAAACTGACAATTTTACTTGTAAAATTATTCAAATTATTATAACACGACAATAATTGTTATATATAGACACGAAGAAGGCCTAGCTCTTTGAAATTTGACTTCCATCTTTGAAAGATCTTCGTGCCACTGTCACTTTCACTTTTCTCCTAATGTTAAACGTTTCCTCTTTCGCTATCCCACATTTTTCTTTCCGTGAAAATGTGAAATGATTCAACTTCTATTGTATTGAACAATTTAAATCCTTAATTTGTTTATCTTTCTTTTATTTTAGAATAATTTCAAAAGACTTGACTTGCCTGTTGGTGATGAAGGTCTAAAGAAAAATCATTTGTATAGTTTCATTTAACATTTCTTTTTTTTTTTTTGGCTAACAAGCTTCTTTGGGCCCTTTTTGTTTCTTTTATGCATTTGAAATATACAAGACAAGTTTCAAGTCGAAATAATTTATTCACACGTTGCGTACGTGCAATAGTATTAGTAACTAGTCAATTTTATTTTAAAATAGTTTCCTTGGAGGACTCAATATTTGAACCCATTGTCCAACTCTTTAATTGGTGCGAATGCGAAATCATTCATTTCTATTAATATTAGGGGGAATGGATGAACATATATAGATCGATTGTTTTTCATGTGTAACAAATTGCAAGAATTCTCTAGACAAATTTAGATATTGGATTTCTTGTACGTACGTACTGCATGCATGATGGGCCCATCATATATATATGTGGGTAAATAGTAAGTAGTATATGCACTAATCACTATGATTGAATCTATATTTTGCACTGCACTCCATCTCTTGAATTTGAATTTGAATTTGAATTTGTTACGTCAATCATGGAATACGTACCAACGAAAATTGGAGATTGAAATGGATGATTTTAATTCAGTGTTTCGGGATAATGTGGTCCAGACCACCAATTCCCCAACTCAATTCCCAAATCTATTAGCAATATCGCATCCATTAAATATTAACCCTCAATAACTTAAAATTCAAATTAATTATTTGGATTCATAAGGATCCATGCTTATGTTTATAATTTCTTTTTAGTTTTATTCTAGAACTCAATTCAGCGGTTATTTATTTTTATAATCTCAACCAATAAATAAAATTATATAAGTTTATTTTTATAAATGTTATCATTAATTAATAATAGGAATATAATAAAGTCTTACACATCTTTCATCTATAACTTACATCATAAAAAAAAAAAAAATCTATATTTACTTAAACTCTCAAACTACTATCTCAAAACTTAAACAATCAACATTACATAAATCGAAATTATTTCATAAACCTCTATTACTCTACCAAACATCAGACCAACGGTCCCATAGCTATTAGATAATACCAGATTTTTTGGTTTTGACAAATCGAGGAGGATAACATTTTGATTATGTATGAAAATAAAATTGTGGTCTGTACTCTGTACTCTAATAATTGAATCAAGTTATCGGTTTATCGGTTGGAAATGCGGTTGGAATTTCGGTTGCAAACTCATTACCAACGGAGGTTTTTCCAACCGTTGTCCTCGGTTGCAAAATCGGTTGGAAATTCAAGTTTCCAACCGATTTTTACCCATTTTCGGTTGGACTGTCGGTTGGATTTTTAGTTTTTTTTAGTAGTGTATGCAAGTTTCATGCAGTTGATTTGTCACTTCAATATGAGCTGTGTTGTGTGCCTGTATATGTATAAAACATTCAATCTGGGCATAAAGCATTAAAGCTTATGTCTGCTAACTAATTGGTCTATCTTTTTTTTTTTGAAAAAAAAAAGACCTATCTTTTCTTTTGGAGTTTTTTTTAAATAAAAACATGTGTTCAATTTGAAATTATCCTAAATTAAAGACCTGCATATTGTCTAATATAAATTCAATTGATCTTTATATTTTTAACCCCCAAAACTTTTATGACACACCACATACATGTTTAATATGATATTTTACAATATTGGTACCATTGATTACATAAATGAACAAGTTTAGTACCATAATTTAAATATTTGTTGTAATGTTCAATACCATCGTCAAATAATTGGACAAAAACAAATGAAATCCACCACGTGCGCTCTGCACGTGGCCATTATCTCTTCTTTTGAAGGGAAAATGATATCTTTTAGAGGGGAAAATTTTCATGTGATAATATTATAATGTGGGAAAAACATTATCATTTCTCCTTTAAAGACGATATAACGTGATAAGTTTTTCTCCAAAAGTAAGATAAATATGATTGTTTTCCCTCCAAAAGATGAGATAATAGCCACGTGCGGTGCCCGTATCCAATTTCGCCCATTTTCGTCAAGTTAACTAATGGTGGTTTAAATATTGCAATAAATATTTAAATGAGGTTAAAAATATAAAGATCTGATTTAGAATACGGTTCCTTGAGTTTATTCTTTGAGGAATCGTTTAATCCAATAAAATTCTAACCCATTCTCACATGTACAATACTCCCAGATTTAGAATATTTAATTTAAAAAGATTTTTTTACCCTTTTTACTAGTTTTATAAGTTTAACAAATTAAATTTTAATTCCTTCAACCATAAAAAATTCTTCCCATCTTCATCGATATTTCTCCTTCTCCAATTATTGTCCCTCATTTCTCCAAAATTGAATTCAGTTGGCTCCCCATTTCACTCAAAACTTTATAATTAAACTAAAAGACAAAATATCCCCTATTCTTTGTATAACTTTAAAAAAAAACTCTTTGTTATTCTAACTCCCAAAAATTCCATGTGTTCTCAAGTCAATGTCAAATACATCCCACAAAAAAGAAAGTGTGATTCAAACGCAATAATTGCAATTATTTATTCATATTTTACTTTTGATATGACAATTTTATCTCTAACAGCGAAAAATAAAAACACCCCATAATTTATTTTAATTCCCAAAAATATCCCATATAAATTAATCTACAGTATATTTGCAATTATTGAAGTCCCCATAGGCTCAATTAAACCAGAAACGTCTTAAGTAAGATGTAGTACCTATTTTTGTTTGCATTATAATTTTCTACAGCGCTACATATATGCATGCGTCATATTTTTGACGTGGATGATGTCATGATGCAGTTATATGGGATTTCATCCCTCTTAGTTATGTGTTACTGATTATTTTTCTGGTCAATTTTCAGTAAAACATACTACATGCAATTCTTAGTAAAACATATTACATGTAAAACACGTACATTTCGTTATGTTTTAATATTTTAATATTACACTTACATCCTTTGACTTTTCCTCCAAATTAAATTGCACCAACAACCATTGAATCCATGAAACAATGTCAAGGGATTGTAAAAACTGAAACACAGAGAGTTAATTTTGTAAGATATTTCAAAAGAAATTATAAAAACAAGGGTTTCCCCAAAAGTTAAAAAATATATATATATATATATATATATATATATATATAGGAAAAATTAATATATTTGAGTTCCTATTTAGTTCAAGACAAGATATGAAAGCATACCACGTTTTCCATGAAAAAATAACTTAAATTTTGTAGAATTAATTAAAATTAAGAAAATCATATCAATTCGCACTTCTATTTAAAGCCCTGCATCTTCATCAAGTTCATCCATCACCACACCATAGAAATAAATTTCATTTATATATATTAACAATTAAAAATGTTGAAGCAGAGTCTCCAAAAATCTCGTCCCTTCACTCCAGAATTTCTAGTTCCAGCTGGTCACATGCCTAGTTTCCTCTCTGTTGGATCTGCTTCATTTGCTATTACTAAAAACAACTATTATCCCCTAACGAAAAAACCAGAGAAAACTCAAATTCTCCGGCGCCGCGGCTCGGCTTATGGAGCTAAAGCCGTATTAACCAGCTCAGCATCCACAGAAAAGTCGACCAGCGTTAAAGCAGTCATTACTGTACTAGAGACGTTGGGCGGCGCTCTCACCCACCTCGGCTTGAGCCGAGGGCTCGATGATATAGCCGACTTGCTCGGGAGAACCCTCCTTATTGAGCTTGCTGCAGCCGAGCTTGATCCTGGTAATTAAGAACAATATACGTACAGTGGTATAACACAAATTAAAAACTTTAAAATAGAATAGACGAGTTTTTTCACTTTGCACCCCCAATATATGGGATATAGACACTTTGCATTCTCAAAATATAGATTTAACACTTTCCAACCCCGAAATATGAAAAATTCAGCATTTTGCACCTTTTGTTATTTTCCTCAAAAAACCGAGGGACAAAATATGTAATTCATTTTTGGATTTTTGACACTTTGCACCCTCAAAACATGGTAAATGGGCATTTTGCATCCCAAAATAGAATAGCACCCTCGAATTAAGAATAACTCATCAACTTGCACCCCAAAACACGAGAAATTGAAACTTTGAACCCCCTAAACACAAAATTAGTGCTTAGCATCTCAAAATAAGGAAAACTCAACAACTAGCACCCCTCATTATTTTCGGCAAAGTTGACCACCGGGTCAAAAAAACCTAGGGGCAACATAGGAAATTAGTTTTATTTTTTCTTAAAATTTGCAAAATACGATTATGAATACAAGAATATTCATCTGCAAAATCTATTTTAATATATTTCTTTAGAGGAAAAAACACTTTTTGTCCCAAACTTTACCCCAGAAAACACATTTGGTACCATGCTTTGCAGAAAAACAGATTTGGTACCACAATTTAGAGAGTCTTGACACATTTAGTCATCCCGTTAAATTTTGGACAGAATTTTCGCGCGTGACTGTCACGCGCGCGTTAAGTTCAAAATGGTCACGAGTTTTGCACGTGATAAATCGATCAAAACATTTTTGGTCCCAAACTTTACCCCAGAAAACTCATTTGGTACCATGTTTTGCAGAAAAACAGATTTAGTACCACAATTTACATACTCTTGCAAATTTAGTGTCTCTGTTAAATTGATAAAAATCACCTCTAATGAACAGACAACAATTTCTCTAAAAGATTTGATAAAAATCACAAAATATACTTAAATCATTAAAAATATTCTTAACAAAAGTATATTGGATACCTGACTTGGTGCACTTTGATTTGCACTTGTATCCATGGATCTAAATTTCGTTTTGAATGTATGTTTTGGAGAGCCAAATATTGAAAACTTTTCGAGACTATTCGGAAACACTAAGGATAATTTGTAAAAAAAGTTACTAAATTTAGAAAAATAACAGAGTTTAAGGCAAATAAATAGTTTCAGAATTACATCTTGTTTTCGTTTTGCCTGATTCAAAAAGAGAAACTTTTCGATGTTTTCGATGGAGAAAATGAAAATTTTAATCGGTGCTTGTATCAACATTGGAATACAAGTGTAAGTCAAAGTGCACCAAGTCAGGTATCCAAGGTACTTTTGTTAAGAATATTTTCAATGATTTAAGTATATTTTGTGATTTTTATCAAATCTTTTAGAGAAACTGTTGTCTGTTCATTATATGTAATTTTTATCAATTTAACGGAGACACTAAATATGTCAAGAGTATATAAATTGTGGTACTAAATCTATTTTTCTGCAAAGCATGGTACCAAATGTGTTTTCTGGGATAAAGTTTGGGACCAAAAGTGTTTTGGCCGATTTATCACGTGCAAAACTCGTGACAATTTTGAACTTAACGCGCGCGTGACAGTCACGCGCGAAAATTCCGTCCAAAATTTAACAAAATGACTAAATGTGTCAAGACTCTCTAAATTGTGGTACCAAATCTATTACTCTGCAAAGCATGGTACCAAATGTGTTTTCTGGGGTAAAGTTTGGGATCAAAAGTGTTTTTCCCTCTATTTCTTTAATTTTTTTTTTTTTTGGTACAACTATTTCTTTAATTATAAATTTTTCACGTGTCCTCAAAATATTCATAAGAATTCGAAAAGTTTGAAAAGTTTCTGCAAAGTTAATAAATAAAATTGATTGAATCATATCACGAAAACAAATTCCAAGATAGAGAAATAAATGAGCATTCTAGTATTCATAATCGTATTTTCAAATTTCAAGATGGAGAAAGAAAATGCTCATTATTCATGTTTAGGTGCAAAGTGCCAAAGATCCAAAAATAAATTGCCTATTTTGTCCCTAGATTTTTTGAGGAAAATAAAAGAGGGTGCAAAGTGCTGAATTTTTTATTTTTCGGGGGTGTAAAGTGCTAAATCTATGTTTTGAGTGTACAAAGTGCATGTTTTCCATGTTTTGGGGTGCAAAGTGCAAAAAACCCACAATTCTGATAATAAACTTGAAATTACTAATTAATTACACTTACCAAACTTTTTAGATGACAATATTTAATTGGTACCACAACTTCATTACCATATTTAATTTAATTTGGTACAATTTCAAACCTATTAGCAAATTTTGTACATGCAATATATAACCATGCATGGATATGTATATGAAAACCGAGTAATTACATTTCAAAATGGACACGCTATATAGTTATTTTGAGTTGGGACTTGGGAGGACATAAACCACGTGGTCCATATACTGGTCCATATACTGGTCCATATACTTGACAATGTGAATACTTGACGTCGACTTTGCAAATTTCCATATTTCTGGGAATCTATGAATTAATTTATTAATTAAGACAATACCCAGTGGAAACCTTAATTTGATCGATGTGGACAGTGTTCCATTGATATAACTTACTAATTAACTGTCCGATGCAAACCTATTTGTTTGATTGAAATTTTGTTTATTTCGTGTTAATTAATGTTCTTGATATATATAAAAAGGAAATTCTAACAATTTTTCCATCAGATACTGGACTAGAGAAGCCAACCATCAAATCATATGCTCATAAGACGAAAAAGGACGACAACGAGATCTATTACGAGTCCAATTTTGAAATTCCTGAAGAATTTGGGGAGATTGGTGCAATATTAATAGAGAATGAACATCACAAAGAAATGTTCGTGAAAAAAGTTGTCCTTGATGGGTTCTCTGGTGGTCCAATTGACATAACTTGTAACTCGTGGATCCATCCTAAATCTGATAATCCGATTAAGAGAATATTTTTCTCCAACAAGGTAATTAATTAAGTCTGTTTTTTTATTAATTGTATCTTCATGTGATTTACTTCATTTATTTTTTCAAACTAATTTGGCTGAACTAAAAATGTCACCTACTTATATTAATTTTGTAGAACAAGACATATTTATAAGCCACCCTAAAAGTGACCTAACTAAAATTAATTTTACTAGAAAAATTTATGAGCCATTAATTTTAAATCTTAGGCCCATTTCCATGTAGGATGCATAACATAGCCTTAGACTTCGGTTTTGGTTGAGAAAGAAGCATTTAAATTTGAATGATAAAAATATGGAAAGCGATATAATGCCATGGTAATTACTTTTTCTTTTTTCTTTCTGAAAAGAGAAAATTATTTCTCCTGGAAACAATTTAAAAATATATTTGTTGAGGTACTAATTAAACATGGAAACAATTTTAATTTCAGTTAGGTTGTTTTGGATGAGACTCCTTTCGAAATTCTATCAAGAGTTGGTCGAAGGTAATTTTAACTTTTAATGATTAATACACAATTTATCTTGAAAATAATATATTTTATACTTTCTTAGCCTTCAAATTTGTCTAGATAAATAATATGAAGGCACAAAACAAGCTGGATAAGAAACAATTCATGAAAGAGGTGAATTAGAATCCTAAGATCCAACTAAAAGTTGGCAAAAGATTATCAATTTTATGTGAAAACGTGGCAAAATATATATCTCACAAATACGATGGGGGTGTCCAAGGAGAGAGGGGGTCCGTTTAAGTAGAACATAAATGATGTGGATTCTTAATCTTAAAAAAAATGCATTTATCGGTTGTACTATGTGTAACTGATAATGTGAAACAATGATTGCACTAAATAATTAGCTTCTCTCGTTTAAGATAATGTTGTAGCATTTTCCGTATTGTCCTTTTCGCTTTTGTCACTTCTTGTGATACAATACAAGAAAGTTTTTTCAAGACTAATAATTCGAAAAGGAAAACAAAGACCACGAAAGTACTAAATATTTAAAATTTCTAGAAAGCCTGCATGAAATTTCAATTTTAAATGAAGTGTAAAGTATATTTTTTTCAAGATAAATAATTCAAAAAGGAAACTAGGACCACGAAAGTACTAAAGATTTAAAATTTCTAAGAATACTTGGATAAGCTCGTGTACCTGCATGAAATTTCAATTTTAAATGAAGTGTAAAGTATATTTTTTTCAAGACAAATAACTAGAACCACAAGAGTACTAACGATTCAAAATTTCTAGGAATACTTGGGCGAGAGCTCGCGTACTTGCATGAAATTTCAATTTTAAATGAAGTGTAAAGTAGATATTTTTTTTTTTTACTTTTAAAATGGGTTTCAAAAATTAATTAAAAAGGTAAAACTATTATCCAATTACATTCAATATTTCAAAAGAAAAGAATTTTCCCCTCAAACAAAATATTTCAGAAGAATCTATTCAACTTTAGTTTAATTGTTATCACATGTTGTTATTTATCTATTTTTTGCGTAAATAATTACATTCTATATTTTTTTGGGGCTTTTATTATCTCGCTGCTATCTTTTAGTTGGAGACATCTTTATTTTTTTGTTTTAGTTTGAGACATCTTTCTATTTTTGTGTTTCGTGATGTTTTAAACTGAAATAATATTTATGTTTGATTTATGCTAAGCTTAATTATCAACAAGTTAAAAAATATTTTTTTTCTTTCAGTTAAAAACCATTTTTTTCCCGATAACATTCATTTAATAATCAACAAGATTATAAAATTTAAATAACAGAACATCCCATTATAAAAGGGAGATTTCTACAGAAAACAGTACTAACGAAACCAAGCAATTTGACTTATTTAATACATTTTTTTTTTTAAAAGGACTTATTTAATACAAATATAGACCACGAATTATTAAAATTTAAAACGCATTTAATTTTTTTGCTCATTTTCCTCAATATCTAATTGCATGACAAATTAATCGGATTCGGTTTTAGTAATGGCTTAACAATTGAAAACGGAAAATGAGTACAGTAAAAATTTGTTAACGATTTGAATGGCCATTTTCGGTGCAGTCATACCTGCCGTCCCAGACCCCGACTGGACTGAAAAGTTACAGAGATAGAGAGCTCAGAATTCTCCGGGGCGATGGCCAAGGCGAACGCAAAACCGCCGACAGAGTTTACGATTACGACGTTTACAATGATCTCGGGGATCCCGACTCTAGTGATGATTTGGCTCGTCCAGTGCTCGGCGGCGAGGAGCATCCCTACCCTCGCCGTTGCAGAACTGGCCGTCCGAGAACAAAAAAAGGTCAGAAATTATTAATTTCATTCAATTAAGTCACCTAATTGGAACAATGCGTTGATTAATTTCAAATTTATAGATGTAGATCAGAGAAATTAATTTTTAAAGTTTATCTCATTTTTTGTCGATGGAATCTGCAGATCCATTGTCAGAGACGAGGAGTAGCAGTGTATATGTGCCAAGAGATGAAGCATTTTCGGAAGTAAAGCAAATGACATTCTCCGCGAAAACGATATACTCTGTGGTTCACGCATTAGTTCCAGCATTGGAGACTACAATCATAGATAGTGATTTGGGATTTCCACATTTTACTGCTATAGACACTCTGTTTGATGAAGGATTTGAGCTGCCTGATATTCCGACGACTGGGTTTTTAAACAATATTATACCTAGGCTTGTTAAGGCTATTACTGATACAGGGAGCAAAGTCCTACGATTTGAGACCCCTGAATTCGTTGACAGTAAATTCATAATCTCTGTACCCATTTTTGTGTGTGAACAATGCGGCTTTTCATTTTCCTGGAAAAATGTAGTGGGATTGGTGCTTAAAATTTGAACTTTTCTTGTTACTGTTACAGGAGATAAGTTTGCTTGGTTTAGGGATGCTGAATTTGCACGACAAACTCTAGCCGGAGTAAATTCTTGCTGCATCAAATTAGTTACAGTATGTTCTTCTTTGTTGAAATATATTTTGAAGATATTCAGTTAATCTATATTTTAAAATGCTATTGTATACCTTAGTTATGCATATTTTCAACATTCACACCACATCACAAAGTTCTCTAATTCTTGGTTAATTTAATGCTTATAAATATAATAGTACTAGAGTTTAGAAGCATATAACTATTTTGCCAAAATCACAGGAATGGCCAATGAAGAGTAATCTCGACCCGGAGGTGTATGGGCCTGCCGAATCAGCAATCACAAAGGAGCTGGTGGAACAAGAAATCGGAGGCTTTTGGACACTTGACGAGGCAAAACCCCATATTCAGTTAAACTGAGAATTATATATGGTTTACTATATTAAACATCTAATCTGGATCCGTTTCTTGATTTATCCAATGCAGGCGTTGAAACAAAAGAGACTTTTCGTCTTAGATTATCATGATGTGTTCTTGCCTTATGTGAACAAGGTAAGAGAGCTCAAAGGGACAACTCTTTATGGATCCAGGACATTATTTGTCTTAATGCCCTCTGGCACATTAAGGCCCTTGGCCATTGAGCTAACTCGACCCCCAGTAGATGGGAGTCCCCAATGGAAGGAAGTATATGTACAATGTTGGGATGCCACTGGCGTCTGGTTATGGAGGCTGGCGAAAGCTCATGTCCTTGCTCATGACTCTGGTTATCATCAATTGGTTAGTCACTGGTAAGTTTTTATCATTTCCCAGTTGTCAATAAACACATTTTATTCGTAAAATTCAGAAGGCAACAGTAGTTTAACAATATCAATCAATTCTTGATTTTGGTAGGCTACGAACCCATTGTTGTATGGAGCCTTATATAATTGCAACGAATAGGCAACTAAGTGCAATGCATCCAGTTTACAGACTTTTGCATCCTCATTTACGGTACACAATGGAGATAAATGCCTTGGCTCGCGAGGCCCTTATAAACGCAAATGGGATCATTGAGAGTGCATTTTCCCCTGGCAAGTACTCCATTGAGTTGAGCTCTGTTGCCTATGACCAGCTATGGCGATTCGACCAAGAGGCACTACCAGCAGATTTAATCAGCAGGTAAACCAATAAAGTAAAGACTTTTTGAACTCCAAATATCTAACTAAACATTAATAGACAGTAGAAACATGTAAAAGAAATTTGATAATTAGCAGAAAATAAATAGAAATAAGGCTTGAACCAGTAGATAATCCCCTCGTAGACAATTCAGATACATTGTGCGAGAACTATCATAACTTTTTCTAGAAAAGTCTAAATGGTTAACTGTTTGAAGTATTAGAATCTAGACTCAAGGAACTTGCCAACGGAATAAGATACATCATTCCCTCCTGTGTCGGCACAAAATTTACATTTGAACATAACTCAAAAATTGATTTGGGTGTTACAACGGGTGTGGATGCCTCCTACAGCTTATACGTTTAACTGGAACTACTCATTTTTTTTTTTTTCATTTTAATTTTTTTGGGCATTGGAATATTAGGGGAATGGCTGTGGAGGATCCAAATGCACCACACGGCCTAAAGCTAACCATTGAAGACTACCCTTATGCAAATGATGGTTTGCTTCTTTGGGATGCTATTAAACAATGGGTCACAGACTACGTGACTTACTACTATCAAGAACCAAGCCTCGTGCAATCAGATAGCGAGCTCCGAGAATGGTGGAAAGAAATTCGAACAGTAGGCCATGGGGACAAAAAGGATGAACCGTGGTGGCCGGAGCTGAAAACTCCAGACGATTTAATTGGAATTTTAACAACGATCATATGGATAGCTTCAGGTCATCATGCTGCTGTAAACTTTGGTCAATTTGATTTCGGGGCTTATTTTCCAAACAGACCTACCATTGCTCGAACAAATATGCCTACTGAAAACCCAAGCGACGCAGAAAAAGAACAGTTTTTGGAGAGGCCAGAGGAGTTCTTGCTTGATTGTTTCCCTTCACAAGTTCAAGCAACAACCGTTATGGCCATTTTGGATGTTCTATCCAATCATTCTCCTGATGAAGAGTATATTGGAGAGGAAATTCAGTCTTATTGGGCTGAAGATAAAGTTATAAATGCTGCATTTGAACGATTTAGCGGCAGATTGAAGGAGATTGAAGGGATTATTGATGGTAGAAATGCAAATACCGACCTTAAGAATAGGGCCGGAGCTGGACTCGTGCCATATGAGCTTCTTAAGCCGTATTCTGAAGCGGGTGTGACAGGGAAAGGTGTCCCAAACAGCATCTCTATTTAAAAATATGTATATGAATACCTTGTTCACCTGTGTTGGAGTTAGAATAACAGGCTTCAGCCCATATATTGAATGCAATAATTCATGATCACTTATATAAAACAACTGCTGTTTTGTTTCTTGATTGTACTCCTATGTTTAATTGACAATTGTTTAGCAAATAATATTTATCACTTTTAATTGGTGGGGGCATAATTGTCATAATGGTTTGAGAGGGTATTTTTTTGCTAATAATAAATAAGAACTGAGGGTTTTTTTGATAAAAAAAAATATCACAAATGAAGGATTTCGATAGGTAAACAAAATACAAGAGGCATTTTTGCATTTTATTCTAAAATTTTTCTAGGATTTTCACTTCAAATTGGTGGGGAATTTTTTTCTTTTTTACAGAAAAATAATAACTTTATTTCCGAGTTGGATTCTTGTAAGTTCTCTTCACAAATAATAACACATCTCGTACCCCTTTTGGGTAAACATAAAGCCAATCTGAAGCACTCTGCAGATTAATCACAAATTGGATTTTAGGATTCACTATTTAAAGAGAAGAAAATACTCCTATTTAAACAAGAAACATAATTTACAAGAAAGGGAGCAATACCTTTGGGGCTAAAAACCGGGAAAATATGATAAATTTGGCAACTCATAAAAGAAATCAAGGGAAAAATTAGTAGATATCAAATTTAACTTACGAGTAGCTTGTGTTTGAGAATCAGTGTGGCAATTGATATTAGAAATATTGACGTTGCGAACATGTCTCACGTACAATCACAATGTCGTATAATAATTCAAACCTATGAAATCATAGGGGCCCTTTACCATATCGCTTTCCTCCTTGGAAAACATGGGAATTCTTCCCCTCACACGAGATCTCATCGAATCCGGATAATCACCATTCATCAACGGTTCCATATACCTTCAAGATAAATGTCTTATTTCAAATAAAACCCGCATTTACAATATATTAAAAAGAAAAAAAAATCATTTTTTTATCTAACTCCACACCATACAAAACTGAAGTCAAATGCCCTTGTGTATCCTCCTCTCGTTAGAAAAATGAATTACCCATCGCGCGCCACCAATGTAATTCCAATCTTGCCCTTTGCCATATCTGCATCGAGGAATAAAAACAAGACTAACAAACTGAAAGCTCAAGTAAGAGTTTAACATGAACGTATTAAATTTGTACGTACTAGATATTTATCTTTATATATTTTGAATGCAGCCCCATGAGCCAGAAGCAGGTTGTGAGCCACCAGATATGGTTCGACCCCTACCGGTGCAGGGTGCAAGCTCGCCTGTGGCATAAGTGCATGTATGGCTCATTTATTGTGATCCAGTATTGAAACATATATAGCTCTACATAAGCACAAAAAACAAAAATAAATTATCTTTCAATGAGATGTCAATGAAATTTATTCAGTAGGGTAAAAGATTATGCAATATAAATTTGCATACACAATTTAAGGACTTGAGAAACCACCATATTCATCTTCTAGTGCTTGAGGAAGATCCCAGTGAAAAAGAATTGCATAAGGCGCGCGCTAGACCTGCATCGACATATATAAATAAGGAGTATTTTCTAATTAATTATATAATAATAATAATAATAATAATAACAATAGTAATAATGAATGATCAACATTTATTGAGTAACAAACCTTTTTTTAGAAGCTCATTGATCAAGTTGTTGTAGTACTTCATTAACTCCTTTACTACTAAGTTTTCCATCTGAAAATATTTATCTATATTAAATTGATTGTTAGTGAAAAAGAGAACCGTTAAGCATCTAAGTTCATTTTCTTCATAATTTTAACATCTTCCTTCCTGTAACACAATTTTTGAGGAAAATTAATACTCCAGTAATTACTTTCTAATTAAACCATGCATCTTAGGAAATTAATTAAATATGTAAGATTAGAGTTCTAATTAAGAATCATAATTGCTTTCACCTTGTATTTAAATCAATTTCCCATCAATTGTGAACTTGAAAAACATTTATTTATGTTTCATTATTCATTATCAATTTGAAATACTAGGACCCTTTCCATGTTCATTAGCTGCACCTTCAATCTGTAAAATTAAAACAAAAATCGAAATTATTGAGTGAGTTTAGAAAATCAAAATATTTTAGTTCATACCCAATTCGATCGATCAACATTGGCCCAACTCAATAAAAAATAAAAAAAAACATAGAACAATTTCAGCTTGTTTACCTGATAGGCAGATGATCCTGCTCCAAACACAAATCCATGTGGGAAGGAAATAAATAGCTTGATTAAACGAGTTTATTTGGTAATTTGGCGCTAGACCAACATTATAACGAATTCCTGAGATGATTAAGATAAACAAGTCTGCAAATAAATAGCTTAAGGAATTACAATTAATATGATCGTTACACAAAATCTATGCAAAGAAAGTGGCACGGCAGTATGATATTAAATCAAATCAACATCATAAATCCATTATTTTAATATTCAGGCAACTCATTCTCTGTTCAATATTGCATAGTCTTCAAAAACTGATACAAAAAATTTAATATGTATATACTCAAGAACTTGGTAAATTAACCAGCTGAGATCAGAGAATCTAAGAACATCTGATCTTAATACATACATTGTATTTTGAATTAAATCAACATACTAGAGACTACTAAGATTCAATGAAACAAAAACAAACATCTTAAAGCCACACAAAAAAAAAAAAAAAAAAATCATTGTTACCCCATCATGGTACGTACGAGTGTCTCAAATGTTATGGCAACATTGAAGATCAAATTAAGGAATTCAAAATGAAATGCGACAAAAATGCAATAATGGAAGAAGAAAAGAAAGAAGAGATATTCTATGATAACAAAATCTCACTAATACTTCCATTGATTGATTTAGTTGCACTCGACAACTGCCTCAGCAGCTCTACGAGGTTTGTTCTTTCGCCTACTCCTTCCATTTCCATTTTGACGGAAACTACCATTTGACTTATTTGACTCCTCCTCAGTGCTCGATCTATTTCCGTTTCCGTTTCCATTTTCTTCTTTGACAGAGTCGGAGGAGGCTTTGTCTTTCACTTGGGCGTTCCTTTTTCGTTTTTTCCCATTTTTGCTGCTTTTTGTGTCTTTATTATCAGCTACGCCGCTTGTGTCTTCACTGTCTTCATCCTCTTCTAGTTTTTGAGCTACATCCTCATCTATCTCATCTTTAAGTGGTTTTTGTGGTCTTCCTCTTCTCTTCTGTGCAGGAATTTTTTCTTCCTCACCGCTACCAACATCACCTTTGTTAGTCGCAGAGAGCTTCTTTCCCTTTGTTCTACCTCTTCCCATTATCTTAAAACCTAGAGATTTTACAAAGTTTCTCGATATTTCTGCAAGAAGAAGAACAAGCCATAAATCATAGTAGAATGATACTTCAACAAGTTCATAGAAAAAGATATAAAGCTTAGTTTGCCCATTCAGAACAGTGTGCCATATTTTTTACATGCGTTATAGAAGAATTAAACTAAGGCCTAATTTTCCCAAGCATTCGTTGAGAAAGATAAAACAAGAATTATATGAGTGTCGTGTTCGTGAGGTCTTCACATATGAAAAGAAATAACTATGAAACAGGCGAGGAGGTGTTATTTTATAGGTTGATGTTATAAATATAAATTCTCAACTATAAACTTACAACTTTGAAATTGGGCAAAGTTTCATGGATAAACTTACTTATGGACAACAAAATATACCTTGCAAATTGAGCCATTGATTTAAAAAATGGCATACTTACCTATGCATCTAACTCGGAAGTCGTTAACATTTAAAAGAATAATCACACCTTTTCTTATTCAATAAACTACAAAATCTCTTGAATATGCCTATAGGTAAAGTGATACTCACTGGAATAGGGCAATTTGATCACTAAGAGAATAGTTAATACACATTAAACAGTTCTTGACTTGAAGCATCTAGGATCATTAAAAACAACAGAATCATTTGGGAGTGTTCTGCTTCTGAAAAAGACCCAAAGAACAACTGAAACACAACATACAAATGAGACTATGCAAATCAGGGCTCCAAAGTCCAACTAGAATCTGATCCAGAAACATCATTATGACTTCGTTCTCCATTTTATCAGGCTAAAATAAACCATTCATACAAGATTTAGTTTTTTTTTTAATTTTATTTTAAACTTTTGGTACCTAATAGACTTAACAGAATTATCAAGATTTAGTTGATTTAATGAAACACAGTCTACAACAAAAATAGAACTGCACACAAGTAAACCTGGAATTTCAACAAAGAAATTATCCCCAACAAGAAAGTATATATGGGACTCTAATATTGTGTCAAAAGATACATGCAAAGCATAAAAAACCCAATCTCTACAAGGTCATAACCATGTCAAAACCAATTAAAAATATAAAGACAGATCCATCTACTACTAAAACTAGAAATTGCCATAAAGATTCAAGATTTTCATCTTCCCTCAGCGTATAAAATCCACTAAAGACCTGAATACAGTAAGCAAAAACAAAAAAGAAACAATACTCACCAAGAAAATCATCAGAAGAATGTTAAACCATATACGGAACAGATACTTTAGAACCACCAAAATCCCAGATTAAATTTCAAACCCAGTTTTTTTGTTAAGGAGTAGAAAAAAAGTTCAAGAGATTGTGAAAAGATGTGATCTTGGAAAGAACCCAGATCAAGAAAGTGGAAAACAAGATTAGAGTGCTAGAAAAAAAAAATAAAGATTGGCAATTTGTGATTGAAAAAGAGGCACAAAAAAAAAACATATATAGCAGACTATAAGCAAACGAGAGAAAGATTGTTAATTGGTTTTGTAGATTCTGTGTATATGTAGTGTGAAGTCAAGTGTGTGTAATCTATGGGTGTGTGTGAGTGGAAGGCATATGGGTAAATGTGAAACAAACAAAAGTACAGTTGAGAAGTAAATTGTTATTTATCCCCAGTAATTTAAAGAACAACTATTTCATCTCATGAGTTTGACCCGTTAAAAGTACTAGTAGAGATAAACTTAAATTTAAGAAAGAAGAAAAAAAAGTTGTTTGTGGAAAATTCTAATATGAATTGCAAGCATAATTCAATTACTGCCCCCCAAAAGAATTTATAGTTTACCATGTCATTTCTATTTTTATTATTCCCTCCGTTTCAAAATATATATCGTTTTAGAATATTGCACGAGTATTAAATATTTAAATAAATAATATTAAAAACAAAGGATTATCTAATATACCTTTCACTAATATTGCATTGGAATAAATAAGATGGGATTTTTATGATATAATAAATAAGGGCTGAATTGAAAAGAAAGTTAATTATTATTGTATAGAAATCCTAAAGCAAGAAATATTTTGGAACAAAAAAATTTCTCTTAAACGACAGATATAATAAAACAGAGGTAGTATTAGTTAACTTGTATTTAAATGGTTGTTGACTACTACGATTATCTAATGATATATTCTATAGCAACTTCATTCAGATAATATTATTTTGAAGAAATAAATAAATGCTGGCTTGCTTATACATTAATGCATGCTAAAGAAGGAAAATGCAATCAAGTGGCTAGGCTGTGGAATGGACAATGTTAGTTGATAGGGTCATCACGCCACTTTAAGACTTACTTCATGATAAAATATGTGACCAGACCACCACCCATTTGTTGAAAGAGTAAATAGACGAGATCAAATGTTAAACAACTTTGCCTTTGGTGGTTGAAACTTTTATTTGGGAAGGGAATTATAACGAATATGTATTTGGACCCGTAGCTATTAATAGTTACTTGATAAATTATTTTTCTTGAATCGTCTTTTACTTTCACTTTCACCTTCATCATCTAATTCTAATTCGATCTTTTCACCAAATTTTCTTATCTTAGTAAAATCGAAATAAGCCGAACATATGTTTACTTAATTTTTCAAACAAAAGACTTGAGGTGTATGTTATAATGTTAATTATCACTTATTAGTCAAAATATTTGGTAGGAAATTTCTTTTTACTAATTTAAGAGAATGTTTGGTTGTTAAATGGACAAGACCCTCTCAAAGTCTCACCAGCTCATCATCAATATATATAAGAAATTGCAACTTAATAAACAAATTTCCTCAAATGATTCTTCACAATATAATGAGAATTTCATAACAGCAGTTTATACATTAAAATTATGTATTTACGAACTGTCGGTCTACTTCCCCTTTTACTAGTTGAGTTCATTAGCTTTTTAGACCAGACCATTTTCAATATATTTTGATTTATGTCTCCATTCTGCACCGGATCGGAGGCCCAAGTGATGAAATAATTAGTGACTCCATACATCCATACTTTTATATAAGTAAAGCCCATATTATAGTCCAGCCCAAGTTCCCTGGGCCTGGCCCACCTAGACTTTCTCTAGACTATTCCTTGGCCTTCTTCCCCGTCCCCTGAAGTTTCAGGACATTTCTCAATTCCTCCAGCCAATAATCCTAATCTCTGATTCTCTGATCCCATCCGTCCCTATAAATACAAGCAACAAAATCCACAATTCCTCAATCAATCAAACATGCTATCCAAATCTAAAGAAAAAGAAAAGATGTCGATCATCCCAAGTGTTTTCGGTCGCCGGAGCAACATTCTCGATCCACTCTCCCTCGACTTGTGGGACCCCTTCCACGACTGGCCTTCCAACGAAACGTCGCAATTCGCCGCCGCGAAGATCGACTGGAAGGAAACCCCTGAGGCCCACGTTTTCAAGGCTGATGTTCCAGGCCTGAAGAAAGAGGAAGTAAAGGTGGAGGTTGAAGAAGGGAACGTTTTACAGATAAGCGGCGAACGCAGCCGTGACAAGGAGGAGAAGAACGATACCTGGCACCGCGTAGAGAGGAGCTCCGGCAAGTTCCTCCGTCGCTTCCGCCTGCCGGAGAATGCGAAGTTGGATCAGATTAAAGCTAGTATGGAGAATGGGGTTTTGACTGTGAGTGTCCCTAAAGAGAAGGTGAAGAAGCCTGATGTTAAGCCTATTCAGATTTCTGGTTAATTAATTAATACTATATGAAATTCAAATTTATATGACGGATATTATTATGTGGTACATAGCTTTCTTCTTTAGAAGAAGAAAAATATTGTTATTGTTATAATCATACTATTAGTATTGTGTCTAAAGGTTTGTAACTTGTAAATGTAAAGTTTTTACTACTAATAAAAAGAATTTTGAGATTAGTGCGTGGTTGTTCTTATAAATAAGTTATGTATATCTAATAAATAGTGTAAGTTATTTTCTTGTGGAAAAATACTACATTATTTGAATTTTAAAGATGGGGGCACCCACGTAAAACTAAAATTTGGCCACATGTTCTTTCTAAATACAAGTGAAAATAAATACAAAAATTGTCCTCTAAAATTGGAAGATTCTAAACCCCAATAAATTTCGCTAAGGATCTTCTAAATTTCTAATTCGTAATTGTGTATCATATTTTGTGTCACATTGTTAAAACAGTGACATTTCACATATTTAATCTTTGTCACTCTTGATTTTCAATTTAATTCGATTTATGTGAACTGTCATCTCTATCTTTTGATTCTATTATCCATTATATGGTGCAGCACATTAAAATTAGTTTCACCAACAAGAGATTTGAATCTCTTGCCATTGCAATCATTGATGGGTATTTAACAACAAATTGATGTTCATATTTCAGTTGAAGTTCTTATTAAATTTTTGATTAATTCACTTGAAGAAATTAAAAAAGTAGAATATTTCGATTTGTGCATTTGTGGTTTGGAAAAGTAAAACATCAATGTGATTTTAATTATATAGAACAAAACTTAATTAAAATGGTATGTTAATAAATTAAATGCAGTAGAAAAAGAAAGAAAGAAAAGAAAAACCTCAGATATAATTGAATATTATTAATGGCATAGTTAAGGATTTTCATATTTTTGAAATGTTGGTTTTGTAAAAAAAAAAAAAAGGTTCCGTCTGAAATAGAGTTGGAGAAGGCATTTGAACTTGTTACATTTTGTTTGGATAAAGCCGAGATGGAGAACAGACGTGGGGAGATGGAGGATGGTAAGCGAAAATAATCTTATGTGGGGCATTTGAATTAAACTTGGCAAATAATGATAAATTATGATTGTGATATAAAATGGTGAACATAATCTTAGCGAATGAATTCGAAATAAAATAGATGGAACAGGTACATTTTTTTTTCCCTAAGAAAGAGTAATTATTTCATGTTACAATTTTTTGAAGGAAATAAGCACAAGCCAAAGGTGAGCAATTATCATCTCGTTACAATTAATGGAAATGGATGCATTATCATTTTTTTCCCTAAGAAAGACTTATAATATGACAGTAAGACGGTGGTGATTATATAAGATGTTGGATGTGGCGGAGATGTAGTAATATGACGGAGATCAGGCGGCGACTAGTACTTATACGATGGTGGTAGTGGTGAGTTGTATGAGTACATCTTTGCAGGTGGAGATGGTGACTTATAGGAATATTCTGGATGCTTTCGGAGGCGGTGACTTGTAGTAGCTAGTATGGTGGAGGTGGTGAACTGTGAGTATTTCTTAGAATGTGGAGATGGTGACTTGTAAGAATATTTAGGATGCTTCGGGGGAGGCGGTGCGTGTGGTAGTATGACAGTATTGGTGATAAGTTGTTTTTGGTCCTAGATTAATCAAATTAGCAGGTCCATGTTTTTTTAAAAGATATGATAAACAGGTCTACATTACTGTACTGTATGATGAATTAATCAAAAAAATAGTAATCGAAGTTGCCTGCACCACTAATTAGTAATTACATAAAATTATAATTTGTGTAGTGAATATTTCATTCTGCCAATATAGATGTGCTTACATGAAAAAACTTCCACCGATGGTTGCCATTAAAATTGAACTCAATCACAACCAAAACTTTGATCAAGATTGGAAAATAGATGGACCAAGTTGTTTTTGTTTCAATAATAGTATAGACGATAATTGTTCGATCGTTAATTATATTGTAGCACATCATGTGTTCTGTATATACTTCACAACTACAGCTTTATTAGAGGTCAAAAGATCGATCATGTAATTATTGAGACTGATCTTGATCATGAATTAATATGTGCTTAGGCTTAGGATAATGCACTTCACTCTAATTCAACTAATAATTATATAAACTTCACAAAGGAAAATCTTAGAAACAGAACTTCACATGAAAATAATAAAAAGATAGGAACTAATACTATTGAGTGAGCTTAAAATTAAATTATATCCTATCAACCAAACTAAAAATAAAATAAAATAATTCTATTAGAAAATAAAAGGAACTGCAAAAATTGTCGAAAGATAAATACATCTGATTTCTCTTCCTCCCTACTTTACATGACATCATTTGTTCTGAGTAGGATTTGATGCACTTGGAGGCTTTTTCCTTAGCCCATTTGTCACTGCTTTCTCTGGTTCTACCATTTCTTCTCCGTTCAATTTCCCTTTATTTGTTGAAAAATAATTCACAGAAACAAGCAATCTTCTTGACTTGATTTTTCCTCTAAAGAATGAATCATTCTCTATTTCAAGATTGATGTGCATAGAAGAACATATGTGTAAATGTAGAAAGAAGAGAACTAGAAGAAGAAAATATGTTTTGTGAATATTGTTTCTCATGGTTTTGATTTGATTGCTTAATGAAAATGGAGATTAATGAAGAACTATAAGTTTGGATTGCTAGTTATAAAGTGAGAGATTTGTTGTGTTTCTTGGTTGTAGCTCGTGCTTTAGCCTGACAAAACATGTGTTTTGTGTAAAAGTATTCAACAAAAGGACTATAATTTAAGACCAATATTCAGGGTAAGATCAGTGTGAAACTGTGGCTCTGACACTGCATAAGAGAAACTTTTGTGCTACCTAATTGTGGATTATACAAATAGAGGATTTTTGTGGTTTCTCCATTTGACGTTTTCTCTTACGTGCATTTTTAGTGGAAGAGACTAATTCCACCCAACTTAGCAAATCTGTGTTTGAAACCTGTTCGGGAGAGGTATCCACTTATATATCCGACAATACCTCGGCCTAGTCCGGATATAATTGGTAAACCAAATATTTTGTTTCTTCTTTTGTAGGTGTAAACGAATGGAATAAGTCTGACAATCTATCTATCGTTCAATATTGGTTTGATTTTCTTCCCACATAAATTTGAATTTGAGTTCGTCACATTGTGGGGGCTAGTAGTTGCCACTAGGTTCAACACCTTTTTGTTATATCTCGATTTATATGACTCAAATCTGTAATGATTAGATCTGTATATTTTTAGTGTAAAAGTTTGACATAACTAGATTAATTTTGAAAACATTCCTTAAAATAATTAATTACTTCTATTATAAACTTATTAATTATCATGCCAAATCTTGTTTATGTAAATAGTATAATGTGATAAATCAAAGAAATCATTTTTAACTAAGTTGAGTGATTCTGGATTTATAGATTCTTTCTTCCTTTGGTTTTCAAAGGGTTGGAACTTGGAACTAGCTTTCACATGTGAAGACTAATTTGAGTACTATTGATTTATAAGTTCTAGGCAATCTACAAAGACTAAATAACATGTGTCATGTTACTTATCAAAGAGATCACATTACTCATCCTTCTTTGGTTAAATTTGTCCTGACATTAATCCTAAATTATGGTCTGAAGTACATCCAATCATTGCAACAAACAATAACCACAGCTAGGTTTAGCTGGGTAAGTTTGCTTGGATTCTGCACATTATTGCTGAAGTATTAATTATTATATTTCAACTATCAACTCCACAACCACAAGTTGGCTAGCTCAGGATTTCACCTTCTTCTTTTCAAGACATATAAATCATAGTTATCCTCACATTGTCCTTTCTACTTAATTTTTTCAAACTCTATTTAGCACTTTATGATAAACCAAAAACTCATCGCATCACTAAATTTTGGTTCACTTTTATGAATATATCCAACATTAATAGCATGTATTCTTGGCTTGAGACCCAAAAAAAAGTGCTAAATTACATATTCAAAATTGAAGCTACTACAAATGCAACGATAATTGAAAATCAAACAAAACTACTCAATTCAATTCTAGTTTGACTGAAGAAAGTTTATTTGAGTTCGGTTTATTATATATATACACTAAAGCCGATTTCAATTTATTGTCGGGTGGTATTATAAAAAAAAAAATCGTCCTTAAGTCGAACATTATAGAACAATATTCATAAACGCCAGTCCATGAGACGTAATCAGATGGAATGCAAAACTTCGAGAACCGAAGAAAGAGAAAATATTTATATATAGATGAAAAGAAAAGAGAAGACAAATTAATATTCCAATCAGACGATCCAGCCCAACTTTCACTTGTTGAATCTCATAGCTAAATTACCCATGCAAATCAAGAAAAGGTACAATACAATTGCCATTTAGCCTTCTTCGACCTGCTAATTTCTGCATCTGTAATTTGAATTAGATCTAGTAACAAACTGTTCAAATCTCTCTCCAGCAATATAAACAACAAAAGTACATTTAATTATGGGATGGGAGGCTACAGCTTTTACAGATTATTATCAGATTATGTACATATTACAGTTCTCTCTCTCTTTCTCTCTCCATGTTCTATATAGAAGTATATATACCGATCAATCAAGAGGAACAAGAAAGCATGCACACCCCAGGTCGATAAGCCCAGGCAGGGGGCAAACGAGCATATTTCTCCATCTCAGGTTGCTCATCATATGGCCGTTCCATAACCTTTAGCAGCCCACGAACATCTTCAAAATTGCCTGCTTCTGCACCATCGATCGCACTTTGACATAAATAGTTTCTAAGTACGTACTTTGGATTTACCGAGTCCATCGAAGTTTTCCTCTTCTCGTCTGAGACCCCACTCGCAGAAATCTTTAGTAGATGAAAAGAAAACGTAAGCAGGAAACGAAGGAGATTCAGACTATCGAAGCTTCCACGTATTTGGCTGAAAATTTAAAGCTAAATGCAAAAATACTCCCTGTGCATTTTCTAATTGGCAAATAAAAAAAATAAAAAAAGCTATCAACCACCCCCCTCTCCCCCATGTTCTTCCCCATTTGAAATTCCTTCTTGAATCAAAAGGGAGGTTATTGCCAATCTTTCAGGTGAACAGAGGGGTTATTGCCAAGTTAACAAGGGGATTATTGTCATTTTTCCTGCAAAATATGTACTCCGCCTAGGGAGGGTTTTTTTGCTAATAAAAGAATAGCATGGGGGTGTGGTAATAAAAATAATACAAGGAGTTTGTTGCTAATTAGCCAAAGCATAGGGGGTATTTTTGCATTTCACTCGAAAAAATATAGCAATGTGTCACTTCATACATACCTCTTGTAAGTATGATTTCACCCAGTTGGTCCATGCATCTTTACGCTCCTTGCCGATATCTAACAAAACAGCCTTAAGAGGATTCAATAATTCATCTTCTGGAATGGTGGGCTCGGCTTTGATTTTCGAAAGCAACCGAAAGAAATTTGTGTAGTCAACTTTATCAACGGCCATGTTTTTAAGAACTTCATCGATTAACTGCTTGTTGTACTTTGGTAGACCAATTTTTTTGGTCATTACAGCTTGATACTCGTCCATAAACTTTGTTCCATATCTAACAAGTCAAAGAAAATTAAACTCGTTTAAGTCATAAAACAAATAAGGTGTTAAGATAAAAAAAAATAAAAAATACCTCTCCATGGCATAGTTTGCCTCTTTGTCGTTTATCAACTTGGCAGCGGAAAGAGTAGTGGCAAACTGTGCAATATTCCATAAGCCAACATCAGGTTGATTTGCAAAACAGTACCTTCTTCTGGGTAGATCAGTAGTATTTGGAGTAAAACTTGGATCAAAAGCATCCAAGAAACCAAACGGACCATAATCGATGGTAAGTCCCAAAACACTCATGTTATCAGTGTTCAGTACTCCGTGGGTGAAACCAACCCCCTGCCAGCGTGCAACTAAGGAAGCCGTACGCTCAGCAACTTCCACCGCCCAAGCTGATAGTCATTATAAAATAAAGGAAAATGAATCAAAAGCCGAGTCTTATTCATGAATATATAAAGTACATGTCGATTTTCTAAGGATAAATTCCAATGATGC
This sequence comes from Penstemon barbatus, assembly GCA_003313485.2. Taxonomy (NCBI): domain Eukaryota; kingdom Viridiplantae; phylum Streptophyta; class Magnoliopsida; order Lamiales; family Plantaginaceae; genus Penstemon; species Penstemon barbatus. The sequence goes on along the minus strand of CM064881.1, from coordinate 2,748,718 downwards.
ATAACATGAGCTTAATCAATTCATTCAATCAATTATTACCTGCGTATTTATTTGAAGTTAAATCCACAACTGAATCATCTCCTTCACCAGTGCTGAAAGATAAACTGCCGCTTACACTGAGGTTTTCTAAATGAGGAAAATGATGCCTGATGGCATAGTCAGCCAAAGTGCGGACGAGGGCAAGATCGTCTTTCCCTCTTGAAGCATGTATTTGGTATGAACCAAAGCGAAGAAAAGATTGAGCAACTCTGCACACAATTGCACCAGGCTCTTCCTTTAGATTGCCACTGCATGCAATGAACTCATCATAGTTGTCAACTTGAAACTAATAATTTAATCAAATATACTAAAGTGCACAGCCAAATCACAGTATAGTCAAGTTGTCCTTGCAAGATGAAAATACAGTTCAAGATAAGTCCCCCAATTTCATGCAATTTGAGTATCGAACAACATGTTATCATCTAACACATTACTAATCATTGAATTGAAATACATAGTATGAAATAGATGAGACATTTTAATTTAACAGTAGGCTTGACAGACATACTCATAAAACATGTCTCTAGTAACATATCTTCCAGTCGTCACCAGACATAGAGCACGTGTTGTTGGGATTCCAAGACCGTGCATTGCCTCACTGCAGAGAAATTCCCGGATACTACTGCGTAAGACTGCAAGACCATCAGCAAAGCGACTGTATGGGGTTTTTCCAGCACCCTTAAGCTGCAATTCCCATCTCTGAGACTTTGAATTAAGAATCTCCCCTAGTGAAATAGCCCTACCATCACCTAACTGGCCAGCCCACATTCCAAACTGATGTCCTCCGTAGCATTGAGCATAAGGCACCCTAAACAAGTTGTCGGAATGAATAATTAAAAAACTACTTAAAAAAGAAAGAGAAATTAGAGAAACATAAAGATTTTTTCTTCTTTTCTTTTTTTAGGAGATGGGAAATGGAACTCACGCTCCAACTAAAGGCGATGCCCCAGAGAATATATGTGGAAAATCTGGCCTTTCGAATCTGAGATCAAAACAAATTAGGGATTAGAATATTAAGTCATAACTCGATAGAAATGGCATAACCAATAAAGATTTAAAAAGAACTTACTTACTCTTTAGGATCCAATTCAAGTATCTCCCCAACTGAATTTGACCATGCAACAAGTTGAGGATTATCCACGTGAACAGATGGAGATACTTTCGTATAGCAAGCATGCAACACCTGTACAAAGTGACAAATGAAAAACTATTTTAGCATCCAAATATATGGATTTGAAGTACATGCGGAAAAACAATGAACATTGGATACAGAGAGCATAGTGTAAAATCTATAATATCTCAATTGCAGAACAAATAATAGTAGTAAATTTGAAGATATTTACTACCATCCAAGGGAGATACAAAATGACATGAAAGCCAAGTACTAACTAACATCTCAATCCAGTTAGTTTTCAGGAATAATTAAGTACATAGTTTCCATTTCTACCAATAGTCAAAATTAAGAAAACTCCTGCTTTAAACAATTCATATAAATAATTCCAATATTCTTTAATAAATACTTCATTAGATAACTTAGGGTCATAACTTCAACCAACCCCAATCAATAACATAACTTAATATCTTAAATCGCAACATACCATTTTCCAATGAGAACTGACAATATTTCCATAAAAGGTACGAATCATATGATGATTTCATTTTTTTCTTATTACTATAAAAAAAAAAAAAAAAGATGCTAAATGTGATAACAGACTGAGACTGTTCATCGATAATCACTCCAATAATGAAACTATAGTATCAATTACTCAAAACAGATCAAATGAGAACATACAAAATTACAAAATAAATTCAAACCTCTCGTGGAATTAAATCGGTTCTAGGATCTCCAGGCAGCTCATGTACAAATGAGTTTTCCCACTTCAGTTCTTCCAGCTTCAACCTAACCCTGTTTTCATTAATACTACTATTACTATTACTAACACTATTTTGAGTATAATCAGTAGCGTTGTTATTTTCAAGAGACTGATTCATCAAATCGGCGGAAATAGAATCGACGGAGGAGGAGGACGAGGCGTAAGTAGGAGAAGAAGTTCCGTCCATTGGAAATACGGATGAGGAGTGGCGTTTCTGTGATTTGAAAAGGTTGAAGGGGCAGAAACGGTATCTAGGAACGGAGAGATAGGGACGGAGCGAGAAGGCGGTGAGAGAAGGAGAGGTGTGAGAGAGTGGTGCCGAAATCTGGGAAAACATTTTCCTGATTTCTTTTGGCTGGTATTTATTTGGGCCTTTCTTTAATTTAAAAGAACATACTATAAGTATGAAGGGGATAAGTAATTATTATACATCTCAATTTTTTGGGGTTGAGGGAGGTAGATTTTAATATGAACTTTTTTTGTTGTGTTTTGGCGTATGTATGATGAAATGATACCAAATAATAGACAAATATTTGACAAATGATACCAAGGAAATTTTAGTGAACTATCTCTCCTAAAATATTCTTCTTGAAAAATTTCAATGAACTATTTCTAGAGATATTTTTTAATGGTGAATACCATAATGCGTCAATTTTCACGTTATACTTTTTCGATCACTATCAAAATATATAAAGTAAATTAATTATACGCTCTAACAATAAATTAGAAAAATATTTGCACCAGTAAAAACCGACTCCAAAACCTCCCGATACCTAGCATATCAAAAAGTTCATAATCATCTCACTCAAAACCATTTAGTTACAAACTTACAAGGTAAGTTTATTGCTTACGTATTAAGATTACTCATTCTTTTGGGATTATTACGTAATTCAAAATAAGTGTATTCTTAAAGAAACCTCGCTCAAACTTATTTAATTACAAAATAGGTTTATTGCACATGCTTTAAAATTAGTCATTCTTATTGTTAGGGCTGTCAATGGTTCGGATTCGGACCGGATCGGGGACAACCCGAATTCGTATTCGAAGTTTGTAAAGTGTGTTCGAATTCGCTCCGGATCCGCTCGGATATCTGAAAACTGAAACCGGATCCGAGTCCGACGGATATCCGATATCCGAGTGCAATATCCAGATCCGATTAACCTTCTAAACATAGCATTCGAGAATTTAGCTTTTGTTTCCTCCATTGTTTTCATTGGAAATGCTGTCGTAAATTTGATAGGTTGTAGAATCTAGTTGGTTGAAGATGATACATTTTTGAAAGATATCATTCAGAGAAAATGAAGAAAGAAAAAAACTGATGGAAATGAAGTAAAAGGAAAACACAAATGGGGACTGAGAGAGAGAGGATAATGAGAGAATTGGCGGCTGCCTTGCTTCTGGAATGGAAAAAAACAGGGTTTCATAGTAAATTTTTAAACAATTAAAGAGTTAGTAGGTATAGTAAAGGCCCAATAAGTTGCAGATATGGTTGATCCATTATTTATTCATTTGTATCTCTAATCCATTTCATTTTTGTTTGATCATTAATGAAGTTAGTTTTATTTGACAACAAAATTTTAAATGTTTTTATTTAGCTTATAAATTTATCATATACTAATGCACATATATATACGGATACGGATATGTGACGGATCGGATCAGCCTAGATCCATATTCGCTCCATATAATTCGGATTACGGATCTTCTTAATCGGATCAGGTCCATCGGATCACTAATCGGACAATTATCCTAATAAATCGGATCGGATTCGGATCGGATCCGGATTGAAATCCGCCCCATTGACAGCCCTACTTATTGTTATATGGTTTGAAAAAAAAATTGTTACATAATTTCAAAACATATATATTACATTTGTCATGTAAATACGATGAATTCAAGCATACATTCTTTAAACAAGTTAGTTTAAGTAAATTCATATTATAACAAAATAACATTTAATTTTTCATAGTATACGTTACTCCAATAACATTGATCAAACGTTCATTGATCCATTTAATAAAATTAATTGGTTCATTTACTACAAATCTACAATGCAAAGCCAATTTGATTTTAGTATTTAATTGACCAATTAATATTTTGATTTTTACAACTAATTTATTATATCAGCATTTTTAAAGCTTAATACTATCCCGAGACTACTTTTGTAAGTCTTGATTAACAAATAAATTGATTTATTACTTTATTTATAGTATTTCCAATTTATATTGAATCAAAGTCTCGATTATTTATTAGTGAAATATATTAATTATATCTAAACAAAAAGAATAGACAATTAATTTCACTATATACCTCACTAGCCACACGAAAGAAGAGAAAAGAGAAAAGAAAAAGAAATTGCTCACAAAACGTCACCGTATCCATGTCTACCACCAAGAAGCGATTCCTTTTGGAATACAACCACCGCCACCACCAAATCCAAATCCAAATACAAACACGAATTTCCGCGCAATTTAATTTTTTTCGCCACTTTAATTATCCGTTTTATTCTGAAAATATTTGACGTTTTTACCTTTTCTAATGTTAATACTCATTTCCCGAACTCTTCTGATGAATTTTGAAGGACTACAGGACCTCTGATTGTAGTGGTAATTCCCTTTGTTCATATATCTTTGGATTCTTTCCTCTTACTTTTTGTCATGAGTCCCTTTAATACGAGATTTGATTATACATTAGATATTTTTATGTTTTTAAAAGTATTATAGTCTGATTGATATCTTAGGTTTTTTCCTGCAACTTTCATTCTTGATTGTAAAATGTTTTAGATGTTTTCTTTTTCCCCTAATGGCTCTGATAAGAGAACATTAGATCTGAACTAGCAGTATAATGTTTATTGAATTCGTACCTGCTAGTAGGATAAACCATAGACTAGTTTGAGTATAATCAATGAACTAATTTGACTTTGTTTGACATTATATATATATATATCATTTCTTGGTCCACATGAATTAAATTGCATATATTTTTCCAGGGTTTAGAAATTTTGAAACTTTTTTACGAAATTGAGGGATTTGATATCACTTATCCGAGGTGCTTAGTGTTGCTTGTATATCACATGTTCATCCATCAAACTCATTATATGATTAAATCTACCCGCGCCTGTTTATGATACTTGTATACATCTACGTGATGAAGTTTCTGATTCTCTGTTCTGCTGCAAACAGGAAATCTACAGTCATACTATTAGGTTCCACCCCATTACATAACATGGAGGCCAAGATACATCTCATAGAGAAAGAAGCCTACATTTCAGTCTTACGTGCCTTCAGATCTCAATCGGATGCCATTACTTGGGTATTTCGGATAAACCGAGCTCAGCTCAATGAAGTTTATGGTGTCAAATTTTGAACTCCTCTGTTATTATTTTGTAGGAAAAGGAGAGTTTAATTACAGAACTAAGGAAAGAGCTGAGAGTATCTGATGAAGAACACGGGGAGCTTATTTCACGAGTTAATTCTGATGATGTTGTTTGTAGAATAAGGTCTCATATATTTGCTTAAAATGTCGTTAGAGTGTCTATAATACTAATATTTTATTTTGAATCTTGTTTAAATGGGAATTTGCTATGTATTGTCATTAGGGAATGGCGAAAGGTAAAAGGCCTTCAACCAGGTATGCCGACTCTCAAACCTTCAGCATCACACAAGAAACAGAAAACCTCGACTCCTACATGTCATCCTCTGACCCAATCATCTTCTTCGGCATTGAAACAGAGCTCTGTTTCAGAGGCGAGGGGTAGAAAGCTGCAGTCAGTAAGTTGTATTTTCTTTAAGGAAGCTTTCTCTTTCCCAAAAAGTGGCAATTAAGCTGAAGTCAGTAATTTTTATATTATGGTATATTTTTAAGAAATTGCAACAAAAATTGTCAGTGATAATTAAGCCTTTTCATCTGTAGATGTCTCCTAAAGACAAAAGATTGGATGCTGCTGCACCTAAAATACCAAATAAAGGTGGATTCAAGAAGGAAGTAGCTCATGGTAGTGCTATTCGTGGCCCTGGAAAAGGTCGGGGTTTCATGAAAGCTCAAACCGTGAAAGATTTTCGTTCATCAGAAGATGGCCCTTTGAAGAAGTGTTCTAACATTGAATTACTTCACACTGATACTCTCATAAAGGAGGTAAATCTTGAAATTCGAAGTCTTGATTCGAACAGCAAACGTGATGACAATTTCAAAATTCCCGTTGTTTTAATTCTTCAGGTGGAAAGGGTTGTCATTCAATACCATCCTAACTCTGCTGAACTCGAGAGAGCCAAGAAAGTACTCAAAGTAAGAATTTCTACCTTTTGCAATTTTTTGCAGAAGACAGTTGTATACCGTAAAATTTGATGGTTTCTTACTTGCAGGAACACGAACAAGCCCTTCTGGAAGCCATTACGATGCTTGAGGATGCATCTGATGGTGAGAGTGGTAATAATTGACAGCATATACAAATCGAACCATGGTACAAACAAGATGGTATGATGCTGCAGTTTTGTACTTTGATGTGGATTCTTGTAAAGTATTTTTTTTCCGGTACTATAGTCCGTCATGCAGTTTTCAGAAGGCAAGCATCAAACGATGACTTTGATCGCATTTCTATGTATCTGCTGCCTGAAGAATTTACTTAATTATATGGAAAATGGTGTGAATTTATGCTCTTATTATGTATGACCTCTAACAAAGAATTATAGTGGGATACTGTTTTTCTTTCTAAAACAAACCAGTTAGCTGCATTGAGAGATTTTGCCTGCTGGCATTTTGTACCCAAAAATCTCTTCCTTCATTCCCTCGACCATTTTCTCTATAATCAAGAACTAAACTTCACTTGAGTTCCAATCTGTTAGAGTAAAAATGTTCATATGTATCAAATTACTCGGACCTTGACTGAAATTTCTGCTTGACTTTGATAGATCGAGCTCAGGTCATTTTATTATTGAATTATTCACATGTTTGTTTAAGCTTTTCTAAACCTACAGCACTGGTTGGAATAGGAACGGCAATAAAAGCAATCATAATATTGAAATTTAGTGTATGGATTTTTTCCCGTAATATAAAAGAATATGATAATTATTTTGTGAATGTGTCGGGACATAAATATAATCAATTCAATTTTTATTACAAAGTGGAGATGGAATAGCAAGATAATGAAGTTTCTATAAATTTACAGAATAGTTATATATTACCATTTACATTCTACACAACCTCTTTTATTGCACAAAATATAGAAGTATTCTTTTCCTCTAAAATGAGTTCACTTACTTCCATTACTTGATTATGATAATTAGACATATCACACTTTACACTTTCATCCATGCAGTTCCGTTGTTTTTTAATATTTTGATAAAATTAAAATTAATTTAAGATGGAATAATACTATATTTATCCAAAAAAAGTGAAAAATTATACTATTTTTTTTATATAACAAAAGATGAATTCTTTTGCAAATAGTAACGGGGAGAGACTGCCCCATACCCCATAATATAATGTATGATAAGAGTTTGGTAATCTAATTTTCAATTTATTTATTTATTGATGTTTCTGTTTTCGATATTAAGGGAAAGAGATCTTGAATTCGATTCCCCATTATACTTTTATAGTTGATTTTCTATATAATGTGAACATAATCGAATAAACTTTCTAATTTATTGATATTTAATGAAATGATACACATAAGTATAGTTCGCTATACAAAAGTCAAAAGTGTAACTAAATTATCCTTAAAATAATACTCCATATTCAATATATCCTAAAGAAAAAAATCAATATTGTTACCATAAATAAAAGATAACTTACTCAAATTGGAAAATATTGTTACCATAAATAAAAGATCAAATTAACCGAGTAAAGATCCAAAATAAGATTCGCGGTTGTTTTTCAAGAGTCCACATTCCCTCCAACATTCCCCGAGATAAACCTTTCGAATTCCGCAATATAATTCTTTTGCCACTCACATAACCTTCAGTCTTGAAAGAGATTTGATTTTTTAGGTATAATTGATTATTTGTTCTAAAATTTTCACGATTTCATATCTAATAAAAAAGAGGAAAAAACATGGCAACGGCGTCCGAAAATCAACAAAAATCGAAGAGAGTGCGACTGAGGGAGAACGGCTTAGATCCGGTGGTTTCGGATAACGATGAGGCGTCGGAAGAGGATTATGCGTTGAAGCGTCGGAATATTCGTTCACATTACCGTGAAATTGAAAACCGCATCAACGGTTCGTATTTTATGTGTTTTAATTTCTATGATAATTTCTTAATTTTTTTTAATGTGCAGAGGAAAGAGATGAAATAGCAAATGTGACTTCGGAAAAGTTTATGGCCATTATGAACCAAGTCGATAATATGCATCAACATGGTATGTTTGATGAACCCTAAGTGTTTCCATGTTCTTTATTTGTTCTAAGAACTGAAGAAAGTGAGTAATATATTGACGAAGTTGTTATGTTTCCAGTTGCATTTGTATTTCTTACAAGAATATGAGAGAGAGAAAAAAATTCATTCAAGTTTTTTCAGATATATTTGTAATTGAAATGTGTTATTTATCTATTTGATGCATTATTCTTCTGAAAATCATTAAAAGATGTAAAACTAATAAAATTATCAAAGGTATCTGGTTGTGTTGGCATAGATATTGCATCTAATAAACCACTTGATCTCATGTTCATTTAACGTTTTCTCTTTAACAATATAAACACAAATGTTTTAAGTAGTATGCCTACTCAAAGTGAAGAGTATGTACTTGATCACCACATAATACATGTCTTCCTATATTATGTTGCTTTTAGTTTCTTCTAAGAGTTTGAGTGTACTAATCTTACCAAATACTATTATTTTGCAGTTTTACTCTGATTTAGTTTTGTTCCCTTTATCTTTTTTACTAAACAGTTGCTTAAATACATGATATTTCAGTGAGCAAGCCTAGGGAACAGGTAGCAGATGCAGAGACTTTGCTGGGGCTTGCAACTTCTTTGGCAGCCTGTGTCAAAACTCTTACTGCTGGAGGTGTTACCCCATCCGAGTTTGTTTCCTCTTTGATCAAACAATTTGGGCAGAGAAAAAGTATGAAAGGGCTTTCAAAGGATTCACCTAATATTAAGTGGCTAGATATTGGCTTACATGTTTCGACCATTTTCAAGAATGGGCCAGGTTGCATGACAATGTAAGTGTTTTAGTGTAATGTATTGTGTCTTAAACCTGCTCTATTCTTATGCATTGTGAATGTGTATAATCAATGTATTATTTTCTTGGCTTTTTGTTCCTTTAGGGTTGGACCTATGAAGAATGATCTTAAGCTACGCAAGTCAACTGTTCGTGCAAAGCGTTCACAGCCAGTTGGGAGTTCTAGACCAAAAGAGGTTGAATTAAAGATCTTCTCTAAATTGATTTTGCACTTTGCAATGGGAAATGATATCTTGGTTTTAATGTTGGAAATCTGCACAGCTTATTCTGGCCTCTTTCTTTGTAATAGGTTGAAAAGGCTGGTGAGGTGGTGACAGACACAGACAGAAACTTGCGCACCATGTTTGAGATATTAATAAAGCATAAAAATGTTAAACTTGAAAATATGATCTTGAACAGAAACTCATTTGCTCAGACCATTGAAAATTTGTTTGCGTTGTCTTTCTTGGTGAAAGATGGTAGAGTTTTTATAAATGTAGATGAAAATGGCTCTCAACTAATTGGTAAATCTTGTCTTTCCATCTTCGTGCTGTTCCTAACTTGAATTATTATAAATTCATTATATTTATTCGTTTTTTTCTTCCCTTTTTCAGCGCCTTGCAACGGTCCAAGTGCACAACAAATCAAGACTGGAGAAGCTAAAAACCACTCATTCATATTCAGATTCGACTTTAATGACTGGAAGGTATGACAGTGTAAATGAATCACATGTTTTATATCTTACAAATGCACATTAAGCTTCTTAATCCATGGAAATTAATTTTCATTTAAATACTTTTAACCATGCAGCTGATGAAGAATCTTGTGGTGGAGGGGGAAGAACTGATGCCCCACAGGGATGCAGGTTTTGTTCAAGCGAAAGCTGGACCAAATGATAAAGGTTTTAGCCAAGTGGAAGTGATTCCAATCGATGCAAAAATTCTTAATGCGGCTCCAGTTAAGAAGTTTTCGAGGAACTGTGGTCGTGTTGTGAACTACTCTGGCTTAAATGAGATTGATGATGGAACCATATTGAATTGGAATTGTAAGCGTAAAAGGAGCATTTAGTGAGTTGTATGGCTTTTGTTGTGGATGGTTAGCTATTACTTCAGCCTGACTTAAACTTTTGTCATGTACAGTACTCAGCTTTATGCATTTACTATGTAGAGATGTTGATTTTGTCTTGAAATTCATGGCTACCTTTTCTAAACATGTGATCTTAAGTGATTTTAACTTTAGCTCTAACACTGTTTGTTGGTGTAAATGAATCAAGTAGTATAGATAACACTTAAGTTTGATTATTTTATAGAGCTTAGGGAATAATGTCTGAATTTGGACTGATTATACATGAACCTAGTTCATACATAATACAATATTTATGAAATTTTCACTGCAAATTTGACCCAATTTAAATAACATGCTTGGTTATTCATCCAACTACTATATTCTTCTTCACATTTAGATTATTTTCACCCATTTTTACCAAGCAATTTGAGTGCAAAGAGCAAAGGACAATTTGAGAATGGTCACAGAATCCTAGAAATCAATCATATAAGGGCAACATAATACGCTTGTATACTAACAAAACTTTGCTCGATTTAGAGATATTAAGGGGCCGTTGGGAAATCAGGATAACCAAGACTCTATATTCCAGCTACGATAGTGTTGGATTAGGTGGCTTTAGGAATGTTGAGGTCCTTGAATGCAGGGCTATCAACTGCAGCTCCCATTGCATTAAGACCATTGTCAACATATATAACTGCTCCGGTAATGGCAGAAGCCAATGGTGACGCCAGGAAGGCTGCAGTGTTCCCAATCTCCTCTGCAGAAAGTTCTTTCTGAAGAGGTGCATTTGCTAGGGAGTAATCAATCATCATATCTATGAATCCAATAGCTTTTGCAGCACGGCTTCTTAAAGGCCCTGAAATTATCAGTATATTATCAAGTATGGTGACGACTGATGTACTTATAAAACATCCTACATTCAAAATCAAAATATGGGAAAACAAAATACCAGCAGATATAGTATTGACCCTGATGTTATGTTTCCTTCCTGCTTCAAATGCAAGCACCTGTATCAATTAACAAATTAACACCCTTAACAAAAGCAAACCCGATGAAAAAACTCAGCAATGCCTTATCAAATTACCCTTGTATCGCTCTCTAGCCCTGCTTTTGCCGAGCTCATACCACCTCCATAACTGTTTCACACTCACAACATAAAGTTATTCTTTTAGGACTATATATTTGAAATGGAGTCGTAATGAAAAATATGAGAAGTCACAAATACCCTGGGATGATCCTCTCCGAAGCAATATAGGTTAGAGAGAGTGAAGAACCACCTGCAGCAAAAACCCTTTACTAAATTGATATGTAACTGAACCTTGGCCTTAATTATTCAAAAAATAAAAGAAAACAGTATAACAAGACATGCCTGGGTTCATTATTGGAATGAAATGCTTTAGTAAGGAAACATAAGAATAACTCGATGCAGATATTGCTGCAAGATATCCATATCTTGAGGTCTCTAGCAGAGGTTTGGTTACCTAATCATATAATTGGTTTAGTTAAATTAAGGGAAAAAGAAAACAATTGTATCAACTAATACTTGTGAAGGGAATATACCTCCGGACCATTAGCAAGAGAATGCACAAGAATGTCAATGCTGCCAAAATCCTTTTTTACGGATTCTGCTACTTCCTGTGAGATATTTCAAAAGCATTTCAGAGGAACATGACTTACGAGATAAGAGAAAAATCTTTTAGAATGTTGATTGTACCTTAACAGTCCAATTACTGGATCCAGCATAACGCTTATTCGTTTTTATCTGCAAATATCCACAAAGAAACATAATACCCACGAACGAAAATTTTAAAAAAATATACAGTCTATAGTGAAATCATGTTTGTGGAAATTACATCTTCGGGAACATCTTCTGGAGTGTCAAAAACAGCATCTAAAGGATACACTTTAGTGATCTCCATCAAAGAACCATCAGGTAGCCTGGTTCCAAAATAAATGTCAGCAAAATAAATATATATATATATATATATATATATATATATATATATATATATATATATATATATATATATATATATATATATATAATGCAAGTTTAGAGACCTACACTCGTGATTCATCAAACTTCCCACGGCGTAGACTAGTTTCAAAAATGTTAAGCGCCTGTTTGAACGTGATATTGATCAATCAGTACAAACTCAGCTATGTAATTAACAAAAGTATTGAGCAGTGTAATTTCAGCCATTATACTTACAGGCACCCATGTGCCTACGAGAATTTCAGCCCCTGCTGCAGCCAAAGATTTTGCAATAGCCCAACCATATCCATGGTCATCAGCTACTCCAGCAATAAATGCCCTCTTACCTATAAAAAACTTAATTTTTTGATATTGTTATTCTAGAGAAACAAGAACTTCTGGTAAAATCAATAACATTAACATCCATGGATCATAAACGCAACTTGACATAAACTATAAAAGATCATTGATGCATATAAAACGAGCTACAACCTCGAGGGCCAAGGAAAAGAGATGCAAATTAAAAGATAATTATTATAGAAGAAAAAAAGGTTAATAAACCTTTCAAATTGATGGGCAATCCCGACGGAGGCTTGTTGTTGTCAGCTGCTTCAGACATTGCCTTTGTGACAAATTTGTTAAACCTTGCAGGAGACGAAGTGAAGGAGCGGTTGAAATGTTGTGCAGATGATATGTGGCAAGCGCTCGATAATCTTGCCCATGATGCTCCTTGAGAATCGGCAACAAAACTTGCCACACCAGCAGCTCTAAAAGCTTTTTGAGCTGAAAAGAGAGTAGGTTTTGCTGCTGTGATCTGCAAGCTCGAAGCAGCAGAGGTTGCCATTTTCAATCTGAAGGAGAAACAGGGCCGGCTCGAACATATTACGGGGCCATAGGCAATATTTAAAATTGGGGCCCACTTTTACAAATTAGATGATACTTTACAGATTCAACTGTTATATATTTTTATGACATTTCATTCTTAAACATTCTCTTAACAAAAGCATATATATATATATATATATATATATATATATATATATATATATATATATATATGTTGGAAATATAACAAATGTAAGTTAACAAATATAATTTTTACTTGTCAAATCAGTAAATAGATAGAATATGAAAGTGAAATATTTCTTCTCACACTACTATCTTAGGTAGGGCTGTGCAAACTGTAAAACCTAATCTTACCAAATTTTGTTATACCGGCTGGTTAGGTATTTAGAAATCTCGTACCGCTTGCCAAACCGAAAATTTTGGTTTGGTTCAGTAAATTACCGATTCAGTAAGGTTAGATTTGATTCAGAAAAAAAAAAAATAATCAGAAAAATTAATGAATCAAAAATAATTTGTCTTGAATACGAATAATAATATGCTTCATACCACTCTTAACCATCCAATGTACTTGAATAGAAATTATAAAGAATACATCAGAGACAAAAATTACTTTAGCATCATTCAAGTTTTGGGTTTTAAATGCAATTAAAAAAAGAATAAAATTGGGCATTTAGAATTTGGACTGTACCTCTGTAAATTAAAAATCTGAGGCGATAGAGAGATGGTGGAGGCGCGATGGGGAAGGTGGTGCGGCGGTTCGGTGGGATTTAATTGAAGAAGAAGAAGATTTGGGTTTGCTTTTAGGGCACCGTAGAAGAAGTGAGAAAAGTGAAGGATTGTATATTTGGAACGTGTCTTTACCTTGTACGAATTGGGATTAAAAGAAAAAAAAAATTGGGCATATAGGTTGAATGGGTGGCAATATGGATCTGATCCAAATTCGATCCATAAAGATTTATTAAATTTTCACTCGGATCGAATTTGAATTGGATCTTATAAAATTTGGATCAAATATGGATTCACACATACAAGTAATAGATTGTGATGGATTCTCTGGATCCATGAATAGATCCATTATTGGATAAAAAAATATATATTTTTCGATGAATTCAAAAGTAAACGTTATTTTTTTTATTTTGATCCCTCAACTTTTGAAAATTATAAATTAGCCCCAAAATTTCCGGAACATGCAAATCGGACTAGAAAGAAAAAATCAAAATTTTCAGAAACTTTTATTTATTGCAAAATAGATCCCAGATTTACGCAAATAGCAAAAACACCCCCTAACATTTCGTAATTTGCAAAATGGTCCAGATTTTGAAAAATTCCAGAAATTACAATTTGGTCTAGAATTGCAGAAAAACAAAATTTTACTTTCTGTCCAGATTTTTAAAAAATTGCAATTTTCAAATAAGCCCTCATATTTTTGGAAATTATATTTTGGCCCAAAACCGAAAAGTGCATAGATCCGAACATTTAATTTATCATAACAAGCAAGAATAAAAAATCAGAACACAACAAACACATATAGTTTGCTTGTTTAACATGTAAAATAAACTGAACTTTTACTAAATGAGCTCGAGTCACAAATTGAGAAGCTTGGTTTGATTACATGTCATGGAGTTTTTAAATTGGTTTGATTGCTTGTAGAAGTTTTTTGGATTTTTGACCGTGTGGTTTTTTATTTATATGTTTTAACTTTAGGCTTTATATTTCTTCATATTTTAGTTGCATTAGTACACTTTCAATCTTTTAGTAAGTTAATATGAGTTGGTCATTCAATATGGTATCAGAGCTCAGACCTAAAGAGGTCCTGTGTTCGAATCCCTCCGCTACCCATTTCTAAATTCCACGTGTTAAGACTTAAGTAAATGAATACCGCTTACACGTGAGATGGCTTGTTAAATGATATATATTAAATGATTCCTCTCTTTATCAGCTTAAGCTTTTAGATGAGTTGGTCATTCAATAGACTTAAGTGGGGTTGGATCCGGACTAAGATGGTCGGATCCAAATTTAATATGTTAACAACTCTATATGCTCATGTTGGATAAGATATATATGTATTTCTTTTATAACTAAATGAGTTCGACTTAAATTTAAAAAGTGTTTTACAAATAAAACGATCTAATGCAAATATACTCTAATTTATCTTTCTTTCTTTTTTTTCTATTTGGGATCATCTAATTAATAGGGGTAGAACCGACTTTTGAATGCGTACTAATAAACCTTAATTAACTATTTGAAGAATGTGTATTGAGATATAATTTGGGACATACCTTTTTTTTATGGAATAATTTTGGACATACTAATTTCATTAAAAAAATAGAAGGGTAATTTTTGAAAAGAAAAGTATATATTCCAAAAGGGACCGAGGGAGACAACTTTTATATGAAAAGAGGTCAACCTTATCAGGTTTTCATTATGATTTTCCTTTTTCTAACATGATAACTGATAAGTCGTCGTTTAAACAGTGTAACATAGAAGCAGTCCTTATCAGGTTTCCACCTGAAATCGACTTCTGCTTTTTGTACCTTAACAATTTATCCTTTCCCATGTTAATGACATTTATACAATAGCAATTATGTTATAAATAATTTTTATTATAATCAATTATTATCAAAATCAATTGTACTAAAATTAATTCTCCTATAATTGCTTCTCGTATCGCTAGGTCAAACTCACACTTAGTTATTTTATCCACTTTCAATTGTATAGCAGTAGTTTCAATTGTAATTGTAATTGATTTTATTGTATATATAATAATAAATGTTTTACATATTTTTAGTAGATGTATTGTGGTCTATCATATAAATGAGACTTCATTTTAATATGAAAAAAGATAAATATAATCTTATTTGGACAACATAGTTTTTTTAATTTACCCAATGTAATATGTGTCATAGACACTTTTACCTCATGCGGTATTTTCTAATAAGCAATTTACTGCCGCCTATAAATATGTTAAAACCATGTGGGAGACGGAGACATGGTGGTTTTTTACGAAAATATTTCTAGTATTTTTATTGTAAGCTCTATTTTGTTTAATCTAAAATATTATATTGGGGGAAAAGTAGTAGTACTTGTACATGATTTTTGTATGTTGTAGTCCTAGTATATTCAAAGGGACTTGATGCACAAATTCTGGAAGATTGCTTGGATTCAGGAGAGTAGAAAACATCCAGATTCAGAGTCCTGGTCCAGAACAAATTTTGAACTGATCAAAACCAATATTTGGTGAAAGCAGAGCAACAATTGGAGCTTTTTCCGGATTCTGTTACATAACAAAATAACTGTTTAAATCACCTACTTATATTTTATTATATATACAATAAAATCAATTACAATTACAATTATACAATAGAAACCACAATTTTGCTTCTCCTTCCACCGCTTCCGCATTTTCTTTTTCTCTATATTTTGATTATTAAGAAACATAGGAAAACTAATCAGACATTGTTTTGAAAAGAGAGGATAATTCACAATTTATTACTATTTTGTTTCACCATAAATGACAATAGGATTGACTGGCCTTGAATTCATTCCGGCGAGTCGAGTGATTTTCCCGCCGACATTTTCAACGCGATCATTGTCGCCGTCACTGGAAACCGGCACTAAACCTCAGCTTCTTGTTCAATCGCTTTTTAAGTTCAGGAAAAGGTAATTTAGCTGTTTAATTTATTATTATTACTAAATGCGTGGGTCAATTCTGTGATTTTGGACTCTTCTTTTTTTTTTTTTTTTTTTTTTTTTTTTTTTTTTTTTGTGGCATGTTACTTATCACAAAACCAGCTGCTCAATTAGGCATCGAGTAGGGGTTTATTCAATATATTGTTTTGTGATTTGTGTTTGAGGTCAAAAGCTCTGTACTGTAGTAGGCTAGTATTGTTTAATAAAGAATCAAATTAAAGTTATACATTGTTCAATATGGTCAAATTCAATGAGAAATTAATAAGGAGCAACATTCTTCAGCAAATGTTAAAACAACCTTAAAGATGGAAAGTAGCACTGATATCACTATCATTGAATTATGTAAATCCACTTACATATTTTGAGTGATTCAATGAAATGACTGAGCCCTATAGCAGCGGTCGCAATGAATTCTGCTAAAGCCTCTCGTTCTTGTCCTTCCATTTGGATTATCTTTACTCATCCATGCAGAAAAGATGATCTTGAAAATGACCTGCCATGACAAATCTCGAAGCTTTTGGATGTAGATATGTACAAGTATTATTCACAATTGTTTTTTAAGCTTCTTTGCCAAACTCTTTTTCTATCTTAGTCTTCAGCTTATTCGTTTCTTTGAGCTCTCATCAAGGTACCGACTTATTTTATTTTGTGTGCAGCATTGCAAGATACAAAATAAATGTAAAATAGATCAAATAGATATTAATTGGTCTCTCATGCAATATAAGGCTTTTAACTTTAAATATCTTCGATTTCCTTCTCAAATTGTTTGAATTATGCGTTTTATTACACGTTGTTTTTGGTCTTACTACTTGTTATGTTTCTGAAAAGTCGTTGCGCGAAAGAAATGCACGTTGCTTTAATCGTACAATTTCATTTAGTTTCTCTTTTTATCTTCTTTTTTCTCTTTATAGGTTTTTGCAAGCTAATTGTTGTATGTTGTTCTGTTCTAATGTCGTATTCATCTCTAACAAAGTATTTTTACATTAAATGTTGCAGACAAAGCTTTGACTCACTACAATTGAGCTCTTTACTATGATGATGGAGACTGCACCAAAGGTTTTGATTCTGTTTATGACCTTTAAGTCTTAAAAGGTCTCTTCAGTCAACTTATTATGCTTTAATTAATCAAATCTTTCAGGGAACTAGAGAACTCAGTATTCAAGAAATTCAACCTGCAAATAATGAAGTTAGGAACACAAAAAAGAAGCGCACAGGAGGCTGGGGTTTAGCACTTCTTTTGCTAGGTGCTTTTTCTTTTCTCATCAAACCTGATCCAAATAATATCTAGTTAAGAGTCGGTTGTTTCTTAAAAAAATGTTTTACTCCAAGATTCTATTAAGTTGGATTCTTTTTTGGTGCAGCAAATCAAGCGCTAGCAACTTTAGCTTTCTTTGGTGTTGGGGTGAACTTGGTTTTGTTCTTAACCCGAGTTCTTGGACAAGACAATGCTGCTGCAGCTAATAATGTTAGCAAATGGACTGGAACTGTTTACTTGTGCTCACTCATAGGAGCATTCCTCAGCGATTCATACTGGGGCCGTTACCTTACTTGCGCACTTTTTCAAGTCGTTTTTGTTGTGGTAAAACCATATATCGATGTACATAATTTTATTTGCTCCGAAATTTTTATTGCAAATGTTTTGTATAATATTTTGTTTTTCCATCCAAATTCACAGGGCTTGGGGCTTGTATCCTTGTCATCTTGGCTTTTCTTGCTCAAGCCTGAAGGCTGTGGTGATGGCAAACAAATATGTGTTCCGACTGCCTCATTTGGCTCGGTCATGTTCTACTTGGCTATATACTTAGTCGCTTTTGGCTACGGTGGCCATCAGCCCACTATAGCCACCTTTGGAGCCGATCAGTTTGATGATTCAGACCCCAATCAGAAAGAGTCCAAATCTGCTTTCTTCTGCTACTTTTACTTTGCTCTCAACATAGGCTCCTTGTTTTCGAACACCATATTGGTTTACTACGAGGATAACGGCAAATGGACACTTGGCTTTTGGGTGGCCACTGGCTCTGCTGTCCTGGCTTTGGTGACATTTCTGCTAGGCTCCCTTGGATCCCCTGGATACCGATATATCAAGCCGTGTGGGAATCCTATACCACGTGTCACACAAGTGTTTGTTGCTGCAGCCAAGAAATGGAAAGCAAATCTCAAAGAAGGGCAGCCGTTGTATGAGATCGAAGGAACAGAATCTGCAATAAAAGGAAGTAGGAAAATTGTACACACTGATGAGTTTGTGTAAGTATAAACATAAAGCTCTCGATTTCTTTACATTTCTTGCCCAATTTCTTTAATTTTCTGTGAGCTAAATGCAAAATACCCCCATTTGCTTTGCCTAATTGGCAAAAATCTCCCTCTGTGTTATTTTCCATGTCTACATAGGTGTCTTGACAAGGCAGCAATAATAACCGAAGAAGACCGTCGGGGCCCAGCAAATCCATGGCGCCTTTGCACCGTAACCCAAGTTGAAGAAGCCAAATGCATCCTCCGAATGTTACCAATTTGGCTCTGCACAATCATATACTCGGTAGTTTTCACCCAAATGGCCTCTCTTTTCGTCGAGCAAGGAGACGTAATGAACTCCAAAATCGGCAACTTCCACCTCCCAGCCGCTAGCATGTCGGCATTCGACATCTGCAGCGTACTCCTCTGCACCGGAATTTACCGTTCCATCCTTGTCCCCCTGGCGAGCAAGCTCAGCGGCAACCCAAGTGGGCTAACGGAGCTCCAACGCATGGGGGTTGGCCTTATAATCGGAATGTTATCCATGGTGGCTGCTGGTATAACTGAAATCGAAAGACTTAGAAGGGTGGTCCCGCATGAGCATAAAAGCTCTTTGAGTATATTCTGGCAAGTCCCGCAGTACGTTTTGGTAGGTGCTTCGGAGGTTTTCATGTACGTGGGGCAGCTTGAGTTCTTTAACGGGCAGGCTCCGGACGGGATAAAGAGCTTCGGGAGTTCGTTATGTATGGCGTCGATTTCTCTAGGAAATTTTGTGAGCAGCTTGCTTGTGAACATGGTGATGGGGATCACTACAAAGAATAACAAGCCAGGATGGATTCCAAGTGATTTGAATACAGGGAATATGGACAGGTTTTATTTCCTGATTGCGATTTTAACAGCTGTTGATTTCTTTGTTTACATGGGTTTTGCGAAGTGGTATAAAGGTTTAAATGTTGAGAATTCTGATGAAGATGTGCTGAATAGAGTTTAGATAGGTGGTTGTTTCAGTTTTTTTATTTCTGGTGAATTTTAGTTTTGGAATAAAAGGGTCTTAATAATTAGGAATAAAATATAGTTATTTTGAGATTATTTGAAGGGGCAGCAGAGCAGAGCAGGACTGCTTTGATCAACTATTTGTGTAAATGTGTTGGTGATTTGATTTCTGAATTGTTGTTGCTATTAATTTCTGTTTGCAGTAATCTTAACTAACTCCAAACTTATTTATTTCTGACTTTTCTTCCGACCTTCTATATATACTAGAAAAGTTAAAGCACGTGATTAACTAATTTCTTTTAATCAAATTAGAAAAGTGCACGTGATTAACTAATTTCTTATTCTTATATTAATAAAGTTATATCATCATTTTTAATCATATTATGGTCTAAATGACATACCATATAATTTCTTTGATTAAATAGCTTTACTTATTACTATGTTATTCCCAAAAATTTAAAGTTGTTATCATAAATATCTAAAACCAACCCTTGAAAATAAAAAAAATGAACTATAATTACTAAGTATTTCTAATGTAAACTTACATGTCTACATAACTATTATTCTAAAACAATCATTTGAGCTAATGAATAATGTCAATTCTTTTCTTCTTTGACCTTGATATTTCCATCTAAACCAGTTTGTGTTATTTTAATCCTTTCTTTCGCCAATTTCACCGATTTTTGTGGTTTATTATATTTGTTAATCAATTCACTCATTTTATCCAGTTTAACCAAATTTTATTCGATATTATTCTTTTGCTGACTTATCCTATTTTCTCGACTATTTCACCTTTTTTTTGGTCATTTTAAATTTTTATCGAATTTATCATTTTTTGTTTCCATGTAATCCATTTTTTCATTTTTATCATATATTTTTTAATCGAATTTTACCCGTTAGCACCCGTTTTAACCATTTATATGTTTTGAATTTTTTTAACTTAATCTAATTAAGTGTTTCAGTTAACTAAACATTACTTTATTATATTTTTATAGCACAAATGTGGTTTTTTTAAGGTTCTTTAATAATTGATCATTTCTTAAGAATTGTCTAATGTATTATCGATTGCATCCGCTTTTACAATGTTTACTATTTTTTTTGTTTTTTTAACACATTCTTTGACCGATTTCACTCATTTTTGTGTTTTATCCCATTTGTTAATCAATTTATCCATTCTATCCGATTTAACCCAATTTTAGTATATTTTACCTATTATTATGTTGATTCAATCAATTTCAGCTTTTTTTGCGAGACTAACTAATTTCTTATATTAGTTGAAAATTATAATCATTTTACATCATATTATGGTCTTAGTGACATATCAAATAATTTTTTTGACTAAATCACTTTAATTATTACTACGTTGTTCCCAAGATTTTAAAGTTATTATCATAAAATAAATACCTAACTGACCCCCCCTTAAAGTATGAAAGTGGTATCAGTTCTCCCTCTAAGGTATCAATTATAACACTTACCCCCCTCTGTTATAATTTTGTAGTATTTATTCCAATTCCAAGAATACCCACACACCTTTCATAAATAATTTTTTTTATTACTTTATCAAAATAAAATTGCATCTTTATTAATTATGAATCCATTCATCCACCAAACTACATTATGTTTTATTTTCTTCATTTATTTTGTTACCTTCCTTTTTTCGATCTCAATTTTTTTTTCTTCATTTTATCTCATTCTTTTATAACCGAAGGCAACAAAATAAATGAAGAAATTGAAACATAATATTGTTTGGTGGATGGATGGATGAATTCATAATTAATAAAGATTTTATTTTTTGACAAAGGAATGAAGAAATTAACACATTATATTATTTGGTGTTAAACTTGAATTTTGCGAGAAATAATTTGAAGGATAATTAATCAACATTTTGAATAATAATCCGTACTGAATATAAATGAGATAATTATCACCAAATAAAAACTCATAAAAATATAAAGAAAAATTTTGAGATAACAAATTGAAACATAAAATGAAGAAATCAAATTGAAACAGAAATAAAGAAAAAAGTGAGATGAAAATAATAAAGAAAACTTTAAGACCATAAAACCGAAGGAAACAAAAAAAAAATTGAAGAAATTAAAACATAATGTGGTTTGGTGGATGAATGGATTAATAATTAATAAAGAGACAAATTTATTTTAATAAAGAAATTTATTCATTATGTAAGGGACGGGGGTATTTTTGGAATAAAAACTATAAAACTATAACAGAGGGGGGTAAGTTTTACAATTGATACTTTAGGGGGGGGGGGGTAAGTTTTACAATTCATACTTTAGGGGAGAGGGAGGGGGGGTAAGTGTTACAATTGATACTTTAAGGGGGGTAACTGATACCACCCCCATACTTTAAGGGGAGAGACTGTATTTCATCCTTACCTAAAAGGCTAAAACCAAAACTTGAAAATAAAAAATGAACTATAAAGTATTTATAATATAAAATTACATGTCTACATAATTATTATTCTAAATCAACCATTTGAACGAATGAACAATATCAATTATTTTCTTCCTTGACCTTTATATTTTCATCTAAACCTTTAACCAGTTTTACCAGTTATACCTATTTTTTTATGAGTTCATTCATCTTCAATCACATGCCTAATCCGTTTTTTAACTAATCTAACCCGTTTTTACCAATTTTCCTAAATTTTGTCGAGTAAACTTGCTTTTACACTAATTTTATCCTTTTTTTTGGTTATTTTAACATTTTCTTTCATCGATTTCATTTGCTTTTACATTGAGTTTATCATTTGTTTTTTGTTATCCATGTTTAGTCAATATCATTCATTTTTAACAGTTACCCATTTTTTGTCGGCTTACCCCTTTGTTTTATCAATTGCACCATTTTTTTCTTTAACTCATTTTTCTTCTATCTAACTCATTTTTCCATTGATTTTATCAATTTTTTTATCATATATATTTTTAATAGAATTTTATCATTTTTCACCAATTTTAACCATTTTATGTTTTGATTATAAGTTTTTCAGTTAACTAAATAGCATTTTTTTATTTCTATAGCCCGAAATGTGGTCTTTTATTTTTAGGTTCTTTAATAAGTGATAATTTCTTAAAAATTTACGAAAGAAACCTTTTACATTGAGTTTATAATTTATTTTTTGTTATTTTAACTCGTTTGTTCAGAATTTTTTTTATGTTTGTCCAGTTTATGAATCGATCCATCAATTCTCAAGTTTAACCCATTATTGGTTGATTTTCACATTTGTTAATCAGTTCGCTCATTCTCTCCGCTTTGACCCAATTTTAGTTTGATTTTACTTATTCTTTTGCTTATTTAACATATTTTCTCACATATTTCATCTTGTTTTTTTTCTTCTGCCAATTAACTCATTTTTTTTTTGTTCTTTTATTGATTTGATCCATTTTTTGTTATCCCGTGTAGTCGATGTCATTCAATTTTTTTTACCAGTTTTATCCATTTTTTTGTTGGTTAACCTAGTTGTTTTATCAATTCACCATTTCTTTTTGTTTGTTCTTTTATCGTTTTGATCCATTTTTTGTTACCCGTGTTTAGCCGATGTCATTCAATTTTTTTAACCGATTTTTCCCATTTTTTTGCCGGTTAACCTTGTTGTTTTATCAATTCACCATTTTTTTTTCCTTTAACTCGCTTTTCTTTCTACATTATCCATTTTCCCATTGATTTTACTACTTTTGATCGAACTGTTGATTTTAATAATTTCTATCTTTTGATTTTTTTGGGCTTAAGCCAATTATATATTTTTTAGTTAACTAAATAGTACCTTTTTTTTTTATTCATGTAGCTTTAATGTGACATAATTTTTTTTTCAGTCTCTTTAATACTTTTGAGGTTCCTTAATAAGTAATAGCCTTTTAAGAACTTTTCAAATAAATTTTGGAAGAAATATAGAATAATTAAATTTTTTGATATCATAATGTTTTAAATTTTTAATGAGTTGTAAAACTTTAAAAGATAATTATAAAATTGATGTAGGATAGATTTTTTGTCTAATTATAATTCTTGGATTTTTTTTTATTTTATCTTTTTGCCATAATATTAAATATCACAATATAATTTAAATATTATATATATATATATATATATAGAATATAGATATAGATAAGTATTATAACATGATGATGAAGTAACTAAATTATCTCTACTCTTCTTCACATCTAGTATAAAACATGAAGTACTAGGTGTATTAATAATTCATTGAAATTGGCTAGATGTTACCTTTTTCTTTTTCTTTTTCATTTTTTTTTTGGTAAGAAGCTAGATGTTACCAAATGCTATTTGAACGCAGTAAATCTACACCGTCCTTCCACCGATACAAATTAATCGGACTGCTAACCAATCTTTTCATTGTGCATTAATGGATTGGAACGTTGTACAATGTTACTATCATCAATATTAATTGTATCTGCTAACATTTCTTAATCTGGAATTCACAACTACTTAGAGCACAGAATAAATATGGAACCTGTCGAAAGGGAAATCACTCAAATAAGTCTTAATCTGAAGTGTTTTATTTTTATAATTTTATAAATAAAATCTTAAAATTTATTAATTAATTTCGACCACTTAAGAAGAGTAGAGAAAAATACGATCTCTAAATTCGCTAAATTATATGAATGATGAAGGACTACATCTAGTCAATAGTTAACAATACAAATGAAATTATGAAGGTTTAATATATTGTCCCTAAATTTTCATTACTGTGGAGTTGTTTTTTATTTTATTTTATTTTATTTTTTTTTTTTTTTTTATGTCTCAAAATAACACTCCTCTTTTACAGAATTATTTTTTTCAAAAATATCATATTTCATAAAGTGATGACATCACTAACTCATAAGTCATAACCACTATTTTTAAGGATATATATATATATGTAAAATACCCAAACTTTTTACATTTTAAACGTTTAACTAAAACTCTAGACTAAAAGTAAAGAGATAGAAAAAACAGAGACGATGGAATTAACATACTTTATCATCCATGCAAGTGACGTGTTTATTATGAGAAGGGTTTTAACCAAGTATTCTTTTTTTTTTAAATATACTTAGATCAAAGTTAACCAATTTCTTTAAGAATATAATACTAGATGCTTTATTTATAAAACTAATTATAGGGGGATAATATTGAGATGAAACTTAAGTTAGGTAAAATGTTTTTTGTTCCTTTTTTTTTTTTTATTTAGGGAAGTTATGGAAAAATTAATGAAATCTCGTCAAGTGTATAATACTCAAATTTTTTTAGCTACTGTATCATATTAAATTGGATTGAACCTATCTCTTTCAAGATTTTTTAATAAATTATATATAAGGTCATCTCCAACCGATTCGACAACAGAGCACGAGGGGGGAGGGGGGGTTTGCTAGCTCAGTTCGGTTGGAGATGGATCATGGCAATTGGACGGACAAGAAAGCAGGGTGGGCAGGGGGTTCGGGGCAGGCAATCCGACAAGTAGGCAGGCAACTATTGCCCATATGGGTGGCAAATGGATCACCCGGATCGGATTTGGATCGGATCTCAAATGGATCGGATCCTTAATGGATCCATAATGATGGATTCATTTAGGATCCGATCCAAACCGGATCCGGGTGAAAAAAAATCGGATCCGAATAGATCCATGACGGAACCACAGTGAATCCGTCATGGATCCATCATGGATTTCAGCCAATTTTAAATGGATTTGAAATTCTTCCTAAAACTAATAATTTGAAATCCACTTAAAAAAATATTCACATTGTATATTTTTAAAAATTGCACTTTGATCCCAAATTTATTATAGGAATGTGAAAACCTCTTTATTTTTGAAAATTGCAATTTTAACCCCAAATTTTTGAAGAACCCCAAATCAGTCCAGAATTTTCAAAAAATTCAAATTTGCAATTCGGCTACTATTTAGTATTTTCAAAAATTCGAATTGCACTTTTGGTCCCACTATTTTTTAAAATTATGATTTTGACCTCAGATTTTTGAAGAACTCGGAATTACATTTCAGTCCAAAATTGAATAAATTCAAATTTCCAATCCGGACACTGATTTTCAGGAACAAAATTTGCACTTTTGGTCCCTCAATTTTTGGATATTGCAATTTTGACCCTAGATTTTTAAAAAATCAAGAATTGCAATTCAGTCCAGTATTTTAAGAAAATTGAAAATTTCAATTCGGCCCCAGATTTCAGAAATCCAAATTTGCACTTTTGGTCCCTCAATTTTTGGAAATTACAATTTGACCCCATATTTTTTCAAAACCAAGTATTGCGTTTCAGTTCAGAATTTTCATAAAATTAAAAAAAATTCAATTTGGCCCAAGATTTTTAGAAATCCGAATTTACTCTTTTGGTCCCTCAATTTTCAGAAATTACAATTTGACCCTAAATTTTTGAAAAATCCAGAATTACGACTCAGTTTATTTTCGAAGATTAAAATTTTCATTTTGGCCCCTGATTTTCAGAAATTCAAAATTTCACTTTTGGTCCCTTAATTTTCAAAAATTGCAATTTGACCCCATATTTTCAGAAAAATAAGGATTTCAAATCTGGGCCAAATTGAAAATCTTAATTTTATGAGAATTTTGGACTGAATTGAAACTCCGGGTTTTTCGAAAATCTGGGGTCAAATGGCAATTTTTTAAAATTAAGGGACCAAAAGTGAAATTTTGAATTTCTGAAAATCAGGGGTCGAAATGAAAATTATGGACTGAATAGCAGTTCTTATTTTTCTGAAAATATGGGGTCAAATTGCAATTTTTGAAAATAGAGGGACCAAAAGTGAAATTTTGGATTTCTGAAAATCAGGGGCCGAAATGAAAATTTTGATCTTCAGAAATACACTGAATCGTAATTCTGGATTTTTTCAAAAATTTAGGGTCAAATTGTAATTTCTAAAAATTGAGGGACCAAAAGAGTAAATTCGGATTTCTGAAAATCTGGGGCCAAATTGAATTTTTTTTAATTTTATGAGAATTCTGAACTGAAACGCAATACTTGGTTTTGAAAAAATATGGGGTCAAATTGTAATTTCCAAAAATTGAGGGACCAAAAGTGCAAATTTGGATTTCTGAAATCTAGCGCCGAATTGAAAATTTTAATTTTCTTAAAATATTGGATTGAATTGCAATTCTTGATTTTTCAAAAATCTAGGGTCAAAATTGCAATATCCAAAAATTGAGGGACCAAAAGTGCAAATTTTGTTCCTGAAAATCAGTGTCCGGATTGGAAATTTGAATTTATTAAATTCTGGACTGAAATGTAATTCTGAGTTCTTCAAAAATTTGAGGTCAAAATCGTAATTTTAAAAAATAGTGGGACCAAAAGTGCAATTCGAATTTTTGAAAATACTAAATAGTAGCCGAGTTGCAAATTTGAATTTTTTGAAAATTCTGGATTGATTTGGGGTTCTTGAAAAATTTGGGGTTAAAATTGTAATTTTCAAAAATAAAGAGGTTTTCACATTCCAATAATAAATTTTTTTTTTTGGATCCAATAATGGATCCGGTGGATTCATTAGTGGATCCGATGGATCCATTAGTGGATCCGTTGATGGATCCATCACAATCAATTACTTGTATGTGTTGATCCAATATGGATCCAGATTTTATGAGATCCGATCCGAGTGAAAATTTAATGGATCTTTATGGATCGGATCCTTTGGATTTGGATCGGATTTGGATCAGATCAATGGATCTGATCCATATTGCCACCCCTAATTGCCCGTCTGTTTGCCGGCAGGCAAACGCGTCTGTCGGGCGCTAGCAGGGCCTGCCGGGGGCTCGAGTGCTATTTTTATTTTATTTCAAGAATTAAATAAATGAAATTTGTTGAATAATTTCCTATTATCATTATTATTAAAATAAGTTTGAGTAGAAAAATGGGAAAAATTGTGAAATTGAATAAATGGACATTGATTGCCCTTTAATTGGAGATGAATTTTTTAGATGAGTCGATAACATATGACAAGACAATTGGGTAATTGAACCGACAATTAGACAATGACTTAAATTGAAAATGACCTAACAGAAAAAACATACGAGACAAAAGATTTGGTACTGGATTCCGTTCACAAATTTTCAATAGCTAAAAAAGAGAGGGGGAGGAGGGGGGGGGGGGGGGGGCAACTCCTAGTGAGCAAAATAGATTCTTTTGTGCATCAATCATCCATTATACAGATGATTTAGTATGAAAATGAGATTTAATAAAATTAGTCATTGTATGTGAATGCATATTAAAGATGAGATCATGAATTCAATGTCTCCTTAAATTAAAATATTTTTCTCCTATGATATGGCTACTGATATTGTCATAACAAGAATTATTGATGTCAGAGCAATTCTTTTTAATTTTTTATATTGCACCTTCTAATTAATGCTCATAAAATTTATATTTCTCAATTCCCAAAATACTCATGGTCTATTTGTTTGGTGCTTGCTAAAGTAGTTCCAGAGAGTATCGTAGGTTTGTGAAATAATCTCAATTTGGGCAATGTTATTTGTTTGGGTTTTGAGAGAGTGGTTTGAGATATAAAGTATGTGTAAGTTTTTTTGGAAGAGTTAAGTTGTAGATGTAAGATGTGTAAGACTTTATGTCAAATTATGTTTGTTATGTGAGATAAACTGTGTAAGAGATATGTAACTTTATGTCAAATCAAAATAGATTTTATAGATGTTTTGTTTAGAAACAATAAAATTGTGGTTTGTTTGTATTTTGAGAGAGTAATATGAGAAAACTGAGAGATGAAAAATTTATTTCAGAAAGTAGAAAACATGTTTGTTTGATATTTTCCAAACACGAATTTTTTTTGGAAAACGCCAAACTAAAATTCATATATTGTAGTATTAGAATGACTCTTGTATGATGTTGTCATTTTGTGCGTTTCCCTATTTGTTTGGCGTTTCTCAAAAAAAATTGTGTTTGGAAAATGCCAAACAAACATGGTTCCTACTTTCTGAAATAAATTTTTCATATTTCAATTTCTCAAACTACTCTTTCAAAAGTCAAATAAACAACAATTTTCTTATCTCTAAACAAAATATATACAAACTCTACTCTAATTTGACATAAAATAACCTATTTCTTATGCAACTTATCTCACATAACAAACATGAATTGACATGAGGTCTTACACCTACAATATAACTCTTCCAAAAGTAACATTCACCTACTTTATTTCTCAAATCACTATCTCAAAACTCAAACAAAAGACGTTACTATAAACTTTCACTACTCTGTCAAACCACTTTCTCAAACACCATACAAACATGCCCTATAATTTTGTGGAGAGTAAACAAAAGAAGCACTAATAACTATTATCCCTATAAATTTGTGGAGAGTAAACAAACATGCCCTATAATTTGGAGTGTCACGTGTGGTATCTCTTTCGCCACTCGGAGAAATTATTTAGTACAACCGCTGCACCACATCATCAAGTACACGTGGTGCAGCCCACCAATACACTTGAAACATGTGGATTAATACACTTGGTGCAGCCCACCAATACACTCGCTCTCTGTTTACGCACTCACAATAACTTTTATATAAAAAAAAAAAAATACCACTAGTTATGATTTGAAATATCTGTACGTATATTTTTAAAATTTATTCATCAAATCGAGTTTGAAAGAAGCGTAAAAAACTATGTATAAAAAATAAAAAAAAAGGTTTCTTACAAACTTTAATTTGTAGTTTAACAATTAATTTTAGTTACTTTTTTATCAATTGAAAATCCAAAATACATTCATTGATTTTGAGACTTTAGAACATGCAATGACTTGTTTCCCTCCATGTATCACCTAAAGAAACAAAAATTATTTTGTTCAAAGGGAATTCTTTTATCATGCCAACTGTTAAATATCTCAGGGAAATTAATGAAGATATATCAATTGATGTGGTCTCCAATCGTTTCAAAAGTGAAATAAATGTATTTACATTATATAGATAAGAAATAAGTAGCTCCCGTTGGAATGCTTTTCAAGACATTCTAGAAGACTACCATATAACTCTGTTAACATGGAAAAAATGCAAGATACTCTCCCATGTTATGTTAAATCTGTAAAAAATTATCTTGTAAAATTTTTATTGCGCCAAATTTTTTTATGTTTTTAAAATCCTGCAAAAAATACCCAATTTGTAAAAAATAGGTCGTTTTGGATTGACAAATTTCTAGAAATAATTTTTAAAATATATCACATGAAGTTGTAGGGACCAACTTAAAGTATTTTAGAAATGATTTCTTGAAATATGTCGATCCAAAATGACCTATTTTTTTACAAATTGGGTATTTTTTGCTGAGTTTTTGAAAACACAAGGAAGTTTGACGCAATAAAAATTTCATAGGGTAATTTCTTATATTTATCATATCACAGAGGAGTATTTTGCATTTACCCCTTCTTAACGTAAATACGTTGTCAATTTTTCGTAAAAGATAATTCAAAATATATTTTTCAAAATGAACGAGTTTCTGAATAATGTTAGGGTCCATATGAATTGGTATGGACTCCGTATCAGCGGGTTTTGGTTTAAAGGTATTCATTTGAGAACTTTTAAAATTCTATTTGGATTGAACTTGAATATTGAGTTTTAAAAATATGAGATATGAATTGGATAAAATTTCATTAATGTGATTCGGAGAAAGAAAGATGGTTGCAGATATTAAAATTAATAAATTTTATAGATTTTGAGATAATAAAAAGTAATTGGAAAAATTCTTACATAGATTTAGTCTATGAGACTCTGCATGGAAGATAAGAAAAAAAATACTCTCTTCATTTTCAAATACATGTCGTTTAAGGTTGTTGCACAAGGATTAATGAATCTAATAGTATCTAAATTTTAGGAAAATAAAAGCCTTATAGTGCAAAACTACCCTTAATATTGCCATTAATAATAAAGGGTAAAAATGTCAAAAGATAATTTAAGTCTCTCTTGAAATTCTAAAACGACATGTATTTTGAAATAGATGGGGTAGTTGAGAAAATGCTTGCATAAATTTAGTCAATAAGTAGGTCACTTATTCATCGCATCATCAATTTTGAAGCATGACATCATTACAATCGGTTATATTGTGAATTCATGACCCCACTGTTTATGCAACTCTAAAACACGAGAAATTACACAATTTTTTGAATTCCTATATTTTTGGAACATGGCTAGAATATAGGGTGATGTGGATTATTAATCCACATGTCCCAAATGTATTGATAGGATGCACCATGTGTACTTAGCAAGATTTTATATGTTCATAGTATACTATGTAATAATTTTTTGAAGCATGCAGTTAGTAAATGTAAATTAATGTCTTTTATAAAATTTGAGATTAAAAAAAGTTGGTGCCAAATTTTCATACCTTTCAATTGCTTTTGTATTTGGTTTCACTCGAGCCTGATGTGGACGTGAATTGAACTGGTTCTTACTCAATTTCGTGAAATTAAGCCAGAAAAAATCCATAAAAGTGGTCTAAGGCTCCTTATGGACAGGTTTTGGTCCAACATTCGTTCTTATATGTATTCAATCCCACCCAAACCTACACCCTAAAAAACAAAAGTTATTATTCATATATCAAATTATAAAGAAATTTACACAAATTTTACTTTGATTTGATATAAAGTAATATATATGTTACACAACTTATCTCATATAATAAACATGATTTGACATAAAGGTTTACACATCTTACACCTACAACTTTAATCCTTCCAAAAAAACCTAGGTCTACCTTATTTTCCAAACCACTCCCAAATCATAAACAATTTTGTGATTTGAAAAATTACACTATACCTCCTATAATCTTATAAAAGTTTCACATGACCTTCCTGATATTTTGAAATTTGAAAAATACGAATTGACAAAATTATCCCTCTTATATGTTGCATTTTATCCCATGTGAATGTGATACTTTATCTCTTGTGGTATGATAAATATGGTACTTTATCCTTATAATATAATTAAATGACGGACCATAGTGGGGACTGGGGGGGGGGCATGGTCCCCCCAGAAAAAATAACATTATTTATTTATATACGTATACGTTATCAAATTAATTGTTTTGGCCCAATGGAATCGTCCTTTTAAAAGTTGGAGAAGGAGAAGGAGAAGGAGAAGGTCATTAGTTCGATCCCTGAGATACTCACGTGGTATTTTTTCACATCATTTTTCATTCAATATCATTTATTTTGCTATTTATCAAGATATTACTCCTATTACATTTCTATGTATATCTCTAACTCAAAATAGCATTTGGCATAATTGGTAATTCTGTTTCTCAGGCTGAGTAGTACATATAATATTTTTCTCATCATTTTCTTATCCAATTTCATTTTGATTTCCTATTTATCATCAACATCTAAAAGCGACATTCATTAAATGTCTTTTCAAATTTCTATTTATCATATGTCCTAATAATTTTGTTTGTATCATTTTTATGGAATTCCATTTTCTTTAGATAGATTATATTGTCACACATGATTTCATAACTTTTGTGTTATGCACAATTTTACGATACTATTTTTAATGTATGTTAAATAAAAAAATTAATCTTATTTTCATGTCTTGTCTAAGTAACATTTATTTGTTTTATGTCCAACTGAATTTTCGTCTTGATCATTTTATATTGAATGTTTCAGACTTCAAACTCTTAAAATAATTTCTATTATATTTTTTCACCTTTGGTTGGACAACATTATAGTATTAATATATCATAATTTATATTTCTATAATTTCATCAAAATATCGAGTTTGACACCAAAAAAATCTTCGGCCCCCCCAATAAAAGTGGTCTAGGTCCGCCCCTGTAATTAATGATGCATTTTACACACCTGTGTTACAAAACATTTTTCATGCTTATTCTTAATTTTTCTGAGTGAGTTACTCTCTCGAATTGAAGAAGTTAATTGCTCATTTAATTTTTTTTACAACAATAGTATTTTGTAAAAATCAATACCAATATACCGATACATATTCATATTTTCATACCGTGGAAGCAGAAAGAAGCGAAATGTGGATATGAAATGTCACGTGAACCAATCATCGGCTGACACGTAAGAACCAGTTTTACCTGGTAAGTGTGAGGTATACATGAAAATGAGGTGCGTCTGTGGGCCCCGACAATTCAGGGTGACCACGGATTGTTCTATATAAACAACAAGAGCTCTTTGTGAACAACATCCAAAGGGAGAAGGAATAGGAAAAAAAAAAAAAAAATTCAGAGAAGAAAGGAAGCGCTTCTTCGAGAAGTGCTTTCACATAATTCATTTGCAACCTTTTTTCAGGTATCCCATTTACTCATCACTTACATTGGTGTTCTTGTCTCTTACCGTTTTGAATTTTTTTTTTTTTTTTTTTTTTTAATTTCAATCGAATTTCGATTTGTGTATTGAGCAGCATTATCAGATAACCAATAGATCTGTAAGATCCATTCTTCTTTTTTAAATTTTTTAAAAAGCACACCTTTTGTTTTCACATGTGTGATGGTTTAATGTTTGTGCATGTAAAATGTTGGAGAGATTTTTTATGTTCTTTTATTGTTTACATGTCATGGATTTTTTTCTTATGATTTTTGGTGTTAATTTAATAAAAAAGTTTCATGGGTGAGCAATGTTGCTCAAGTATTGAATAAGGAATTAGAAGATTTAATTATACTCAATAAGGAATTTGAAGGTTATATGAATAATCTCCCGTGGTGCAAAAATTAATCTCTTCTCTTTTATCTGGAATATTTCATTAACCGGTGGATTCTATTCAGTAAACAAAACAAAGGAGAGATTTTTGTGGAGGTTTGCTCGAAAATTTGATATTGATTTTTGTCTGGATACTCTGGTTTCTGGAGTTTTAAATCATTTACTACTATATAGGAGTAATGTTTACTTTGATACTCCTACCATTTTAATTTTTATAGAGTATTTATTATTTACGCCACGCTGTGGACAGCTGGTATTCTGTATTTTTTTCTTTAAACAGAATAGGGACAGACCCAAAGAGGGTAGCCTCATGCAGCCTTTGGATGCGTATGGGATGGGCCCCACTCATTCACATCCAAGGGGTGGAGATGTGTGGGGTGGTTCTACTTCTACCCTCCGAATAAATGGACAATGATGTAGTAATAGTAATAACACACCTCAAAATTATGTTTGTCTGATTCAAAGTTGTTGTCCATATTTAAATATAACAGAAGATTCTTTTCTTGTGATATCCGCCTTAATAATTTGTACGCCTTTAGCTTTAGTAGAATGAATTAGCTAGCGAGGCAGAGGAGCCCACAAATAGGCAGTTCCATGATTCTTTCTTGGTTATTGCCTTACATTTGTCACAACACTTTGCTTTCTTTATTTTCTAATGAAAAATACTCGTTTATGCATGTGTTCCAGTAATTTTGAGCAGTTAGAGGGTGGTTCATCAAAATGGGAGCCGGAGGAAGAATGCCTGCTCCAGTAACCGGAGGTGAAGTACAAAAGAAGAACCCCCTCGAGAGGGTCCCTTACTCTAAGCCTCCATTCACAGTTGGTGACCTCAAAAAGGCCATCCCACCCCACTGCTTCCAGCGATCCCTCATCCACTCATTCTCCTATGTCATTTACGATCTCTTCATCGTTTACCTTTTGTACCACATCGCCACTTCTTACTTTCACCTCCTTCCTTCCCCTTACTCCTACCTTGCATGGCCCCTATACTGGATTGCCCAAGGCTGCGTCTGCACTGGAGTCTGGGTCATCGCCCATGAATGTGGCCACCATGCATTTAGCGATTACCAATGGCTCGATGACACTGTTGGTCTCGTCCTCCACTCGGCATTACTAGTCCCTTACTTCTCGTGGAAGTATAGCCACAGGAGACACCACTCCAACACGGGATCCCTTGAGCGTGACGAAGTCTTTGTACCGAAACCTAAATCCAAGATGGGATGGTACTCAAAATACTTGAACAATCCTCCGGGTCGAGTTTTGACACTCGGGGTCACCCTTACTCTCGGTTGGCCTCTTTACTTGGCCTTCAATGTTTCCGGTAGGCCATACGACCGTTTCGCTTGTCACTATGATCCACATGGCCCAATATACAATGACCGCGAGAGGCTTCAAATCTATATTTCCGATGCTGGTGTTATTGCCGCATCGTATGTGCTTTATCGTGTTGCATTGGCCAAAGGGCTGGCTTGGCTTGTATGTGTCTATGGTGTGCCATTACTTGTTGTGAATGGGTTTCTTGTTTTGATCACGTTCTTGCAGCACACTCACCCGGCATTGCCACACTATGATTCTACCGAGTGGGACTGGCTGAGGGGTGCTTTGGCAACTGTTGATAGAGATTATGGTATTCTGAACAAGGTCTTTCACAATATTACTGATACGCACGTGGCTCACCACTTATTCTCGACTATGCCACACTACCATGCGATGGAAGCGACTAAAGCTATCAAGCCAATATTGGGAGAGTATTATGAGTTTGATGGAACCCCGTTTTACAAGGCTATGTGGAGGGAGGCGAAGGAATGTTTGTACATTGAGCCAGACGAGAGTACTTCAGGCAAGGGTGTTTTCTGGTACAAGAACAAGTATTGAAGCTGAGTAATGTGGTTAGTATTATGTAGTGTTGTTTAGTTATATGCTGTCTTTAGTATGTTCTGTGGAGAGGGAGGATAATAATGGTGCTTCCTTTAGTTAGTTGATTCTCTCCATGTAATGAACTTTTAGTCGTAAACGGTGTCTGTTTTTGTTAAGATCTGCTTCTAAGCCTTTTTTGTTGATCCCTTTCATGTGCTGAGATTGGTAATGTGAAATGAATTTATTTTAAAAAAACTCGAAAATTTTAGATGATGAAACAAGAAATCTTAATCATCGTGTATTTCAGCTTTAGTAATCACATGAAATCATACAAATAGCCAAAAATAAAAATGCATATCAAAGGCTCAGCTCTTCTTTTACATCATCTTTTTGTTTATATGTTGTACCTTCTTCGCTCGGAAATGATCATATGCAGCAGTTCTTTAGCCGTCCATGTTACATCTGCCAGGTTTTCTAAACAAGTGCTGATCTCCTCAGCAATCTTCATCATCAGTACCCTGCATTCTGCACCCAAAATATTTTAGGACTCAAAATCGGATGCATAAATTATTGCGTTGTAACTGAAAAATATGAACTTGATCATGCTCAGAAGAAAATGACAGACCTGGGATTTTACTGAAATTAAATAGAGAAAATGAAGCAAGAATCCTTTGCTCAACCAATTCCACATATTTTAAGCAGTTCTTTAATGGGGAAATGAGAATTGAGAATGCATATAGCTGAAATTCTGTTTCAGATAATGAAACAACAGAAGAGCTCAACCAAGCCACTGTTGTCAAACACACCCTAACCAAATCAGAATCCCCTAAACTCAAACACTTAGCAACAGTTTCCAAAAACGACCTCTTCCCATCCCCTATCAATGATGCTGATAAACTCACTAGCCACTTTCCCCTCGCCTCCTCTTCATCGTCATCTTCATTCCTAGATTCGACCTTCGATTTTTTTTTTAATCGTGTCAGTGCATAATAATCAAAAATACCATATCAAAATCATTAAATAAACACTAAAAATAGATGTACGGAAATGTACATTTGCAACTCTCGTGCTGTCTGAGATATCATTTGCTTCATTATCAGCAATGTGCCAGTTGGGACCATTGAGAAAACCCGATAGTTTAAGGATCCAATCCTCTGTCATAAGCTTCCCAGACGAAGAGAAGCAGCCTCCAAGAACTAAAAGTGCTCTACAACACTTCTTCTGAACCTTTTCATCACATAAGCTTCTTTCAAGAGTAATGGTAAGAGAATCAACAGCCTCGTGCCTATATCTATTACTTGTATGTGCCTCCAACTGCAAATCCAATACAAATCATAGCCATTTAACCACAAAGTCATCAAAAGTTGAACGACCTTTATAACGTATACTACATACCAAAAGATCAATATGCAGAAGAAGAACCGCAACTAGGGGTCTCTCTTCCAAGGAACAAGTCTTTAGATATACAAGCAAATCATCCATTGCATTTGTTATTTCTTCATTATGTAAACCTTCTAAAAAACTTTTAGCGCCATTCCTCCTGTAATTTAATAACAATGCCAAAAATTGATATTAATTCAAGTCTAAGAATTTTAATGTATGTAAGTAAGGGAATTTCACGTACCGGTTGAAGCAAATCAATTCAGTTAACAATAACACTGCATATGTTTTTGACTTCAACTCCTCCCTGTGAAGTAGTTCTAGAAGATTTGACCTGTTTATGTTTCTAGAAACATCACTCCTGCAGCTTGAGTCAGCTTCAATACAACAAGATAGCAACGGTAAGATACATATCTTCTCCTTATCGTTTCCACAGTGAAATCTTCTTAAAAGAAAGTGCAACCCTCCAAGTGATACAATTCTTTGTGCATTAATTAATCTCTCGTCTTTATTATCAACAATGAGAAGTTGTTCTATAGTATAAATGATTTTATTATCATTTACATTTTCAGCTAAAGCCAGGAGTTGCCTAAAATGCTCGGTCTTCCAATTACCGATCACACGCTTCAAAACGAGATTGGTATGTGGTACATTTTGATATTGTAATGTTTTTCCGCTCACTGGACAGGTTATACTTCCTTTATCAAACCAGTTTGTGATAGCTTCGCGCTCGAATGTTTGGCCGGTTTCAAGAGTCACTGGCTCTACAAAAAGTAGATTAGTCAAGGGGCATAAAAAGTCTTTCGGGATGCTAAATAGAGGTGATTTTTCACATATGTCTTCATTATTCTCCAGTTCAGTCTGCTGCATCCAAGGTAAGAAACAAAACACTTATGAGTCTTTGAAGCAAGTGAAATGCAAAACACCCCCTATGTTATTTTTATTACCAAAACCCCCCTTGTGCTAATTTTATTAGCAAAAAAAACCCTCCAATGATAAAATGACAACTAAACCCCCACCAAAGGATCCAAAAACGCCCCTATTCAGCTAAAAAATTGGCAATTACCTCCCTATAATTTATGAAGGAAAATGGAGTTTTTTGCTAATAAAATTTTAGAGTGGTTTTTTTGCCAATTAGACAAAGCACAAAGGGGTATTTTGCATTCAGCTCACTTGAAGCTAATGAGGCCAATTACATGAAACAATAATACTCCTAGATAAATTGTTTTGAGATTCGAGCTCTTACATGGACGGATTCACCATCACTTTCAATGTTTTGACTTGTAACTGAGTCCTGCGAGTATAATATCAACTGTTTCTCTTCTGTAGCAGGACTATTGTCCTCTTCTTCAACTTTAAATTCATTATGTGAATGTCTAAATACCTCATCATACAACTTTTTACTAACCATTGTCTGAGGCGAAAAATGACTAGCAGGACTACTCCTGTGGCCATGCAAGCCACCCTCCGACATCAGTCTAACAGAGAAAGACGGGATTTTGATCAAAGGGACCGAAGGTGCCTCGACTCCCTCAGCTAGCCAATCTTTATAGTACAATGCCAATTGACACGTGCCCCAGTCAAGAACCTCATTATACGCTTTCTCGAGAAGCTTTTGGTTTGCTAAGTTCGGTGAATCTGATAATAAACGAGCTTCTTTATCATACCACAGCTTCACATGTGAAAAATGATAAAGAAAGAGACGCTCCCACAAATCCGGAAGCAAAGTTGACCGTGCTTGAAAAGGTGAATCGCAGAACACTTGAAGAAGATGTTTTCCTGAAACCCCGTCTTTTTTCTGTACCATATATATCACACTAAGGTATAAATGAGCACAAGCTGATAACTTAAGATTAGGAATTCCAGAAGTGAATCCATCTTTTATGTCATTGGAGTTTAATCCAGTAATGACACTAAGTTGCAATGAGGCTCTTTTCAATTCTTTTAAGGTTGCTGTTTCCTCTGCAGCTCTTTCCGTTATTTCAATAGCTTGTTCGAGATTTTCTATAACTTTGCTTTCTGTATTGAAACCTTCATTTGATCCATTCAAAGAAGCAAAACTATTGTGCCTAAGGGATGTCCTAAAGTCCTCGTCATTGACAAAACGTTTAATGTAACAACTCAATATAGATATAATGGCTTTCACAGCAGCTTCATCTAGAGCAGGAGTAGTGAGAGTCTCTTCTTCGAGCTTAGTTTGTATTTGCTCAATAGGATGGAAAGAGTTTTTGAACGACGTCCTATTCATTAGATTCTTCTCGTTTCCCTCATGACCATAAACTTTATTCAAGTATATCTCTTTATAAGGCCTATTGACTCCCACTTCAACTATCTCCGGACCTTGAAAATCTTTAGAAGAGCTAATACTGGATCTTTTAGGGTCATCCCATGAGTCTTTACGGCTTTTTCTTTCATTTTTCAAGCTGATAAGATTATCTCTTGGTTTGATACCTTTGTAGCTGTTACTTGTTGAAAATTCTCCGTTTGAGTTGTATCGAGGTATATCAGATTTTGTTCGTTCTGTTGTTTTTACAGGCAGCAAAGAACTGGACTCGTTTTTGCCACGTTGTGTGTAAAGATGCATACTTCTTCCTTCTGAACCGAAAGAAGTTCTTGGCATCATTCTTGCTTTTCTCCTTTTAAAACCTTCTTCAGACAAAAGGTCCTCCAGTGACATTGCCATTATATATTTATTCAGTTTTGATATTTCAGTGATCCTGTTTCAACAAAGGTGAATGGTTATATATAAACTACTCATTCTTTATAATTGCAGAATCCTCATTCAAATAATAAACATACATCATATATCCACAAAATTATAATATGAGTAATCACAAAATTAAACAACACGGGTACATAACCAACTCCAAACTCCAAGAAATTAAGTACCTTTAAGCAGATTCTTGATCATAAGATATCAGAACTAAGATAACATAAAGCAACCCATTTCTTTGAAGTACAAGAATTGATTAAGGTGGGAATTTCGGCACAATAAAGAAAGGAAACAGAACCAATTATAGACAAGATGTGTGAAAATCCTCTCGAGAAGAAGAGAATGATTGAGATGCTAAAGGCCATTTGTTTATACTTGATAGGGTATTAAAGAATGGGGACAAAGGAGAAAACAAATGGAAAAAAATAAATTACTATAGGAGATGATGAAGATTTATGACGGAAGAATTATATTTTACAATATGCAACAAGAGGAATGCCAAGAAGAAGATAGACAAATGGAGAGAAGTTGTTATTTCGCATTAAAATATGTGATGGTATATTTTGTTTGTTGATCCCTCTGCAATTAGGAAATTGAGAATGCAGGCCATATTAAAGTAAGGTTTAATAGTAGTATTTAACTACTTCAAACTGCCGCCCTCCCTGTCTTTCTCTGTCTCCTTTACAAGATAGAGATATTGTCAAATCACAAATTGTTGATGCCATAACAATTATTATTACTTTACATATTTGCCCCTCCATGATAAGGGTGCCTTAAGGGGTTCTCTCTCCTCTTAATTTCCTTCCTAAATATCAGTGCCCTTTGCATTCTATTTCCAGTTTCCATTGTTATAGTCAATTTTTGTTTCTTGAGTACTGACGTGTACCCTTCAAATTATCAAAGATTTTTTTTTTTGTTTTTCAAGAAAGATTTATTTAATCTATTTATCTTTTTCTATTTTGTTATCATAAAATCAGTTTTTTTAATCAATTAATGTCATAAAATATTTTAAAATATATTCGTTGATTTAAATTAACAAGATATAATACATCACTAATACATATTTGTAAAAGTATGATACATTTGATTGATGCAATAATACAGCAATATAATTAGTTATATAATTGGAGGCTTAGTTTAATTATCACCTTTTAATAAAAGAAAAGGAATTAATTTTATGGGAAACATATAATTGGAGGTAGGTTATGACGGTTGATTTTTTTTATTTTATTTATCTACTAGACTGTGTATTTACAGCTCAGGCCGAAGAGTGCAAAAGATATATGTTCTCCCCAGTGTGGTGTCTCCAGTAGGATTCGAACTTGAGTCTCGCCTCTGGGGGTCACAAGTCACTACCATTTGAAATATAATAGAATGAATATTATTAGTAATTTGAATTTTTTTAGTAAAAAATTTACCTCATAAATCTTAAAAATCACACAAGAACCACTTATGTATCTTTAACATATCGGACACGTCTTCAAACTTTAGTTTGATACCATATTCCATTTAATTTTTATTTTGGATAGCCACGTGACGACTCTAATACGTATTGGACCTGTATCTAAAACATATATTACATACATGATAGGTACATGATCCATTGTTATTAAGCCCGTAATAATGAAATAGAAAATAAAAATCAAGAATTTGGTCACTCTTTGATCAAACAATTTACATATATGGCAACAAAAAAATGGCTTCTTTGTATTCAATAAAACATGCATCGATCCACTGTTGGATTTTGTAGGATTCAATAGCTCTAGGTTAAGTAAATGAAAAAAGTATGTTTGAACCAAAAATGAATTTAAGACTTTTTCTTTTCCTAAAAGATCAGTAAAGACTTTGCCATTTAGGAAACTCATACAATAAATAATGAGAGAGGGAACATGCATTTATTAACTCTTATACATTTAACACCTGATAATTAAGGGTAATCTAGTCATAATAATTATTTTGCTATGACAGTAACAATTGATGTTCTAGTAATTACATTAACCTTAATTTTTCTAATCAATTTTTTTTAGGTAAACATGTTGTCGGTATTGAGTTTGACCAAATCAAGGTACGTTTGCTCCTTTTTATTTTTTTTATTTTTTATTATCCAACTTTGAACAATTGAATTATTTCCCCTCAGCTTTTGTTGTTTCATACGATTTGCCTTAGCATAGCTCCAAAAATTTGAAGGAGTAAAATTAGTAGATGTCAAAACCTAATGTGCGAACTGAAATAAATTTGATTAGTCATCTAATTTGCTAAGCAATTTAAGGAAACTTAAAAAGAAAAGTCGGGGCGTATTTGTTTGGCATCTCTTATTTTTTTTTTTTGTGTTTGAAAAAAAAGAGACAAATGCTTTTTATACTATTTGAAATAAATTTATATTCTCTCAAGTTTTTCAAAATAAAAAATAATTTTCTTATCTCCAAAACAAACCTAAACAAACTCTACTTTGATTTGACATAAATTAATATATTTATTACATAAGTTATCTTACATAACAAGCATGATTTGACATAAAATATTACACATCTTACACCTACAACTTAAATTCTTCAAAAAACACTACATTCACCTTAGTTTCAAAACCACTCTCTTAAAATTCAAATAAATAATATTACACATCTCGAGATTATTTCACAAACTCCAACCACTCTCATACACTACTCTCCTTAATGCCAAACAAACAAGCCCTAATATCTCCATGGGTCATAGTAATGCTGATTAAAAAAAGATACACGGAGACGAAACTGATGTGGAAAAGTTTCCTTTCTTGATAATTAAAGATTAAGACAATTTAAGGAAACCTTTTTTTTTTGGGTTACAATTTAAGGAAACTTCAATTAGTATAAAGGAAATGGAAATTTAAGGAATATTCAACTTTCCCATTTTAAAGACGCGGCCCTAAAAAAAGTTTCGAAAATTTAATTCAAACCCCAACCGCGTACGCACCACCGGCTGTACCCGGTAACATTACTTTTCTCTGTTCCATCCGGTTTCAAGAATCGCCACTTGATAACCACGTTTTTATTGGAGAAGCACTGTAGATTTTATCCCGGTACAAGAAGATCCACCATCATCCTAGATTCGTGCCTCCACTATCTGCCAGATTTAATCCTCCCCAATTTTCTTTAATACCAAACATTTTGATTGCAACGATTATAGTTTTTATTATTGACTTTACACATTCTGAAAAGTAAACCGATCTGTTCCCCAAACCTTCAAACCCAATTTTCTAGGGTTTATCATTTTCTCTTGTATTTATTTCATATTTTTGAACCCACGCTAAACACAGAGATTGTCTTCGATATTCTTGCGAGGTCTCCTATTCGGTAAGATTAACTTTATATCTATTGTGATTCTTGTTGTCCGTACTAGATGCATTCGTCTGCTTTTAGGTTCTATATCGTTTTCTTGATTATTTGGTTGTAGAGTGTAGACTAACCGAAGCGGATCATCTCTTGGTCTCTGAAATGTTAATGAAAAAATTAGAGTGCATGAGATGATTTCTTGATAAATTTATAGTAAATAGTGATTGACTTGGTTTCTTTTATTACTTGATTGCAACTCACTGAACCCTCTTTTGCTTTTTGTTTCTTGAATGAATTATATAAGATATTACATGGTCGTCGTCACTTTGAGTTCTTGTTCAAGCATGGAATTTAATTATGAGAACTCTTCTTGACTATTTCCGTTCTTTTATTATCTGACTTAGACATACTGAACCAGTGCATTGCTTTTTGAATATTCTATATAAACCGCAAGTCATTACTTTGAATTCTTCTTTAATAATAAAGTCCCTTATGAAAACTCTACTCAACTATTTCAATTCGTATTAATTTCCGGGACTAGTATTTACTGAACCTGTTTTTGCTTTTGCATTGCTTTTTGAATGTTCTATATAAACCGCGAGTCATTACTCTGAATTCTTCTTTAATAATAAATTCCCTTATGAAAACTCTACTTAACTATTTCAATTCATTTTATTTTCCGGTGACTATTATTTACTGAACCTGTTTTTGCTTTTCATTTTTTGTTTCTTGAATATTGTATCAAGATAAACATGGTTACTTGGAATTCTTGTTCAAGCATGGAATTTCTTTCTGATAAGTTTCCTTGTCATAATCTTTCTTCGAAGAAGTGGTTAATTTTGCTTACTTGAAATTAATTATGAAATAACACCTATTAGGAGATGTCTCGAGTCGAGGACTTGTGGGAACGGTTGGTGCGTGCAGCATTGCGCGGCCGAAGAGCAGGTGGGGATTTGTATGGACAGCCTGAGGCTGGCCTTGCTGCAAATGTTCCATCTTCACTTGCAAACAGGGACATAGATGACATTCTGAGGGCTGCAGATGAAATTCAAGATGACGATCCTAATGTTTCCAGAATTTGTATGTTCTCTTCTTTGTTCCATTTTATTTTCACTTCTACATATTTTGTTCTATGACTTGATATTTGGTTCTTTAATGGTTTTACATTTTTTA
Source organism: Penstemon barbatus (assembly GCA_003313485.2). Lineage (NCBI taxonomy): Eukaryota > Viridiplantae > Streptophyta > Magnoliopsida > Lamiales > Plantaginaceae > Penstemon > Penstemon barbatus. The sequence goes on along the minus strand of CM064881.1, from coordinate 2,704,744 downwards.
AGTTTGGTATAAATAGGTATAGAACCATTGTGGCTTGGAAGCTGCTCTTTTTTTGGTTAGCACTTTTATGAAAACAATTTAAAATTTACTGGACAGGCTATTGCCCATTATGGTTTTCTTCTTAACTGATGATGTCCCTTTTTAAAATCTCTTTCAGTACTCTTTATGCTGTGAGGATTATCTACACTTTTTGTCTACTATAGTGCTTCAAATTTCTTTAAGCATATGCGAGAAGTATATGTTGTTCAAACATTGTAAACCAATGAGGAATGAAGAATTACCTACATAGATAAGTACTATTTCCTTGTCAGGTAATGTGGATTTCCCATGTCACAAGTCTAAGTTCGTTCAATTAAATAAGTAGCGGACTCTAGCATCAGTGGACTTAAGTCAGACTAATATATATTTTAGTCAACATGCCCAATGCCTGAACTCCTATTAACGAATATTAGCTTCCAAAGTCCTATTGAGCTGCCCAAAATTCATCGACTTGATGTGAAATGGGACATCAGATAAAGCGATCTGCTCAAACATGTCCCTGAGCGCATTAGATATTTTACGGAATACGATGTATCTTGATATACCCTATGCAGTAAGATCATCGTCCCGGATGGTGTAAAGGTTAAAATTTTATGTTGTCCTGGTACAAAGAATATTGGAACTGGTCCTCCCCAGTCCCCACACACATAAACCCATAGTCATAATCTGCTACATCTTATTTATTACTCCCTGACACCACCTCAATCACATGCAGGGGTTTATTATTTGTTGAAGTTGTTGCCAATAGTAGATAAAACAGTCTAAACTGTATCCATTACTTCAGTGGCGATGTCAATTGTTTCACATTTTTACCCAGGATCCTGGAGTCAACATGCGTATAGTACATCTTACATGTAGTCAATTGCTGGTGTGTTTGACTGTATCTAAATGTTGGGTTCTTGAGCCTTAAAGTTTCATGTTTCGATACGAAATTCATTTAACTCAACTTAATGTGTAATTGTGAAAAACTTAAGGAAAATTCCTTGCTGTCTTTCTCTGCTTGGACACTATGGAACTGGGTAAGTTTTAGATGAAATTCCTATTAAATGAAATAGCTTTAGTGTAAGCGCTGGATTTGAGTATTCTTGAGCTAGTAGCATGCATGAGAATAGTATTGTTCTATTGTGAAACAGTATTCTAAGCAGTAAGCCTGGGGCACTTGTGAAACAGTAACAGGTATACTGCAGATTCAAACCGATTTGGAAAGTGCTCTTGTGCCTCGCTTTTTTTTTTTGGTAAATTAGTGCTGCTGTTTATATTCATATTGCTGATACAATTGATCCTTCAAATACCCCCGTGCCTTGCTGTGCAAAATTGTTCACGGTTAGCTTATGAGAAGCCAATGGCATTAAAAAGTTCTTATGAATTATTATCAAATATTAGTATGTACAGGATGAACGTTGTGTAATTCTGTGTGGTGGTGTTATAGAGATAACTTTTTTTTCTTTCTTATTTCAGTATGTGAGCAAGCTTATTCAATGGCTCAAAATCTTGATCCAAATAGTGAGGGAAGGGGCGTATTACAGTTTAAGACTGGTTTAATGTCTGTCATCAAGGTATGGTTGATGAGAAAATGTCATGATTAATGTTGCACCATGTGCAAACTTGTTTGATGCATTTCATGCAGCTGATTTTGGGCTCACATTCTTAAATTCCAGCAGTTTAAGGATGTATTTTTTTTCTTGCTTTGATTCTGCATGAACATTTCGAAAAGTTTGACATGCTTTCTGATAATCTTGTTTCTTATGTAACTTTGAATCATGCCCTTACCGCATTGCAGCTATTGGTTTCACGTGTATCTAATTTTTACATGGCAATTTTCGTTGAGATATGTACTTACGTGAAATTTTCTGTTTCTTCATAATATTTTTCAGCAAAAGCTAGCCAAGAGGGAGGGTGGAAGCATAGATAGAAGTCAGGACATTGCTCGCTTACGAGAGTTTTATAAACTATACAGAGAGAAGCATAATGTAGACCAGCTGCGAGAAGAGGAGATGAAGTTGAGGGAGTCCGGTATCTTTAGTGGTAACCTTGGAGAGTATGTTCTCTAGGTCCCCTTTTCTAGCAAAGTATTAATAGTTTGTTACTCTGGAGAATTCACTGGTTTTGTTCTGCATTTTTTTCTTAAATTAAACACAATCTGGTTTTTTGAGTTCATCTCTGCAGCCTTTATTATTCTTGTCAAAACTTTTAATTCTTTTCTTAATAATAACTTGAGTTTCATGTTTCCTTGTTTGACTCTCAATTATTTCCTTGTGCTTCATAATTGTTCTCTCTTGATTTTTATCAGACTGGAACGTAAAACAGTGAAACGGAAAAGAGTTTTGGCAACTCTCAAAGTTTTAATGAATGTTTTAGAGCAGCTGAGCAAGGATGTTTCTCCTGAAGAAGCTGAACGATTAATTCCTGAGGAGGTTTGATATACTTCCATTTCCTATTTGTATTTTTTTTGTATTTCATGAATTTTCTAAACATATTTTGTTCTTGCTTATTGGTTCTTTGAAAAATTGTTAATCATCATCTTTTTTTGTTTGTTTGTTGTTGTTTTTGTTAAGCATGTAAGTTGTTGGACTTGTTTTGTTATGCTGAGTAGTTTTGTTGTCCATGTTTAAATCAGCATATACAAGTGGATGGGTATATACCTGAGATAAGGAAGTTAACGTCCTACTATACTCCTTCAGCATGTTTTTCTTTCTGCTTTCTACCGAAAAGAAGCACTTTGAAATTTTAAACCAAATTTTATTTGGGATGTGTAGCCTGCAAAATCTCAGCAACATCATCGCAGGACTTTTGAAGCAGTCTTTACAAACCAATTATTTCTGTCATTTTCCATTGTTTGAATGAGGTTATGTGATTGTAATTCCTTTTTTGACTGCTTGTATGAGCCGTGCTTATATTTCTTTTGGTTTTGGTCTTTTCTTTTGTTTGTGTCCGTGTGACTTGGGTTATGTGAATTTAAATAAAGATATACATGTTTGTGAAGCTTTTCATGGGGTCTCCATACAAAATACCACAATTCATTTTTCCAACATTGTTTTTGCATGCATATCTTTAAGTGAACTGCTTAGGATGATGAGCCAGTATGGAGAGTCTTGCTCTAGCATTTCTTATTTCCTTTATGCCATTATTCAATATGTTACCCAATTTTCATTATTCTCCTGTGCTCTCTGTGCGTGTGTGTGTGAATATGTTATTCAGTTTATCTATATTATCTGTATATATACACATAAAACATATACAGTATTATTTTATATAGTTTTATGCGTATGTGTAGATATATGGACTGCCTCCATTTGTTATATTATTAATTTGTTCAATATATTCCTTATTGTTGCTTTCCTGATCAGATGAAACGTGTGATGGAGTCTGATGCAGCCATGTCAGAAGATTTGGTTCCATATAACATCATTCCTCTGGAGGCTCCTTCTCTGACAAATCCTATCGCGTCTTTTCCAGAGGTGACCTGATTCAATTTTAAATGTTCTAAGTTCTCTTTTCTCGGCACTACGATAGTCGTGAATAGTTAACTCAAATGTCAGGTACGAGCCGCTGCTTCATCTTTGAAGTACTTCAGGGGCCTTCCAAAGTTGCCCGCATCTTTTTCTGCTCCAGCTACTAGGAATTTGGATATTTTTGACCTTTTGCATCATACTTTTGGCTTTCAGGTTAGTTGACCATCAGTGTTAATTTATTAGGTTTACTTTTTTCCTGCTGTTGAATTTGCTTATTCTGACTTGTTTTTGCAAGATCTTCTGTAAGATTTTTTGTTCTCCGTCCTAGCTTAGGAAAAAAAAAGTAGATCAAGTTGCATTTGATTTAAATTGCACATGAAGGATTTAGTCATTAGAACATATTTAAATTTTGAAAACACAATTTTTTTTGTTGATGATTTAATTCAAGAAGTTGGAAAAAGATCAATTGTAACTGTGGAAACAAGCAATTCCCAACAATGCTCCCAGGGGATCATTTGAAAAGAATGCAAAGGGTTGTGATTAGGGATTTCTCAATGTGATTTTGGGATGTTGCACGCGAGGAAGGGACTTATTGATATGTCTGGTGATTTCATCCTTGATATAGAAAATCAAAAAAAGTTAGGAGTATGGGATGAACAATGTTTTAAAACGTGCTCCTGTGAGCAACGAGAAGGGGTGCTTCAAAATGGCTTGAGCTGATGAGGCCAATAGCTTGTCTTGTGTCAGGTGGACTCTGGCATTCCCCCAATGTGCACACAAAGTTGTTTTATTTTAAATTCATATCTACTAAACCATGGTAATTACAATTGGATTTATTTTATAAAAAAAATATCTTCTATGGTTCTCAAGCTTTCGGTGGACTTCAGAAGGATTTTGTCCTCTTTATGAGCTGATGAGGGCAATAGCTTGTCTTGTGTCAGGGGGGACTCTGTCATCCCCCCCAAAGTGCGCACACAGTTGTTTTTCCAATTCTAATTGGGCCATTACCCAAATTCGGATAAATCATTTTAAATTTATATCTACTAAACCATGGTAATGACAGCTGGATTTATTTTAAAGTCTTATCTTTAAAAAAAATTTCTTCTATGGTTCTCAAGCTTTCGGTGGACTTCAGAAGGATTTTGTCCTCTTTATGAGCTGATGAGGGCAAAGTGCACACAAAGTTGTTTTATTCCAATTCTAATTGGATTGTTACCTAAATTCGGATAAATCATTTTAAGTTCATATCTGTTAAACCATGGTAATGTCAGCTGGATTTATTTTAAAGTCTTATCTTTTAAAAAAAATATCTTCTCTGTTTCTCAAGCTTTCGGTGGACTTCAGAAGGATTTTGTCCTCTTTATGATTAGTTATCTGTATGGTGCTATGATTTCCTTGTGGGTATATTTAGTTCAGCTTCAATTTTTACCTTTTATATTATTCAAGATACATTATTAAGCTGTTATTTCTTTTGTTAGTTCATCTTTTCAATCAGTTCATCATCTGAAATGGAAATATCAGGCCCAAACCCTCAATTCTAATAGCTTGTGCAACAACTGGCTAATCTGACAAATACTAAAGTAATGTTGAAGAATCTCTAGCGCTCGAGGATAAATACTGGCAGGCAAATTAATTTTGAAGAATCTCTAACACTCTCTATCTTACACCTATTCTCCAACACAGAATAGATTTAATAAATCTTTTTTTGATAATTGATTTAATAAATCTTTTCCTTATATATTTAAACACACACGCTCACACACACACACACACACACACACACACACACATATATATATATATATATATATATGGGTGGTGGGGAGTGGGTGGGGATTAGCCAATTCCTGCTATTTGGTTTCACCTGATGCATTATGTATGGGTATACTGAAAGATGATATTTATGCTTGTCATATATATATATATATATATATATATATATATATATATATATATATATATATATATATGGGTGGTGGGGAGTGGGTGGGGATTAGCCAATTCCTGCTATTTGGTTTCACCTGATGCATTATGTATGGGTATACTGAAAGATGATATTTATGCTTGTTAATACGTCGTTTTTGTGTTATTGGTTCTCAACCTTGAATCTTACATTTCTTTGCTGTGATTGATTTTGGCAGAAAGATAATGTTTCCAATCAGCGAGAACATGTTGTTCACCTCCTTGCAAATGAGCAAAGCCGACTTCGTATTCCTGAGGAACCTGAGCCGGTAGGTTACACACCATGTATTGGAATGACCTACTTTAATTTTGTATCTGACAATATTTTATGCACTGGAGAACAGGGACGGCTTGGGTTGTTAAAAATACAATGTTCTTTTCTTGATTATTTTTTGGGATCTGGAAATGAATTTGTGAAAATGTGGTCATCAAATTTTAGACTGTGGTGTGTTATAACGACCATGGATTTCGGCAATTTTGCATAATGCTCTATGCTCTTGTGCATAGTCTTGTCATCTGTTAGTTAAGTTTTCATGACATTCTGCAAAAGTTTTTTGATAGGCAGGTATGTGCTAGGATATAAATGGAGTGGGGAGGGTTGGAGGTGTGAGACATTTTTTAAATGTATGAATTGGTTTTGCATGCAGAGGAATAAGTTTTCGTTTTGTGCAGAGTTACAATAATTCACTAAAACCCTAGTGCAATGCGAACTTGTAGGTTGCCATTGCAAATTGTACCCTAGGTATGATGGACTTTAAATTTATCCGTCCAAAACTCCAAATCATTGTTGCTTGGTTTTTTATATTGTAAACCCTTTCTTTTAATTGAAAGGAAAATCTTTCTTAGAAGAGCACCAAGGGGGTGATTCTTATGGTCACCCAAAAGATGCTATCTATCTGTAGAAGTGTGTAAACCATCTCAGAATAGAGCAAAATAAATGTATGTTGGGATAAAATCCTCTTGGGTTCAGCATTTTTTGAGAAGTTCCCTAATTATATTGCTTGTCAAATAGTTGATAACTCATTAAGGTTAACAATAATTAGCTTCTGATTAGGGTCTTAACCTCGACACTTGGGTCTTTTGTTCCTCTAGAAGAAATGAAACTTAATTAAATTTCAGGCACATCAGATTCATCTTTTTTGGACTATGTTGTGCACATGCCGGTTCAGAACTTAGTTTTAGTAGGTGCTTTGTCTTACTCTTCTTTATAGTTATAACTTTTTTCACATGAAAAATGATCACTGTTAAAACCATTTTCACTATTATCAGTACATAGGTTCTGTTGAACTTGATCATTTTTTTTCCATTTGATTCTATAAATGGGGATAATATAATTAAATTGTCAACCTAATGTTTATGTTTGCTGCTAATTGTCAATCTGATCTATATCATAATTGTGGATTTCTTCCTCGAGTTACTTACTATATTCCTCCAGATATTGGATGAGGCTGCTGTGCATAAGGTATTTCTGAAGTCCCTTGACAACTACACCAAGTGGTGTGAATATCTGGGAATTTCACCTGTATGGGGCAAGTATGTTAATATACTTTATATATATCTCTGCATCACTAATACAAACTATATATATGGACGATATGACAGTTTCTTGTGTGCGCAAAGTTGTTTTTGGTGGAACTTATGCTTGGGTTTATTAACAGTTCGTGTATTTACAGTTTGGAGGCTGTTAGCAAAGAGAAGAAGTTGTTATTCATTTGTTTGTACTTCTTAATATGGGGCGAAGCAGCAAATGTTCGATTTTTACCAGAATGCTTGTGCTACATATTTCATCACGTAGGTCAATTGGTGCTTTGTTACTTACATCTTTAATAATTTATTGTTCAGGTTGATTTATGATCTCAATAGCTTTGTAAACTCGGATATTGTATCTTGTGATATTAGAGGATCCTTTAAAGTTTATGTACTAAATTATACTATAATCACACACCCAAACTGCACACAAATATACGTTTATCACGTAATAGTGTATATAATTATAAGTATATCTACCTGTTCATACTTATTTATATGCAATATTTATATCTAATGTACATATAATTGTATATCTAGATTCTAAAATAAGAATGGTTATATTATTATTGACCAATCAAATTATGACTCATGTTAAGCTAAAGATTTTTAAAATAGTTAGTAGTCTAAAGGAGGTAGCATCCCAAAGGAACTCAGTCCCAGAGAATCTCACCTACTACAGACAATAAAATGAGAAGCAAAATCTCAGAAAATGAAAATCCAATCTCAGAAAATCCAATCTGAGAAAAAGTATCAGAACCATCTCAGAAAATGAAAAGCCGTAAGAACAACCTAAATTTGTTTATAAGCAATGATTTTTACATTGCTCCAGTTTTTTGAACCCTAAAAAATGTACAAGCCTAGATTCATTCTTGTGGTACTTCTTGTTCCTTGGAGTGGTAAGAAGTTATATTTTCTGTCCTTTTTCTGGTTTAGTTTATCATCTTCCCTTTTGACCATGAGTTTTTGCTAAGGCCTTACAAGATCCTGATTCCTGTTCTCAAACAATGAATGCCAATTAAACAGATGGGAAGAGAACTGGAAGAAATATTACGACAGCAGGTTGCACAGCCAGCCAGCAGTTGTGTTTCTGAGTCAGGTGTATCTTTTATCGATCAAGTTATACGTCCTCTCTATGAGGTTATTTCTGCGGTATGTCCTAATGCTTTCCAATTCGTGTTCTTGTTTTTTAACTTCAGAGTTACTTTGAAAAAAAATTATTTTCTCAAGTCCCTCTGGATATCAAAATTTGTGATTATTGTAGTCCAGCATAATTTAATTTTATCCAAAGGAAAACATATCATAATTTGTAAATGAAATATTTGTTTTATTATTTTTAGGAAGCTACAAACAATAATAACGGGCGAGCACCTCATTCCGCCTGGAGAAATTATGACGATTTTAATGAATATTTTTGGTAAGCTCTTCTATTGGCAGAGAAGGTTGTTTATTCAGTTTTGCCTTTTTTTTGGGTGCATAAGCGTTATCTTGTAGCATCATGGTTCATAAATTCTTATACTGTACTTAATCATCTTTTAAGGTCACTGCACTGCTTTGAACTTAGTTGGCCATGGCGCAAGAGTTCAATATTTTTCTTAAAGCCAACACCGAGGTCGAAGGTATGCCAAATTCCTTCCTGTATAAGTTAATTAGTTAAGTGATAGTTATGTTGCTTGACTGCTTATAGGATAATGAGTTGGTTGATAATTTTGGAGGGGAAGAATGCTATTGAATGGTCAGCCTTCACCCCCCCTCCCCCCAAACCCTATACTAATAATAATACTGTAGTACGTATGCAAAATCTTGAGTGTTAGGTTGAGTGTTAGGTTGCTTTGATATGTCCCTTGCAAAATCTTGCCACCTTTGTAAGACACTTATATTTTACTTTAATTGTTGATGTTCTTTACTTGATGGAACTTTTATTTTATTGCTTCACATATAAAAATCTCTGTATCTATTCAAGATTTTTTATTTTTATTTTTCTAATCGGCTAATATTAGGAAATACGGAACACATCCGAGTAATTGGGTTTATAAGTGATCAGACTGGGTAATGATGGTGATGAACTAATGGTAATTACATATTCCAGGGTAATCATATCTTGCAACTTTATGTATACTGTGCCGCTAATTTTTTTCATAACATTTGATTTTGACGTGCAATGATTAATGTAAATTTAGTCTACTTTCCAAGAGTGGAAATACCACGCAATCTTAGTTTCTACGTTTTCTACTTTACAATGTTTTGATTGTTCTTGTATGAATGTTCACTCACATGCATTCTCTGTTTCCAATTTTGTGAGATTTGGAAGTGGACTGGTACTACCTCACCATGTCCTTTCCTTTTTCATGTCCTTGTTGCAGTCTTCTGTCTGTCAGCTTTATCCTTGTGGATAAAAGAACAAGAAAAAAGAACATGGTTATCTAATTACTGTAAAAGGTTATCTGATGTGTTTCTTAAATTTTCGAGTAGTGATTGGTTAGTATTACCATCCGATGTACTTTCATGTTCTGTTTCCACATCAATGTAACACTCTGTGATTTTACAATCACTTGTCTTGACTCCTCATCTTCATTAAGGATCATAATCCATTCCACGGATAACCATTTAATAGCAGTACTTTGGACATGGAAAATTGATGGTAACTGAAATTTACGGTTTCTAAGACGCCGTCATATCATTTTTATTCTGTTAATAAAATTTCTCACATATTTCACGCCTGGCTTGCTACCTGACTTTTCCAGTTTATTTCTTATTTGATTGCAGAATATTCTTAAGTCAACTGGTGGCAAACGGTGTGGCAAAACATCTTTTGTTGAGCACAGAACATTTCTTCATCTCTATCACAGTTTCCATCGGCTATGGATTTTCCTCGTGATTATGTTTCAGGTTTGCAAGTTACATTGAAGGCATTTTATTATGAAATCTGTAAAGACCCTGATACACTTATGGCCTTGTCAACATTGTTGGGCTCTAGTCCACTAGGCCCATGTTGACAAGTAGAAGTAGGTCAAGTCTTTATTAACGATTCGAACAACTCATTCACAATCAATGTCGGATTGGGGTGTTACATTCTCTCCAATTCAAATAATCGACGTCCTTGTCGAGTCCAGATCAATAGCCCAAGACCGCCCCATGGATAACACCACAGTCGGCTCTGATACCATTTGTAAAACCCTGATCCACTTCTAGCCTTGTCAACGTTGTTGGGCTCTAGTCCACTAGTCCAAAATGCTTAAGCCCATGTTGATAAGTAGAAGTGGGACACGTCTTTATAAACTAGTCAAACATTATTTCCACAACCAATGTGGGATTGGGGGTGTTACAAAATCTATACATCCTATCTTTACATAAAATGCTTGATTTTGTACCCACTGTTATAAAAAGCAATGCTGAACTAATTTTACAAGTCATAAGGTCAAGGTGGAAATTGCTTTGCAGGTTATCGTTAAAAAAATCAGATTTATTTTACCATAGTGTCTGTAATTTCCTTGATGAAACTACTCCTCTAGGATGTTCAGTCCCATTCTTTCACACACTTTTCTCTGTGTAAAAGGTTGATTTATGGGAGCTTCTGTAATGAAATTTGGAACATTACATGTTCCACCAACTTGTATTTTCAAATTGTTAGTTTTGATTACTTTTCCCTCACTAACTGTTTGTCCACTATATTAACTACCACTTTGTATGTGCAATTTAATTTATCCTGATGTTGTTATGAGATCTTTCTTGTGGTCTCCATTTCTTCCGTAATTTCTTCTGTGCAATTTGTCTTTGCCATAGATTTTAAAGTGCTATTTGTTTGCATTATAAGTACTGTCAGTGGTTATCCGATCTTTGTTCTTAGGGTTTCAGTTTTGCTTATCATACTGCTCTTTACTGTCTGTTATTTTTATTTTTAATCATTTTAGAGGTTACTATATCTTCTGCATGTCACTGTCCGTACTCTGATGTTCTTTTAACGTCTATAATTGCATTTGTTTCTGTCTTAATGGAATGCTCTTTTCATTCGAAATTTATTTTATGTAGTTTTAGTGGATGGTTCAATCTTATGGGACAATTCGTTTTTCCTGTGCTTCATTTTGACTAAATCTTTTTTTCCTCTTCTTCAGGGACTTGCCGTAATTGCGTTCAACAATGGGAATTTCAATTCTAAGACTAGACGAGAACTTTTGAGCGTTGGACCGACCTACTTTGTGATGAAATTTATTCAGAGTAGTACACTTGTGCTTTTGAGTCCTATATGGATGTTTAACTGTATTATGGTGCTTTAAGACATATTCTTACAAGTGGCCAGTTTAAGTGGATTCTACCTAAGTATTTTTTTTTGGTATTGCAGGTGTGTTGGACATCATAATGATGTATGGGGCATACTCTACCTCGAGGCGACTAGCTGTGTCCAGGATTTTTCTCCGCTTCCTTAGCTATAGCTTGTCTTCAGCTTTGATATGTTTCCTTTATGTGTATGTAAATGCTAGTTGTCATGATACTTTTATTGCCTTGATTTTCTTTTCTTGTGTTATCCTTCTCTGTGCTATAAGTGGAATCTTTTAGCTTATTGTTATTCTTGTCATTGCAGACGAGCTCTTGCTGCAAACAGTAACCCAAGGGCCGACTCAATTATCTATAGAGTTTATGTAATAATTCTTTCCATATATGCGGGGGTGAAGTTCTGTTTGAGTCTCTTGATGCGCATTCCAGCATGTCACCGTTTGTCCAGTCGGGGTGATAGATGGTCACTCATTCGTTTTATAAAATGGATGCACCAGGTATTGTGTTGAACATTTTGCATTGGTAAATAGATTGTTGAGTATTTTTTTAAAGGTTGTTAATTATGAATCTCGTTATTTTAGGAACATTACTATGTCGGCCGTGGCATGTATGAGAGAGCATCAGATTTCATGAAGTAATCATCATCTCTCATTCACTCTAGTGTATTTTCTTGTTCTCTTTTTCGTGGTCTTATAAATGTCCTTCCCCCCCCCCCCCCCACCCTCTTCCTTCAATTTTCCTTAATAATTTTCGTCTGAAGCATTTTAGATTTTTTACTTATTTTCTTACTTTTCTTTATGGAAGTATAATTGGTTGATGGACAACAATTGCTTTTGCTTAGTGAAATTGTTAAAGAACTTGTATATGGATGGTTGCTAAAGAACTAGTATATGCAAATCGTAAATTATCTCACTCTGCAAGTTATTAAAAATACAGTATTAATATATTTTCTCTTAATCAAGAACTTATAAATTTGTATGAAATTTGTAAATTCTCTTTTCCCAGTATGGAATTGCACACTTTCATTTTCTATAAAGCTTGTATATTTCATACGAGAGGTTTAAACTTGTTTCACATTCCACACTATTAAGGGTAGCTTCATAACAATCATTGTGGCTCCTCATGTTAGAAAGATGATTAGTTTCATGCAAATTTCTGAATGTTTATTTGTCTTGCGTCTTAAGTTTTTCTAATTATTGAAAAGATCCATTTATTATTTTCACCGTGGGACTTTTTTATGCTGACAATTTTATTAGCCACTGTTGTGGCCTGTAGTTTCATGTTTTCCTGTGAAATTTTGAATAGCTTCTGATTGTGATGAGATTGTAACTTCTCTATTGAAAATATCCATCTATAGTTTTCACCGCGGAGGGAATTTTTAATGCTGAAAATTTTATTAGCCACTGTTGTGGGGTAGTTTTCATGTTTTCCCGTGAAATCTTGAATAGCTTCTGATTGTAATGAGATTGTAACTTCTCTATTTCTTATCTGTGGTAATGCAGATACATGGTTTTCTGGCTTGTTATACTCGGATGTAAATTTACTTTTGCCTATCTCCTACTGGCAAGTGTTTACTTTTTCCACTAAATACCTTTTTTTTACCACCGAAAACTTTATTAGACTACATATCGATTGCCTTGTCTGAGATCAGCTAATTATTTTTTAATTTTTCGAACTATTATGTGCTTCATGTTGCAGATTCGACCCTTGGTGGAACCTACAAGATATATAATATCCACGGATATCAGCCAATATTCTTGGCATGATGTTGTGTCAAAAAGTAAGCTTCAATCTATTACCATCAACGCAATGGCTGTTATAGTTGCACACACATTGATGTGGAATGATTTCTTTTTGAATTCTGATCTTGGTATTACTTATTTGTATCACCTTGAGGCAGAGGTAGAGTGACCAAACTTCTTTTTATGGTCTTTAATATGATAAATTGCCATTTTCTCATGTAGATAACCACAATGCTATAACGGTATTAAGCTTATGGGCGCCCGTGGTTGCTGTAAGTACCCTATTTATCGTCTCTTTTATAACTATTTACTACTGTAGTTCCTTTTCCTTCTTCCTGCTTTTGAGTCTCATCTTTGACCTATAATATCTTAGTTGCTTGATTAAATGGTGTGTGGTTCTTTCTCGATCATTGGTAGGCTGCCACTGAGTGGTGATGTATAAATGGCTGTGAAAACTGCAATTATGACCATGGAGTTCCTCTCTCAGGGCTCTTGGGTGTCCTTTTTGCTCCTTGTCAATGTTTTCTATTTTGACCTTTGTTTAGTGAAACACTGAGGCTTGAATGATTGACATTCAACAGTTACAATGTTAAATTTTTTTAGCAAAAAGAGTTGACTGCAAAAAAAATCTAGAAGTTAATTGTTGACGAAAGATTTTCAGCAGTTACAATCAATACTCATCTTCATTATTTGGAACAAGTGTTTCAAAGATAAAGGTCTGACTAAATACCTCTCTCCAATGTTTAATGGCAATCTGCATAGTCACCTTTGCGCTTATTCGTGCATTTCTGTGGACCTATCTTTTATTTTATCATTTATTTGTTTTTTCCTTCGGTCATGTTCTTCGATATGGCATACAGTTGCGAGGTTTGCATGGTTTATTACTTCTTTCCTATAAATAGGTTATCTTCCTGATATTGGTATGTGAATACTTGGCCTTCCACATTTTGCATAGGCTGGACCTGACTGTCATTTCTTTTCCATATCATTGAAGCATCCATGAAACCTTGTCTATAAGGATTTACAGTTCTCCAACTTCGTGTGATCATTCTAGGTTGTTGAAAAAAATTATGATGTTCTTATGCCTGGCCTAACCTTGTTTGATAAGATAAATAAATTGTCGGTGTGTGTAGACAGAGTTGGCTTTATGAATGTTGATCATACTGGTTGATTTAGTATATCTAACGAGCAACTGCATGTCATCATAAAACCTGGAGGTATTTGTGTTGGGGAAAGTATTGGTACTCCTAAGGCATTTGGTGAATTCATTATCTTGAGGAAGATTATTCAGTGTCAAATTTCTCAATCTTCTTATTAATAGTTCTTCTTTCTGTTGTCCTTTTTTTATGTACTGCAGATTTATCTTGTAGATATCCATATATTCTACACTATTATATCTGCTGTATGGGGTTTTCTGCTGGGTGCCAGAGATCGTCTCGGAGAGGTGATGTATTTATTCTGCAATTCTTAGTCTCTCATTTTGGAAATATCACTTAGCAATTTTGTTCTATATGGACACAGTTGCAAATGTATATGCACTCTTCTGTTTCTATTTACTTTGTTTCAGAGTACAACAGATGAGTAATTGCAATTCTCCTTCCTGTAACTCTCCATAAATCAAATATGTCTTTTTATAATCTTCAGATTAGGTCTCTAGATGCTGTTCATCAACTTTTTGAGAAGTTTCCTGCAGCTTTCATGAAAACTCTCCATGTACCACTTCCTAACAGGTTCGTTCTTTTTATGATTGAATTGTCCCACCCAAGTAAAACAACAGTAAAAAGTTCCAACCTAGAACTATTATAACTATTACTTAACTTTATGTATTAAATCAAAGCTTTCCAATGCAGGGCTTCCATTCAGTCATCTGGTCAGGTTAGTCACACTCACTTCATTTAAACTTAATTGAGGCCTCTTTTATGGAGTAATTTATGTTGACTAAGATTTAATTTTAGGAGATTAAATGTCTGAAAATACTGTAGAACAAACTTAAATGAGAACACAAAGCACGTTACTGATGACTTTCACCACAATCATGGGATGGTAAACCTTTCTTTTGCAATGAAGAATTGATTTGAGCAAGGAATAAAGACTGGGATGATATCAAATATTGGATATAGAATTTGTTAGTTTTAAATTCCTGTGGATAAGAAAAGGATTTTGCTGGTGATTTTTAAATTACATGACTTTGTCCAAAAACTTGTTAGTGTCCAAACACAAAACTTTATAATGCATTGGCCATGGATTCACAACTTGATGTTGTTTCTTCTTCCTGTATTCGGTTTTGAGCTCCTAGTAACTTGAACAAATTCCGTATATATTTGCCTGTAGTTTATCTCTGTCATTATCTCTGCTGTCATGTTAACAACAATGACAATTTTGGTTTCATTATAGCTGCCACATTAAAATTCTGAAACAAAATTACGTTGACCAGGCCTCATCTCACGTGCGTAGAGGGTGATATAAATCCACAAAACATTTCTATCTGGTTTTCCTCTTATCCTAGCCAGTGCTGGAGCTATTTATTATACATGATCTACTTTTTTCTCTATAGCTCCTTTTTATTTTCTTTAATATTTTGGGTGTGGTGGTGCTGTGGTGTTGGTGGTTTGGAGTGGAGGTGCGGAGGATTTTTTTGCATCCACGGACATTTTTTTTTGCTAGTGTATCAATCATGTTACTGTCCTCTATTCCCTTTTTCTTCTACCCCTGAGAAAGTATCCATTGCAAATATAGCCCTCCTTCAGAGACACACAACTTGAGTATAAATGTACACTTCTCCTTAGTTGCTTGGTCACAAAAATTTGAGTGTGATACCGCATAGCAGTGTGGAACCAATCCTTTATTTCAGTTAAATAAACTTCTATTTAAACTAATTTAATTTATTTATATCATATAAATTGACAGTCTTTAGGGCGACTGTGATTTGGTTTACATTTCTTAAATTTCATCAATTTTTTTGAAATTAAAGAAGCTAAACCAATTAAGCAAACAACAAACAGTTTATTCCAACAGCTTAGTTAATTTGTGAATGTTCTCCTCGTTTTCTATCAACAGAATGGACATATAGACTGTCGACTGGTAAATTATTTACATAAATTTTTGATATTGATAATACTGTTGATCGAGAAGTACATTCTGAGTTTTTGTGAATATGAATGTTTTATTTACGCAGCCTTCAATTATTTTGTTGATCTGCATATCGTTTTAGGCCACCTTTAAGCAGTTAAGTATTATTGATTAATCACCTCATTTCAAATTTACTGAAGGATGTGGAGAAGAACAAAATTGATGCTGCTCGATTTGCTCCTTTTTGGAATGAAATCATAAAGAATTTGAGGGACGAAGATTATGTATCTGATTTGTGAGCATTACTACTCTGGCTGAAGCATCATTTTTTGAATTTGCTGCGATTCTTTTGAGTTCTGTGATTCTCATCATATTGTTACAACCATCTTTTCCGACATGTAGGGAAATGGAGTTGCTTCTAATGCCCAAAAATTCAGGGAGCCTTCCGCTGGTCCAATGGCCACTTTTTCTCTTGGCTAGCAAGGTGTGCCCATGTCTCTGATCATAAAACTGATATGCAATCTGACATTTATGTGATATCCATATTGCTGTGTGTTCCTTACTAATGGATGATGTAAGGGATTTTTCTGTTATTTTTTCTCTGCTTGCAGATGATTCTTGCAAAAGATATCGCTGTAGAGAGTAGAGACTCTCAAGAAGAGCTCTGGGATAGGATTTCAAGGGATGATTACATGAAATATGCAGTTGAAGAGTGCTTTTATTCTATTAAGTTTATCCTTACAGCTATATTGGATGACGAAGGAAACAATGAAGGAAAGAAGTGGTAAGTTCATCAAAGTTGGTAGTTGGTTGCTTTCTGATATCATCATAAATTTACAATGCATCTTTGAAACATGTCAGGGTCGAAAGAATTTACGAAGATATTCGTGGAAGTATAGTGAACAGAAGTATACATGTTGACTTTCAACTTACTAAACTACCACTTGTTATTCAGAAAGTTACTGCCCTACTTGGAATACTGGTACGTATAAATGTATCCTACCATTAAACAGCAATCTCTTTATATTTTCCGGTAGTTTTGATGCTATTTGAACTTGGCCATCGTATGATCTTGTTTCTATTTTAATTTTTGCTTAATTTTTAATTTGTTGTTGCTTTAGCTTGCTTTTTTGGCTTCTCTGTCACTTTGAAAACATGAGTTTATTCTATATTTCGGGGGGGGGGGGGGGGTGGGATGTTAGATTTGAAATACTCAAGATAGAAGGGAAATTATACTATAAGGTTAAATTTATTAATTAAATACAAAAGCAAGTCTCATAGAAATTATGTAGTTTCCTGGTTGGAGGCTGTAATTACTGTTGATGCTGGCCTCAAACTTAAGTGAAGAATTTGTTCGGTAAAATGTTGTTTTAACCCATAATTACAAATGACTATCGGGGTGTGAGAACAGTTGTCCTTGAGCGGTATTGGATCATGGAAATAATTATCTGTAGGAATTCTATTCGATTTAAGTTAACTTATTGAGTGCTGAATGATACCTGGAGCTACAGATTTTGCCTGTAAACTTGCATGAGAATCTCTGAAATTATTTTTAGCAGAATATTTGATTTACTGTTTAATACAGCGTCATATTGGAATTTGTAAAACAAGTTTAGTTATATTCTTATAAAAAAATTGTTCTGTTTATTTTCTGTAAACATTGCATGTATGTATATCCTCATTTCTGGTGATTGACAAGACTATTGGTATATTTCCAATCTCAACTTTCTTATTTAATGCTTAATCTATACGCAGAAAAAGGATCATACACCTGAACTCGAAACTGGTGCTGTTAAAGCTATTCTGGATCTGTATGATGTTATGAGGCATGATGTCCTGTCTATCAACATGAGGTTTGTGTAGAAGGTCGGCATATCTTTTTCTTATTGCCTTTCCTGCTCAAATTTCTACATTGAACATATTTGGTGACGTGCAGAGAAAATTATGAGACCTGGAATATGCTATCAAGGGCAAGGACTGAGGGTCGCCTCTTTCAAAAGCTAAAGTGGCCTAAAGATGCAGATTTGGTATGTAACTTATATCTGTTCTATTTGTCTGTTATCATGCCATGAGCTTGAACAAGAGCTAAACTACTTAGAGCATGTCCAGAAAGCACAACTTGGTAGATTGTATTCACTTTTTACCCTCAAAGATTCTGCTGCAAATATTCCCAAGAATCTTGAAGCTAGACGACGGTTAGAGTTCTTCACAAATTCCCTTTTTATGGAAATGCCAAAAGCTAAACCCGCCCGAGAGATGTTGTCGTTTAGGTAGTTGCTTAACTTTCACTATTAAATTTCATTGAAGAACTGATTTTGAATATGTATGTAATACCATAGTTGATTTGCAGCGTGTTCACTCCATATTACTCTGAGACTGTGCTGTACAGCATGTCTGAACTCCTTAAGAAAAATGAAGATGGTATCTCAACTTTGTTTTATCTCCAAAAGATATATCCAGGTACCGCCATCTATTTTTAATGCTGCGGCTGCTTGATATTTCAATTTTGGTCTTTCCAAATAATTTAACCTTCCTCTTGCTATAAATCAAGAAATAATGTCTCGCTTTTTTATATATGGCAATGATAGCTGTCCAGTCAAATGTATATTCTATGCAAAGTTGCTGAAGATATCTCTTTCTCAATTTCCTATGTTTTTGTGACAAAATATTCGTCTTCATGTGCATTTTGTTTGCTATTTTAACTGTAGCATATAGTGGTATTTTTTGTCTTTTTTGCAGTTCTGTCTTGACTTAAAGTTAGATGATTGGTCTTACTAGTCTCATCAACCCTAACTTTAGAAAATTTAAATTCTAGGCGTACCGGATGTATATTATTTCATAGCTTGTTTTTCCAGCAATTTCTCTAGATTCTTTACTTTTTTTTTTGCATTGATATTGATCATTTAGTCTCTGGCTCCTATGTGCCAGAACTTCTTACTTGTACATTCCTATTTGTCCCAGTTGTTGATTTTCTTCTATCAATTCAAGAAATTTTTTTTGCCTGTACGTTTCATTTGAAATGCAGATGAATGGAAGAATTTTCTCTCTCGGATTGGACGTGACGAGAATTCATCTGAGATGGAACTTAGTGATAATCCTAAACATATCCTTGAATTGCGGTTTTGGGCTTCTTATCGAGGACAAACATTGGCAAGAACCAGTGAGTATTTCAGAGTTTGTTCTGCATATTTACTTGTTTGCATATGAGACTATGAGTTGTATGTAAGGAATTATAATTCAAATGTAGGGAGTTTGATTGTTTAAATAAAGTTATGTGCACTCTCAAGTTCATATGTGTATGTTGACATTGTTACTTAAATAGATATGATTACGTATTACTTGTTGTAAGGACTCATCTAAGTTTGCTAACTTTTATGTCCTCTTTGTTACTTCTTTGATACTTCCATGCTTGATGTACAATCAAGGTGTCTGTTTGAAGTTCCGTTAAATACTTATGTAAGTTATTAACTTTTAATTAAGAAGCCTTAAAAAAATAGGGTAAAATAAAGGTGTCTGTGTGAAGTCTCATTATGCAATTCTTATGTAGGTCATTAACATTTATTCTAAAGAATAGGATAAAGAAATACGCTTTCAATAAACCAATCCTGTGATCCTGACACAAATCCTACTGCAGAAGATAATTTTTGTGAATACAAACTAGCCATGGATGCACTTAAAGTTGCAGCTATGCAAATTGTTATGGCCTATTTGATTTTGACTTATGCCTTTTTGTTAAGACTTCTGTGGTATTGTACGCTACTTTCTCAAGCTTTAATGGAATGTCAGAGAGAACAATCTCAGAGGAAGCTAAAATATTCTTCACTCGGTCATTTCATTGTTATCTGATGGTTGGTTTAGTTGCACCCACAATTGTCCGTTTATTGTTAGATGGTGTGTCTTGGGCTATAATGGGAAAAAAATCTTGGTGGTCATGCACTGCATTTCTCTCTTCTACTATGATTCCCTGCTTACTCGCTACTTACTGGAAATAGTTCGGGGCATGATGTACTACCGGAAAGCTCTGATGCTGCAAGCTTATCTGGAACGAATGCTGACCGGAGGTTTGTATGTTGATAACTTATCAATCTCTTGCTTTTTGCCTATTCTGATAATGTCATGGTTAATTTCAGATGTAGAAGCTGGTATTACTGGAAATGAATCAACAGATACTCAAGGTTTTGAGTTGTCCCCTGAAGCAAGAGCTCAAGCAGATATGAAGTTCACGTATGTTGTTACATGCCAGATATATGGAAAGCAGAAAGAGGATCATAAACCTGAGGCTGCTGATATTGCTCTCTTAATGCAGAGGTTGTGTAATTAATTGAAGTCCTCCATTTGAATTTTTAGTTATAAAAAATATGCCCCCTTTACAAAGTGTTCGGACATCAACAGATAAATCCCAGTTTTGGAATATGAAAATTAGATCCTATTGTTTCCTTTGGGGATAAGTTCTTGTAATTTTAATATTCTTTCAATTATTTTCAACATAGAAATGAAGCTCTCCGAGTTGCTTTCATTGATGTGGTTGAAACTCTGAAGGATGGGAAAGTACACACGGAATATTTCTCAAAACTTGTGAAGGCTGATATCAACGGGAAAGATAAGGTTTATATGTTTTGCTTTTAGTTGTTTTAAGTCTGTTATCAAAAATTTCTGCATTTTTTTCTTGTTTGGGAGTGACAGATCTAGAATTAATTTTGCCAGTACTAGTTGAATTTATGTTGCTAAGAAACCTTATATGCATGCATTTAATGCTGGTGGTTCAGCCTCGAAGTTCTTATGATGAGTTTTGATCGATGTTACTTAAGTTGGTCCCAGAACAACTTTGGAACCATTATCAGCTAATACTGCATATATACTACTAAGAGGCTTGTGCTTGGGGTACACTTCACTCCATCTTAGGAAGGATTGTTTTCTAACTTGATGTCATGCATTTTTATGTAACAAAAAAAGACATGGGATGCAGTTCATTTTGTATAGGTGCTGACTGCCTACTTTATTGTGGTAGTTACAGTTTTCAACTTAGAATTGCATGTTTTTGCTTTCTATTCATGGTATGCATAATATCTTGCTAATCCAGTTTAATTCTCACTTCATTTTTCACTCATTTTTCGAAGATCTGTTTCGCAAAACACTAAAATGGATGGATTGTCTGATTTTTCTTATTGGTTGTAGTTTGAGTTACTATGTACTAACTAAGAATTAATCTTAAATTGCAGGAAATCTATTCCATAAAGCTACCAGGGAATCCTAAACTTGGTGAAGGAAAACCTGAAAATCAAAATCATGCTATAATCTTCACTCGTGGTAATGCTATGCAGACTATTGACATGAATCAGGTTGGTATTCTAGGGTTAAATTATAAAAAAAGAATCCCAATAATCTTTGTATTACTTGATATGAATCTATAGTACTCTGGTAATAGAGCGTTCTTGAAATTTTGTAGTTTTTGCTCACTAGTTTATAATAAACTCATACTTTGCTGAACTTGTGAGAATACATATGTTCGTTTTGGTTTTCAATTTCTCATTAATCTACACGGGAGAAAATTATCCTCTACTGTATAGCAGCTCGTTTCTGCTCCTGTAATCATGCTTGAGGCATTCTCTGTCTTTGTGTTATCATTGTCTCTAATCACATACTTGAAAGAGCAAAATTGTTAAATTGGATATACCTAATGTTTTATATGATCTCACTCTTTGAAATATTCCATGATTTGTAATTTGTGATTTGGCATTGCTATACTTTTTAATCACCGTGCTCACTTTTCCTTTCTATAATTTATTTTGTAAATATTTTGCTCATTTCCTTTAAAAGTAAAAGCACATCTTTTGTGTAACATTTGTATGATTGCATAAGATCTAAGTACGCTTTCTGTTTTAGTATGTCGGAATTTATTGTGTCAAGGGTGTGTTTTGGACCTGTGATGAATGTTATGTGTTCGAGTGAAGGGTATTTCAGCCATTGTCATGTTGTTTCGTGTCTCATTGTATAATTAGATATCGTACTAGGGTTATGATATTTAATACAACAAAACACAATCTTCCCCCACATTCTCCTCTTTAAGCATGGTATCTAGAGAAATCTAGGGTATGAGGAAAAGTAAAAAGAAAAATGCAAAAGAACCGTCGCCACCACCCTTAATTCTCTGCCATGTTTGTGCATCAATTTCTTTCCAACTGAAGATAAATTGATAAGAGAAAATCAGCTTACAAACCCTAATTTGGTCCGCCACGGCGCCAGCCCTACAATGTAATATTAGTCAACTCACTTAGCGTCAATACCCAACATTTCCGCAGCTCCAAAGTGCCGTCAAACCGGATCAAGGACAAACTCAAAAATGATGTACCACCACAAGCTCTATAGCACTAGGGCGCTTGGTCAAGCAGCCTTCCAACAGTGTGCTCGCGCCACCACCATTTTGTAGCCCCTTACAAGGCAGCTGTCAGTACGCCTCCGTCCGTTGACATAGTCTACACCACTATTGTACTTGACTTCCTTCATTTTATGTGTCGCCATATCTATGTGTCAATGTGTGGTGACGGCGGCAAGTGAGTTTCTGCCCTATGAAAAGGGTGAAGAGATGAGAGATCTACAAAATGGGCTACCCAGATTATGCTAATAGTGTGGTTCATGTAATTGGATCATTTGGTTAAGTCTTTGATTAATGGGTGAATCTAAATTCATCGTCAAGTCAAACCCAATCCGATAAACTATTTGACCATGTTAAAAGCCAAACTAAAAAATTGGTTAACTTGTAGGTATGTTTGTCAGTCGGACCTTATGGGCCCATTTTTTTAGGTTTTGGCTCGGTTTCGCTTGGTTTTGGGTAACCCCATTTGGATTGAGTTTGGATGTTGGGTTTTAGGTTTTGAAAATGTTGAAACCCCATTTGGATTAGGTTTGGAGGGAAAAAGTAGGTGGTAGGTGTCAAATCAGTATCTTTATAGAAAAAAAGTAGGTGGTATGTGTCAAAGCATTGGCTTTTATAAGTGTGAGATTTGTTATGTTGGATATATAAGTTGAAACCTGGGTTTTGCGAATGATTTTGGCTCAGGGTTACGAAACCGCGAGACTTAGCCAAAACCTAAACAAGTAGGGCCTATGAGTTGAGCTTTGATGGGCTATAACTCAAATACCAGCGGGCTCCATGACCACAGGCTCAAACTATGTTCAATTAATTTTTGTTTTGCTTGGCTCAAACTTAGCTGATATTTCTTTTTGGGCTTCGGGTTTATATCGGGCCATCACAAAATTAATTCCAAAATAAGAATTTTGCATTCGTAAAAGATACACGAAGAGAATAATCTTGCATATGATCATTTGTTGGAAGAAAACCAGAATCTTCAGGACCAATCTCTTGGATACCTGAAATGAATGAATATTTAAATGGAAACTTGAACGGAGTTATATATTATAAAAAATCTAATTTTTTTTTTAAATTATGATTACATTTTATGAATTGGAAGTTATTATCAAACTCTCGTCCTTAGAAAAAATTATAATTATATGTACTAACTCATCTCAATACTACAACATACAAAATTTTATGAAACCTCCTCTTTTGTTACAAATTGTTGCTTGCTTTCTTGAATTTCCTTTCTTGTCATTTTGCATCGCGTGGCGCACTGGCTTTTCTATGACCTGTTTACTCATTGTCTATATTACTTACCGCAGGATAATTATTTTGAGGAAGCATTGAAGATGAGAAATCTTCTTGAAGAATTTCACAGTGATCACGGATTACGCCCCCCTTCCATTCTTGGTGTCAGGGAGCATGTATTTACTGGAAGGTACTTTGATGAGATATGGATTTTTCTTTTCTGTATCCTGTCACCTAACGCTTTAGCTTACCAATGCAGTGTATCTTCTTTAGCATCTTTCATGTCTAATCAAGAAGCTAGTTTTGTCACTCTTGGTCAACGTGTTCTGTCAAATCCTTTGAAGTAAGTTATGCTTTCTAAACGTTAGTTTATTGTGCAGCATAGTCTGTTTTCCTTCATAAATTTATTGAAGATCATACATCGCTAATGCTTATATTGTGTCGTTCTTAAGGGTCCGCATGCATTACGGGCATCCAGATGTTTTTGATAGAGTATTCCATATGACAAGGGGCGGTATCAGCAAAGCATCTCGTGTTATTAATATCAGTGAAGATATCTTTTCAGGTATCATACTTTTCATCAATAGGCTGCAAGAATTTTCAATTTCAACAACGGTACCCATGAAGCACATCATGTACTAAACACTACTAGCATTATATTATCGGGGATTGGCTTGTTAATTGATTCTAAATGAGGTCAAAGCATTTTAACATATCTGTTTCCTGAATCTAGAGTTTGCAAAAATGCAGGTTTCAATTCAACTTTACGCCAAGGAAATGTGACCCACCATGAATACATTCAGGTATTCAAATCCTTGGAAGAGTATAATTTTTGGAATGAAGGCGGCTAAGTGAGTTTTGTACAGGTTGGCAAGGGACGAGATGTCGGGCTCAATCAGATTGCTGTGTTTGAGGGCAAAGTTGCTGGAGGCAATGGTGAACAAGTTCTTAGTAGGGATGTTTACAGGCTTGGGCAGCTCTTTGATTTCTTTAGGATGCTCTCGTTCTACTTCACGACTGTTGGATACTACTTTTGTACCATGGTTAGCTATCCATATTATATAGATGGTGGTTTTCCAGCTTTGCTGGTTTGGATTATATGTTACACTGCCATGTGCTCAATTTGGGTGCAAACCATTCGGCAATGTTATTTGTATTCTACAATTGTTGAATTGATCATGTCTCGTGCTTCTTTCCCTTCTGGGGAGCTTTTTGATATACTTTAACATGTTCAATCATATCTTGTGCAGTTGACAGTGCTGACTGTGTATATTTTTCTCTATGGGAGGGTGTACTTGGTAAGCTTATGACTGAATACTCTTAAAATAGTCATATTTCATCCTTTTATGGTTGTTTTCTCAATTTTTATATGCTTCTTTCGGGGTTCATTGCTTGGTTCAAAGTTGTCATTTTAATATCTCAATTTTTTTGTGGTTTTGCTTGTTTACATATATGTTAATTGGCCAAGTATTTCTTCATTTTTTATCCTGCACCGTCACATAATTTTATGCCTACTTGCACTTCTAATTTTTTATTGCCTTTTTTAAGGCATTATCTGGGGTTGGTGAAACCATTCAAGTGAGTGCACGAATTCTTCAGAATACTGCTCTTAGTGCAGCTATGAACGCGCAGTTTCTGTTCCAGATTGGTGTCTTTACTGCAGTGCCAATGATTTTAGGCTTCATCTTAGAACAGGGCTTTCTAAGGGTATGTATGTCTCTTAACATCTCCCATTTTGTGTTTGTAAGTTACTGGTTGGCTAGTTTAATCTGACATTTTTCCTTTCTTGCCTCACCATTATTATTTGATTTTCATTACCTATTATATTCATAAAATTTAAAACCTTCATCATCTGTTCTTGTTTCCATGTTATTGCTATTTTTCCGGTGGTCACACATTTAGTAACATTGGCCTGTTGGTCAACTCATGAACATGCATTTAATCTTGAGGGAGGAAATTGGTGGTTCATATTTAATTTAAATCAGGTCCAAGTATCCACAATGGAAGAAAATGGATTGGATTAAAGTGAATTGGAGTATTATATTGCACCCATATCCTGATCTTGAAATGCGTAATATCTTACAAATCTGGCCAAAATGAATGGGGTGAATGAGCTTTGGATGTTTGGGAATATTGTCTGGAATCGCTGATAAACTATGATTTTTGCTCATTAGACATAATTTGAATCGCCATCCTCTTGCACTTTGCTCTACTATATTCATTCTGCTGATGAATTCTTGCACTTCAAATTGTTCTGTTTTCCCTTCTTCCGCCTGTTGTTCTCGATTATATTAATGTTCGTCTAGTGGTGATAGATCCTTGTAGTCTGATTTAGATTTTGATGCACTGATGGCATTATGTTCATCTAAGAGCAACAAAAAATGAGGATTTGACAATCAGCTTTGTTCAAGAACTTCAAGTTGTTTCAACTTTATACTGTCGTTCGTAGTTTCTAATGTCCCCATTGGAGAATTTATCCATAACCCCAAGAAGCTTTTTAACAAAAGAGAAAGAATCCCTGAAATTGAGTTTCCCACTAAACCCTTGGCTAAAAGCCTAAAATCGTTGTAGGTTGAACTGGGATGCGATAGGTGCATCCATGCGTTGGCATGGAAAAGCTGTTGTGTCGTTTTTTGAAACTAATAATGCATTTGGGATAGTTTTGAGCTAGTAATTTATTTTCAGTAATGGAATTATTTTTTTCTACTGATGTCAAAAGTGTCTTGTTGAGATTGTTCGGCTCTGTTGCATGCGGATGTGTTGAAAAGTACTTATTTCTGCCTTGTTTATCATGCCAGTAATTTGCTAGCTTCATTCATTTATTTGGTGTTATATGAAATATGTTCTTCAAATTTCAACTTTTGATTTGCTTCTTTGTTTCCTTTCTCTTCTTTCGACACACAGGCTGTTGTTAGTTTTGTCACAATGCAATTTCAGCTCTGTACTGTCTTCTTCACATTCTCATTGGGCACTAGAACACATTACTTTGGTCGAACTATTCTTCATGGTGGCGCAAGGGTATACTTTTCTACTTTTCCTTTCTTAGATTACTTACAAGATTGGGATTACTAACCAAGCAAAAGTTTTTACAGTATCAAGCAACTGGTAGAGGATTTGTGGTTCGTCACATCAAGTTCACTGAAAATTACAGGCTTTATGCACGAAGCCATTTTGTTAAGGGGTCTCTCTCTCTCTCTCTCTCTCTATATATATATATATATATATATATATATATATATATATGTATGTGTATATGTATATGTATAATGCAGCTGAAATGCTGAATATTCTTGCATTTTTCCTAATTCTTCAGAATGGAAATCGTGCTGTTGTTGGTGGTATACCTTGCATATGGGTACCATGAAGGTGGTGCATTGTCCTATATTCTTCTCTCTGTTAGCAGTTGGTTCCTTGCAATTTCTTGGCTGTTTGCGCCATATTTGTTTAATCCTTCTGGATTTGAATGGCAAAAGTAAGTTCTATTTTCTCCCCACTTTTGTGTGTTTTTCACCTCTCATGATCTACCCGGTTCAAGAGTAAGCCTATTCTTGTCATCATTAGGGCGGTGGAGGACTTTCGGGATTGGACAAACTGGCTTCTTTATAGAGGTGGAATTGGGGTTAAAGGAGAAGAAAGCTGGGAGGCTTGGTGGGATGAAGAACTGGTATGGATAAGTAGTCTTAATATTTCTCGTGTTGATGTTAATATAGTCCCTTGGTTTATTTGATTATGATGTAAGTACTTCCATTGCCAACAGAAAAGTCTTGGTACTTTTAACCCTTGATTCAAAATTGTATTTTGTAATAAATGTTTTAGTGGGTGGGCTGTGGGCTTGTTCTTGGAAATTCTTCTTTCTGTTCTTATGCCACCGGGCATGCCTAATGTATGATGCAGGGGATATCAAACCTTTGCGCCTTAGTTGAATGTCTAATTAATGTTCTGTGAAAGATATCGATTGATTTAACTTCTTTTTATTATTATTTTATTTAGATAAGTGGATTTTGCGGTCACATAAGTACAGCAGGCAAACTTTACATGTCATTATTTTTAGTTGCACAATTGGGTTCAGTCTTATATTATTGTAATTCCTTTTGGTGGATGCTTGAATAAAATTTGAAAGCCAAAGTCAGTTTTTGATTTTGACCTGACCTGGTTTTGTAAGAACGATTTTTTTTTGTGTATGACTATTACCTTAACTAAAATGCAGCTTTTTGTGGGATCATTAAGTTATTGATTACCATGCTAGCTTAGAATTGTTGAGAAAAGATATTGCTTAAAATTATAATTTTAATTGAACTATGAATCCACATTTGAACTTTAGTTCCACACCATATGTTTGTCGTGTTTCACTATATTTTTCCATAGAGATAGTTTTTTGGCATTAATTGGGTTGTCTGTCAAATTTTTGTGCAGTCTCATATTCGGAATTTTAGCGGGAGAGTGATGGAGACCATTCTAAGCTTGCGATTTTTCATTTTCCAGTATGGTATTGTCTACAAGTTAGACGTGCAAGGAACAAATACATCACTATCGGTACAATCTTGTTCTCGAGTCGAGATTTCTCTATTTTCTAAGTTATTTACTTGCATTTGTGATATATATGCACAAATTATGGAGCAATGGGTCTGAAGCTATATACTGGATACAATGTCTTTCTACTCAATAAAATAAAGTATCATTGGCTCGGTAATTGTATCCCATGAGCTTTTAGAGTTTTAATATGTCTGTCCTCGTACATGTGTACAAGCTGTTCCATAGTTTTTTACTTCCTTTGCCCACGTGGATGCTCTTTCCATCTTGGGCATAATAGTGCCTTGCGTAATTACATAAATATAGTTGAGGGAAGTTCGTGCTGAAATAGAAAATATTTAGATCTATTTAATGCAATTGGCTGCCTACTTTGGCTGAGCTAACAGTTGTATAATTAGGTTCTGCGTTCTAATTGCTGTGATATTTTCTTTTCAGGTGTACGGGTTCTCATGGGTAGTGTTTGCTGTGCTTATAGTTCTTTTCAAGGTTCGTTGTCAAAACTTTGAGTTTGTGGGCAATTTCCTATATTTAAAAGCCGGCCCTAGTAATTCAAATTTTCATTCTGTATTTCACAGGTCTTCACCTTTAGTCAGAAGATATCAGTCAACTTTCAGTTGCTGCTGCGGTTTATCCAAGGTGTATCTTTTATGTTTGCACTGGCTGGATTGTCTGTTGCTGTTGCATTAACTGATCTCTCTATAACTGATGTATTGGCTTGTATCTTGGCTTTTCTGCCCACTGGGTGGGGAATTCTTTCAGTAAGTTTTCTTCACATTATTATGGCCTTTACTAGCAAAATGATTCGTCTGTTTTGTGATTTCTTTATGCAAACTCTCTTTATTTTCCTTTTGAAGATTGCTATCACATGGAAGCCTGTGGTAAAGCAACTGGGATTATGGAAGTCTATTCGATCGATTGCTCGATTATATGATGCTGCATTGGGAATGCTTATTTTCATCCCTGTTGCTCTATTTTCATGGTTCCCATTTGTTTCAACATTCCAAACACGTCTTATGTTCAACCAAGCATTCAGTCGAGGTCTCGAAATCTCTCTTATCCTTGCCGGAAACAACCCAAATACTGGGCTATAGTGTCAGTTTGTGGCTATTTTCTTCGTTGGAATTGGTCTTGTATCGTTAATAGGGGTCCTCTGCCCAATTTTGGATGTCTTTTGTATTAGGAGTCTTTAATATCAGTGTATGATTGGTGTACATATATATACCATATAATGTATGAAATACTTGGAAAGCACAATTGGATATTTTTTAGTTGACTATTGCTGGAGTCATTTAAGAAATTTTATTTATTACTTTATATAATTAAATTGGTAGTGGAATTATGTTTTTTATCCCCTTCAAATATTCAAAATGCTTCAATAGAAGAAGCAAAATATGATGCTTGAATAACATCTATATGAAAAAACGCTTAAGAGTTTTATAATTTTAATTTATAGTATTAAGGAGCTAAACAATAAAAGTATTACCGTGTCACACTTGTGGCATTTGGATATATATCTAACCCAAATCTCGTTCCAGCAACAAGGTTTATTAGGCTGCCTAATTATAGGCTCTTTTATATTAAAAGTATATTTATACATGTGTTGCTCGAATTAGGTAATTTAGGTTCTAGTCAAGTTATTGTTAAAAAGTTTAATTTTCCCTATCACTTATCATTTGGCAATATTTCAGAATTTTCTTAGTGGTGTTTTCTTTATTGATAGTCTTAGCAAAATGGTCCTTGAATCATGTCAACCCAAACCTACTATAGATCTACTTTAATTTTTAATTTTATTGCGTTGATACGATCAAAATTGATGACAGTTCCTAGAAAAATTTACCTTATTTTTGTTTTCATTGGTTTAAATACAAAATCTTTTGGATGTTTAGAGATAAACAATTTGATCTTTAAATATATATATTCATGCCCTTTAAAAAGTGGTTGATAATTAGTAGTGTCATATTATAACTTTATGTGAAAGACTAAATTCGGGATAAAGAATTTTATTTAAGAAATGAAGTGACGAATTGGAGAAATTATTTAGTGTAATCGATGCACCACGTCATCAAGTATACGTGGTGCACCCTACCAATACACTCGAGGTGATGTGGATTATCACATGTCCCAAGTGTATTGGTAGGGTGCACCACGTGTACTTGATGACGTGGTGCAACAGTTGCACTAAATAATCTCGGGCCGAATTGGGACATCAAAAAAAAAAAATAAGAATAAAATTTGTGAAGACATTTTCAATTTTGCCACAAAGTAAAAAAAAATTTCAAAAATGCCAAACCACAAATTCAATATTACTCAAATGCCAAAAACTTAATTAACCAACTAATCTAATTTAATTATCTTTAATTAACTCTTCCTAATTAAATCAAATTTTAACAAATATACCCCAAAATTTTAAAAACTTCAAAATCAACCCACCCCAAAATCAAATTTTCTCTCCAAAAATTCCTCCAAACCCTAACCCAATTTACACAAATTTCACTCAAATTAAGGAAGCAAAGGAGGAAAAACAACATAAAAGGTAAGCATTTGCATGTTAATTGATATTTTGATGTATTATTGAGCAATTTAGTTAACAAAAATGGAGAATTCGAATCGAACTGAAGTTCGCGTTTTTTGGCGTGTGGCGTGTGCCATGAAGACACGCCAACACGCCATGAACGTTGTTTGGCGTGTTGGCGTGTCTTCATGACACACGCCACACGCCAAAAAAGTTCATGAACTGAAGTTCGCTTTTTTGGCGTGTGGCGTGTGTCATGAGTACACGCCAACACGCCATGAACGTTGTTTGGAGTGTGGCGTGTGACATTAAGACACGCCAACACGCCAAACAACGTTCATGGCGTGTTGGCGTGTCTTAATGTCACACGCCACACGCCAACCTGGCAGTATGTAACTTATTGACGCATTTTTTTTATTTAGATAGCTTGTGTATTAATTTTTGTTTTTACTTGTAGGAATGGACAAACTTATGGTAGTTCTTCTATATAACGGTGAATTTACACTCCAAATCGATAATAAATTGCATTGGCGTGGAGATTCGAATAAACCAATATTGGTGGATAGGGCAATTTCGTTTGAGGAACTACTCGACAAAATTTGCAAGAAGTTGAAGTTGGATCGGCACACCGATATTTTTGAGGTTAAGTACCAAGAAATTGATGACTTGATAACGACAATATCAGATGAAGAAGATTGGGAGTTAGCGAAGCACCTTGTCTGCAATTCTGCTAAATTAAAATTGTACGTGATTTTTTCTCCGAGAGAAGAAATTTTGAGGATAGAGGCATCTCCGGGTGGAAAAGAGAAAGCGAAGAAACTTATGACCCGAGGTAAAGGAAAAAAACTCATGGACAAAGCTAGTTTCAGTTACCAACCTGAAGGATGTGTTATAGGAGGATCAAGTGCACAAGATGATGTTAACGAGGAGATCATTGCCTCTAATCCAACTTTATGTATAGTGGAGGAAGTTGAACCACTATGTTGTTCTCCTCCGTATAGTCAGTGGCATCTGGATGACAACGAAGGTCATAATGACTGCCGTAACTTTGACGGCGGAGATGATTATGGTGGTGCTGATGTAAATGGTGAACACTGTAACGTTGACAACGAGTGTGGTGATGTGGGTGGCGATGTGGGTGACGATGTAGATGGTCATGTGGGTGGTGGTGGTGGTGGTGGTGGTTATGGTGATGTCGATGGTGGTGATGGTTATGGTGATGGTGATGTTGGTGGTGGTGGTTACGAACCACCTAGTCACGAAGGCTTTGATAACGCTGATTCGGTTGAAATAGATTATTCTCAGGGGAGGAGTGATGAAACGGGATGGATAGTTGGTCAGCGGTGGCCAAACAGTGAAGAGTTCAGGGATGAACTTCGTAGAGTTGCTGTAGATAAAAAATGGGAACTTACAGGTAAGTCTGACACAAAGAGGAGGATAGCTAGGTGTACGACTCCTGGTTGTCCATGGCGTATATATGCAACTAAGGAAGCATACACCCCAGAATTTGTTATTCGAACATATACAAACGTTCACACTTGTGGGATAGCAAATAGAGGTGCCCGTCATAGACAAGCAACAAGTCGGATGGTTGGTTTACGGACAAAGGGGTTATATATCAACCCCAATGAAGTCCCAACACCAAATGCACTGATAAACTTCATGCAAGCCGAAGCTGGTGTTAACATTAGCTATATGACAGCTTGGAGGGGGAAACAAATTGCTCAAGCTGACATTATGGGTACATTTGAAGAAAACTTTGCCAATCTACCCTCCTTTGCTTACATGATTAAGCAAAACAATCCTGGTACGCTCACTCGCATCCATACGAACTCCGAAAACCAGTTTATGTATTTCTTCATGTCTTTCGGAGCTGCTACTCGAGGATTCCAGTTCCTAAGAAATGTAATTGTAATTGATGCAACATTTATGGGGCATAGAAATAAAGGAACCGTTCTAATTGCAACTGCGACGGACGGTGAAAATCGTTGTTTTCCAATTGCATGGGGGGTAGCTAATGGCAGCGAGGATGCGGCATGTTGGACTTATTTTCTCGAGGGCTTGAAAGTGGGTGTACCAGACAGAGCCGATCTGGTTATTGTATCAGACAGGGGCAAGGGTCTTACTAAAGCGGTAAAAGAAGTTTACCCTTTAGCTGAACATGGGGCATGTTACTTTCACCTCAAAGGCAACTTGACGAAAAGGTTTGGGAAAGGGAAAGAGAAAGATACGATAGTCGAGTCCTTTTACAAAGCTGCTTATGCGTACAGCGAGAGTAAGTTTGAAAAATATTGGGGTGTCTTGAAAACCCAGAACCCGAGATGTGCAGATTGGCTACAAAACGAGGTAACGTTTCAGAAATGGGCGAGAATCCACCATCGCGTGAACAGATATGAGATAAAGACGTCTAACCATGTTGAGGTCCTTAATAGTCGTATCAAAAATGTCAAAGATTTTCCCATATGTTACTTTCTCGAATTTGTTGTTAATTTGATGTCAAAGTGGTTTGGAGAGCGTCGTGCTGAGGCTGATCGATGGTCCCGGTCGGGTGTATTGATCCCATCGAAGAATAAGTTGATAAATGAGCGATATGAAAAGGCGTATCGGTGGCGCAAATTTGAAATAGGGCAAGATATATGGAAAGTGGAATCTACCGACTGGAATGGAATTGTGGATTTAGCTGGAAGAACTTGTTCATGTGGCGTTTTTCAGGTTGAGCAAATACCGTGTGAGCACGCAATTGCAGCTGCCATGGGCAAACGACCAGTAGATAGTGGGGCATATGTGTTGGCGCTTGTTAGCGAATACTACTCGATCGATAATATGCGTCAAGCATACTTTGAGCTCATACAACCCGTTCCATCGAAAGACCAATGGATTAACATTTCCGATCATGTTATGGCGAGAGTAGTGCTACCTCCAACCGAAGAAATAACCCGTGGAAGGCCTAAAAAGACACGACATTTATCATGCCTTGAAAAATCGAAGAAAAAATACAAGTGCGGAATTTGCGGAAATACCGATCACAACGCCAGTAGATGTCCCCAACGCGGCCAAAGTTCGGGCAACCACGAAAGTGAATCTTAGATGTTTAGTGAATTTGTAAGTTGTATTTGATGTTTATTGAACAACGTTTGATGTAATGGATGTTTTATGAAATTTCGTGTTCTATGCAAATTATGGATTGAATTGCAATTATGAATTTTTTATAAGTTTTGGGGGTAAAATTGTAATTTTTGAAAAGTCAGGGACCAAACTGCAAATATGTGTTAAATGCAAATTCGAATTAAGTGAACATTTCAATTTTGTCCGAATTATGGATTGAATTGCAATTATGAATTTTTTATAAAATTTGGGGGTAAATTTGTAATTTTTGAAAAGTTAGGGACCAAACTGCAAATAGTTGTTAAATGCAAGTTCGTAGTGAGTGAACAATTTAATTTTGTGCAAATTATGGATTGAATTGCAATTATGGGGGTAAAATTGTAATTTTTGAAAAGTTAGGGACCAAACTGCAATTTTTCGTTCTATGCAAATTCGAATTGAGTGAACATTTTAATTTTGAGCAAATTATGGATTGAATTGCAATTATGAATGTTTTATAAATTTTGGGGGTAAAATTGTAATTTTTGAAAAGTCAGGGACCAAACTGCAATTTTGAGTTAATTATGAGTTCGTAGGGACCAAACTGCAAAATGTTAAATGCAAGTTCGTAAGAACCAAACTTTATGGCGCAAATGGGGAAAAACCCTAAACCCTAAACCCTAAACCCTAACCCTAAACACTTATAGGAACATTATGTCCTCCGTAAATCATAACTTCGTACATATTGATCAATTTTATAAGTTTTTGTCAATTTATCAACCAAATGGAGAAGTAACACTTATAGGAACATTATGTCCTCCGTAAATCATAACTTCGTACATATTGATCAATTTTATAAGTTTTTGTCAATTTATCAACCAAATGGAGAAGTAACACTTATAGGAACATTATGTCCTCCGTAAATCATAACTTCGTACATATTGATCAATTTTATAAGTTTTTGTCAATTTATCAACCAAATGGAGAAGTAACACTTATAGGAACATTATGTCCTCCGTAAATCATAACTTCGTACATATTGATCAATTTTATAAGTTTTTGTCAATTTATCAACCAAATGGAGAAGTAACACTTATAGGAACATTATGTCCTCCGTAAATCATAACTTCGTACATTAATATTTAAAGTTATAAGTTTTTGTAAAATTACGGCGTGTAGCGTGTGGCGTGTGGCACAACCACACGCCATTTCTTTGTACATGGCGTGTGGCGTGTGTACTTTATACACGCCACACGCCATGTACAAAGAAATGGCGTGTGGTTGTGCCACACGCCACACGCTACACGCCAGCTGCCATGAACAACTTTTTTAACTCTTAACTCATTTTTACACAATTAATTTGCACTTTGGTCCCTAACTTCTCAAAAAATACAGTTTTATGGATTAAATTGCAACTCTACTTCATAATTGCAATTCAATCCATGTTTGCACAAAATTAAATTGCAACTCTACTTCTCAAAAAATACAGTTTTATGGTCCCTAACTTCTCAAAAAATTTATACCATTTAGATGAATTTGCAGTTTGGTCCCTAACTTCTCACAAAATTAATTGTTCACTCACTCACCCCCAAAATTTATAAAAAATTAATAGTTTCGATTCAGTAACATTGGATGCACAAAATTAAAATGTTCACTCACTAGAGCTTGCATTTAACACGAAATTGCACTTTGGTCCCTAACTTCTCAAAAATTACATTTTTACCCCCAAAATTTATAAAAAATTAATAGTTTCGATTCAGTAACATTGGATGCACAAAATTAAAATGTTCACTCACTAGAGCTTGCATTTAACACGAAATTGCACTTTGGTCCCTAACTTCTCAAAAATTACACTTCTCACCCCCAAAATTTATAAAAAATTAATAGTTTCGATTCAGTAACATTGGATGCACAAAATTAAAGTGTTCACTCACTAGAGCTTGCATTTAACACGAAATTGCACTTTGGTCCCTAACTTCTCAAAAATTACACTTCTCACCCCCAAAATTTATAAAAAATTAATAGTTTCGATTCAGTAACATTGGATGCACAAAATTAAAATGTTCACTCACTAGAGCTTGCATTTAACACGAAATTGCACTTTGGTCCCTAACTTCTCAAAAATTACATTTTTACCCCCAAAATTTATAAAAAATTATATACAAATGGTCCCTAACCGAATTAAATATTACAAAAAAAATAAAAATAAATTAATTACTTAGTGGATTTTTTTTTCCGAATATTAGCGGTAAAAGGAGATGTAATAAGCCTACTAGGATTTCTTATCCTCTGTACTCTTCTTTCTTGCCTTGGTTCTTCGGCATTATTACCCTGTGAATGCATAGGTGAACTACCATTTAGATGAACACAACTCCAAAACCAATCTAATAAATAAAATAGTCTAAAAACAATTTGGATAAAATTCAATAATCCTTTAAATAAATTCCAATAATATCTCTAAAAAAAATCCACAAACAAAAATAAAATTCAATACAACAACTAAACCTGATCATCATCATTATCATCAGCATTATCAGCATCACCAGCATTATCAGCATCACCAGCATCACCAACATCACCAGCATCATTGTTGTCGCCCCCTTCATCGTCGCCTTCTTTATCATGGCCCCCTTCATTGTCGCCCATCAGCATTCGACTGAGGTTCTCCATCGTTGCTGTCAGATGGTTGAGCTGCCCAGTAAATTTATTTTCGACCTCGCCAATCCGACCAAGAACTCTCTCCTCCATTGCAACAACTCTCTCATCCAATGAAACAACTCTCTCATCCAATGCAAGTGCCCAAGCAGGTAATCCAGAAGATGATGGTTGATCTTGAGAAGTAGAGGCACCATCTTGGCTTATTCGCAAACGCTTCTGACGTCGAGGCACATGACTAGAAGCAGGAGCACCTTCTGCTGGAGCAGGAGCACCTTCTGCTGGAGCAGAATCAGCTCGGGCGGATGGCCGGTTGGGGAATTCGGGAACTCCCTCATCATCCCGAATAACCACATACTGCCGTGTCAAAAATAAACTTAATTGTTTATAACATGGAAGGCGGCTACCACGAGTGGCACGTCGTACCACTATAGTTGATTGGTAAGACTCCGTCTCCAACTCCGAGCTATCCGGCATTAGCCGTGGGATCACAGCCTGAAAAAATAAATATATACAAGTTATTTATAATAAATTTTTCAAGTGATATGTCGGAAAAAATTATTAATAAAAACGATTAACATACATGAACATTCCGAAAGAACTCGTCCATATCATCAGCGCTGGGATTAGGGTTCCTGAAATCCCAACGTAACATTCGCGGATATCTCGGAACAGTTGGGCCGACCCTTGCAACAAAATTGGCCGCATCGGCCATGCCTTCAATGGCTTCCACCATCCAAAACTGTTCACATTCAAAACATTAGTCAAAACATCCAACATTTACGAAAAAATAACTAAAAAAAACATGGAAATCAACAATTGATTTTACAAACATACCAGAAAAATGTGCGGGAAGCCATATGCATTCCATTTACGGAGAGTGACGTCCTCATTGCCAGTGCCCAAATTTTTTACAATATCAAAAAAAGTCGCTCTCCATATCTTATCTCCCCACGGATATCTCTCGCACATCGCGAGATCGTCACATATCTTCAATATATACAAATTTAAATCAGAATTGTTATTTTAAAAACTTTAACGAAATAATAAAAATTAAAATTAAGTTTACTTACCGCGAATGTTTTGTTTTCAACATGTTTTATGGGCCTACTTGGCATCAACACGGACGATATCACCCACGCGTATATCAACTTGCATACGTCCTCGGGATTCGACCTACGCCGAGACAACAAGTCTATGATACTCGTTTTCAGAGCAGCAACAGAAACCACAGACCGCCCCCAGCCCGGAAAGTATTGCTCCTTCAACTGACCCTGTTCCTCGATTCTTTCTTTGTCATCCTCACTCACTGCCCCAAATCGCATCCCTGATACGAGGGCAAACTCCTCGATCCCGAACCTAACTGGCTTTCCATTTACCAAAAACCAGTGTTCGTAATTACTTTGATCTTGCACGCGTGTGCATACTCGAAGGTACATTGCGTGCAACACCGACGCCTTGAATTTGTTGATGCCGGTTAAGTAAAAAAAACTCCCGATCTGGGGATACGCATTTATAATATCCCAATGCACAGGTTTGAGGCAACTTACTATACTGCTAATCTCGCTCCACGCACAACGCTGGGTTGCCTCTCCTTTTACGATCACATTACTGTAGTGAAAGGGCGGTAGTATTTCTCTCCGTAGGGCCGAGGTGGGTAATGTTTTGTATCCCTACAAAACAAACAACAAAAGCAAGATAAGTTTTCTGCCTGTCTGGCGTGTGGCGTGTGGCGTGTGAGGAGAGCCACACGCCAGGCATTTACGCTTGGCGTGTGGCGTGTGAGAGTTCCACACGCCACACGCCACCAATGTAAAATATGCATACTATTAACGTGTGGCGTGTAGCTAACCCACACGCCATGAACAATTGCGAGTGGCGTGTAGCTAACCCACTCGCCAAGAACCATAGCGAGTGGCTGTAGCTAACCCACTCGCCAAGAACCATAATTTCTGTTGTTCTTGGCGTGTGGCGTGTGGAAATCCCACACGCCACACGCCAAGAACAGACGCACGCAAATACGCGAAAATTTGCGAAAATAACACCAAAAATCTTACCACAAATGGCCATTGTTGTAGATTTCTGTCATCATCGATAATTTGTGCGTTTTCCATGCTTCAATTTGCTTCAATTTGAAAGAGGGATTTTTGTGGGATTTTTCTTTCTTTCTCTCTGCCGATTTGTTGTGTGTGTGTGAGTGTGTGTTTTTTTTCTTTTATTAGGGAGTAAATTTTAAATTTGGAGTTTAGGTTGGGGTTTTTGTTAAAACTTAATAAAATGTGAGGGGGCAAATTGCAATAATTTAATTGTGTTAAATGTTTTAAACATTTTTCATTTTTTTTTTTAAAAAGGGAAAAACCCTTTTGGCATATCAGTAAATTCTGTTTTTGCCTTTGGCAAAATTGAAATTGGCTCTTTGTGGGACGGAGGAAGTAATTTGTTGAATAAATATTCGGGGTTCGATTTCGTATAAGAAGCCACACGTGTCTGCGATCGGAACCGTTGAACATCAGACACGGAATATATAGGCTCCGAATATATATATACACATTCAGATTCTCATCTCCTTCACGCTACGTCACGAATAATTGGAGAAGCTCGAGATATCTCGTCTCTAGAGAGAGAAATAATTCGTAACAAATAACAAATTCAATAAATTTCATAATTGTATATTTCGATCTATATTGAATTCAAAAATCTTGAAGTTTTTGAATTTCTTTGAGTTTGAGGGTTTGGAATTTGAATCTTTAACGGTCGGCTTAAGTTTTTTTAATAGATCGTGATTCCCGTGAGATCAGCAAATGAACGAGATGAATCAACAACAACAGCAGCAATTGATGAACATGAATCAGAACTTAATGAGTATGAATCAAATCAATCCGCAACAGGTAATCACACTTAAATCAGAATTTTAAAAAAATTACTTCCTCCCTTGATTTCTGTATTCGAGGAAAATCTGATGAACTGTTGTACGCAGATCTATGGAATGTGGCCCCAACCGCCGCAGTTTCAGAACCCTAACCCTATGGAAAAACCTCCGTCTGCTTTTAATAAGTCACTCGGTCCAAGGAGCAACTGGAAGGGTAAAAAGACGAACAAGCCTAACATTAAGAGGAGGAGGGAGATTAACTTAATCAGCGGTAGCAGTGGTGTTGGCGCTGGTGTTCCTACATTGAACGAAATGCAGCGCCAGAATCGATTGAAGACTCGGAAGTTTTTTCCGAAAAATAAGTTTAATAAGAACAGTAATGTGAACATGAATGTGAATAATGGCAGGTCTGCTCCCTTTGCCCCGAGGAATACTACATCTTTTATAATTAGGGCGAAGAAGAGTGGTGGGATTGCGTCCTTGGTTTCTCCTTGTCCTGTCACTCCTGCTGTTTTGCCCACTCCTATATTCTCTCCATCTAGGGAGGTTTTGGTCGATATGGCAAAGGAAGAGTGGGGTGTGGATGGATATGGTTCCATGAAGGGGTTAATTAGGTTGCGGTCACCCGGCCATGAGATGGAGGCTCATGAGGTTGAGGAGGAAGATGATGAAGGTTCAAGCGAGAGTGATCTAGAGGAGCATGTTGAGGTTGAAAAGAGGCTGGACCATGATTTGAGCCGGTTTGAGATGATTTATAATCCTAATGTTGGTGGGATGGAGTATCACAATCTGTTGGAGAATCGAGTGGATGATCAGGATACTCATATTGCTCATTTGGAGGAGGAGAATTTGATTCTGAAGGAAAGATTGTTCTTGATGGAGAGGGAGTTAGGGGATTTGAGGAGGATGATGCTTTGTCTAGAGAGGAGGGGAAGTAGGGGAAAGGAGATTATTGAAGAGGTGGTGGAGAATGAGTCTGACAATGAGAGCGAGGAAGCTCATTCAATGGAGGACAATAATGGTGATTTCAGTGAAGATAATGTTCAGGGTGATGGGGGTTCCAGAGAGAATGCTCAATGTTTTGAACCAGCCACAACAACTGAGAACTTTTTTGTATTGGGTGTTGAAAAAAATATAGAGAATAATGATAATCTGCTTGTTGAAGCTGATAAGAACCTTAACATTTCAAATGTAGAAGGTAAAGAAGAAAATAAGACTGAAGTGGACAATGCAGTTGTTGAAGATATACAAGGGATTAAGAATGACGAGAACAAGGCACTAGATGTTGAAATGAAGGCAGAAGATGATGTTCATGTTGAGTTTGCTGAACCTGTGATGGTAGGAGAAGGTGTTAATATGGAAGAGATTGGAGTTGTAAAAGATAACATGGTTTGAGATAAGGATGATCGAATTGAGGTGTGACAACAGAGGTTAAACATTAAGTTGATGATGTCTATGCGAGTATCATCTCCTTTGGTTTTCTTGATAATTTCAACTTGGTAGTGTTGATTCTGGACTAGTCACTATCTTCTGCTCTAGATGAATGACTGTTTGATATGGTCTTTTTGTTGAAGACTTTAATGTGTAATAAAACAAATTCCCTTCAGTTTTTAGTCTTCTTTTATTTTAGTACTTGTGATGATGATAATAGTGTAATTTTTTGCACCTAGCTATCATGTTTCATAAATTGTTACGAGTTATTCCACTTCAATATAGATAGGCAGTGAAGCTAAAACTTCAATATATGAATCTTGATTTTGCATTAGTACATAGAATGATATAAGACCCAATCCGTATTGTCCTTACTTATCTTTCTTATGATGGAATTGATGGTAAACAAATTTATGCCAGTACGAGGGGATCTCCATCATCAAGAATACAAATATAACACTTTCTAATAAAACCAATTTACCAAAAGAGCAAGTTTTCATGACCAGAATCTAGCCCAAAAGTGCTCTTACTATCAATTAATTATCATTATATAGAGAAAGAAGATGTTCAATATTCTTCAGATATCTACAAATCGAAGCTACATTTACAAGTGAAACTGCAATTTCTCAGTCAGTTCTCTTCCTGTATCTCATCATTTTTGCAGTATTCCATCAACACGAACATGGACGAAAAGAATTTTGTTGTATCCGCGCGTAATTCTGATCTTTTCATCAGTATATCTGCAGCAACATCCATAGGGGGTAAGAGGGCTATGGTAATTTTAACTTCATAATAAATATGTTCTGCCTAAATTCTAAAAGCAATTCAGTCACTAGATATAATCTCTTACAGCAACTCTATTTTGAACTTGGTTTCCATCTCTGCTGGAATCCCATATGGACCAGCCACGATCGCTGCATCATCCATTGTAACATCGTAAGTGTTGAAGCCAGATTTCCTGCAAACCCGAATCATGAGGTAAGTAATGTGTCGAACCTTCTAATAAATAATAATCTCTGAACAAATTGCTAATGTATTTTTAGACAATTAAATATATGATGTTAGTCTCACAAACTTACTCATATTTCCCCGTCATGGAGAATCTAAACCCAAAGAATATATCAACCAGAAATTTCAGGTCTCCGTTTGGCCTCACAATCTACAGAAATGGATGAAGATTTAACTAACTATCTAAATATAGAAAGATGAATATTCTTGAAAAGCACCTGCTTCCCCATTAAACCCTTTGCAGCATTTTCTATCCAACTCTCTGTTTCTTCCTGCAATAATTGAGATTAACATCTCAGCTTCATTTAGATGTCATGTAGAGTTCTGATTTTTTCAGATAATATCGATTTATCTATAAAAGAAGGCTACCTGTGAACTCCATATCATTTGCCATTCACCTTCAAGAAGTTCCAATCCACTTTTAGCTTTACTTTGATTTAAGGCAAGAAACTCATCAATAGCCTGCATGACTTCTCTGCCATTGGAAATGAC
This sequence comes from Penstemon barbatus, assembly GCA_003313485.2. Lineage (NCBI taxonomy): Eukaryota > Viridiplantae > Streptophyta > Magnoliopsida > Lamiales > Plantaginaceae > Penstemon > Penstemon barbatus. The sequence continues at coordinate 2,662,497 of CM064881.1, read as the reverse complement.
TGATAACAATCTTTGTCTCGGTTCAATTTCCTTTTGCAGCACAAATGTGGTTCCCTGCACTATAGCATTGCAACATATGGTCCTTAATCCTTGGGCAATAAATAAATTTGAGGTACTATTTGCTAATCCTGTAGATAGTAATGAACCTGCTTTTATTACCTTGTTTCCTCGTGATATTCGAATATTTCCTGATTGGGACGAGTAAGTAGTGTCCAACCACCCCTTAGCTTCGTCTCCAAGAAGCCTGAAGGGTACAGGATATGGAACTTTGAAGGGAAGAAAATTAAAGGAAAAGGCTGCTCTGTCAAACTGGAAAAGAATTCTTTTCCCATCTTTGATTGATGCTACTGCCTATAAAATCGAAAGACAACAAAATGTACGTAAGTTATTCACATGAACTATTCCGAAAGAGATTTTTACAATGTTAAAGCATACCTCTACTTTGAGCTCACCAATTGCATCGGAGAATTTGACAATGTTAGAGACACGTGGGTCATCAGTCCGAAGATATACCTCCTGAAATACACTAAAGAAGTCCACTCCAACAAATGTTCTCTGCCATGAGCACACAAATTGAAATTTGGTCAGTAAATTAATTAGTGATAAATACATAATTGTGAATGTGTTTTTGCATTGTTCTGCAACTGCTAAGAATTTTGGATCCAAAATGAAGAAGATAAGAATAGAAGGCAGGCGTGACATGACAGTAAAAAACTAACTTGAATTGGGGAAGCTGTTCCAGGTCTTGTAGTGAACATTAGTTGCCACCGACCTTCAATTAAGCCTGAACCTGTCTGTTATTAAAGAAATTACTAGTATTTTTCAGATTATTAAACAAGTATCGGAAAACTGTCTGTCCGTCCATGAAAAAATTACCGGATCGGGTAAGCCTTTTAAACCTTCCAAAGTCTGCACTGCCCTCTCAACTGCTTGAAGTTGAGGCGGAGAAGCTGATCTGCCGCGGCCTTGAATGCCGATGAGAGCATTGATGAGTGCATTTTCTTCCTCCGTGAATATACAAACTTCCTCTGCTTCTGCTTGTAGCGAACATTGGACCGATTTCCGGCTCAAATATTTTGCACTTTGTTGCTTTGGTGTGTGATATTGTGGACGGAATCGGAGGCCTAGAATTGCAGCTTCCAGGGTTGCCATTTGCATGCACACACACGCACTGAGAGTTCTTTTACAAGTTTATGAAAAACAATCTATCTATCTATCCATCTGTGTTAACGAAATTGGTGATAGGTTTGTATGTTTGTTGGATAAGTGGCTGTGGTGCATCGGGCTCTCCGGATTTTTGTGTTGGATACCTCTTTCTTTTCTCAAATTTTGATTTTTTTCTTTTTCTTTTTTTAATGAAAGTAGAAAAGCTATGATATACATATAAAAATACGTAAGTTCAAATCATATTTTAGACTAGTGTTCTAAAAAAAAAAATCATATTTTAGTACTAAACACAAATACAGCTCAAAAATTCATAATAAGAGGAAATAAAAAATTATTCGAGTACAACAAGGTCTAATGCTATGGCTTCAAATAGAAAGAACAATCGATTCCACTCAAAACATTATTATTAAGAATCAGTACATCGAATTTCCTTATTCAGAACTCTAAATCAAATAGCAAGAGGCAAAATGTTACTGCATTTCTCCGTTCAATTCAGTGATACCAAACTCGTGGAATGGTGTATATCCATCCAGTTCTCTTAACTTAAGAAAGACCAATAACCTTTCCAGTAGCGGTATCAAGATCAATATCATAAAAGCAAGGCCTTGTAGGCAATCCAGGCATGGTACTCATTGTCCCTACTAAAGGATATATGAACCCTGCTCCAATGCTTGCCCTTACGTCTCTAATTGGTAGCACGAAACCACTCGGAGCTCCTTTCTCTGAAGCATTGTGTGAAAATGAATATTGTGTCTTGGCCATACAGATTGGTAGACCAGAAAATCCTTGTTTGCTGTACATCTCAATCTGTTTCTCTGCCTACTCACACCAAACAAAATTAACATAGGAACAAAGTAAGGCTCAGAGAAAAAAAATTAACATCATGGATAACACAGAGACAACATCATGGAGATTTCTTGAGCTAAATACAAAAATATCCCCTGTGCTTTGTCTTATTGGCACCCCCCTCCCCCCGTGTTTTTTTTATTAGCAAAGATCCCTGGGCGATTATTGTCATTTTAAGTGAATAGGGGTGTTTTTGCATCTTTTGGTGGGGGTATTATTGCCATTTTGGCTGGGGAGGGTTATTTTGCTAATATAAATTAGCACAGGGGGATTTTTGGTAGTAAAAATTAACAAAGGGATGTTTTTGCTAATTAGGCACAGCATAAGGGGTATTTTTGCATTTCACTCGAGTTATCTCAAAGATTGTAAAAAGAAAACACAATAGAGTACCTGTTCCGAATACTCAACACCACTGGCACCGTATGACTTAGCTATAGCCTCTATTTTCTCTTTAATACTTATGTCCAAAGGATACAAGAATTTCAAAGGCTGTTTAACATTCTCGCACGCTTTCTGAACCGCAATTCCAAGATCCACCTGAGGAATCAGAAAACAAACTGATTTTAAGCATAACTTTTATTTTATTTTCTCAAGAAAACAAAAAGACGCGATATGGAGACAGCAAACAAACTAACCGCTCCTTTCCCTCCATGGGCATGATGAGTGCAAATAACAGCATCAAAAGCTCCAGCAGATAAAGCCGAACTCCTAACCGCATTCAGTTCAGCTTCAGAATCAGTCGAAAACTTGTTCACAGCCACCACAACATTGACTCCATAAGCCTTCGTGTTCGAAATATGTCGAGCCAAATTAATGCAGCCAGCTTCAACAAGTGCCACATTTTCAGTTACGTAGGCTCGATCAAGAGGCTTCCCAGCCACAACATCAGGCCCTCCCCCATGCATTTTTAGAGCCCTAATGGTTGCCACAATAATAGCACATTGAGGGGTCAAACCACTATATCTACACTTTATATTCATAAACTTCTCTGCCCCTATATCAGCACCAAATCCAGCTTCGGTTACGACAAACCCACCCGGTCCCACGAGTTTCAAAGCAATCTTATCCGCAACAATAGACGAGTTTCCATGCGCAATGTTCGCAAAGGGTCCCGCATGAACTAAGACAGGGGTACCCTCGAGAGTCTGCATTAGAGTAGGGTTAATAGCGTCTTTCATCAACACGGTCAAAGCCCCTCCAACTCCAAGGTCATCGGCAGTAATAGGATCTCCAGCTTTGCTATTTCCAATCACCATTTTCCCAAGCCTCTCTCTCATGTCTGATAACGAAGTCGTGAGAGCTAAGACCGCCATGATTTCACTAGCGACTGCGATATCAAATCCAGTTTCTCGAACCATACCCTTCTCTTCAGGGCCTTGACCAATCGAGATTTTTCTCAAGAACCGGTCATTTACGTCCATCACTCTTCTCCATGTGATGGAATTAGGGTCGATATCGAGCCTTGCAAACTTTTTTACTTCTTCTGGTGTGAGCTCTTCTGGCTTGGACTTTGAGATGCCTAGTTTTTTCAAGCGCCTAAACATTATGTCGTTGAAGCTCTTTTTGCCTTCTTTGTTGGGTGGGCATAAACGGTTTAACAGTGCTTTGTCAGATTGTGTGGACTCATGGAAGATTCTAGTGTCGATGGCTGCAGCTAGGAGGTTATTTGCGGCAGTTATTGCGTGAATGTCTCCTGTTAAGTGAAGATTGAACTCGTCCATTGGAATCACTTGGCTATAGCCTCCACCTGCAGCACCTCCTTTGATTCCAAATGTGGGTCCTTGAGATGGCTGACGAAGACACGTGACCACCTACGAGCAACGAAAGGAAGAGAGGGGAAAGAGGCGAGTTTTACTTTTATTGAACAAGAAACAGATAATGCATCAAATAATTAAATAAAGAAAGTCAGAAAGCACGATAATTAACTAGATTGGCAAGTTACTACTCATTTTTAAAAGAATCAAATTCACCATATTAGGTAACCCTTAGCTTTAAAGGTCGTTATTTCTCCATATTCAGCATGAAAATTACTATCTGTTGGAACACAGAATGGGTTGGAAACTATAAGCAATTTCAAGAATCAATTTCATCTTTCTAAAAAAAGAAGTGCGTTAATAAAGTAAAGAGCACCTTTTTATCAAGAAAAGCACCCATAGCTTGACAGAGGCCAACAGTAGTGGTGGATTTGCCTTCTCCAAGTGGTGTTGGAGTAATACCTCCAACAACTACATAATACCCATCTCCACTTCCTTTAAGTTCATCAATCACCGACAACAGAACCTGTAATTAATAATCCAAAGGAATCCATTTTTTGAATAGCCAATTTTCTCAGATCCCAAAAAAGAAAAGGCATACATACATAAATATAGAAATGGGTATTGATAAAGACGTGTGATTTACCTTAGCCTTGTATTTCCCATAAAGATCGTAATGTTGGGGGCTGAGATTGAGTTCTTGGGCGATTTCAGAGATGTGAAGTGGGTCGACCGAATTAGCTATGTCTATATCTGCTGGAACTGGCGAAGCCACCTCCAGTTTCCTCACTGTCTTCCCCATTCAAATCAATCGGGATTTGATTCAAGATTTGGGTTCGGTTTCGGACCCTTAATCTCTGTGCGAATAATTATTTTTATTTCTGGGTTGTAACTAAGTAATTATACAATGAAATGAAAGATGAAAGAATATTGGTGAATAGAATAAGTTCAGCGCGGTAGTAGTATTACCATTATCTGGTGAGATGAATAATCTGTGTGTGGAGATGAGTGTATTTCTCTCTCTTTTCTTATTATAAATAAATAAATAAATAGATTATACTAATTGGTAGTGCATCAAAAAGGAAATGAAACGGAAATAGGATTGGATATGGACGAGTCAAACAGATCGTCGGGTCCATTATTATCATTATATATGATTTTTCCAATTTCGATTCAATAAATCTCTTTCTTTGAAGTTTTTAACTGAACTTTATAGAAACTCTCGAGAATAAAATAACAACAACCGATATTTTTAATCACTTGCTCCAAAGTATTTATCATATCTCCTTGTAAAACAGTGATATCGATATTTCTTGTATTAGCAAATAATTCAGGTTGCTAAGCGAATATATATGTATAAGAATTAGATCGTTAATTGAATTTTATATTATGTTCTTGTTAATTTGAGGCATAATGTAATTAGTGTTCTTTATTGAAAATAAAACACTAGGTAAATTATTATTATCGCATTTATATTATAAACAGATCAAATCACCTTATACTTATATTTCCTTCACTTCACATATTCAAATCATAAATATTTTAAATGAAGACAAACAAATAAAAAAATCTTAAGGATAAAAAAAGCTAATAAATATAATAAATTTACATATTTCAAATTAAAAAAGGAGAAAATTACTCAAACTGTTAATGAGGTTTAGGTTTATTACATTGAGCATACTCCATATTTGAAAAATCTTGCAAACTACCATGATGTATTGGATAAATTACAGTTACATCTTATGACATTAATCTCGGAAAAAGAAAAAAATTAAATTCCATAAATACTCCTGCGTACTTTCTAATAAATCTTAAACTTCAAGAGTGGTAAATCGATTTCACCCATTTTATCAATGATTTGACTCAATTTTCATTTATTTAACCCAATTTTACGAATTTTTCCTCTAATTTCACCATTATTTTCACATAAAAAGTTTTTTTTGAGGATGTTGGCATGTGTCGTCACAAATTAACAATAAAGGAGATTATTGTAATGAATCTAATATTTCACTGATAATTTATGCAATTTTATAAATATGAGGGTGATCAATGTAATTACACTAAACATCGTGGGTGTTTTAAATAGTTATCACTTAAAGAAAGAGGGAATTGCATTTTTCATACAAAACATTTACCTACTTTTTACATTTCATACCACATATTTCAGAATGACACATTTCATACCAAAAGTAGGTTGTATGAAAATTGAAAAAAATTGATTAATTTTGATATGAAATGTGTCATTCTAAAAAATATGATATGAAATATATAAAGTAGGTAAATGTTTGGTATGAAAAGTGCAATTGATGAACCCTTATAAGGTTTGGGCCTCTAAATGGGCTAAGACTAAGAGACCTTGAAAAATAAATGATCTTTTTCCGGAAGGAATCGGCGCATCGCATAGATGCAGACCGTTACTTTTACAAATTAAACTATCATAATCTTCCCTCTCCTCCTCTCTTTCCCTCTCACTCTCAACTCACTCACACACCCACAGTTCACAAAGTGCAGAGAACTCCCCCCGGCGATTCGATCCCCCGGCCGAAGGTACGGAATTTTTCTATTACTTGTTTACCAATTGAATTTCTTTTTCCTTTTATTCCGGTTTCCATTCTAGATTTTCATCAACAGACGTGGTTAAAGTTTAAAATCCAAACCCTAAACTTTAGGCGAGTCCTATAACTCCAACTTCTTATGTCAATAGTCTTCAAATTTTGTATCATATTTTTTAAATCTAGAATTTCTTGCATTCCTTTACTCATGTAGTACTCTTTAACATTAAATTTTGGCCTTTTGGTTAACATTTAACTTAATATTTGTAACTTTAGCGTGTAATGGTACATCAATTCTCGATGTCGGGGAAAAGGGTTGTGATTGTAACTGTGGTTTTTACTGTAAATTGTGTCATAATTAGTTTGATTTTTATTTTTCTTACATGATTGAAGATTCCTGTTTTCAGATACAAGGACCAGTGACGTGGGATTGAATGCTGTATTATTGACTGTCAAGATGGCATGCCTAGTTACAAATTTTTAGGATTATTCATGTAACCTCTAATCTCTCGACCCTGTATAAAGTAGTACCCAATCTTGATACGCAATTTTTGTTATCGCTTTATTTTTCATTTTTTGTTGAGCTATTATGTTCTTTTGCAGAAATTTATTGTTTTTAAAGCAGTCAATTATAACAGCCATGCCTGCTATGAAGAAGGTTTGTTATAAGACTACCTCTTTCTTTTGAGATTATTTGTTCAATACAGTTTTGTATTTATCTTCTTCTATGGCATCATCATATGCAAGTTGTTTTACTTCTCCTTCTAATTGTGTATTGAAGAATGTATGTCTAAAATTCACCTCCTCAAATGGTGTATTCATGTTATGTTTGAAACCGCTAGATGGACATCTTTGATGCATATAATATTGTAGATAATAAATACAGAATAAGAAATGGACTTGACTATAAGGAAGTCTTTTTTCCCTCTGAATGTGTATATGATTGTGGGGGAAAGACCGAAAGACATATAATCTCATGTGCAGTAATGGTATCGGTAGTGGAAATAGTACTATATTACTTTTATTGATATGTGGCATGACTAGAACTTTTCATTTAACTGTTTTTTTCCTTGAGTACTTAGGTCATGTATTTTTTGTTTAATTTCTCTTTAGACATAATAGGTGTAGCGCTCTCATGTTATGTTTTTTATATTTTTAACCAGAATGCTGAAATGATTGGGATTGAACAAGTATTCAATAAATTGGTGAAGAAGATTGGAAACCCGATTGATTTTGAGCTCCCTGAATCATTAAATAAATGGAAACCTACATCCTTCTCCTTCATCAGGCGCAGTATCCATAAACATTAGTTTCTAATTTTTTTGTGCTTTATGTTTTTCTATTGTATCTGATATTATTAATCTCAACATGTTTTTCTCACATCATTTATCTTCTCAGTTCTTTCCACATAAGCCTCCATCTTCCATTTCCTACTGTTCTTTAAACTTATAATTTTTTTCAGGGGGCTTTCGTGAAACCCCAACTTCCCTCTTGGTGTCATTTTTGTTGATCTTAATTACTTCAAGATATATATCTGACTAAGAAGGTAAAAAGACGTCTGGAGGACGATGGCATCTTCTGTTCATGCAGCTCATCATCTGAATCTTCTGATGTTTGTGGTAGAGATTGCCTCTGTGGGTAGGGATAAATATTATAACTATTATGTTTCTTTCTCAATTGAACTTCAGAGTGTGATGTGTGCCTTTCGTGATGTAACTGCCCCATCCCCCCCCACTTCCCCCACAGGTTTCCTCTATTTGTTCACTAGATTATGCCTATGTTTATCAGGTTAATATGCTTGGTAATGTTGTATGAAAATAATCTTTATTGAAATGTTTATGTAAGTTTGTAACTTCTCAACTTGAATCAAGGAGTATCTTTGTGTGATTTTTGTTTACTATTACAGCATGCTAAGATCTAGCTGTTCCTCTGGCTGTAAATGTGGGAGCGCATGTCTTAATAAGCCTTTTCATCAAAGGCCTGTGAAGAAGATGAAAAGTGTGCAGGTAAAGCTTCTCCTTGGTTATTTATGTGGTAAAGAAGAATTTAGAGAAACTTCTTATTCTTGCTTCAGCAAGTTGCTTATAACTCTTGCGTCAATAACTCCAGTGGCTATGTTTGAGTAAATATTGTCTGTAATGAAATAGATCCCTGGAAAATGAGCTGCAATCATTTGATAAAATTCTTTTACAGCTCAATATGCATTTTTTAAATTCCTCCTACTTCCCAATAAGTTTTGCTTGGGGAGGGGGGTATTTTGGCCTTTTGTTTTCTTCATCATATAATATGGTGCATGTTCTCGGTTATTACACTTCATTAAATAATATGCTGTTTCAAAGTTTGTGCCCCGCCTTGTTGGTATAATGATCTGATCTCTTACCTGACTTGCACCTTTTGGTGTCTTGGAGTTAGATTGTTGGAATCAAAATTCATTAAAATTCATTACCAGTATAGAGCCATGGTACCAAATATATACTGGTATTGTTTGTCTCGTTCTGGTCTTGCTATGTTTTTGAAATATTTCATCCCTTTTAGTTTGATCTGTTATATTGTTCAATAAGTTAAGATGCTTATTTCAGACTGAGAAATGTGGAATGGGCATTGTGGCAGAAGAAGACATCAAACAAGGAGAGTTTGTGATAGAATATGTCGGAGAAGGTATAATATCAGAAGTTTGCGTTTTATTATATGTAGAGATATTAAAATGATTTTAGAAGATGTGTTTACTTCGCAGTTATTGACGATAAAACATGTGAGGAAAGACTTTGGAAAATGAAACATCGTGGGGAGACAAATTTTTACTTATGCGAAATCAATCGGGACATGGTGATTGATGCCACATATAAAGGAAACAAGTCAAGATACATAAATCATAGCTGCTGTCCCAATACTGAGATGCAGAAATGGCAAGTCTGATCATTTTTTTTATTTTTACTGTCTAAATTGCTCTTTTAATTTCTTGCACAACTTTACATTTCAGGATGATTGATGGTGAGACAAGAATTGGCATATTTGCAACTCGCGATATTAAAAAGGGCGAGCATCTGACCTATGATTATCAGTATGAACTTGCACTGACTTGTTTTCTTAAATCTTATCATTAGATTTTTTTCACCAAGAAAATATCATTTCTGTCTAACAAGTGTAGCAGGTTTGTGCAGTTTGGTGCAGATCAAGACTGTCACTGTGGTGCTGCCGGTTGTCGGCAGAAGCTGGGAGTTAAACCCAATAAACTTAAAGTACTTTGTTCAGACGCTGGATTGAAAAAAGTAGCCTGTGAAGTGGCTGCAAACTCTCCCAAATTTAAAGGAGTTCCGTCAAACAAACCTGTAAGATTCATTTGTTTCACCTATTGATTTGGAAGGTGCATTTGACTGAATTAACTGTGGAAGTTTATAAGTGTTTAGATTACTTGAACCAGAGAGAAGATGAAGGGTGAAAGTCTGTGCTATAATAAATAGCAAATAAGAGAGTAGTCTTTCTTTGCACTAAAATGGAACCACTGGAAGCATGAAAGCATCTAGTGTTGGCAGTAGCTACATTTTTCTCTTCTTTCCTGCAGATGTGGGAGGGTTAGGCAGTTACACGATCGTGGAATACTATATATGCTCACATCTTTAATGCTTGTTATATGACTATTGTTAAGCTGTACTGATTTTTCTTTCTTACTTGAAGGCCTACACAAGTAAAGTTCCTGGTTTAGGTAGGCTTCTCCAGCTTTTTAGTTATTAGTAATGGACTTGTTTTTGTGACATCGTTGTGTAATGTTGATTGTTGATTTTTTTAGGAGGCTCAGCGCATGATCCTGCTCGAAGAAGAAAGAGTCGTCGTAATTGCATTGGTTCAGTAATAAGAATTCTTCATTTTTCTGATGAAAGGTATGCCTAACTCAAATTAGATTTTTGATTTGGGTTGATATAAAAGATATTTCAAAATGTTGCTCCATCTTTGTCAGGTCGTTTGGAATAATAAGACGGTTTGATAACATCACGAGGAAACATTTGGTGAGCAGCAATGTAGTTTCGAGATACAATAGTTTTCAGTTTTAGATGTATTTTCTGAATATGTATATTTCTTCTTTTACCATTGACAGATCATGTTTGAAGATGGAAGTTCTGAGTTTCTGGACTTATCAAAAGAAGAATGGGAATTTTGTAATTGCTAAATGTAATTTGTAAGGTAACTCCTTCCCTGCAGTATTCATTTAAGCAAAGGCTTTTTGCTCTATACCCTGTTTATATCCGATATTTTGTCTTATGTTGTGAATAACCATAATGGACTTGTCTCTTGAAAAATAAAAATGAAGAATGATATAATTGATGCGTTGTCATTTTTCGCAGGTGTAGAGGAGCTGCAATAGTGTAAAAGATTGTGCCTTTTATCGGATGATATATAATATATATCAGCCTTTTGTTGTACCATATGTAGATGCAGCTGTTGTCGATTCTTTTGGACAATATGTCCTCTGATATTTTGTTTTATTAGATGAATAATATTTTCTCTACCTTTTTTTTTGTTTTTCAAAATTGTGTAAGCATACACAAGTGTAACATTAGCAGAAAGGTCAGTATCAACGTGAAAATTTAGAACCTAATGTGGTTGTTGTATTGAAAAGCTTGTAATGTAATAATAAAACTCCAAGGTATTTTTTAACAAATGATCTTATGAGTATGTAACACTGGCATTGGTAAATTACAGTAATTCAGTTCTGGGTCTTTTGCGTGCGGGAAAAAGGGACCTCTCATATTTTAATATATTTTTTAACAGAAATATTGTAATGTACCAACACAGATCATGAAAACGAAATTTTATCTCATGTCAATGATTGAATTTAAAACTAAAATGGAATAAAACGTAGGGGTCACATGCATCTGTAGGCATATATTTTTGTCTTTAAGAATCACAGACAACATGACTTTCACTATGGCTGATTCACAAATTACAATACTTTGGAATTTATTAAAGCCTAGGTGAAACATCTACATCTTTATGGTTAGTCAGCAAACTAGTAGCCCTAGTATTTTACATGATCATTAATTAAACTACATATCTTCCATTCGAACGGAGTTCTACAATCTTCTTAAGGTGTCACTCTCACCCATTCATAACATCCTGGAAGAGGTAAATCGTTCACAACATCGAAATTGTACCTGCAAATACAAAGCACAACCAAAAAAAGAGGTAAAATACTGTCAACATGATTTATAACTGAAAGGTTCTTTTTAGCATGCCATACTTTTCTATGAAAAGGAGCTGCTTTGATCGCTCTTCGTGGCCGAAAAGTTCCTCCAGCTCACGAGCGGCAGGAATGTTAAGAGGGGCACTATGGGCCCTCTGATTATCAGCATGTGTATATTTCTTCTTTGTAGTAGAACCCGGGGTAGGCATGGTATCGGCAGCCTTGATTAAACTGCAAGGTGTGCTTTCTCGAGTACTCCGGCTGAACATGGAGGATAGATTAAGATGGGCAAATGATAAATTCTAAAATACTCAAAAGTTTGATCAAAATAGCTATTTGCATCAACTTCAATCATAGCGTGGGCCCATGAAGAAGACTCATTATTGTATATAGATAAAGTCCAAAAAGCCAGATGCCCAAATATTCCTTTCACTTTATACAACCCAGTTCTTCAAAGTAAATGGTTCAGATATTGTTCTCTTATGCAATGGAACAAATGTCACAGAAGTTAAACAAATAACAAAATCACTGGTTGACATATTTTGGGTCTTAACTGTACTGCAAGAAGCAGTAAAAGTAAAAAATAAGAGCAATTAATTCGACAGTCATGCAGGAAAAAAGAAAAGAATAAAAGAATATTACTACTACAATTTACTGTGGGGCTACCTGTGTGAGTATTGTCATTTATATATGTATGTATGGCATATGAGGTAAAATGGGGCTGACAGGCCAAGATTGTCTATTTCATTAAAAGAACTATTCATTCATAACCGCTGTTTACTTTTTGTGAAAGCAATTTTATACAGTTTCTGCATATATATATATATATATAAAATAACAAATGCTGCATTTAAGGGACTGTAAAGAATGAAAAGGTTATATCAAGTTATATCAATAAATATTCAATTTCTACACAGAGATGATTGGTTCAATAAGGAAATGTGATAATAACAAACTGAAAGAACTACTACTCTAACTGAAAACACTTTTACATCCAACACACATTCCATTTCACATCTTTTAGGCAGGAATTTAAAAAAAAAAAAACAGGCGTGCAACTGACTCCCATTGTATCAACCATGTGTCAAACTCAACAATTAAATGATTAATAGCTAGAAAGCGCTCTTTCAAACAAAAGTAACACGTTCGAGAAAGTCACCAAGGCCAAGGCTGCTTTTTCCCAAGAAAATAAATTAAAGAAAATCCAGAGTAACTTTTCCCTAACCTAAAACAAGAGAATATTAAAATTTTATGAATTATATATACCGAGAATTCGTAATCTTATAAACATGGTTTTATATAGTAATTGAGATTAATTAAAATGGCATGCATGAGTATACCTTTCCCTAGCTTCGGAATCCAAATTATTTTCCCCAAAAGAGGCCTCAATTTCCAAACCAATTGAACCCGAACGGAAGCACTCTTTAAAACTTGTAGTTTTCGGGCCTTCTTTTCCACAGCTATGTCGGGCTTTTCGTGAATTTTCATTTAGCAAGGGTTTCTCGAGCCGCCGTGAGCGGAGCTGGAGGTAACACGAGTCGGACTTTGACGGCGACGGAGCGGTGAGGCTCCGTTGAAGAGCTAGGGTTTTGGCGCGTGTACGGACGCCGAGTGAGGACTGTGAGACTTCCATGACGGACACGTCGCTCGTCGTTTTAGCTTTTGTTATCATGTATTTCCCCATAACTGTTTGTACTTTTATTCTCTCCACTCCACTCCACTGGAGCTTGCTTTCATGGAGACTGGAGAGCGAGAGAAACAGAGAGAAACAGAGAGGAGAGAGGTAAAATGAGAAAGGTCTTTATTTCTTTTTTGGATTATTTTATATATATATATATATTTATTATATTTGGGAGTGGGGTCGGGGTGGGGTGGTGTGGGGTGGGGGTGGCATCAATCAACTATATTCTATTATAGAGTACTTTCCAAATTTTTCGACAAGTGGCTATCATGCACCACCTTCAGTACGCACTTTTTAATTGAAATTTCACCCCATTAGTTTCATAATTAATCTATTAATTACGGAGTATATTATTTTATCAAAGGAAAATCTATAAATTACAAGTTTTTATAACTGTCTTTCTTAACCATAATATGATTTGATTTTAACAATCTATGTTTGAATTTGGACACGTATTTAAAAATGATTTAATAAACAAAACAAAGACAATTAGTCAAGTAACTTATTTTTTTTATTAGAGTGGTGTTTTCAAATGCTTGGGCTTTTACTTGAACTATATGTTATTGAAAAATAAATAATTAAAAGTAGTTGAGAATAGAATGAATGGTGTTTGCATTTTAAGAAGAAAAAAAAATGAGTGAATTGCATTTTTTGTCCTCATTATGGGCCAACTTTTACACATTTAATCCTCTTAAATCTTTCGTTGCAGATTCTTCTCTCTTAAAATTTTCGTAGAAGATGAGTCACTCTCTTCAATTTAGTGTAACACATTATCCCTCTTAAATCCAAAATACATCCTAAAATGGACGAAAATTGATGTAGTTTTTATTTAAGAGGGACGATTGTGCACACTACCTTAATAGGGATGAATGTGTTACACTATATTGATAAGAGGAACAAATTTGTTGTGGAAAATGTGAGACGGACGAATGTGCAAAAATTAGCCTATAAGGAGGACGGAAAGTGTGATTTACTACAAAAATTTGCTAAAGGGGGCAATGCAAATTAAGATAATAAAAAGACCACCAAAATTTAGAAATTGCCTTGTTTATGTTTTCCCCACCTTTTTAACTTATTTTTCGAAAAGTTGGTTCATAAAATAATTTTGCAAACACGACAAAAATATTTTTGAAGAAAAAAAAAAAGCAGAAAGTGATAAATTTACTATTATATACTTTTACATTTTTAGTTGAACTAGTGTCCAATAAAATTTGATATATAAAGCAGAAAGAGTTTTTGTGCAATTAATTTTGAATTTAACTAATCTCATGAAAACGAATTAAGTTGCCTTTACTAACTAAAGTACTAAAATACTTAAATTTTTCTCCAACATTTTGAGAGTTTCATATTTGAGTTATCTCAATGAAGCAAAGTTGGCATCTACATATGAATTGGTAATCTTGTCCGAATATATTTGTCAGAATGTAATTGTCGATTTTTTTTATTAATATCGTTTTTCTTTAAAAAAAAGAAAAAAAGGTTAAATTATCTCCAACTTCAAGATGAGTACTATAGATAATGTGAATGTTTACAAATAACTTACTAGTATAAAATAGAGACAACATATGCAGATTATCTTTGAGAATAAAATCGATGGGGGCAGATTATCTCATCTATAGTGTATGCTAGAAAATAGTTTAATTACATAAAAAGTAACCCTGCAGGAACATTATATTACATGATTGATGTATCTTCCGAAATTACAAAGTTTAATGAGACTTATATTCGTGAGCAGTCTATTTGAGTAAACAACAAAAATCTAAATCTGATTCTTAAAAATCCTAACAATTAGACCCGGTCCTACTATTTTATAGTATTTATATCGTTAGAACTTCAGAAATAGAAAAATAAGAATCCAACGGACATGTATAAGCTTCTTTTAGTTTGTGAATATAGGTTTTTTAATTTTTGATGTAGAAAATAGAATTTTGATTATCAATACAAATATACAATCATTTCATATCTATCATCCGTAAAACTTAGTTCAAGAGCACGAATCATAAACTTCAATTATATGTATAATAATCATGTTAATATGTTTGTCAAATTTCATTCAACGCAACAAAAGATTCAATTATCAGTATAATATTTTTATCCCATGCTTCAAATTTAATCTAAAAGGTCGATTATAAGTATAATCATTTTATCCCGTTCCTCAAATGAATTTAATTTAAAATGAGACAATCAGGAGCTCCCATTGTCAGTATAATCAAGAAGAACTAGGCTTGGCCCCAACCCAATTCGGGGAGGAAATATTTCAAATTCGACAAGATAGAAGTGCACATCATTCAAATCTAGCTAAATCTCAAATAAATTGCAAGGGGCCGTGCAATGTCCCATGTGAAGCACAACAAAATTTAACTGCAAGAACTGAGACGTACTTGATTCAATAAATGTTGTGGAAATTTAGGCCACTAGTTTTATTTTCAACAAAAGTGAGATTCTAGTACATAAAATAATCATACAGACACGTATAAGGTAAAAAAAATTGGACGCTGACATGACTGATCATTAGTCAGAACCTGAAAAAAGATTATTATTTTCAAAATATGATCTTTTTTTTTTTTCTTTCTATTAGTGTATTTATTATACAAGTACATTTATACGGAAAAAATGTTTATGAGGAGAACTACAAACAAATTAAAAAATACTCTTGCATAGAAACAAGAGCAAATTGTATACTCATTAAATTGAAATAGAAATAAACAGTTGATCAGATGAGCCTTAAATGGATTTTTAATTGTAGTGTATGCATGTCCGTATCATTTTCATTTCACGACCTATTGGTAATGCTCGGAAGAATGAATGAAGCCAGGAGAGGAGAGGAGAGGAGAGGAGAGGGATGGATCAGATGATTAGTGTTAATATCTAATTTGAGGTTTAACCATTGTTCACGAGAACAAGCCCGACACCACAACTCCACCAACATATTTGGTTCACGGATCAATACTCGTCATTATTTTATGAAACTTTAAACAATAACAACTCCTTTTACATTAGATGATACATAGAGCAGAATTCAATTATAAATCTATGCTGTTTAGTCAGCAGCTATTACATGATACACGATTTATAGGGTAATATGAAAACAATTGAAACAGAACCCCTGCAATTTACCAAACAAAAACTGTAGTACGCTTATATATATATATATATATATATATATATTCAATCCTGAAGCAGGACTGAAAAGCCGGGTAGTAGCCTGTAACTCTTTGTCACCATATTTACCTTCAAATTAGGTCCAAATTGAAAAAATCAACAAATTATAATAAAGATCTCCAAGAGAAAGAAATGCAACATACCCAATTCGGCAAATGGCAGATTCATAACACATTTGTCATTAGCTGTTTAATCCAATAGCATTTTCATGCAGAACGTTGGTTGTCACTCTGATTTGGTCCCGACTCAGATGAGGGAAGAGGAGCGTCTACAACATTTTCAGTTTCTTCATTAGTATTATCATCTGTTAATGAAGGGACGAGATTTTCTGAAGCTTCGTGTAAAGCAACAGCTGATACTTCTTGTAATTGTCCCCTTAGCAATCTTAGCATTATGTTATGCATAGAACTTGATTTCACAATTTCAAACTTGTGATCTGAGGTGTGTTGCTGACTAAATCGGCCAGGAAGCTTTGAACGAGTTGTGTAGCAATCTTTACATAGGTCGTACCCTACTTGCTCCACACAATCTTTGCATCTGTATCTATCGCCAATTATGGGATACATCTGCAGGTAGATATTCGAATTGTAATATAATGGGTGAAGATGAATAACAATTAATTTACTTCTGAAGCTCCAGATATGGAGTACCAACAAAAATACTCTATTCCAGGAAAATTACAACTGAATCACGTTAGAGAACCAATACAACAGCCACACAAGGAATAGGATGGAGCTGTGTAATTTAGAAGTGTGAGATAAACAAGACTAAGAATTTAAGATGAATGAATTTTATGTAGCTTACTTAAGTTGCTAGCAAAAGTTCAAGATTATAGCAGAAAAATTTATTTTCTTAAGCTCAACCCACGTGACATTCATTGCCTCCACCACAACCTTATTCCACTGCTAGCACCATTGGCGATTCCCTAATTTCCAAAAGATGGAGAGCAGTGGTGGTAGTACTGAAACTTGGTTTCAGAAACCACGAAAAGGTGAAGATGGAGGAGGGTGGTGGTCTAATGGTGGCACCACCAATTGGTTGGAGGAACAGTACTTTTTTTTGGTACGAGAAGGAACAGTTAGTACTATGTGCATAAGAACAACATAATGTTCAAGATAATATAGTTTCACATGATAACTACTATTAGAACACTTAAAAAGAAGTTGGGGAATTTGAATTGAGTTTTGAATTTTAGGAATCAGAAGTTGTAGTCTCATGGACGTAGTTAGTCACATATGATCTGTCTTGTCATTAAGAACGAAATATTATAGTTTAGTTGAAATAACCACAGATTTGATCTGGCCAACAGTCAAATTACTCAAAACACTAACCAATCTGGAAATGCATAACTAATCAGAATTAGCAACATACCCCACAGGAGTCGCAACCAACTCCAATATGGACCTTCGAGTTGGCATTCCACCATGGCAAAGGATCTTCTCCTGAGGAAAATGAAAAATGGAAATTTTCCTTTCCAGCTTCTGATGAGCCTGAAACCCAAATATAGGAATTAGATGCAAAGGCATTAGGATTAGCCAGTACGCCCATAAGTAACATAGTGATCCACTTTTCAATAGCAGCAACAAAAGAAAAAAAAAGTAGTTTATGTCTGTTTCTAAGAGACAGAAACCAAATTCGGAATTAAAAGATTTATAATTCTATCAGTTAACTTGTTATGAAACTTAAGAAGAGCAAAATAACCCGGATGATGGGACTTCTGTTGTAGGGATTGGACAATTGTTCTAAGTTCTAAGATTTCTTTTTATCCATTCTACTACTAAATATGTTAAGACACAAGTGAAAAAAGGAATACACATTATTTCAGTTCAATTAAAATATGTCCATCAAGTGATATTCTATGGTAAGCATAACACAGTAGAAATAAAGTACAAAACATACAAGTATTTGGAGTCTCATATGAGAATTGCTCTTGTGTCATTTGTAAACTGCCTTTTCTGAGTCCATATTCTTTAGGAAATTGTTCCTCCAGAAAATGCTCAAACTCCAAGCATACTTTTGGAATGCCACCAGGATGTGGACTTTGACAAACTTCACACTTGAGCATCTCATTTGTATGGAGCACAACGCAGCAGATACAAAACACTAAACAAGATTGAAGAGGTAGGCATATCAGTTATGAGTTTATATATAGATATTTTCATTAACTCACAAGAAATACATGTGACAGAGAATCCTACCGTGACCGCAATTCAGAACTATAGGCCGGAAAAGCATGTTATTACAGGATCCACACAAGACATCATCAAATGAAACTTCCTGGCAAGTACGACCATTCATCTGGTTCGAATTTTCATCTTCAACAGTGCTAACACTAGTGGCTGCAATATTTTCTTTAGGGCCTTGGAAGTAGGTCAAACCAATCTCCTGCTTATCTGAAACAGATTCTACATGTTCCATCCTCTCCAGGATCTCCCCTGTTTTGGTTTCAGCTCTAGAAAAGAAGGGTAGCGGAGCATCGGAGGGGTGAACTGTTGTTTCTTCATATTGCAATTGATAAGCAGGACCATTGAATTGTGGGGAGAAGTATCCTATAGACTTCTCCTCTTCTGGAACATGCAAAACCATCAATCAAAATTATGTTGAGCAGCAGATGCTTTGGCTTTAAATTATCATTGACCAATAACCAAATAACCAGAGTACAACAAACCTGACCTAGAGTTTGGTTTTCCCTTTTCTTATAGGCAGTTGGATACATTTTCAAGAGCAAAAAGTGAAGTGTCTGACATACAGATGGAAAATGATAGTACCGGTTCCTACATATCGGACAACGAGACTTGTGAAGTCCACTCATGGATTTATGAACACACCAGAAACATGAGATATGGCCACAACCTGCATCATGGGACAGGGGGAGGGGTCGAAGAATTAGTCATGCAGGTTGTGTATGAAAGTTTCCACCTATAAGGTGTAAAACTTTACCTAACACAACAGGCTTGTAAAGGAGATCCCTGCACACAAAAAAGGATATCAGAGAGCTTAATATGTAGTTGTCGATCAAATGGACACCTAAAGTCAGTTCTTTGAAACAATGCAACAATGAGTTAAGCTTGCTATGCAAAGAAAAGTGAGGTCAATCAACCTATTTTTAGTGTTACCAAATAAAAAAAACAAAAGAGACACAGTGAAAGCTAAGGTTACAATAAAGTTAAGCAAACTTTTATGAGGTTAAAAGATACCAACACAATTTGATTGCTGTTTTATATGCTTACATATGCAGAGGTAAGATCTCTTAATAGATAAAAGGACGAACACAAATCTAACTTTGCCATGGCAAGGTACAAGCACTGGAGCACAAGGTACAGCCTCCAAAAAAATATCAAAGATTGTACCTTTTCTTATCAAATAGTAAGATGAAATACAATTCACAATTGCTTCTGATATATCAGTGTAATTTACCGCTAGTTACAAGTAATTGTATGAAAATTAGGTAAATAAAAGGGGAAGAAGGAATTATCGGCGGGAGCTGAATTACCGGCAAACACAGCAAATAAATGTTTCAGATATTTTCTCCGATTCATCACCGTCGTCATCGGATTCATTCTCCATCATTTCTTTGAATTTGTCCGAATCCATCTTTTACCCTTCTTAGAAAGAGTGAGGGACAAACATAGGGAAGAAAGAAATGAAAAATAAACGAAAGAAAAAAAAATCAATTCTGTGCCGATTTAATTTTAGTCGGTAATTTTTCAAGAGGGACAACACTTAAACGTGGAGAGATTAGAATAATCGTTGCACCGCGTCATTAAGTACACGTTGTACAGCCCACCAATATACTTGATATATCACTCCATATTTTTTTTACCAAATCTTCAAAAAATAGGATTTCAAAAGATTGTGTTTACATTGTCAGAATATGGGTGGTGTGGACTGTAGATTATCACTCCACATGTCCCAAGTGTATTGATGGACTACATCACATATACTTAATGATTTGGTGCAGCGATTACACTAAATAATTTCTCGTAAACGTGGGATTATGATTAAAAAAAATGGTGTAGTAACTTTGCACAAAATTCATGATACTCTCAAATTTTGAAATACCATCATAGTCCTTCTTATCATTAATTTTTTATAGAGCGGTCTATTTTATGTTTTTTTTCACATTAGTTCTTATTATAAATTTGTTGTTTCACTTTGGTCATTTACAAGGGATCTTTTACTTATAGTATTACATTGTAGTACCTCGTAAAATTATTTTGTATCAATTTAATCCCTCATAAAACTATTTCTTTATCAATTTAGTTCATCATAAAGTTGTTCTGGCACTTTAATTTATCTTTGATCACCTGAAAATGACCAAAATGAAACAAATTATTTATAGTGAGAACTAACGTGAACAAAAAAGTATAAGAAGAATCACTCTGTAAAAAATTAATAATAATAAGGAGCACCATTAGCGTGTTTACCCTATTTATATTACTCTTTTAATATACTTTAGTGCTATATGAAGACTATGAACTAATATGATTATTACTAAATATATAAAAAGAGACATGATAATTATATGATGTTCAGATTTTGTAAAATAGTTAAAATAGCGGAACTTCCCGTGTTTACAAATGTACTTTGGACATCTATAATCTATTTATAACAAGAAATTGTAATTGATAAAATGATACATACATGTATATATTAGCAACTCAAAATTACAATTTACCTATATATAAATATCAACATGTAATTACAATACAATGTATTTCTAAGTGCAAATTTAAACTACTCATTTTTGTTATTAATTAATAATGGTGAGATTTCATTTGATTTATAATTTACATCACACAATTAAAAACTATTGTCACAATACGGGCTTTTGGCTCTTTGCATTTTGAAATTATAGAGTTTGATTATTTCATCATGACTTAAATTTTAGCACTTTGCATCCTAAAAATAGATTTTATTGGCACGTTACACCTTAGTATAGTATGTGTTTTGATGAAAATATTCATTTATGGAATGGTAGAATTGTCATTTTCAAATATTTTTGGTACTTTACATCCTGAAAATATAGATTTTAACACTTTGCACCCTAAAAATATAGAATGTTGGCACTTTGCAATCTAAAAATATGTTTTTTTGGCATTTTAAGCCTCGACTAAATATTTTTGGCACATTTTTATTGTAACCAAATTACTAGCTATTTGTGATGAAAAAAACTCTTTTTTCTATTTGTAATTTAATAAATTTAACATGCAAATATTAAAGAATTTTATATTTAAAGAGTAAGTTGTGCAGAAAAATTTGTGATCGATGCAATATAAATATCATACAATATAAATAACATATTAGATTTGTAAACGTATTTTTAAGATATAATGTAAATAATCTAGATGATATTTGAAAACTAAATAAAGAACCTTTTTTTTTTAATGTTAAATTAGGTTATTAAAAATCATTAAGAATATTTATAATTATTGTGCATAGAAATTGTTAAGTGATATATATTAAATGATTCCTCTCTCTAACAGCTTAAGCTTTTAGATGAGTTGGTCATTCAATATGGTATCAGAGCTCAGGCCAAAAGAGATCCTGTGTTCGAATCCCTCCGCCACCCATTTCTAAATTCCACGTGTTAAGGCTTGAGTAAATGAATACCGCCTACACGTGAGGGGGCGTGTTAAGTGATATATATTAAATGATTCCTCTCTCTAACAGCTTAAGCTTTTAGATGAGTTGGTCATTCAATAGAAATGACCATTTTGTCTCTCCATCGAAGACATTCTTGATTTTTTTTCCAAAGGAAAACACATTAGGAGTGCGAAAATGCCATACAAATTAAATTTCAAGGGTGCTTGCCAAAAAATTTAAATCGAGGTTAAAAATGCTAAAAAATTATATTTTCAAGGTGCAAACATTCTTTATTTTCAGGACACAAAGTATCAAAATAAGAAGATAAAAATTCGTGAGCTACCAATTATAATCTTCATTTATCTATTTTTTGCAATGAAACGATTATTATATCATTATCACATCAATATAAGTAAATAAATAAAAAAATACTCGATCATAATTAAATTGCAAAGAAAGCCATCAACATTTGTATTTAATTAGAAGAAAACCTCACGATAATAAAATAAAAATCAAGACCATAATGTTAATAGCAACGGCCTAATCTCCACTTATCTAAGGGATAAATACAAATTGATACTTGATATTAATTAATGAAAATTGATACGAGATATTCAGAGTTGAATTATAATCCTATTTCATTTTTCAATACCCAAAAAAATTAAAATAAATATTCTAAGAATTCCACCACTTCAGTTCTAGCCAAAACTTTGCGCCAAAGCTAAATGAAAGCAGGGAACAAGAATAAATAAAGGGATATAGTTTATCGAAAAACATACACAAGCAAGCAGAAAAAGGAAAATATTTAAAGACATGGGATTATACTTCCAGAATGCAATCGACATGATAAAAGTTATTATTAGCTTTACCTTATGAATCCTTATGGACACTCAACTCATAGTCATAGTACTTCACCCAAAAATCTCTTATGCATTTAGATACTGTTACTAACTAGTACTTACGCAAAGACATGTCTTATGACCAGACCAGCAATATCTACTTATTTCCATAACTTAACAGAACTGTCATGACTAGCAGATGCAACCATTCCCGTTTGAGGCGACTGGGCTAAAGCAGCAATTATGTTCTCGTGTGCAGGAACCGTCATGCTTTTGTTCTCAACCATGTTCCATAACTCCAGAGACTACATCATCAAGGCAAAAGGTAGAAACATTCATATATCATTAGCCTCGTATCCAATTATGTTGGTTTGGTCATCATATGAGAGAGAGAGAGAGAGAGAGAGAGAGAGAGAGAGAGAGAGAGAGAGAGAGAATTACCCTCATTCCACCAATCACCAGAAGAGCAGAATAACTCGGATGAAAAACACATGAATAGAATTGGTTTCCGTTCGAGTTGAGCTCATGGATGCATTCTCCAGAGGCTAATGACCAAACTTTAATGCTGTCCTCACTTACAGAAGCCAAAAGGTCGCCATTTATATCCCAGCACAGGTAGTTCACAATATTAGAATGCCCCTAATAAAACCACCAAACTATTAGACGACAAGGAAAAACATATCAAACCTACATTTCAATAATAAAGCACAAACCTGGAAAGAATGTGTTTGCCTGTCATTTTCAACATCATATATGGAAACCACCTTGTCTGAAGCTGCTGCCAATAGATGTCCAGTTATAGGTTGAAATCTTACTTGTGCACTACCTCCTTGCTAAATCAAGCAAATTGAGAAGATTAAGTTCATAATCTGTTTTAATACAAAGATGTAAGAAATGAAAAATCTGTGTTGGATGGCGAACCTTGGAAATCCGAGTGCATGAAAATGGACTAATACTCCAATAACGTATCTCATTGTTGCTATCACAGAAACAAAAAAGATCATTCTTCTTAGGATGGAAATCGAGGGACATGACATGGGAAGTATGCCCCGTGTAAGCATTCAGACAATAGCTTGGCTGCATAGGAAAACAAATTATTAGATAGAGCAACTACTTCAATTGTGTGCAAAATATTAATGCATAGTTGACAGAACAACAAACTCCAGATTGCTTGCAAGGTTTCACTGTTGAGGAGAGAATAAATAAGCCATAACAAAATGTTGGAATGTGTAGGGTGTGCATCTCACTAATTGTGAAATTCCTAGGTTCATTTTCAATAGTAACAAAAAATTGACAGAAGAGAGAAAATCACATTAGCTGCATCCCACAATCTGACAGACTTGTCAAATGAAGCTGTCGCCAGTTGTGTTGAATTTGGGCGGAAACGGACATCCGTAATTAAGTATTGATGTTCTTCTGGAGTGGTCTCCGTTTGTAGAGTATCCATGTTCCAAAGAACAGCCTAAATCAGGAGAAAATGAGAACATTTATTTATTATAATTAGAAATATGTAGTTTATATCGTAATGTAATCTAGTACTACATGTCTAAAATATAGTGTAAAACAGAAAAGAGACAAGCTGCACAGCTGTGACACAAGATGCAATGAATTACAAAGAAAATGTATAGTATCCACATGTCCATTTATGGTGTAAAGACCATAAAGCTCAGAGGAACCTTTTTGTCATGTCCAGCACTAGCTAACAACTTTCCATCTGAAGAAAAATGGCAACAAGTCACTTTATTTCTTGTCCGTATACACCCAACCTCTCCAAATGAAAAACCTGTAATCAAGACACAAAGCATGAAGTTAATTCATGGAAATTGCATTGAAAAGCAGAATGTAACATCAAATACATCACAAGAGACCACCTTTGGAAGTTTCTGTTTTATGCTCAGTAAGAGTTTGTTTCAAAGAGCCGTACAAATTTCCATCTCCTCCATCATGAGATAAAAAGGATTCCACATTATCTTCAAGGGAACCAACATCTCCAAAATTTTCCAAATCATCCTGTAAATGAATATAACGAATTCAAAACATCATATTCCATGTAGCAACCTACTGGAATTTCTGAATTCTTGGAGATATATTATCCTTGAATAGAAGCGTGATAATCCTATAAAAATTATTCTCTGACAAAGGTTCACGAGCACCAGCATTAAAATCGTAGTTTGTTAACAAGTGCTATAAAAAAAAAAAAAAAAAAAATACCAAGTACATAATGGACGCACAACAAAAGCCAGTCTTACTAGCTGATTGGTAGATGACGCGATCCCACCAGCTGCATCTGCACCATACATCATCATACTCTTTGACACACTATTGACATGTTGCAGGCTGCTAGCAGTTGTCATTCCATCACCAGGAGTGTGTGTGGATTGTGGTGAGCCTGGGGAAGGGCCTACTGTATTTCCAGTACCTGTACTGTTGGCTGGTCCAGATGAAGAGTGTGTTTTTCTTTTCCTATTGTTCTGTTTCAGGTCAAAAAGCATGTCATGTCCTTTGTACTTACAAAATGGCATGGGATCATCACAAGGACTGAAAACTCATAAGAAGTTG
Source organism: Penstemon barbatus (assembly GCA_003313485.2). Taxonomy (NCBI): domain Eukaryota; kingdom Viridiplantae; phylum Streptophyta; class Magnoliopsida; order Lamiales; family Plantaginaceae; genus Penstemon; species Penstemon barbatus. The sequence goes on along the minus strand of CM064881.1, from coordinate 2,637,172 downwards.
TGACGTTACCCATCGGATCAGATATGGAATCAGCAGATGACCGCGACTTGATTTATAATGCTTACGAGTATTCAACCAACAAAATTGGATCACCAAGTGCATAAAAAGGAACTAACCTGTTGCAGTTGCTGTTGCTGTTGCTGCTGCAACTGATCTTGTTGTTGGGAGGAAGACTGCTGCATTTGGGCCATTTTCATCTGCTCAGAATAACAGAATTTTCATTTCCAGCAAAAAGAATATATAATTTCATAGTACTGACAAGTAAAAGGTACACCTTTCATAATTAAAGTAGTTCAAAGCACATCCAACTGTGCTTACAACCATCCTTTATTATATTCAAAACATCAAAAGTTCCCAAAGCGCAACAGATAATGTTGTCTTCCAGAGATTGATTATATGACAGCATAGTAAATATACAATGGTTTCTCGAACAATAAAATACTTGTTTTCATGTAGGAGGGGTGGTACAAAATTTCTATCTGACAGACAAGTCTTCGTGCACATTAGTTAGTCTCGTAGAAAGGTATCATTACGTTTGAACTCCTGTAAAAAGTACATCGGCTTTTTCCACAACAAGAATTTAAGCAGCATGAATTAAAGAATCATGAACGATATAATCCAAGAAAAGACTAACTTGCGAAATTTTAAGGAGGCCCAAATCAAAGAATAGTTAACATCTAGGGTTTCAAATTTTGAGGAATATATATTATAAGAAAGATACTTTTAAACGCAGGTAATTATACTGCACCTAAAATTAGTGATCCGGAGCTACTTCTCAAAGACTCGGTACATCACCTGAATTGTCATAATAGGTAGGTATGTAAGGGGTTAAATTTGGAAGAGAGGTTTCCTTTTATTTTCCTTTTTAAATTTTTCACACTATATGGAAAATATTTCAACTTCAATACACAAATCATTACCTAAATACCACAAGTTGGCAACGAAAGATAGTTAATCCATTACGACATGCATTCTCAAATGGTCTACGAATGAGAGCACTTATTATTTGCCAACCAAGAAATTTAACAGAACAAACATTATAGTGTGCTTCTGTTAACCTTCATTGAATTTGATTGCACAGGAGAGCAAATCGCTCCGTCATTTCTTGGAGGTGGCCCATCTTTTGCATTAAAATTACCCCTTGGTAATCCTCCAAACCCATAGTTAGGTGAATTTCCAAGGTTCCCTTGAGCCTGAGCTTGTGCTAGAGCCTGTTGTTGTTGTGATGCCAAAAGAAACTGATTTTGAGTCTGCATAGGCATATTGGGCTTTTGTACTTGTAAACCCATACTTGGTCGAATTTGGTCAATTCCCTGGGTGACATTGTAAGAAACGGTATTTAAGGAGTTAATATCTTAACCTTACGTACTTCGTCAAAAGTACGACTGATAGTTAAAGCCACGAGAAAACTCACTGTCAGCGGCCAACCCTTCAGTGGAAGACCAGTGACTCCTTGATTCAACCCTGAAAACACAAGCGAAAATATGACCTCCATCACGTCAGCTAAGAAACCAAAATCATAAGAAAAACCTCAGCACAATTTTGATAAACTTAAGCTCTAGAGCCTAAGGGGGTTTTAGCATATTAATAACAATAAAAAAAGTAAAGCATAGTTGTTAAGAATGGAAGGTAACAATTGTTAAAAACGAAGAGCACGGGGTTAAAGCGCAAGTAATAAAGCAAGGTGTAGCGCCTGTCAGTGTGTCACACCTGGCTTTTTAACATATATGGGAAATTACTAAGCCCCTAGTGGTGGCCTTTCTCTCTCCCCCTCAACCTCTCTGAAAAAATGTTAGGTATACCTTGTGGATATAGAATAGTAAATACTAACAAGATAAATGTTTTTTGTTCCGCATATGCATTAATATTCACACCAGGAAAGTATTGACTTTTTTACACCACGATTCCTCAAATCCAGTGGATACGATCGACATTAAATTGATCATGTATACGGCAATTAGATCTTTTATTTCCAAATGCTTATTTATCTTCCACAATCACAGTTATAGAAAAAAATATTCTTAACAAGTAATCAAAGTCAAGACGCATATTTACATGGCTTATCAACTACAAGTTATAGAAACACATCTTTGCAATGTTTCCCAGTTCTCAACATATAGGAGTATAACTTGAAGTTCTATAATAAGAATAATTTACACTAGGAGCTGTTCCAGTTCAAAAGTTTACAAATATCGATACCACACCGAGGTTATCTTAAGCTCCAAATAGTTCCCATATATTCCCAAATTAAATAAAGGAGTTGATGCACACGCAATAAAGAAGCCATCGATAGTTAATACACGTCGAGGCTAAAAGAATCTCATTTAATACCACAGCCAAACAAAAACGGAGCAGAAACACTATATACTTGACATTCGCATCCATGAAAGTAACAATGTGGCTACTCCGTGGTGCAATGACTATAGTGAAACATTTGTGTATAGTTATAATTTTGTGAATTTTATATGTATATAGTTATGAAAGTGTAATGCATAATTATATTTTTCTATTAGTTTGTTTTATTTTTAGATGAACCACACTAAACAAAATGAAAAAGTAGTCCATATTTTTATTGTATGCAATATAAATAAACTCATATCTGTGACACCAAAAACTATGGAAGAATAATCAATATATTGTCAATGCTAAAATAAGATTTGCAGTAAATGAGAAATGGCGAATAAAACTCTTTGTTAGATGAAGTTCTATATTTTGTAATACTCACAAGGATGATGACTATAAAGCTCGAGGAAGGTCTCGAAACATCTCTTAACAAATCAAGCATTGAATAGTCGTTTTATGGAGGTGTATTCAAAATTGCTTTGCATGTCCTAATGGTTTTAAATAAAGAAAATTCCATAGACTTGGCAATATTATCCATCTGAGTTATTCTTACATGTAAAAGTTTAACACTTAAAATGCAACTTTATTACCACATTTTTATATGCAGTTAGTTGGATGAAGAGCTCTTGAAACTGAAAGAAATTAGTGAACTTGTTCGAAAATTTGTTAAAAAAAAAGAAAAATATCATGTACCGCTATATATATTTGCTTCTAAAAATGACATTGATTTTGCTATAACTGCAACAGTAGTGAGAGAACTTTTCCGGCTATGAAGTTTATTAAATCTGACTGATGAATCGGTAGAACTATGAATGGTCAAATGATTTCATGCATAAATAGAGAAAGATGAACTTGATACTGTTTCTAAATATGCTAAAATAGAGCTGCTCCAATTCATAGCAGATCGATGTAAATAAGTGTAAAAAACATACAAGTCCCCATATTATCGAATTTTAAGTTTGAAATTGTTTATTCAAATTTATAATTGTACTCTGGGATAAAAGGAGTAGTTTTTTGTTTATTAATTGTATATTGACCACCACATAAAACAATTTACAAAAAAAAAAGTTATGCCACTGAAGTAACATGCTTTGCATGGCATATTACCGTATGTGCTTATAATGATAAATATTAATAACTGTCTCCATGTCTTCATCCTACTTATTCAATGTATCAACTTAACATTCTGCTGATCTTATAGGTAGGCACAGTTTCTGGTACATACGAAGTAAATTTATAACCTACTTGCTTTGAGATCTTGAGTAGTACTACCTGCCCCACCAAGTCCAGACTTTGACTGAAGAATCGCCTGTCCATATATAGAGGATGGGTCCATAGGCAAAGATTTCTGAGTTGCGCCCAAGTTAACTTCCCCTTTAATGTCCTAATAGTACCATAACTGAGGTCAGTATGGGAGAAAATGGATCAAAGCAAAAGAGCCAATAAAAAAAATAGTTTTAGTAATTACACTAGCCAGTTGAGACCGTCCTTGCATCTGCTGCAAAGCAGACATGCTCCCAGAACTGCCTTGCATCAACTGTCTGAATCAACCACGAAAAACCCTAACACTTATAAGCATTCAAACTTAACTACATCAAAACAAACAATAAGAAATATCAATCTCACCCTTGTTGATTGGAAGCAGACTTGAGAAGTGCCATCCTATTAGCATCAATAAGGCCTGGAGATGTGTCCGAATCCATGGTTTGAGAATGTTTCATGCGTTCTTCATACATTTTCATAGCCAAAACACTGGCAGATGGCTGGCCCCCAATCATTCCTTCAGAGTTCACTGAGTTCATGGGACCACCAAGGGGAGGATGGTTAGGATCCCGTCGCTGTAACTGAGCATTGCGCTGCTGCATGAGTTGCAACTGCTGCTGCATTTGAAGCTGCTGCTGCTGCTCCCTGGCTTTGATTTGTTGAGTCTAAAATAGAATTGAAAATGCCAATGAACATATAACAATGTATGCATTCTGCATATACAAACATTTCTGTAATCAATGCTGTAACTAAATCTAAAACACTGAAAAAGAAACCTCTATGTAAGCAGCAGCTGACTCAGAATGCTTCTCATTTGTCCTTGCAATGAAAATGTCCCAAAAGACAGACCACCATTCAAAAAGAAATCCTCCAGGTGCATCAATAGCTACAAATGTAAATAAAATCATGAGTGATTGAGCCATCTTCTTATACCAAGAAGGCAGCAGAGTAAACAAGTACAGGCACAAAAATAATCCAATTGCATGACATAATGAGTATATAACAGATCCCTTACCTACAGGATCAGTAGCAACTTTTCCTTCAGTCATGAAAGCTTTTGCCGAATTATGCAGTTTTCTTTTCAACAAGTAGTCATGAATGTACACATCAAGCCTGGCAAAGGTATACATTATCAGACTCACTCAAGTAATACAAATTTATTTTCAACCAAAAACACAGAAGGAAATAAACAAACAATTTGATAGAATTTATTGTACGCAATTCAAATTTAGAAACAGTAACTCTGTTCAAATTTCAGCACAATTAGATATATTCCCAATTTTTGGCAACAAAATCAACAAAAAAACACACATTTTATGATGGTTAAACAAGAGAACACAACCAAAAAACAGAATTTACATGGTATCTTCCCACAACTGGAAATTTTACTGAGACAAGAAAGTGTACAAACTATATAGTCAGAATCTTTACATCTTATCTGCTTCCCAATTACTCTGCGCCATGATTGTTACTCCAGGAACTGACTCCACGCTATTCTATTCTATCAGTAGCTTTTCCTTCACTGAAATCAAGTCAAGTTATAAACAAATGCAATTTAATGAGTCGAGAGAACCCTTTCACTAAAATGTGCAAACAAGAAACCACACCCAAAAAACCCTAATTCAGAACAATCTTAGTAAAAAAGTTTCGCAAACTTACCAATTAGAGAGTTCAAAGCCTGCATTAAGGATCCACAAGATCGCTCGTCAATTAACCCTAAATGGAACGAAATTCACAAATAATAGTACAAATAATCTGTCAAACAAACTTAATCAGACCAAAACCTTAAATTAAAGAAATGCATTCTAACAAAGAAGGTTTAAGTTCGTAAATTCTTCCGAATTCACTTCCAGAAAAGAAAATTGTTCAGGCATAACTAAATTATTCCTTTAAAAGCAAAATTGAACTCGAAAATAGAGTTGTCACCAACTTCCTCGAAGAGATCGTGTTCAATTCAATTTCTCTGTTGTCTTTCAAATTAATCTAAGAGAAATAACGAAAATTCTAATGCTCTAATGCTACCTTGTTCCAAAAAATATATCAGAAAGAGGACGAAGAGAAAGAAAGGACAGACCGAAGAATTCGTCAATTGTACTGGAAACGAAGCTCGAGTTCAAGAGTGAAGGAAATTTCAGAGAAAAAAATATCGGCGAGGAGAGGGCCGTAAATACCTGGAAAAAGGTGTCATGTAGGGATCTGAGCCTGAGGTAAGGAAAAGAGAATCAATTGTGGGGTATATATAGCTTGTAGGCTCGAACGGGAGGTTCGGGTTTAGAATTCTGACATTTGAAGTTTGAGTGAGGTTCGGGTTAGGACAGTGGTATGAAACGTTATATGTCATATGACTTAACGGAGGCGAGGCGGTGTAAGTTCACGGATTGGTAACACGCAATAGATTATGCTAACGTGGATTAATTCAGGGCTGCGATACGTTCGATGTTTAAGGGTGAGTTTGGCCTAGCGATACGAGAAGCAATTATAGGAGAATTAATTTTAGTATAATTGATTTTGGTAATAATTGATTATAATAAAAATTAATTATAGAATAATTGCTTTTGTATAATAGCTTTTGCAAAAGTAACACTTTAGTAGCTTCTAAAATATGTTGATTTTTTGCTTCTCGAGATCCCAAAAGTGATTATGATCTTGGGGGCCAAACACCATGAAAATCACGATTGAGCAGAAGTTATTTTTATAATCGGGGCCAAACACTTCAAAAATCACAATAGAGATCTATAAGTGATTTTAAGAGCTCCAATCGCTGGGCCAAACTCACCCTAAGTATTTTGATTGTGACGGTCGTTTTGTGGGTTCCGAAGCATCAAACTGTTCAATAAAAAAGTAAAAAAAACTGTTCATTTATCCAAAACAAAAACAAAAAAAAATTGTATAATTAGGGTAATTCTCGTTCAAATCGAGTTTGATCGTACCAAAATCATTTTTATTGTAAGAGCATCCCAATAGTATGTTTTTTAACTTTACCAAGAGCTAAAATTGAGATTATAAATAACCAAATTAAAATATATTGTTTCAGCAGTGACTTGTATTTATACAAGCCTATGCATAATGGAAGATTGAACTTGCATATATAAATATAGAGGATATCCACATAAACAAATTTATGTTTATTTGAATTAAATGCATATAAATGTTAATAAAAAATTTAAAATTATCGATTTAAATTAAATAATTTATTAAATCGTTATTTAAAGGTTATTAATTTTTTATATTTAAAAAAAACACATTAAAACGTGTATTTATTATTAATATTTTATGTGAAAATGTAATAAAATATTATTTATAATGTCATTTATAATTTCATATTGGAAGAAGAATAAAATATAATAATTCTGAAATTTTAGATGATGACTGTTTGAGCAAATAGCTAAACTAAGTAGCTAAAATATTGTTCACTGTGTATATTTTGATATAGATGACCATTTATAAATGACATTGTTGGAGATGCTCTAAGTACAATAAAATCTAGTGACACGCCAACACAGGTTGGCTCAGTTGGTAAGGAACGGGCTCCTTCCCCTCAGAAGGTTGTGAGTTCGATTCCCACTGCCGACGTGAGGGCTGTGTTGGTGGGCGATTTGTAAGAACCTCTGTAAGCGACCTTTGGTCCCTGAGGCATGCCCTGGCCCGTGGTGGCGACCGGAGCCGAACCCACCCAAACTTTAATGTACCAAAAAAAAAAAAAAATCTAGTGACACACAACGAACTCATAAGCAAGTGTTTTACACTTACATTGTAATCAGATTGGTTCGATCAAATCAATATTGAGCTAGAATTTTCTTATACAATAGTTGGGGTTTTTTGCATTTTGCACCCCCGAAACATGGGAAATAGGCACTTTGCACCCCCGAAACTTAGATTTAGCACTTTGCACCCTCGAAATATGAAAAATGCAGCACTTTGCACCCTCATTTATTTTTAATAAAAAATTCAAGGGCAAAATAGGTAATTCTATTGTAATTTTTTTGCACTCCCCCCCCCCCCCAAAAATAAAATTAGCACTTAATACTCCCTAATTAAGAACAAATTAACAATTTGCACCCCCGAAACATAATAAATGGATACTTTGCACCCCAAAATACAAAATTAACACTTAACACACTCAAATTAAAAAAAAAAAACTCAAACCCCTCATTTTCTCCGGCAAAGTTGACCATTAAGGTGAATTTTTTTAAGGATAAATAGGTAATTATTTATGGGTCTTTGATATGTTGAAGTAGACAATGGGTCTTTGAGAAGTTTACTTATACTTTATTTAGTTATTTATGATTATATTATTGAAAAGAAAGATGGAGAGAGAAATGAGTATTCGAGTATTTATAATTGTAATTTTCAAAATTTAAGTAAAAAAATAAATTTTTCTATTTTGCCTTAGATTTTTTTACTCCGCTAGTCAACTTTGACAAAAAAAACGAGGGGTTTGGGTTTTTTAAATTTGAGGGTGTAAGTGTTAATTTTGTGTTTTGGGGTGCAAAGTGCCCATTTATTGTATTTAGCAGGTGTTAAGTGCTAATTTTATTTTAGGGGTACAAAGTGCGAAATTCTCAAGTTTTGAGGGTGTAAAGTGCCAATACTATTGAAATACCTATTTTGCCCTTGAATTTTTGCTTGAAAATAAACGAGGGTGCAAAGTGCTATATTTTTTATATTTCGAGGGTGCAAAGTGCTAAATTTAAGTTTCGAGGGTACAAAGTGCCTATTTTCCATGTTTTGAGGGTGCAAAGCGCAAAAAACCCCAATAGTTGTCTTGTATGGAAGTATTTTGGTTAGATTTTATTTGGTTTAGGTAAATTATTTTGATTGAAGTTTTGATAATTTTACACAAATTGAAACATGACTTTGATCATTGTATATTAATTATAACCTCTTGAATTTTAAATAATACTATATGGATTAAGCGGTTAGTTGGATTTAAAAATATGAATAGTATTTTGGAATGTTGATGTTTTATGAAGAAAATATAATTTATAATTTGTTAAAGTAGTTAAAATAGTAATACATTTTACACTTCAATATGACAATCGATTTATTTGACAATACTACTATTTTAAATTAAAATACTATTTTTCTAAGTTTGAGTCAATGAAAACCGTTGAATCCTCTCTAGTCAAATGGATCCAAACCAGCTATTATATTTGAATCTTTAACTTTTTCCCCTAAGATAGTTGTGGGTGACTCTTGGCAAACACAAAACATTAAGGTTGTGTTCGATTGGGCTGATAGTAATCAGCTCAATATCTAATTTGCTCTCTTTATTTAATCACTCCCTACTATTTAATGACCCGTTCGGCAATCAAATAATTTTAGTTGGGCCTTGACCCAACTTTTTAATTTTCGATTTGGTTGGCCCGATAACTACGTAATTACCAATTTACCACCAAGTCCTTTGAGATTTGGTCGTTGCTTTTAAACGAATCCTTATCCGTTGGATCAGACTTTTTAGTTAAAAGTTTGTGTTTAATTATTTAGTAGTTTATGTTTAATTGTTCAACCCACCTATTATATTGTTGTTAGTTTATAGTTTATGTTTTAATTATACGTCACGTTAGATAAAGAAAATATAACATTTTATCATTATTATCCAATTAAGTAGTAAATTTTTTTATTAATTATATGAGTTTACGATAAAAAAAAAAACTTTACGCAATCAGTTCACGAAAAAAAAAAAATAGGTATCTAAAAAATGGAAAGCCTTCAATGTATCACTTTGAAATCAATCCGAGAACTAGAAAACCTTTGTGGGTTATATGAGTTATTACTATATTGTAAGCTAATGAATATATCATGTAAAGTAAATGAACTGAAATTATAATTGAGAGAATTGTTATTGAAAGTAGTATATTGAATGTAAAATTCTGTGTACAAATGACAGGCTAAAGAGCCTCTTAAATAGGAAAAATACATAGGGGTAAATTAGGAATAACAGATTAATTTATACAACTAACATCTCAACAAATAAAATAGCCGTTAATTAGCCCCAATTAGATTGCCCTAATTTCTTCTGATTTCTCTTATTCTATCTCGTCCAATTCCTTCTTCTTCTTCAATTCTTCTTGTTCTGTTAATACTTATAGTTAAAACAACCATTCTTCAAGTTGAGCTAGTAAGTACTTCCTTGTAACTAAGTAAATACATAAAATGAAAAATTAGATAGGGAAACTTGAAGAAGATGATGACTAACTATTTCTTAAACAAAAGTGTAAACAATGGAGAGAAAGAAAGAAAAAAATTCCAACATAGGGTTCATGCTCACCTTACATCTTCAATGGAGGGAAAATGATGAAATGGTAGAGGGAAGTGAAAATGTAGGAGATTAAAATATTTCGTAAACAGTGTAATAATAGAGTGGTAATTGTAATGTAATAAGCTCGAAAATCAGGGTCAATTTGGTCTAAAAAAATTGTTATTGGGCCCAATTATTTATTTATTTGGGTACGAGGTGATATTGCTATCGGGCTGATGATAGCCCACCCATTTGCCCAATAACTACAGGCTGCCCGTGAATTTGTCCGTCTTTTTATCTGGAGCAATTGCACTAATCATGGGGTAATGGAGACAACGGAACACAACCTTATGAGTCAAGTGTAGACATGTTTTCTTCCCTCGAGTAAAGGAAATTGAGTAATTAAATATTGTATGTACAATATATTTATTTGGGGTTGGTTAAATTAACTCCAATTCAAATTGGTTTAATCAAGTGGTAGTGGCCTGTTACTCTCATAAGCAATACTTAAGTTCGAATCATACTAAAGACATCACACTGGAGGATGACCTATACTCAATTATGTAAATAAAACAAAAAATAAAAGTTAAATTTACTCAAACAATTAGAATTCTTTGTTTATATTTGGCAAACTTATTTTATTGAACATGCGATTATATTAACTAGACTCAATATGCATGAGAAAATTTAGTAGTTCAGAAAATGATGTGTAGGACAAATTCATGTGTTCAAAATGTGAAAGTTGACTTGGATGTGTTTTCCATCTAAAAAAAATAAAAAATAAAAAAGAAAAAAGATTTGGATGTGTTTTAACTTTTCAGTGTTGAATTTTTTTCCTGAAGACATTGTGGAGTCATTAGAATTATTTAGAATTAAAAAGTATGAGATGTACTATAATTTTAGGGCGTAAAATACAAAAAATTTAAATTTGTTTTAAATGTTGAGTAATTGAGTAGAATGCCTTTTTATGAAATGTAAAATTTTTTAAAATTTTGAAAGCACGTAAATGGACGAATCAAAGACCAAAATGCTTCCAAATAGGTCGCAAAATATAATACTATAATTCAAGAGAATGATATTTTGTGCTTTCGATTTCTCGTTTTTATAAATTATCTAAGGGTTTGACTTTGAAGAACCATATTAAGTCGGAAGCAAACAATATAGGTGTCGAATTGTACATTATTTCTTGACAAAAAGAATATGTAAATTACTTATTCAATTACATCTCAATTATTATAATATTATATCAAATTAGGGATGTGATATTATGTTGGGTGAAGAATAAAAGAATTAACATTGTCCACGGAGAAAATCATATTAGTATGAGGGATAACCTCCCTTCCTGAGAAAATTTCAGTGATAAATTTCACACATTTTAGGGAAATACCTTGTGAGGTACTTTCAGAAAATATATAGATTATTCTACATTTTTTCATTAGACTCTCTAAGAAATTATGGCAAAAAACATGTTATTTTCAAAATTATATTTTTATAATATAACTCCGAGCTCGAGATCAACTAGATGGTCAAGCTGTGAGGTCATGAATGCAATTTGAAGTGATATGCAGCTCTACAAATTTTGTAATATTCACACACTCCCTCAAAATTACACAAAGTCATCTCACATATTTCTGCAAAATCATATAGTTATTTAATAATTAAGTTTGAGTATTATTTTCCAAAAATTCAAACACTATTTAAAGTTCTTTGGTATCCATCACAATGAAATATTTTTTCATTCTATAAATTTTTAATGTCTTTTCTTAATATATAAGATCCACAAATTCTTAAAAAACAAAAAACAAAACCATAAACTTTTAAACCAAACCAAAACAAAATTTTCATTCAAAACTTTTCATAAAAGCCTAAAAAATTATAATACTCCCTCCGTCCCATTATTTTTACTTCATTAGCTACAGTACCGGATCAAACTTTTCAATCATTTAAGTGACTTATCGTGCTAAATAATTCACATTTGTGATTTTACATATTAATATATATGGTGTCATATGATATTATCAACCTACTAATGAAATATAATAATTAAATTATTTTTTATACTTTTTATAAATTTAGTCAAGTGCACTAGTCAACTGTACTAAGGGATACATACAGAAGTATATATCATCATAGGCGGTACTTGGTCATTTTAGTTGGGGAGGCGAATTTTCTTTTAGCAAATTCTATTTTTTTCGATGTTATGATAAAATTACAAGAACTAAATTAAAATAGTAATTTTTTAAGAGCCCATTCAACAAATGGTTCAAAATAGTGAGGAACTAATAAAATATAAAAGTATTTTATGATCCAAATCCAATCACTTGTTTTTTTACTGTATTTGAGAGCATTCTTAACAATAAAATATATACTCTGTAATAACCGTAATCAATCAATATAATTTATATGGAGATTATATAACCATATTAATGTTATATGTCAAATCCTATAACCATATTATTAAATATATGCACATTATGTAATAAAATTCGCTTAAAACATTTATAAAAATGAAGGAGAAATGAAATATGGAGTTGCTTAAAACATAAGAGAAGGAAAATGAAATTGTGTTAGCATGGCAAAGCAACATCCCAACTAGCTGGCTACCTACTTTTTCCATTCAATGTTCATAAATAATACTACTAGGGGCCGTTTAATAGGGTGTTGGGATTAAGGTGGATCAGATTAGAGTCGGATTGAAAGTCATATTAAAAATACGTTTGGTAAATTTGATTGAGTCATATTATATTAAATAATCTACCGTAATATGTTTTTAGAATTATGAGTTACACATATATTAATATATTATCATTACTTATTTGAACCTATTATGTTAGTTAAGATATATCAATTCATCGAAGTCATTTGTTTAATATATATATAAGAGTATGAGTTGATCAATGTTTGTTCAATATTTTAGTTTGAATACCTCCATGTTAATTGTAAATTGATATAGATTTTAATTTGTGATTTATTTGCGTAGAATGAGATTTCATTTTCAAAGATTTGAGAAGAATTTATGATATTTAACGTCGTGTTAAAAAGAAAATATGTAAATTTGAGGTTATAAGTGCCATTTTACATAGACCATATTCACCCGGATTAACTAATCCACCCATACATGAGTGGATTATAATCCATTTGACCCGGTATTAGAGCAATTCCACAAAACATTGTATTAGCCTATATTAACTCATATAATATGATCAATTACCCCCTATTAGGTCCTACCAAACAGTCCCCTACTATACTAAGACCAGATTTTTTGGGAAGGAGGGGAGAGGGGCAACCCCTAAAGCCCCTTTATATCACAATTAAGTTTTAAGAATCCAAAACTCAAACACTATTTAAAATTCTTGAGTAAACATCACAATTTTTTAGATTTGTAGTGTTTTTCCTTAAGAAAAAAATTCACAAAGTCTCTGAAAATATTAACACAATTTTTGAAACCAAATAGGAACAAAATTCATGAAAACTTTTTTATAATAGTCTGTAGACATACCGACACATAAGCTCCTTGACAACAAATTTCCACTAAAATTTACTCCCTTAGCTTTTCTTATTTGTCGATTTGAAAAAAAAAATTCTTTATTTTTTATTTGTCGTTTTATGATTTTAATGTAAAATTAATGTTCTTTTATCAAGTTTACCCTTCTTATTAATACTTGTAATTAATGTTTAGATTATTTGATTAAATTAATATTTTTAAATTTTTACTTCAAAAAAATAATTATTTATGATAATTTTTAATTCATGCGATATTCTTCAAAACAACAAATTCAAAACAACAAATAAAAAAAATGGGGTGTAACTGGTCGTACATGGACTGAATGTATTTCAATTAAAAAATCTTAGCAGAAAGTTTTCTATTCGAAATGGGCTAAAAGTCCAACAACGTGTCGGGTCCAAGTTAGGAATAGACGAATAGTAGATTCCAGAAGGTCAATCAAAGAAAGCTCTAGATCGTCTTATGGGAATATTCAACATCACATTCACATGGTATTTAAAAACCTCCCATTTTTTTGTGAAACTGACGCCAAGAGCAAGACATTTATATTAGCATTATTGTTTCATCTCTGTCCAGGTACGTTACACTGTCTCCTCAATTCCGCACTTCTTGTTCGACAACTTTCGATTTATCTTGAAATCTACGTAGGATTATTTACGAGAAATCCGATCTTCTGTTTTTTTGGTTGTAAATCTCGTAAGTTCCTGATTTTATTCACGATTTCATTTACACCTGCGCAAAACTTTGGCTTCGAGTTTGATCTGAGGTTATTTGGAGTTTCCCCTCCGTTTTACCTCTCTTTTGATATTGCATATGTGAGAGTTACGTACCTGTGTGGAATTTACTTGAGAATTGAGAAAGGTTTGGGTTAAGAGATTGTGAACAATGTGATTTGATTAAGGCGATATTAACTGTGAGTATCCGAGTTTGTTATTTTGAGCAGTAGAGTTTCTGTTTTTAGGCTTTGCAAGTTAAGATTTGGGATAAGGGTTAAAATGCTTGATTGAGACTGGGGATTTTAATTTATTTGGACACATTAATTCCTGCAGCTCCACACATCATTTAATTTGTAGATTGACTTATAATTATTTGTGTGGTGTTTTATTCAAGACACTCTGTAATTGCTTGTGAAAATAATTGCTTTAACCTTATATACTTATTAATAGCACTATAGCAGTATCAAGCTAATGATTGTAGATTCTGCACTGTTTCTAGTTTCTGAAAAGAAAAATATCTTTGTAAAAAAGCAAACAGTAGGCCTACGTCAACTAGTTGTAATGTGAAGAAATTATATTTCTCGCTGCTGGTTAAGACGTACTTTAGCATGATTTCGCTGGCTACATGAGGAGTAGTAGGTAATAAATTAGGTGCAATTTTTTATTATTAACCTGATGATTAAACTTTTTGTGCTTATGTATCTGTTGGAAGGCAAAATATCTGCATGGCTCTCTTTGCACTTTTGTTTCTCTAGTAATTTCTAGGTTTTTGTGGTCGGAACCTCGCTGCTTTCTGAAGTATGATTTTTATGATTTGTGTTCTGTAGGTCAAACAGCACGCACTACTAACTTTTAAGTAATTTAAAAGTCTTGTTTTATTCCGTAAAGTAGTTCTCTCACTGGATTGCTGGAGATGGCTGAGGTACACATGTCTTCCTTTTTATATCTGATCGATTAGAATAATATTGTGGAAGTTGTGGGAAGGGAAACCAATTTAACAAACCTTTTGTTATTGCAGGAAAGTCACAAGGTCACCTTGAATGTTTACGATTTAAGTCAGGGTTTGGCCAGGCAGTTGTCTACAACATTTTTGGGGAAGGCTATTGAAGCCATATGGTAAAAAAATGTATTTCCTTTGCAAGGGTTTCTTTAGTTTAAAGCAATTTCGACATGTTGAAGTGTGGATTTGGTGTGAATATCCTGATTTTTTCCGCATATATCAATAAATAAACTGCATTATGATAGCTTCACTTTAAATTAAATTTCCCTCATTTTTGGAGGCTGAAGCATGAATCATGAAATTGTTGGGTAGTTTGTATATGAAATACTTATACCGCTGTTTCAACAACTGGAATAATACTTGGCAGGATCATGAGTGATTCTTTGAATTGTACTTCAAATCACGGAGTTCTCATCTTGTAGCTTTAAGATGACAAACTAATGTTCATGCTTCAGATGTGGTTTAAGTAGCTTAGTAAGCTTCCCTACTCTAGTGATTTGAAGAAGGGAAAAAATGTTTCTTCTCCCTTCCTGTGCCTCATTGTTTGTGATCAACTCTTTTGAAAAATTTACTGCTTCCATTAGGTTTGGAATGTATATTTAGTTAAGCGTTATAAAAGTAGATATTTAGCTATCTTTACTCTTATTCCCTTATAAGTAGTTGCTGAGAATTAATTGTGTGAACTCAGTTCCTTTATCTGCACGGGTATCGGCATTGGCAGCATTCACAGCTTATTCTATTTCGAAAGTAAATGTTCCTCTACAAAAATTTCGAGAAGATTCATAGGGCATTCGTGCAAAGATCCAATAGTTGTTCTAGCCTTTGTCACTACTATACGTGATTTTGTAGTCTAGATAGAAATAATTTATATTATGTAAGGAGTATTGTATCCCGGCATCTCTAAAATGAAATAGAAGTAAAAGATTTGGAACAAAGGAAGTGTATCTTATGAAACAGAATTACAAAACTTTCTTGGCTAACAGTCAATTTGAGTATAATACCCGAATACACTAGGATTCTTCTCTTTTTGGTTTGTTAGATTGTTATTTATTGTTAACTGTAGGCTTAACAGCAAATGGGCAGGAGAGTTGGCTGTTACTTAACTCTAGTTTTTATGTGCAAACTCATCTAGCTGATTTAGTATTGTTGATTGTATTTATCTAGTCTCTTTTACTTTGCAGGCATACCGGTGTGGTTGTTTATGGTAATGAATATTATTTTGGTGGTGGCATACAAAGTGCTCCAGTTGGAAAGACACCATATGGGACTCCAATGCGAGTTGTAGATCTTGGTGTAACACATGTGCCTGAGAAGTTGTTTGACGAGTACTTGCAAGAAATTGGTCCCCGCTACACAGCTGAGACGTACAGCTTGCTAACTCATAACTGCAACAATTTTAGTAATGAGGTTGCCCAGTTTCTGGTTGGTGGTTCGATACCAGAGTACATTTTGAATCTTCCCAATGAAGTTATGAGCAGCCCCATGGGTGCTCTCATGTGTAAGTCTCTTCTTTTGTCATATATTGATCACAGCACTCATATGTTATGTTACTAACTTTTTTCCCTTTGCACGAAGCTTTTTAGAGTATGGAAATTGATGATGAAATACTTTGAGGATATCAAGCTAACGAGAACTTGTGATTATTGTTACTTGTACTATGCATAATGATATTGAAATTCTTGTTTTACTTGCAGTGCCTATGATACAGCAATTGGAGACAACATTAAGAGCTGGTGCAGTTCCCCAGGCACCTCAGTTCAGGCCTGCTGCAGTTGCTCAGTCGATTCAGACAGCTAGTACAACTACTAAGTCTGGAAATGAGGGTAATGCTCTAACGTCAAAAGCAGATTCTACCGGCAATTCAGAGCAACCGATCGAGAAGAAACCAGTACCCCCTTCTAGTAAGGCACAAGAGAAGCAATCTGATAAAACTGCTGCAAGGGATCCACTGGGAGATGCCCGGAGCAAAATTCAAGAAGAGATTGGCAAAGAATTTGCTGCAATCATGGCAACTGGGACATTGCGTGAAAGTGAAGCTGCCGCATTAGCAGTAAGGAGAGTGATGCAAAGATATGGACATATAGATACAGCACAGAGCTAGATTAAGGAAAATATTTGTTGCAGGACCGCGATTGAAGAAATTGTTATTGTCTACTTTATTGATGGGATTACAATTATTTATAGTGGGGGTTTAGGGCAAATGTGTTAAAAGTGTACCCTACTGCTAGCTCAATGTGATTTTCATTTTCAACTTTTACGGTATCAATTGTTTGGAATGCTTCGTTAATTCGACTTTGTCATTATTGTGCTTGTTTACTGCACTAAACTTGGAAGTTCTCCTTAATGAATATTCCAAGTCACGTTGTTTAGATGTTTTTGGCCTCAAAAGTTTCATGATTTGTAATTTTGTAGTGAAACAACTCTTGTAGCCATATTATTGCTTCCTTGTTTTAAGTGAAAGTTCAAAATTTGTACTTCCAGATATTATTAAATTTATGTCTTTTAAGTGAAAATTAGTAGCATTAAGTTACTGAGAATTTTATGTGAGATTAATGTCTATGAGGTTTAATTATGTGTGGGATAGTATTTGGAGGTAAGGGACAAATAGAGTGAGAAATACCATTCTAGGAATAAACGTTAGATTTTTAAAAAACAAATTTGGAGTGTCTTAAATTTGAAAATATGGATATGTTTTTGAAATTACTGCTAATGTTGTGTAACTTCTAATAAGTGCAATTGGCAGAATTTATAATCTAAAAATACGATTATATTGAGCCAAAATATTTGGGTCTTGGACTTGACTCAAAAAAGGAAAAAGAAAAAATAGCATGGAACTGTTGGATACTTTTCTTGACTGCGGTTGAGGTGTTACTTTAATAATATTCAACTACAGATAAAATACAAAAAATGTTCCCTAATCAGGTCAATGCTAAAGGAAGCTGGTTCCACATGATTCTCTTTTATTGCATTTTGGGTTCAAATGATATCATGATTCCTGTAGAATTACCTTAAAAATTTATCAGATTAATAGACCTAAATGGGAAAATCACATGCTAGCACATAGATGTATATATATACAAATAATAATCCAAGTAAAGAAAGTTTTGTAAAAACAGGACCTATACAAAGGAATACCTATCGTATCGCGATAATAAAGAATCAACT
Organism: Penstemon barbatus; assembly: GCA_003313485.2. NCBI lineage: Eukaryota > Viridiplantae > Streptophyta > Magnoliopsida > Lamiales > Plantaginaceae > Penstemon > Penstemon barbatus. Next base: position 2,618,939 of record CM064881.1, on the reverse strand, counting down.
TTATATATTTTTACACTACTATACATTTAGCTATGATCCTCAAAAACTGTGTTGTGCCATATCAGAGGTCTACGTGACCACTTGGATTGACATTTCCATTTTCCAGTTCAAGATCAACTTCTTTAGATGTAGAAAGAGCACCAGAAGGAATGTTAATCCCCGCAAAACCAACCATTACAGCAGCAGCTCCAACGTAATCCAAAAAATGAGGTGCGTTTCCAGTAAGTGAATCTACTATAGCTGCTAACGGGACCTGAATTGAAAGGCCTGCGGTTGCTACAGTGGTTGTTGTCAGGAGCACAGCCTTGGCCCAAAGATAATCACTCAGTACATTATCCAGTAAACCTGAACGTGCAAGTTTTATACTTAGATTTTAGAAACATAAATTAGGAAAGTAAAATAAACATTCAATCGAATTCCAGATGGTAATTGAAAATTTTGATGAAAATAATTTTATATGTTATGTCCTCGGAGATGTTGGCGGGATCAGATATGATTGACTGCTATGCTATCACACAAGTTTGTTTACATTACATTGTTTAGAAGAACAAAGATACGTCAGAGCAGCTTGAAACTTATCAATGAAAATATCTAAACTTGTTTTTAGATTATCCCTATAAAATACTAACTAAAGAAAAATTATAGAACATCACAAAATTGTTTTCTAGCATCGCAGCACCATTAAAGAAACTCATCCTAGGAAAAATATCCATATATCAGATATATCTCGAAATATGATCTCCTATTGAAGTGTAAAAATGTAAATATAAACAATTAGTCATAGATATAAGCAACAACAAGTGATGTAACTATGTAATTGAGGTGAAACTATAGGAAAATGTTGCACATCTCGCAAGTGCTAAAAAATGCTACTAACAGACAATAAGGTTTGCAGGACGAACTCGTAATAAACATGGTCAAACAAGGATACATATTTAACCAAGTAAAAATTCAAAACATAGTAAACAAAGATTTTGATCAAAATCCGAAGCTTTCATTATATACCTTTACCAATAATTAGGCTAAGTTGATTCAAGGATAGTGCACTAAAAGACTCCATCCTGGCAACTTCAAGTATGAGGGCGACAGGAAGAAATATCAAAAGGTTGAACAAACCCAAGAATCCGAGAAACTGTGCCATGCTGGCACGGCCTCGTACATCATCATCTTCATCTGGTAGTTTCTGGCGAATGAGGGTAATATACACAGCATAAAAAGCCGAAGATAATAGAGCCAAACTATCTCCAAGAACAGGATTTGAGGCCACCTTACTCGACACTGTTCCTATATCACCCAAGCTAACAACTATCGTTCCTCCCATGCAAAGAAGAACACTAATCAACTTCAGCCAAGTGAACTTCTCACCCAAGAATACAAGAGCGACAAAAAATGTGAACAAGCTGGAGGCACTGCTCATAATGGTATTTGACTGTACATATAAGATGACAAGAGCTTCAAAAAATAGTACCACCAACATAATGGAAGACATATAACATATGACAACATATTCTTACCGTAACTGAAGTATACTTGAGAGAAAGATTGAATGTGAGTTGTGCCATAAACCAAATGGGGCAAACTAATAGGCTAACTTTAGCAACTCTTAAACGTGTCCAACGCCCTTTTTCATCCAATCCCATACTCCTAGAATCCTCAATAATAACTTCTTGTTCCTGAAGATCAACATTCTCTAGCTCGGGTTTCGATCTGTTATGTTGATCCCTAGCCTCGTTATCTCGGAGAAGAATTGTCTGCTCAGAATCCCCTAATTCTTGCAAATCAGCATCATTCTTCAAATTTCTCCAAAATAACAAGCTTCCATACTTATCCTCTAAATATCGACCGATTTCGACTAAAGGTATGTACACCACAAATAAAGAATTGCAAATGTATGTTAAAATAAATGGAGAAACACCTTCATCTACAACTGACTGTACCACGAAACTAGCAGCAATCCATATAGTAGCAACTGCTAATATGTAAACCAATCCCAGAATCCATCTCCACACTTGATCTTTCATCACCTCAATATGTGAAAATCACACTTTACACCTCAAATTCAACCCAAAATATATTCTTTCTTTTGAATTTTCGAAGCACAGAGCTTCACTTCATGTCAATCTGACCGACAAAAAAAATGAACAATTTCCATAAGTTTGAAGAAGAAATGATCCCAAAATCCGTAATTAAAGATATATTTCTACCCAATCATTGAATTAAACAACAAACACGCGTTGATGGAGTAAAAAGGTCAACGTAAAAAGCGTACCGGTTAAGAGGTGTGGAATCTTCGGCATGATGATAATTCCTTTTTTTCTTATCAAATCCTTTTTGCGCGTTTCCTGGGAAGATGCATTCTTTTTAAAGTTGCCCCAATATTTCCTGGGTAAAAATCTACGCTAGATTAATTGTTAGTGGGTTTGACCTGTAAATACTTATTTCCTTTTTATTTTTAGCTATAGAATTCGAAGAATCAAACCAAATTTTAGCCATAGTGGAATCTTTTTATGATTTTGTTAATTGATAGTCATATTAATTGACCCATTTGCTATTTTTTTTTAAAATTATTTATCATATTTAAATTTTAAAGTATTTTTTTTAATTTTGATCATTTCTCACATTTAAATTTAAAAAAATCATCAAAAATTAAAGGTATCATTGTTATTAAAGGTATTTGAGACATTTTATCATAAAGAAAACATCTTAATTGAAAACAAGAAATGTGTATGAAACGGAGGGAGTAATTTTTTTTATTGAATATTTATTATGATGACTATATGTTGAATTTATATGCAAATATTTGATTCATAATTTAATCATATGCATTTTTTCAATTCAAGATTTTTAATGAAAAACATATTATCTTTAATTTAATCTTTTTGATAAGGAATTCGAAAGAAATCCAGAGGACATTTCACAAACATGATCTAAGTTGATGAAGACGACACATTTTCGAAATTCAAAATTCTAACTAAAGATTTTGATACACAACTACTTGGTCAATAATTAATTTATTATTGATGTTGTTTAATTTCTTTTAATTTTCTTTACAAGTAACTAAAATCGACCTTTTTCTTTGATATACACTGAAAATAAAATTTTGCTAAGTAGGCATCATGAATTTGATTGTGACAATCAAACCATGTATGTCCATCTTTACCTGAGGTAAACATCACAGATTGAACATCTAAATCTGGATCAACGACAAGTATGTTTCTGGAGAACTCATTTCTCAAAAACTAATTCTATAAATTTACATTGTCATCCCACATAGGATGTGCATCACTGCATGTACTGTACATAAATGTTAAGATTTTTTCTTCTCTCAAATGCTTTCATCTTCTTCCTATAACACAATTATCCTACAAGCTATCCGATTATCACCTAAAGATAACCGTGGCAATTTAACGCTCCCCATACATTAAAAAGCTAAAGGCAATACTAGTTTTCAAGTGTTCCTCCTCGATTTGGAACCCCATGCTATGGCTTCCGCAACTGCTTTCTCTCGTTCCTTAGCCGTGATTTCGCTCTGATTGGTCTCGGGATTTTCTTTCAATTGGTTAGAGGGAGAGGTAGCTTGGGAGCTGGTTAATCCTGTCTCAGGTTCAACCCAAAGGTAACTGAGCGCGGTCACTACATCGCTAATCAAAGGGCGAATGGTTGCATCTTCTTGAAGACACATGGCTGCAACTGCTACTGCTTGATTGAAGCTTTTCCTTGGGAAATCTCCGCGAAGCAGTGGGTCCGCAAGCTCTGAGAACCGGTTTGGCTCTTTGAAAATTGGATCAGCCTGTTCATTATCATGACAAAATTTAAATACTGATATACGTGGAGCCAATATGGATCAGGGTTGACCAGATCCATTAAAAACTTGAATACCAACCATTATAAAGTTTTATTTATCTAAGTAATATTAGCAATGTTTTATCGTAGGTCAGCAAGACACATACATGAGTTATTGTGTTGAGGAATAATATTTTCTTGTATGTTGGAGCTCTGAAGGAAGTACGAGGCCGTGACCAAAGTTGACTGTTAAGGTAATGTATGATGTAGCAAAAACTAAACAAGATAATTTAAACTTACCCATGTCACCAAATTTTGTTCTTCATGGCTCCTTGTAGTATCCACTGCTCTTTTCCCTGTGATTAACTCCAGTAAAACAACACCGAAGCTATATACATCCGATTTCACAGTCAATTGACCTGTTCTTTGATACTCCGGTGCACAATAGCCGTATGTTCCCATCACTCTTGATGAGACATGTGACCTATCCCCTACAGGTCCAAGCTTGGCCAGCCCAAAATCGGACAGCTTTGCATTATATTCTCTATCAAGCAATATGTTGGATGATTTCAAGTCACGGTATATAACCGGGGGGTTGGCTTTATCGTGCAAATACTCCAAACCTTTAGCAGCATTCAAAGCAATTTTCATCCTTGTGAACCAAGGTAATGGAGGCTGACGTGGAGGAAGATCTAAAGAATTAAAACACCAAGTTTACAGTTAATAAGGATCCTTAAGTAAAAAAAAAACATTATCTTTGTTTTTTTTATATACCATACCAAGAAGATGGTCTTCTAGAGATCCCAAAGGCATGTACTCGTATACCAAAAGTCTTTGTTCTCCATCAGCACAATACCCGATTAGATTTACCAGATTTTGGTGGTGTAAAAGACTTAACATCAGAACCTCTACAAGAAATTCTCTGTTTCCTTGTAATCCATTGCGGTCAAGTTGCTTGACAGCTACAATCTGAATGGAAATATATATACACATATGCCATATGATTAGCTTCATCACAAAAGTTGATGTATTTGAAAATATATTTTTTTTGAAAGAAAAAGGTACCTGGCCGGTTTTATCAAGGCGGCCTTTATAAACTCGTCCAAATCCACCCTCACCTAGTAGACTTTCTTGTCTGAAATTATTTGTTGCTGAGGCAAGCTCCCTGAATGTGAATGTTTGAGCAGCAATGTTTTTGTCACCTTCATCTCTATTGTTGGTTGTCCGGTTATTTCTAGCTTCTGGTGTTACCTTTCTTGGATTTTCTGCACAAAACAAATTATTATTGCAACCTATCAAGTTCCTCAACAAAATCTACATCAGTTTAAGACAGTATCAATACAATGTACGTCTAACATATGCATTGCATCAACTTATGAATACAATGTAGCATGTTTTCACTTGGAAAATTCAACTTTAGTCATCTTGTTCACCAAATATACTTTCTAACAGGTTATCATACAAATACATCTATGACAAAACTTCATTTCTACTAACTATTTCACTTTTTTTTTAATTTCCCGAGGGCAAGACCAGAATCAAGGTACTATACTATACTATACTATACTATACTATAGGGCATATATACTAAGTGGGTATGTAAATCATCTGAGCTCGTCAGGTTACTAGTATTTCCCATTTTACGTGCAACTAAATATTTTTACGAATTTTTAACAGCAAATAATATCAATTTGTGCATTATGATGAGTTAAATTAATTTAGCATATCTATGGAACAGGACTGCATGGGCACATTCAAGAACCCATTCCAGAAAACAATAAAAAAAAAACCAATGGATAATTTAATTAAAATCATCAAAACTGCTGTCTTACCGGGCTGGGCCTGTGAGAAGGGCTGGGCCCGAGGCTCTTTGTGGGACTGGGATGAAGGTAAATCCCCTCTTGTCCTGTTGTTCCTGCACTTCTTTGATGCTTTCCTTTCATGAGATGAGAAGCATGAAAAAAATCCCATTTTAAGATCCCAGGGGACACAGCATCCCTTTATACAAATTAAACCAATTTTCACTTTATTTTGAATTATATCTTTTTTGGCAACGAAATCTGATCTGATCTTTTCTTTCTTTTTCTGATCACCAACCAAATTAAGATTCAAAACCCAAATTAATGGAGAAATTGGATTTCCAATCAAGAATCTGAAATACCAGGGCAATTTTATTGGTAATTAATTAATAATCTATCAATGCAATAAAAGATTATTTTTCTTGGAGGAGGGAGGAGAGATATTAAGGAAGAAAATGTTTTTAGTTTTTTGTCTTCAAAAATTTCCGGAGTAAAAATGGAGAGAATACGAAGAAGGAATCAAGAATGTGCAATAACGAGAGAAAAACGCGGGGAACTAATTTACAAGCCCCCCTGTTTAAAATCAAACAACTCAAGTTCTGCTAGTGTATTTTAATCCAATTTTAATAGAAACTTTCTTCTGGTAATAAAGGCCTTATCGTTAATATTTTTCTTACATAGTAAATGCATCATAATCTATTCAGTTATGTCAAACTAACTACAACTTGAAGCTAGTCTTGATGTGTTGAACGAGCGGCCCAGTTAATATTATTGCAAATTTGGCTTTCTTGTGATGGGCTCTCAGCTATTCCGGCCCATATTTGAACTGTTAAATAACCATATATTTTTATGAATTGATAGTAGTACTATTTTTCATTTTTATTTTGTTGGGGGTCCACATTGGACTAAACCTGGGGCTGTAGATAAAACTTTAATTGAATCAAACCAAAATGAATGAAGTTGGATGGCACATTCTAAAATTGGTTTGTTTGTAGCAACGGAGGAATTATTTAGAGTAACTGCTGCACCACGTCATTAATTACACGTCCTGCAACCCACCAATATACTTGGGACATGTCGAGTAATAATCCACATTATTCATGTTCTGACAATGTGAACACAATTTTTTGAATTCTTATTTTTTGGGAACATGACTAGAATATGAGGTGACGTGAATTAACACTCCACATGTTCCAAGTGTATTGATGGGCTGCACCACTTGTACTTGATGACGTGGTGCAACGGTTGTACTTAATAATCTCTCGTAGGGAAGAGGGTCAAATGAGTTTTAATAGCTTGTTTCTGGCCTTGTATTTGTATTAGTGGATAGTAGAATTAAAAAATTACAAAATAATTAATTAATTCGCTACCTGATTTGATAATGAAGTCAAATATTATCAATATTATAAAGCAATTAAGGCCATCTGTACCAAAAGGATAACTAACAATATAGTACTGTTACTGAAGCTAGTTCTTTATGCTTTGTTTTCTCTACAATACAAATGAAAAAGGAAAAGGCCACCTTTTTTTCTCCTAGAGGTATACCTGAAAATATATATAAGAATCCCCTTTTTCCGTAATGACCCCTAAAAGCACTACTTTGACATAGCTTCCAAGTGACATGTGTCGGATCCCATTTATTTCACACAAGATAAAACAATAAACCAAATTTAATTTAGTTTAATTTCTCCGTGAAATATGGTAAACAGGTGAAACGAGAGAATAGGTCGACCAATTAATTCATGACAAGAGACAAACATTCAACTGCACAAGCTTTATTGGCAGGTAAATTAATAGTACTCCAACAAAGATCACCAAATCCAAATATATTTCTGATTACTTATTTCCAATTAAATTTTGGTTCGAATCCAACTTCATAGAACCTACTCAATCACAAAACAAAGAATTGTAATTATGAGGTGTTTCTATAGTTCATACTTAATTCAAATCACTTATAAAGTACTTAAATGTTTGTGCTTAGATAACACTTTAAAAATATAGTTATTCTTATGTCTAGGTGAATGAAACGAGCTATGTTTATGGAAGGACAACACCGTGAATGAAATATCTCCGATATGTATATCACATGTACAACTATCGTGAACGAAATGTATACGTTCATAAAGAAATGAAACAGTAAAAAATAATTCATCATCCAAATATGATAATTTGAGAAACGAATACTCTTATCATATCTATATCGATCACTATAAAAGTGATTATTGAGAGGGAGCTAATACCGTGCAACCAATTCCATTTAAATATTTAAATCAAGTTAAAGTAATGTTAAAAATATGATATCAAATATATTTGTTGTCACTCCGGAACTCTATGGTACCACAAATCAATTTTGTCATGTGACTTGTGAGAAGCTATTGTCAAACAAGTATGTTTATGTTTGTTTGGTGCACGAACCAGAACCAGAACCAAATTAAAGAATCAAATAAAAAAAATCAGTAAATATGATTGTGAAATGATGGGGTGATGATATGAATAGGGTACTGTACTGTTGTATCTTTCAGCTTTAATTGTTTCCTTGGGTTGGGTGCTTAATTGCTGTGTTTGAAAAGACAAAAGCAAAATCCAAAGACACCCATTCAAATAAATAATTGTCTGAGGCAAACAAAACAAAACAAAAGGTACTCACACCCACAATTTCTGACACCCACATTTCTCTTCAGGACACACTGAAATTAAACCCTAGATCACAAATTTAAAACCCCCATACACACATCAACTCGATCTTAAATTATTAATTTAATCAGAGTTAATTGAACAGTCTACTAAAACAGAATTGAAAATTCAACTAACAACTAATATGCAGCAGCAATGACTAAGGAAACATCAAATATAATTTCAGAGATTTTTTTTTTCATCACTCATTTTCTTTCTCTTTTAAAAATTTAGACATTCATTCAAAAATTTTAAATAAAACAGGGTATATATAAAGAAGACTGAACAACTCTAAGATTAGCAGTACCAACAAAATCCGTCAGGTCAGATTAGTCCATTTAGCACAATTAATGACCGCAAAATTAGAATTTCTCAAACAAATTGTAATAATGAAACACCATCATCCCATTCATCATATAAACATATAAAACCAACTAACATGCCTCACACTTTGAGATCAATGCATTTATTGACAATTGTATATATGTGTACGTAGTTCATATATATTTATATACTTGTTAATGGATCTATATATGTGTCAAAGCCAAAGTGTGAACAAATTTAATTGTGATCGAAAATCAGTATATCCCGAGACTGATGAATTTCAATAAATAAAATAAAAATGAAAAGCTTCAATTAACAAAAGAAACTAGAAGAGGAAGAGGAAGAGGAAGAAGAAGAGAGAAGAGATATAATGATCGATGGATGACAAGATGAAACTAACAAACTTCTCAGTACGTACTCATGACAAACAACTTAATTGTACAATATTATAATAAATTCTACTCATTTATACATATTATTATAATTAATGAAACATATATAGATCGAGAAAGACAAACCAATTAATAAGGTAACTATATAGTGTATGTATATAAGCAAAATTAATAAATAAGAAACATATATCCTTTAATAATTATGTAAGAATCTAATTAATTAATGTCTTCTTTAAATATTCTTCCCCAATATCCATGATCTCCTGAGACATTAATTTGAAATAGGGTTTGGTCCACTTGGAACTTCATGATTACTAACTTCAAATTCATGACCTTCTTTCCCTTTGAGTTTATGATGAATACCTGCAGCATCTGCATGTGGCCGATTAATCTCCCTCTTTCTTGGATGAAACTCTGAAGTGGACGTCGTTTTATCTGTAGAGAAGGTTTGAAAAGAGGGATCAATTGGAGTACTTGAAGCCATGTTTGATGATGATACAAGAAAAGCAATTAGGATGATGAGTACAAGGAAAAATTGGTGAGATTTTATACTATTGGAGAATATTAATTCAAGAACATGATCATGAGGAGAAGATTTGAATTTTCTCAGTGTTGTTGCCATGCAATTAATTTTGATGTAGAGATATTTAAATTTAACCACCCCCCAAGATTCCACAACAGATCTATATCCATCAACCACTAAATTAAACAGAGAATTGGTGGAATAATAAAATTACATAGAAAAAGATAGAGATCTAGAGAGAGAGACGAACGAGAGGAAAATATATATTCATTCAGCAATTAAAAGTGATGGTGGGTGGAAAAGAGGATTTCTTAATTGATAAATATTCTATATTATATAATATACATTTTGTTTTTCGAGAACATATTCAACTTTTCCTTTTAACTAACAGTACTTAATTTATATATATTGGAAAAACTCATGTTACAAGTTAATTCTAAGTCTTGTGTGTGTCTAATTAATGTGAACTCAGGATATTAAGATTACATACTCGTGAAATAAAAAAACAGGTACGGTGATGTGCCTCGTCACGTGCTTATAAAAATGCAACTTGATCTCTATTTCAATTTTACTCAGCCTATATAGTTATATCAAGCATACCTTACGAGATATGCTTAATGGACATATATATTTACCTCGTTCAAAATTGCAAATCACCCTATCATGAAATAAAAAAATAAAAAAAGGGTCATAAATTTATGAGTTAAATGCAAAAATATCCTATGTGTTATTTTTAATTAGTAGAAAAATCTTTGTGTCATTTTTATTAACAAAAAACTCCCTACGTGAAATTATTTCATTAACATGAAAAATCCCCCGTCTTTTTTATAATTAATTAGCAGAAAGCACCCCTTGTTATTTTCATTAACAAAACCCTCCTCTATGGTCGAAATTGTTTTACTCGCTTCAAGTACGAATATTCCTTATTATTTATAGGATAACTGACAAATATACCCCAATATATTTATCTTTGGAATAAAATGGGAAAACATGACTTAATAACATTTGCAGTGATCCCCATGTAAACTTAAAAAATTGACAGTAACTCACACATTCTCTTAAAATATTAATAAGAACGTACCCTCTGTGGTCAACTGTTAATTTAATAGGTGCAATGAGTCAATAAAATGATTTTACATAATACATGGGTGTTTTGCATTTTGCACTTTAATATATAAGGGGGCATTTTAGACCAATACAAAATATTAACGGTGAAGTACTGGATATCAAATGGAATTGTTTTAGCTAAGTTTTTATTTTAAAAATCACAATTAAGGAATTAAATTTCTACCGATCGACATTCAGGATGATCTTGCAAGACATTCACAAAAAGAAGAAATTACATCATATACCGCAATTAACTCCTTGGCCGGGTCATACTACAATATTCGATCAGGACCCTACTCTACTTTATATGGAAATTACAATAACAAATCTAAAAAGAAGAAAAGGATGAGGACCATGAGGTTATATTGGAAAAGAAGAAAAAGTGAGGTGGCGCCAGGAGGTTATATATGGTACGTGCCTTTTTCTTTCTTGGCCGGTTGGTTAGAATTTTATTTTCTTTGACTTGGGCAATACCTTTGTTTAAATATAGCCATTTTGTTCTTTGCTTTCTACTTTTAATTTATCAATATTATTAATAAATATGGCAACTTTTAAGATTTCAAGTTGTTTACATAGATCTAGCTCTTTATAGCCTCTAGTCAAGTCAAGGTTTGTAAGACCCTAATATTACTACAGTATATTTGATCAAATTAAAGTATCCTCTTTGATAGATATTGGATATCTCCAACAAAAAAAATAAAAATAAAACTCATTTCTTTGTTCTCTAAATGTTCCATAGGATGACCCATAAATCAAATTATGTTATGTTAAAAAAAACAATGGTATATATTTGTACTGATTGATCACTACTTTAATATTATCTCTTTCATCCCTAATATATATGCAAAATAAATTTGAATAAATCTCACCCGTTCATTGAGCAACATCGTCTGCAGTATGAACCAAATAATCTGATATTCTATGGGCTGTAGTTATAAAATAAAATAGAAAGAAAGAGAAAGGAAAGGCATCGTATTCTCTCCATCAACTCTAATGCCACAAATAATGTCTTGTCTACGCCATGGCTTATTCACTGGGCCCCTCATACAAAATACTACTACTAAAAAGAAAATGCATCAAATTCCCCTTAATTAAAAAAAGACAATAAAAGAAATGCATCAAATATATATAACATGACTACTTTTGTAATTACGTACACATTTATTTGCGGATATATCCATCATTGTCTTTTAACGATCGAGTAGGGACTGCTCCATATTATATCTGATCACGTCAATGGTAATGGGTCCACAATATGCAGATTTGCCTAAGATAATACCAAAAGGTGAGGCCACGCATGACCCCCATTTCTACACACTACATTTTTTTTCACCCACAATTATTAATTCATGCATCATATATATAGATTATAGATATATATGTTATCCAATTTAACATATTTAAATTTTATAAATTTCAAAGTCATTAATGAAGTTGTAACTTAGTGGTAAAATTTAAGAACAAAATCAATCTTTGGTTCGAATAGTATTAATTTTGTTAGTTGTTTATTTTTCTATTTTGACATGATAAATATATTCTGATATATTTACTGTTTTTCTTAAAAAAAAATTCCAGTTCAAACTTCATTTGTTATACATATACTTAGGGCATCTCCAATGGAGACCCCATATGGGTCATCAAACCCATTAACTTTCAATTTGATGGCTGAAATAAAAAAAACTCCTCTTCAATGGAGGCTCTATTTGAGCCATCAAATTGATGTCCAGAAGCTCTTGCCATAAAAAATAGGGCCAATTCCTCTTGGCCTCAAATTTTGGTAGGAAAAATTTAACACTACCAACGGCTAGAATATTGAAACGGTAACTTTTTTTTTTTTTGAAAAAGAGCCGTTGCAAAATTTTGTGTATAAATTAAACATCATTTTCATCACAAAATTATACTTGCAACATATCTAGATAAATAAAAAAAAATTACAGGAAATTAAAATCAAAGGAAAAAAGAAAGTTACAAAAATTCATATTAGATCGAAAAGAGAGGTAGAAGAAGAAAAGGTAAAAGTTATATGTTCAGGTCACCGGATAATTGGAGAGGGAGGGCGGCGGTGGTGGCGACGGAGTTCCTTTTTTTTAATTTTTCTTTTTCTTTGATGACTACTTAAAAATATTATCAGATATCTTGATGGCTACTTAAAAATCGACACGTGGCATCGGAAAATCTTATCTATCTTGATATAATATAAATATATTATATTATATGGATACGAAATCTGATCATATACCTTGATATTTGAAATCAAATCGACACGTGACCTTTTTAAATTTTATCATATGATATAATATAAAAAGTTAGCAAGATATAATATTTATAATATACACTTTAGTCTCGTTTTTATATTTGATTGTATTTTTAAATGGGTTTAATTTTGTTTTAATATCAATTTGACTTAATTTTAAATAATTTAAAAAATTGATATTCCATTTTGATGGCTGTGCATTGGAATATAAAACATTTGCAGGGGGCCCCAAGACACTGTAGCAGTCATCAAATGAGTATTTGATTACCCACTTTGATGGCTTAGGATTGGAGATGTCCTTATACCTAAAATATGCAACCTAGCTAAAAGTTGTCTGAATTCGTATGTGGGCCATAGTGATGAATGATACGAAAATCTAGAGATAGTTGTAACTTATACGTACGTAAGCCCCATTGCAACTTAGGTCAATGTTGACGTACACATATGATAAATTTTTTTTTTCCCAAGGGTTTAATCCCTTTCGAGATGGGTCGGGCACATTAAGTGGGTACCTCTCCCAACAGAAATTCGAATCTAAGTCCGCTACTTTGTAGTGACTAGTCCCTTCCACTAAATCAATCACCTGTTGGTACATATGATAATTTTCGCGACAACTCTTGACATATAAATATGATATATTGCAATGATTGCGGCAATTTTCCTAAGAATTTTTTGATAGAAAATGAGATTGTCAATTAATGGTGTAATAATAAATCTTAATCATGATTTATTCTTCAAGAAGCAAGCACCATGTAATTTTTAAAAAAATGGATTAACTAGTAATATAATATGCATTATCGTGTTCATCCATCACACCTAAACCTAATAGACTATTTGATGACACAATTAGTCGTCATTCAATTAAATTTTAAGCATAAACGCGACCACTTAATTCATTAATGAATATATACAGAAAAGAAGGTCAAATGTTGGAGAAAAGATTACATAAATAAAACCAAACCCTCTGACCCAAGTTTCAATTTTGTCGGCGAACCTAACCTCTCAAGTGCCCATTTTCCCAAATTCCATAGCAGTTAAGTCAACCAATCCGGACATCATTGGGGGGCATTTTTTCTTTTATCACCAAAAATTTAGGAATGATTTCCAACTTTTGAGGACAAGACAGCAAAAACAAATTTGTACAAAACCCATACAGCAAATTGTTATAATCAAGTTAGCTTCAATTAATTACCCTAAGATGAGATAATATTCATTGGGTATTGTAAAATAAAAATAAAAATTGAACTCATTGTATCATGTCGTAAGTTGCATCATATGGAGTAATCGTATTTGTGGGTAATTTAATTGAATGGGTAAAACTGGGTATGTTTTGAACTATCAATTTGAAAGAAAGTGGGGACAAAATCTTATTACACGTGTACATATGATAATTAACGCAATTTGGACCAACTTTTTTCAACCTCAACAAAGATGCCTATCAATCATGAAATTGCGTTAGTCTACACTACAAGAAAAATGAATTTTAGTGACAAAATATTAAGTGACATTGTTGATATTGTCACTTTTTGCATACATTTAGTGATAAAAATATTATTTTTGTCACAATAATAATAGTGACAAGTGCAACAGTGACAAAATATATTTTTAAGTTGTCACTAATGACTATAGTGACAAGTTTATGGAACTTAAGTTGTCACTATTGACAATTAGTGACACTCTTTCAGTGACAATCTAGTGACAATAAATATTGTCACTATAATTTAGTGATAACTTTTTAGTTGTCACTATTGGGGTATCACTAAATGTCAATAGTGACAACTTTTTCACATTTCTTGTCACTAGTGTATCTATATACATCGGTTTAGTGAAAATATTAAAATTCTTGTCACTTTGTCATTTACTATTTTGTCACTAAAATTTAAATTTTTTGTAGTGCTAGCTTGGGTTAACTGGGGACAAAATCTTGACAAATTCAATCAATTTGAAAGAAAGGAGCTTATAATTATATTATTCTAAACCTATCAAAAATATTCTTATTCACTTCTACACACCAAAGAGTTTCCCAGTTCCGACGTACTCCAATTCTCTACATGTGATGTGAAGAGAACTAAAAAAGCAAAAGCAAAAGCAATTTTGGGGGGATCAGAATCTATTCCAGAAACACAAAATTATGTCCATTGATTACTTGAATAAAATCATCGACATATTCTTTTCACATTCGTATGGATTGGTGACCCATAAAAACTAAAGAAGTTCTTAACTGATAACTAGCCTCATATTGAAATAATTATTTGTTGTGGAATATGTTTTAAGTTAATTTATTCCATCATCGGCAATTACTACTTTATGATTAGTTAATTTTATGGTTGTCAAATAAATTACCTTTTTACTTCTTTTTTTTTTTTTTTTTTGATAATTTACTTTCAATAATTTAAAGAATAATCTTAAACATTAAGAGCGCAAGGAATTAGATCTTTATGTTCAAAGCGCGCAGAAGGATGTGATGACAGAACGTAGGCCTATATTTTATAAATCTGTATAATTCAAAACATCGATTAAAGTTTCATGACAATATCAAACCGTACTGAAATTGATCAGGACAGTCCACACAGAAAATTAAAAATAAATATAAAATGACAGCACAAGTAGCTAGACCAGATGCTGAATTATGAATAGACAGAAATGGCATAAAAATATTTTATAAAGATTAAAGTTACTGTGGGCCGCCATGCATGGGATATCCAATACTAATTTAAATAGTAGTATTCAGCAGCTACGTACGACACCTAAATTGGTAATTGATTGCTCCATGCATGATGACAACGTCATATTTTGAATTCCATAAAAAAACAACACTTAATTATTCTATATGCCATTGCCAGCCTCTTAATCTTACATTCCTTTCCCATGCATATAACAAAGCAACCACTGAAATGAAGGAAATTTTAGTCTAATTACCACAAGGTCCATAACTACTAAATTATAAAGACTACTATTTCTTAATCAAAAATTATGGCTATTTGTCCAAAATGTTCTTCATGCTACATATAACAAAGCAACCACTGAAATGAAGGAAATTTTAGTCTAATTACCACAAGGTCCATAACTACTAAATTATAAAGACTACTATTTCTTAATCAAAAATTATGGCTATTTGTCCAAAATGTTCTTCATGCTACTTTCAATAAAGCAATAAAGGAGCTGCCTTTGAAAAATAAAACTGGGCAGGGCCCAGATGACAACAAACCTCTTCCACATAAAATCTGGTAGGCTTGGCCCGGATTCAGCATAGTTTTCAGACCCTCTAAAGATACAAATACTCCTCCCCCACCCCACGACCCCACCCTAAAAATAATTTTTTTTTTTTTTTTTTTTTTTTACAAGTATAACTAATATCAATAATAATGCAATGATAGCATGGAAGATATGATTACTGTTCCAGAAATATATAGACCATAGACAAAATGTCTTGACAATGATTTTTCATCTGCCCGCCCTGTAAACTATATTTGGTAATCTTTCATTGCACAGTTTGCTGTCAACTACTGATTTGCTCACGTGATCCACTTTCTAATCATTTTAATCAGTGGTCCTAATTGCATGTTTTCGCCTTTCACTAAATTTTAGGAATAATGTCAATTAACATTTCTAGTCTATAATAATCATGGGATTGGATAAAGCGGTAAATCGAGCTCTACTCACAACAAAAAAAAAAATCAAAATATTTATAATTTCAAAAACATGAAGATTTGAACGAATTGTATCAAACAATAGAATAATTTAAGCTGATGTGATTATCCGTTATTCAAATTATTGTATCGTAATTTATTTGGTTACCCAGTAAACATATGTGAATCCCAAAAAAATCTGATCTCACTTAAAAGAAAATGGGGACACGAGGAATGGAGGATTACTTTAAATTAAGAAGTTTCTTTAGAAAAAGAATTATCTTGTAAAGATGGTAGGGCAAAAATATTATCCTCTGAAATGTACTTTTGATTTCGTGATCTTTTAGAAAAGATTTATTAGCTATATTGCCTGTCATTTTCCCATGTTTCCCACCATTGCTTTCATTCTAAACCAAATTTAGAATAAACTACAAGAACAAAACACTCGTGTGTTTGAACTAAATGCATTTCCAATGTATCTAAATTAAACTAAGTTAAGAGAGAGGGAAACCAGACACAAAAATATTTACCCTTTCAATTTTCATCATCTAGTTTCAAAATTCAAATCAATAATAGTAGTTGGAGGTTTTTCAAAGACCAGATCTTGCCTTCTGATGCTGATGAAACAACAAAGAAATTATAACAAAATTCAGAAGAATGAAAACGAAAAGCAATGCAAGTAAACTAAACAACACTAGCTTAATAAAAATTCACAACTGAATAGTACTTTATACTACATTTTATGATTGCGCAATACCCTTTTGGATATAAATGATAATTATGTTGCACAATAATTAATAATACCTTAATTAAGACTTTTCAGTCAAAGGAATGTTGCTTTCACTTGCATGGAGTGACTTACTTTTGAAATCGCTTTTAGGCTTAATACTCCTTCCCTTATGATTCAGGTCTTCTCGCTTGCTTTCTATCATTTACAGTTTTAGTTCTTTTTGCAGAGATGTTATATTTGATCAGATGGTCAATGGACAGGAAGGAATATGTGTATCTTTGTACATCACATACGGCTATCAATCCTAAGACACAGCGAAATGTCTATGTTTCTATTAACTAAACAGCGCAAGAATGATATTGAGCTAAATTGCTTTCAAAAAGTGAAAAAACTTCATGACTACTCAAAGAATCAGAAGGCATATGTTGCAATACAGTAAGCATAAATTAAAGCCCAAATTATCAGCTAAACTAAGCTAGAAAAATCCAATTTATAAATGCAAGGATCATCAAATGACCTATCAAACCTTTTAATATGATGTTGTTTTCATCCATATTATTCTAAAGATAATAAAAGAGAAGAAAGAGGGCAAAGAAACTCAGCAGACAACAGAGGGTATGTTAATACCTCATTTCCATCGCAAGGACTGCCTAATTCCAGAGTAGATGAGCCCCAAGGACCTTCCGATCAAGCAGACTAAGAAGAATGAGATGGCATCACTAACTTTAGCAATAACAGTTTTCACGAATGGCATGGTTATATCAGCCAGTTCAAGGAAGAGACTGAAGTAGTACCTCCTGCAACACAAAGAAGGACATGTAACTTCAGTTTGGAAGTTCTTGAACTTAGCTTGTATGGATGCATCACTTGGAGCATGAGAAGTATAAAATATTGGAGAAACAACATAAAAAAAAAATGGATAAAAATTGGTTTCAGAATTTGACACAATGATTGCAAAGAAGTCTGAAATTTAAAAGTGCAAGAAAAAAAAAAGAACCAAACAAAAGCATAAGATCGAAATCTCATAAGCAAATATATCACGTGAACAAAAAACAGTGAACTGTAATGATTGATGGAAATTGAATCTCCAAGGAAATATTTTGATCAAAACGATTTTAGATGAGTATAATAACTAATAAAATTGTAACATATGATGATGAGCATCTACAAGTATCCAAGTACCAATTAACCATGCATGCAATGATTAAATAAAATCAGGTAATTGAAAAATAAGAAAAGATGAAGTGTAGTAGAACATACCACCCAGTCAAGGCCCTTAACTCCTTGGTCCTTTTGACAGATACAGAAATGTTGCTGATCACAACAAACCGCAATGATGATGATGGCATGGATGCTCTCCCAAAACTAAGCTTTTTCCACCAACTCAAATTTTCAGCTTCAATCCTGCCGGACCTCTCAATGAGTTGGCTCTCAAGGGTGCAAAGGTCAAATTGATCTTCATACATAGATGCAATTGCCGACATGTTTTGATGCAACCATTGGTTCAATGCCACCTATTACAAAGATCCCTATTCTTTCATAATATTTAAGAAATAAAAAATCTACAAAAACAGCAGCATTGTGATACTCCCAATGCCTTACTCTACATACATCAGTTTACATTATATAGCTCTACCAAATCAACTCCCATCCTAAATTTATGGTATTAAGAGATCTAAACTTGCTGGCTTACCGAGCAAATTTGACCCTACTGTCTCCCATGATATATTATACATAGAATAACTTACACAGAATTGTAACAATAACAATATTAGCAGATATGCGAATTTTGATGTTTTCTGACTAAATAGAAAATCTTATGCTTCACAAGATAAAACTTTTTCTCTATCAGGAAAACAACCCTCGAAGAATAATTCAATCTAAATAGAAATATGTACACAGATAGATTGTCTGCATATTATCATGCAGGCATCTGTTAAATGATATTCTATTTTAAAATGCACGTTCTACGAACTAAAATCTCGACACATGTATATATTAGAATAATATTACTAGTGATTCAAGGACAAGGAAAAAATAAACTCATACCTCATTGCGCAATCTCTGAAGTGCTCTGGTGGATAGAGTACACAGGCTTAAACCAAGGTTGTTCATTTCATTAGACAAGCTACTATCCACGGATATAAGCTCCAAGTACATGCTTGCTATCCCATCTGCTAATGTAATCAGCAAATCTTCTAATAAAGCTACTCCATGCTGGGTGAACAAGCTACAGTTATAATAGCCTCCTTTCCTGTCAATGCATGTATGTTAGAGATTCTTGTTCAAGCATGATCCAATACAGATGAATATACTGTCCTTAAAGGAAGCAAATTTAGCAATTACATTTTCAAATTGCCATAAATTACATTTTCAAATTACCCCTCTTGCTCAAGCCATTAGTGAACTATTAGTGATTGTGCGCGTCAAAATAAAGATGTGTATAAAACTTCTAGTTCGGGTTGAAGTCAATTTAGTCTTGATTCTTGAAAGATACAAACATGAAGAATTAGTGAAAGCAGCACTTTGGGAAATCAAGAACTCATGCTGCAGCCTTCGAAATTGTACGTCAACATGATCGTGGAAGATTCATAAACTCAAAGAAAATAATGTAAATTTCCTTCCAGCAATCTGCTTCTGCCTTCACAAAGATATGTACTTTGAACTCTTTACTTTGGCCAGGGACAAAGCCATAAAATTTGATCAGTCATTCTCTTTACTCAAATAAGAAAAAATGTAAATTTCAATGATGATCTTTTTTATTTGCAGGACATATCTTACCTGCATAATTATATTGTGGTCTTAAGGGAATAAATTGTGAATTCATTGTTATTTGACATCTTGCATTTACCCCAATTAAGGTTTGCGAGCCCCAGAACCTTTCATTTTTAACATATTCCTAATAATGGAAATAAATTCAATAGACATATTTAGGAATTCTTCTATAACAGTGGACCCCACTGTGATCAAGTCAACTCTATCCCCAACTTTGGAAGATCTCCTTTCCTATTGTATATCTATGTCAATGAAATAAATAAGTACTCATAAAAAAGAGGCAAAATAGGGAAAATGAAATACATGTCTAATAGTTCACATGAAAATATGAATGGGAAAAGAAAATCAGCAGGCATTTTGCAAATTAATAAAAGATACAAATCAACTACATGAAAAGCCAGGGGAAACAGAATTTGCAACTCCTTCTACCTTGAAGAACCAAATTTAAGGGCATATATCAATTCCGCGTATAGATTCTCCTTGCCTGACTTTCTGATATTTTGAATTATGTTATCATATCCATTTAGCTTATTGACAACCAAAGAGAGAATTTCCTGATAGAAACCACAAACACCAAAAATGATACTTAGCCATTTTGATCTCTCAGATTATATCTAGAGCAGCATTATGTTTGTCTATGTAGGAAACATACCTTGTCAGGTTTTACGGGAACCAAGCAAAGTTCCTCTTCCAGCCATGCCATGCATAGAGGCTGACAGCATTTTTGAATAATCTCCGCAAAGATGGGCAAGAAATCATCGTTTGACTTTCTAGCAGAGTCTATAGAAATATTAGCAACCTGAATAAGAGAATTGTGAACCTTCTCTTAGTATTGAAGCAAACAAGTTTAAGGCATGAAAAAACAGAATGAGTCAGATATCGGAAATCTAAAAGGAGACAAAATTCCTCCCTTGACAATTTCTCCTTTTAATACATGGTATAAGGTACAAGGGTAAACACTGATGAACAGCATTGATGTGGTAAAAGCGAGCAAATGTGCGTATTCGGGAGCAAGAGAAGGTTCTTCGACGACATGGAGAGGTAAGCTTGAACGATAATAATAATGTAAATGGAAAAGCACCCAACATGTTCTAGTGCCCAGGAATGTGCCATCTTCTGTAGGGAAACGATGCACACAATGACTATAAACTCTAATCAATTATATTTCCACTATAATCATCAATCATCTTAATGAATATTTTCTAAGTGTCCTTGCTTTTCCTTCTATACTGATTGTCCAAGATTAACAAGTTTTTCCTTCCTAAAAACATCACAAAGGTACTGAAAGCAAGTCTAAAGCAACAAAATAAAAAGTGCCTGCCTCTTTGTTTAGCCACTGCAATGATGCCCACAGCAATCTTAACCTTGGACCCTCAGCAATAGCACACAAATTTGAAGGCTCTTTTGCAGGGTTTTGATTGAATTCAGCAACTCTTTCTCTTAAATCTACCTCATTTTTAATAGTAGATAAGGAATCCATAAGCTTTGCTTTAACAACATCCCAGGCAAATTGCAAGTAAACTACATCATCAACTGCCATTGCACTGCAATACACGAACAAAAACTAAATATGAACCCTTGTTAATTTATATGCAGAGAAAGTTAATATCTTCAGGAGTTCAGGAAAATGAGATATTTGTCAAAACATAATGAGACACCCACTAACCTTCCTTACCTACCCGAGGAGGAAGAATTTTCATGGACCATGTCAACATTGGAGTTGCTTCTTTGAGTATTGTACAGGGACTTCTGAGCTGGAATTACTCCAGCCATATATGTAAGGGTTATACTCGCTAGAAGAAGGACTTGGTCCATGATAGGAACCCATTCAGAAGTAATTGCAACATCAGCATTTACTAGGGCACTCAAGCAACAGCACCTGCGAGTCTGTTGTTTTGGGTTTCTATTTAGTATTCTCGAGTGAGGATCAATGAGCTTGCAGACTTTCCATGGCGACAACTGGTTAACTTTACAACTCCGACGAAGGAAGTTGCTAGGGGTACATTATCCATAAAGATAAACCGTTAGCCAAGAAGCCAAATGCTTACAAAGGCTTGAGCAAGCAATGAAAATCCATAGTAAGCTGACTGATGCAAATCTAAGTTACAAACGACATAACTAAGACACTCTAGAGATAGAATCAAAGCAAATATGAGAAGAAGCAATTATCAATCACAAACAATATGGCACACACATGCATATGAGAAGAATTAAACACATATAATAGAGAAAGAATTAAAGGAAGCATGTATAAGAATCAATTATCCAAAATTAATGTATATATATATATATATATATATATATATGTATATATATATATATATATGTATGTATAGCATTCTAATCTCTGTACATCATATTTAAATCCCAAACAAACATCATCAAAAGTCATTTGGCACCATGTCTGTTTCTTTCTTCTTCTTTTATTCTCTGGCGGTGATTACTCCTACAATATTGCTAGATAATTTTCCAGAAGTGTGAAACATATTGTGGCATGGGCCTTCTTCTAGGAGTGTTCATGCTCATACAATCTGATTTACATCCATCAGTTCAACGAGACCCACAGCGACATAAATTTGTAACTATTACATGATTAAAAGAAATCATGAAATGGAAGTCATAAAGGAAAAGGGTGCTCCAAGTGATGATCAAGAATACCTTCTGGGTGGGACATATGGAGTTTTGGCAGGAAGGAATTGCTTCTCTGTAACATTTCCATGAGCTAGAAACCTGACATTGGATGGAATAGCCACGTATTCTGCCATTAGCGAACTCTCTTCCTATTTATCAACACGTTATGTAGCTAGGGTACATTTTCGAGAAATGCTCATTGGCATCATCTTTCAAACTAGAGCCTGCAAATCACCACGTTCGGTAACTTAGTGATTGCACGCATGAAGCATACAAAATTTAATCTACATAAAATGGTGCTATTTGTTGCAGTAAGAGATATATTATAAATCCCTGTTTATTATTGCAAATACACTTCAATCTACTAAATTTCGAGCTAGACTGTTACATAATTACACAACAAAAAAAATATTCCTATTCACCATTAGCTTGCATCAATTTCTCAAAGCAAAAATAAATCAAATAACCTGCTTACTGTTCCGTACTAAACTATTGTATTCGTCACACAACCCAACCAGTGATGCAAATAAATCACCGATCTATTTCAAATCATCCTAGATTACTCACATTATATAGACACTTGACCAAACACGTCAAGTCAATAATAACATAATGCATCCTCAATCTAGGTTTATTCAAATGAAAGAAAGTCAACAAGAAGTATATACCATGTCAGAGCAAGCAAAAACTGACAAGAATATTTGAAAAAAAATAGATTTGAGGCAATGGAGGGAAAATTACAAAAGATAATTAGGGTTTCACCAAAATTGGTATCAGAATTGCACGAACTGAAGCGGTGGTGGGGAAAAGATTGGATATGTGCGAACCTCGTTTTTCACATGGAATTTTGCAGTCGCAGAAGATGAAAGAATTAACGGCCAACAAATAATAAAGGATGAAGTATCACTACAATAGTCAAAGCTTTCAAAGGACTGAGATGAGAGATGAGAGAATTGGACGAAAATATATGACGGGCTTTGGCCCAAATTATTTGGGCACTTTTCTGTTTGGGTCTGGTCCATTGGGCACTTTTTATCATGTTTTTAAATTATTATTATTTTAGACTTCGATTTTGAATTTAACATAAGAGGAATAAATACTTGAGTAATCTAGAGCTTAAAAAAATTTGGTAATCTACTAGACGCATTCTATCTAACTTCTAAGCGTGCTATGATCTAATATTAAAGAATTTGTTTAATTATTTACCTTTGAACATAACAATCTCTTGGATTTTGTTTAACTTTAACACAAGAAATCAGTCACGGTACTTAATATTATCTCGACGAACTTTTGACAATTGGGGTGGTGGCGCAGTTGGCTAGCGCGTAGGTCTCATAGCTTCTGAGTGATCCTGAGGTCGAGAGTTCGAGCCTCTCTCACCCCATTCATCTTTTTTATTTTATTTTACAGCCCCGACCCGATTCTTGACCGACCTATGATTTTGAGTACTATCCTTAATGACCCTGATCCGTCCCATTTAACATTATTCTCTCTTTTTTATTTTTTTAATTATTTTTCTTTTAATATCACTTGCAAACCATCACAAAACCCTAATCTTTATCACTCCCAAAAACCCTCCACCGCCCCATCTCTCTCTCTTTGCTTCCCACTCGAACTCGAAAATGGTGAAGAGAAGCAAAAGTACAGCAACTTTCATTTTAAACATATCATCTCGGTTATCCTTTTTCTTTTTGTATATAACAATAGTGATGTTTGTGTATACGTGTTTTTTTCTTCAGAGAGCAAGAGCAAAAGGGTGACATTGAGGAAGAAGCATAAGATAATAAGGAAGGTGAAGGAGCACCACAAGAAGAAAGCGAAAGAAGCAAAGAAATTGGGTCTCAACAAGAAGCCCAGGGTCGAGAAGGACCCCGGAATCCCCAATGACTGGCCATTTAAGGAACAGGAGCTCAAAGCACTCGAAGTTCGCCGTGAGCGTGCAATTCAAGAACTCGAAGACAAGAAAGCTGCCAGAAAGGAGAGGGTAAAAACCAAACTTATATTTCGAATTTTGTATCCACTGTGTTTGGTGTTTATGATAATTTGAATGATGGGATGATTGAAATGTATTTGTTTACTCTCTTCTTTGTGCTGTATTAGTTGGTTGGAATGATTGTTTGATGAAAAGTTGACCCAATGAATTGTTGCATTATAATCTTCTTAAGATTGTGTTGCAATTATTTTTTGGTTTTAAGGTATTCGTATTATTACTTTTCAGCTGCGGGATTAATTGGAGTGTTTTTTGCTGCATTAATGTCCAACAGAAGATTAGGTTGTCAAGCTTGTTAAACATTGTAGTATCTTCGTGTAACTAATCAGTGCTGTTTTCTTAATAACCTAGCCACCTATTCTGAAAACCAAATTAGTAAGTTTAAACTCTTCCATATCCATAGTGGTATGGTATATATGGGGTTATACTGAAATTTATATAATTCGAGGAATATGATAGTTATTATCTGTTTTATCTGGAAGCGCGGGTATCTAAGATTTCTCTGCTTCCTAAGCCAATTCCGGCTTAGATATAATCTGTGGAGGAAGTTATTCCTCAGCTTAAGTAAAAAATTAGTAATTATGATTTTGGTGTTGCACACTATTGTATTAGTTAGTTTAGAGAAACAATATTCTTTGATTTAACTGTTGTTGGCACTTTTCATGTTGTTTAATCTGTTTATGTATGCAACTTTGTTCTTCTCCTTAGGCTAAAAAGAGAAAACTGGGGCTGTTGGATGATGAAGAAATAAAAGAACAGAATTCTGCTGAGGAGAGGGTCACTGATGATGCCACTCCAAGTACAAGAAACCGTGGTATGCAACTACTACTCTTTAATTTGGAGTTATTAGGTGTCATTTTTTTTTTTTTTTGCCTTATTCTTTGGATTTGAACCTTTTCTAAATTTATTGTAGACCATTCAGAGAGGGCTTTTTACAAGGAGTTGGTCAAAGTTATTGAAGCTTCTGATGTGATTCTGGAAGTTCTTGATGCTCGTGATCCCCTGGGTACCCGATGTGTTGACATGGAAAAGATGGTTATGAAATCAGGGGCTGATAAGCATCTTGTTTTGCTCCTCAATAAGATTGGTATGCTTGTTCTGCCCCATGTTATAAGAGTTCTTAAGTTCCATTTTTATGCCAAATTATTCAAGTATGCTCGCTGAAGTTTTTTAGAGCGTGTGATTTATTCCGTTTGCAAGTTTGCGTTTCAACCCTTGAAATTATGAGACTATCGCAAACAGTTAGTATTTTTATTATCATAAATGCTTTTGCTCTGAAATGTGATTCTTAATTGATAATTATTAACAGAAATGCAATACACAACACTAACATCATGTTGTTTACATCTCAGATCTTGTCCCTCGTGAAGCTGTTGAAAAGTGGCTCAAGTATCTTAGAGAGGAATTACCAACAGTTGCCTTCAAATGCAGCACACAAGAACAGAAATCAAACCTTGGGTGGAAATTTAATCCAAAGGCTAAGAAAGCTGCAAACACTGGAAAAGTTAACAATCTTCTTCAAACAAGCGACTGTCTGGGGGCTGAAACTTTAATAAAGTTGCTTAAGAACTACTCAAGAAGCCACGAGGTATTGTTAGAAACATTTCATTCAAGTCAGATTGCACAGAGAGTTAAACCCCATTTTCTTTTATTAATAGTCTCTCTTTTTTTCCTATGCATATATTATAGCTCATAGTGTTCTTTTTCGTGTATGAAAAAAATAATGCAATGTTTGATGCAGATTAAAAAATCTATAACCGTGGGGATTATTGGTCTCCCTAATGTTGGTAAAAGTAGTCTAATTAATAGCTTGAAAAGATCTCACGTTGTCAATGTTGGTGCTACTCCTGGGCTGACAAGATCTTTGCAAGAAGTTCAGCTGGATAAAAATGTTAAATTACTGGACTGTCCTGGTGTTGTGATGCTTAAATCTACCGAAAATGATGCATCTATTGCTCTTCGAAATTGCAAGAGAATTGAAAAACTAGATGATCCTGTTGCACCAGGTATGTGCACTTGTTCTCTACCTTTTTCTCCTACCTCTTTTAGCATCATAATCAGGTGTTTATTATTTGTCTGTTTCATTTATTATGCAGTTAAGGAAATTCTCAAGCTTTGCCCAGAGAGCGTGTTGGTGACATTATTCAAGGTCCCAAGTTTTGAGTCTGTTGATGATTTCCTTCAGAAGGTTGCTACTGTGCGGGGAAAGCTCAAAAAGGGTGGTGTTGTAGATGTTGATGCTGCTGCAAGGATTGTTTTGCATGACTGGAATGAAGGTTTTCTCCCTTTCTTGAAATAAAATGTTGAAGAACTTATTTTAGCCCATAGACGACATGATCCATAATTCTGCTTATAGTAACTATATATATAGACTAACAATCTCATCAGACATGTATGTTCCTTTCTATAATTCAAAATATCTTTGCTTTGAGGGATTTAAATAGTATTTAAGAAATTATGTCCTATTATTAATTAGTCTGTGTGTTTTTTGCACTTGCAGGTAAAATTCCATATTATACTATGCCTCCCGCTAGGACCGTAGAGGACCCCGCCGAGGCAAAAATAGTTACTGAACTTGGGAAAGAGTTTAACGTGGATGAAGTTTATGGAAGTGAATCTTCATTTATTGGCAGTTTGAAATCTGTCAATGATTTCAATCCTGTTGAAATTCCATCAAATGGTCCTTTGAATTTTGACATGACGATGCTCGAGGTTTGTCATCTCTCCACGTGATTTTTTCCTCACCTGAGTCCTGAGACTAGCTATCAGGCAAAAGTATATAGGATAAGCATGATACATTTTCTATTTTATGCAGTTACATTATATTTATTATATTCCAAATGCAGGGTGATGGACAGCCGCAAGGTCCTGTTCAAGGCAATGTCGATGACCAGGTTATGGTATCTAACGAAGAGGGTGCAGTTCCTGAAGATGATAAATTTACCAATAAAGGGCAAAATAAGAAGCTATATACCGAGGGGGGAATGCTAAATACCAAGTTGAGAAAAGCAAAGAAGCAAAAGCAGAAAAAGGAAAATCAACCATCTTCAATGGAAGATGATTCAAATGGCGATTATGACTTTAAGGTTGATTATGTCAGAAAGGAGGATGCAATGGATGTCGGGGATGAGGATGTCGTGGCTGATGGGGATAATAAAAATGGATTTGAACTACCTTCTGAAGTTAAGTTGAACAATGAATAACATTATCAAGTTATTAGTTATTACTTCATTCAAAATGAATCATGATACATCATGTAGCACAGTGAATTTTGTTGATTGTTAATGCAAAAATTCGAGTGACTTTTTGCTGCATTTTGATGTATGGTTTTTACGAAAATTGATGTATATAGATGTGACTGCAATTGCTCATTGACTCTAATGTAGCAGGATAAAAAGATAATAAGTTCATTGTTTGGTAAAGGTGACAGGTTTATTATTATTAGGTGTGCACCATAAATTGGCAATCTTCTGCAAAGTGCAAACATGCGGCTTGTTTGAATTGTGCATGCTTTATATCATAGTAGTATATAATACTAGAATTTTGAGAAATGAGAGAAATGGTGTCTCAAAAAAAAGAAATGAGAGAAATGGCTTGTTGGAATTGTTGATGTCATATAATATAGTACTCCTAGTATTTTCATTATTTTGAGAAATGGGAGAAATGGATGTTGGAACTGTTTTTTGCCGAGTTTTCGTAAATGATGGGATTTTATTTATTTATTTATTTTTTTTGTTTTTATAGTGAATAATCTCTTCCACTAGACTAATCACCTGCTGGTAATGATGGGATTTTATAAATATACTGTATCTTATAAATTTATGTATTAGTTTTTTAAATGTTTGACAAATAAGAAATTTCCTGCATCCCTTTTTTTTTTTTCTATCCATCTTAGGTAAAAGTTAAAAAAATAATACTTTTAAGTATTATTATATAAATATTTTAAAAAATTGCTTTTTTGGTACCATAGGATAGGGTGACTTGCACTTTTGGTACCATTTGATATGAAAATGCAAATTTGGTACCATAGGATAGGTTTTCATTGCAACTTTGGTATCAAACCCAATTTTTCTACAAAGTTAATGGCAATTTACCCCCTACTAAATGCATAATGTTCAATTTAACCCCTCGTGATTTTTAAAAAAACATTTTATCCCTTGAAATTTTGTAAAAATTTCACATCGTCTCCCTGATATTTTTATAGGCGGCACTTAATCCACTTTTATTATGATAATGTGATTTTTTATCCATTGTGTTATGATAAATGTGGCAATTTATCCCCCTAAGTTAAATAAAATAGTTTGCATGCATACTCTCAATTTCGGCAAGTGAGTTACAATCTCCGGCTGAAGGGGGTAAATTGCTTCATTAAAATTTTACAGGGGGTAAATTGATTTTTTTTCAAATTATAGAGGGGGTAAATTGAATATTATGAATTTCATTGGGGGTAAATTGCCATTAACTTTGTAGAAAAATTGGGTTTGGTACCAAAATTGCAATGAAAACATATCCTATGGTACCAAATTTGTATTTTCGTATCCAATGGTACCAAAAGTGCAAGTCAGTCTATCATATGGTACCAAAAAAGCAATTTTCCCTTTTTTAAAAGTAGTGGTGTCAAATATGTGAGAGGGTATTTTTAAGATTTATTTCGGGTTTAGTCTTTTAGTGGAAAATTGTAAATGTGAAGTTAAAAAAAAAAAAAATTAACGATGATATTTCTAAGAATATTTCTCAATAAATTTGACTATTCATCGTGGATAAGTCGTGTTGAATCGATAGAGAGTCAACATAGAAATTGGGGTGAAGGAAAAATCTTATGCTAATGAAGTCTTTAGTTTGAAAATCATGTATACATAGATGCAATTGCACAGAGTCAAATTGAAACCTTCAAACTTATTGTCTTTAATTATGACTTCTATATGTCAAAACTTCTAAGTTAGAATCATTATATCCATAATCTCTTCCTACTTTAAAGTTCACACTAATATATGTTTGTTTTAAACATTTCAAACCCGTTGCAAATTGCTTTCATTAGTACTAGAATGTTAACAATTAGTTAAATTATATATGAACTTAATTGAGTCAACAATTTTAATAGGTTGAAAATATTATGGAGTTTTCTATTTTTTAGTGGAATATTTAAATTGCATGTGTATCCTACAAACATATCAATAAAATGAAACCACTATTAAAAAGATAGCAAAACTATACATATTTTTAGAGCATGTTCGCCCAATTTCAATTCCCCGAAAGTTAACAGAAGTTAAAACCAAGTTTTATCTTTTTTTCTAATTGTTGGGGAACTTTGACTTATTCTCTCCTGTACTAGAAGTTCAAAAATCAAAATTAAACACTAATAAATAACTTTTTAAAGTTAAAATCACTTTTCTTAAAACTTTTGCAAACAATTTTGACTACTTATTTGTTGGCCTTTTATAGATATAAATAAATATAATTGAACCGAAATTCATAAGTTGCATAAAAGACGAAGTGGTCGTGTTTCTGGTTTACGAAAATAACTTTAGGGCCCATTTGGATAGATGGATTTGAGTTGGGTGGATTTGAAATCCCTTGTCAAATCCATCATGCTATTTTGATACAAAATTAAATCCATTCATTTGAAATCCTGAATTTTAGTCCAATGGATTTCAGTCCAATTTTAAGTGAATTGGAAATTCCTCCTTAAACTAGTCACTTGAACAAAAATTCGAATTGCACTTTTGGTTCCTCCATTTTTGGAAATTGCAATTTTGACCGCAGATTTTCGAAGAACCCAAAATTACAATTCAGTTCAGAATTATCATAAATAAAAAAATTTAAGTCGGACCCTGATTTTCGGGAACCAAATTTGCACCTTTGGTCCCTCAATTTTTGGATATTGCAATTTTGACCCTATTTTTTCGAAAAGAATTGCAATTCAGTCCAGTATTTTAAGAAAATAAAAATTTCAAAGGATTTCAAATGAATGGATTTGAATTTCCAATGATTTGAAATCCATTCATTTGCAATCTCTTGTTTGGATAATTTTTTTTACAAAGGATTTCAAATCCATTCATTTAAAATCCATTGTTTGGTAAGAGCCCCAGAGTATATTAATCTTGATGCCGGATGAGTAGCAGGAAGAAGAACTAGACGAACTCACAAAATATGACATCTCCAGATCAATTAATTTCAGTTTCATCCTCTTTGTCTTTACCCCGTCATTCTACCAGCAAAATTGAAAACCTTGTAGAATACTCCACTATACCAGACTCCGATGTAATTGAAACTTTTGTATATCATTTGTGTTATTTGAAATTTTCAATCGTGCCTTATAATTTGCTCTATGAGTTAATTCTTGTTGTTGATATCGGGATAAAATCGCATAAATCGATTTGGGGCAAAATTATAATTTTTGTAAATTGAGGGACCAAAAGTGCAAATTCGAATTTCAGAAAATCTGGGGCCGAATTGAAAATATTAATTTTTTGAAAATTATGGACTGAATTGGAACTCTGGGTTTTTCGAAAAGCTGGGGTCAAATGGCAATTTTTGAAAATTATGGGACCAAAAGTGCAAATTTTGATTTTTGAAAATCAGGTGCAGAATTGAAAATTTTAATCTTTTGAAAAATATGGACTGAATTGCATTTCTGATTTTTTGAAAATATGGGGTCAAATTGTTATTTTTGAAAAATAAGGGACCAAAATTGAAAATTTGGAATTCTGAAAATCAGGGGCCGAATTGAAAATTTTAATCTTCAGAAATTAACTGAATTGTAATTTTGGGTTTTTCAAAAATCTAGGGCCAAATTGTAGTTTTTGAAAATTGAGGGACCAAAAGTGTAAATTCGAATTTCTGAAAATTTGGGGCCGAATTGATTTTTTTTAATTTTCTAAGAATTCTGAACTGAATCACAATTCTTGGTTTTTCAAAAATTTGGGGTCAAATTGTAATTTCCAAAAATTGAGGGACCAAAAGTACAAATTCGAATTTATGAAAATATGGCCGAATTGAAATTTTTTATTTTCTTAAAAAAAATTATTCATGAAAATTCTGGACTGAATTGTAATTCTGGGGTCAAAATTGTAATTTCCAAAAATAGATGGACCAAAAGTGCAATTTGAATTTTTTTAAATAGTAGCCGAATTTTGAAAATTCTGGACTTAATTGCATTCTAGGTTTTTTTGAAAATCTGGGATTAAATTGCAATTTTTAAAAATATACAATGTGGACTTTTTTTAAGTGGATTTCACATTACTAGTTTAAGGAGGAATTTCCAATTCACTTAAAATTGGGCTGAAATCCATTGGACTAAAATTTAGGATTTCAAATGAATATTTAATTTTGTATCCAAATAGCATGATGGATTTGACAAGGAATTTCAAATCCACACAACTCAAATCCATCCATCCAAATGGGCCAGAAGTGTTTTTTTGTTAGAAATAAGTCGAAAAATATTTCTCTTAAATTGTTCGAAAAACCCCTCAGTTCCATTTCGAATATATTATGTTCTAGAAACTTGTCATTTACATTTTCTAACTTTAAAACTTAATATATTTTACATTTGAGAAGAGAAAAACATATAAACACACGTATGGAAAAAAAAAATTTAAAAATATATTTAAACACAATATAATGGTGGCTCCTAAAGAAGATAAGCATAAAGAGAAAAAGATAAAAGAAACAGCATATAACTTATCATTATTATTATTATTATTATTATTATTACAATTAAAACAATAAGGGCTTGTTTGTTTGGCGTTTTTCAAAAAAATTCGTGTTTGGAAAATGCCAAACAAACGTGTTTTCTATTTTCTGAAATAAATTTTTCTTCTCTCAATTTTCTCAAACTATTTTTTCAAAACCCAAACAAACAACAATTTTCTTATCTCTAAACAAAACTTATACAAATTCTACTCTGATTTGACATAAAGTAACATATCTCTTACACAATTTATCTAACAACAAACATGATTTGACATAAAGTCTTACACATCTTACACCTACAACCTAATTCGTTCAAAAAAAACCTATATCTACTTTATTTCTCAAACTACTCTCTCAAAACTCAAACAAACAACATTACGCAAATCGATATTATTTCACAAACTTTCACTACCCTCTCAAATTACTTTTCCAAACACCAAACAAACAGGCCCTAAAGCACCTGAGTTTGTCATTATGAAAGTAGTTTGGGTGATTAGTGTTTTTTGAAAATTTAATATTGTACATAATTTGAATTGATGTTTGGTTGTTGGAATTTAAAAGAGAAAAATAAGTGAAAAATGAATGAAAATGTCAAATTAATAATTTTATAGGCTAAGTAAAAACTTAGATAGATTTTAATTTTGGTTGAACCTTGGCGCTTTTGGCACTTTGCACCACGTAATTATAGAATTTTGGCACTTTGCACCTTAATTTAAAAATTTTGGCACTTTGCACCCTGAAAATACAATTTAGTTGGCACTTTACACCCTAGTGTGTGTTTTGAAGAAAAAATTAATTGATTGAAGGGTAATAGTTATTTTCGTATATTTTTAGCACTTTGCCCCCTAAAATTATAGATTTTGACACTTTGCACTCCGAAATATAGAATATTGACACTTTGCACCCAAAAATATAATTTCTGACATTTTCAACCCCGACTTAATATCATAATCTAAAATCCTATAATTTCAGGGTAAATGCCAAAACCCGGTTATGTACCAAAAAGAAAATAATAATAATAATAAAATTTAGGATATGACTGAAACATCGGATTGAGTAAACCAGCCAAGCATACTTCCACTGAAAGCCCTGATGTCTGCTGACTAAGAATTAGAACACAAAATTCAAAAATTCCCCTACAATGGCATATCCGTTATTTCCCATCTTTCACCAGGGTAGTTTAACAACTCCCAAGCATTGACACATACACACATCATCGTCCCCGCGTCGTCACGCTTCCTCTCCCAAATTTCTCTCCTTTTCCTTCTCTCTAGATTTCAGCCCCCAATATAAAATCCATTTCCCCCTCATACTTTCTCTCTCTACATCCATACACACCATCTACATACACATAATAGGCTTTAGCTTAGGGTTTATCTGAGAGAGAGTATAGAAATGGGGCAGCAATCGTTGATCTACAGCTTTGTGGCGCGTGGGACAGTGATCCTGGCCGAGTACACCGAGTTCACCGGAAATTTCACCGGAATCGCCGCTCAATGCCTCCAGAAACTCCCCGCCACCAACAACAAGTTCACCTACAACTGCGATGGACACACCTTCAATTACCTCGTCGAGGACGGATTTAGTAAGCCTCGCCGTTTCTGATCTGTCACTCTTCTAGGGATACTTTCGTTTAATTTTATTAGATCTCAGTTGGATGTGAATGTTTTAGTTGTTACAAGTCATGAGTCGGTTTTAAATTTATGCTAGATGTTATGTTGTTTTGTTTGATAAATACTATTATAATTTTACGTCAAGGTTGTCGATTCTTCTGCCTGGTGCGTTGCCGATGGAAGATCATTAGATCACTAAATCTTTAATTTCAAGAGGTTTTTTACAAACTTATGTGTTTTTTATTTATGTTACCAGTTAATCATGCAATAATGTGCGTGCCAAGTTTATTTTATGCTTTCTTCTTTGCTGGAACTTTAACCAAGGGTTATTTGCTTTGGTGATTTATTTGTTTCTTGTAGAGAATTGAGGACTCTACAACTGCTATTTGACCTAGCCCTGATGATGCCCCGTATTTTCAGTCTGTCAATTTTTTGTATCTAGTTTATTGCTATAAACTGCAGGATCAATAGCCCATATGTTTCAAGATGCATCTTACAGGCAGAACTCAGAGTTTGTTATGTGTATTGTCTGGTAGACTACATTGCACTTCTACTATAAGTTAAAATGTTGGGCCTTGGTAGTCTTTCAAGGATCTTGTTGTTATTTTGTTGGGAATGCTAGTGCATTTGCAGTTTTCAACAAGTATATGGTGTATTGGTCTTGCTTGAATATAGGTTGTTATCTGAATTTTCATTTTTCCTTAACTTTGTTTGGTGTACTGACTTTTTATGTTTTCAAATGGCAGCATACTGTGTTGTGGCTGTTGAATCTGTTGGGAGGCAACTTCCTATGGCATTTCTTGAGCGAAGTAAGGAAGAGTTTACCAAGAAATATGGTGGAGGAAAAGCTGCCACCGCAGTTGCCAACAGCCTGAATAAGGAGTTTGGGTAATGTTCTCTTTCAGTCCCCATTCTTTTTCTTTATTGTGATAATCTCATGCATAACTTTTTTAGCTGACAGTTTCTATTTATGGCATGATTACCACGATTTAGGCCCAAATTGAAGGAGCAAATGCAATATTGCGTGGATCATCCAGAGGAGATCAGCAAGCTTGCTCAGGTGAAAGCTCAGGTTACAGAAGTCAAAGGGGTGATGATGGAAAACATCGAAAAGGTAAAGTAATATCGCTAGTTGGCTGAAGTTAAATTATGTCAAGGATGGTGGATGATTCAACATTAAACCTTTTTTGGCATTGCAGGTTCTTGACCGTGGCGAGAAAATTGAGCTCCTAGTGGATAAAACTGAGAATCTTCGTTCCCAGGTCTGTAATAACTTTTTAGTTGTTATAGTTTCATCATCTGTCCTGATGCGCTATAAACTCGGATCTCTTGGTTTTATCTATTGAATGTAAAGCCATGTGCTATAAAAATTTAGCTGAGATCACAAAAAGGTGGCCCTATAGCAGGAATTTTTATAAAAGTGGAATTTAACCATTGGGGATCAGCATAGCATACCTCGTCGGGCTAAATATGCAAAAAGTAGTACTGCCAGAGCTTAAGTACTGATGAACCTCCATTGTTTATTTGTTTATGTACGTTGGTACCATGTTTCGTATTATAGCATATGAGAAGAATATACTATTTAAAATTTTGTAAACTTCTCTTGACTTGATCGTATTTGGTGACCCTTCCTTCACTTTTCTTTTTATTCTCTCTGCTTTTCCGTGAAATTAAAATATTGATACCCTGTTAAATTTGTTTTTACAGGCACAAGATTTCAGGACACAAGGAACACAGATGAGGAGGAAAATGTGGCTGCAGAATATGAAGATAAAGCTAATCGTTCTTGGCATTATCGTAGCTCTGATCCTTATCATAGTGTTATCAATCTGTGGTGGATTCAACTGTCATCGTTAATGTGCCTTGTATAAACACACACTCACGTTGCCTCATCATCATTTCAATAGCTTTCATTTCCCTTAATTTTTTTGATTGCATTTCCCCCATGCCTTCTGTATTTTGTGAGACTGGAGAACTTGTATAGTTTGTATTTTTGAATCCTCTTGATGCAAATTGATGCTGATGGTGATTCTTGAACCGGATTCTAAGTTCCAATTTGTTTGGTTTCATGAAATCGTGTGCACTAAAGAGGACCAATATTTTGAAACAGAACAATATCAACTTCTCAGTTTCTAACTCTACTAGGATACACATTACTAGCACCACTAAATATTTTACAGAGCCCACACTACCTTGAACCTTAAGCACTTGCCATAGAGCAAAAGAAAGACTGAGGGCGTATATTTTCAATATCAAGTGTAACTTTGAAATTAATGTTTAAAAAGCAATTCTAAGACACAATATAACTATAGATTTAGATGAACATCAAACGCTTTTTTGAGTTTCCATTAGACTTGAAAGCAAAAAAGTAACTGTACCACGAGCTTTCACTTTTTGCATATTAATCTTTCGCATGATACGCCGATGTAAGAATCAATAGATGGAGATATACAGTGTTGATCTTATAGCCGGAAAACAAGCAAATAGACAGAGAATCTCTTTTATCAATCTTCCTCGGTCAATTGCTAAACATTTATTTCCATGTTGTCAATTAGCCTTACATTTCCAAACCATGCAGCAACACAAAACACAGCAGGGCTCTTGATCTCGTTCATCGATTCCAAACTTTCTTGGTCTATAATCTGTTTAGCATGCCGAGATCATTAAATAACACACCAGTTCAAAGTTCAATCTGATCTCAGATGTAATAAAATATAACCTAATTTTAAGCAAAATTAATTGAAATCCAAAGAGAAAATAACTTTTATGAGATCACCTCGGCATAATCAACTTCTCCTCCGGCTTCGTGTATGGCATGAATCACAGAATCTCTCAACACTTTGCAATCTATATTCCCCTTTCCTGCTGCAGATTTAGCGTTGGACAATGACTTGCTTATTGACAAAGCCTGCGGTAAAGGAAAATAGCGTCTTCTTTGGTTATAGGAAACAATAGGAGGGAAATGATTACAACAAGTATCTTCAGTTTATAGATTAATTAGAAAACACCATATATTGTTTGTAGTCTTGGTGCATTTTTCTCCATTTATTCTTTTACATCTTTCTTGACATATATATTTTAATTAGCGTTTACTAAACACAATATTATATCTAGACAAATAACATCATCATCTTGCACTTCAGTTCAGTATATAGTCCAAACAAGAGATTCATCAGTAGTAATGAAGGAGACCTTCTTTCTCTCCTCCGGAGATAGGCGCACATTACGTGAACTCCTTGCTAGGCCATCTTTGTCTCGTATCAACTCTGCACCAATCACTTTTATGCCAAAATCAAGATCTCGAACCTGAAAAAACAAAATTTATTATATATTTGGTTCTTGAATTAAAGCATCATAAAAAGGACAATGAAAATGAACAAAAATTAAAGCCTGAAGCACTATCATTAGATGTAACAAAGATAATTTACATGGTATTTTACTCACTATATATCTTAAGATTAAGTAACAAAAACCCAAAAACAAGTAATATAAAACAAATTACCAAAAAAAAAAAAAAAAAAAAAGTAACTTGAAACACTAGGTGCATCAACACAAGATTTGTTTTTCTCCATCTACGAAGGAGGTCAAGTACTGACAATATTCTTTTACTTTGGCATCATACCTCAAACTTCATTTACTTCAATAAAAGCAAAATAAACTATATCCCCACCCTTAGTCACATTAGGAGAGGTCTCATATAATATGTATAATGCACCTCGAAACGGATTAAGTCATGTCTAAACCCTGAATAACTTACACAATTGAAGCAAAAACTAATCTAACAAATAAACTTTTTGAATTCCTAGAAAACAGAGAAAATGGAAGAGAAAACTAACCATCCTTTGTATGATCCTCCATTGCTGATAATCCTTCTTACCAAACACAGCAACATCAGGCTCAACAATATTAAACAATTTTGCAACAATAGTAGCAACCCCTCTAAAGAAAACAGGCCTACTCTCTCCACACAAACCCTTTTCCAATTTTTCAACTCTGACCCAAGTCTCATGCCCCATTCCACTATTCTCCACACAAGACACAACCTTCACCTCTTCTTGATTTTCATCATTTTTAACACCATTATTTTTTCCATAATCGTACAAATTTTGTGGGTGGAAAACAACATCAACACCACCTGGAATTGACTTTAATTTCTGAATATCACCAAGAAAATCTGATGGGTATGTGGATAGATCCTCGTTTGGGGAAAATTGACCTGGGTTTACATAAATTGAGACAACTGTGAAGTTTGTGTGTTTGTGAGATTCTTGAATTAAAGAGAGATGACCTTCGTGAAGATAACCCATTGTAGGGACTAAGCCAATTGTCTTGGATTGAGCTCTGATGGATCTTGACCACTGTCTCATTTCATGTTTATCTGTTATTATTGTTGGCTCTTTGTTTCCCATATTTTGTAGTGTGTCTGGTATTGCGGAATTCAAGATTGGGAGATTTAGAGTAGGGATTCTAAGGGTTAATCATAAGAAATTGAAGGATGTTCGTTCTTAAACACACGAAAAGAAATTGGTGACAGATTAGGGATTGGAAAAAGAGAGAATTAATAGGGTTTTCTGCACTTTGCACCCTGAAATTAAAGGATTTTGACATTTTGCACCCTAATTTAAAAGTTTTGATACTTTGTACCTTAAAAATATAATATAATTGACATTTTGCACCCTCGTATGTATTTTGAAGAAAAAATTCATTGATTGAAGGGTATAATAATTATTTTCGAATATTTTTGACATTTTGCACCATAAAAGTATAGATTTTGACAATGTGTACTCTGAAATATTGTATATTGGTACTTTGCACTCAAGAAATATAATTTCTAACATTTTCAACCCCGACTTAATATGATACTCTAAATAATGTAAATAACATGCAATATAATAATACGTTAGATATGAAAACGTGTATTTTAGATATAAAGTAAATAATCTAGAGGATACTTGAAAACAAAATGAAGACAATGCATTTTCTTAATCTAAATTTTACTGAGAGAAAATGTTAAAAATAAGTTAATATAAAGTAAAATAAATTTAGAATAACAAGTTTATGATTATTGTGCATAAAAATGAATACTTTATCTCTACATTGCCAACATTCACGAGTTTTTTTTAAAAGAGAAATACATTAGGGTGCAAAGTGTCATACAAATTATATTTTTAGAGTGCAGAGTTCCAAATAATTTAAATCGGGGTAAAAATGCTAATATTGTATATTTTTAGGGTGCAAAATTCTAACATTCTATATTTTAAGGGTGCAAAATCTATATTGACAAAGTACAAAGTGAAATCAAAAGTTGAAATAACTATCCTACCATTCTACCAATGAATTTTCTCACTAAAACACATGCAAATAAATTATTATTTTATTATTTATTTGTTGAGAAAAATTAAATATATTAGCATGTTTAAATATAGATGATGTGGTTGTAGTAAATAGAAAAAAAATTGTTAAAATGGTGTGTTTACACACTAATTATGTGCTAAAATACTCTAATGATGACAACTATCCAATCTTATGATTTTATTGTTTTGTATTTTAGTTTTATCTTGTGCATTTTTCTTCTTCAGATATTATGTACAGCCATTCGTCTTACAATTTTCTAAATAAGAAAAGATAATAAAGAGATATAATGTATGTTTATTCCACTGAATCTCACTTGAACAAGCAATTAATAAAACATAAAAAATAAAGACAGAAAGAAAACCCACAAACTATACAATAGTCATTTTAGGAATATGACCACCTCCACAAGCTATAAAACAAAATTAAGCCCCACATCTAAATATATAATATACACATGCTGCTTCCTATATAGGGGCCATTTATTCATCACCTCTCCTTTTTGCAAGAATTTTTACAATTTTAAGCATTATCCAGCAATCCAACATCACACAACCATCAAGTATTTAAGCTAAAAATAGATGAAATCAACAAGCCAACTGATCTCTAAACTGTGAAATTTCCTCGAAAATTGGTAGCCTTTTTGATCTATTAGGTGCCCATTCATTCATAACACGTTCGAGGGCCTCCACAAAATCATCTTCGAAATTTAGGCCCGGAAGATTTGAATTTAATGGGCTTGTGGGCTGGTTGGCGTTCAATTCCAATAACAATTCATCGGCTCGAATCCTTGATTTGATGTCATCGGAGCCTGGAAGTTTGTACCATAAGACATCCTGGAGGACCAAACCAGCTTCTTTAAATCGGGCCTGTTTGATGAAGCAATGGCACAGATTCAGGGCTTTGTTTGAATCAGCGTCAATCATTTGGGCCTTGCGGTATACAACTTCTGCTGCCATGAAATTGGACTTTTGCATGTAAGCCCAGCCCAGGTTCCCCTGTGATAACAAAATTTTCATTCGTATATTATTTTATTTTCAAAATAAAACTCGATTTTTTAAAATAAAAAATTATCTTTAATTCACATTAAGGTGAGTCCAGTTCT
The DNA here is from genome assembly GCA_003313485.2 of Penstemon barbatus. Lineage (NCBI taxonomy): Eukaryota > Viridiplantae > Streptophyta > Magnoliopsida > Lamiales > Plantaginaceae > Penstemon > Penstemon barbatus. Next base: position 2,578,567 of record CM064881.1, on the reverse strand, counting down.
ACTCAAGGAAGGATAGGATAGCCCCTTGAACTTGCACATCCATTGAAGGAGGCTGGTGCTTTAATTAATTTGTTATTCTTAAGATATATATATAGCCCCGATCGAGTTGAGCCTTAAACATGAAAAAATATATATATTATACTAGTAAATTATTATATATATATGACAATCAAATATCAATCATGTAATAATGAATTAATAATTAATAAGAAGATAGACATTGTACAGTACGTAGTTACCAATAATCTCGATGTTTCCTGTCTGACAGAAACACGAAACTTCTTGCCATGAGAGCGTGCAGTTTTTGTAGGCTTTCCATTAAAAGCCTCACCCAAATATATCATTTTCAGCTTATGCTTTAGCAACACAATCTGTTCATCAACTTTCCCGCATTTCTACATATATAATTAATATTTGATAATAATTTAATGCATGTGTATCAGTATTAATGAATATATATATCAATCCAAATTAAATTAATATTATTATTATGTACTACTTTGTACAAGTCGATGAGAACGTTGTCTAGTGATTCTTGAGCATGTTTTGGGCATAGGCCACGAAAAGATTTGACGGCTTCAATCGCCTCTTCCGTTCTGTCGAGTTGCTTCATCACTACGGCCATATCCTTTAGGGCGCTGTCCACTCTATCTCCAACATTTATAGCTTTCCAAAACCACACTATTGCTGCGTCTGGATCCTTCTGGACTAGCTGCAGGAAATCCAATCCAATCCAGATTAATTAAAATTATATATATATAATTAATAATCAGAAACAATATATCAGAAATTAATAATCAGACCTGAGCATGTTTGGCTCTGACATAAGCTCCATCTCCAGAAGGAACTTTATGAATAACATGAAACAAATCTTTTTCTTTCTTATATGAACTAGTAGTGTACTTTTTCATCTCCATTTTCCTACTCTCTTTTTAATTCTTTGATCTTATTGCAGCTGAATGAATCAATGGTTTTTTTTTCTCTTCAACAATGTCAGGAACCTAGGACACAGAGTCAAATGCAGATATATTGAAAGTAAATTATATATGGAGACACTCATATATTTATTTATATATAATGTACCATCAAGCAATTACAAATACAAATAATGATGAAAAAATGAATGTGGACACCAAGTACGTCCTTGTTCATTTTGCAGCTAGTCTGATCTGTTTATTAAGGGTAAGCCTGAACCAAACGGGTCTGTCTTGGCACGTGTCAGTTTGTACCCAACATCTAGCTAGTGCAAGGTAAATTTATTGATCTTTCCTCACAATTTGTGCAGACTTTTACTTGGGAGAGTATATTAATTTGATAACCTAATGAATTTTAAACTTTCAGGGTAATTGAAATGATGGTACTATATATAAATGTTAATAACTAGTTTAGACTAATTGGGGACTGTGATTTCACTCGCATATCTTAGAGTAAATATAAAATTTACTCCAAGTATGGGTTTGATAATTGTATTAGATGAGTAATTATAAAAGGAAAACACACCGACTCTTAAAATAACTGAGATTTGTTGACATTTATTTTTTAGAATCCTCTATTATATTACAATCAAGAACTACTTTTTATGAAAGTTATTCAAACAAATTAAAACTATGTCCATGACGTTCTTATTCATATGTTCAATGTGTTGAAACACAAGTAGAAAATAGTGATATACATTTAAATTAAGTAAATTAGAAATTTGATACCTTCAATATGTATCCTTAATAGGCAGTTGGAGTCCTATAATATGATGATATTTGTCATACCGGAGTTTTAAGCAACTAAATATTATGTACACTGAAACCTGTAGATATGTGTTCATAAATAAATGTCAATACATAAACAAGTCACTGTCTTAAATTATTCAATCAAATATTCCTCAAAATAAAAAATAAAAAATAAAAAAAAAGTTCGACCAAATAGGCTAATAATCAGGTTACACAACAAGTTTGTCAATTTCTATTATAAGAAATCCCTTGAAACTGAAATAAGTCATGCTAACTTGGTTTTCGTAGCAACCATACCTTATTTACCACATCGTATTGACAGATACAATATTAATTCGCAAGTTAGTATACACACACAATTGTATTTTTGAATAGTTGTTGTCCAGAAGATAATGAAACCATAATGCAGGCAAAGATTCCAAATAAAGCGGTTGAACCTGGACCTCAAACAAAGATATATACAATTGGAAATACAGAACACCATCAGTGTGTGTATATTTTATGCTGACGGCAACATTTGTTTTGCCATTCTAAATATATCTTCACTCTTCAGATGTAATGAACCTGGACGTACTTATACACAATATTTAGAAAAATAATAGATTGAAAGGATTGAAGAGAGAAATTGGCTGCTTGCTCATTGGCTCTCAGATAAAACAAATATCTAAGGTAAGATTTGCCCACATACAGAAATAAACAAATCAGCTGCTGCTAACAAATAACCACCCCTATGTAAGTAAATAAGCCACAATTTCAAGAATTATAAACAAACTTGAACATGGTAACAAGTGTAGCCATTCTTTCCCAGAGCAAACAACAAAATCAACTCCCAACTATTCTTGGTTCCCACCATCCCCCCCTCTTCCACGTATGGCTACCCTTCCACGGCCTCGGCCACCATAGCCTCCTACTCTGCCCCCGAAGCCTTTACCACCACCGTAACCTCTACCCCCACCGTCTCTGCCGCCATAGCCTCTACCGCCACCATAGCCTCTGCCACCACCAAAGCCTCTGCCACCACCATCTCTGCCATCATAGCCTCTACCACCACCATCTCTGCTATCATAGCCTCTACCACCACCCTCTCTGCTATCATAGCCTCTGACACCACCTTCTCTGCTATCATAGCCTCTGCCACCACCTTCTCTGCTATCATAGACTCTGCCACCACCATCTCTGCTATCAAAGCCTCTGCCACCACCTTCTCTGCTATCAAAGCCTCTGCCACCATAGCCTCCTCTGCCACCATAGCCACCTCTGCCTCTTCCATAACCAGCACCTGTAAAAATATTGAAATTCCCATGATGAAGAAAACCTCAATAAGAGTCGCAACTACGAATACTGTATCATATAGCTATATGACAAGCATATCAATTTATTTGAGAAAACTTGCAAGGTTCAGAACATTAGTAATATTTCATATTAAAAAACTAAAGAGGATACTTACCACGGTAGTAACCCCAACCACCACGCCCGCCACCTCGGCCCCAGTTAGAATACCCGCCATTGTCTGGAAGAGGATAACATGTATGTGAGCCAATAACTTAAGCACAGGCTACAAGTAGATCTAGAAATAATAAATTAATTGATGGGATCATATTACATCAAAGTTTGGTATGAAGTACCTTGATAGTTTGAATATCCACCTCTATTCCAACTCCGTCCCCTCCCTCTGCCACGGCCTCTTCCTCGTCCATAAGTATCTAAAACTCGAACGAGCATTCAATTAACGCCTGACCATGCAAATATTATAACCAAATCAGATTTCAGTTCCTTTACCTCCATTGTCAGTGTTGTAAATTGCACGTGCTTGTCTAGGAGGTTGATTTTGCTGTGGCTGATAATTGTATTGCTGTTTAGTTTGATCCACATTCGATGGAGCCTGATACCTACATCATTTATTCACATCCAGAGCAGATTGATTAGATATATTCAAAGAACACACATGTTCAATTCATCGACAAGTTCAAATACCAACCCTGGAGAATTTTTGTTAAGCTCCATAGTGGACAAGGTGATTGAAATCATAGACACATGGCGAGTCTGCTCCACACTGTAATAGACATTAGTATCAATATTAGAGATTAAGAAGGCACGAAAATATAGGAAAAAATTATTAGCATACTGAACTAGACCATTAAGGATGTGTGCACAATGGCAGAGGACCATAGTCAAAGGAAAAAAGAGGTGACACTTACATCTGAAGGCCCTCTTCAATGGGCTCAAAGGTATCAGTAATGCTCATTGAACAAATAGCAGTGTCCTGATGCAGTCGAGGAATTCTTCTCTGTTTCAAGAGAAAATTCACTAAGTCCTTGACCGGGATGGAAAACAGAAGGGAGAAAATAGAGAAGGATGAATAGAATTTGCACAACCACCTTTATGATCTCTGCAATAGCTACAGTCTTGCTTATGGCCTGACCCATAGCTTTCAAGACAATCTCTTTTGCTTGTCTTTCCTGGGAAGACGATAAAAGGTAACATACATTAGCAAAACACAATGCAAAAAACCTTTCCTCAAAGAAAATGCAAAAAAGGCTGATGAAGCTTACAAGAAATCTTACTTAAAAGAGTCGTTGCCTAATACTAAAGCACCCAGTAGACAAAACCCAAAACAGAAAATCATAATTACAGTTTGATTTCTAGTTATCTATTGTACAAGTTCCTTCGAAGAATTTAAACAAAACGAATGCAATGTGTCAAGCTATTAATCCAGGAGTCGGGAAAATTACATACAAGTTAATGAATCAAAATAACATAGCAGTTCATCTCAAGGCCAGCGTCATTATTAATTAGCCAATGTAGTAATAAGCCAACAAATTTTAGGCCGGTTATACAGCATTAATAGATGCACTTTTAGGAATTCATTAAGATTGCATCACTTAAAGGCTATTACATGAGTTCACAGAAACCGTACCGATAGAGATAAGTTACAAAGGTGTACTTAAAACAAATTTTCATATGAACGATTCTTCAAACATATAATGATGATTATCGCGAGCACAAGACTTTAGCCATCCCTATTGACAATCTATACTACAGAACATAATAATTCCAGTTTCCAAGGGTAGAGGTTAACTTTCACGATCAAATAGTCCACATTCCCTGTTCAATGAAAGACAGACACGAATAATGCTGCACCACTCTAAGAGTTGAACGAAAACTAAAAATCGAAATGAAGACCAATCAAATATAAAACACAAACAGGTAATATATATATATAATGAACGGTACGGATTGGAAAAAATAAATAGATTATATGAAATAATCGAAGCTAAATTTAGATACTGTACCTGAAGAAGAGTGGTGGCATAGCTGATGTAGTTACGAACCAAACCCTGAGAAGTAATACGGATCTCATTCTCGTTTACGGGCGATTCAGGCTTCGGCTTCTCCACCTTCTGGTATCTATCCATTTTTGGTTAATTTGTTAGGAACCCTAAAAACCCTAGAGAGAGAGAGAGAGACTGTAATGTGTGTGTATTGTTTATAATGCACAGGCAGCCATAAAAATTAAGGGGAAAGAAAAAACCCTGATATGGAATATGAGAGATTTTTGTGAAGGTTGAGAAAGGGGCTGTATCAAGGGTTGGGATTTTCTCCCCTCCCTCTAAAATTGGGCTTCACAGAACGATTTTAGCGGGCCCAGTTAGACTTGGTTGGTGGGTAGACAAGGGACGTATTACGCAACGCGCTAATATTTTAGCGTGGATACCACGGCGATGATACTTTTATTTGGGGCTTGAACTTTAGTACTAGTTCGGTTAAGCCCGTGTAAGCATCTGTAACTTGGGCCTCAAAGTTTATTTGGTCTAGTCCTTGTGCGCAAGTTTGTCGTCTCTTTTGATTGGAAAATTTTATAACTTATAATCTTTTAGAATAGATGATCTCATTATGTTTGAAAGAAAATTTTATTTGTGTTTTTATTTTCTTTTAATTGTAGTTGTATCAATACGTCATCATTATATTCGAATCATTCAATACTACATCGTCATTATATCGAGAATCGATCAAATAATGTCAAAGTACAAAGAGCTACCCCATGCTATTGAGAATTGAACTCATGACCTTAGCCTAATCGCTAGACCACACAACCTCTTTGACAATTTAACCTATGTATTTGAATTGACAAATTTGAGCTATACACTGTTGAATATTAAACCCATGACCTCAGTATAACCACTAGCCCACGACCTCATTGGCAATTTAATCTATGTATTTGAATTGACAATTTTGACCTATAATAACTCATTTTTCTAGCATTTTCAGTCATATTTGGACTCGACTAAAAAATTGTCTCGAATTAGCTTTCATGTAAGCTCATGATTTTAACTTGGTATTTTTCAAAAATTTAATTACAATTTTAGATCCCATTGACAGTTTCGTCACACATTTATTTTTAATGTTAATTTTACTACTCCCAAAATTTTAAATATTGACAATCGTGGTCCAATTTCAATCTTCATATATAGAAGTTAATTAGGAGTCCCACAGGTAAGCAAAACGTTAATCTCCTCCAAAAGTATAATTAAAATCTTGAATATGTTAGGACATTAATTATTTCCATCTTCATTAAACAGATACAAATTCACAGAATCATATTAAAGAATTTACACTAAATTCCTTGATTTTTAGGCTTCAAATCTCAATTATATGTCAATTACATTTTCTGCATATATAGTTGATGATCCTTGACCCGATCTCCCGTAGTATTCCATTGTCACAACTCTAGCACAACAACTGTACAAAACCAATATATAGCAAATATTAGAACAAAATGTACAATTAATTACAAAGTATGTATTTAGTAACGGTCGAGTTTAAGAAATATTAATTTCTTACATTCAGAATCTGTGGTGATCCAGTTTCCTGCTCTAGCCATCATCATCATCTCATCTCTAACATGTAACGGAGTAGAATTCATCGAATCGACTTTCGATATTTGATCAGGTTTCAATGAAGAAGCTATTGAAATTGCAGTATAAGCAGATGAAATAGTAGAACTACTCTCCAAATCCCATCTGAAACTGATTTTGGGAGAGTCATTACTGAGTTGATCATCGTATGGTATTGCCTTTAATGCTGCTGATCTATTCCTAAACTGTAAAACCTGTAATAAGATTCTTTAGATAAATGTTGAAATATAATTCAATAATTAGTAAAATAAATGAGTAAATACCTTTCTACTAATATATTTCCCTCCTTTTTCAGCCTTAACAGCTGCAGCCCATTTCAGCAATTCCTTCATTCTTAAAAGGGCTTTCGATTTATCCCCTTTACTCTTTTCTTTCTTGTCGATTTTGGTGCATTCATCGTTATTGTTCGACTGAGTTGTGTCGGTAATAGGTAAGACTTTGTTTCCTACATGAGTCGTAGAATCCGCTTTGTGAGTAAAGCCTAGTCCTCGAGCAATGTCTTCTTTTTTCATCTTCATTGAATTGAATGAAAGTCTCCTTTACTTTTATGGTGAAAAATAAAAAATTCAATTTCTTACAGTCCAATTTGCTTTGCTCCAATCTGAAACAGAGAACTACAAATTTAATTTAGTACATAAATGATGCAAAAAATGGATCTTTACAAACATAATAGAATGTGAAAAAGGCTTGGGTTTGTATTACCTCTAACTTCTTGTTTCTTAGTAGTGGGACTAGAATTTTGTTTCTGTTTGAGGTTTATGTGTTAATAATATCAATAACAGTTGAAGGATGAGTTATATATGGAAATGACAGAACATGTAGGGATTCTTCAACTTGTCATGTGAACATGGTGCATTGATTTGTTTGATGTAAAAAAATTACAAGCAAGCTCACTTGCATGTTACTAATGATATTCTTTTTTTTTAACTCTTGAGTGTGGTTTAGTGAAGAGAATATGTGTGATAATTGTGTTTGGTCAAATGGACAGCACACATGAAATCTATCTGTGCTGTCTGTATATCCCAAAGATTCTTCCTTTTTGAAAAAATTGCTCTAAATAAATTTGGCAATATGTTCTCTTAGTTTGAATAAAATAATTCTCCAACAAAAAAAAAAAATAGAGATGGCGAGATGACCAGTCAATGAGTGGAGGTCTTGCTGGCTTGTGATCATAAGGGTAAAAACCATTTGTTATTACATATATATATATATTCATATGGATTAATTGTACTAATCATATCTTAACATTCAGTTTAATTTTTGAGAATAACATCTTCACATTTAATTAAGGATGGATTAGAATAGATGTAAATTATTCTGATTGGAGTGTATAGCCTTTATTTGGTGGCTCTTTATTTACCCATGCAAGATATATGGCATCTCTAAATAACACGTATTGTATTATTTTGGTTTTAGCATGGCAATAGTAGAGTTTTTAATTTCACGTATTATTTAAAGAGATCATCAATATAATCAGTATATGGTGGAAGTAGTATAGCATCAAATAAATCAGGAAGGACTATGCTGCAAGATTACTTTTGCTGCATGGACTGTAGATTTCGTATGTTCCTGTATTTGTTCTTCTTATAATATTTTTAATTTTTTTTACCCCAATTATTTAGTAAGATATATATTATACAGTATTAATTTCTTTTGGGGTTAAGTTACTATTGATTATTAAGGTTGAGCATGTGGCTTATCGTGGGGCAAATTGAGTTTGATTAAAAAATAATCCTGAATAATTGAAAGCCAAGTTTAGAGCAGTAAAATATGATCAAAGCATCTAATTTAGGGATTTGGAGCTCCCACTCATATCATTTGGGCCATGTCTTTTTACTAAACTAATTAGATTAGGTATCTAAACAAGATGATTCATACCTCCAATTGTGATTTAATTAAGCATCAAAGAACACATTTATAATGTACAAGTAATGTGACATGAAAAAAGTGAATCTTTTCAGTAAGACAAATTTTACCCATTAACTTTGACTCAAGTAACAAATTGCAACTCCAGAAATAACAAAGAAAAAACACAGACAAACAAAACCACGCTTGGATTCATACTTAGGAACCAGGCATTATGTTCGTATTATTCCCAACACTTCGTAACTTACATTAAACACGAAACGGCTTTGTGTTTATTGTGCATGTGCATTGTAAACCAGACATTATTGACACAAAACTATCTTTTAATATTCAATAATCACAGTTATGAAACAGACTCGTTGTTTCTCTAAGAGTTTCATTGGCAGCCAAAAGAACATAAACACCCCTGAAATTTTATGAATTGCAAAATGAATTTTATCTCCTATCTTAATGTCACACCAATGCATATATTAATAATGCCCTAACTTTTAACTTACATGTCCTAACTTTAAACTTATGTGAATCCAGTTAATGAGATTTTTGTACAATAATTCATTGTTGGGTCCAATTAGACAGGTTTGAAAGTTTAATACGGGTCCCCAAAGAGATATAGACTAAATGAACCAAACTTTATGATGGTACAAATGTCTAAAATTTTGTTGGTTCAGTTACAAACCATACATTCTATTAGGCTTGTTATTCTGTTACCATTGGAAAATGATAAATACCCAAATTATACATAGTTCTAACTATATAAGTAATTTTAAACAAAGTTGTCACCCAGATCAACCATAAAAGTTGTTAATACCCAATGGGTTGGCCTAGTAGCTAAGGAGATTTTTTGGGCTAACGATGGACCTATAAGGTTGCTAGTAGCAAACTGGCAGAGTTTTATCTCCCCAATCACAATCAATCTGGCCCAATTAGCCATAGTCCACTAAAAATCTCCTAAAAGAATCTAATCCTTTTTTTTTTGGTGGGAAGAACAAAAAGAAACTATGCTTAATCTTCGAACAGTAGGTGTCAAACGTATTCATGGAATCCTCCTACGTTGCTCCAGGTTAGGGTCCAAGGTTGCTCGGACAAATCGCAAATGAGCCAATTTCAACCACCAATTTTCTCAGCCTCCTATCCCAAGCCCACGTAAGCAGTTCAGTGGATTATTTCTACCAGAAATATGTTAAATAGACAACACATGCAGCTCTAGATCTCATGGTATTCCACATCTAGCATCTGTTAAGATTTGGTGCCATCAAAAGAGTATAGGAAAATGGTTTGCTCGTATAATAATTTATACGAAATACCAATTATGCAAGTACTGTGTGAAACAGAAGACACACCTCTCACATTTCTGGATGATTCATTTCCTTCTTTTGGCAAGTGCATCTATTTACCAACATCCATGGTTCGTATTTATGCATGATTATTTCTTTCTTTAAGAGGGAGTAAGAACCCCATCTCAACACCAATGACCATCAAAATAACTTTTTAAAAACAATTTATATATAAAGAAGATTGATGTCATCGTATTTAAATTAAGAACATAAACATGAGCTATATAGAGTTAACATAAACTAGCATTCTTGGAAGTCAGAATCCATACAGATCAACAAAAGCCGCCTTTCTCATTCTGGATCTGGGGAACCTCCCGGCACCAACTGCAACAGACAGGGTGAATAGGACATATGAAATACATAAAATTTCAAGGTATTCTTTCAAAAAGCTTAAACTTTAAAGTGCATGGTAGGCAAAAGGAAGTCAAAGATACTATTAGACTGTAAGCAATTTACAATGCACAGAATCATGCGTATTAAGAATGTTGCTCAGTGTCTAAGATGTTTAGAGAAATAGAGAAATCGGCTTCTAAATTACTATAAAGACTAGACTTTATAAAATTGAAAGGAAAATGAGCAATGTACTTTTATTTGGTCAATAATTAGCCATGTTCTATAGTACTTACAATCGCAATGTTGTTCCCATTGAGCAAAATCTGGTCAAGTTTGGTTATACGACGCCCTTCTGATGTAATTTCGCTGTAACATATAAAAGCAAGTGAAATTTTGGTTAGGACGGTCCATATATTACTACCTACAGTAGCAAGAGTGATGCAGCTATAAAAGTAAGCAAAAGTTCATAATAGTAAGGACCATGAATACACAGTGAGGCAAATACCATACAAATCAATAAACCCCTCACTCAGCTCAACAAAAACCAGCAAAATAATGAGGGAGAAAAGCAGAAATCTGATGAAGGAGCTACTACTAAATAAATATTTATAGATATTCATACTTAGGCTATTTTTATTGAATTGTAGGAAGTAAAGAAAGAAAAACGCAAAATTATAGCTAACGATGCACAAATAATGTGGTGCAATACAAAAGAGATTATTGCATCTAGTCCCTAGAATTAAGAATAAGGTAACTCCAATATCTTAACCCATTGGTATGCGAAAATTAATTTAAATAAATTTCATATGTTTGTTGCACTTAGTACAAGTATCGGTACAAAATTAAATTTTAACAAAAAAAAAGAAAAACTACAAACACATATCAAAAGAATCAACAAGAAAAATTATTAGGTAAAACAGAGAAGAATGCACAGAGAGAGAGAGAGGGTACGGACTATTCAGTGACGTCTTCGAGCACCATGTTGACGTATACATCGAAGCCTCTTAGAGTGCCGACGAGTTCTTTGTCTCCCTTCATTATGACCCATATTTTCGACCCTATGCACCGATCGATTAGCTCTGAAATGCAAAATGGAATTTTCAGTTCAATTGAACATATCACCGCCGAACACAATCAAACAAAACCACATACATACACACAGAGAGAGGGACCTGATGGGAGAAGCTGCGATGGATTGTGAGCCATATATGGATTCGTCAGCTGATTGTCGTCCGTAGGCGTTCTTCTTGTGCTTTTCAATTTTTCTTTTCTAAAACCCTCGGGTTTAAATTTAAATTGTAGTAGGATTTAAATTTAAATTTAAATCTCTCTTATATGCGGTCTAGGATTTAAATTATAGTGCGTTTTGTTTAATTAAATAGTAGTAGTTAGTTTACCCTTATATATTTATTAACAAAATAAATTCTTAATACAATGATTGTTGTAATATACTACTACTTTTTAATTTTAAAATTCGGAAATGCCCCCTTTATGTATCTAAAAATGAAATGAAAGAAATTCAAATAGTATATGTTTCGGACTTGTAAATTTACATAACCATAAATGACCTAGTTTGCCTCAAATCTCTTTCCAGCGAACATTGTGATGGAGATTAGGAAAATTAATAAATCACCCCAATTGTTCGACTCAAAGGCTATTTTGGGTTCCTTTCCAAGAAGTGGTTATCGTTTAGCCAAATGCATCAATCAAATTTCCTTCGCTCCGGGACCCTGATTGTCAATCTAATTTGGAAATACACAAATAATTTTAGTGGCGTATTATTTATGATTTATTGCCAACTAAGAAACGACTTGCAATTTTTGCTCATGCTGGTTCTTAAGAGTGCCCAATAAAACAAATGGTGTCCTCTCACACCTTCAATATATTTCAACTCTAAATGGTGTTTTAGCTTGGATCCGTTAAAAAGGGGTTTTTGACATTTTGCACTCTGATTTAAAAGTTTTGGCACTTCGCACCCTAGTGTTTGTTTTAGTGAGAAAATTTATTGGTAGAAGGATAGAATAGTTATTTTCAATATTTTTTCACTTTGACCCTTAAAATATAGAATGTTGGCATTTTGTACCCTAAAATTATAAAATATTAACATTTTTTCACCCCAACTAAAATTTTTTAGCACTCTGCACCCTAAAAATATAATTTGTATGACATTTTGCACCCTAATGTATTTTTCTTTAAAAAAAATAAACTCATGAATGTCGACTTATTCTAAATTTATTTTACTTGTTATTTCTATGCACAAGAATCATAAACTTATTATTCTAAATTTATTTTACTTTATAATAACTTATTTTAACATTTTATCTCAGTAAAATTTAGATTAAAAGAAAAAGACATTGTCTTAATTTTATTTTCAAGTATCCTCTAAATTGTTTACTTTATATCTAAAATACACGTTTACATATCTAACATATTATTATATTGCATGTTATTTACACAATTTAGATTATCATATTAAGTCGGGGGTTGAAATGCCATAAATTATATTTTTGGGTGCAAAGTGTCAATATTCTATATTTCAGAGTGCAAAGTAACAATCTATACTTTTAGGTTGCAAAGTGCCAAAAATATTCAAAAATAACTATTATACCCTTCAATCAATAAATTTTTTCTTCAAAACACACAGTGCAAAATGTCAACTAATTAAATTGTATTTTCAGGTTGCAAAGTGTCAAAACTTTTAAGATAAGGTGCAAAGTGCCAAAAGGCCGTTAAAAAACAACTCCGAAAAACATTGGTTCGAGCTCTTACTTGATGACAATTGCAACTTGTTCTCTTCATCAATTTAAAGGGAGGATTTCTTAATTTTTGCATTATGTCTTGTTGATTGTGTGTGGCATTAAATTAACATAATTGTGCATAACTACCCCCTCACCTCTTTTCATGAAATTTCGGCCACCATCCAGCAATCTGCCTCAGATGAATGTTGATGCTGCTTTTAAAGACAGTTTGGCATCACTTGCAATTATTGTTTGTAACCACTCGGGTTCTATTTTCTTTGCTTAATGCCTTTTGTTGCCTTTGTCTTAACAGTTTGAGAATGATATTTTTAGTCTGATTGTCTTAATGTGATTAATGTAATTCTTGATTGAGGAATTTTTCGTGATTGGCCCTTGAAAAGTTGTGTGGGTGATATTCAAAAGTATGGACTTTCTGGCACAAATGAAAATTCCGCTCTATCTCTCGGAAAGCAAACAAGGTGGCTTAAATTATAATTTAGCATTTTATTTTAATTGGACTTTTTTTTTTTTTAATTATAATTGGACATTTTATTTTAATTGGACTGGTGCACTTTACCTGGCGCATGTAATCGTATTTTGTGATGGAGTTCTCTCCTTGTACACTGATCTTCTTCGTTTGATTAATTTAGATCATTTAAGTTATTAAAAAAAAAAAAGGTTGACCTAGTTTGCTTCTCCAAATTAATGTATTTGTTCTTATACTTGTAATGCAGTACAAACTAGAAAGTATAGTTAATTTTTATAATTTATACTAATATTCCACCTTATATATATTACAATAGAGACATAAGGTACAAAACTTTGAATATGTAACCGACAAGTTGCAAAAATAATCACTTTTTTACGTATTTTCATTCCAGAACTTCAATCAACAGGTGATTAATCACTACAAAGTAGCGAACTCATGTTCGAATTTCTGTTGGAATAGATTCCCACTTTATGTGTCCAACGCGCCTCGAAAAAAATTAACCCTTGAAAAACAAAAAATAAATTTCAGAACTTCAAATTTGATTAATAATGAGCACGAACTTTCACATATTTTATTTAACAAAAAAAAAAAACTCTCACATGTTTTTTGTTTTTCAGTAATATACTACCTATTACTTTCCCTCAAAAAAAAAAAAAATATATATATATATATATATATATACTACTTATTACATGATTTATCGTATATATCTCAATATCCGTGCTTCTTGAATATATATCTGAAAACCTCATATGAAACCTATTCGTCATATTTCAACCCACTTTCATCGGACGCTATCTTTGTAGAAATCACCCAACAATTATGTTCACTTTTACGGATTCACTCCTCATACAATCAATTAATCGAAGGTTAATCGGCAAACCATGAGAAAAAATTGTGCCAATTGTAATTCCGCACCTTTAGTTTCACGATTTCCTTCATATAGACCTTTTATTTGATTGAATTTTTCCATAATCTAATGTGCTTCGGTTCAAATTGTATATGACCCTTGCAGTTGTACATCTGTGTGGACATTTAATGCCTTTTTCCATTGTTTGATATGCAGTTGAAATCATTCTGATAGTTTAGAGATTCTTAGGTTTGAAGATATGAGGATCAAGGAAAGGAGGTGGATATTTTGTTGTTAGAAGGAATCTAGGGTTCCTGGATTTTAAAATGGAATCGTTTTTTTGGATGTTAATTTTTTTTTTTATTGATGGCAAAATTTGTAGAATATTTTTTGAAATTTTATCTTTTTGCGTAAGTTTTGCAAGGGCAAGGTATTTAATTGCTTTTCTCATGCCAACAGATTAGATGACTTCATAATCACCATAGGATTCTACCACTCAGTACTGATGTTGTGGGAATTTTATGAAATAGGATTTAAGGTTTATGTAGGTTTCTAGGTGATATTTGTTTGGCTGTTTTATTATATTTGATGTTGTTGTGGTTCTTATTTTTTTTTTCTTTTTTTTTGTTTCTCACTTTTCTCATATGAATGTTCATTCTGTGTAATCATGCTTATTTGCTGTTTGATTTTAAAGTTGCTTTGCAAATTGACTGTTTTCTATTCCACAATACAACTGCAGGTTGTAGGACTCATTGGTGGTTTTGGCTCAAGAAATAGTCAATTATACTCTCAAGAGTTTAGGACTGTGCATATCTGAATTGTATTTATTTAATGCCGTGACGTGTTGCCATCAAATATGCAATGGAGTCAACTAAAGATACTGTATTATTCATTTGCTAAATATATACCAGTTATAAGATTAAGATCCCAGTGATATAAGATTCTGAAGCTGCAAGTAGAAGAGAAAGTCTCAGTTTATGGTGAGTACACTCGTTATGATGTGTACTTAAGGTTGTGTTGTCTGTACTTGTAGTATAATCTGATTCTCTGACCTGAAATGTGGATATTTTTTGTTTATGATACTCTCATGTGACTCAGTTACCTCACCTTTTGTGCATCATCTTTATCTGTGAACTATAAGTTTTCTTAATTCATAATGCAATTGATGGACAGTTGTTTGATAGTTAGACATATTTGGTTTAATTTTATCAACATGTGATCTAAGAGAATATTTGCAAACTGGGTTGACAATGAGGTGTATGCTGAGATCGAAAATTTTGAAAAATCATTCATGATGGTGTTCACAATAAAAATGTTTTTGAAGTTTTGAAAACTGACAACAAAAATGTATAAAACCATACAAGCCTTTAGTTTCTTCTTATCCATACTCCAGGATTCTTATGTTTCATAGAATTTGTGTCGCGTTCTAGGGAGGGGCTTGATATGGTGAGTTTTTGTGGTTTTCTAATGACAGAGGTGAAATGAATATCTTATTTGGGTTGTTAGTGGGTTGCTATTTTTTACCTTTTTCGTTGGGTTGGTTTTGTGTAACCTCTTTCTTGACCTTATTTCTTTCTCACCTTGAGGAAGAGTTTCTCTGGTCTTAGATGTGTTTCGTGAAATATTACTGCCTTCGCTGTTATTGCTACCAATCTATAGATTATCTTGAGTTGTTGTGGATTAATGTTATATGCTAAATGGATTCATTATTAGTAATGTATCTCAATGCACATAGATGGCTAGTAGAAAAAGAAGCATATCAAATGATGCAGATGTGTCTGCCAAACACGAGGAATGGAATGAAGCTTCATGCCCCATATGCATGGACCACCCCCACAATGCTGTCCTTCTCATTTGTACTTCCCATGGCAAGGGCTGTCGCTCATACATATGTGATACCAGTTATAGACACTCAAATTGCTTTGATAGATTCAAAAAACTCAATGAAGAAAATTCAGACAGCTCGTCTGCACCTACTTTGGATTTTACAACTTCAATTGATGTCTCTGGGGACCATACAGATCACATCCAGGCTGAAAATGGTGTGCATGAGGGATCAGGCACGCAGGAGCCAAACCCTGATTTCGAACGAGAAGGATTGGGAAGGCTCGAACTTGGTGAAACAAATACAGAAAATTCAGAGAAAGGGTCCGAATTGAGATGCCCTTTATGTCGTGGGATGGTTTTGGGCTACAAGGTTGTGGAAGAAGCTAGAATGTTCCTAAACCTGAAATCCCGAAGCTGTTCTCATGAGTCGTGTCCATTCTCTGGTAACTACAGGGAGTTACGTAAGCATGCTAGAAGAATTCATCCAACAGTAAGGCCAGCCGATGTGGACCCGTCTAGACAGAGAGATTGGCGGCGTTTTGAGAACCAAAGAGAATATAATGATATTGTAAGTGCCATTAGATCAGCCATGCCTGGTGCAATTGTACTTGGCGATTATGTGATTGATAATGGAGATAGGCTATCGGGTGAAAGGGATAGAGGTGGTGAAGGTGGCCGGTGGTTGAGCACTTTGTTCTTGTTTCAGATGATTGGCTCAGTGGAAACGGGAGCAGAGGTAAGTGGTGGTAGGGGAAGAATACTGTCGAGACATCGGCATGCTTCCGGAAACTTCTCTAGGCGCCGTTATTTGTGGGGTGAAAATTTATTGGGTATTCAAGATGATGTTGACGAGGATGAGGATGAGGAGGAAGAGGAGGAGGAATCAGAGCCGAATATAGTAAGTCATAATGATGATGATGATGATGATGATGATGACGACGACGATGATGATGATGATGTTCCTCGTAACCCGAGAAGGCGTAGGAGACTGACATGGGATCGATCGGATGAAGATGAGCAATAGGTTGCTTCTAGGAGTACATGGTACTTCTTTTATTTTAGTTTGTCAAAATAATTTTATGAATTTTGAAGATACTTGTGGGCTGAATAATTTAAAATGTTTTCATGGTCTGCAGATGCCCTAATTACGGATGAAGAGGATATGTTATTGGCATGAACCAAGCGGAAGAATGATTTAACGCCTGCTTATCACCTGGGCTTTTAGCTCGGGGGATATGTTTAGTTATTGTCTTTTCTTTTTGTTGGATTTGTATATTCTATCATCTTTCAACTTGTGTTGTATCAAATTACTTGCCTAGTTGCCTACTCTTTACATTTTACTTCCCTGTATTTTTTTCTTTTGCTTATTGATTTTATGGGCCCATTACGAATGATTATCGAGGTGCTTTGTTTCTTTTTTTCTTTTTTTGGTGGCAGATAATTTAAACATAAAACTCAAGGAGGAATTATTTGTTTACATTTCGTTAGATGTTCAAAATTCATAAACTATTCACTTGAATCTGGTGTAAAAATTAATCTAGATAATATTTACTCACTAAATAATACTACTGTAATGTTTGATTAATTTGCCTACATCTTGTTGGACCAAGTGATTGGTTTTTTTTTTTTTTTTGCCCGCATGGGCAGCTCAACTGGTCTCAGAGGGAGAATTTGAAACAAGAGACCAAGGATCGAACCTCATCAGCAGCAGTGTGGAAGCAACCTCTCAAAAAGTGAGGGAGCTCCTTCTGCGCAGTGAGCACTGGTCACAGTCTCTGTTGCCGGTTGAGTCACCATGATTTACCTCCTCTCACAATCCCGTCGGGCAGGGGGTGAGGGGCATTCGAGGTGAGCGATTTCACCTTTTGAAACAAGTAATTAGATTTTTTGCAGGAAATTGACTCTCCTAATATATAATAATAATGAGTGTTTTATCTCTTTAAAAGGTATTGCACATGTTCATGAAAAAAAAAAAAGATATTGCACATGTGATTTATAGTGCCATTAAGACTTTATTTTAATGTGAAAAAAGATCAATTTAACGTAACTTGATACATCCTTCTTATGAGGCAATCTCTTACCTAGGACAAGTGAAAAACTTGCAATATTTGATAAACTAAACTAAGTATGTTGATTTTCTGTTAAAAGCGCTTTTATATAAGAATTAGTTAAATAAAATAAAGGCCCTAATTATTCTTAAATGTCCTCAGGCTCAACCCCGGCATCTTCAACAGCGTTTTCTACTGAAGTATTTCACCAAAAGTCTAAATAACAATTTTTTGCTAATACAAGTAGTTTATTGAGTATATAATCATGCCTATTTAGGGAAAGGAAAAACAAAAAAAACGTCATCCTAATTGAATTCTATGAGCAGAGCTAATAACTTTTATCAAAAAATCAACAATAACCTCGTCCACACAAAAAAAAAAAAAAAAAAAAAGGAAAAATGGAGTTTATCCACTTTTCTAGAACACACAACATAAACTCAAGTTGATGGGCAAAAATATTGATTGCATACTGTACATCAATATATGACTTGTTTTCATTCACAAAAGAATTAACGAATGAACATATGAACAAAGATGACATAAAACCATTGAAAAGAGCGTGAACTATCAACAAAAGGAAACCGAAGAAAACAAAAATTTCACAAAATTGCAGCAATTCAAGAAATTATACAATATTCACCGCCTCTGAAAGAAAATGGCGCACACAACTTCTTTCAGACTTACATGGATATATTAAGCTTTAACTGCTTCACTACGGTGGTACCCTTGGCCTGTAGTGCTGCAGACATAGATCTCAAACTATTAGTGATCTCGGTAAACGAAGGCCGGGTTTGCGGGTCTGCTGACCAGCATTGTTCCATAAGTTTCCTCCACTCAGGATCACATCGTTCTGGAATTCGAGGCCGAAGGGTATTCTTGACAATTCCTCCTACACAAAGTACTCATTTAAGAATCAAGTTTGGAAGTCCTATTGTACTATCACAGTCATTAGAGTTATAAATACATCTTATAAGATGGTGAGTATAAAGACAAATGTTGGATTACTAAATTTTACAAGCAGTAACAATTCTTCATAAAGGATTTGGTATCTATTCTCCTGCATAGTTGTGAGTTTAGAAACAACTCCAAAAGTTCGTAAATTAAAGTGAATATTTGTTGTGACAGGTGTTAGAGATGACTTACCAATGATTGCTCCACAATGCATATTTGCATATGGTTCTTCCCCAGTCATAATCTCCCACAATGCTATACCAAATGAGAACACATCGACCTGTGTAAAATTAAATAATGTAATTAGATTATTTTTATTGTCACCGATAGCCTATATTAGTAACACTACATATGACATAAAGTTATAAGTGATAATTTCTTACTTTTTCAGATACCCGGCTAGTGCTTCCATTCAACAATTCTGGTGCCATCCAAGGAAGGGTTCCTCGCACACCTCCAGATACAAGAGTATTACGCTTAATTCTTGATAGTCCAAAATCTCCAACCTACAGAACATTTCTTCATATCGTGAACAAAAAAAAATTAAGCAATATTTTCAGAGATAGTTCACGTGTTTCACCAAAGTCTATCTTTTATGGTAATACAACTACATGTTTTAACCATCTGTATCAACGGACCAGTATCCCATTTCAACTTCGTGATTATCAACCTTGAGGCACAGCGCCAGACATAACAAAAGTTAACTTGAATCATATCAATAGTTCATGAAAAATATTGATTTAAGGAAAAAAATTATAAGTCCAGTTAGGCAAGCCAAAATTTCCATAAATCACTAAGAATTATACTTAATTCCCTTGTCTTTGTCTGGTTTAGAAGGATAGGTCTGCAGTGGCGTCCTTTTGTTTAGAAGGAAACATCATGCATTCCAAATTGACTCTCTAAATGATTAAAAAAAAAAATACCTTGCATATAGGCCTCTGCGGATCTCTCAGACTAACTAACAAATTGTCACATTTCAGATCGAAATGGACTATACTTTTTGAATGCAAGTATTCCATGCCAAATGCCGCATCCATGGCAATTATAAGCTTTTTACGATGATCAAGAAATCTGTATTTGAATTTCAGAAAATTAAGTCCAAACTAGAAATCAGATGAGAGAACGACTAGAAGAAAGTCAGTCACCATACTTGTCCTTTTTAATTAAAACATTCCTAAGCGATCCATTTGCCATGAATTCTGTGACAGTCGCCAAAGTTCCCCCAGCACCATCAGGCACCACACCATAAAATGCAACAACATTTGGATGGTGCAGATTTGACAGGATGCGAGCTTCTCGCCAGAAGTCTTTTGTCTGCAAAGGAAAGACAATAATCAATTTTACATGCATGTTTAATTTTGAAAGGTTTTGCTAAGCAACTTAAAGATAAAAAAAAGTTGAAATAAAATATCAAAATGACCCACCAACCGTTCTTGCTCTGATGATCTCCCCGAGAAACAAGATTTCTTGATTCTCTTGATGGCGACATCTGTTCCTCTCCATTTTCCATGATATACAGTTCCATATGTGCCAGATCCCAACTCTCTTAATTCTTCAAGATCAGCATTTTTAATTATCTATACATGTTATCACTACAACGTAAGCTGGGCAATTGACAAAGATAAACACATAAAATATAAGAGGCAAATTTCAGTGCGACAATTCAAATAACAATTTCTCCAATTCAAAATCCATTTCGTTATGAAATAAAAGATGGAAATAAAGATAGGTAGATGTATAGAACAAGATCTATTATCTTTATTAATTCAGGTTGACATATCTATCAAAGTAACCGACAATCAACTGATCAGAAAGAGTTCTAAAACAAAAAGGGAAATCCAGAGACAAAGGCATTTCAGCACTGACAAAACATAGTACAATTGTACAAGAAGGCAACCATAGCAACAACTCTCTCTTCACTTGTCACTCTCAAAACCAAAGTATAAGGGCACTAATGTCACATGATATTTTCAAGGCAAATAATTTGGTGAAACTAGTGAGTAAAGATGTTTTAGTGAAAGCCATCATGAATGGTAAATTATAGTTACTCACTTAAGCATCATAGAGTATCAAGATTATTTTTCAAGTATCTTTTCATACTCAAATAGTCAAATTTGATTCTGAACTCAAGATAGCAGTATAATTTCCACAAAATACAACAAGTTGGAGTTATGCAAATCTGAAATGTATTTTCCTACTAGATATGAAGGTGTTTAAGCTCCAACATTTTATCGTTACAACCAATTACATAAAACTAACAAAATTTTGTGCAACATAATATTCTATCAGATCACTGTGTTGAATTAGCTTACAGGGCATCAAAGAGATTTCTCATTGTACTCAGAAATAAAATAATCATGTAATCTTTAAACAGTAATCAGGGAACAACTACAAGCTAAATTAAATTCACAGATTCTCAATAAAAGATTACTGGTTAGTAAATAGTACATGGTTATGTGGCATCGAGTTCAGTGATCAATAAAACTTCCATTAAAACTGGAACAATAAAAAGTAATCTTGTGTGATATGGAGTCACATAAACAAATGAAAAAGAGTTACCCCAAGACCAAGACAAAGGGAGGAAGAAAAACCTTGAATTTGTCATAATGTTTATCATCGTCCTCATCCCCAAAACCATAGAAGAGACGGGAATATAATAATTTTTACCAAAAAAAAGAACAATTTAGCAGTTACTACAAACACATTAGTTAAAATTAAGAACTTCGCTCGAATTGTTATTGAAAAGGAGCAAATAAAACATACCTGCAAACCATATATATCGGCTTCCATTTCAGCTAGGACTGCATCACTAAACAATTCATCTTCATGATCCCCCTCAGAATCCAAATTCTGTGATGCATTCGCAGTTTCGGTTACAGCGGGAGATGAAATTCCCATTTCAGAGGCACTTGCTACTTCTGGGACAATAATGGATGGAAATTCAGCAGCTGATATATTAAAAGTCATATTTTGGACAACAGCCACAGGCTTCTGCTGATGTTGCTTGTTATCAATTAATAAATCATCTTGTAACTTCTGATGCTCGTGGGGAACTGCATACTCAACCCTGTGGTCAGTGTAACTGCAAATGTCATTATCAAGGAGGGAAACTTCTCTCCTGTATAAAGCGTCTCCAGTTGGATTCTGCGTCAAATCCGAGTTATGTAAAATCTTGATCCAGCCTGCATTTTCAACACCCATATGTCTACTCACATCTTCAGGTCCCATTACTCCATGTTCCTGATAACCAATATCCCTAGAATGGCCAAAAGGTTGACTCAAGAGGACCTCAGATGAAACTAGGCCATTAGATAGTCCACCATTAGGGAGAACAGTGTAACGGTTCTCACCATATGAATGCTCTTGAGAATTATGAATATTCCGTGCAACTTCTGAGTCATTGACCAATGCCAAAGAGTTCAGCTGTTCAGCCTTCAAGACTCCAGATGTTGATTTCGCGAAAAAAGATTTCTGAGGTTGCTCCAGCTTTGGATCAATTAATGGTGTCAGGTCAATAATAGATTGAGGGATTAAGTTACTATAGACTTGAGAATCTTGACTAGGAGAGTCAACACAGGACTCTGGTTCAATGGTCACATTTTCCAATCCTTTACTCAGCTCTATGGGAATCATAGCAGGTGAGTTGCTAATGCAAAAATTTGCTCCACTGAATAAAGGATAACTATTAGCATCATGCTTTGATATTGCTTCATTACGCGAAGCATATTCATTCTTCAACATTGAAATTTCATTTTTCAGATCTTTATTTGCCAATTGGTCTCCCCTAACAGTTCTATTGATACCCTTGTGAACACCTTCAAAATTTCTCGATGTCTCTAAGCCTAAAGGGGAATTCAGCAATGCCACCCCTGTAACAGGTTCAGCTGGGTCTGCATTCGATACCTTGGTTTGGAAATGAGAATTGATCAACCCGTTAGCAGGTACTCGGTGGGACGATGATTGAGGTCTTTCCAGGTTCAATGAAAATGATTGAGTTGTAACTTCCTGTGAAGAGTAAACAGATCCCTGTCCCTGTTCCTGAAGCTTCGAATCAGAAGATGCATGAGGCATCCCATGATACCAACTAATTGAGTCTCTGGATCCAGGCAATATGTCCACCAAATTATCTGGATGAGGGAGAGTATTATCCATGAAATATCTCCTTTCCATAATTGGAACACCTCGGTGACACTGTCCCTCAGAGATGCTATTAATCTGCTCCAGTAATTGAGGACCCACATGCTCTCCTGTTGAAATCAAGTCACTCATTATATTTGTCTGGATGACATTATTTTTATTAATTGCATGTTGTGGACACATCATATTTACTGCAAATTGAGGGTTGTGATTCTGTGAAGCAGTGTAACTGATGGACTCTTCAGGTGGAAGGGGTAAAGCAGTGGTTAATACAGTTGGACCTTCAATACTACCTCGAGAAGACGTGCTTTTGTACATTGTAGCCTTGACATTCTTCAGATCAGCTGGCTGAACAAGAATTTGATTGAACGAAGGAGACTTCATTAATTTTTGAGATTCCCTAGATAATTCAGTGGATTCAAGGACACCAGTACCATCCTTCATTTCCAAAGGATGCACAGCTAAGGGTAAGGTTTTGTCAATGTTTGCACTGCATTCTGCATATGGCATGAAATGGCCAGCTCCACTAGCAGAAGCCTTCCCATCGTTGTACTTCCAGGAGCTAGACTCAGCTCCAGCCAGGCCATTTAAAGCAACAACATACTGATAATCAGGGTCACTCTGCTGAATAGAGCTGTCATCAAGTGTATGAGAGGTTTCAGATTCATCCAATGGAATTAAAAAAATCCGGAGTCGTTGAGAGCCCTCAGGCTTCTCAACCCCATAATATTCGTCAATCATATTCTGCAGATCCTCATCAGAAGACACAGATATAAGGGCATCAAGATCCTCCCCTGGAAGCTGGTACTTAATAGAGTGAGGCTGGTTACATATTCCCATTGTTTTATTGACCAACTCTTCCCATGATAGATTCTTCTGGATGGAAATAATACGGGTCTCTCCCCCGACATATCTGAGTTTTCCATCACTTGGTCGGGGCAATATTTTACCCCCAAAACTACAAAGGAACTTTATTTTCCCAGATTGAGAACCATCGGAAATTCCCAGTGCAGAGGAATATAAAGAGTTAGATGAATCACATTCACTTAACAATGAAACAGTGGGAACTAAACTGGCCTGATCATTGCATGCTTCACCAGCATATTTCATGGGTTTGAGTCCATTAGCATCAATATCCTTGTAATGCATACATTCATTATTCACATAAACCCCATTATCAATTTCTGTAGTGGATCCTCTGGCAGAAGCAAATTCCGTGATGTCAGATCCACATTCAGAATCCATTCTTTTCAAACCAAGAACTCGTGCAAGGTCCTCATAAACCATTTGGCGATCTTGAACATCAGAAACCCCAACCCTCCTCTCATGGCGTGGAGCAACACCATGCACTGCAGACACAACTCTAGTAGCTGCACCCTCCTGACGAAACTTCATGCTGAACTCCTCTCCCGTTTGTACGGATACATTTTTGTTTATATTTCTCCACACCGGCATATCATTCCCAGGAAATCCCCCTAGTGAGTCTTGATGTGCAAATTGATTGCAGAGACCACTTGCCTCCTCACCAGCCATGATTTCGGCATGATTAGTGGACTTATTTAGCTGCATCTTCTTAAATCAGCTCAAAAATCCCACTTTTTGTTTAATTTCCGGTATCAGTCCAGAAGAAGAGAACAAATTGACCGACAAATAGAGTGATGAGCCTAAATCTCCTATAAAATTCCTATATGCATGCCAAATATTATGTTTCAACTCCTCAAACCCGTCCAAAAAAAAACTGCAACTCAAGCAGTTTCTCCTCTCTCCCAATAAATATATTACCTATTTTCTGTAATTGCGTCTACAATCTACACAGTACAAACATTAAAGGAAATATCCACAATAATCGGAATATAATTATAATTATAAAATAAAAAATTAACCACGGAGCTCAAGCGATCAACTATCCGTTTCTCCAGTTATATATTCTCCTTCACCAGATCATCAATCAATCTATCAATATTACCCCGAGCAATTTCTCTGAAAAATAGAACATCGACGAATATTGGTAACTCAAATCGCAAGTAGGTAATTAAGCTGAAATCTAAATTCCGAAACACTTGGAAAATATTGATATAAATCTATTGAAATTTCAAAATTCCGAACAGTGATAACAATAAAGTGAAGTATTTATTGTCAGACTACTCACTTTTCTCTCTCCGTGATCAATTTCTGCCCGATCAGTCATCGAAATTCAACTTTAATTAGGGAAAGGGAATAGGAATTGTGCGGATAATTTGATATTGAATCGATAAAACAAGAGAAGAACAGAGAGAGGGAAGAGAGAGAAAAGGAGGGAGTGAGGCTTACGCGTGCAGTTTCCAATTTTCAATTTCCCGAGTACCATAATAAAATGAAGTGGCAATGCCATATTATTGAATCCACATAAACGGGTGTAATTTTGGTAGGCCCGAGTTGAATCATTTTATCAAATGAAAATTATTTATGATTCCCTCTACACTTAATTTTAGCATATAAGTAATAAATATGGTAATATACTAATATCTATATTTATACTTTAGCTCTAAATTTATCCCAAAATTAATAAGTCGTTCTTTTTATATTTTTGGGTTCATGTACCTTACTCATCTTGCAGCCACTTATAGTTCTTTATATTCTAGACTAGATAAATTTCTTCCAACAATTAATAAATTTAATTTGGAGCTAGATAATTTTTCTACAACACTTAATAAATTTGAATACAGATGGAGAGAGTTTATAAATTAATCGAATAAATTTTCTCATAGTGTGCTTGTCATAACTTAATAATAAAAAACGAAGCAAATTTATTTGATCCATAAATTATAATAAAAGAATATTAAATGTATTTGCCTATAATCTATTAGTGGCTCATTTCGTTGAGCCCAAAATAAATTTCTCCTGTAATATGAAAATATGTTGGTTTCGTGTGCATGGATTAGCAAGCTAAATTCACAATTTTGATATCAGATATTATATTCCTCCCTTTAATTTTATAATCAAAATAACTTTATGTAATGGGTATCAAAATAAAAAAGTTTTTGAGTTTTGAACCTTACTTAATAATAATAACATTTAAATATGTGTACTTCTTTCATAAAACTCAAATACTCTTGAAATAATTTTTCGTGGTATAATGAAAAAAATACACAAGTATCTTTATTGCTTTTAGAATAATTTATATTGAGCTTTGAGTAAAAGTTAATTAGTTTAACTCATTTAACTATCAAATAGACTCAAATAATTTTGTAGGAAATATACAAATGTTAAACAATAAAATGTTTTTTATTTACTAACTTGAATCGAAGAGTGCATTGAAGATAATTTTGTAGTCACTTTAATAAGATTTAAATTTGAATTTCATCTCTAAAAATCTCAAATCAATACCAATTATGAACAATGTTGAATGTATTCTACTCGATTCAACTACATAGGGCTTGTTTGTTTGGCGTTTCCCAAAAAAATTTCGTGTTTAGAAAATGTCAAACAAACATGTTTTCTATTTTCTGAAATAAATTTTTCATTTCTCAATTTTCTCAAACTACTCTCTCAAAACACAACCAAACAACAATTTTCTTATCTCTAAACAAAACCTATATAAACTCTACTATGATTTGACATAAAATAAGCTATCTCTTATACAATTTATCTCACAACAAACATGATTTGACATAAAGTCTTACACATCTTACACCTACAACATAACTCTTCCAAAAAAATATATACCTACTTTATTTCTCAAACCACTATCTCAAAACTCAAACAAACAACATTATGCAAATCGAAATTATTTCATAAACTTCCACTACTCTATCAAACTACTTTCGCAAACACCAAACAAACATGCCCATAAATTTTCTCACTAAATACAAGCATGACAAAAATTAACCGGGCCCACTAACAGACTTTTAGGGGGGGTCAATGGCTTGTAAAAGATATTCTGTCCACCCAAAAATTGGGTCGGTGAAGACGGCCCATTAATAAATAATAATCGTATTTCAGATTTGAAGCTAACCCAGACGACTTTCGCCATATGTTTAGTAAAAAAATGATCAGAAAAATAAAAATCATTTATGACTTTATATTTTCACTTGTTGAATTCAATATAAAATTTATTCATAAAAAAAGGAAATGA
This sequence comes from Penstemon barbatus, assembly GCA_003313485.2. Taxonomy (NCBI): domain Eukaryota; kingdom Viridiplantae; phylum Streptophyta; class Magnoliopsida; order Lamiales; family Plantaginaceae; genus Penstemon; species Penstemon barbatus. Next base: position 2,551,239 of record CM064881.1, on the reverse strand, counting down.
AACATAAAATACAAGAGATTTGAACATTACCCTTTCAATGATTTAGTACGAATAATAATATATATGAAAATAATAGAAAGTTGAATTGGAGTCAAGCCTTAAGCCTAAATCAACTAAAGTCTAATTCTATTTATAACATACGACCCGTTTTACCATTTTACAATCCCAGCTATCATGAAGCTTAGATATGAAAAATTATGTTTTTAATTCTTTATAAAATTATACTTTTAGTGCTAACTTTAAGTCATGCAATTAAAAAAATTTGCACATTTCATTTCAATTTTTAAAATATTTCACACTTTTTATTCCATATAATTATTGCCGTTTTGTTGTATCTTAGTATTATATGGTTGTTTTAGTTCTGCACTTCTTGTTCTTAGTCCAAATAAAACGTCGTGACAAAAAGGGTTTTCTGCACTTTGCACCCCCGAAATATGGAAAATAGACATTTTGCACCCTCAAAACTTAGATTTAGCACTTTGCACCCTCGAAATATGAAAAATGCAGCACTTTGCACCCTATTTTATTTTCAAGCAAAAACTCAAGGGCAAAATAGGTAATTCTATTGTAAATCCTTGGCACTTTGCACCCTCAAAATAAATTTTGCACTTAACACTCCTTAATTAAGAACAAATCAACAACTTGCACCCCCGAAACACAATAAATGAACTCTTTGCACCCCAAAACACAAAATTAACACTTAACGCCCTCAAATAAAAAAATAAAAAAACCTCAAACTCCTCGTTTTTTCCGGCAAATATGACCATTAAGGTGAAAAATATTTAAGGCAAAATAGGTAATAATTTATGGGTCTTTAATATTTTGAAGTAAACAATAAGTCTTCGAGAATCTCCGAGAAGTTTACTTGTACTTTATTTAGTTATTTATGGTTATATTGTTGAAAAGAAAGATGGAGAGATAAATGAGTATTCGAGTATTTATAATTGTATTTTGCAAAATTTAAGGAAAAAAAATGAATTACCTATTTTGCCCTTGAATTTTTGCTTGAAAATAAAAGAGGGTGCAAATTGTTACATTTTTCATATTTCGAGGGTGCAAAGTGCTAAATCTAAGTTTTCGGGATGCAAAGTGCCTATTTTTTATGTTTCGGGGGTGCAAAGTGCAAAAAACCCTCTCTGAAATTTAAGATGTTGCACCGTTTAATTTTGACCTTCATAGCCAATTTAAGTTGTCAGATCACTGACAATAACCCGACGAAAATGTAGTATGGAAGGTTAAGCTTGGTTCTATGCATATGCTTCAACGGCGAAACGGCTCCGGATAGTGTAACCGGATCTCGAATATTCGTCGGACTTGGATCCGATTTCAATTTCCAGGAATCCAAATGGATTCGGTCATAGCTGATAAATTTCGGACTCGAATTCAGACCCGGATCGATCTCAATCCGATCCGAGACCGACCATTAACAGCCCTAAATTATGAATCTGATATGCTGAATCCATTTAAAAATTCATCTGGGTATAATAACTGGTTTTCTAGTTTTTCCGTGTCTTCCGTATAATATCCAAGGTGGAGTTATAGGATTCAAAATTAGATATTCGATTTATGTTCAGCCAAGTTTCGATGGCATGGACTACAAAAACATTTTGTTTGAAGAAGATCCGGATACAATGCAAATTCAGTCCAATGTTAATAAAACCTGATCTGGGTCAGTCCAGATCTGACTCGAGCCCAATCCACTAATGGCCATATGATTATAATTGTTGTTAGTTATTATTTTTTGTATATTAATGATCTACGATTGTGTAAGTTGGAAATTATCAAGAGACGGTGTTCAGCATAGAGGAATTGATTAATCCACATAATATGACCGTTTCAAGTATGTATATTCGTTGGGAAATTGTTGGGAAAGATTTTCACATAATGTGTTCGACACTATTTTAAGGAGATTAAATCAAATCTAATATATGAATAATATTAGGGTTTTTGGCATTTTGCACCCTGGAATTATAGGGTTTTGACACTTTGCACCCTGACTTAAAAGTTTTGGCACTTTGCACCCTGGAAATATAATTTATTTGGCACTTTGCACCCTAGTGTGTGTTTTAGTGAGAAAATTCATTAATAGAAGGTAGAATAGTTATTTCCAATTTTTTTTTTCACTTTGCACATTGACAATATAGATTTTGCACCCTTAAAATATAGAATGTTGGCATTTTGCACCATAAAATTATAAAATATTAGCATCTTTCACCCCGAGTTAAATTTTTTGGCACTTTGCCCCCTAAAAATATAATTTGTTTGACATTTTACACCATAATATATTTTTTTAAAAAAAAACAGACTCATGAATGTCGGCGATGTAGAGATAAAATGGTCATTTCTATGCACAACAATCATAAACTTGTTATTCTAAATTTATTTTACTTTATAATAACTTATTTTAACATTTTCTCTCTGTAAAATTTAGATTAAAAAAAGACATTGTCTTCATTTTATTTTCAAGTATCCTCAAGATTTTTTGCTTTATATCTAAAATACACGTTTACATATCTAACATATTATTATATTGCATGTTATTTACATAATTTAGATTATCATATTAAGTCCGGGTTGAAAATGTCAGAAATTATATTTTTTGGGTGTAAAGTGCCAATATTCTATATTTCAGAGTGCAAAGTGTCAAAATCTATATCTTTAGGGTTTAAAGTGCCAAAAATATTTGAAAATAACTATTATACTCTTCAATAAATTAATTTTTTTTTCAAAACACACACTAGGGTGCAAAGTGCCAACTAATTTGTATTTCCAGGGTGCAAAGTGCCAAAATTTTTAAGTTAGGGTGCAAAGTGCCAAAACCCTATAATTCCAGGATGCAAAGTGCCAAAAGCCCAATAATATTACCTAAAAGAAATAGTAAATCCTATGTTGCCTTTAAAATTTATAAATACATGTTAGATACCAAAGGTAACTCCAAAAGAGATTAAACTATAGAGTGAATAGCATGTATGGTTCTCCTTATGGGTTAAATTTGCATTTTCGCCCCTCTTAAATATTTTGTAGCAGATTGGTCCCTCTTACCAATGTAGTATATCACATTCGTCCCTCTTATATTACATTCTTCCCTCTTAAATTTTTTATAGCATATCCGTCCTCTTATCAATGTAGTGTAACACATTAATTGCTTTTAAATATAAAATACATCAACTTTCGTCTATTTTAGTATATATTTTGAATTTAGGTGATGTATTTTATATTAGAGAGGAACTAATGTGTTACACTACATTGATAACAGAGATGGACAAATGTGTTATAAAAAGGGTGAATATGATATACTACATTGATAAGAGGGATCAATCTGCTACAAAAAATTTAAGAAGGACGAAAATGCAAAAGTTAATCCATAAGGAGGACCAAAAGCACGATTTACTCTTAAAACTATATTATATATATATGCATCCAAAAACCAGTCATGAAAATCATATACTTATACCAAATTAAAAGAATTACAGATTATATAATTAAACATCTTAATTAAATTACGGTGACATCTCCTTACTTGGATTAAAAAGAAAAACGTCTATACAAAGCATGCAAAAATAAGATTTTCAACGCTAGTTACAAACTAAGATATACATATAATTTTGCATCCGGATCTATATAAAGGTAGACAATTATAAAATATTTTCCAATAGTCGAAATATAAAAACTTTTTCCTTGTATGTAAAGTAACGACGTATTTGGCCTAGTCAAACCCAAAATGATATATCCCTGGGCCGAACCCAATCTAAAGTCTAAACTACTCTCTCCGTTCCCTTTTACATGTCACTTTAGAAAAAAAAAAAAAAATTTCACAGTACATGTCACTTTATAATTTCAAGATAGATTTAAATGCTAATTTGATATTTTTACCCTTCTTTAATCCTAAATACTATACTTAATATCTCCCAATTTTCAAAACAAATAACCATGCATTTATTAAAGGCAATTTTGTTCAACTATCCTTTAATTTTCCTAAAATCTAGAGTATTAAATAATTTCTTAATCCTTGTGAAACAACCTTAAACGACATCTAAAAAGGAACGGAGGGAGTAATTCATAAAATTTTCTTCTACCTTTAGGAAATTCTTATCCATATCGAATTCATCAAGCCCAAAGTAATTATATGACAATTATACGCTTTGAGATTTAATGTAACTTTCAAGAAAGTAATCAATCAAAAAGTAAGTGCTATACACTTATTTGATGGTTATATATTCTTGCTCAAACCAGAATTGAACAAGAATAATAGATGAAAACGGTGTTGAAAGTTGAAACTTTTAATTTTCATCTACCCGCTGACCGTCGCGTTGAATAAACGCATACGGCATACCCGACCAAGAATTCACGCGCTATGTTTCTCTACTGTTGCAAAATTACGGTACTTTCTACTAAACTATTCCAACACACTAATCCCCACTATTCTGAACGTGCAACCCCACCCTCCCCCTCCCCCAAACCCCCGGTCTCTATCCCTCTCTACCTGTACACGCACTCACAACTGTCACACTAACTATGAAAGCTTTTATACATACATAAAACTATACGCTATTGTTTCTGAAAGATTCCATAGATCTGGATCAACAGGGGAGTATGCCGGAGGCGGTATCGCCGCCAATGGTGAAGGCCGATCCAGCCAGCTCTTCTTCGAGTTCCGGCGAAGTTTCTGTGAAGTTCGAGAAAGATGCTCCGGAGCTTACTGCTTCTGCTATGTCTCCTCTGGTTGATAGTAACTCTGCTTCGCTTTCCAATGTTGGAAGAAACTCTTCAGGTGAGTTACGGTTTCTATTTTGAGAAACAACTGAATGAACAGATGAATTATGGAATTGCAGTAGAGAAATAGGATGATTTGATAATTTAGGTTATGATTCTATGTTAAATTTGAGGCATATATCTGGTGAATTTGCTTTGGTTTGGATTGGTTGTAATTAATGTTGGCAGGGAGTGCAGGGGCGAGTTTTTCGAGAGGAAATACTATGCCTCCAGAAATTTCGAATTCTGAGAAGCAGCCTTTGGCTTTAACAAGATCGAAGACTGAGAGGCATAGGAATAATAATATACTAGCCGGAGAAGCTGCGATGATATTTGATAACCGGATTTCTGCTCAGCAGAAGGTAAAGACTTATATAGTGACATTCTTAGTAATTATTGGATTTAATCTTTGTATTCAACTTCAAATTGATTTGGCAAAGTTTCCTTTTTTGATCCACGAATGGTATTGCTATTACTTTACTAAAGTATTCTAGATAGGAATTTTCCATACTTTGAGGTGACTATATGTCTATATGATACTCCAGAGTATTGGTTACTCAAAGGAATTCATGCTCAGATTATTTTTGGTGTCAACTAAAACTGGATATCTGAAGACAACTAACAGATTGTACCCATTGCAGAAAAACCTTAGCCAGTTTTAACTTGGTAAGTATTTGGACAAAAGGAATAGGTTACAGATTACAGAAGGATTGTCGATTCATCATTTTGATTTATAATAATTCAATTTGAAGAATTATTGTTCTGTAAGTATATATACCTTACAAGCTCTTTAATCGTCTCATCTGGTTGGTTAGTTTTACTAATGTTATGGTTTGGGTAGGTTCCATACTGTACTCTAATTTAGCAAACATTTTCTTTTAAACTACATTTGATTTAGTACGGAATCATCTAAAGACACCCTTTATGGCACTGTGTTACACTTGTCTAGAAACTGCATTCACATATTAAGTAAACTGGAAGCCGGTGATTGGATTTCTTTTCCCATGGCTAGATTTCCATTTCTTCCAATGGTGCAATTCTATATTAAGTTCGAAACATGATAACTCAGACATTTACCCCTTCCAATTTAAATACTTGTCCTATAATCTGTTATGGAGTCAATACGTAATTCAATATTGAGAATCTCTTCTGTTTTAGTGAAATGCCCATTTGCATAATACTATTAGACGTGACTCTTTGATTATGGAGCACACCTGGGATTTTTTTTAATAGTAAAAAGACTTTATCTAAATTTATTTAACAGAATAAATGTATGGAATCTTGGTTAAATATTTAAAGCACTGCAGCTCAAATTGTTGAACAGAATAGCTACTGTTAAAGATGATGGAACTGTAGAATTTGAAGTTCCGGGAGATGTCGAAGTCCGAACTCTGGGAAATGGTGCTGACAATCTATACACCGAAGTCGATGAAGAGCCTCTTGATGCAACAGAACTTCAGTATATTCCTCCATTGCAAATTGTAATGCTTATTGTTGGTACACGTGGAGATGTACAGCCATTTGTTGCAATTGGAAAGCGACTACAGGTATTTTAGTCAATATTACATTATATGCAATAGCGGATGCATATTAACTTCTGTTATGTCAAAATGGCACCTGCTTAATTACGTAAATGTACAATTAAGGTTCAAACTTCAAAGGTTGCTTACTGTGCTTTAAAGGATGATGCATTCATATTTTTACAGATAAAACTTATCCACTATTATAGCTGAAATTCAACTTTAGGTTCCTTGTTGATGAGGTTCTTGGATGCAGGATTATGGCCATCGCGTTAGATTGGCTACTCATTCCAATTTCAAAGAGTTTGTCTTGACATCTGGGTTGGAATTTTATCCCCTTGGTGGTGACCCTAAAGTTCTTGCCGAATGTATGTTACTAATCCTTATATTTTTGTTGGAGCTTACTTTGTGGTGTGTTTTGGCCTTTTGGGTCTCAAGATTATGCTATATTCCATTTCGCCAGATTTTATTGTTGCATAAAGTGATATCTGAGTCTAGGTTAGTATATGGAGTTCTTGAAACCTAAGTGAATTTGCTTGTATACTGTTTCATGTCTTGACTTGAATAGCTCAGTCGATGCCTGATGACCTATCCATGTGTTTTAGACTTGAATTGTTGTTGCAAAAATTATGTTTTTCGTATAATATGAATTTTTGAAAAAAGTCTGAATGTTTTACCAGTTCTTCAACAAACTAAAACATTGGAGATGACGTTAATGATCTTTGTGCAACGAAACCATGGTGCTAAGCAAGATTAATGGGGTTCAAACTCACCTGGATGATGATCAGTAAAAGCAAAGCACGACTTTTATTTAATTACTTTCCATGCTTCCATAGAATGTTCGGCAAGATTCAGAAACTGCAGGAAGTTGTAGAAAAGAAACTTTGGTAATACTTTATTTCACCACTGATCTAAACAAATAGCTTTGAGTGACTGGATGGAATTAATGCCCCCAGAGTACCAATTTAGAAGCCGAAGGCAACAACATGCTGAAATGAGTGACTGGATGGAATTAAATAGCTTAAAAGCGTGATAAAGTGTTCTGTTACTTGGTTTTTACTTCTCTGCATTACATTATGTTTTAGTTTCTTTCTATTTGTTGGAGCGCTATGCTCAAACACTAAAGGTCACACACTTGGCAACCCACAATGAGGTATGTTTGCTTTTTAGCGGATCACATATCAGATAAAAAATTGAAGATATACTCATTGGTTTTCGCTGCCATTGACATCAATTATCTTTATGTTCTTAAGATAACAGCTCTTTCAGCATGCCAAACAAGAATTTTATGTGAAGTTTCTGCTTGATAAAGTTTTTGAATGGTTTTTCACTAAATGATTATTCTCTCTTATGCAGACATGGTTAAGAACAAAGGTTTCTTGCCTTCAGGGCCTTCAGAAATACCTATACAAAGAAACCAAATAAAGGAAATAATTTATTCGCTACTTCCAGCATGCAAAGAGCCCGACATTGATTCTGGGATTCCTTTCAAAGCAGATGCAATAATTGCCAATCCTCCAGCATATGGTTAGATGACACGACCTTGTCACCCTCTTGTTCATTTTCCTTGTTTGTTTATCAATGTTGTTCCATTTTTCTGGTTTAATATTTGCATATATTTTTCATGACGTTGGCTGCTCCAAGTTAGTGATTTAGGATCTTATAGAATATCTTTTAGATAATATATTGAACAAAACCCATGAATTTCGGTCCATAATTAGACTTCCTGGAAATTATAGGTTCAAATCAAAGAAGTTCCTTTTTCCGTAATCTACTTCACATTCATGTACGTTAGTGCACTGCTTGGTTCTGATTTTGTGGGTCGTGGGGGTAACAGTCTTTTTCTTTAGGAGGGCTTTGGGGAAATTGTTTCTTTCCTCTTCTGTGTTTTTTTCACACCAATTAAATTACAGACTTCTCGAAATGTTTTAGCAGTGAAGAGACAACCTACCAGTGTAATAAAAATACCAGTGTTGGGTTGGGTGGTCGGATCAATAGATAGAATCTGCCCAGCCACTTTATCTTATAGAAGACAACCTAACCAGCTTGAACTAATAGAAGACACCCTTGTCTGGGCTCTTAGCTTGGCTGTTCTTAAGGTTTTCTTAAAGTTCTCGTGCAAACTCATTTAAAGTTAATTGTATCTATTGATTGGTGAAAAAAAAGTTATTTAATAATTCTGGAAACTGCTGCAGGGCATACACACGTTGCAGAGGCATTACAAATTCCCATTCATATATTTTTCACAATGCCGTGGACGTAAGTCTTATCTTAATTTCATTTACTAGCCATTGAGAGAAAATCTCGTTTTTAGGCTTTTAACTAAGAAATAAATTTGGTTGATGTTTAATAATTTTCTGCTTTTTGTTAATCATCTTCTCGAATCTCTAAATGATGATTTTTTTCTGCCAGGCCAACCAGCGAATTTCCCCATCCTTTATCTCGTGTTAAACAATCAGCTGGATATAGAGTGCGTTAAAAATCATTTTTTTAAGAATTTATTGCTTTTTAATTATTTAATTGAATTTTTTGCATAATTAATTTCTGCAACTTGTAACATCTTTTCTTTCATGAAATATGCAGTTATCATATCAAATCGTTGATTCCTTGATTTGGCTAGGAATAAGAGACATGATAAATGATGTTAGGAAGAAAAAGCTGAAATTACGACCAGTCACTTACTTGAGTGGTACACAGGGATCTGAATCAGATATTCCGCATGGGTATATCTGGAGTCCTCACCTTGTTCCTAAGCCCAAAGGTGTTCATTTTCTTATAATCATCTTAATTTCAAAGAAAGTAAGCACTTTGCTGAGTGAATCAATTGTATGTTATATCTAGCCCGTAATGCAAATTAGTTGTCTTGGTTACAACTTATTTTACAGGCTCTAGGATCTGCTTCATTCACAATGATCACAATCATGTCAATGTTATCAATATCTAATTAAGCTTTATAGCCTCATTGTCTTGCAGATTGGGGGCCCAAGGTTGATGTGGTTGGATTTTGCTTCCTTGATCTTGCAACCAATTATGAACCACCCGAGTCACTTCTAAACTGGCTTAAAGCTGGCCCAAAGCCTATCTATATTGGGTTTGGCAGTCTCGTGAGTATCCCTAGCTCCTGCTTCTCTACTCTACACCCCTTCTCCCTTTAAACAAAGTTAAATTTTGCATGTTTGAATTATTCTTTCTTCTTGTGGGGGTATATGAAAAGTCAGTTAAAATTGAACTTCCGAGGATTGTTTTGACATTTTCTGTAAATATATTTATTGTGATATTGTAGTTGCTCTGTGGTTGACTGCTCATAACTGTGCTAAGAAGCTTTCAGGATTATTGATTTCCACTTCAATTTATCAGGAAGAGTTTTTCTCCATTTTGAAAACCCAATTGCAATAAATGAAATTGTTGATAGAAAATATATACTTTGAGTCTTTGACAGAATCAGTTTCAGAATGATCTAAAATGTTGCACAATGATGTTTTAGTTATAAGAGTACTTTTCTTTGTTGGAAAAGATAACGGTTATTCCTACAGTTTGACTTACTTTTCATGTTCATTTTGTTGTGCATTTACTAGTAAAATAATTTCATGTTACCTTGGCTGTTACACACTTCTCTTTATGTTTTTTCTCACCTACATTCTGGTCTTCTATATTTGCATAATACAATAATTTCTGAGTTTTCGTGCTTTTCAGCTACTCTTCTTGGCTTGTTTTTCTTGAAATTAAAATTGCATATTCCAACTTTAACTTGTACATTTCCATCTCAGCCTGTTCAAGAGCCAGAGAAAATGACGCAGATCATTGTTGAAGCTTTAGAAATAACTAAACAACGGGGCATTATTAACAAAGGCTGGGGTGGCCTTGGGAATTGTGAGTTCCCTTTCCATCTTTTGATATTTGCACATAATTTGTAATAAAATATAACACTTTGTCATCTCAGTGGCAGAAGAAAAAGAATTTGTATATCTGCTGGATAACTGTCCCCATGACTGGCTTTTCTTGCAATGCGCTGCTGTAGTGAGTTGTTTTAAATTGAGGAGTTGCATCTGGAGTTTTATGATTGTCTTCTAGAAGTTTTTTCCATCAACTTTAAAAGTTATGTTTATTATTTTTATATTTTTTTTTCAGGTGCACCATGGGGGTGCAGGAACAACGGCTGCTGGGCTTAAAGCTGCGGTAATAATTTACATGAAGTGAAATGGTATCAGTGTACTTTGACCTGTTTGTGACTGCTTCAGTTTATTCTTTTTTTTTTTTTTTTTTTTTTGCTATATAGTGCCCAACAACTATCATCCCTTTCTTTGGTGATCAACCTTTTTGGGGGGAAAGAGTCCATGACAGAGGAGTAGGTCCTCCACCTATTCCAGTTGATGAATTTTCACTTCAGAAGTTGGTTGATGCAATTAAATTCATGCTAGATCCCAAGGTACTCCTTTAAAGTTTTGCCTATATTGAAAATGAGGCGGTACTTGTAACTTTTAGATATTTCTAAAAATACGTTTCCTACTGGAGGTTTCTGACATATTGGAGAGGATGGATACCTTTAGTTTGAATATAAAGTAGATTGATTGTTTTATGCAGGTAAAGGATCGTGCAGTTGAACTTGCAAAGGCCATGGAAAATGAAGATGGGGTTGAAGGAGCTGTGAAGGCCTTCTTTAAACAACTTCCTCGTAAAAAAAGTGAGCCCGACCCAGATCCTACACCATCACCATCGAAACTTTTCTCAGTACGGAGATGCTTTGGTTGTTCCTAGATTTGAGTAAATAAGGTTGTCACTCCCATATATGTGTATTCTTTTTCAGTGATTTGAATCACAGTAGATTGGTTACTCCGATTAATATTTTGCTGATACTAGTCTCTCCTAGGTCTGACTTTTTCTGTTTCATATGTTTAAGATTAGAGGTACATGGCTCGATTCATTTCTTTATATTCCCATGGATCAAATTCTCTATATCCTTGTAACAACTAACAGGGCCATAATTTTTGCATTTAATCGATTTGGCAAAATGGGTGAAATTTCAATTCTTGCTATACACAATAAAGTAACATGATTTAGCATTTAGGAAGAGTCAGGTCTGACCTGATAGGACCCTTATTCCACCAACCCTGAGTAAGCTCCATCTGGTCCAAAGTATTTAAGGAGTCGGGCTGGCTTGATCAGACCCGTTTCTGACCCAACCCAAAAGCAAACTCCAAGATTATTATTTCCTTTCAATTCAACTGGTCTTAGTATAACCTTTACTTGAAAGGCCATTCTCGAAATGCTCGGTAGAAGCATCCCATTTTTAGGTTAAACTTACTGTAAAAGAGTTGGAAGTAGGAGTTGTGGAGATCTGACAAATAACAGCGTCTCTGATCAAAAGCTGGATTGAAAGGAAAATTAAAACCCCCATAGGAACATGCCAAATTTGGGAAAATGGACCACTGTTGGGTTGGTTTGTGTTTAGCATGCAACGAATAGGAAAAAAAGTGACAAGTGGTAGTGAATATTGGCGGTGGAGAGTCAGTCAGATGAATATGGAGCTACTAGTGGCTGCCCTGTCCCCCATAACTATTTATTGTAAAAGCAGAGATAAATAAAAATTAGGTGCTGTGCTACCCTACTTTTAGGCCATTTGCACTACAACACACAAACACAAACACAACAATTGTAATTTGAGCAATAAAAGCACAGTTAAATGTGTATATATACACCAAGAAATCAAGAGTTGAGGATTGAGTGAAGAAGATAAAACAAACAACTGAACACCAAAGACTTAATAGAAAAGCAAGAAATGGCCTGAAATAAAGTGTCAGAAAGTTAAAGAGATAAATTGTTCCATTTCCCAATCTATATCTATATAGTAGTAGTAGTAGTAGTAGTAGTAGTAGTATTAACATTTCTCACCAATCACTTTCTTTGCCTCAGTATTCAGAAACCTATTGGAAAGATTACTTCCACACTTATCTTCCTCTTATCTCTTCTGTTCTGTTCTGTTCTGTTCCCAAGCCCATACACTCTCTCAATGAAGCACTCTTTTTTATAAATGGCATTCCACTGTACATAAACACACACACAACACATATCTTCACATATCTCAATTCTTCCTTCTTCCAAACTCAACTCAAATAAATAACTAAATAAATCAAACATTTATAACTTTGTACTTTGTTTCTTTCTAAAGGTACGTTTATATTTCCATCCAATCAATTAGTTTCACAACGTCATTTCAGTTCTAATTTATTTTCTACTACAGGAAATGGATGTTAATGGTAGTACAACAAATAATAATGCAGAAGATACAACAAAATCATTCCCATGCTTATACTGTTCACGAAAATTTCACAGTTCACAAGCATTAGGCGGTCATCAAAATGCGCACAAAAAGGAAAGAACAGCTGCTAGAAAAAACAAAAGAGCTTCAGATTATGTCCTTAATAATACCTTCTCTCCTCCACCTCCATTAATGTTCTCCCCCAATTATCCAATCGGAATTTTCAATCCTTCCGCTTATATAACTGCACACGCGGCGAGTCTTTGTCAATTCCAGACCCCACAGATCGTCGATCGATTTGGATCCAACGGTGCGCCGCGGCTTGAGAATGTTGTCCTGTATAATCGCGGCGGTAAGTATTTGAATGACTTGTATCAATGTGAAGCTGATGAACAGAGCTTTACGAATTGGAAAAGGAGCGTGAGGTTTGATGATGGATTTGGAGAAGATTGTTCGCGGGGTAATTTACCGAATAAGAATCGTAACAATGGAGTTGTTGATGATGATGATAGGGAGAAAAAAGATTTGAAGCTTGATTTGTCGCTTCATTTGTAGGCAATCAGACGGTAGATTTTAGAAAGGCTGAGGTTTTTTGTTTCTCGGCTGGTATGGCTTTTGCAGTTTTGTTTCCATTGTTACTACGTGACTTCGAATAAATTGAGATTTCCTACTAGTAGTGATAAATTAATTTGAACGGAAGATCAATGGTTATACTCATGTATCAAAATTAATTTAGTTTCCTAGGTTCTAAAATCAATAATTGAAAACCAAAACTTTTATTAGTGATTCCGAAACATTTTCAATATTTAATTTATCGATAGAAACTAAAAACAAAACTTCTATTAGTCCATGCTTATTTATATGATATATATATATATATATATATAATCTTAAGAATCAACATTTTTTAATAAATTGATACATTTTCAGAACTAGTAATATGCAATACAACCAATGTGTTCTTTTAATTTCCAACTCCGTATCAACAACACAAGTGCTACGATATCGTACTATATACCATGTCTTTTTTGGGGGTAAGGATAATATACCATGTTTGATTATAGTATTTTAGTGAGAAAAATTAAGAATAACTAGAATTTATTACTTGATGTACAAAAATATTGTTTATAGAATTAGGCAGGAGAGAACATCTACTGTTATACTAAAAGCTACAGATAAATAGATAATAAAACGCCATATTAAAATGTGCAAACCTAAATCCCGAACAATTGTAGTCGTACTTAACCAACAAATATCCGATTTGAATCCGACTCATTGACATATGAGACCTCTTTACTTGTTGTCACGGTTTCTCTTGGACTTGCAAAATAGTGAACACACAAATTAATTCCTTGTTTTAGTTTTTATTTCTGTATAAAGCGGACCCAATGAATATTAAGATAAAGTAAGAAAATGTTAAATGAGAAAAGAGGGAATTAGACCTATTCTACAATGTGGCAATGTATTTATAGTTTAGACCTATTCTACAATGTGGCAATGTATTTATAGTTTAGCAGTACAAATTTATAACATGGGACAGCGAACGCATTTATAGAACGATAGTGACGACAATTGGTAATTTAATTACGATTGAAACAAAATTAAAATAGTAAAGTAAAATAAATATGATAATCTCACTAAAATGTTTAGTATAAATATATTTCTAGTACACTTTATTAACAAGCACTTCCGCTGTAGCACTTGGCAAATACCCTCAATGATATAAGGTATCCGGGTTCAAATCCCGGCAGCGGAATTAATTTTTATATTTTTTTTCATGCCACCATCTTTGGGTCTGTATTGGACCGATTTTCGTCATTTCATAAAACCACTTTTGAGCCTTAAATGGGTCATTTTGTTCCAACAACGACCACTTGTCAAATTAGCTGTTTGACTTTCAAAGTACACCAATTTATAGATAATGCATGCATTAAAGGAGGACGGTTGCTGCTGACAATTTTGAAATACGACGCACAATTGGTCAATACTAACTATGGTTTCTAGCCAAATAATATTATGTCAAGGGCAATTAGCCAAATTGAAATAATAGTTCCAACAAATACTACAACTTTATAATTATAATTAGTTAGATATAGACTGATACGTTCAAGTTACTCTCTTATATCGCTTAATAAAGTTCATATTAAGAAAATAAATATTTTAATTACTAAAAGTGCCATATTTCTTAATGACTGTAAATTTTCAACACCATTTTATTAAGTATGAAATGAAATTTATTTATATAAAAAAAAAATCAACTAATTCATTGACTGAATAAGAGTAGTGAAATAATAATATAAACGAATTAAAATTATTGAAGTAATTTCAAACTATACTCTCTATACGACCACACAACTTCCTAATAAGAACTAGGAAGTATTTCATTATTACTTGAACTAATAATAATAATAATTTGACCAAATTGTACTATATAGAATATGCATAGAATCTCAATTGAAATTTGTATAAAAATATTTGTAGTGCTGTTGGTTGACATTTGACAATCATCTCCGCTGTAGGCTGTAGCACTCGGCCAATACCCTCAATGTTGAGGTATCCGGGTTCAACTCCCGAAAGTGGAATTTCTTTTTATATTACTTTTTCACGCCACCACATTTGGGCCTTGGTTGGGCTGATCTTTTGTTATCTTTTTAGCGCATATTTCGTTAATTCATGACTCCACTTCTGAGCCTTAATTGGGCCAACCTTTCCAACAACTACTACTCCTCACGTCAAGGTATCTCTTTGACTTGCAAAATACAAAAATACCATATGATAATTGCATCATATTTTCAGAAATGATAAATAAATTATGATAACAACAGAATTTTAATTTTCTCAGTTACTAGAAAAAAAGAACAACAATTCAAATACTAATAATGAACTAGAAAAAAATACACACTAATAAGAATCGAACCTATAACCTCACGGTCAAATGAGGACAATAGCTGCTAATAATGCATAATTGGTCAATAACCACTATGATTTGCAGCCAAATAATATTAACTAATTCAGTCTGACAAATATCTTATAATTAGAAATATTGTGACATAAAAAAATCCTCTGCAAGTCTAGAATAGAACAACATTCTAATGGGAAAAGAAAAGAAAAAAGTTCGTGGTCAATTGCAATGTGAACATCCAACCTTGACAAGGTTATACTAACGGTTACTTTCCCATTTCTATTTATTTCTACTTTGAGAGGTGAATTGCATTTGAGAAGGCTTGTTCCAACTTTACTTCATCGTGTCACTATTATTATACAAAAAGAAAACTTATATCTTAATCAGAAAAATGATAAAGTTAACTTTATGCTACACCAATTTTTGGAGTTTTCAAAATTAACTATTATAGTCATAGACAATGACTCAATGAGGGGTTCCAAATAAGTACGAGTTACTATTCTAATTATCAGTTTTTCTTCAAAATTGGATCATAATTTTATCTATAGTTTCAGTCTCTAAACCTATATATAGTGTAATCAGAAATTAAAATTTTTGAATAATTACTCAAACTATCCTAATGATTTAGTGTAATCATATTGATCACCCTCCATATTTGAGAAATTACGCAAACTACCTTTAAAGTATTTGATCCATTACAATTACCCCCTTATGACATTCATTTAATAAAAAAAAATATTTGAATTATAGAAATATCAATAGGTACCATCTAAGAAAATATAAACCTTAAGGGTGACAAATAGATTTCACTCGTTTTTCATCGATTTTATCTACTTTTTCATAAATTTTAACAATTTTTCCACCGATTTATCCAATTTCATCTTTTTTTTTTTTTAAAATCAAGATGTACTTTGGATGACGTAGTCATGCGCATTAAAAGATTAACATCGCGAGGGATATTTGTAATGAATCTAATACATTAAGGATAGTTTGTTTAATTTCTCAATCTTGAAGGGTGATTAGTATAATTATACTAAACATTAGGGATAGTTTGAATAATTATAGATAAAAATTTAAAGATTTCTAATTTTATATATAATATCTAGATCATATTTAGGGATATTTGATTATTATATATTTCATTACGATGAGAGTAAGTTATTAGTTAATGAATGACAAACTCATCTATAAGTTTATATTTTTAAAGAGATGAATCATTTAATTACTATTTATCACTTAAACACGCTCATCACGTGTGTACGATATTCATTATTCAAGTCTAACACGTGAAATTTAGAAATGTATGGCATATAGATTAAAACACATAATCTTCTTTTGACGTGAACTTTGATACCATATTGAATAACCAATCCATCTAATATTAAATATTTATCACTTTAACACTAGTAAATATGATACAATGTTTTTGTCAATTAAAATGAATACATGTATTTATATATCAAATAATCCAACTTTTAGTACAAATTATTTATCTATAACTAGACATTTGATAAAGACTGGGCGGTCCAATTTACTATTCTATATTGTTTATAAATAAATTCAGACAACGTTACATGGTACTGCTATGGGCAAGACATCATAGGTGGGTCTAATCGAATTTGAATTTGTCACAAGATATGAGAGAAGATAAATGCATATTATAGGAGTAAATGGGTTACAATAATCATAACTGTGGTGATTAATCAGATGATGACGTGGACGATTAAATTCAGTCAAATAGTTGGATGCGTTGAAAATTTTAGGGGCAGAGTCAGAGATGGGTCCCTCACGTGAGCGACCGACGCAGCTTAAAACGTGAGTCCGTTTGCGGCAGTTTAGTTAGGTAAATTGAAATAGATACTAGTAATATAAAATTATACTAGTGGCTAATAAACCCTTTAGTAGGCTCTATTTTATGCAGTCATTTAGTGTGAATCTTTCAAAAAAATAAATATATTAAAAAAGCTTTTATGTCTTCTAAACATATTTATAATTGCTGGTTAATGGTTTTTTAACCTATTCAAATGGAAGTCAAAATTTTGACTTAATTCATTTATTCATTTTCAATTTTAATAAATTCAATTTTGTTTCTTAGAGGTTTGTATTAAATACCTTTTTTTTCTTAATATGTTGTAAGAGTATATTTAAGAACATAATTTAGTTGATTGGTCTTCATATTTTTCAATTTTTTAAAGGGAACACTCCAAAAAAAAAAAAAAGAAGCCAAATATATATTTAAAAGTTCAAACAGAAAAAACACTTAATGAAGTTCTGCAAAACTAAACATAACACGAATCGATCAGCTTCTGTATATTAAGAAATTAATATAGCAATATTGTGACGTAGTGAAAAAAATTGAGGGCTAAACTAATAAGTGGACATAACCTAATAAACCTAACTACGGTTAAGTCCAAGTCTAATGAAATTAGGCAAAATATAGTTCAATACCACCATTTTGTATTCGGACTCGCGCTTCAATTCTTCGCTCCCTCTTATAAAATGACTCCTCCTACATCTCATCTTTCCAATAACACAATTTGATACTCAAACCATACACACCTACAGAAATATAAACAGAAAATTCAATGGAGGTTTCTCTGAGATTAATTATTGCTCTTTGTACATTTCTGATGGCGGTTCTGTTTGCCAATGCAATTTCCGCCAGAGAAAGGTATTTATTTTGAAAATACAAAGTTCCTCTGCTTCTAGAAAGTTGTTTCACTTTTTATGAAGCTTCAATTCATGTTTTGTTTCTTCGTTCTACAGAGTCTGTTTTGGTTTTTTAAAAACAGTAGTCTAGTATTTATTGTTGCGAATTCAGTTATGATAAACTTATTTTTTCGGGCCGGCTGATTTGGTCCTTTTTGCAGCATTGAAGAAAGTAGGCAGCTGAAGAGCTTGAGGAACTCAACAATGGCGCGGTATAGGTTAGTTACTACATTTCGTGCAGTCTAAGTGTTGATCTACACCGTAGATACTAAATGTGATGAATTTTCACATACGAATGTGAACTGATCATCGGATCTGAAAAATCTCAAATTCTCGATCGTTGAATTTGCACAGGTTAGATGAAGGTGCAGAATATAAGCATGAACACGCAGTAGATGATCCTGAAGCTGTAGCCGCTATGGTTGATATGTAAGTCCTTTATGTTAATATTGTGTTACTCTTCATTTAATTTCTCAGTTTAATAAAGTTGGGAAATTAATTCGATTTCTCTTAATTCATAGTAATTGATAGTATATATTATATTATGGATACCTCAGACTATCCGTACATCATTTCTCATAATTGATAGATAGTACCTTCTATCTATGGCATTTCCCACCTCTAAAAATCTATTACTATATGTTACTTTACACAATGCAGAATTTGATCTGTTTCAATCAGTTAATCAAGCTCATATTTCTTCTTCATTATTCAAAATATTAGAAAGACTAATTTTACGGTATTAAACGACTTTTTCTCTTAGAATTCTGCTTAATTAAGCACATGTCCTGTAACTGTAAGAGTGCCACACCCACACAACAAGTATTTAGTTTATGATTTCAATGTATTTTTAATTTCCTCTGTGACTGTTCTATTTCATGTAATTATTTTTTATGTATAGGAATACTTGCTTTATATGCCCATACACATTGTTTGTTTCATTTGGGATACTTAATTTATCCTTTTTTCTCTTTAGTTGGCATCTGCTTATCCTTAAATATGAGGTGCATTAATGTCAGTTTTTCGTGATTTGGAAAATAACACATATGCGTTCATCACATGATTGCTTAAAGTAGAAGTATTTAGTTAAGGTAGGGGGAAATCGTGATTTGACATACAAAATTTATACTTAGCACTACAAATAGCTATTTATTTCCCTCTAGAAAATACGTTTCAACACATTGATCAATTAATTTAAGAGTTTTTGGCCCTCTAACTCAATTCTCACATGTGAACTATGACAGCTTTAACAACTATATATATATATATATATATGTGATTAGCGGAACAAATGGACATTCTCCCGATTCCGCTAAATAAGATTACTTTTTCTCCTTGTTGCAAACTTAAAATTAGATATTATATATAGTTCTCATATGGGGCTGTAAGATTGTCTTTTAAATGGGAGTTAAAATCGTTAGTCTAGAAAACTCCATTATACAGTGCTGGATATTCCATTGATTGATCTCTACTATATATATACTACATGGCTCTGGCTCGGCTCACAAGTATATATGTATGTTACATTTTCTATAGTAATATTTATAGTAATAAATAAATTCTAAGTCGAACTAAAAGAATTAATTCATTCATTCATTCATGTGATTGCGGGTAGGCCTCATAAATTTTGTTCGTTCTTTCTCTCTCTAAGTCCCAAGCCTGGCAACAAGGCACATTCCAAAAATGTAAATCAGATCTGGAACTGGCAGTGGCAGGCAGCGTGAACGTACTGACTGACAATTTTCATTAAAGACCATGACCTAATTAAATGACCCTTGTCTATTTCTTTTCCACCGACGCCTCCTTGGAATTTAATTGCTTCATTTAATATTTCTAAACTAGCTACCATACTATATAATATAATATCATGCATGCGGTTTCCGTATGCATGCAAGCTAGTACTATTTAATTAACTATTGTATTGTATGTATTAATTACTCCAATCCAATCCATTGGCATTGCATTAATTAATTTTATTATTATTGGAATTGATCTAGGAGGGACCCTTGTCACAGTCAGCCCCATTTTCTTTCTTCATCTACTACGTACCACGGCTCGATCGCCTGGTCGGTCCCTCTACTGCATTTTAATTTTGTAAAGGGTTGGATCATATTGGTCATACAAATAATACTAATTCTGTCTTAATTACAAGTTTGTTTTATTTATTTGATACGTACGATGATGTTGGCCAATTTATACTAAAAAAAATTAATTTCAATCCGATAACAAATTTTAGACAGGATCATGGCGGGCGGGTCCGTAGTTGATCAGTCATGTGGTCTATTATTTTGGGCCACTAGAAGAACTTCAAATTGAATCACTTAATTATCACAAGGCACTTCTTCTACTTGTTAATACTATATAATAATCACCTATGACCTATATATGTATAAAATATTTCTTTTTTGTTTCATTTACTTTTCACAAATAAGTGAATGAATTCATTTTTTTTTACTGATACAAGTACATGTGCTAATTGAAATTTTGAAATGTTCCTAAATCTTCAGGACTATCAAGAACAGTACTGAAAGAAGGAAGCTAGGATTCTTCTCATGTGGAACCGGAAACCCAATAGACGACTGCTGGCGATGCGACCGCAACTGGCTCCGCAACCGACGTCGCCTAGCCGACTGCTCCATCGGCTTTGGCCGCAATGCCATAGGCGGTAGAGACGGACGCTACTACGTCGTCACCAACCCCAACGACGACGACCCCATCAACCCCCGTCCAGGCACACTACGTCATGCGGTCATCCAAGATCGCCCCCTCTGGATTGTGTTCAAACGTGACATGGTAATAACTCTAAAGCAAGAACTCATCATGAACAGCTTCAAGACTATCGATGCCCGTGGGGCCAACGTGCACATTGCCAATGGGGCTTGCATTACGATTCAGTACGTGACGAATATTATCATCCATGGTTTGCACATTCATGATTGTAAGCGAACGGGGAATGCTATGGTGAGGAGTTCGCCTAAGCATTATGGGTGGAGGACTATGGCTGATGGTGATGGGATTTCGATATTTGGGGCGAGCCATATTTGGATTGACAGGAACTCGATGTCGAGTTGTTCGGATGGGTTGATTGATGCTATTATGGGATCGACTGCAATTACCATTTCAAATAATTACTTCACTCACCACAATGAGGTTGGTTTGTTTCTAGATCGTCTGTTCTGCTTACATGAATTGTACTTAAGTTTAACATTTTGATTTGTTGTTTGAAATTAGGTTATGTTATTGGGACATAGTGATTCGTACACGAGAGACAGAGTTATGCAGGTGACTGTTGCTTACAACCATTTTGGAGAAGGCTTAGTCCAGAGGATGCCAAGGTAAACAAATGGATCTGTTTTTCTTGTATACCTTAAACAACTACTACAGCTCTAATTATGATTCTTAATTTATAATATATATGCAGGTGTAGGCATGGGTATTTTCATGTAGTAAACAATGACTACACTTCCTGGGAGATGTATGCTATTGGTGGCAGTGCTAATCCAACCATTAACAGTCAAGGCAACAGATTTCTTGCCCCAAACAACCGTCATGCGAAAGAGGTCTGTTTTCAAGAAGAAAAAACAAGACTTCACATTCAAAATATACATTGTGATGTCCTCTAATGTTAACACATGAATTGGAATTAATATGGATTTCCCAGGTAACAAAGAGAGTATGGAGTCCAAGTGATGAAAGATGGAAGCAATGGAACTGGAGATCAGAAGGTGACCTTATGCTAAACGGTGCCTATTTCGTCCCATCGGGTCGTGGTGCTGCAGCCAGCTACGCCAGAGCGTCAAGTCTCGCAGCCAAATCTTCTTCCTTGGTCGCTACTATTACTTCTGAGGCTGGTGCTCTTCGTTGTCGTAAAGGATTCCAATGCTGAAGCTTTCTTTGTCTCAAAATTATACATCATATTTTTTTTTTGGGCGTATTTCTTCAAATTTATCTACCCACTTTTACCTAATCATGTTTTCATTTCTCGTTCCAACCCGTATCATATCCAGCTTGCCTTATAAGTAATGATTCATTGATCAACCTCGGCCTGCTTTAAAAGCAGGCGCAGAAGCGTTGTTCGTGTTATTATGTGAGTCAGCCTAAATCATCCCATCATTTTTCCTAAAATTTAAATCCCTTTTTACATTTTAAGTGTTCAGTTTAACTTCAAGATTGTTGTCATCATCATTCTGTAATGTAGTTATTGTTTTGTCATCTTATTCTTAAGTTTATTTGTTTGTAAATTTTGTAAAAGTCATTATACTCCAATTTCATTAGTAATTTAATATCCTATTTTCCCTTAATTTCATTGACTTTTGTACTAAAAAAAATTACCAGTGCTCCTGGCCGGTCATTTTGTTTGGAGAATTTCCTCTATTTACTGTTTGCTAAGCATTGCTAAGCAGCAGACTTTAACTGAGTATAAATAGGAAAAATTCATAGGTCAGCTTAAAAAGCACAGAATTTTCTTCCCCTATTATAATATAAGATCTAAATCTAAACAAAAACTAAATTAATCAACATTACAATAAATTTGACTAGAATTCACAATTCAGATAAAGAAAGAAAGAGTTCAGTAAGGAGTACCACTTCCACTCCTAGTTTCCGCAGGGCTATACATGGCAGACCGATTTCTTGGTCTATTCTCCTCTAATTGCCTTACAACCTCATCCATCGTAGGCCTAACCGAGGCCACTGGAGCACAACACCCCATCGCAAGCCTCAATGCTTGAACTAACCCTTCTTCCATTGGATTCCTTATACCCTTCAAAATCTCCACATCAAAAACCTCCAGTGTCGTCTCCTCCAAAACCGCCACTTTAACTAATGAAGGCAAGTCAATAAACTCACCATTCCTTGCACTTTTACCTGGCCTTTTACCCAACAAAATTTCAAGTAATAGTATCCCAAATGCATAAACATCAGTCCTCGAATTGCACTTCTTCATCTTTTGAAGCTCGGGTGCTTTGTAACCGTCCATTTTAGCTAAAGCTACTATTTCATCTGCCACGGCTGGGACCATTATTTTATCAAGTCCGAATTCGTTAAGCCTTGCTACAAAGAAGTCATCTACAAGAACCTTTTTTGATCTCACGTTTCCGTGTGTGATTGGTGTTTCTAGACCATGAAGATGAGCTAGTCCTCTGGCTATGGATAATGCAATCTTGTGTCGCCTAGCCCAATTCAGCACCGGTTTCCCCACTCTCGACTCTGATAACAAGCACAATAGCGGTTAGAATAAAACACATGCTACAAAGTACAGCTTTTACATCAAAATTTAGAAAGGAAAAAACTAAGACTTACCATGTAAGAGATCATAAAGGGTATTATTAGGTAAGTAGTCATAAATGAGAAGCTTCTCTCCTCTTTTCCCTTGATAAAAAGCTCTCAATGGAATCAAATTCTCATGGCGAATTCGCCCCAACTGCTTAATAACCGGCAAACAAAAGTTACGATCTTTGCAACTTCCTTCTCTCAATAACCTCAAAGCAATAGTACCTCCATCATTTAACTTAGCTTTGTAAACAGTCCCATAACTAGTCTTCTCCATAACTTGCCCTGTGGCATTCAAAACATCCTCCAAACTTAAATGCTCACCACCTTGAAACAAAACCAATTTCCCATCACCGCCATTACCGGATTCTTCATCCTCTCCTTCCTCCTCAAATTCTTCCTCATCTTCATCTAATTTCCTTTTCCTTTTCCCTTGGAAATAGCCAATCAATATAGAGACCAACACCACACTTCCAGTCATTAAACCAATCACAATTCCAGCTATTGCACCAGAACTCAATCCAGAAGCTCCGCCACAACTCTTCAGTGGTGGTCCACATAGGCCAGGACCATTTCCCTCAAATACCTCCACGCCAAACTTTGATCCCCCGAAATTTGGTAAAATCCCAGTAAAGTTATTATGAGAAAGATTCAGTTTTTCCAACTTTAACCCAGTTATAGTTTCCGGAATTGGACCAGAAAACAAATTATCCCCAAGATCAAGATGTTTAAGCCCATGGAATCCAACGACAAAATCAGGAAAATTCCCACTAAATAAATTATTTCCTAAATCGAGAAATAACAAATTCTTGCAAGTAGCATCAGGCAACGCAGGATCAGGCAGAGTGCCAGATAGAGAGTTACCGTGAAATCGAAGTGAAATGAGGCTATTACAAAGGTTCCAAATTGAAGTTGGGAATGAGCCTTTAAGCACATTGTGGCTCAAATCAATATCCGATAAAGAAGAAGAGTACCCCAGCTCTAAAGGTATTTGCCCAGATAATGAATTCACACTAAGATAAAGACTTTGTAAATTCGTAAGCTCTCCAATTTCTCTTGGGATTGTTCCTGAGAGATTAGCCGAGGGGAGTTGAAGTGAAATTAGGTGCAAGAAATGGTCCCTGTACAATGAAATGTTAGTCCATTGTGGTGAAGAAAGGTCAGAACAGAGCAAAACAGAGCCATTTGTGAAAGCCCATTTTAGGCCTCTCCATTGACAAAGTGGGACTGAAGTGTTCCACGATTGCAAAAGCAAATTCTCTGCGGTTCCTTGCAGTGAGGGCTTAATCTTTTGTAAAAGCAACTCAACATCTGAAGCAGAGTGAGTCAGGGCGAGGGTGAGGAGAAGGGAGATGTAGAGAGTGAGGAAGTGAGAAATCGCCATGAATGTGGGGTAAAGAAAAAGATGAAGTGATAGAGAGGAAGAGGAGGAGTAGGAGATATTTTTCTTATTTTGGGAAAGTGGAATGGGGAAGGGAGGGTTTTGTCTGTCTGTGTTTGAGGTTTTTCTTTTCTTTTTGGGAAAGCTGACAGTGTGTTGACTGTGAGTGAGCAATTGTTCCGTTTATTTTGAAAAAGTGGGAAACACTTACACTGTTTATAATTTTGAAAAATGATGTTTCCTCTTTTCATGACGAATTGTTCATGATGTTTGTATCTTGTTTTCCTCCTTGGGCCTGTCAAAGGTTGGGTCTCAACTCGGACCTCATCCAGACCTTGTCAATATCTTATTTAAATTGGCATTGTTAGATCTGTCTGTACTTGGATTCAATTTGGATCTGTTCATGTGATATGGGCTAGACCTAAATCCGGCCTGTCCAGAACCAGCAACATCATCAACAGAGGATGTTAATAATGCATATTAAATAGGAAAATGGATATTAATAATTCATACCATTTTTTCCTAAATAAGTTATGGGCATACAATCTTTGTTTTGTGGTATGATGATAGAATAAGAAAATAATTAGGGTAAATATCACTTTTGGTCCCTCTTATCATTAACTTTTTACAGAGTGGTCCCTTTTATATTTTTTTTCCCATTCTAGTCCCTACTATGAATTATTTGTTTCACTTTAGTCCCTACTATGAATTATGTGTTTCACTTTAGTCCTTATCAGGTTGTTCCGATAACACATAACATGCATATGATTATTTTTTAGGGCATTTTCGTCCGTTCACTATTGAGACTATTTGAGATATTGTTTAATTGGTGAGCAATTTTGGTGTTTGAAAAATATTTTAGGAAAAAACTTTAGTTTGGAACGAAATGTACGATTAAGTTCGATTGGAATGAAAGCCTAGTTTGGAAATTTAGTTTTTTTTAAATAATTAGAAAGACGAAAATATCCATGTTAGTTTACTTGAAATGACAAAATTGCCCTCATGAGCATATCACATGTTATCGGAATCGCCTTGAACCACTTGATAAGGACTAAAGTGAAACAAATAATTCATAGTAGGGACTAAAGTGGAAAAAAAAACATAAGAGGGACCACTCTGTAAAAAGTTAATGATAAGAGGGACCAAAAGTGGTGTTTACCCAAATAATTATTAGTCAAAAAATTCATCAAGAGGGAAAAGATTTATTGTGAGTTTGGTCCGGGAATTTATTATTTGAGAGTGTTTAGCCCCTGAATAAATTTAGTGATATTTTTTTAGCATTTAACCTTGTATATCTTAATCACTTTTGAAATTCGAAAAAGAATAAAAGCATGATTTTTTTTTTCTAAAAGAAACAGTGTTTTTTTTAGTACTATATAGAATACAAATAATAATAACGTGTGTGTGAAAAGAAGAAGTAGAGAGAGAGACACTAAGTCAGAGTTGTGTGCACGCTTCTTCCCCTTTGGAATTCCGCAGAAGAAATTGTTTTTCAGTTCCCCTTGCCCTAGACAAGAAGAAGTACAGTACAGTACACAAACCATGATATGATATGCTTTCACGCATAAACCCTGTTTATGTAATTCACATATGACCCTACACGTGTCCTGTTTGGTTTATTTTAACTACATCAATGGCAGATGGCTTTGGGGTGATGGGGCCTCCCTTTGTACGTGGGCCACGGCAGTTCCAAATCCACAAGTTATTGGACTCGGCTGGTTCGTTTCTATTCTCAGTAACAAAGCCCAATTCATTAGAAACTAAAAATTTATAAGCCTTATTAAATAATACTATAATGGGCCGAGGGGCAGCCACGTTTTCTTTTGATTTAAAACTGGGCTTTACTTAATTCGAAGTTGGCAAAGGTGTTTAGGCCCTTTACACGTCACTTATATGCAAGGTTCCATTTGATTTGCATAATTATTAATTTATTACATTGATCCATACATAGTTTTATGTGACTACAACTAGTATTTAATGAATAAGCGACTACAACTAGTATTTAATGAACAGCTTATTTGGCCAACTATTTTGAAATTTCTGATGTTCACTTTATAGACCAAACAGAAGAAAAGTGTTCTATGGGCTCGACTAATTGCAGATATAAGGTAATTATGGAGCCCTTATTTTCCATCACTAATTTTGATTTTAAAAAAAAACGGCAAGTTGCAAGAAATAAGGTCAGAAAATTGGTCTAACAATGAGAAATTGGTTCAAAATAGTGAAAACATTTTTCATTATTTATGTGCAAACTTCATGATAATATTGGATTAATCTTGATCTTAATTTCCCTGCCCCTTATACTATCTCCCCCCTCCCCCCCCAAAAAAAAAAAGAAAAAGAAAGAGAGCTATTCTTTTTGTTAGCAAAAAGAGTTTTAACCAAACAAAATTTGGTGAACCCTCTCATACTTTGGTAACTCGTTTATTGATATATGTATGTAGCTCGATTGTTTGTCAATAAATTTACTATTTTTCGAATATAGAATAAGCTAACTCCCAAGATCAAATTTTTTGTAATGTTTGAATAAATATAATATATTGGCTCCGAGTATATATTATTATACGCCAATAAATCACTAAGTGACTGTAAAATCATATACTCTCTCCGCTCAATTTTTTTACCCCTTAGTACAGTTGACCGGTCAACTCGGTAAAATTTAAAAAAAATACAATCTAATTAAATTATTTAAAAAATAATATGATAATGTTATAAAATACTGTAGTGTATATATATATATATATATATATATTAAAAGGGTTTAAAATATTATAAGTATAAACAATCTACTTTATAAGTCATATGCAGCACAATAAACAAATTTTGACTTGGCACAATAATTAATGGAGTAAATTTTTTGAGAAGAAAATATATGTTAAGACTTAATAGGTACGTGTAAAACACAATGAAAAATTAACATTTGAGGTTAGAGTGGTAGGCCATAACTTTAAACTATTGGAGTGGATGAGGCAAACCACTCATTCAATAAAATTATCATAATATAAAATGTACGTTGTTGTTTTTATTTTAGTTTATTTTAAATGGGACATTGTTCTATCTAGACTTTGAACAAATAATTGAACATTTTGAACATGAGTGTGTTTTGACATCATCAAGTGGAAGGGGAGCAAAGTGAAAGTATCCTTCAAATATTATTTGTCTAATAAATCAAGTTTTCAATTTTTGACTTTTTAACCCTTTATTGAATATATCCAAAAGTAATTGGCTGCCCTCACAATAATAAAGGAGTTCACGTGGCCTTAATGTCTGGGTTTTTTCTCTTTCACTTTTATTGAGTTTATTATTTTTATTATTAGTATATTTTTTTATTTACAAGTATATACATTTAATTCCCCTTAAAAAAAGTATATAAATTTAATTATTTATGGATGGTGGGGGCAAAACCAAACGTGGGTAGATTCAAAAGGTTGAAGTTCCCAATGTCACCTCCTAGAACAATGGGCCTTGGGGCCAGTCTATGTCCAGTATTTTTATGGGCTTTAAGTCAAGCTCAATTATTTATACGACCCACATAAGAATTATTATTTGTTTTTGTATCATTCTCTCTATTTAAAAATTAATTAAATCAAAAGAAGTGGTCTTGGTCATGGTGGAAATGGAATTTAGCTAATCCACGTGGTTCATCCTTAAAATCTGGGATGTGTTGAGCTGAGCTAATTTAACTTTTTTGCTTTTTGATAATAATAGCACTGTATATATTCTAATTAATAAATAACTCACTCACGAGTAAGATAAATAATTAACTAAAAACAAACACCAACAACTGTCCTGACTAGCTACCAATTTATTTATTTATTTTTTCAGAAGAAAAGTGGGGAAAAAAAAAGGTACAATTTTATTTTCAATTAATTATCTTTTGTGCCGCTGCCAATCGTCACCAGTTTTGTTTTCCTGTTACATATTTAGCTCATTTATCGCATCATAGGGTTATGAGTCTTATGACCTTACGCGAGTTCAACGTTCCTCCCATATATAATTCGAGTTAAATGCAAAAATACTCGAATGTTTTGCCTAATTGGTAAAAATCTTTCTATCTTATTTTTATTAGCAAAAAGACCCCGTATCATTTTTCATTATTAAAAAAAATTCGTATTAAATTTTTCCATAAGTCAATAGGAATGTTATTGTCAAATTTTTAAGTGAACATTGGGGTTATTGTCAATTTTCAACAGAGATTTTTGTCAAGTTTTAGGTTTATAAGGTGTTTTCATATTTTTTGATGAGGATATAATTTTCCTACAAAATATGTACTCAAACTTGAGGATTTTTTTTGCTAATTAAAAATAACATGATTTATTTTATAATATAAATAACATATGATAATTTTTGCTGATCAGACAAGCACTTTTTTTTATTTCACTCCATTTAATTCCGTAATTCAAGTGTAGCCGAAGTTAATAAAATTTATGTCTTCTTTAATTATGTTATATCATAAAATGAAGATTATTTCTCAATGATTTCATAATTCTTCTGAATCGCAAGTTTTTCTAGTTTCTAGTTTGTTTGTTAGTTCGCTAAACTTTGAAGATTATAGTTGGAATGAGTAATTTTTTTAGTGAATAGCTAAAATTTATATTTAGCAACTGTGACTCAGAGATGCTTTAAGTATTTTTATACACACATTTCGATTTAGTGAGTTTGTCCTAACGATTCGAAAATCAATTATAGGATAATAAATTTTACTAAAATAAATATTGGTAATAAAACTTTTGTATAAGTAACACTTTAGTAGCTTCTAAAACAAGTTGATTTTTTGCTTTTCGAAATCCCAAAAGTGATTATGATCATGGGGTCAAATACCATGGAAATCACGATTGAGCAGAAGTAATTTAATAATCATGGCCAAACACTTCAAAAATCACAATAGAAATCTATAATTGCTTTTAAGAGCTACATTTTTTTTTTTCCTCTTATATTGTGGCCAAAGGATTTTAAAACACCCGTCTTTTTGTTGTTGCTAATTTATCCAAACGCCTTCAGTTCTTTAAATATGGAAATTGGAAAATGAATTACCCAATAACTCTTTTTTCCCTATAAAGGGAAAATTCTTACCCAGACCGGGTTTGGCCGAACCCAAACTAATTATATAACAAGTGTAATACACTTGCTTTGGGATTGGATGTAACTTCCAGGAAAGTGACCAATCACAAAGCAAGTGCAATACACTTGCTTGGTGGTTGAATGAGTTTGACCAAGCCAGGCTCGGGCAAGAATTTTCCCATCAGAAGTTCACAACCAAAAGTATGACAAAATTTAAAAAATAATCATGTAACTTAAATATATTTTTAAAAAACAGTCTTTTATACTAAACAAACATTTGGGGTAATTCTAATGATTCCGAGAGGGAATATCCTTTCCCTCTCCCTATCCCAGTTTTTTAGTCATCTCTAATGACTCATTCTATCAAACTCATTTAATTATAAATTTTATTTTTCTCAATTCTCACTACTTATTATAATTATTAATATTAGTACACCAAAAATAAATTTAAAATTAACGTTAATTAAAAATAAAAAGTACATTAGGGATCATAGAAAATTAAAAATTAAAAATAATATAAAATCAAGGCACTACTCTTGATTTGGATCCACGAACAAGTCCTATATTCCTAAGAGATTATATGATCCGTCGTCACCAGATACGATTTGTAGATGTCAATTGCCAACTACTAAAGGACTTACTCGAACATGTGTGGGCCACAAAAGATCAAAATTAAGGTCTATATTTCGTCGTATGTAATCGTATTTATGAAAACATATGTAATTTCAATATGTAATTCGTAGGGGAGTAATCGTATTTACAAAAATATGTTTGATTTAAATATGTAATTTTCATGATTGTATCGTAATTATTTTAAAGTTTTTAAAAAGAATTATTTTTGGGTGATAAATACAATCCCAAAATTATTAAAATAAATCAATATTAAAATAATATTGTTAATTAAATGAAATGAAAGTTATATTTTTATAAATAAAAATAATTATCTTCAAATAATATACAAATTTTAGGATTTTTTAAAATAAAGCTAAAAGAAATAACCAAATAAAAAAAATAGCATATGAAGGAGAGGGCTTGGACCAAGGAAGCTCCCCCTCCCCCACCCTCTAGGCCCCCTCAAAGGTCCCTCCAGCATGTTTGCCCTCTCCCCACTCCTAGTCGTTAGAGATGATTACTTTTTTCTCTCTTCCCCCCACATGCCTTCTGAGGCATCTTCCCCCTAGTCATTAGAGATGCTCTTAGTATTTTAAATTTTTAACTTTAACGTAATTTTAATTTTAATCTTATACATAATAAATTTCTTTCTCTAACTTTTAATAAGTAATATTAATTTTCGTCATTCAGTTACAAATTTGATCATCTAAATTTTAATAAGTTTCAATTTTCATTCTTCAATTACAATATTTTTTCCGTTACTAGGACCAAATCAGGAGAAAATATACATTCAATATAGTTATAAGACTATTTTTGAAAAAAACCAAAGTTATTTTTGAATATTTGCCCCAAAAATATCATAAACTGTACTCAGTGAGAAAAAGTTTACCGATCAACTTAAAATTTAATTACTACAATAATAATGGGCACAGTTGTTAGGCTCAATCTCCGAAACAAAACCATTAACCATAGTGATTACATTGTGGAAAACCATGCATTACCATATGCGCTTTCTGCCAAAAACTTATACAAAATGTCATTTCAAAAGAAAAAAAACACAGAATGCAGAAACCACGGAACACAGAATCCCGAGAAAGAAAAATGGTGGGTGTGCTTCAATTTTTAATAATAATGCCCACGTCTTTCTCTTAGGTCTCTCCCGCCCTCTACCTGTTTGTCAATATGTCTATATGACAATATTTAAAACTGTAATGTATTTTTATAACATTCTTTTTCCCTTTTCCTTTTTCCAATTTTGTATTTTGCTTGCTTGCAAAGATAGATACAGATACAGAGTGTGGAGTGGAGTGAATTCAAGAAAACAAAGATTATAGATACCCAATGCAAAAACCCAGAAGAGTAATCTTGGATTTGAGGCCAATTTTATCACAGATGCCAATGCCGAGGCAATTCTTGAACGCCACCCCAAATTTCTACCACCTCCACCGCCACCATTACTATATCACTTATATCCTCCTCTTCTTACTCAATATCATTTCACACTCCCCAATCACTACTGCAAACAGTAGTACTGAAGTTCAAGTTCTATTTTCATGGCTTCACTCTTCTTCTTCTTCTTCACCACCTTCTTCTTTATCAAGTTGGAACTCAAATGACTCAAACCCCTGTAAATGGTCTTTCATCACTTGCTCTTCTGATAACTATGTAACAGAAATCAACATTCAGTCTACTCATCTTGCACTTCCCTTTCCTTCAAATCTTTCCTCTTTACAATTTCTTGAAAAGTTCATAGTTTCAGGTGCAAATTTAACTGGAACAATCCCACCTGATTTTGGAAACTGTCTTTCATTGAAAACAATTGATATCAGTTCAAATAGTCTTGTGGGTATTATTCCAGAAACTATAGGCAACCTTAAAAACCTCGAGGAGTTAACGTTGAACTCTAATCAGCTCACTGGAAAAATCCCATCTGAGATTGGTAGTTGTACTAACCTTAAAGTTCTTGAACTATTTGACAACAGGTTAAGTGGGAATATACCTATTGAGCTTGAAAACTTATCAAATTTAGAAATCTTGAGGGCTGGTGGGAATCAAGAAATTAATGGAAAAATCCCAGATGAAATTGGGAATTGTATGAAATTGCAGATTCTAGGCCTTGCAGAGACTAAGATTTCTGGTGGAATTCCTTCTTCATTGGGTAAACTGAAAAGGCTTCAAGTTTTATCATTGTACACTACAATGCTTTCAGGTGAAATTCCAGCTTCCATTGGTAACTGCTCTGAGCTTGTGGACTTGTATCTATATGAAAATAGTCTTTCGGGTTCGCTTCCATTGGAGCTTGGAAATCTTCAGAAGCTCGAGAAGTTATTGCTGTGGCAGAATAATTTTGTTGGCTCTGTTCCTAAAGAAATTGGGTACTGTAAAAATTTAGTGATTCTTGACGTTTCTTTGAACTTTTTAACTGGAACTATACCTGAGTCTTTTGGGAACTTAACCAATCTCGAAGAGTTGATGCTTAGCAGCAACAATGTGTCGGGTACAATCCCTGCAGTTCTTTCCAATGCCAAGAATTTGGTACAGTTTCAGATTGATAGTAATCAAATTTCTGGTTCAATTCCACCAGAACTTGGATCGTTATATCAGCTACAAGTGTTCTTGGCTTGGGATAACAAGCTTGAAGGAAGCATTCCTACAACGTTATCTAATTGCAAAAGCCTTCAAGCTTTGGACTTGTCGCGTAATTCTTTAACTGGTATATTGCCTCCAAGCATTTTCCAGTTAAGAAATTTGACAAAGCTACTATTGATTTATAACGATTTATCGGGTTCGATTCCACCTGAGATAGGCGGATGTGTATCTCTGATTCGATTGAGACTAGCAGGTAATAAGATCAACGGACAAATACCAAAAGAAATTGGTTCTTTAACCAGTCTCAGTTTTCTTGATCTTTCTAATAACCACTTAAATGGATTAGTACCTGATGAAATTGGAAACTGTGGAGAGTTGCAAATGTTGAATTTGGCAGGGAACGAACTTCATGGAAGTTTGCCAAGTTCTTTATCTTTACTTAGTAAGCTAGAGGTGTTAGATGTTTCAATGAATCAGTTTATTGGCCCAATTCCAGGGAGTTTTGGCGAACTCTTTTCTCTTAATCGACTTTCACTTGGTAGTAATTCGTTATCAGGTCCAATTCCATCGACCCTTGGTCGATGTTCAAGGCTTCAGTTGCTCGACGTAAGCAAGAACCAGCTTTTCGGAAGCATCCCTGTTCAAATCTTTGAAATCGAAGCTCTTGAAATTGCTCTAAATTTGAGCTGGAATCGATTAACAGGGGAAATCCCACCTCAGATTGTTTCTTTAAACAAGCTCTCTGTACTAGACCTTTCACACAACAAGCTTGGAGGAGATTTGATGTCTTTTTCAGGCCTTGTTAACCTCGTTTCATTGAATGTTTCTTACAATAATTTCACAGGTTATCTCCCGGATAATAAACTTTTCAGACAGTTAACAACAACAGAACTTGCTGGCAACCGAGATTTGTGTTCTTTAGGACATGACTCGTGTTTCTTGAGCA
The DNA here is from genome assembly GCA_003313485.2 of Penstemon barbatus. Lineage (NCBI taxonomy): Eukaryota > Viridiplantae > Streptophyta > Magnoliopsida > Lamiales > Plantaginaceae > Penstemon > Penstemon barbatus. The sequence continues at coordinate 2,517,240 of CM064881.1, read as the reverse complement.
GTGAACAAGGTATGGGTATGGCCCATGACCGAAGGTCATGGAGGCTAAAACTGGCTATAGCCTTGCTTGCCGTAGTGGCCATAGCTTTGGCTGTTCTTGGCTTAGTCGCGATTTTAAGGGTCAGAAGAATGAATAGAGAGGATACAGATTCTGAATCGGGAGGAAAAGAATCGTTATCTTGGAAATTTACTCCATTTCAGAAGCTAAATTTCTCAGTAGACCAAGTACTAGGTTGTCTTATAGAATCCAATGCTATAGGCAAAGGATGCTCGGGTATTGTATACCGAGCAGAACTAGACAATGGTGAGGTAATTGCAGTAAAGAAGCTATGGCCTATAACTAAACAAGCAGGACATAACTCTCAGAATGATCGTACTGGTACTAATGAAATTCGCGATTCGTTTTCAACCGAGGTGAAAACTTTAGGTTCAATTCGACATAAGAACATTGTTAAGTTCTTAGGTTGTTGTTGGAATCAGAGTACGAGGTTGCTTATGTACGATTACATGCCTAATGGGAGTTTAGGTAGTCTTCTGCATGAGAAGAGTGGAGGGTGTTTGGATTGGGATGTGAGGTATAGAATAATATTAGGGGCCGCACAAGGCATAGCTTATTTACACCACGATTGTGTTCCTCCGATTGTTCATAGAGATATTAAGGCTAATAACATTTTGATTGCTCTCGATTTTGAGCCCTATATTGCTGACTTTGGGATTGCTAAGCTTGTTGATGATGGAGACTTTGCTCGATCCTCCAACACAGTTGCCGGTTCCTATGGTTATATTGCTCCTGGTTAGTTACCCTTTCTTACTTGGCTTCAATGTTAGATATCAAAGTTTATGTATATATATATATTGGTAGTAAAATCCATGTATATTAGAGGTTTTTTTTCATCTACTTGACCATTTTTGACTCGATTTATATATTTTTTTCTTCGTTTTTTAATATTCAGAGTATGGATACATGATGAAAATCACAGAGAAGAGTGATGTGTATAGCTACGGAGTCGTTGTTCTCGAGGTTTTAACCGGTAAACAACCAATTGATCCCACAATACCAGATGGGATTCATATTGTGGATTGGGTGAGGCATAAAAGAGGTGGAGCCGAGGTTTTAGACGCGAGCTTACGCTTAAGGCCAGAGCCGGAAATTCAAGAAATGATGCAAACTTTAGGAGTAGCAATGCTTTGTGTCCATCCGTGCCCCGATGATCGGCCTAATATGAAGGATGTTGCTGCAATGTTGAAGGAAATAAGGCAAGAAAGGGAAGAAATTGAGAAAGTTGATGTGCTTGTAAAAGGCTCACAAGTAAGTGATGCAAAGGAGAATAATAAGAGTGATGGAGGGCCATCGTCAACATTTGAGAAGTTATATTTGAAGAGTGTTAGTTCAAGCTTTTCTGCATCATCTTCATTGATGAACTCAGCTTCCTCCATTGCCAAATTTGGTTTTAGTAAAGAATAATAGTATTTATTTATTTTACTTAATTGATAAGTGATTTTGTAATTTATGTATAGTTAGATGTTAATTGTTGGCAACTTAATTTAATATATAGTACTAAACAATTTATTTTACAAAGAATAGCAGTACAACCTTCAACGCCATACAATTAAGAAGCTTGATTAATTCTTTTGATCACATCCTTCTTCAAGACGAGAATTATTCACACGGTATAACAAGGAAACTGAAAAAACTTGAAAAAATCTAATCCATCTAAACCCACAATTAATTAAGCTTGATTCTTTTCACATCCTTCCTGATCAGGAATGAATCAAGACGGGAATTATTCACAAAATATATATATACTATGTCTAATTAATCGATCATATCCTAATCCATTTTCAATTGAATGGAGTAATTAATGAAGATGGATCTAATTATGGTTCATTTTGCGCTCAACCTTTGCAGCCTCATCTCTAATAGTTTCCTTGGCAGAATCGGCGGTTGCCTCCGCCTTACCAACCACCGTGTCTTTGATCTTCTGGGTGGTGTCTTTGACTGTGCCCCATGCATCTTGTGCAGTTTGCTTCACTTTTCCGGCAGCGTCTTGGGCCGTCTCAGACACCTTCCCAGCCATGTCCTTGGTCGTTCGGGCCACCTATTTTTATTTTTTTATTTTTTTTAATGTTTATCATCATCAAAACCATTAATTAATTGATCATAATTATATTAGAATTAAATTAATTATTTTTTTATTTTTTTTAATGTTTATCATCATCAAAACCATTAATTAATTGATCATAATTATATTAGAATTAAATTAAATAATGGTTAGTACATATATAGTACAGTATATATTTGATTTTATTGAGCATGCATACATTGTCTGCTGCAGCGGCAGCCTCATTTTTGGCGTCCTTCTTAGCCGCATCCATAGTCTTTGCAGCATCACGGCCTAGTTTAGCTGCTTCGTCACGCGTAGCCATTGCACCATAACGTCTACTTGCCTATAAATATATATAATTATAAATAGTTATTTACATAGAAATTGCATTTTCAGGATTAATCAAATCAAATCAAATCACCTGGAAATTAAGTCTTGGTGAAGGAGCAACAAAAATCCTAGAGCTCAAATTGTTGCGAACGACAACGGCTGATTTGGTAGCTTGGAGCCTTGATAGGGTTGTGGCGAATGTCATGCTTGCCATTTTTCCTTTTTCTTAATATATATAAGATTAAATTATAATTAACTTCAAAGTACTTCTAGTTTATCTATTGATGATGAATTGAATACAATTAATACAACAAACAAATAAACTTACGCAGCTATTTATAATAATGTACCCACGAACGAAATTAGTGAGAATATTGATAGATGAGTACTTTTCGTACTACTTGCGGACCAAAGCGGTTTGTGGTGTGCTTACCGTCTCTTATTTTCCGAGTTTTATGCATGTCATTTTAATAATTTTTTAGTCCCACACATACCCCTTTTTTTATTTTTTTTATCTCATGCATATTTTACAAAAAATTATTTTTGATTCAATTAATCTCTTAATTAAAATACTTTGCATTTTTTGTTACACGCTTTATAAAATTACATTTAAGTTCATCGATCAATAGTTTAAATAAATAGATTTTCTTTGCATGCAGTAGAAACATATAATTCAAAGTTAGACATTATAGAAATAAATGACCATATATATATTTGCAAAAGGATTCAAGAATTGGTACTGCGAATTGAATAAAGCATTACATTACAAATAAATCAAGGAATTACGCATACACAATAGATTGGTGGATCTTTATCAAGTGTATACTTAACACATTATATTTACCACCAGCCCCGAATCCTAATTTTATACAACTTTGGTAGTTTGGTTGCAGTCCGGAAATTTAGAGCATCCCCCCTGCATGCGGAATCCATGTTGTCTCTATCAAATATTCCAAGAAAAATAATTAAGACCTCAATTGAAAAATAATAAGAGCATATATATCATGTTACTATATATTGAAAGTTGAAACTTATATAACTGAAATTCATCTTTAAAATTTAACGGAATAGAAAATTATAATCTGAATCGGATTTAGTATGTCTCATAATTGACCAACATATATAACTTTATAACCACACCCATCATCTAATAGAACAAGCGGATTTAGTATATATGTCTCATTAGTTTGAATATATAAAAGAATAATCACATATGTTAATAGCTTTTTTTTTTTTTTTTTTGAAACATATATTAATAGTCAAGAAACAATAATACGGCCATCTGTTACAATACTCAAACAAATTGTTTATTTGATTTGATTTGAGCCGTGACTTGGCATGCATGTTTTGACTTCATCATGATATTGTGCCCAAGTTCAATTGATTTTAAAATGATCCCACGGAATTCAAATCGGCCCATAACATTGCTAGTTGAGTGACTTCTTGTTCTGTTTTCGATTATTTAGATTTATGTTTGTTATTTTTATGTATTTTTTGTGAGGGAGGTTTCCCTCTCATCATCAACCCCTGTTTAATTTAGTTTGTACGTAAAACTCTTTCTTTTCAATGAAATGCTTTTTCATAAAATAAATAAATAAATAAAAAAGTCCAATTGATATTGTATTTCTAAAAATTGATTTAGGTGGTCTCGAATATTGATGGGACATGAACATTATCTTAGCACTTGTTTGACATGCCACGTATTGAACATGATTGGGAAACGCCTATACGGGAGTGGACACGTCTCAGACACAAATTGAGCAATGTCCAAGATGTTCCAAGATGCATAATTAAAGTATATATGATGGTATAGTGAGGTTTAATTAGACTATCTATAACATCTTTGTATTTGTATGCAATTTAATTTGTGCGTGGAATTAATAAATATATATTAATTACCAGATCGAAGTAGTTAGGAGCAAGGCCATGCAAAGTAGCCCAATGAAAAGAGGCGTTGCGAAAACTTTTCTGGCTTCCATTGCTTAGAAAATTATGAGAGTACTCAGTACTATTCTTTCTTATTCCAGTTTATTTATAATACTTACTCCATTATTTCCTCAAATTTCACTGAGTTTTATTTCTAATTAAGATATCGCAAAAATCTGCAATTATAGTATAAAATTTCCTGAGAATGTTATTGTACCAATAATATATATTAATTGATTTCGTGCATCTTTGACTCTGAGAATCATACAAAGATTTACAATTATTGCATATTAGTTAAGATTACTATATATATTCTGGTTGTCCATTAAAATTAATAATTTCAAAAATGAAATCTTCTTTTAGGAAAATTCTTGTCCAAGCCTGGCTTGGCCAAACCCATCCAACCACCAAGCAAGTGTATTGCACTTGCTTTGTGATTGGTCACTCTCTTGGGAGTTACATCCAATCCCAAAACAAGTGTATTGCACTTGCTTTTTAATTAATTTGGGTTTGGCCAAACCCGGTTTAGGTAAGAATTTCCCCTTGTTTTATTATTGCGTGTTCGGAGGTGGGCCACAGATAAGTTGGGCTATAGTGCAAATAAAATACGAGTTATATATAATTTATATCGAGTGCCCAAATATAGAAGTTGAGGTTTTCGTTCTATCTGAGATATATTTCAGGTCGTGGTCCATATTAATTTAATACTCGGATTCGCTATACCCTATTAATGGAGCGGATTTTTTTTTTATCCGAATCTGCCTAAATTCAATAGAGATATGTCTGATTAAAAATATCTTTAATGTGAAATATGTGTATATTGTGGTTGATCCCATTCGTTAAATTCCAAATCCGATAGCAAATATATACATTCTTCATATATTAGAGACATTAATAAATCCATTAATTAAATATGAATTAATATTTCATTCATGATATCATTCTATGTATAATTTCACCTAACATATGCATGAAATAATATTAAAAAGCCGATATCATTCTAAAAAAAAGTTAGAATTAAAGATGTAAGTTAAGTTGAATGAAATATAGCGTCACCAAACTTATTATTGAAAAGAATTTTTGAAAATAAAGAAAACCTGACAACCGTCAGAAATCGATAAAGTTTCAACTTATTGCATATATAGATTTTAAAATCAAACATGACCTAATTCCTATATATATAGATAAAGTTGGATATGGGTATTTGAAGGTTAACGATATTGCCAGAGCACGTTTTGTTGCTGCCAGAGCAACTTTTTCATTATGACATATTTACCCTTGACATTAATTATAGCAACTAATTAAAACAAAAAGGTAATTTACATCTCTCTTCACATTCCTTTAATAGCTCTTTCATCCACCCAAACGCAATTATCATTTTGAAGAATTTTTTCAAATTTGATATTTGATAGCACTAAGCAAATATTGTATAATTTGATCAGTTCATCAACATGAATGGCTTTCAAATTTCACCTGCTGGGTTCCCGCCATTTCCAATAAATTAAAATTGCCGACAAGAGATTTTGATTTTTCTCCTCATAGCCGATGCCAGCAAAATGGTTAATTAGAGGAGCAATTTCCAGTTTTTTTAATAAATTCACCTTTAAATTCCTTCAATATTTTCTGCTACAGTACAAGATATTATTCAAAAACATTTTAAATTAAATCATGGTAGCAGATTTTAAAACACGATTTACCATTCGAGAAATTCTGTAAAATAGGCTTTAATCTGACCAAGAGAAAGAAACATTTACTTGATTTTGGTGATGTTGATGAAACAGATGGGTAAGAAGATTTTGGTGGCTTTGTATTTTCTAGAAGAGATCTTTATTCCATAATTAAATTGCATTTAATAAGAAGGGTAAATCAGTCATAATGAAAATATTGCTCTGGCACCAACAATATGTGATCTGACAATATCGCTAGCCGTATTTGAATCGATCAATAGAATCCACCCGTTGACAGCCCTAGCTACCCAGCTAGAATTGAAATTTAAGTAGTAAACTGAGAGTTGAGACCTTGATTTTGAATTTTTTGGGACCATTTATATGCATGTCGTCGTATTTACTAGCTGTTCCGACTTGGCTGATGTGCTTAATTCATCATCATCATTTAGCTATAGTAGCTAGCATTACCAAAAGGTGATTGGTATAGTGAAAGAGATTAGTAGCGGACTCAAGTTCGAAATAAAAAAATAAAATAGTACCTAGCATTTAATTTTTGTAGTTGCCGGTCATATTGTTGTGGAGACAAGAATCTGACACCAACTAATTAAGTAGAAGTAAGTTTTATATATATAGCTCCCTCCCTTTATATTTTACTATCATATACTCAAATGTCACTGATCCTGAAATGCAATTTACTCGGTTGGTGGTTGAGTGGCAGATATGACCAGTGCTCCTGGCGTGGTTCTGCAGTGATAATAATAATTAGATTGATACATCCCACTGCCAACATTTATGACCCTTTCTCATTTTTATTATGTAGAAATTAAATTAAATTATATGATCTTTCCTTGGCAAAAAAGAAGCATGTGCAAAATATTTGGATATTTTTTTTTTTTACATAAATGAGATTTTGATTACATATTTTCGGGTTACAACTGCACCTATTCATCCATTGGGTAAGATCAAATTCACGATCAGTTCATGAATTATTAATAAAATAAAATTTTAAAGATTGATTCAACTACTTAAATGTAAACTTTGAACTATTTCGCTTTTAAGATTTAAGTTTGGATCTTACTAGCTACCAACAATCTCTTTTGGTGGACTTAGCAACAACAATTTCTTTTGACGGGCTTAGAAATGATTTTCTGCATGATTTGAATCTGGAGCAAAATAGACTCCTCCAGCCGTATGTTTTTATAACAAAATAAAAAGGCCATTAAATTAACGCAAACATTATTTATTAATACAAGAGTTATTTATAATATTACCTGCGGCCGATAATTTACCCTTGAATATAAACCCATACCTGGTATGTTTGTGCAATAGCCCAAACCCATGCTTTTCTTGACACGTACGAGCCCGGCCATAATTATCTACAGGAAAATTTTTTTTTTTTGAGGTAATCTACAGGAAAATTAACTAACTAATGTTACCGTACGTAGACAATAAAATTGATGATATATATATATATATATATATTCCATTTATATGTACCATTATGTAGTTATCAACTTAAATATCTATTTGAATACACAAAAACTTAAATTTCTATTTTAAAATTTTATCAAATTTTATTTCGAAATATAATAGTTAATTTTTTTTTATCCACAAATTCAAATTTGTACAATTGTTTTGTCTCTGATATTACAATATTAGATGAAATTTGTTGTTACTAACCATTTTGCCTTACCAACAGATGATTGTTCTAGTAGAAGGGACTAGTCACTACAAAGAAACGGATTCAGATTCGAATCCCTGTTGGGAGAGGTACCCACATTAATGTGTCCAACCCGCTTCGAAAGAGATTAAACTCTTGGGAAAGAAAAAAAAAACCATTTTGCCTTTATAAGTTGAGTACTATACAGCTAAAAGCGAAGAAATTTTTTTATAGTTGGGCTTTTATTTTATTTTATTTGGAGCTTGATAGATATAAACAAGTCTAAACTAGCACGCTAATTTCTTACGCACACCAACCTATTATAAGTTTCAATAACAATTATTGTTGGACATATAAATTTTGAATTTATTTTGGTTCGGTTCGACAAGCTAAAAGTTAACAAAAATATTATATTAATTGAATGTGCCTAAATCAAAGCCTATTTGATTTATTTAAAATTTAAACCAAATTTATAGATGCGGTGAACCTAACTTTTTCTCATGTACACCCTAATAATACTAATATATGAGTTGCCAGCCGACTCACATATGCATGCAGTAAATATGCTTTAAATTCGATCGAGCTGTATGGCTGGTCAGGTTTAATTACCCCATAGCACATCATATATATCACCCGCCCCCCTTTAGCTCTTGAATAAAAAGAAAAAAACTAACAGCTAAAATTAAAATATCCATAAAATCTGCATTTAATTTCGCGAGTAAAATTCAAAAACCCCGGCCCCTAGCTCTCTACTTTACTTAATTGGCCAAGAAGAATCCTTCGCTAAACATTCATACATATGTTAACTAACTAAAGATATTTACCCACTCACAACTGCAGTGTACTTCACTTGCTATAATTGCGAGTATTCTTCATGATTGTAGGGAACAAACCAATATATACACACCATATGTAATTTTTATTTTTGACATAAGTTATGAAGTTTTTCTTTGGCAGAAATACAAACTTTAATTTCTATCTAAAAAAATTGATAATAATAATCCCATTGTTTCTAAAAAATATATATAGCAATAACATTAATTTCATTCATTTGTTTGTGCCGAACTCTTAATTATTAGATGTGTGCAAGTGCAATGAGCTAATAAGATATTAACCCAATGGATTTTATGGTGATAAAAAAAATAAATTTTCATGCAATCAATTCTCTCAACTGCTTCCCTGAACCCAGCTATATATATAGTGTCAGTGTCTATATAAAGGAGAAGCCGATACACATTCTAGACATCACTTGTCAAGAGAGGATTAGAGAGCAAAAATAAAATAAAAAATTATCTCCAATTAAAATCACAAAGAATGAGGAAGTCGGTTTTGTTGTTTCTTGTTGTGTTTTTTGTAGCTTATCATGCTTCAGCTAGGGTTTTGCCAAGTGAAGTTTATAATGATGAAAAGAATGGAGTCTCATTCAGCGGTGTGGGCGGTTATTCCGGCCTTGGTGCCAATGGAATACCGTTTGGAGGCGTTGGTGCCGGTGTAGGCGCTGGTGGCGACATTGGCGGAACCACTGGATTTGGTGGTGTTGGTGGTGGCATTGGAACATTACCTAGTGGTGGTCTTGGTGGTCTTGGAGGCGACGCGGGTAGTGGTTTGGGAGGAGGAATTGGAAGTGGTACTGGTGGTGGCGCCGGAGTGTTGCCATATCCTTGAAGTTGACTGCAACTCTACGTCTATCTTATGCTGCTTAATTTGATGCTTTGATATATGTCTCTTAATTTGTTAAGCAATTGTCGTCTCAGCTGATTTATTATGTTAAGTTATCGTCATTTGTGTGAGGTTTAGCTTAATTCATTACTTAGTTACTTGTCTTTGTTTAACTGGTGATCGATGAATCGTTTAGTTAAGTATGTCTCAAGTGTTTAATGAAATTAAATTTCTATTTGTTAATTATCCTTTTAACGAAATTTGCAATATATTATGCACTAACTAACAATTAATATTTTATTGATGTTAGTAACTAAGTGCAACGAACATGACTCGTGATAAAGCATCAAATAATCACAATATTTGCACATGACTTGTGAATAGCTAGGATCACTTCATTCAAGTGTTAACAAATCATAAAGAATACATATGGTACACTTACTCTTGTAAACTATGTAGGTGAGACTGAATTTTACGCTTCTAAATTAGAAAAGTGGTATAGAGATCATGTTCTGAGGCAAAAAAGAATGCTTTCACATTCCATTAAAAGAGGATATGTATAGACATAAAAGATCCACAGGTCAAAAAGTAGATCAAAATTTAGTTCTGAGTATTTATGAATTTAAGCTTCAAAATTAGGGTCAATTGCCAACAAAAATAAATGAAGTAAACCATTCTATTGTTTCTTATTTGCATAAAATGTTTAGACTATAATGGCATTGTGATTGTAGAGTAAATTAATTTTGCTATAAACCTATAACATTAATAGCGCGTCTAAGATTGGCCCAAATATACCACTAAATGACTTGGTACAGCTTATCACACTTTCATGTCAAAACTGTGTGCTCCGAGTTTTGCCTTTATATATTGTTCCTACTAATAACAATATATATATATATATATATATATATATATATATATGTGACTGCTTAAATTCATACATACGCGCTAAGAAGGAACACCAAATGTGATGGCAGTACTTTAGGTCACTACTGACGCTGGAGTGCGAAAACATGGGCAAGGATTAGATACTACCGACGTTGGAATTGGATGAGACACATATATATATATATATATAGTGAACCCATCTCAATGAGATGAGACCTGGGGCAAACCAGATCCACAAGACCAAAATATTGAAAAATTGATAAGCTAGTGAAATAAATGAAGACTATGACCACATTGTTGCCAAATGAAGCTTCCAATTGATCATTGTCAAAAATAGTCTCCAATGATTTCAAAAGACCAGATGCAATGAAAAGTTGAACAAATGATACAGATATATTTCCAATCAGGTAATCATCACATATATAGCCCCTCAGGGACACCTTCTTTCTTCTTGAACATAACCTTGTCTTTAGCCTTTTTGAAATCAGCATGTGTCACCTAACAGCAATGCATATTAAATTTGTCAATATTTGCAGCTAGAATACGTCATACATGCAGAAGCATTTTCCAAACCATAGCAAATCAGGCCGGGTTTAATCAGTCAGATTTTAGACACAAGAAACTCACTTCCAGAATATCCCCCACATCATTTTGTCTCTATGACACATGGTGTAGGTGCAATACAACATTAAACTAAATAGAGAAGTGGCTAACTTATTTAGTTTTGATTCTAAAACTACCAATCAAGAAATTACTAAATAGAGAGATGGTTGACTATTTAGAATTTGATTCTAAAACGACCAATCAAGAATTGCGGAATAGAGAGGTGGTTGGCTATTTAGAATTTGATTCTAAATTTACCCATCAAGAAATTTCATCTGGCTTTAACATGTAAGAATTGTCACCCAAATGTGATGATAGATCTTGAATAGAGTTCTAGGCCCTAACTGAATTCCGTTTTAGGGGATGATTTTACACCCTCTAAAAGCATTTTTATTTGTTTTCATGTTTAAAAATTCTTTCTATTGACTCACCCTCAAAACTCATCTTAACAAACATAAATTTTTCAAAAGACCACGTATGGATGAGTCAAAATTCCCAACAACTAAATATGCTCCTATCCTCAAATGTGTTTATACACCAAACATCATTCAGATTAGCATTTTAACTCTCGCGAACTCAAATCAAGGACAACATATCATAAATGATTAGTCCAAATCAAAACCTAGTATTTCAAGCAAGAATGCTGACAGTTAATGGATGCTAGACTCTAAACTATAATTCTCTAGTAGTCTCCTTAAAACAGAAACCCGTATTTAAAAGTTGAGTTCAAATAGCCCGACACAACTGACCTCGTATAAAGAACAACAATAGATCAAAGATACACAATTTTATCACACAAGCCATTTAAGAAATTCTCAAGGATTAGTGTCATACCTTCATGCGGCGCTCTCTCAAAGCAAGCAAACCAGCTTCAGTACATATGGCTTTGATGTCAGCTCCAGAAAATTCATCTTTTGTCATAACAAATTCCTCAAGGTTGACATCATCAGCCAATGTCATTCTTGATGTGTGTATCTATATATCAAACAAAACATACGGAGGGAGGTTAGTGACTTTTCCATATGTTGACAAGGACAAAATAATTAAGTGAAAAGTCATGTCGTAAACACCTGGAAAATGCGTCTCCTCGTCTTTATATCTGGCAAAGGAAATTCAATTTTTCGGTCTATTCTACCTGGTCGAAGGAGAGCAGGATCAAGGCTTTCAATTTTATTTGTTGCAAGAATTACTTTGACATCTCCTCTTGAATCAAAACCATCTAATTGGTTCAGCAATTCCAACATGGTCCTCTGAATTTCTCGTTCACCACCAGAGTGGGCATCGTATCTATAAAAAGCAATCTCAGTAAATACCAACATTATCTATTTCAAGGCCTCAAATCATCAGATAACTTACCTCTTTGTACCAACCGCATCAATTTCATCAATGAAGACGATAGATGGTGAGAGATCATCAGCAACTCTAAAGAGTTCTCTCACTAATTTAGGACCATCTCCCAGGTACTTTTGGATTAATTCACTTCCAACAACACGCAAGAAAGTAGCTGAGGTAGAATTTGCAACAGCCTGAAGAATTTAAGATAGCTATAGGTGAGGAGAAAACTCTACCAACTTGACCAAGCACTCTTTAGCGACTTCAAATTCAACTCTTCAACACTTTTTTTATGCTAAAGATCCTTATTTGCATTTCTATCTTAACAGAAAACCAATAACTCAAATAGAGGCCACCATAATCATACTAGATCTTCCCTCTAATAAGACATCACAAAACAGAAGCTCAATATTTTAAACATAACAGATGCAAATGACAGAGTTCATTACCACAAAATTATCTATTTCTGTCATTAGAGAAAATAGTATATAGAACACATAATATATGCTATTAACAATTTAGTAATCAATGTACCAAATGCACCAAGTACACACCTTTGCAAGTAATGTTTTTCCAGTTCCAGGCTCCCCGTAAAGTATGACACCCTTGGGCGGCTTAATACCAATATCCTCATATAGTTCAGGGTGGGTTAATGGGAGTTCAACTGCTTCTTTGATCTCCTGGATCTGGGCATCCAAACCACCAATATCTGCATATGACTCCAACGGAGCCTTCTCAACCTTCATCACTGATACCATGGGGTCGACATCATCTTGAAGCAGTCCAACAACAGAAAGAACCTGCAACAAGAAAAATTCGAAATACATTGAGCTTATCGAATTGCAATTGTAGAGTTATTTTCAATCCCCCAACCCAGTCACATTAGGAGTCTTTTCTGCATCACAACTTTATATCGAAACACAAAATTTTCTGAAAAATCCTACCCCCTCCCCGTCCTCTTTTTTTGGTTACCTTAAGGTAAGAGTTGAAAAAGTGAAACTTCTAGACATTTTTATATTTATGTCCTTAAAAGTAGTGGTGGTGAGTTAATGGTGTCAAATCATTACTTTATGAGAGGGGGTATTTTTGAGAAAAATAATTTCATTTTGGGAAAGAAAATGGTGTTTTGGGACATCAAGAAAAGGAAAGAGAAGCATAGATAAAAGGGCGGAGGGAGTATTATAAGCTTCTCCTAACAATGTTATGAAGTTCTTAACCAATCGGGGGGTACACTAATAAACTGTAGCAACTACCCAGGCCATGCTTATCACACCAAACAAAACTGTTCAGTGTTGCATCTTAACATTATCAATCTGTTACATGAGGCTTGCTACTTCACACCAATTTCATGTCAACACCAACAAATGTCTTTAGGAAGTACAGATTCAATCAGGATGAGCCCACTCCTAGACAAGTTCGATTGTCTTGACAACTTACCTAATGGAATTGCTCTGGTAATTCCAGGCTTATGTACCGCTGTGTAATACGATTAGCTAAAGACATTCTAATCAGAGTAGAAAACCAGTCTCTTCAATTAACAATTGTAGCTAAGCCTACACAAAATAGAACTCATAAACTTCAAAATCGGACTACTTCAATATATTATGAGTACTCCATTAAGCACAAACTAACCTAAATTACGTGAAACTTCAATCTAATTTTATTTCCCTAACATATTGCTTGAAATTTCAAACCAATCTTAGGCACGATACTTCTGATCTTTTTTTGTATGAAGAACTACCGATATAATCAAACCGCTAATTTCTCAAACCCTTTCACAACTAATAGACACCCTAGAATTTATACTATTCAAAAAGTAGGTAATACTACCTTATTGTGCATCAGAATGGCACATCCAGGCTCGAGCTGATCCTTATCCACAAATGACAAGATCCCAACATAGTACTCCGGCCCAACCGACGATGAAACAATCGCATGATTCTCATCAATCAATTCCTCCAAATTACCAACACTCATCGGAGACCCTCGCAAGTCATCCACCTTCGATCTATCCTCTTCCGTTTTTTCCTCCTGAGGCTTCAGTCTCTCTTGATTCGCTACGAATTCCTCTTCCATAAGCAAGTAGTCCTTGATTCGATCCAGCTTTAAGAGCCGTAGCTTGCATTTCGTCAACGGCGTCACTGTGGGAAGCCGAGATGCCGCTTCAGATCCTTTCTGCTTCCTCTGCTTCCGACCGACGCGAGCAGGCGGCGCCGCCGGTTCAAATTTCTTTTCCTTTTTATCGCCGTCGTTTTTGCGGTCCCCTGGAAGTTGCCGATTCAGACTGCCGGGTGTACCCTGACCCATGATTTGATGATGAAATTAGGATTGTTTGGGGGTTAGGGTTTTTTCTTTTGGATTTTTATTGTTGAGGGAGAGTTGTCTTTCTGTTCAAGAAAGAAATTAGCAAGTTTAAGTGACAGCCTTTTACTGTTTTACACACGTGAGCTCCGCGTGCCTTCAAATTTACTTTTAATTTTTTTATCAAATGGGCCTGCTTGAGACTCCAATGGCCCAGTATCAAAATGGGTCAGGCCCATATAACTAGGAAAGTAAACAAAAACAGCAAGTTATTGAAATTGGAGAAGCTTCAAAATTTCGCAACCAACTGTATGATGGGACCGAGAAAATGTGAAGTTTGTGAGGAATCGCAATCGAAATACAAGTGTCCCTCTTGTTTAATACCCTAGTAAGTTGTTGCTGCTTTATATGTGGGTGTGTAATAATCTTGTTTTCAATTTCGAACTTTTTTATTGATTAATTGCTCATTAATTTGTACTCATATCTTGCAATGGATTGAAGTTGTTCTTTGGCTTGTTTCAAGAAACACAAAGGTAATCCAATCATTCATTTATTGGGTTTCTTGGGGTTTTTTCTTTTTTTTTTCTTTTTCTTTTTTCAATTTATTATTGTATTGAAGTGGAGTTTATACTGCAATGGTTTGCAGAAACTCCTTGCACAAAGCCGGAACCTATTTCTGAAGAAAAGATTGGTAAGTACTCGGTTAATTTTCACTGTAAATTAGTATCAGTCGTCGGATTTTCTTGAGAATATTGGTAATTTTTTCCTATGAATTATCATTTATGGTATTCAGTTGGAGTTTATGTTTATTATGCAGAAACACCTTGCACAAAACCAGAACCTTTGACTGTAGAAAATATTGGTAAGTACAAGGTTAATTTTTATGGTTGCCACTTATGCTTATGTTACTAAAACTACATGTAAAAACTACTTTATGAGGGTGCTGTTCATAATACGAGTGATCAATCATGTCTATGGCGTTTGTGTTTCTTGAGCAGTTTTTGTGTATTGTGAATTTGTGATGTTGCAACAAAGTCAAGTTTTCACATGATCCTGATGTTGGTTATTCTTTCAGTAGGTTGGTTTGATAATTAGTTCTTTTTTCCATGTTTCTTTACTCCTGTAGGAGGAGGGGGTGGGGGTGGGGGTGGGGGGTTGGTTTTATATACAAGGCAAGGTGGTTCATGACTGAATCTTAGAGGCAGATCCAGGTCCTTGGCCTATTTTGGGTTGGTTTTGCTTTTCCATAACTGGCTACATCCTTGTCAACTTGGTATATTTCTCGGAGTGACTGAACAGCCTTGGGGCTGGTTGTGGCCCATTTTGTTTGACCTATTAAACTGTTTCTAGCATCTTACTTAGCTACGTAAATGTTTTGATTATTGTATCAGATTCTGGTTCCATAATAAGGGAACCATGCTATGTTGATGAAGCAAGCGAGGTGTTACAAAAATCTAAACTACAATCTATAGGTAACATTATTACTATTCTGCTCTCACTTAAATTACATTTTGCAATTGAGAGAAGGCATTTATTAAAAACCATCAGTTCGACTGGCTCTTGCTTCCTACTTCCCTGTTATCTATGCATCTTTGTGTTTGTTTGTCCAAATTCATTTAGAAGAAAGATTTCATCTTAGGCGTATATCCACGCTCATGTCTGTTTTCAAATGGGTAATCTTAGAACTTATGTTCTTTATATTTTGTTTCCCTTTCTGCCCTGCAGCTTCTTCCAGTGAAATTCGTGATTCAATAAAGGATGAAAAGCTTCAAAAACTTATACAAAACATAGATAGCTCCGCAAACCCTGAATATGTAAGTTGAATTAATGATGATGCACACAATGCACTTATATGTCTTTCCGGTTTTTAATAAAACCTTACCACAAGCAAATATCTGTAGGAGCTTGATAAAGCAATGGAGGATGATGAATTCCGTTTTCTTACTGAAAAGGTACTAGTTCAAGTTAGTTTAGTAGTTTAAATTTTTACCAAGTTTAAAAATTAACAAAAGACATATTAAATCACATGCATAATCTTGGTTGCAGATTTTGTCTACCATCGGTTCCTGAAGCTTGGCTCTCTGATCGGAGCCAGGTTTAGTCGTTTCAAATAGATTGTAGAGCAACTTTGGAGTTAAATGTACTTGTGTAATACTTGATGAGCACTCAAAAGAGATTTTCTATGCCCACTCTGTTCTGATAACTGATGTAAATCATGTGATGCTAAGGTGCTCGGCTAATCCAGATTGTGTTCTAGATACATGGTTCAAGTGAAATTAAGTTCTCTATAATACATTTTCTTCTTCTTCAATCAATGCCATTAGCAGTTGACAATGGAATTAACACCCTGTTTGAATCCAGCTTCTTTTGGCTGTTTCAGTATATTTTGTATCGAGTTGCTGAATTCGGAAATGGCACACAATTTCGAAATATGTCCAGATATAATTATGCTATTCTTTCAATTTATTCTGTTAAATAAATAACAACAATTATCTTCATTTCGTTTAAAATTGCATAATAAACATGATAAAGCTCCATCACCTTTGTATCAACAATTTTCTCCAATAATGATCTCAACCTCTAAATATTACTACAATATATCTTGTATGTACTAAGAAAATTTTGAAGCTCAACATTGTTCGTTTGAACTCAAAACATTCATATGATATATAGTATACCAATTTGGTGATTGGACATTACAGTTGGTTGTATAGTTAGATGAGTTTGACAAAATGGGTCTAGGCTACCCATCCTAGTCAAGTTCGCGAAAATTCAAAGAGAAAAACTTATGGATACCCATTGGCCACCAAAATACTGAAAACTTATCAAAATTACATCCATGATCCATCCCTATGGTTTTCACAACTCAAAAACCTTTCTGGATCTTTATTTCTGAACTGCAAATTAATAATTTACATATCCGTATAGCAAGGAAAGGAAAAAAAAAATGAACGACATGGCCCTGCACAGTTAGCTATCCCGTAGGAGTGTATCCTACTTCAACACCTACCCAAATTTCAAACATTTTCTTACCTCAATGCCCGGAATAAAGACCGAACTCGACCAATTCAAGATAACTGATGCTCCGATATATAGTTGCATGTTGGCACATGTTAAATCGTAGTACTATAACCTAAGCTAATCAGAACTGAACTCTCCAAACAAAATTTTGTTGAACGTAACAAAGAAGCCTCTCAGCTGCGATATTTCTGATAATCAACCTGCAAATGTACAAAAATCTAGTATTACATACACAAATTCTGGTCTTATTTCATGTTGTATATGGTAGTGCAATGAGATCTTTTGTCCGCAAATATTAACAAAAGGTTTCAATAAATAGTTCCTGGCCCCATTAATACAGGTTCTTCTATAACATATAAGAAATCCTCAATGAAATCAAAGTGACATGATTTTTGTATCTCTTTGGAAATGGGCACCTAAAAAGAATCATTCAAGTCTTAGTTGGTAAAAGCAAAGAGGGTTTCAATTTACACTTGAAGCTCTAACTTGGAACAGCAAAGTCGACATATGCTCCTATATTCCTATACACTTGAATGTAAAAATATATGTTACAATGATTTTCTACCAGTGTGCTGATGCTCAGAATCGCCATTACTCGTACTAGGAACGTCAGCACTAGGCTGCACCACTGCTTGATTCTGCATAAATTAAATGATGGGACTATGTCAGTACAGTAACTAAATGAAATGAATGATTAAATGAAGAACACTCTTATTAAAAAATAATTTGATGGTTAGGGATCAAAATTGCCTGTGGTAGGGGTATTTGAGCCTGGTGGAGACCGATAAATTGTTGATATGGATCGACAAAGTTCTGCATTCGTGGCTGGTTTGGATTGTTAGCAACAAGTGGATTTAACATAGGATCAGTTTGGTTATAAGGCTGAATTCTAGAAGGATCAGGTAATCGAACTGGTTGCATATGAAACGCTGGCACTGGAAATCTAGACCCCATATGTGCTGCTGCTGGATTTGGGAGCGTTGAACCCGGTACCATTGATGGATATGGTACCATGGATCGGCTCATACCCATATCCATGCCCATCGCCATCCCCATCCCCATTGGAGGCATGTATTGCTGCATTCCTGGGTACATCATAGGGACCATGCCACATCCCATAGACATCATCTGGGATAACAAATTGTATGCATAAGATATAATTTGTATCAGTTTAAGATTCAAACTGGAAAATGAAACAGAGGGAAGAATACCTGCACTTGGAGTTGAAGTGATTTTAAGTACTCTATTGCCTCATCTAACATTGAAGCTTTATCCGACTAAGTTAAGGAAAGTCAAAATGTGAACAATTGTATTAATCGATCAGGGAGTTGGTTGTATATAATAAAACCAAAGGCGATGACTTTATTGTTTCATTTTTAATTACTATCCTACCTTATTGCAACGAGGTATGAGTTCTTGTAATGCCTTCATCTTTTCATTTATCCTGTCTCGACGCCTCTGCACAAGAAACGGCATTAACAAAAATGACCCGAGTACCTAAATTTTGAAGAAAGTGCCAAAATAACTAAGCTTGATATATACTAACCCTCTCGGACAGGTTGTGAACTTCAGCAGCACGAGTTCTCCTGGTCGATGCTGAACCTCGAGCTTGTTTTTTGGCTTCAGTAGCTTCGAACTCGATGTCCTAAACCATGAACAGAGCAAAGAGTGATTCTAGATATGAGACCTTCCAAAGTTATCTTGTAGATATTTATTTATACATACAACCGAAGTTGGTAACATGCTAACAATTATGAAAAACCAAACACTGAACATTAACACTCCTAACTCGAACTACTATCCTCATTTGAGAGTTTAGGTTGCCTACTATTAATCTAATGATTTCACAATCTTTCGTTGCTCTCTTAAGATCATAATTAAGAATTGGTTTCAGAATAGAACATTATCAATTCTCGATCACAGCCATACGACATCGTTGGTTTCAATAGTATTACAGTCTCACAGGGTTAAGTTATGTTCGCACAAAGCCAGCCGGGATAAGTATCGGGACATGGTTGGTGTCAATAGTATTAAAGTGTTTGCAAAGAGTGACGCAGTGAGTGGTGGGATTTTATTATATGGTTGAAAGTATCGGGACATGGTTGGTGTCAAGAGTCATGAGTTGGATCCTACATCGGGAATATAGAGCATTTGCATGGCATGCATTCGATCGGGTTTGAACCTATGTTCTCCCTCATGTCCCATCAATTCGGCTCTCCAAGAATACTCAAATTAAAACAAGGGAGATAGATACATACATACTATATCATCCCAACTCTAATGTTCAAATCAAAGTCATAAATAAAATTTGTAATTCATTGTATGTGTATGACATCGGTTATCGCTACTCCAAATTTGAACAAGGCGCCAAATCCTTCCCCAAATTTTATGAATTTGATTGCCTACTTCCAAAGGTGCTGACGATACACAAACGCAACAAGGCAACAAACCCTCTTTCCAATGATCACGCGCTTGCAAAGTTGGTTCACTACAAAATTTGACACATAAAAAACAAATCCTTTTTTCTGTTCTTTGTGCTGTAAGCTGTGCGCTTGGTGAATACGTGGCCATCACTCTATCCACGTGGAGTCACCTTATGTAGGATCAATGTCCATGTACAACTAACTGCCACGTGTATATTCTAAAAATTTACTGATAGAGAGCTCGATTAAAAGGGGTGCAGGGTGTTTGTATTAACCCAACCTGCGCACGTTAGACGAACTCCCTACGTGCTACAGAAGAGAAAACCCCCCAAAAAAAGGAAATATATTTTCAATTTCAAATAAATAAAAAAAAAGCACAAAATCCTAATATGCTGACCTCACTATGAGATTCGGTATCGTCGGTTTCTCTGGACTTCCTCTTCCGATCCTCCGCCGAGCCACTCTCCGTGTTCATCTGCACCATACTATCCGCCACCGTGTGTGAAACCCTAGACTCCGGCCGTACCGCCGGAGTTTCATTAGATTCCACCACTGTCGTTTCTCTCGCGGTTCTAACCGGCGGTTGCGGTGTCGGTTCGATCCTCGGCCGGCTAGGAAGCCGCGAGAAATGCATAAAATTCTGTGGGCGTGGAGTAATTTCCGATTTTTGGGGTACCGGAGGAGCATTGGCGGCGATAGGGGGTGGAGGAGGAGGAGGAGCGGAGTAGAGAAAATCGGCGTATAAATCTCTATCGAAGGAGGATTCATCTAGATTGTACTGAAGTAGAGACGCCATTTCATCCTCGTGCATAAATAAATGTTGATGTTGCTCTTGCTCTTGGATCTCCGTCGCCGCCGCTTGCTCCGCCAGAATCACTGCCTCACCGCCGACGAACGAAGTCTTCTTCGACGATCTTTGGACCACAACTTGACCGTTATGCCACGTCAGCTCCATTATATCGTCTTCGCCTCTTCAATTATTCCAAAAAAAAAATCAGAAAACAAAAAAAAAAAACCAGAAACTAAAAAATTAATATAGTTAGAGCTTAATTAATTACCTTGGAGGCTTTTTAGGTCTGGAAAAGCCTGAAGAAGTAGGAATTTGATGGTCATCTTCCTTTTCATGAAAATCCGGAACGCAATCATTCATCCTCACCGCAGTACTTTGAGCACAAATCGATGTCAAATTTAATAATCTCTCTCGATTATTAAATACAAAGAGGATGTTAATTGATCTCAGCAATTAAATTATATATATATATATAGTCCGTCCCATAGGCACAATATAAATATAAAATCTTAGTTACTATATATAGTATCGAAGGAAGAGAGTGTTGAAGATTTATTAGTGTTATGTATGTATGTATGGTGCTCCAAATGGGGAAAGTTTTGAGGAAAGTGTGAATGGAAGAGAGCAGGTTTTACTGTTTCTCTCTCTCTCTCTCTCTCTATGTCTGCTTAGCTTTTCTTTTTTTCAAGTATTCTGATTGTTGGTTGTGTTAAATGACTTTACTTCCAGGAAGATAAGGTCCTCGATAAATTGATGATAATTGTATGTATGTTATTATTATTATTATTATTATTATTATTATTATTAGGGATAAAGAAAAGGACGAAACTTGAATGTATGATTGTGGATGTATTATGTACAGTCTTTTTTGGTACCCAAATTCCTTTTCCTTATTCCCTTTTTATCTTTATTTACTTCTTCATATCATATATTTCTCAAATAAATTCAATCGTTGTTAATATTTAACCTAAAGTAAATACCATACAAGAATGAAATTTTTAAATATTCAAAGATTTTCAAAGATTTTTCGGAAACGTTTACGAAACATTAGAAAATTCTATAAAGAAATTACTAATTAAATAAAGAATAATCAAATTTAAAGGCAAAATTTCATAATTATATCATATTTTTGTTTTCGTTTTCGTTTTAGATATAGAAATTTTTCAATGTTTTGAATAGGAAATATGCCCTATTTGGAAGGATTTTGTCCCTCGGTTTAAAAAAATTGGTTGTGGTAGTTTAAGTGAAACTTCATTTGTTTAGGTTTGGGATATTGAGTTTTGTGATTTTGAAAAAATTGAAATCCCACTTGAATTGAGTTTGTAAGTTTATATTTAGGGAATAAAGTATATGATAGGTGTCAAATCAATGTCATTTGTATAGAGTTTTGGTGGGGAAAAAAATAGTATGTGTCAAATTAATATTTAATAGATTTTTAGAGTTTGGTTGTATATTTGTAAATATGTCTGTGATGAGTTTTATGAATTTTAACAAATTTCATTTAAAAGAATTTTAACTCAAATTCAATAGGCCTGCTAACCGGATGAGAATCCTTCCAAAAATGCCCATAGAAAATTTGATTCAAATGAAAAAAGTCCAGCGAAGAAAAAAAATGTATGTAATTTATGAAACAAATTAAATGTTGGTAAGATCTAATCTTGGAAAAATAGAAAAGGAAGCCCAATTATTTAGTGGGCAACATGCCTCTATAATGCAGTCATACAAGGTATATAATACTCTATAACACTTCATAAAAGTCGATTATTTCTTGGCCTCTGGTCACATCAAACATACATGTTTCATAGCTTTTATTTCTCATCACACTTGCGCTCTTTCCCAAGGCTGTTTGACCTCTGAATTAATGACATTTTATTGTTTCACCAAAACTTAGTTATATTACTTTTTAAGTCTGACTCAAACATTTTATTGTTTAAGATTATTTTCATAGTCTTAGCCTATGTTTGGTTTATTGATTTTAGTGGATAAAATGATAACTAAAATGCAAATGAATAATAAATGAAACTCAAAGTTGTGTCACTGGATGCAAAGAGAAAACATTTTTCTTGGCGTTTTACTAACTCAAATCCAAGAATCAAACATAGCCTTAGAGTCGATTTGGATGGGTTTTGGTTCGGTTTCGCGGATCTCAATTTAAAAAAAATAGTTTGGATGGTTTCGATGAAACATTTGAGACCTCATTTGGATGAGTTTTTTATGTTGGGTTTTGTGGTTTGAATAAGTTGAAATTCCACTTGAATTGAGTTTGGATGTTGGGGTTTAAGGAAAAAAATATATGTTAGGTGTCAAATCAATGTCTTTTTTAGTGAGATTTAGAGGAAAAAGTAGGTGGTAGGTGTCAAATCAATATTTTATAGGTTTGAAGAGTTTGAGTGTGAATTTCTGAATAAATTTCTGAAGGTTTTATGGATTTGACGAAAACTCATTTGAAAGAGTTCTGGCTCAGTCTCGCGAAACCCGCGAGATCGGGCCAAAACCCATCCACTTATACCCTTATTGATCTCAAATTGCATCCTACCTAACTTTGGTTGTCAAAGAGCTAGTTTCCGTCAATCATTAATGTATTGAATCGTTATTTTAGAAGCTAGAAATTAACTTTTTTTTAGAAGCTTCTAAGTTATTATTTTTGTAAAATCTATAAAATCAATTATTTTATAATTAATTTTCATAATAATGATATTTGTCAAGATTCAAATCAGAAAATATAATTTATCCACTAGGAATCTTAACCACATTTGGCTAAACAGTATCTAATCTTAATTAGGGTTTTGAAATTTGGACAAAGATTCCTAGTACTTAATTAATTAAGTGTGAATCTTTAGTTAACGGTTATATTATAATCCGATTAAGACACGTCGGGCTACTTTAATTGAGTCCTAGTGTATGTTAGTTAACTAAATTTCATAATGTGAACTTTTAATCAAAATTACTCAAAGCCGTCGTTTGTTGCATTCTCTATCAATGGTATTTCTCGAATTAAAAAAGTGATTTTACTGCTTGCTACAATATTTGTTTAAGGTGATAACGACAATTACCGTCATAAACCGTCTTTATTAAAAGATGTTGGTCTTATAAATAACTTGAATTGATGCACACGGGTTGACTATATAATTAGAACTAGTAGTAAAAAATTAACACTTGATAATTTGTACATATTCATTAAAATACTAAAAAAATGTACACGTGTTGCAAACGTTTGATTAACTAATTTGAACTATGATGTGCGACAATATTGTAAATGTCGATATTAAAAGAAGAATTGAACACATTACAAGTTAACATAATTAGGAATATCATTATAACTATAAATATATATTTTACACAATTTTATTTTTTTATATAAACTAATTTTATATTTTATCTAAATCTATAAGAGCTAGTTTAATATGTTTATACAAGTTACAAATAAATATAAAATTTAATCTAAGTTACCAAATACGTGAAATATATGGTTGTATAAGTAATATAGTAATTATTGACTTAAATTTATAATCAAATTGAATATGACCCAACCAAATAATTATTTTCTCATCAATCTTGCATTCTTTCCCCACCAATAAACTAATTAGAGCACCTACATATTTATAACAAAAAGGATATTCTTAATCTAACGATGAAGCCTGAACAAGTAAATAAATTAATTTTCTCCTTTATATACTAAGCTTGAAAAATACGAGAATGAAAATATATAGTCTACTCATAGTAATTAAAAATAACTTATATTTATATATTCTAATAGATTTTAATAATCAATTACTAAGTATATGAAATTAAATTTTCATGTGTTTGAGGAATCAACACAGTCAAGGTAAAAGCTAATTAATTTTTCCATCGATTACACGTATTTAACCAATTTCACTCACCGATTGTTTTCTCATTTTAATTTGTTTTCTTTCAAATCAAGTGTTTTTATATGGCGCCATCAATAAATAACGGCGGAGATAATAATTTGTGTAAGTTTCCAAACATAAAAGTAGTCATTATAAATAATTACACTAAATCTCAAAGCTTATTTGAATACCCATATATAAATTGCGGTTGTGCAATGTGCATGCAGTACTAAAGTCCCGAAAGTGACACTAATATATAGCTACATATAAACTATATATATTAATTGTTCTAGTTGGCGTTTTTGAGTGGCTCTCTGTTTTTCTCTTAATAAGCGAATGTTTTTGACATATATATATATATATATATATATATATATATATATATATAAGAGTAATATAGTAATATTGCTGATGAAATAGTCGAAGTTGCCATACAATGTATATGCGCGCACATTAAAACTTCTATTAGTCAAACTTCTAATACTAATCAAAACACATTAAAAACCTAATTAGTCAAACTTCTAATACTAATCAAAACACATTAAAAACCTAATTCAAAATCTTATAGATCCTCTTTATTCTCTCATTCATAGAAATACTCTATAAAACCATCCAAACCTGCATGCTTATAATTCTTCATCTTATTTCTCCCATTTCTGAAAATAAATACTATGAAAAACCATCTAAATGAACCAGTAATTCTTTCAAATCTTTAGTTTCGGCTACAAAAGTTAGGTTGATGATTTGTTTTTCGGAATTTCAAGCCCAAGCCAACTCTTCTATATGCATACCCATAATCACTAAAACATAGTCTAGACAATGTATATGCGCGCACACACACATATATTCAACACGTTTTTATTTAGTAGTCACACGCTTTGTATCCAATTAATTAAATTTTTTTAATATAATATAATATGATATAAAAACATGTTATAAATGTAGGTATTTAAGGAAGAATTGAACAATTATAAGCTAATTTGAATGGGAATATATATTAGTATAACTATAAAGTATTATACATAAAACTATACTTTAACAAAATTTGGAGAAGCTTTTTTTTTTTTTTTTTTTTTTTTTTTTTTTTATGAGTTGCAAATACATATACACTTCTATATATCTTCTAAATATTTTACGATAACATATTTGAATTACCTTTTAAACGTTTTACAATGATAATTGTAAATATTTTATTATCATTAATTTCAAATATTCGAATACATATAATATATGGTCATTATCGACTTAAATTTATCATTATAGTGAAAATATGATGTCCCAATTAAATAATTTTTTCATCAACTTAATTTGTAGTCCAAAGAATCTTTTATCACCCCCGCCCCCTCCGGTCCCTCCCAATACCTAAATAGAACACCTGCCTATATTTCACTAAAAAAATATATACTGTATATTGTTAATCTACTGTTGAAACTTGCACAAGTGAATACATAATTTTTATCCGTTATAGATCAAGCTAGAAAAATACGGGAATTAAAGTAGTATACTCATAGTAATTGAAAATAGCTGATATTTATTTTAAATAAATTCTTCTTTAAGAGTTAGAGCGAAAAATAGGAGATATCAGATATGTGTACATATACTTATCTTTTTCCTATAAAATTTGAAACTATATTTTAAATTTGGTTCTATATGTTTTAATAATTATAATCATCTATACTAAACTATATGAACTACAGTATTAATTATGGATGACAGAGTTTAATCGAAAACTACATTTTAGTAGATATGTATATACATATATAATAATTATGTTTTCTAATAAAATTTACATTTTCAATTTATCTTTCATGATTTAACTTATATAAAAAAAATTAATTTTAATCTGATCACTTATTCTATAGCCTAATCCAACTTCGCGAAATTTGTCATTTTATTAATTGTGAAAGTAAAAATTAGATCAAAATATTTTAGTCCGTAGAAGAAAATTAAGAAACACAAAATAAAAAAACACAAGACAATCTTCGTACTTACATATTATAAAATTTGAATAGAATATGATAGAAAGAATTTAAAAACACTAATAAGTTTGATATAAGAGCACAAATCAAACTTAAAAATCTTGCTCCAGGAGTAACTTGTAAAAATAGAAGACTATGTATATTGAAGGATTGAACTTATATATATAAAGGCCCATGTATAAATTTACAAGACTTCCATATCAGCAAATTAAATCTCCCCAACCACCTCCCCTGCCAAATGTTTTTTTGAATTAAATATTTTATTAAATCGTTATTTAAAGCCATTTATTTCAAAAAAAGTTTTTTTTATTAATTTATTATATTTAAATAAGAAACATTAAAACATGTATTTATTATTTATATTTTACTTGAAAATGTAATAAAACATTATTTATGATGTTATTTATAATTTAATATTGAAAGAAGAATAAAATATAATAATTCTGAAATTTTAGATAATAATTGTTAGAGTGAATAACTAAAACTGAGTAGCTAAAATACTATTCACCATATATAATTTGATATAGATGACCACTTATAGAAGATATGCTCTAACACAAGGAAAGTTTGAGTCTGACGAGCGCATGAAATGTTGTCAAATTTATTGGTTTTTTTTTTGGGCCCAGGACCACAATCGTGGATTGGAACATACACAATCTAAAAGTGGGTTTGAATTGAAAGGTTAAGATTTGGATAAAAATTTCAATATAAAGAGTGGATTTAATAATCAACAGATTGCGTTCTAAAAAAAAAAAAATCAATAGATTGCAATCAATTTAATCAATTGAAAATTCAAAATTGTTACAATATGATGAGTTTCACCTAGCGGTGAGCACTTCTAGATTTTTATTGTGATTTTTAAAGTATTTGGCTCCAATTATAAAAATTACTCCTGTTCAATCGTGATTTTCATAGTGTTTGACCCCCAATGATATAATCATTTTTGGGATATTCAGAAGCTAAAAATCAACTTATTTTATAAGCTCTTAAAATGTTATTTTTATAAATGCTAATATACAAAAGCAATTATTTCATACTTAAGTTTTTTTATAATCAATTATTGTCAAAATTCATTTTAACAAAATTAATTCTCCTATAATTAATTTTCGAACCTCTAGACCGACCTCACCCACGTGTTTAAACATGTACAACAATTGTATCCATAACTTAGGCATTCAAGCTAAATTAGCAATTTTAGATAAAAATAGTAAATATAATACACCAAACAAACTTCATTTTTCTTCCCCAATAGTATTCTTTTTCTTTTTCTTTTGTGGGAGAGGAGAATTCAAATTATATTTTCCAAATTTAATGTAAGCTCACCCTAAAAAATAAGCAGCCAAATTTTATTATTTGGACTAATAAAGTGAAACTCACGACCCCACATCTTCCGTCCCTTCTTTCTCAGTGTCTAGCAGGCGGCTGTCGTCTTTTACTATCTTATTTTTTATTATCATTTGTAAGCGTGAATTTCTTCTATATACATGCTAAATTAATAACCCATCTAGGATCGATTTGAAAATGGGATTCGCGTCTTGAATTTTTGTTTAATTCGGTATATGGTAGTTTATTTTTATATATATTTTTGTGATTGCACACCAACTGTTTGATAATATTCCTAGTAGCCAAACCTACGAAATTGTTAGTTTAGCATTGCATCTAAATTGGATTGCTTTTTTGTTTTCATTGATGATGTAGGAGATAACAAGATCAAAGAAATGAGCTTTAGCAGCAGCGTAGGGAGCTTCAAAAATGTGCTGGCTGAAGCAGCGAAGAAAGGAGTAACAGAGGCGAGGGCTAAGATTTTCGGTCATGTTCTCAACCCAACTGGGCAAAGATCTCCCCACAAGTTACTACGAAAGAAACTCATTGGCGAAAAAGTTGCTGGTTGGTATCCGTATGATATCAACAAGGATGATCCACTCATCCTGGCCCGTAAAGAACAAGAGTAATATATATTCCTATCACATTTTCCCTACTTAATCCTATTTTTTTTTTTTGGTTTGATCAGAATTAGTAGTTTTGCATATTGATGTTTGAATTAGAATGCATAATCTTAGGAGAAATTAACCATATATGTCAGGAGTCGAACACAATGTGAATGTGACCTGAAGCGTAGTTCTTGTTGTGAGATGACTATTTTAGTATTTCTAATATGCGTGTCTTCTGCTTCTTAGTTTTTACAAGTAAAATACAATAGTTTAAAATATCTCATGTGTCCTTGTTAATCAGACATCACAGTGATCTACATTGATACTCGAGGAACAACTTTGATAAACCATTACTCCGTATAATATGTAGTATTTTGTCATTTAAGGTAGGTTTCCATCTCACTCGAAGAACGTAAGCTCTTGGGGTTGAACTTAATATATAGGATATCTTCCCACTACAGCTTTTTCACTCATTGTCAACCTGTAGTCAACCACTTTGCATCACATTTAAGCCAAGTTTCTTCAAGAATTTGAACCAAACAACTCATGCAAAGGAGGCACTTTGATCCCAGGAAAGTAGTCTATTCTTTTAAGTAGTATTTACATTGCAAAGGAGTTTACTGGAGAAGTTAGTCTCGTCTAGTAACCAAGAAACTTGATGAATTATTCCTTCTGAGTTCTGATCCTTTAGCTAGGTTATTGCCTATCTTGTATTCAGCTCCGCACTCGGGTTTACACTTCATTGCATATATACTGAGTTTGAGGAGATCTTCCTGCAAAAAAGTATAGAAACATCATGTTTTGCTATGCAGATATGAGATTCTAACATAGTTGATATTGGCAGGCGTTTAAACAAACTTGAAATGTTGAAGCGTCGTGGAAAGGGACCGCCAAAGAAAGGCCAAGGAAAGCGTGCCAAAAAGAGCAGCAAATAATCATAATTCCCAGTTATAGTTTGAATCAGAAAAATAACAATACTTTTCTGAAGGGTAAATCTACTATGCTTTTGAATTGCCTTTCGGATATTAATTCTTGTTTGACACGTTTCGACAGAAAAATCTATCTAGGAATGAATCAAATTTTCGATATTCAACAATTTATGCATGTTTTTTTTTATTTTCCCCCCATTTTGATGTTTGGTCTCATTTTATGCTGTATACTCAATAGGCATGGAATTTTGAAGGATGTGTTGTAATACAAGTACAATGACATCCTTCCTTTGTGTGACCCATTTTATTTGTATTTACCAGTTCATGTTCTATTATCCCTGTTCTTCTTATATCAATTTGTTTGGATTTTATGCTTGGCCCAATTCTCAAATGAAAGTAAATGTAGAGGCGAGGCCCCAAAATATATAACAAATCCGGCCAAATATCTAAAGGCTAAAAGGTAACCAGAGCAATGTTGTTTGTTGGATACTTGAATTTGAAGGCTTAATTAACCTGAGTTGAATAAAACGTGCACTGCAGTAACCATTTATTAATTCTTTCTTCTTCTTCTTCTTCTTTTTTTTTGAGCGAAACCGATCATTACTTTAAGTCTCCTAATAAATAACTTTTTTTTCTTCTGAAAAGTTAAATCATTTTACTGGATATTTGGTTCGAGTTTAATTAGCATGAAAATTAGTACCTACTCCAGTGGATTTAATTCATTCGGGTGTTGGATGAATGCCACATGAGCATGTAAGGATAATTTTTTGTCATTTCATGCCTATGTGGCATTCATCCAACCTCAATGGATTAAATTCACTAGTGTAGAATTTAAGTAACCTCTTTAACTCACGAGTTCAAATAATTGAGGTTACTTACTACAACTAAAATGAAAACTATCTCAGACATCATGGTAAAAAAGTCACATCTTAATGTGTTGGAGTGATGTTTTAAAACTTTGGCTCAAATTCCATTAATTGAAATATAGAAAAAATTGAAGTTACTTTTAGTCATCTTGTGTTTTACGTCATTTGAAATTATTCGAATTCATTTCATTTGAATAATATAATATAAATGGCATATTATATATAACAAAATATGAAAAGTAACGAAAAATTCATGAATTAGAATTCTCGTTGCTTTTATATAAAAATAATTTCAATTTTTGAATCAATTTTATACTATGGATCCACCCTGGCATCCTCTGCCTGTGTCTGTTATGGTATAGGCAACCCAAGTCCGAAACACGATTTTTGTCAACTCTACAACCATTGACCCACTAATTTTCTACATCCCCATTTTTATTATTATTTACTAGTCCATATAATAAGAAGAATCTCCACATCACAAAACCATTTAAATAATAATTTGCCGCACAATATTTAAAAGGAAAAACTCACAAAATACAAACATAGAAAGGCACTGGTGCAATAGTCCAACTGGCCGTTTCAAACACCGTTCCTTCGTTTCCTCTGTTTTCTCCTTTCCTCATTTACATCCATCTATACGAAACCCCATTTTGTTTCTACTTTAGTATTCGGGCACCCATTTTTTTCACTCTACATCGATCTCTCCTACACGGTAAGGTATGAAAAACTCGTTTGATTTTTTATTTTATTTTATTTGGATCTGAATTGTTAGATCTGATTATTTCCTTTTATTTTTCTTTAAATCATGTGTTTAGGTGCGTGAGGAGAGTAGAGAAAGGAATAAGGGATGGCGAATAGAGTGGATCACGAATATGATTACCTATTCAAGATCGTGTTGATCGGTGATTCCGGAGTTGGAAAGTCCAACATTCTTTCTCGTTTTACCAGAAACGAGTTTTGTTTGGAGTCCAAATCCACAATCGGAGTAGAATTTGCCACCAGAACTCTTCAGGTATCTTACTCAATTGTACCGATTTTATGAACCTCTATGATTTGTTGGAATGTTTTCTGCTCTATACTTATGTATCTATCATGGAAATAGGTCTTTGGTCTTATTACTTGTACGATTTGAATTAATGACTTAGTTTGAAAAATTGCCTATCTAGTTAACCATTTGTGTGTATATATATGCTTAGTTTTCGGCACACTTACAATACTAGTACCGAGCACTCAGCACTTTTAGTCCCACACATTCAGAAATGGCACTTTGGTCCCTCCGTCATTTTCAGAGAATAACACATTTACCCCCACCTTTTCCCATCCATTTTCTCAGTTTTGGTACAATAGGAAATTGTAGGATACTCTCTAATTTGCACTTAGGTCCAGCTCGATTGTGTTTGTTTTGCACTTTGGTTGCAATTTGGATAGAGAAGGGGTGAAAGGAACAATTTAAAAATTAAGACAAAAGATGTTATTTCTAGAAGCATGGGACTAATATTGCCTGAGTTTCTAGTTATGTGGGACTAAAACTGCAGTTTGCCCTTAGTTTTCACTATTGCAAGAAGAGTGTTATCGTCTTATTCATATCTGTACATTGAAGATAATGAGCATTTTGGGAACTGATTCTTCTATGCCATATGATACAACAGATTGAAGGCAAAACGGTCAAGGCCCAGATATGGGACACTGCTGGCCAAGAAAGGTATCGTGCTATTACGAGTGCCTATTACAGAGGAGCTGTAGGTGCACTCCTTGTTTATGACATAACTAAGAGGCAAACCTTTGAAAATGTTTCGAGATGGCTTCGAGAGTTAAGAGACCATGCAGATTCCAACATTGTTATAATGATGGCTGGAAACAAATCTGATCTCAATCATCTACGATCAGTTGCAGATCAAGATGGTCAATCTTTGGCTGAAAAGGAAGGACTCTCGTTCCTTGAGACATCAGCACTCGAGGCACTTAATATAGAAAAGGCATTTCAAACTGTTTTGACTGAAATATACCATATTGTTAGCAAGAAGGCTTTAGCAGCCCAAGAAGCTGCTTCGGCTAGTGTACTTCCTGGTCAAGGTACAACCATTAATGTTAGTGACTCATCTGGTAATGTGAAGAGAGGCTGCTGTTCTACTTGAGTTAAGTTTCTTATTTTCTGCTTCCGTTTTTATATATAAGTTTTTGTTTCAGATCAAGAAAGTCTTGTAGAAAACTTTCTTACTTATGTTTGAAAGTAAAGAGGTGAAGGATGGATTAGTGTTTTAGGGTATTAATGTTCTATAAGATTGGTGAATGACTCTTTTAATTTTTGTATTATGAAAATGATTGATACTGGTGATATTATGTCTAATTTTTTACATTCTTCTCCTTATAACGAGGGCTGTTAATTCCATTGTCTGTCAGTACATTATTCTTTTGTTGTCATAGATTTTACATATTTGGAATTGATGAACGTTCTTCTTATAATGTGTGTAGTTGTGGTGGCTCATCTTTTATTTATAAAAGCAATTGTTGATGTCAAGTTATGTCGAACATTGAGCTAGTGTATTGATTGGGATTGTTTGAATATCTTACTACGCATATCTGCTCACAAATAATGCGAATACATCTAGTACTTAGTTTTCATTTTATGGCGAATGCATCTAGTACTTAGTTTTTGTTTTATGTTGTGGTTGGGAATACTAAGATGTTTGAGTACTATAACTAGTCAAAGCATTCAAAACAAAAATCGAAGGAAATAGAAATGGCAACCCAATAGAGGCTAATATAATAGGATGGATGACCGGTCCCTTTGAAAGGAAGAAACGCCTTGAAGAAAAAACCATATGCTAAAAACCCACACCCAAATGAGAGATTCCCCATCAATCATGTTCTGTTAAATAATTGTAAAGTGGAAAATCCTTGACTTTGTTTTATGAAATATTGGTTGGCTTGTATTGAGTTCAGGATTAGTATAATAATACCCAGCATCTTTTAACTTTTATGGCTAAAGAAAATGAGTTGAGAATCATCCAAGTTTTAATGCATAAGTGGGTAACAAAATAATACCATTGATTAAATAAAACTAGTAGGAATAAAGGTAAATAGCATCAAGAATTACTAAAATGGAACTGTTTTCTTTCTTTTCTTCTCAACGTACACTTCACTTTTGTAGAGTAATTCATTCCTAAATGTGAATGTGAATTCATGAGCCTGTGCTAAATGCTACCTTAAGAGGAAAAATTGTCAAAAATTAAGTGAGGAAACGTTGACGTTGTTGTCAATCTTGTTTGTGTCATTACGATTTAGTTCGTGCAATAATTATCCCTTCCGGCCCATCCACTGTCTCCAGTCACATGCAATTCTATTTGATGTTATACCCTCATAATTGAGTCTGACCAAATTTGTTCCTCGAATATATTTATTTTTTTCTTTCTTTCTTTCTTTATGTACATGTACTATATTTTATATGTATTTTTATTTTTTAAATTAAACCACTGTTGAAGAAGTAATTACGCGACAATTAAAAATGTGTATGTCCTAATATTTGAATCAATTGCCAATGAGTCTGGTTTAAATGACAAAGTTATATATATATGATTAGTCAATTTATGACGTGAACATCATAAAGTTAAATTTATTATATACAACTGGTTCCTGCTCGCGAACATGCATGGTGCGGGCCAAACACGGGGCATTAATGAATTAATGTAGCCATAAATACTGGAGTATTTTTTTTTTTTCTTTTTTAAATTTGGTGGAATATGTCAATCAAGACTTCTCTCTTCTCTTCTTCCTTTTGCATCCTCTTCTCTGTTTCTGTTTCTTTTTCCAGATTTCTTGTTTGGAAATACTCCAAAAATATAATTATGGTTTTGGTTCAATTAACAGATATTCAATATTATTATTCATGTAGTGACCTACAATGGCAGATGAATCAATAATGGGACGAATCTGTATATTCTACGCTTACTTATTTATTTTCTTCTTCTTTTTTTATTTCTAAATTTAAGGTGACTAAGTCCTAATTAATTAAGAGATCGAGGACATATATATGAATACAAAAATTTGAAGGAAAAAAAAGAAAAAGAATATATAGATGTGCTTAACATTTAATAAAAATAGTGCAACTTAAATTTTCTGTCATCAAGTACACTTAATTAGTCGGTCCGAATACAGGAAATAAATAAGAGATGCTTAATTATCAATAATTAAACAGCTAGGCATTTAAACCACAAGTCATGAAAATCGAATATATATATATATATAATGTCAATTAAGTACGTAATTCTGAAATGATCATGGATCAGGTCATGAGGTCCTGGAATTATATATCCAATTCCATAATGGTGCTGAGGTTCATGGGAGACATATACTTGTCAGAACCAGTAAATATTGTCTGAACGATGATCCTGTTTGCCTTTTCAGTTGGATGAAATGGATCCCAAAATGCATATAAATCTCTATTTGGACACAGATTAGAAGCACGAGTGCATATTCCTACACCATTGTAAGGACCCTGCCCGCAACATGCCACCTTAGATGTGATAAAACCTGCTCGATGGATGGATGGATCATGCCCGCATGTATATAGAGAAATTAATGAAAATTAAATAGTATATTGGAAGAAGTTGCATGTACGTTACCGTAGGCTTGAGGATTGCTGATGAAATCATTCTGCATGTTCATTGTATTAACGGCTACAAATACGGTGGAGCCAAGTTGTTGATTGAGGGCGGAAATCATTTGTTCGAGCAAAGGGTTGTATATGGCGGATGCACGTTGGGGCTCCTCCGCGCATTGACCGTTGGTGCTCCTCGTGGCTAGGGAGGAGGGAACACAACCCAGTGGTCCTGTTCCGGTCACCAAAACCCTTCTGGCTCCCAAATCATACAATCTCTACATGCAGTTATAATATATAGGTTTAATTAATTAAGATGGAGGAATATCCATGAAAAATAAATAATTAAGTACGTACCTGTAAAACTTTTTTGTATTCGGAGATGAGAAACTTGGAGAAATCTTGGAGATTGAATTGAAGTCTTCTGAGGGTAATTGGAGTAAGGAAATAATTATTAACAAAATCATTGCCGCCAAGCGTGATGAGAACGAGAGCTTTGTTGACGAGAGCTTGTGTTTGCTCTTCATCTCCTCCAATCACTGCACTAACTCGGCTCTGGTAATCCTGGAAAAACTCCAACTGCCTCCAGATTCTTATTATGCTTGCCTGTTAATAATGCAATTAATTAATTATATTGCAATTTATATATACTCACTAGCTCCATTAATATTATTTAATTTATAATTAGATTTGAAGAACTTATAAACTTACAAATTGAACCCCGGTATCATTAAGAATCCCAATCCCGGCAGAGGCAAAATTAGCTCCAACAAGCAATTTCTCCCCACGTAACTCCGGGTTCAAGTATGCCATTGTTGATTCTGCACCAAGTTCTTGACCTATACCATACATACATTAATTACGTACACATGCATTGCATATATATATATAAATGATAAATAATTAATTAACATGCATGCATACTTATGATATCAGGAATGTTGTAGCCATTTGAAAACCTTCCGGTGGGGCGGTGGGTGGGATAGTCAATGCCATAGGGCGGAGAGTCCGCCCTGGCGGTGGTGATCAAGTAGTTGTTGTTGCCGTTGTCCACCAACGAGTCCCCAAACACAAAGAATGCCCGGGCACCCTCCACTGCCCCCACCCTTGCCATGGTAACCACAACTAGAAAAACAGCCAACATTGTAAAGTAAACACAAGGATGGGATGGCCGGAGATCAAATTAAATGCTTCACTCAATATATATATATATATATATATATATATATATATATATATATATATATATATATATATATATATATATATATATATATATATATATATATATGTTAATTAAATTAATTATATATGCATATTAACTTACTAACTTATCTCTGTTTTTTTTATAATTATAATAATGGGTTTTTAGTTAAGGGGTTGGTTGAAACCCTAATAAATGGCCGCTCCCAGTAGCTAGCTTGCTTGAGATAATGACTGGAGAGAATATGGGACCAAGCTTAATTAATTGGAAAATACATTTTTGGAAGGAAAATAAAAAATAAAAATAAAATATACACTACAAGAAAAATGGATTTTAGTGACAAAATATTAAGTGACATTGTTGAAATTGTCACTTTTTGCATATATTTAGTGATAAGAATATTAGTTTTGTCACAATAATAATAGTGACAAGTGTAATAGTGACAAAATATATTTTTAAATTGTCACTAATAGCTATTAGTGACAAGTTTATGGGACTTAAGTTGTCACTATTGACAATTAGTAACACCCTTTCAGTGACAACTTAGTGACAATAAATATTGTCACTATAATTTAGTGATAACTTTTTAGTTGTCACTATTGGGGTATCACTAAATGTCAATAGTGACAATTTTTTCACATTTCTTGTCACTAGTGTGTCTATATACATCAGTTTAGTGACAATATTAAAATTTTTGTCACTTTATCATTTACTATTTTGTCACTAAAATTTAAATTTTTTGTAGTGATATATATATATTATTACTGTAGTAGTTGATAAAGGAACTAATATTAATTTCTGAATAGCAAATTAAAAAACACCTGTATTATATAGTTTTTTTAGCAAAGGAACTAATACTTTATAAGTAATTCATGACTGCACTCATCTAAAATAATTAACCCCATAAGTAATTTTTAAGTGAAATAGAGGATTATTGCCTTCATGAATGTATTTCCAAAATTTCCCTCACAAAATATCAATTTTCAACTAGCTAGTACCTATCACAATTAAATGCAAACTGTATATACCACCTAACTAAATTTAATTTCACAATTTCTAATTTTTATCTAAATTACCCCCAGATCAAGCATAAAAAATTAGACATTGGTGGAGTATTATAATTACCACTTAGGTGTCATTGTCATGGATATAATGACAAGTCACTATATGAATGGCCCATCCCAAATCTTAAATGACGACTATATATATATATATGTATTTATTGAATATTAGTGAAATTCATATTGAAAATCTAGTGAAACTAATTTGACAAGTCATGAATGACATGAATTAACCCAAAAAGGGATAATATTTTGGATAAAAGTGTGGGTATTGTCTCTATTTTATACAAGCATTCGTAATTAATTTATTTTGATCTCAATATAATTAATAGGTTCAATTCAATATATTCCCAAAAAAATGTAATTTTTCATATGTATAGTGCGTCAACATGCAATACTCATATTTACTTAACTACCATATTACTATAAATTCATATAAACAAAAACTATCATTAAATCAATGTGATCGATCATTTATATATATATATGTCTCGATCACTACTATAAAATTTAAATAATTATTACTAACACGTACATTTTTGTGTATGAAAAATCAGTTAGATTTCGAACGATAATTAGGTTTTATATATATGTCCTGACTTTACCGTTGAAAACACAAGTAGGAGTACTAATTATTAGGAACATATATTATGACATAATCTATAAAGTTTTCAGAAACTTTAAAATAAAAGTTTATCCAAAAACCAAGTTAAACCAATTATAGGTCTTAAAAAGAAAAGACAATCAATAGTACATTATTAAATAATATTTAAGTGATGCAATTAATATGGAGATATCAATCATTTACTATGCAGAGGCACTTGATTTATACCAACGTGTTTTCACACTTGAACAATTATGGAGATATGATATCTATCACTGTTTGGTCTTAAAAAGAACAATTAATGTTGAAATTTTATAATACAATCTCCAGCGATAAAATTATTAGTGATTATTGAGATATCAGTCGGTCGTCTTTGTTTGGTAAATATTGTATGAAAATATAAGACATGTATGCTTATTATATATGTAGAGGGTTAACATTTTATTTTATATGATAAGTTAATTGACAAAAACGTAACATCCTCTAATGAATAAATGTAGCATACCATTCTGTAGGAATCGTTAATGAAATGTTGCAAAGACGGAGATACCCTTCTAAAGATATATAATAGATAGGTTTTACAATTTTTGGAGAATGTTCTTAACAAATTTGGTGTTGGATTGGCCGCAGATCAATCTTAAAATATCAGAAAATATAATTTATTGGGTGAAAAATCGGACAATTTCAACAGATGGAGGCTTCGAAAAATAAATATATAATGTAGATAAAGTTTATTTTCAATTTAAGTAAGTGATGGTTTGTTGAGTACAAATCGAAAATTGTGAAATAAAGTATATTTAAAGGACATGATGTATCATTCCACACCACAAGATATGTTTTCATATTCACTAGTTGCAGCATACATTATACTATATTCTTTAAATTTAAGATAATGCAGTTATATTCAATATTTCATCCCCATTATTATATAATAAATAAGTTAAACGAGTTAGTTGTAGTACGTCACGTCTCTTGAATGAATGAAATAAATAGATGTCAGAAAGTTTATAGCATTAATGAAAATACATTGCACTGATTAGTTAAGAAAATGTTTAATTCTTGGATGATAACTTGCCAAGGAGACAATAATGCAACTAAAAAAAATAAATGAAAACTTAATTAGGTATTCCTACTAGTATTTTGCTTTAGTTAGTAAGTCATAATTAGTGCAACTTGGCTCCATATATATGCCTTATTTTGTTCCAAGTGAAATCTGAAATGTTTTCTGTACTGCCATTGCTATATATGTAATTTCTTCACAGGACAGGAGTAAACTCTTCAAACTGCAACTTATTATAATTAATAATGCAATCAATGCTGTTTTCTTTTCTTGGTATTTTGGTTAGGTTTGATAGATATTGTCCCACTTAGATCGAGTACACTGTCATTAAACCAAACATATATAATTGCACAATTTCTTGCATTTTTAAATTTATTACTTCTATAGCTATAGCTTGTGTTATTATACAAATAATAATTAATCTAATTTGCTATTTCTATTCTATGTGGATAAAAAGAGTAAAAGGCACTAGGTATATATACGGTTGATTTTTCGTAAAGGCCGGTATGGTATTCCTAACTTTTCGGCTATTTAATTAATTTTGTACTAACTATTTCTGTAGAAACTTAAAATTGTTTCTTCATGGAAATTATTAATTGGATAAAAAATTGTAGATTGAATTAGTGAAACCAGGAGGCCCAGTAATTATGGGCTGAAGTACAAGCCCTTCTTTCCTCATTGTTGGCCTAATTAAATAATAAATAGTGGGGTTGCTTCATAGTTTATATATTAATGAGATGAATTCTTTAATGATAAATATTTAATCAGTATTTTCTTTCCTCCTAAAACATGCAATGAATTAAAACTTTCCTTTTGATCTTAGTATAATTATATGATAAATATTTACTTAGTAATTTCATTCACCTAAAAGCTAAAACAACTGGGAGGGATACAACTAAAATGTGTTTAATTATACGAATCTCTTCACGTAGATCTATCTATACAAAATTATGTTTAAGCACATAAATAATACTATAACTATAATAAGAATATAGAAACAAATAATAATGAACCAAAATTTCCCTCTCGATGAGTGTGACTAAGGTGGTTGGTTTGTTGGGGTCCCAACACAATATAATATAATATAATATAATATAATATAATACAATATAATGCCGACAGACAGTCTACATAGTATTAAATAGTAGTGCATTATTTCATTTGTTTTGTTCATTTTTCTGGGTAGATAAAATCAATAGTAACACTGTGTCATTGTCAATTACCCGACATATAATAATATTAAATTATTAATCCCGTCAGTCAAAGTTCTCCATTTCCTGCAAATAAAGTACAAATTCATATGCAGAGCACCCTGCAGCTCTTGCTCCCCGACAGAAGAGATTTCCGAGTTCAGTTCTTTTGACAATCAAACCAAAATCAAGCACAACTTTGAGATTGGTACATAATTCATAGCTGTTTAATTTTGACTTAATTACAATTTACACCTCTAATGTTACAAATAAAGATAACAATTACAAAAATACTTTTTAAGTTATTATATTATACCATACACCATTGTGGTGTAAGTGTTGGACAAAAACAAAGAAAATACAAATACTCTACAGAAGATGCATATCCGCAACAATTTGCTGCCGGGACCATGAATCAAATAACAGACTTGCGAATGAAAGAAAATGATACCCCCCCATTTCACTGAAAAATTTAAAAGGTACTTGTTAATCCAGTCACCATCTCCTGCACAAGCTCTTCAAGCAACTCCCCTTCGATTTCCTTTCTTAAACTATCCATCTCTAATCTCAACTGACAAATCCACCCCTTACCCACCACCTCCTTTCTCACTACCTTCTCAACCACCAGGCTATTTTCCTCTCCACAATCATCGGATACACAGTCAAGCTCACCAGAAAATAATCCATTCATCTGGGCCCACACCTCCTCTACCATTGTGGTTTCAACCCCAATGCATGGAATGGCTCTTTGGTTCGACTCTGACCCATATCCTGCAATCTCCAATAAGGCTACATTTACACAATCAAACACAAGCTTTCGGATTGATCTCTTTTGCCTTCGCTTGGCCTCTTGTAGTGTCTCCTTGTCTTTTAAATCAATGTAATTGTCTCTTAATGATGGGTCTAATGGACTTTCGGGTGAGTGCCATTTGGTCAGAAACGAGTTGGATTGAACCTCGTCTTCGAGACCAGCCACAGTTAATAACGTCTTTACGAAGATAAACCATTCTTGTTCTTCTTTGTATGTTCCTTGGGTGGTGGTTAAAATTTTGTTTACAGGATATGAAGAGGCTGTGTCCACGCATGAATTGTCCAATGGTAGGGTGCGAGCAATGGATCCTATAGGTGGTGATTTGCCAATCAATTTTGATTTGACTGGATTAATTGGCAACTCAACTCCTGATATGATTGTAAAATAAAATAAATAAATAAAAAATCCAGTTACAGTAAATGAGAGAAAAATATTGTGAGTGAGGCGATCAAGCAACATACTGTACCTTGTCTGTCAGGTTTGACATAATGAAGTAATGTTTTTGATGTGTGTCTTTCCTCTTCAGAGGGTGGGTCTAGCACAGATACTGGACTTGGTTGATCATGGTTTTCACCTGAGTTTCGAGATGGCATAAGTTTTGAAGCAGAGAATCCAGTCTGGAAAACCAGAAGACATGAGATATTAAATCGTCAAAGTTTTCCAGTTGTTAGCACATGAATGTCAATACTAAAATTTCTAAAGTTACAAACGAGAATTTTGGAACTATACAAATAGACAAAACACTATAAAGATCAAAACCCAACATCTTTCTGAAGCAAAAGTGATATAAATTTGAGGGTAGCCACACCAATACAAAAGGTTCAATTACTTATCCTGTTAAACGAAGCAATGAGAAATGACCCTTAAAAATTTCCTAGAGAATGTAAAAGCAAAAGATAGCTTTAAAGTCAAATAATCATTTTGTTAGTTGTGAAGCTTTAAGGTTTCTTTATTAAGGAATCTCACCACTGTGACCTCCCCAACAGAGTACGCATCAAATGAAATGCAAAATTAAAGAGTTGACAGAACCAGTTTAACCACCCAAAAAAATGCATTTACCTCACGAACTGTCATACCATACTTGCCAATTAGGTTTGCCGAAGAGGCTACGCTTGATGGCTCCAGCAGACCAAGTGAGAAATGGTTGGGCCCTTTGTTGCCAAGACTTTCAGGTTTGTTACTCCTAACTTCTCCAGCAGTGGAGACAAATTCATCTTTCGTTTCGGATGCAAGAGAATTATCAATACTAGGTTTCTTATTCCTTGAGAAAAACAAACTAGAAACTTTCCAAGATGATTTAGGATTTCTAGCCTTTGATTCATCCTTGGGAGCTTCTGGTTTGCCCTTATCTGAAACTGAAATGTCTACGTTGAGTCTACTTCCAAACTCAGTAGAAGATACAGGTAAAGATTTCGACCTCATGAGATTCCTCGATGAATTATCCATAATTTCATTTGTTCTCTGTTCATTAACCAAGAGAGAATTTGAATTATTGGGTTCTTCACTAGAAATGCCATCTTCACTAGGCATTGCTGCCTTCTTTGACTCAGAAAGAGCAAGCATTTCACCCAATGTGCTGGAGCTTCTCCGGAAATATCTTTGTTCTTGACAACTCCCATTTGTTGCCATCATGGCCCATCTTTCAGAGAGGCGTTTCTTTGCTTCTCTGCAAACTGATGACTCAGGAGAATAAGATGCTCTATTGATAGAGGAGGATGAGTATGGACTAAGCCTATTAGCATAATCCCAGGATTGCTG
The DNA here is from genome assembly GCA_003313485.2 of Penstemon barbatus. Taxonomy (NCBI): domain Eukaryota; kingdom Viridiplantae; phylum Streptophyta; class Magnoliopsida; order Lamiales; family Plantaginaceae; genus Penstemon; species Penstemon barbatus. The sequence goes on along the minus strand of CM064881.1, from coordinate 2,474,695 downwards.
AGATACAGGCGACATGACTTCTGAATCACTGAGATTACCAGCCACATAGTCAATTTCTGATTTATTGAATGAACTTTCATCACCTACATAGCCATTGGAGAAGACAGAAGAAATCAAAGTTTCATCTCTGCAGATCCTGGCTAGTTTTTCACGCATCTGCTGTGTGACTGCTTTAGCAACTTCTCTTGATTCTTGATTCTCCTCTTCTGCTTCATCAAAAATGTTTTCGCAGAGTAATATCCTTGGTGATTCTGATTGTGGCCAACCAACATCCTTGATATCATGTGGTTTCCCAAGGCTTGGTTTTAGAACTACTATTCGCGTTGGTTGAGTGGGATTTTCATATTTCGTCCAATTTGAGGGAGGGGAACATCCCAAATGGCTTCTCTCCAACCCATTTGGCTGAACAAAAGCTGTTTTCTTCATTTGTTTTCTATCTTTATCTCCAGCTCCAGCGGAGTTAATACTGTCTACCATCTTTGAAGGTCTAAGAACAGTGATTCGCTTTGTCTCCGGAGGTGTAATAGACTGCAGATTGTGAAGATGCTGCGATAACATTGTATTGGGTTCTTGTAGACATTTAAGAAATAAGTCTTTATTGGAGTTTAAAACTTCTAATGCATCTTGGAATTGCTTAGACTGGCGAAGTTTCTGGTCCATAGACAGGCGTTTAGCTTCAACGAAATTCTGACGAACAAGAGCCATCTTTTTGTCATTGGTAGTTTTGTCGTATCTTTGCTTATGCGGTGATTTTGGTGACTGCTGCCATATATCATATACATCTTTGTATTCATTTGGCTCTACACAGTGAAAGAATTCATTTTGTTGTTCCCAGCGACTCAAAGGTATATCTGAGTTACTACGAGGATGGCCTTTACATTGGCTTCTTTGCATAGCTGAATCAGGTTCCTGTCGTGGAAGGGCATCAAGACCCATAAGTTTGGCAACTAAATTAGGTGCACTTTTCCTGGTGTCCACTTCTTTGGACATCTCTTGGGCAATGAGCGTCTTCATGGGCTTTGCATTTGATTTTCTGTTTGAAGAAATGTTCTTTAACCCAGAAAGAATCTGTACGGCAAGTACCAGTTGAATATTTGGTATATTAGGTAAAAACTTTGCAAAATATATGGGGATAAGTTTCCACATGATGGCCAATCTTTGTGATACAAACTGACAGTTAAGGAAACGTTACCACTTTATCTTCTATTTTATCACCAGATGGACTCATGTTTGATGCATCTGATCTACTTCTTGAGAGAGGTGAACCTGTGAATCAGTTACTAAAATGTCACTTGGTACAGTCGACACATTCATACTGTAGGAAAACAACAATTTCCATGTCCCAAACGTGAAACATAAAACATAGTAAATTATAGCAAGAGTGAGCACCATCTTGATGCGGTTTATCAGTGAGAAGCATATTTGAAGACACTCCTAAGTTCAACTCGAAGAGGTTAACCATTCTTCCCAGGCATCCTGGATTTGTTTTCTCAAAATTGTGATTGTTATTCTGATGAATGCCATTCATATCACCACCTGCTAAGGAACATTCACTGAATAAAACTCCCGAAAATGCAAACAATAGTTAATAAGAACAAAATCAAAAGGCATAAAACAACAAGAACATTGCTGAGATCCAGCCTTCATGGTACATAGACAGAAATTCACAGCTTTGAAGTTGAAACAGAGAATGTTAGCTACTTCTGCATGCCGGACATTAAAGAAAGATAGACGAAAAGATAATGAAATAACCAAAAGTAGTAATACCTCACACCAAAACAACTTGCAGCTTCAGCTATAGATTAGGGAGAGAGGAAACAGAGGCGGAGGAGGAGAAGGAAAGATAAAGACTGTTATTTAGTAAATTTACTAAGCAGGAAGGGTTGCCTAAATTAGTGTGACGAAAAGAAGACACATGTGTGCACCCTCACTGCACATTGAAATTTACATCACATTCCCATGAAATCTCACATCACAAGCAACAAGATCTACAACTTCTTGAATAAACTCGAAGTCCAAAAAAAAATCCTTACAGAATTTAGAATATTAAAACACTCACGAACCTACATTTTCTTAATATTTAAAGTTGCAGCAACAAATATTAGGTTTGGAATCAGTGTACTTTCCTCAGTCGATCCCTTCCAGAACTTATTTTACAGCTCATTTGGTGGGGGGGGGGGGGGGATGTACTAACAAAAAGGCTAAAATTTTCAGAACATTTCCAACTAAATGAGCAGGAGGGTTACACAAGATGAAGAGCATAAACATAATTTTATCCAGCAAAACAAGAAACAGAAAAGAAAAGAAAAAGGGTAATTACAAGAAATTCCAATCACATACTTATTTATTATGCATAAAAAAAGCAATAGCTTTACAGAAAAGGAACGGACCACACAAAAGAAAAACCAACAGATAGAGTCCGTATTAGATTCCATTTTTTTTTTGTTTACCTTTCAAAAGCGAGATCGGAGGACAGTACAAAAAGACGGAACCGTAGAAAAGAGGACCGCAGAGACTCCGAAAACTGTCACCTTAGTAAAGAATAGACTTTCATCGGTTAGAACAGCAAAACAATCTAAATATCTAATCGTCTCTTTCCTTTCCACACGCAAAAACGTGTTCTTACACACAGATGGTAACGAAGAGCTGAGACAAAATACTGTACAAAGTTACAGTCCGGCGAAATCTAACGTTCCGGTGTAATCAGTAGAGTAGAGTTGAGAGAAAGTTGTTTTCTTCCTTTGCTTTCTTCTGCTTCACCGACTCTCTGTCGGACTTGACTCTCTTTTGTTTGTTCTGATTTATTTATCAGTTTCGATTACGTGTACGGTGCGAGAATATTAAACTATAGTTAACGGAAACTTTATTAGCAGAAATCTTCTAACTTTAATATTTATTCAAAAATAGTAAGTACTGGTCCTTCAACTTTTACTTCTTTTTAACTTTCACTTAATTTTAATTTTAAATAATTTCAATTTTAATAAGATTTGATTCTATTACCAAATAAAACATTTGTACTTAGGGGACGAAAAATTGAAGCTTATTAAAATTTAGAGGGTTAAATTTATAATTGAATGGTATAAATTGAAACTTATTAAAAATTAGGTGGGTAAATTTGTTAAACAAATGACTGAAATTAAAGTTGGATAAAAGTTAAAGATTAAATGGTGTATTCAATATAACTAAGTGACTATTTTTAAAAAAGACCCTAAGTTACAAGATTATTTTTGAAATATTGCCAACAAGAAAGTCATAAAATACTTGGATAATATTGGCTCTATTTGGATGAGTTTTGGCTCGGTTTTGCGGGTCTCAATTTAAATAAAATGATTTGAGTGGTTTCGATGAAACATTTGAGACCTCGCTTGAATGAGTTCTGATTGTTGGATTTTGTGGTTTAAATAAATTGAAACTCCACTTGGATTGGGTTTGAATATTGGGATTTAGGAGAAAAAGTAAGTAATAGGTGTTAAACAATGTATTTTTAAGTGAAATATGGGGAAAAAATAGGTGATAGATGCCAAATCAATGTTTTATAGCTTTGAAGAGTTTGAGTACGAGTTTTTGAATAGATTTTTTATGGTTTTATGAGTTTGGCGAAAACTTATTTAATCTATTTGACCTCATATGTTTAGAATTGAACCTGGTGGTACAAAGAATTTATATTCATTCTCTTAATGAGATTATTTATACAATATAACGGTAATTGTTTCATAGTTAGAGTTTACTGTATTTAGGTTATTCCCAAATTAAATATATAACCCTAATTTTATTAAAGTTTGTTGATTATTTAAAAAAGAAAATTCAATGAATTTCATATGATCGACTCAAATTAAAGAGAAATAAAAAAAAGAGCCATTAGCCTATAATGTTTTGAAACTTTTTTGTTTTCACGACACGATAATCTTATTTATGAATAATTTTTGAAAATGTGATTATCATGCATTAGTTTTATCCGTTCTGGAGATCATTTTCGGAATTATAGCTACTATAAAAATTTCAATGGTTTTGATAAAAGTATTTTCACCAAAATATAGAAAGTGTGGAAGGTGTAAGAAGTTTTATTCCGAGGACAAAAATAATTTAGGTATAAGTATCGCATTCTTCACATGAAGGACTAAGGTCTTACAATCCCATACTTCAGGGGCTTAAATGTATTTTACCCATGTATAATGCATTTTTATTTATGGCCACTACGTACCAGCTGACAACTGGAACAATAAGAGGCCCTAAACATAAATTAGGTTCAGTGGGTACGCATGGATATAGAATAAAGAATTTATATAAGAATTGATTTTAAGAAAAAAAATATCTTAGTAATTGTAATAAACAATTAATTAAAGTAGTTTTCTTATGATTAGCCGTATAACGAGTGTTTTTTTACTGCACCAGTTATTACAATATTATTTTCAAAAGATTAATCGCAATGACATAACAATACATAATTTAGTACAATAGATTTATTGTGTCTTGATAACATTTAGGGGTTAATGCAAAATACTCCCATGATTTATGTTAAATCTGCAAGAAATTATCTTGTAATATTTTTATCGCGCCAATTGTATTTTCAAAAACCTTGTAAAAAACAATTAATTTATACAAAAATAGGTCGTTTTGGATTGACATGTTTCAAGAAACAATTTTTCAAATACTTCAAGTTGGTCTCTACAACTTCACGTGGTATATTTTTAAAATTATTTCTTGAAATATGTCGATCCAATAAGACCTTTTTTTCACAAATTGGGTGTTTTTTGCAGGATTTTTAAAAACACAAGAAAGTTTGACGCAATATAAATTTAACAGGGTAATTTCTTGCAAGTTTAACATAACACAAGGGAGTATCTTGCATTTTCCCCAATTTAGAGAAAATTTAACAATCACGATCGAAAGGATTTTAACTATATTAGTTCAAATCAGAATTTTATAGGCAAATACTTATACTTTTAATTCTGAAAATGACATTTTGGTACACTTATAACAATCTCAGCAGTTGATGATAGACCATTAAATCCCAGTTGTTCAAACTTCAAATTAAGTAATAACTATACAAAATCTTATACTATGAATGAGACCCTACCCCCACCTACTATGCTTTAATTTGCAAAGATTTTATCTTGAAGAAGGACAATATTTATGGAACTTAAAGATTAGTTTAGTTGGGTACATTTAGTTCATTTCCTCTTCAATCGTCATTAAATAAAGTAACCTAACGAAATTAATTGCCATAGATATTTCTACCATAATAAAAAAGCCATTGATATCAACATACAATTATATTTACATATAAATATTTTATACTATATAGATAATGTCATATAGTTTCATAAAAATCATAAAACTTTAAGAGAACATTATTACAGACCAACTGCGGAAATTATCCTCCACTTGTTAACATTGAAATGAAAATTCACACTTACTGTAAATAATAATTTTTCAAGATCTCGGATTCGTTGGATTTTAAGACGAAAAGAAGAACAAAATTGACTTGAAATAGAATTAGAGCTCCACATATTAACAAAAATAAGCAGACTATAAACCAAGATAAACAACTTTACCAGCCTTACCTTCAATTTCATGTGTTCGTTTATTATTGACGATAAAGTTTTCCATATCAATTTTGTTTGTCCCGAGTCTCTTGACTACATTGCTCAAACCAACAAAAACAAAATTTCATAATTCAACATGAAACAAATTTGATATCTTTTCTTGTTTTGTTTGCTATCAATATTTAATTTTCATGATGTAGAAAGTGGGAGATGAACTGCAACTAAAATAAGCTGACCATTTTGTTTGGGAAAATTGCATATTTAGTACCATACAAACTAACAACTTTATAACATTGATACCACTAAATACATAAATGCACATTTAATATCATAATTTTAATATTGAGTGCAATGTTCACACCACCTTCAAATAAATGGATGGAATTGGACATGTGCACCGCACGTGACAATTATTTCATTTTGGAGAAAAAATAATCATGTTTCCCTTGCGTTTGAAAGATAAATAATAATGGTATCTCATCTTTTGAAAAATAAATTATAATGGTATTCCAGTTTTTTTTTTTTTAATTATTGTCACAATGCTGCACGTTTTGCCATTGTTCCTAATTGTAGATTCCAAATGCTGCAGATAAATTATTGCCACAATGCTACAGATGACCTTTTTCTTTCTTTTTTTTTTTTTTTTTTTTTTTGCCAATTAGAGGAAATGGAGCAAACGATTTTTGGCCCATGAAGGTTTTGTTCCATGTAATACTTTATTCCTTCCTTCTCAATATCCTTTTTATTTTACAATATTTTATAACTTTCTCAATGGTCAATGCCAAATCAAGCCCGTGTCCTGAGAAAAACAATGTCCCTTACTTTGTTCAAATATGCAGAAAAAGAGCGAAAGTAACCAAATAAAATACCAATAAAGTAATCAAAACCACGTCCTATACATGCACGAGTCGACATACAAAAACTTATGCACACTTGCATGTTGAACTAATATTCCAACACAAATATGATTTCATATCATTTCACAAGCACATTCCGACCAAGGCAAAGTTCACCTTTTCTTTCATTGTACTTACAAATATTACTAGTAAAACTTAAAAGCAAGGATTTTTCAACATTTATTTTGACTTTTTCAACCACTTAATTGTGCTTAATTAATTAGTTTAATTTAAGATCTTTAACAAGTTCAGTTCTAAACTTTTATCAAATCGAAAAACATGACTTCTAGTGCGTCCACATACAATCACAGAAAAATAACAAATATGCAGTTATCGTAGCTAAAAAAAAAAAAAAGCAACAGGAATATTCATTCATAAGCACTCCTTCTATATTCAAACAGGGCTGATGAAAAAGAATTTATCTATATCCCAATTCAACATCATCATCAAAATATATATTTTTATCGGACCTATATTTGCTAACATTGTCAAGTAACAAAGGGCATTTTATTAATCTATCAAGAGATAATCGAAAATTAGAGGACCAAAGGTGATTATTAAACGCACCTTCAGAGAAACGAGTGAACGGTTCTCCATGAGCTTCTTCCAATCTTGGAAAACAATATAAACTGGTCACATTTTCAGGAAACTGCGAAGCCTGGTATAAGGATGGAGGAGCTTCTGCAGACAAATCTCTAGCGTATAAGCACTTCCCCCAAATATCATTACGAGCCTTTCCATCCCAAACCTCGTTCTTGGGCCAGAATTGATCTCTATATGAACACATAGTCTTGCTACTATAAAGTATATTTTCTGCATTTCTATCATCTTCCAGAGTGATAAGTTTTGAAGTACAAGGTGAAGCTAGAGAAAACTGGTCTGATTCTGCCACTGCACACTTAACATACTCAAAATTTGGTCCAAGTTCCTCGACCAAACATCTCGTTGATTGAGGATTTGGTATTGAGTCAAATTCTAGATAATGGTTTGATGGTAAGGATGGCGAACACAATGCTTTGGTATTAAACTCTCTATTCATAATCTCCTGGTGATTAACATGCCATGAAGTAGCCAATCTTGGGCATATATCTCGTGCAGTGTCATGATTACTTATGGACAAGTCAATTCCATTTTTACCTGGTTCATGGTCCCATTCCAACAGAGGCCTATGAAGTTCTTCCTTTGTATGTTCAAATGGAGAACAAAATTCATTTACCCCATCTTTACTCTGTTCATGGTCCCATTCCAGCAAAAGCCTGTTAGGGTCTTTTCTTGGATGTTCAAATGGAGAACAAAATTCACTTACCCCATATTTACTCCGTTCAAGGTCCCATCCCAGCAAAGGCCCATGAAGTTCTTTTGGATGTTCAAATGGAGGAAAGAATTCATTTACCCCATCTTTACTCCGTTCATGACTTATTTCCCGCAAAAGCCTGTGAGGGTCATTTCTTGGATGTTCAAATGGAAAACAAAAGCTTTCGTGGTCCAATTCCGGCAAAAGCCTATGAGGGTATTTTCTTGTATATTCAAATGGAGAAGAAAATTCATTAACCCCATCTTTACCCCGTTCATTGTCCCATTCAAGGAAAAATCTGTGAAGTTCTTCTTTAGGATGTTCAAATAAAGAATGATATTTGTGCAGCTCTTTGAAATGAGAAAAATTGGAAGATCCACATCTTTCAGTGGGTAAGCAGAAAGAAGAAACATGTTGTGTGTGTGAACTTCTGCCTTTGCGATTCTTTGAACACTGATCAAAATCCATCAGTTCGTCTTGGAAATGGGTATCTGTATAATAATTTGGGAGATGAAATCTAGAAACGAAGGTATCCCACTCTGAGGGTACAATCTCACTCAAACTGCCAGAACAATTTTTTGGGAGATCCTCATCCCACTTTCTAGTATGTGACAATTGAGGTCCCTTCTCCGGATTTTTAGACTCGTATAAAGGGGACAACTTACTCTTATCAGCATTTCCTGTTGATGAATTCTGGAAATAAAACAAAGTCAGAATCGAATTAAAGTAAATGAATCAACTGGTAGAGGAAGTTATGTGATCATACATAACACTCATCTTCCTTAGGAGACAGCCGGCCTAGGAGTGAAGCAACCAAATCGAACCTGAAAAATGGCCTACCTGAATCAAAGTGAAAGCATTTTTAGATAAGAAAAGATGAATGTGTTATATGTGTCTGACCCCCTTGGATGGAGCTTTTGAACTTCAGAAAATGAGGTACGAGCAACCCACTGGCGTAACCTCTGTCTCTTTGCAGAAAATATATTTTCCTCGCTGCATTGGTTCCCTGGAAATGGTAAATCACAATTACTAGATTTTGAGAGACAGTTGAGAAAGCAGCATGTAAATATCTGACATAGCTGTCCTTCAAGCGACTTTTAGGCTATGTTTGGTTACTGGATTTCAGCAAGCAAAATGCTAAGAAAAATAAAAATAGACAAAACATTGAGCTCAGTGATCTATCATTGGATGCAAAAAACCATTTCCTTCAGCATTTTACTCACTGTAATCAAGAACCAAATATAGCCTCAGTGATTTATTAACCATTACGAAATGATAGATGTCAAGATTCAACTAGGTAGTATCTTTGAAACCAAACAAAGCGCAACAATTCATTGCTCTCTAGCATCTACTCAAATTCAATAAGACTTGCAAATATTTAAAAGACTGCAATATCTTTAAGATCTCACCTACACCATGCATTTCAGGAATATCACAAAAGGATTGAGATGCCAAATCACAATGCAAACCTGCGATCTCTGTCGCTTCATTAAGGGGTGATGAGGACAAATGTCGTCCAACTGGTGTAACATTCTCAGAAACCAAAGACGGCCTCTGTTTACTATTTTTAACTGGATCTGCATCATTTTGTACATTAACTGTAAATAAATGACGACTGCCTCAAATAAGAAATTTGCTCACAGAACACCAACCTTCACTTCTAATCTGATCTGCTTCGTCATACTTACTGACACGCGGTGAAAGGAAAAAATGACTGTTAGAAGGCCCAGTCATTTCCCCAGAAACTGAGAATTCGAGGTTCTTTGTGCTGGGTTTAAGCATGCCAGAAACATTGCTAGTGTCTGTAAGTCCAGTTGAGTGAACAAAGTAAAAATATCACGATTTCTGCCACCCACTTATACTGCATTTTTATTCTGTTAGTTATATGTATAAGTGTCTTTGACCTTTTCAATCCAAAACACAATTGTATATTTCCAAGAACGAGGTCTCGAAAGGTATCTATTGTAATAATCAAAGATTTTACCTCTGGTCAGGTGATTTACTATGGAACTCTTAGACTGTTCGCTTTCTTTATGCAATGAACGAGAATGACCACGAACATTACTATTCTTTAAGCTCCTAAAATATGCATATTCTGAAGTCTTGGGGGAATCAGCTGCAAAATAAATTACAATTTTATGAAGAATTAGCATTATGAACTCATAAAATCAGGAAAAACTCAATGTCCTACTTACCTAATAAGTATGCATATATAAATATAAATACTAATGGCCAAAAAGAAGGAAATAACAAGTACTAGAAAAGAAAACCAACATTTTGGAGACACAATTGCTTCATGTCTTCTCCGAGAAGCATGATCAACGTCGGTATCAACAAATTTCACTCTCTTCGCCTTCCTCATATCTACCAAAACATTCACCATGCCCAAATTAAATATTTAAAAACAAATCCTTCAACAAATACATCAGTTTGATAGTATTTGATATCGAATGCTATGGCAGCACGATTACAATGAAAACCAATAGAACAAATAATGCAAATTATATATTTTAAACAGTTAGGGTTTGGAAACAATTACATACTTCCCTACCTCCCCACCTCCCTTTCTATACGTTCATGCATTTACATGGACAAGTATACACAGCTCAAAAAAATTGTTCAGAAAAATTAATTCAATTATAACCGAAAACACTGAAGAACAAAAATTATTCCGATTAGGAATCAAACCTCACCAAAATGAAGTACGAATGGGAAAGAAATGAACTATTGTAGCGAGAGATTTCAGAGACACCAAAAGGCTGGTCGGACCCCCCAAATTGGAGCTGTGCCTCTGGTTCAGATGGTAAATGGATCTTTCTTAGCGGATTTTAATGTTACTCTCATTGTGAATACCCAATTCATTCTTTTTCTTTTCTTTTCTTTTTTTTTTTTTTAGAAAAAGTGTATGTCTTAGTTTGATAATTGCGAATTATACTTAATGGCTAATGCTAATATTGAGATTGAGCTTTTTATTTTTGATAATTCCATTGAGATTGAGTTTAGTGGAAGTAAATGATGGTATGGGAGTGATATTTGTTTTATTGCTTATTAAATGGAGATTATTAAATGATTTACTTGATCCAATAAGTGATAGATTTAATGGAATCTTAGAAATGATTAGCTTTCCATAAAGTGATGAAGTTCTTTATGTACTATGTCTAACGAGACTCGAAGAGGATTAAATTACCTAAATACCCTCAAGAAAAAAATGATTTATTTGAATAATTTTATGTGATTGTCGTAACTTTATGAATTACATCTAACATAATTTAGGTGTTACTCCCTCCGTTTTTTTTATTTGTTGTTTTGGAGGATTGCACACGAATAAAAAAATGTCATAAATAATTATTTTTTTAAAGCAAAAATTTCAAAATATATTTTAATTAAATAATTTTAATATTACTTAAAAGTATTAGTAAGAATGATAACGTTGATAAAAAAAAAACATTGATTTACATTAAAATTCTAAAATGATAAATAAAAATAAATAATTATTTTTTTCCAAAGCGACAAATGAAAAAATGGAGGATGGAGGAATGGATGCCAATTAACATTAGGTGTTAATAATGAATTTCTTATCATAAAATCTCATAGTTCTGGTTCATGTAAAACAAAAGGAAAGAAAGAATTGGTGTGACCTGCATGACGAAAGCAATTAGGAGAAATGAACAATCGTAGGAGTGGAAGAAATCCTTCTAGATTAGCAGTGGAAAACACTTGGAAGATTACAACCAGACCTTCTAGAATTCGTATTAGTTACTCCCTCTGTCCTAAATTACCTGTTATTTTGGAGAAAAATTTTTATCCCAAATTATTTATTATTTAAGATTTTCAATACACTATTAATTACATATTTTAAATATGTAAGAGAGAAAATAAAAAAAAATATAAGAATGAGTTTGTAAAATTCGAATAATGTGAAAATAGTTAATGGTGAGATAAATGATAAGAATATTTTAAGCCCTAAAATTAAGATTATTTAACAAATACTTTAATATGTGTAAAAACACATAAAATGATAAATAATTTGGGACAGATTGAGTAGTAATTTAATTGCGAAGCTTAGATCCACTTGAAAAGAAAAAGAACCCCGAGTAGACATAGACACAGGGAAATTCTTACCCACACCGGGTTTGGCCAAACCCAAAGTAACTAAAAAGCAAGTGCAATATACTTGCTTTGGGATTAGATGTAACTCTCAAGAAAGTGACCAATCATAAAGCAAATGCAATACACTTGCTTGGTGGTTGGATGGGTTTGGCCAAGCCAGACTTGGACAAGAATTTTCCCATAGGGACATGACAATTGACAAAGATTTGGACTAATCTTAGCAATTGACCCGAAACTTCACGGGATCTAATAGTCCGAAATTCTTAATCCGACATAAACAATGAGATATTTAAGAGTTATAATGGGATGTAAGATTGTAATCCACTAATTAGTCAATATTTATATTGTAAATAATTGCTTTTGATTTTCAAAAGTCAGCAAAATTGCGTTCCCACATCACATCCATGGAGATCTGTGTGTATTTTTCTAATGTCAGTTCATTGCATAGCATGTAACACCTCCTAATAGCATCTTTGTTGTATCCAGGAATTTTTTCACCTCCTAGACCCCGACTCATTTTGCTCTACATATTTAGGCTGGGAAAATTTTGACTTACTTAATTCTAATTTAATTGAACTCGTTAAATTATAAAACAAATATAATTATACATGTTTTTATTAGGGTTCGTTAAATTTAATTGGTAAATGTCTAAGTACACTGAGATCCAAATCTCCTCAAACATACAAACACATTTATATGTATTTTGGTTTAATATTATTATCAAAATTTTAAGTATCAAATCTCCATAAGAAACATATGACCCCAACAATGAGGTCATAGCCTAGTTACAAAGTTGTGGTCTAAAAAATAAAAATAAAAAAAGGTGTTGAGTTGAATTAAAAAAAATATAATAAATTAAATATAAATGGCTTGTTTATTTGACGTTTTCCAAAAGTATTTTGTGTTTGAGAAATGTCAAATAAACATATTTTTTATTTTCTGTATTAATTTGTTCACCACTAATCTCTTAAAAACCAAACAAACAACAGTTTGCTTATCTCTAAACCTGACATAAAATAACCTCTATCTTACACAATTTATCTCACATAACAAACATGGTTTGACATAAAATCTTACATATCTTACAACTACAACCTAACTCTTCCAAAAAACATACACTTACTTTATTTCTCAAATCACTCTCTAAAAATACAACAATCAACATTACATAAGGCCATCTCCAAGAGCACATGTATAAGTTAAATTATAAGAATTTTGTTAAAATTATCACAAAAATTGCTCTCCAAGAGCACATTTATATTGTTAAAATTTATAGGTTTGGATGACCAAATACCCATGGCCAAATTCAAATTGCTATTTGCAATTGTACAAAAACTTTTGTACTTTCCTGCAAAACAATAAATTATTTTGGAACAAAATTAAATTTCATACTAATTAAACTCAAATCCATACAAATTTGAATTGAAATTGTAAATTCAAATTTTATAATTTGAATATCATCATAAGAAATTTGCCACTATTGACAATTAGCGAAACCTCTTTAGCGACATATTAGCGATAAGTAATGTTGTCACAATGATTTAGTGATAATATTTTGATTATCATTTTTGGGACATCGCTAAATGTCAATAATAAAAATTAATATTTTTTAAAAAAAATATATTTTTTTTATTATGAAATAAAATCAATTGGTATTATAAATATATCATTATTATTTATAAAAATAATAATTAAAGTTATATGTTAAAATATAAACTAGTTGTTGGAGTAAAATGATATGGTTGTTAAAAAGTAGTCTCTTAAAATATAAACTAGTTGTTGGAGTGCTGAGTAAAAAGTGAAAGTGTATAACACTGTTCATTAATTATATTTTAAGATTAAAGACTGAAATTTAAGAGAGCTGTTTGAGATGACCTAAATTGAGATTATTTCACAAACTCCACTACTCTCTCAAACACCAAACAAACAGACCAAAAGGATTTGGATTAACTGTCAATTTCATTCATTGCAAAGATGAGAAACAAATTTAATACTCCTTTCGCCACATTTATTTTGCTCTATTTGCTAAAGTACCAGGTTAAACTTTTCAATCTTTAAAGTAATTTATCATATTAAATTATTCATATTTATAGTATATTAAACTTTTTAATTATTAATATATATGGTGTCATTTGATATTATCAACTTATTAGTAAAATATATTAATTAAATTATATATTATAATTTTTTGGGACAGTGAAAGTATGAAAAGTTGAGTGCTTCTAGAATCTAGAAGTACCATACAAAAAGCAAAAAATAAAATAAAATTGAACGTTGAACTCATCCTCTTGACATAGCTTCTTGGGGTTTTTCAAAAGACTTTGGGAGAAAATTCTCTTATCCTCCCTCCGTCCTTGTTATGAGATAGGGACTCCCATGTTTTTCCAAACCTTTATTTTTATCAATATATATATGAATTTTATTTGGTAAAAAGAAATGGTCTTCACATAGATCTCGTGATACCTTGTATCTATGTTTCACGGATACGGATATGTCGATACGAATTCGACACGATATGGATACGATGACGCGGATTTTAAAAAATTTATTGGATACGATACGACATGGATACGAATATAAAAAATATAAACATATATATATATATTTATGCATATTGAAATAAGTAAAATAATAAATGTTTATATTCATATATAATGAAATAAGTCAACTTAAGATTCATAAGTACTAAATTGCATAATTTTCGAAAAAAAATTTATTTAGTAATTTAATACTATTAGTTATACATAATGTTCATTGTTTTATAATGTTAGATAAAACATGTCCCGTTATAGACAAACTATCTTATATTGCAATTGTATAAAGTGTGGTTTGATGCCTTACATTGTTGATTGTTCTTACTAATTGTGGTGACTTAGCAAAATTCAGAATATTAAATGTGTTGGATACGTTTAAATAAGTATCTGATACGTGTGTCCAACTTTTCTTTTTAATTATATTTACAGACACGCCATGTGGAGTGTCGAATACGTATCCCACGAGTATCCGAGAAGTATCGTATCCGAAAAGAGTCCGACACGATATTTTATAATTTTTTGAAGTATCCGTGCATCATAGCCTTGTATACAGAAGTGAGAACGCAACTTTGCTTGAAAAGACATATTTATTATGTTAAATAAAATGATGGGGGAATGAATCACGCCTTCATCCATCCCTTCTCCCTTCTTGCTTGCGTCACCTCTGACTTCAATAACCATAACTCTGTGAATCATAGTTGGGATTCATTTTATTTTATAAATACCCAATTTTCTGCCTCAACTATCTATCTATATTCTATATATATATCATAAAGAATATTTGTTTAAAGAATACAACTCAAAAGTTGTTTTTCTTCCTCAATCTTCTCTGCATCAAAGAAACAAAAAGATGTTTGACCTTCACGTCTCCACTTCACTTATGTTGTGCATAAGCATAATTCTTCCAGGAATTTTCTTGATTTTAGCCAAGTTTTTAAAAAATCCCTCTACTTCAAACTCTACCAAATTTCCAAAATCATATCCAATATTTGGTTCATTTTTCACCATCTTGAAAAACCAAGAAAGATTTGTTCAATGGACTTCAGAGATTGTAACGTCCACTCCAAATCTAACTTTCCCCATCAACCTTATTTTTGGCCGCAAGATTGTCATCACCGCCAACCCTGCCAATGTACAACACATTCTCAAATCTCAATTCCACAACTACAACAAAGGGGACTTTTTTACTACCACTTTAAGAGATTTTCTTGGAGATGGGATTTTCAATGCCGACGGCGATAAATGGAAATTCCAGAGACAAGTTTCTATCCATGAATTCAACACCAGATCACTGCGTAAATTCGTCGAACACGTGGTGGACTATGAACTAAACGACCGGTTAATTCCAATTCTGAAAAACGCTGCTGCCAACAAAACCGTTGTTGATTTTCAGGACGTTCTACAGAGGTTTGCTTTCGACAACATTTGCAAGATTGCTTTCGGTTACGATCCAGAGTACTTGTCGCCTTCTCTGCCCCAAGAAAAGTTTGCAGTTGCATTTGAACAGGCGGTGAAACTCTCAAGCGACAGGTTCAGCGCATTGAGTCCTTATTTATGGAAAATCAAAAGGGCTCTCAACATCGGATCAGAAAAGCAACTCAAAATTGCGATAAACCAAATTCGAGAATTCGCCAAACAAATAATCACAAAGAAAAAACAAGATACGGAAACATATTCGGTTGATCTGTTGTCAAGATTCTTGAGCTCTGGACACTCAGACGAGGATTTTGTGACTGATATAATAATAAGTTTTATACTAGCTGGGCGTGACACGACCTCTGCTGCATTAACATGGTTTTTCTGGCTGCTTTCTAATCACCCAGAAGTTGAAATTGAGATACTGAGGGAGATTGGAGAGAAATCGGAAGAACCTGCTGCTGCCTCTGCTTATGATGAGGTGAAGGACATGGTTTACACTCACGCTTCGCTTTGTGAGAGCATGAGGCTTTATCCACCAGTTCCAATTGACACAAAAGCAGTCGTAAAGGATGACATCTTGCCTGATGGGACTGTAATGAAGAAGGGGATGAGAGTGAGTTATCATCCTTATGCAATGGGGAGGGTGGAGAAGGTGTGGGGGGGAGATTGGGCGGAGTTCCGCCCCACGCGGTGGCTGCAGCAAAGGGAGGGGGAGGCTGAGAAATGGAGCTTTGTGAATCGGGATCCCTATACATATCCGGTTTTTCAAGCTGGGCCTAGAATTTGTCTTGGGAAGGAGATGGCTTTCTTGCAAATGAAGAGGGTGGTTGCTGGTGTTGTGCGCAAGTTTAAGGTGGTGCCGGTGGTTGAGCAAGGAGTGGAGCCGGTGTTCATAACAAACTTGACGGCCAAGATGAAGGGTGGTTTCCCGGTGAGGATTCTGGAAAGAGAGGGCTGAGGAATGAGGGGGAATTCTTACCCAGATCGGGTTTGACCGAACCCAAAATTATTACAAGGCCCCTAGAAAGTGATCAATCAGAGAAAATGCAATATCTCAAGCCAGTCTTGGATAAGAATTTTCCGAAATGATGATAATATTTAATTTAGTAGGGCTAGAATTCCTACTAAAAAGTCAGTAATTTTTTAGTTTCATCATACTAGTCTTATTATAGTTAATTTACAATATTGTAAAAGTCAAAAGATGCTCATTTATTGTAACTTGTATTTTTATGTAAATTGTAATTTAATATTTCGGTGTAATATATGTTCATCATTTCACCAAGAACAAAAATCATAATTTTACCTCAACACTACCACATGTTATTTGGATTTTCAAACCATACATATCTTATTCTTTCATATTGTGATATTTCTCTTGTTAATCTCGAAACTTGAATTCATATAAGTCAAAATCCTTTCAAACAACTGGGCTAAAATACCTTCAACTGATGTTATTAAGAGCATCTCCAATTAATAGGGCTTTTATAGTCCAAGGCTGTCCAGTTCCATCCCGGATTAACATGCACTATCCTAGGAAAAATGAGTTTCATCCTCTACAAAGGGTTCGAACCCTGTATACATACATAATAGACGTAAAGACACGCCCACTACTAATAAAACCGTATAAAAACACGACTCTAATAGAAACAAAGAAAATTATATGACCAGTATCCAAACTAAGATCAAAAGACAAATGACCATCTTAATAGCTTATTTGTAATATTTGGAAAAATAGTCCATAGGGACAAAATTGAAACTTTTTAGGAGTAAGGGGCTAATGGTAAGAATGTGCTGAGGAAAATTTTTATAATATTTAATATGTAAGGATTTTTTTTATAATTTTACATGACTTTAGGGAGAATATTCGTAATTTATCAAAAAATAATAAAATGAGTGATATCATCACACATTATCCAAATTGAATGGGATATGGTAACCAGGTGGCACTATCCCAATGGCTAAATCAACATCATGCTTCTTACACTAATCCCAGTCCAGAAAAAATATATCCCATTAATTCAAGCCTCTTAAAATCTCACTTTTTCCTTAATTCTACATCAATAACACCAAAAACTCTGTTTTGAAAATGGCAAGTTGCAGTGTGGCATCTGCTGCATGTGGATTTGTGGTGGCACCAAATGTAAATTCCAGTTCCGGCAGCCCTAAGATCGGTATGGTATTCTTACCGTTAAATAAGGACAATAGAAATTCAAGGCTCGTGGTCCGGGCTGAGGAAGCGGCGGCTCCGGCAGCCACCACCGATGCTCCGGAAAAGGTAGCCCCTAAAGCTGTCAAGCCACCACCAATTGGCCCTCCCAGAGGCTCAAAGGTGAGTAACCATTATATTTCATCATCACTGTATTTGTATATACAAATTTTATGAAATTACATGTAATCATCTCATCCAAATACATTGTGCTACTTGGTTTGTGATTGTTATACTGTGACAAATGGATGGTAGCAATTAATTAAGGCGCGTTAGGATTTCCATTGATGAAATTAGGCTATTCGAGTTTCGTTTATGATCAATGAAGAATTATTTGAGTTAGCTTCGCTCAACATAACTAAGTTTGAACATAATTTTATCTTATCGTTTAATACATTTGGAAATCTGATAGAATTAAAGATAGAAGATTTGTTTGTAGAATACCATTTAATTTTAAAGCTCTGGTAGACTAGAAGATATAAAGATTTGTGAAATCTTAAACGCTATGATTGTTTCAAATTAGTTAAAGCTCATTTGAGTTTGTTTCTTTCATGTACGTAAATTAATTGAATCAAAGTTGAACAGTGTGTTATTCGACTCAACTAATTGCAACTAATGGTTAAGCTTGTTATTTATTGGGTATTTGGGTTGTGTTTTATTAAGTGTTTATTCATTCAAATTTAGAATCAAGTATAAAATTCACGGATCAGCTAACTATATTAGTAAGAACATTTTCATTATGATTGAAATAGTTCAACGCATACCAAATCTAATGACTGAGAATTTTAATACCTCAGGTAAGAATTCTTAGGAAGGAATCATACTGGTACAAGGGCGTTGGTTCAGTTGTAGCTGTTGACCAGGTGAGTTATATACATACATACTACATTTTCCTAAATGCCATTACTATTGTTACTATTCTTATATAAAATCCGACTATTTTCTTCATTATATTTATACAATTCCTGTAATTGGTCAGGACCCTAAGACCCGGTACCCGGTGGTCGTGAGGTTTAACAAAGTGAATTACGCTAATGTATCTACAAACAACTACGCATTGGATGAAGTGGAACCTGTTGCATGAGCTATGTTCACTTGTGGTGTTGTAGCATCCTTATCTTTTAATGTTTGATCCCCTAGTTATTTGTAACATTGTGTATTTTTGTGTATCAAACTTTTTGGCAATGAACTGTGCCTGTCTTGCTAAGTTTACTCACTCGAACAATATCCAAACTCAAATATTTGATCAAGACTCCATGCTAATAACAAGTAGAGTCTCCATAGAGTCCAATGCTACAACTTAAGTTTTCTAAATCAAGGTGTAGTTTGTGAATAGTCCAAATATATAAATTTCAATCCTATGTCTTTACACAAGGTTCCTAAGCTTTTGTAATAAATCAAAGCCTATCAGGAAACAAAGAAGTTATACATATAATATAAGATGCTAGGGGGAAACAAGCAACATTAACATTGTGGGAAGAAGAAAAATGATCAAATATAATTCGGAAAAATCAAGAATGTACTCATCAAGACAACACATTTCTTGTAATAGAAGCATATATCAATTGAGACTGACCTAGAATATACCATATTCAGAAATCAAAAAAGATATGTATCTCTCGTGAGTGAACTCAAAGAGGAGGGACGCTGTGTTTCTAGAAATAAAATTCGAAGCAGTCAAGTAGAAAAGACGCCTTTAAGTTCTAACACATATGGAACTGAGGGGCTAGCTCTATGATTTTGTGACACCAGCTTCAGATAGCAAAGGCTCAAGTTCCCCTGTTTGGTGTAGCTTGACAGTATCTGTACCATGAAACAAGAATAATATCAAATTATTACACCAAATAGATCTTTGATCCTTTGAGTTTTGATGTTGAATCTTTTCTAAGACGAGAAGCTAAATTTTCTGCAATTTAGGACTAGTGTTGTGAAAGAAATACCTGTGCAGCCACCAATATGCTTGCCCCCTGTCATGAAAAAACCAATTTTCATTACATGCATTACTAAGAAACACAGATTGGAAAAAGAAAAAAAAAATGTTGCAACCATAAATTAGAATCTTACCAATAAACACATTGGGAACAGTATGCTGTCCTGTAAGCATCTCCAAAGTCGTTTGTAGTTGTGGCCCTTCAGAACCTGCAAAACGAGAGAAAATTCACGTAATATCCATACACAAATAAAGCTCAAATCTTATTTCAGCCACTAAACTTTTGTACACTAGACGTCTTTTCAACACAATGTAGATCAAATGGAATCAAAATAAATATGAATAACACATGATAAATCGATTCTTGATTGTGTCGCTCAAACATATTCAGGAGACTTATAGAAAGAAATCCAACTACAACAGTAAGCATATCGAAATGAAAGAAACAATAGAAATAAATCGATTTGATCAAAGTAGACAATATTAGTATAATTACAGTTCTTTTTCTTGATTTCTTGATTGATGTTATACAACCAGAAAATTAACTACCATATAAACACCATCTTCATATTTCTTTTTCTAACCTACCCCAAATAAACCCTACACAAGAGTATCCTTCAACTAGTATCATTAAACGTTGCTACAAAACAAAATTGATGAAGGCTGAAATAATTAGATTAGATTAAATTAACTTATACCTAATTGGTCCAATTCAATAACAAGTGGCTCCACCCCAAGTCTTGTAAACAAAGATTTCACCTCAGAAGAGTACCTGAAACAAAATTCAAGAAATCAATAAGAAATGGTTTTGCATAAGAAAATTAAAATTAAAAGAAATTCTAACCAAAGAAAATATGAGTGGGAACTTACGAGCACCATGATTTGGAGTAAACCACAACTGGGTTCTCACTAATGGTCTTCTTGACAGTCTCCTCCAGACCCGACCCGAAAGAATCGGAACACATGGACCGAATCTTGATGGGGCCCACATATCTTGATATGGTTCTGCAAGGTTTAGCGATTCTGCTTGCTTGATGAGTATGGATATGAAGAGTGGGAATTTGATTACGAATTGGAGGAAGTAAAGAAGAAGAAAAGGTACTGAAGCCTCGACTTATTAGGTGAGACGTGCCCGCCATTGATGAAGAATTTTTTCTGTTTGTTCAGCTAATCGGCAATTTGTGAATTCCATATAAGAAGCTAACAACACCGGCAGTACCGAAATTTATTTGTTCAGTATAAGCCCAACTCCTAGATATTTCATGCTAGGACGGTTGGGCCTATGGTTAGCAACCCATGTACGCTAACAATATAAGGGTCGGTAATATGTCGGTTCGGATCAAATTTGAACAATTTATATAAAATCGTAGTTGGGTTAATTTAGATGTCCTCAAATATCAATTTTTAGATTAAGTAAAATCTTCACTTTCGTTTTCTAAATTAAGTTTGTTATCATTATAATATTTTCATTCAATTTAGTTCATGGTTCAAACTTTCTTGACTAATACTCATGATTTGAGATGAAATGAGATTGTGAATTAAGTATTAAATAATATTTTTTTAACTGATGATATATTTTATTAAAATATATATATATATATATATATATATATATATATATATATATATATATATATATATATAGATTGTTTTTATTTATTATCAATATGGATTGTCAATGGATTGGATCGATCAATATTCATATCCATTTCAGGTATTTAAATTACGAATATTCGTAATAGAATTCGATCCATTGAATCCTGAATCAAACAAAAATCCTTGAACGGAGAAATCAGCCCCACTCAGAGCAATGAGTCCAATCCAACAACAAACCCAGCAAAATTTTAGATTGAAAAGACTTAATTGGGCCCATTCTCCAATTCTCCCTTCTTTTTTTTTTTTTTTTTTTTTTTTTTTGTAGAATCCAATTTCTTTTCTGTTTACCTATTAAAAAAGTTATCCTCCCAAACCATTTTTTGGCTAATTGGTAAATACCAAATCATTTAAATTCGACCTCGGATTCAAACTTCTGAAGTAATCGCATTGTGCAAACAATTAAATACTCCTACAATTTTGCCTAGCTAGTTATGCTGCCATGATCCAAGTCCTATATAAATCTCAAGTCAATTCAAGCATCTTCCCCGGCCCTATATTTTGATTCCTTCATTCCATCAAATCTTTCAAACTCCTTGCTAGTTATTATGCATAGGCAATGTATAATTGATTTAAAGTTTGCTTATTCCAGATTTAATAGATCTTAGAAAGAACGTGAAGCATTGCCAGTTAATTTTTGCTTATCAATTGATGTAAAATAAAACTAAGATTTGTAACAGATTCCCTTTTTGTATTCTCTTCTAAAAATAGATGTGTGCAGCATCTGACAATATTCCGGTCGATTTTTCACCGAATGTGGGGTTAAGTTTAACGATTTTAAGATTTTCAGGGGATACTCTTGTTTTATTTCAGCTCTAGGTGGTTAAGTGTAAAAATTAAGAACTTATATATAGGGGATTAAGTGTTAGTTGTCCTTGATTCTATTATAAAATACAATGGAGTTCATACGAGTTTCAGTTGAATCGAACATCAAGTTGTTTGATATGTGATTATGTGCATGTATATTAAAATATTAATTATATATGTATCCAATGAGTGTTTGATCTTGAAGAAAGGTCCTATACGTACCATGAGTCCGAGTTCGAATCTCGCAGAGGAAAGTGCCCACGTAATATGTCCATCCAATAGTGCCTCGAAAATGTAGAAGTATTTTTATTTAGCTTAATACAGATTTTCAAAGGCTAGGTTCGATTTTCATCCGCTTGATGGACATGAAATACAAAATACAAGTGGTTCAATATATATATTAGCTAGAGAAAGACAAAATGAATGCATGCACAGTGTTACCATAATTACTCCAATTAATCTAAAAGCATATATATATATATATATATATATATATATATATATATATATATATATATATATATATATATATATATATATAGGAGTTAAGTAGCAGAGAAGAGAACCAATGAATGAAGTGCAAGTCCATGTGGTAACTTGCACAACATATATAGAGACATGCAGTGATGTCTGATGAAGGAGAAGACATATATCAATGTTGTGAAGAGTATTGATGTATAAGAGCCAAAGTACGTAGGAATTAAAATATTTATATATATAAAATATAATGCAAATTGAACTCATGTTTGAGTCAATATTAATTTTGAGATTGTGGATGTAATAAGCCATGGGCCACAAAATCAGAACTTTTTTTTAATAATCTTGATTCATGGAATGGAGAAACATGTGGGTTGTTTTTTTAGGCTGTCTTAGAAACTGATCAGTAAGAATTAATAATGTCTGTGGCTGCATTTTTGTTTCAGATTTTGAGGAGTTCTTTTATCCATATATCCACGTCCAGGCCGGGTTTGACATATAAAAAAGTGATCAAACAAACATGTGCTATTGCTCTCACAATTTATCAAGGGTCAAATATGTCTGCATTCTATAAATATTTGGATCAACATGATATATATGACCTTAATTGGTTTCATCCTAAATATTTGAGAAATATATACTTCTATCAAAATAAAAATATATAGCGTTTAGCGACTCTAGAGGTGAAATTTAAATTTGAATCATGTTGGAGTCATCACATTGAGAAGAACATATATATAATGAAAATATCAAAGACTAGATAACCAAAATTTCACATTTGTACCTAGCTATTGACCACATCACAATTAATTTCAAAATCAAAGTGAATAAAATTCTAACCTAACCTATGAAATCGGTAGATGATTACGTGCAATATACAATTGTTTGAGAAAACATCACAATTACATACAGTTGGTTTTGGTATTACTAAAATAACTACATATATTCTAACAATCCGGTTTCGTGGTGTAGTTGGTTATCACGTCAGTCTAACACACTGAAGGTCTCCGGTTCGAACCCGGGCGAAGCCAATTGTAATTATATTAATTTTTATCTGTTTACTTGTAGTATAGGTAGAACAAAAAAGAACCAAAATATGACTACAGTTTTTGACTGTTCTTAAACTAATAATATTAGTGAACATTAACTGTAACTTCAAACTTGTACCTGTTTCATACTTACTACTATTTGGATTTTGGACTGCTTTTGAACCGTACCTAAAGATTAATAGTTATACTTTACAGTGTAGATTAACTGTAAGTTTGCTTATATTCAAGCTTTACAGGAAAGTTTAAACTGTAAATCCCCAATATGCATGTGATTCTTATCCATGTGCTATTCAGATGAGAGTGTATCCTATTTTATTCATTTCCAAAGAGTCAAACACAATAAATGGAATATAATTATTAAAATTTAAAATGAAAACGAAATGAAAGAATAAACTTGATTACTGTCGTTCTTGTTATTAGAATTTGAACACAACTGGACTGAAGAACATTACTTTCATAACAAGACAACAAAAAGTTGAAGAATGGAGATTAACAAAAAAATAAAAAAGAGATAGAGAGACATTTTTCCAATGGAAATTTATCAGTTAAAAGTATACAATTTTACAGTACATTAGTAAATATAATAGTAGAAAGGAAAAAGCCTCATCATCCTCAGTATACAAAATGCCCAACATTTCAGAAAATGGGCTTTTTGGAGAGGGCTGATCTCTATATGCTATCTGCTTTTCTTTGTATTTTATACAGTATATAATATCACTATAATTTGATTTGCCAAAAAAGAAAGAAAGAAAGAAAGAATTCAAAGTCCCTATATCTAATTTATATATGCATCAAATCAAAATGTAGAAATGCATCTTCTATGAGTAGGGACTTTTTGTTTTTTCTTCTTCAAATCATCTTTCCAGACTTTAGCAATATCTTGTGATATTTTCACAGCTTCAGCAGATGCACCAGCTAATCCCTTTCTCGAGAATCCAATAGCATACAGTCCTCCGTTCCCTTTCCACCCGTTCCCAAACGGAGCCTTCGGGAAACCGTTCTTACAAAAGAAATCACTCTCCTGCAACCAATAAGGCACATTACTTTTGTACCCCGTTGCCAAAACCACCGCGTCCACGTCGACCTTTTCCCCGTTAACAAACTCCACAACCCCACAAGAAGAAAGCCTCTTGACACCTGGCACCACTCGAATTTCGCCTGATCGAATCCTCTCAAGTGCACCAATGTCCAAAACAGGGGTTTTCCCCTGCGAATTCTTTAGGGCCAACGGGCCTATAGCGGGCCTTTTAAGCCCGTAATTCTCCGTGTTTCCGAGTACCATCCACGCGAAGACCAGCATCATCTTATCCACGAGCCATAAGGGAAGCCATTTGAGCATCATCATGGCT
The DNA here is from genome assembly GCA_003313485.2 of Penstemon barbatus. Taxonomy (NCBI): domain Eukaryota; kingdom Viridiplantae; phylum Streptophyta; class Magnoliopsida; order Lamiales; family Plantaginaceae; genus Penstemon; species Penstemon barbatus. The sequence goes on along the minus strand of CM064881.1, from coordinate 2,449,425 downwards.
AGCTCAAATGTTGATTTTCCGAAAACTTCTCTTGGCAAAACATGAATCGAGCTCCGAACAACCATTGATGGATTAGCATTATGGTTACAAAGGTCGAGAGAAACTTCCATTCCGGAATTTCCACAACCAACAACAAGAACATTCTTTCCTCTGTAATTTTCGCCCGACTTATAATCACAAGCGTGAATCACTTCTCCCTTAAATTCTTTCAGACCATCGATTTCCGGAACTACCCTTTCCGCATTTTCGCCAGTGGCTACTACCAGCCACTGACAAATGTACTCGATTTCGGACCCGTTTTTCACGGTTTTCACCCTCCATAAACCGCAGGGCTCGTCGTACTTAGCTGACTGTACGCACTCGTTGAAATGTGGGTTGATGTCGAAATTCTTGGCGTATGATTCCAGATAATTTATAAACTGTTTCCGATTTGGGTATTCTGGGTAATGATCGGGAAATGGGAATTTGGGTAATTGGCAGAATTTCTTCGGGAGATGGAGTTTAAGGCGATCGTATGTACGTTTTTGCCATAAAGATGCAATACAATCTGCTCGTTCGAGGATGACGTAAGGAACGCCGTTCTCTTTTAACCCGGCGGCCACGGCGAGGCCGGAGGGGCCTGCGCCGACGATTACAGGGCCGTTCACCCAAACGCATCTACGAGAGGAGAACATATGATCAGTTTCTGAAAAAGTAAACATTTTTTTTTTATGGGATTTTAGTTTAAAATGTAGAGATTAATATCAGTTGGGTTTTTGAGAGAGAATTAGATTGGGTTGGAATGAGGTAAAGAGATGAAGTGAGAGGGGTTTAAATAGAAGGAAGTGCCCATCGAGTTGTGAAAATTGCATGTGATGGATGGTGGGAATTAATGAATTTAGAAATGGGGTCATTCCCAAATCATAAGGTAAACTCTTTCTTCTATTATTTTAAGTTAGGGTTTTATTATTTATGTTTTATTTATATTCTTTCTATTTTGTTGCTTTGAGAATCATGGGTTTATTTAATTGTTGAGATAGTATGTAAGTGACAATAAAGAAGATTCTTATACTTATATATACTTAGGCGGCACGCTGAATTTTATAGCTATACTTTTTACTCATAATAATAATTTTTTCTTTTTTCCTTCATCAAATTATTATGGAAATCGAGTTTATCAAGAATGCAAGTTGATTTGGAAAATCACTTTATAGCTCAAGGCAATCATCACTCATTATAAATAAAAAGAGATTAAGCTAGTAAAGTACTATGATATTTTCTTCCATACCCATTATTAAGAATAAAGTAATTAGTCGAGGTTAATTAAATTGATAAAATTCAAAAAAAAAAAAATTGTATACGGTTCATAGTTTATTAGACCATCCAATTATGTATAACTAACGTGGTAAGTGATGTACGACGTAATTTATTAAATAGCTAATCTAATTGAAGTATGAGGACGTGTATGTTTGTTCAATATTAGCAAGAAAATGGAAGTTAAGTATATGAGGAACACCATCCTACTAGGAACAACATATTATAGTGACATTTTTATGTCTGGAGACACAACTCAAAATGTATGGAAATGATCAACGTATTATAATGACATCTACCATTCTATTTAAAATGAATATGTTATATTCGACCAAGATTGAAGTCTTGTAGCGATTGAATGTCATAAAATTAAACTTTATTTCTTAAAGTGATGGTATATCTTGTTGCAAAAGCTATGAAAAATCGAGAGGGATCGTATTGAACAATCATAGCTATAATTCAATAAAAGTGACAATATGTGTATTTTAATTTAAATGACAGTTTATAATCATTAGAAAAACTTCAAATTTCACAACCCATAGTGTGTGTTTTGAGCTTTGAACTCCAAATGAACATCACATGTCCCTCTTAGTTACTTCCTTTATTTTTGTGTTGGAGGCTCTTTTAGACTCTTTTTTTTTTCATTGCTTTTGATATGATATTTCATATACTTGTGAAGTCGATTTAAATTTGAGAGAAAAAGATCACATTGTATCTGAATTTTATGTTGAAATGAAAATTACTAGACTTGGCCAAACGAGAATTAATAAGAGAATTAGGGAGTGATGCGTCATCTTCATCTGATTCTGATGGGCCCACATTAGCCAAATACAAACAGTATAAAAATCTGATATATGTATATAAGGCAACAAATTGGCAGTAGCAAAAGCTGACTAGGATTATGATTAATTGGGTGCCCACGTGGATTAGGAACCCCAAATTTTATCTGGGGTACTCCTTATTGGACCCCTACATTCAGATTGTGACTTATAGGGCTGTTTTCGGCCCACAGAGCCCATAACTTCCAACTCATGGTTCACATTACGTATTCTCATCTGCGGACCCTACATTTCTTTGTCCACATCAGTTATCACCAAATTGGGATAAAAATCATACTACTATTTAATTGGGGTTTTACTTTTAGCAATGTTGGAATATATTCAGTGAAATTCCATTTTCTGGCTAAATCAAATACTTTAAATTGCTCCAGATATTTGGGTATTATTCTAGCGAAAATTATAGTTCTTATAATGTACCAAATTTTTATTCCAATTTCTGTTAGGAGAAGTACTCATTTAATGTGTATAGTATTTCTTAAAAAAATTAAATTAAGTATGAGATTTGGATTTGAATATTCTTAAGAAACCTATATAAAGAGTTCATTCGAGAAGTGTAATACATACTTACTCTGTGGCCTGCAATTAATCAAACAAATATTTGAACTAATTCGTAGTTTGATGGATACGAAGACGTGATTTGAACGAAAAATCTTATTTATGAAAATTCTTTAAACTAAACTCGTTGAAATCATTCATGAACTATGAATTGAATATGGTTGTTATGTGTACGTTTTATCAATGGGTGCACCAAATTGACCGATCGATCGAGTTTGAAATTCAACTTTACTAGATATAAACTATGAAAAGGTTCGCCTAAAAAGCTCTAATCAAGTAGACTTTACTTTAATTGGAGTAAACAACCCTTAATTAATTAGACTAGCTACTTTAATTAGACGAGTAAACGATAGTGTATACATGACTAAACTCTAGCTAGTTTCACACGACCCTCATCATAGGAAAGCAACTTTTTCTACTACTTTATTACTCCAATAAAATTGTGTTATTATGATGATTAGGCTCTAATTACAAGTTAGTCTATAGGTTGATTAGCTTAAATTATTCTTCTAAAAGTTGTACTGAAATGCATGCAGGTAGCTAGCTTTGAGAAAATCAAAATGATTGAAGGGGGCTGGTGCGCATCCACCTATGTGTAAATTCATGGGAAAAAGAGATGGAACCATGTGGGATGAAACCCTTTCCTTCTTTTTTACCTTTTTCTATTTGTGATGAAACCTTTGTTTTTATTTGAGCTAGTCTCTCCTTTTCATAAAAAGATTGTAATGAGTTATGTTATAAATAAATAGTACTCCCTCTGTCTCAAATTATCTGTACTTTTAGAGAAAAAAATTTGTCCCAAATTACCTGTCATTTTAGGATTTCAATACACATTAATTACATATTTTAGGTATATAAGAGAAAAAGTAAGAGAGAGTGTCTAAAACTTGAATAACGTGTAAATAGTTAATGATGTGATAAATAAAAAATAAAAATATTTGAAGTATATAATTTATTTTTTCCATAAAAGTGAGACTACGTAATATGTGTGAAAACATGTAAAATGACACTTAATTTGGGACATAGAGAGTATATATTAAGGGGCTTCTGAATGACTAGTATCACCTTTCCAACTTGGCCATGGCCATACACAATCCAATATTTAAATCAATAATCCGAATGCAAGAGATTACAATATACATACATATAGGAATAATTAATGTGAAATATTGGTATAAAGGTACAAGGGAATGATGATGTGTACTCGATCTGAAGTTTAAATAATATATACCAATTGTACATTTATTACTTTTTTTGGAAACAATTTAAAGAAGAAATTAAAGCTTGAGTATATTAAATTAGTATATATTTCTAGCAACTAACTTCGAATATTTTGAAGTGCACCGATTAGTAAAACCACTAGCTAGTTTGAACTTCATAAATTTTAATTAGAATATGACTTGTTTTGGTCATACATATGTTTTGAAAATTCATGTGGCATTAATGGCACTTAAAATTGAGAAGTATCGGTGATATATATACAATATCTTACTTGTTAATATTGGAATTAATGCCATTTGTTTGTCCTAATTAAAGTAAATATATTCTCTATATGGTAATCAATAAGCTAGTACATGAGAATATAATTACTATATAAACCAGTACTTAAAATTATCTCGTCACACACATACACACACTCACACTCATCTCACTCAATGTGAGAGTTTTTAGAATATCTATCTACAAACTAAAAGTAATCATGAAATCTTCAATTCTGACAAGTACAAATCACATCCCATGCACGATTTGATAGGAATGTGTGTCTTTTATATTTTATATAAATAAATAAATAAATATATTTTCTATATAATTTTTGCAGCTCATCTCCACCAAGCCCTTTTGGGTTGGTATGCTCCACAGCCAGGTTGTGATCGATCGATCGACCTCTTCTCTTCTGGACTTTACTACCTTCGGATAAGATATATTGATCTAATTAATTTATAAATATATATATATACACATTAATATTTAATTCCCTCTATATATATATATATTCGCTTATTCCTTTCTCCACTTTTGTAATAATATATAATATGACGACATATATATGTATGTACAAGTACACACACGAAAGCAACCTAACTAGCTAGCTAGGGTTTATTAATACTTTTGGACATTTTGGTGATTAAAATATGCAAAAAGGCCTATGAAATCTATAATGAAGTGTAATCACGCGTGATGGAATGATTGGTTAGAGTACATTTATAAAATTAACAGTGTTTTTCGTGGAAGGCCATAAGTAAATTAATTAAATTATATCAGTGATAAAATTATACTACTTGTAGTTTGTGGCGGTGCATAGCAGATACGTACTATGAATTAAGTTAATTAATTATGGTTTTTGGGTATATATATATTGGATTATTAATTCATTTAAATTAATTAGTCGAAGCTGCAGAAAACAGAAATTCTATGTGCTTTTATGCACAACTATCATTTTGTTGCTAGGAAATTTCGACGTACATATATAGAAAAGAATTAAGCATCGGCAAGAGGCCATATGTGGGGGTGGCCGGCTGGTGGGTGGACATCTAATATCCTATTATGGATCAAATTTAATTTTTCCTTCATTCCTACCGTAATTTTATTTTGTCACTCTTACTGCCATTTCTTTCAAAATTTTCTAATATATAACTAATTAAACAAAAATTGAAATTAAAATTTATGAAAAAAAATTGATTCATGATGGGTATGTAAATTGAGGAGCTTTCATTTTTTTTTAAAGGATATGGACTATACATCGATTCCAAGATTTTTCGGTGACTAACTAATGTACTTCCAACTCATTTAAAACTTTGTTCAATAAGTAGAACACTTTAATAAGTTGTTCGTTCACAAGTTAGAATGTATCGGAGAAGTGAAAGCATTCTTTCTTAAAACCAACGTTCTTAAGACCAAATAATCAGACGGCTGGAAAGGAAAGAGGGAAGCTCGCCGCTTCTAATTCTCCTGTTACTTGAACCTCCGAAACCACAAGAATCCTTAGTTATAATGAAATTCCAAGGCATGACATTTTGAGCGTGATTTTTAGAAGAATTGCCTTTGGAGAGCATAATACAATAAAAGTTTTAAGATTCGGGATATCACATCGTCTTCAATAGGGGGGAGTTATTATATATTGTTGTCCTCACATTTAAAAAAATTGTGGGTTTGAATGAAAATCTTTTGTATCTTATTAGCTTCTGATAATGTCAACTGAAATAATAAATTAAAGATTGTGCATCATATATATTGATCATTGATTATGTAAGATTTAAAAAAAAAAATTGTGTATTTTTCTTGTATTATCTCATTTAAAAAATTGGAAATATCTTAATACTATATATTACTGCTCTCACTTACAAAGTGGAGAAAAAGTGGAGAAAATGTACGATGCTCTACTCTATTATGGGAATTCTACACAAACTATTAAAAAATATTGTATAAAATCCTTTTGTACTTATAAAATCTTTGCATAAATTCTCCCGTAGTTTTTTCCCCCATTCTAAAATAAGATTCCATGATAGGTGGCATTTATTGAGATATGTCAATCTGAGCCTTTAAATTTTTAAAAAATAGATCTAGATCGTTGATATTTGTACAACTGTACAAATAATCATGATAATTTTGCACATGTACAACAAAATGTTGCACAGTCACAATAACCATAATACCCTTATATATAAAAAATATTAGCGAGAAATTAATTTTTCTTCAAAACAAATCTCATGTTCCTCCCACACATTTTTTTCTCCGGCAGATGTTACTCCGGCACGTCGGCACGCTTAATTTTAGTACCAATGGTGGTGTTTAACTCTCGGTGTAGTCACTTTTTCACTCCAATATCAGTTGAGAGAGAGAGAGAGAGTTGAGAACTTGAGATCGTGAAGGGAACTAATCGTATGAATTAATTAGAATTGGATACATTTTTTTACTAATAAGGGTAAAATCGTAATTCACAAATTAAACTATTAATAATAAAACTAAATTAAGCCACGTGTTGCTTTGTGGCAAGCTATCTCAAGGAATGCTAGAATCAAGGTATCTTTTATTAGAATGGCTAGCGATATTGTCAGAGCAGCAATTGTTGCTGCCAGAGCAAATTTTTAAAAATTCCCAATGTACCCTTTAATAATTAAAGCTCATTAATTACAATCTCATTTGTTTAAGTAATATATTTTTCTCTTTCCACAGACATTTGGCTCTTTTCTTGATTTTTTAATGTTTTACTGTAAGTAACAAAAAATTTGATTACCAATTACAGGTTCTCTTTCCCCACTTTGCCCCCCCCCCCCCCCAAAACACAAAATTAAAATTTTGATTGGGTAATTTCACCAACTATCTTTACAAATTGAATACCCTTCTTGCAAATAGGATCTCATTTGTTGTTCTTTTTTCTCTGCAATTACGATTTTTGATGAAAATTGTAAAAAAGAATTATTTATTGCAAGGTTTCCTTTTCCCCATAACCAATTGGAGATATTGCAAGTTATCTCCAGTCAAAATTCTTTTACACTGAAAAAACAATTTATTGGGCTTGCTCTGTAAATACTGGAAAAAGACATGTGAAACTTGTTCTTCGTAAAAGAGATGATAATCTACCAATAATTTCGTCACTGAGGAAGAAATCATCACACAAGAAATCAGAGCTCTTAAAAATTATATATTGCTAAAACCAAATTATTATCAAAATTTTAGAGAAAACTAAGACCACGATTCATTAATCTGAATTGCATAAGAGATGAGAGAATCAAGTATAAAAATCGAAAGAAAAAATAAATAAAGAACATTTAAATCCACTCTTCGTTAATCTCAATTTTATTATCCAGGGGAAAGAAAAAGTTAAAGAAATGTGAGACAACAATAAAAAGGGTATTTTAGGAACTTTCTTAAATTTGCTCTGGCAGCAACAATGGCTGCCTGGCAATATCGCTAGCCTATTAGAATGCCGTGGTTTTTTTATAAGAGTGTATTCCATTCAGCTTTGATACAATTTTTCTAGTATTTTGTCTAGTTTCTTGAGCCCAATTAATGACAATACTAATATTATTCATTACTCACCCTTATTTATTTCACCTGTCTCTAAATTCTCTTGTATTTTTTAAACTTAAAATGTGCGTAATTCTAGGGGTGGGCGTTGGGTTCGGGTAACCCAAACCCAACCCGTTCCGTTTTTAAAATACTCGAACGGGACGAGTATTTTTTGGGTTTCGGTACCCGAACTTGAATACCCGTATTTTATTACGGAAATACGGGACGGGTTTGGGATTGGTCTCTCCAACCCCGAATACCCGAACCCGCCTATATAATATTATTAATTATATAATTTATACAATTTACTAGTTTACTTGTATAACATTATCTAATAAATGAACTTTTTTAATTTTATCCTAATATTCCTTTTAAATCTTACATTAGTTTAGTAATTAATATTAAGTCAATCCTAAAAAGTTATAAACTCTCAATCTCTCATAATCCCTTGTAAGTTGTACGTTTTATCATTATCTCATTATATGATTTTACTTTTTGTTCATATTTGGATATAGAAATAATCGTTATGATGACTTGATGATATGTTTTATATATTAATGAATTAAAAAGTGATACGATTTAGCAAAAGAAATGACGAAATATAATTACGTAAATATTGTATTATTTTGTTAGATGGATGAAGAATTAATGAATAAAAATAATATGGGACCCGTAATCCCGTCCCGTCCTGACCCGCAATAATTCGGGTACCCGAATTATTACGGGGCGGGTTTGGGATGAAAATGTCAATCCCGAAATTTAGTATACCCATATCTCTAACCCCAAACCCGTCCCAAACCCGCCCCGTGCCCACCCCTACGTAATTCCCTTATACTTTTTTAATTTAATACAAAATTTACTTCTAGTTTTTAAATTTTAATTATATCTAGGGATAATTTAAATTTATAAAAAAAATTAACGACGTTAAACAACTAACAAAGTATGGAAAAATGATGTTAGAGAATCTGAGGGCACAAGAATTTGAAATAAAAATATGATAGGAGAGTTTTGTAACAAGTGAGAAAGAATTTCGTTGCAAGGAATGTTGAGCACAGTCACACTTCTGCTAATTCCATTTCTAAATTCTTGATTTATTCTTTTCTAGCAACCTGAGTCATCCTTTCCATTTCAATTTTTTTTTCTTCAAATTTTAAACAAAAATCGTGACTCGGACATGGCCTCATGTACTTCACTGGTCAACCGGAGAGAATATATATCCTCTCACAAAGTTGTGAAGTTGTGGTACGTAATTTATAAATGTAACAACGTATTTACATCTCAAAAAAATTATAACGAAGAATGTAGTGTGAAATGAAAGAAGTATATATAATTTTTTAATGTGAGCAAGAATTTTATAGTGTTAAAAACAACTTATATAAGTGAGAATGAACAATATTATAAGACGATTTTGTAATCGATAACTTTTTATTAGTCACTTTTAGTCTATTACTAGTCGATATCGACAACTTATAATCACAAATTTATCAATTTATGAAAATCATTGTGTCATAAAGTTATTAGATAAACAAATTTAATTTTTTTTTAGTTTTTATCCCTTTCAAGACGTGTCGGACACATAAAGTGGAAACATCTCCCAACAAAATTTTGAATATGGGTTAGCTATGTTGTAGTGACTAGTTTCTTTCATTAGACCAATCACTTGTTGCTATAAAATAAATTTAATTTGTGTACTACTATGAGTATTTAACTAATTTAATTAATTATTTTTATAATAAGTTTATTTTTATTTTGATACAAATAAAATAAATTCGGTATAGTGATTTGTGAAAAAAAAAAAAAAAAAAAAAGCAAATTTAATCATGTACAACCATTGGAAAGAACAAAAGAATATCAACTTAGAATTAAATGAAGGGGGAATCATATCTTTCCAAATCTAACCGGTCAAAGTTGAATTTAAGAAAGATTTCATAGTTCCTAGACTCTTCCATCATCTAAATTGACTCACTAAATCTTAATTTCGATACTATTAACTTATTACTTCAATAATGAAGGCATGATTTGTTTGTAATAAGCTTTGACGAGATTTAATTAGTTGTCCGAAAATTCTCTGTTTCTATTTATTTTTGTTGTTTGTGAATCACTTTTGTATGAAAATGCTGAACTACTATTTAATTTGTATTATTAAAATGATAAGTAATATCTTTTTATAACAATTTTTTTATATTTATATTTTGACATTAATTTAATTATATAACGTTCTGACTTCTTCACTTACACGGTTATATCAATATTAAGATTAGTAATTAATTGAATGTAAATTGCCCATTTTCATCTATAACCTAATTTCAAGATTCTTTAATTTCATTTGAATAACTATAAATTAAAATAATTTTAGAGAAGAAAAAAAAAGGAAAAAGAAGAAGATTAACTTGTAAATATTCAACAAATATGGAGCATATATCCCAAATCAATGTTAGTCCACATGGCTAAGAATATGCTCTGATTTATTTAATTAGCAAGGTTCAAAGCAATAATAGAGCTAATTGAGGTTGAGGACTAAACTTAAATTAAATATTTCACAATCTATGTTTGTGATTTTGTGGTAGGAATGTGGATGACGTCGTTTAAGTAATCCTATTGGAAATTTAATTTCATTCTCTCCCAATACCGATGTTCGGTTAATAAGGTCGGTATGACCGTTTGAATAATTAAAGTCATCTCATCCCAAATACTTACTACTCCCTATCTAACATAATTAGAGTTAGAGGCACTGCACCTGGCAAAACCAGGTCCTTGCATGTGGCGCTAATTCTAATTATTTAAATGAATTTTTCAATTGTTATTTCTCTTTAATCAAGATGCCGCCCTATTGCTTTCTTTTAGTTCACATATTATATACTAACCTTCCCAAGAATTATTATTTTATAATCTACTCCAATTTCCAAGTGGTTATTTATTAATTATTTAGCAATGACATCAAGTTTTCATTGAGGGAGAGCACTTGACAGGGTTATAAACATCTTAAAAAAAATTAGGAAAAATAAAAGAATTGATGAGTACATGATCATGGATTAAACATATATTTTTAAAATTTAAAATCATTAAACCGATAGCAAACTATTAGAATAAGCATAAACTTGGGGATAAATTATCATGGTTTAGTGAAAATTGGGTGAGGTTCATGAGCTAGAAAATAGAAAATTCATACTACGATTGATTTGGTTATTGACATGTTAATTATTTTATCTTTTCTTATTGCGTCAAACCTGGTTAATATTTTATTTATTTTAAGTAGGAGATTAATTATATTAATAGATCAATCATTACATCAAAATTATTTTAATAACTACAAATACAGAGAATAGTTGATTAGATATACTAGTACTCCCTCCATTTCATATTATTTGTCACTTAGATTAAAGCCATAAAATTAAGAAATATGTTAAATAGCCATCATTTGAAGATAAAAATCCAAAAATACCCTCACTTGAGTAATAATTATTTTCCCTTTGTCCTCTCTTAATTAGGAGTTAGAACAATTAAAATGAAAGGGTAAATCTGAAAAAATATATTAATTTTGCATTGAACTTTTAAAACGACAAATAATATGAAACAAGATTTTTTTGTCAGAACGACATATAATATGAAACAAGCATGTTTTGCCAAAACGACAAATAATACGAAACAAATGGAGTAATAATCAAGAACAAATACCCATATTAGTGAAAATCAAAATCAAAACATCTTGGTTCGATAACTTGAGTATTTATAAGTTACTACCTTTATTTCATAATAATTGTCATTTTAGAGTTTGCACGGGTATTAAGGAACCTTATAGTTAACATGGATTTTTGGAAGAAAAAAATTAAATATATGCCTCAAATACCTTAATAAATAGCAGAGAGGTGATAAAAAATAAGAATTAATTTTGCATTGAAATTCTAAAACAACATGTATTTTGAAACAAAAAAAAAAAATCTCCAAATCGATGTTATGGAACAGAGGGAGTATAAGACTAAAAAATTATATAGTTATATATAAATACTCTATATATCGTACTGCTCTAGATGAAATACTCCTTTCGTTTTTTTTTTTTTTTTTTTGTCGGTTTGGAGGATTGCATATGAATAAAGAAATGTAATAAATAGTCATTTTTAACAAGTAAAAACCCCAGAATACCCTTTAAATCAAATAATCACATCATTCATTAACATTAATTATAAGCATTAACAATAAGGGTCAAATTGACAGAAAAAAATTTAATTGTACATTGAACTCCTACGACAACAATTAAACATGAAATTTCTGTTTTGGCAAAGTGATAAATAAAAAAAAAAACGCAGGAGTACTACCTTATATTACAAGTATTTTGTGTGTTCATATATGAGTCCATTGGTTAAAGTGAAGAGGCACACATATTAAAATAAAACGTTACTATTTCACAAACAAACTCCCTCCCCAATTCGCCCATGGAGAAGAGACGTCAAATTTTACGTTAACCCCAAAAATGTGTACGTAAGTTTTCTCGATGCATGCAATATATGCAAATTCTTTTTTTTTTTTTTTTTTTTTTTTTTTTGAGGAAGCAATATATGCAAATAATGCAATGCATTTTACGTCCATCAATGACTCCCTTCTTGATATTTTCATGTTTTTATCCCTTCGAAATGTTAACACGGCGTAATACCGATCCCTCAATTTTTTTCATTTAAATATCTTTCCTTGAAAACAACACAACTTGATTTTTTTTGTTCCCCTAATTAATACATTCTTCTTTTCTGTCTAAGAGAGTGCATGTTTGGCGTTGCACATGGTATGCAAAATGACGTTTGGTTCATGTTCTTTTGCTTAAGAGTGAATTAAACCGTCCTTAGTTTTACTAATTAATTGTTGTTAGAGCCCATTTTTCAATAAACGCGTAAATTTTAATTAATTATTTCATGTGATCGAGTTGCCACCTTCTCTTGATGGAATTTTTTTATCTTAAGTTTGAATTTCCCAAAATAGAAAGTCATTGTTGTATTTAATTGGATACATTGTAAAATTATATGAGATAATTAATAATATTAGCATTAAAAACTTAATTTCGTTTTGACAGAGACATAATCGTGTTTATAGTATTCTGTTAAATCGAACTAATTAAGTTAGTCAAGTTGTCCCAAATTGGTAAATCCATTGCAGCTAATGTGCCTCATTATATACAGCTAGTACCTAACTATATAATGAACTAAAATATAAATAAAAGAACAATATATATGAAATACATATTTACGAATAATTGTCAGCAAATAAAAGAACAATATAAAATACTTTTTAATTTTATTAAACTAGGTAATTAAATTTCTAGGCGCAAGTATAGTACTATAGTAAAATTAGAACATGACTAAGGCCTTAATTAATTGTGTGATCATGAATTTTCTTTGACCATATTGAGATAGACACATGAGACCACATGGATTAGCCGTTCGAATATTTAGACTTTAATCTGACCGTTAGTGAGATATTAGTCAAACTATTAAATTAATCACTTATCAGTATATCTATATACATATTCTTATAGATAATTAATTAGTAGTGTATTTAAAAAATATTGTGGTTTAATTAATATTAGCGCTCTTCACCAACCTGCATTAGATTAGATTAGATGTGATTAATTAATGGGTTCAGGGAATACTTCCATGATTAGTTCTCCTGTTTACAACATTAAGTTGGCTGCAAATACCTGATTTTGACCGAAAGATGCAAGTTGGACCAGAGGGAATAATGAGATATATTGCCACATGAAATTGGTTTATAAATTAATAACCATCCAGATTAACTAATCCTGGGCCTAACTTATTAATTTATTTTATTAATGGGGTCGTCATATAAAAATTATTCTAGTATTGCATTGTCACTAAATTTGAGATTTTTTTTAAATGATGAACAAACTATTATAACAGAAATTCTATTTGAATATATTAAATTATTATTGAAGTACAAAAATAAATTAAATAAAAATACTAGCATTAAACTAGAAAAATATCCACGTTTTTTAGAGTTAAACCGTAACCTCTTAAATTCTAGTGTTTCCTTGTCACTAAATTTGAGTACTTAAACCTATTAATTGTGCCTGAGTAGGTTTATCCAAATATTTAAAAATATTTAGTTTGAAATTCCACTTAATATTTTTAGAAAGACAATATTAGGTTGTAGTTGCCGTTTCACTCGAAAATAGAAAACAAAATCAAAAGATCCTATTAATTAGTGAATCTTTAGCATGGATTCGTTTTCATGGAGATTATCGAAAATTTTGGTTCCTGGTCAATGAAAACATAAATCAAATATAATTTCTGTATTTTTTGTTTGCCTTCAGACTCTTTCATTTTTCTTAAATTAGTAATATTTTCATATGTTTTCCCCAAAGATAACCAAAACAAATTCAAATAATTTTCAATATTTATTTAATTGAAACATACACTAAAAATAAAATTTTGAAAAAAAATTCAAATAAAATTGCGGAAAATTTTATGGATGTATTTAATTTTTTTAAACAAATTTTTTTCATGTAGTGAAACGATAAATACATATATCCAAGACCAAAGTATAAAAATAAACTACTGCCAAAACTATAATTGACCCAAAAAAAATACTCACACAACTTTGCGTTAAAACTAAATTAATCAGGTTACTTCCAAAGACAATAAATAACAAAATGTCATCATAAGTTGAAATATTATTATGTCTCATTTAACAAATTATAATTCTTTATTCAACGATACGTGTGAGCACATATTAAATTTTTTGGTTTTCCAAGATAATTTTGTTCTTGTTTTTTTTTTGTTTTTTAAATGTACTATCACGTACATTATGAATTTCTAGTTCCAAATTAAATGCTCCCTCCGTTATTTTTATATGTCATTTTGGAGTATTGCACACGGATTGATTAAGAACATTAAATAGCCATTTTAAAAAAAAAATTCTAAAATATCCTTTTAATCAAATAATCACAATATTAATTAACATTAAAAAGAAAAGTAAAATTAGTAGAAAAAATATTTTTACATTGAACCGCTAAGACGACAAATAAAAATGAACTACATTTTTTTTTATTTTGCCAAAGCGACATATAAAAAAAACCGAAGGAATCACTAAAAAAGATAGACATGTACGTAATTGTCTCATAGCAGGGAGCAACAAATGCAGATGAATTTGGAGTTCACAAAATCCAAACGAAATCAATAGTTAAATTTTTCACGCGCATACATCAAATAATAAATTAATTCTTGATATAATATAAATTAGTAATTAGTAATTATATTTTTAATATCAATTTCCTGGTTAGGTATTAAACTTATAGGTGTCTCCTACTTTTGGGCGTTCGGGATACGCGGATTTGCCACCTAATTTGGGGTTTTAAATGAGTGTTGAATAAACCAAAAAACGGCGGTTCTTGACAACTCTGGTCATAAAAATGACAAATATGTTCATTTCCATTCAATCAGAAAATTGCCAATTTTAGTTGGTAATACTAACAAAAATTCGTTTGTTTGATATGAATTGTGTCATTGACCAAATTATTGTCAGTAAAAATTAGCAATAAAGAGTGACATTTATTATGATAGTAGTAACAATAATTAGTGAAGAATTATTTTGGTCAAATTTCATATAAGTTGAAAGTATCAATTGATGAAGCTCAACTATCCCTCATTTAATATTTGCGCAATACCTTTGAAACAACATCATAATATGAGGATTCGAGAATATTTGATTTGAAAGAAATTAACTAAAATTAATAGTAATAAAATGTAACAAAAGACATTTACTCTTTGTCGTGATTTTAACTAAAATTAAATTAATAGTAACAAAATAATGTAACTTTGTGACAGTGCTATATACTCTTTGTCATGATTTTAACTCACTCATTACCCCTCTGTCTCGAAAAAATTGTTTGTGTCACACTCTAATTAACAAAATTATATTATGTACAATTAATATTACAGTGTAGATCTAAATGATGTTTTGGTCAAACTACTAATTAAAAGCAAAAATAGTTGTTGGAGACAAGTTATATGAGTATATCAACACGTACACAATATATATAATCAAATAATTTTGAGCTTTGGTCCCAAAATGTAACATACGAAACTTATATATATTTTATTTTTTGTGTAATTTTAAGAGTCAAAATTATTTTGCTGCATGTTATCTTTATCTATCGATCCCAATCCATGGATAAATGGATCTTTATCTCCTTGTTGACAATAATATATTTTATGGTCCATACCATGCTCAAATTACAAAATCAATATTCCAAAAATTGACTAACTTGCAGTGGTCCTAATCAATTTTGTTGGGCCACCACAAATAAGGACTGGAAGAATATGATTGAAAAAATTCACCATCATTGGATAGATTGGAAGTTGGATACTATTTATGGTGAAATGTTGTGTTGAGCTATGCCGACAAGCCCAAATACTAAATAACGTGATTAAGCCCAAACGTAACTTTTCAATTTTTAAAATTTAACTTATGGTGGTGTCGAAAAATTATTTCGGCCTAATTCGGTAACTTCAATCTTTTATTTCAAATTTTTTTTTTTTTTTTTTGTTATAGTATTAAAAATAGTTAGTGCTTACCAAACTTAGACGACAACATAAGAAGGAAATACTAGTAAAGAGTTCCATGATACGGGTCTTGAGACGTATATACGGATCTTGGTCAGATCTAACCCATTTGTGTCATTTCTCACTAAGATCATTCAAGTATATTAGGAAATCTTGAATTAAATGTATAAGACTAATAGTATAAATTAAGATTGGGTTTGGTAGAATATTTTAATTGCCAGCTAGGAAGGGTTGAGTCAAAATTCAGTAGGGGACCTGAAAATCTAATAATATATATTAGCCCATGGACCACTTTTTCTTCTTGACATTGACTCAGACTCAAACTCTTGAGTCAGGTGAAATTCGTAGCCCTTAACCACTTGTTTGTTATGTTAAGGGCTTTACATAAATATGTTAATCAACCTCATTGGCCGGCCCATTTCTTATATAGGCTTAATATGCATCATCATCATATAATCATATCAATTTTTCATATTATTTATTGATTTGTGTGAATTTTACCTCCAATTTTTATATATACTGAAATCTTGCTATCTAAACCTGCAGGTACAGGTCATCTAATTTACAGGCAAAATTAATTAATACATTCACCAGTGTAGTTAAAAAGCGCGCGCTATGTGCTATAGCTCAGGCCCTGCGCATCGCTGTGCCACACGCACGCGCTATTCACTTAGCGCACTTGACGATGCTTTAGCACATAGCGCTATTCAACGATGCCTTAGCACATAGCGCAATTCACTTAGCGCACTTGACAATGCCTTAGCACATAGCGTTATTCACTTAGCACACTTAGCGCTATTTACCTGATTTAAGGGAAAAAAACAAAAAAAAAAAAACATTTTCTTATAAGAAAAACGCTTTCAACATCGATCCTCTCCCCCTTCTTTTAACCTAATTACTTTTACCAAAGTTAAAAGTTAAAAAGACTCTCAAAATTAAAAAATAAAAAGGAATCGATTGGAGCAGAAATGGCTTAATGATTTGTGTTTGTCACGTACAATAAATCTTTGAAGCGAAATATGACATGCGTAATGCCATCGATCCCATAGTCATAGATAATTTTTTTTTTATTGTTTTTATATACCTTAGACTTTAAGTTGAAATTTATAATTATTATTAAAAAAAATATAAAATATGCTTCATTTTCAAAAAGTCCGCGTTATCGCGCTACGCTATGCGCCATAGTCCCGGAAGCCTTTGCGCGCCGCTGCATTATGCGCCTCTGACTACTTTGACATTCACTGAACAATCAAAATTTTATTATTAATGGAGTGGTTGGCTTAAGGGAAAGCGGGTCCTCGATCGAATCAAATGCAAAAGATGGTCCAAACTGAAGTCCTCTTGTGCTATGCGGATGAGATGCAGAAACAACCTACACCAAAGAAAAATATTCTTCATGTGATTTCATCATGGGCTACTCCAATTTTATGAGCACACTCTATTTGAAATTCATGACGACTTAATTAATGGTCCTTGCTTATTAATTATTTCAATGCCAAAGTCAAAATTTCCTATCTGAACATGCATAGAACATTTCAACATGAATTATTATAACATGTAAGATAATATCTTAGTAAAAACTGAATTACTTGATTTTAATATATAAGACATAGTTTGGATATTGAAGTTTTAAAATGAAATTTCAGATTTTGACTAATTAAGTTTGTTGAGACTCGACAGTTTTAAGTTGTACTATATATTATTATATTGTGAGGTAGGAATAATTAAGTTCAAATCATATTTTTTAGGGATGTCAATGGGTCGGATTCTAGTCGGATTAGGCTCGTCCAGATCCGGCTCCATTTATATCGGATCGAATCATGTCGGATTCGGATCTTGCTCGGATTGTGCTGGGATCTAGATTTTTTTAATCCAACGGATCTTGGTCGGAGTTGACCGGATATCGGATATTTTTCGGATCCAATAAATTTGTATTTAAAAAGTTAAATTAATATTTTTTTCCTAAAATAAGTTTATTATCTTTTCAATTTTATTTAATTTTAGCTCACATTTTAAAATTTTATTTACTGTATATATATTTGTAGAATGAATATATTGGTTTAAATAAATTTATAAACGAATTATAAATTACTATCTTCTTAAATTGACGTTGAAATATTATTAATGATACTTATTTTTATAAATCATTTTGTATATATATCTTTCTTTTTATTTGTTGTCGGATACGGATCTTTAACGGATCGGATCGACCTAAATCCATATTCGCTCCATGAGTTTTGGATTTCGGATCTTTATAATCGGATCATGTCCATCGAATCTCTAATCGGACAATTATCCTAATAAATCGGACCGAATTCGGACGGATCCGGATTGAAATCCGCCCCATTGACAGCCCTAATATTTTTGTCCGGTCAAAATTGTGTTTATCTCACTTTATATGATTCCCGAAATTATGTTGATTTTATTTTGCCTACAAGGCCAAATTAAATTATCCGGTTAAGGTAACGATTATATTTTTTTTCTTATATATTTACAAATTTTTTATACCTACAAATTTTCCCTGATCAAATATATTGCCAAAACGTCATCTGAAAGCCCATTTTCAAAATTACAAGTTTGGACCCGGAAAATGTTAGGGTAATCATTACAAGTTTTTCAAACAGTTATGTTATGAGTTTTTTGCTAAAGGCTATCAAAATACATAATTACAGCTATTTCGAAACTTAAATGGGCCTGTTTGTCTCGCATTTGGGAAAATTATTTCCCATTTCCCAGATGCGAGACAAACAACCCAATTCGTTTCCCAAAATTATACCAACGGTATATTATTTCTGAAAATAGTTTCTGAAAATTGGGCTATAGCCCATTTGAACAAAAAAAACCCTACTACTCTACCCCCTCTCTCTCTCTCTCTCTCCTCTGTCTTATTTATGCGGCTTGTCTTCTCTCTTCTCTTCTTCTTTATTTTATTCTCTCTTTTGTCTTCTTCTCCTTTCTTTCTCTCTGTAAATCAGGAGTAAATAATGGACTAAACAATTCAAACAATTTTATTCGCAAATTCTCTTATAATATAAGCTTGTATTAGGGCTTCGGCAGTAATGAATGCACTAAAATTGTTGAGTAGAGTGAACCCACCGGCAGTAACTGAGATAAACGACATCGAAGTGTCGAATTCGTTGTAAGAAGATGGGTAAAAATGAAGCCTAATCCAGTGGCGAAAATTGGGTGAAATTGAGAATTTGTATGTGGACTCGGATTTGAAAATCCTTGACGTCATGTATGGGATTGTGGATGGAAGTGAAGGATCTTGAGATTTAGCAATGGCGGATAAGGAAGTGTTTGGAGAAATGAGGAATTTGATATCTGAATTTCATTTTCTGCCATCGGAATCAGTGGTATCAGTATTGGAACCACAAGCTAAGATGAATGAATTTGAATTTGGAGATGAGGTGGTGTTATTTATTTTGTTTTGTGAGTGAACTTTGAATATGGTACATGAAAATATAATGGCCAAGAAATATAAGTGGATTTTACAGTTCATGCTGAAGAAAAATACCCGTATGTGATATTTTGTGTATTCAATGTGGAAATTAATAAATAAATGGTTACTATTTTTAATAATATATTCAAAGAAGAAGTTAGAAATGAAGATAACTTAATATGATATTTTCGTACGTAGATTAATCTGAATATTTTGTGATAATTATTAGGTTAATATTTTAAGAATATTGTGTAATTTCTAGCATATTTAATATGTCATTTGAATGGATTCGTCAGTGAGATAAAATAATTAAAAGAATTTTATTATAATATTTTATAAAAATAAATTCAAAAAAATAAAAATTAATCTACTTTATTTTTTATTACTATTTTAGAAAATATAAATAACTTATTATAAAATATTATTTACCACATACATTACATATAATATATAAACCAATAAATTAATTATATATAATTAACTGATGTGACATAAAGTCTTACAATATCTTACACCTAATTAACTAATTTAAATCTAAAAAAAACCTACAACTACTTTTTTTCCCAAACAACTCTCCCAAAACCCAAACAAACAACATTACGCAAATCGATATTATTTCTCAAACCTCTATCACTTTCCCAAACCACTCTCCCAAAGACCAAACAAATATGCCCAGTATAATTGGAAACGAAAAATTGCATTTGAGACATCTGTGAATAAACTAAGCGAAAATGTTATTAATTGAAGACAAGTTAAAGCCCACATTTTATTCTAATTTCAACAAAGGCCCTTTAATCCGGCTCTTCAGGCTCGGCACTCACCTATTTGGTCCGTTTCATGGGCCCCGATTAAACCGTCCAGTTGGTATTTTCATGGGCCGGATTTTCACACTAAAAACAAAATCCTATAAAAGCAAAGTCGTATCCAAATATGATTAATTGGACTAAATTTAAACTAATTAATCTTGCTCAATCATGATTAACTGGGTTCACCAAAAAACATTTTACATGTACTACATTATGCTCGTATATTTTCCAATTGAAACTTTTTTTTCATTGAAAAGATTAAAAACACGTAAAATTTTTATTTTTCAGTTTGTATCTAAAAGAATACTAAATAATTTTTCTTTTTTTATCTACTAGACTATGTGTTTACAGTTTAAATCGAATAGTACAAAGGATATAGGTCCTCTTCAATATGATTATCGCCTTTGAAATCACAAGTCAGTTCCACTTGGCCCAACCATCTTGAATAAAAGAGTCCTAACTAATGCCCAAACTGAAATGAGTAAAAAAATGAATAAAAATAGAGACATGAACAAAACCTTGGGTATAAATGGACGTACAAATAGATAGGTACATATGCAAAATGCATAGGGGTGAAGAAAGTGTGCGCGGCCCCTTGAACTCCACAAAAATCTTTCTGCCCCGGCCATTCTTTAAATTAACCTTCATCTACAAACAGATTTCTGCTTGTAAATTTGATATTTTTTTTTTAACAGTAATAATTTCCACCCATTTTGGTAAATTGAAAACGACTACTGAAAAGTCTAAACAGAGAAATATTGGCAGAGTGCTGTACATTATATGCTTTCCTTTGCACAGGTACAGACTGCCAACATAAATGGTTAAATTATAAACAAATTAATGCTCCATGAAATTGGTAAATTCATAACAAGTTTTGATTTTGATTCCAGAACTCCACTTGGTCTGAACTATTATTCTGAAATTCATAACATTCTTTTATTCAAATATTGAATTACATATTTAGTCCACGTAATTACTGATATGTAATTTCGTGAACTCGACACGTTTTATTATATTCCACCTTCTAAACTTTTTTTCTGGTAAATTACCTTTTATAGTTTTAGTCAAATTATCTGGTCTTTTATTGTTTTGAATTAGAAACATTAAATTAATTTGTACTTTTCTGTAGACTACGACATCCCCACAGTTTCAAAAGTTAATTTTTTTTTCACTTGATCAATTATTACATTATTAAATTACTTATGTATTATGTATGAAAAGATCTATTTGATTATAAATAAATTTACAAAGAAAATCAACTATCAAATATTAATATTAAATTAAAATAAAATAATATATATCCGAATGAGAATTAAACGAAAATCTCTTATTCATGAGACTTCAATTTAACCAACGGGGGCGCCTCATTGGCGGTTTCGAAAATTAAATTAAATAATGTAACTTTGACTTATATAATTAATACTAGTGATAGATTTGGGTATTTATAGAGCGAGTGTTGACAGATAGTGTATTGGAGCGCGTGGGCGTCCCTACTGTGACAGGAAGAAGTGTCTGAAATATTTGAAAGGGCCGAGGGAATGGTTTTATTACTTCTGAGTTCTTTTGAGTTTTGAGGAGCAAACAGACACAAAATTCTTTTCTTTTTCTCTTTAAGCATAATATAATAATAATAAATAATAATAATAATACCTATTGGATGGACAGACAGACAGAGAGACAGACTATGATCTTTTCAAGACGTTTACTAGACGAGACGAGACGAGACTTATCTCATAACCAAAATGACAAAAAAAATTAGTAATTTGTACCTTTTTCTGTATACCCTAGACTTTAGACTCTCCCTCCAAATCTCCAATGGATAAGATGGATACATATACGGAGTAAAACTAAAAATTTATGACTACTCAATCTTTTCTTTATATTACATTTATAATCCATATGAGTGTAGAATTTAACGGTAAATTCTTTGTCAGTACAAATGTTTTCAAAATTAATGCTGAAAAGCAAAGAGCATATGAAATTCAAGTGTTTCCAATCCTTTTCCCAGTTTTTTTTTTTTTTTTTTTTTTTTATCGAGATAAAAAAAAAGTAAAAGAGAATTTATCCCAAAAAAAAGGTAAAATGTTTGCTACTGTCTCTGTCCCAAATTATTTGTTCTTTTACATATTTTCAAACATATTAAGGTACCTATTAAATAATCTCAGTTTTAGGGAAAAATAAATTACTCCCTCTGTCTCAAATTATCTGTCGCTTTAGGATTTTAATACACATTAATAACATATTTTAGGTACTTTTAGAGAAAAAGTAAGAGAGATAGTGTAAAACTTGAATGACGTGTAAATAGCTAATGGTGGGATAAATAAAGAATAAGAATATTTGAGGTATATAATTTATTTTTTCCATAAAAGTGAGGCTATGTAGTAGGTACCTTAATATATGTGAAAGCATGTAAAATGACACTTAATTTGGGACAGAGGGAGTATATTCCTAAAATACCCTTATCCTTTACACTACAAAAAAATTTAACTTTAGTGATAAAATTTTATGTGACAATGTTAAAGTTGTCACTTCTTATATATATTAAGTGACAAGAACTCAAATATTATCACTAAAACTGTTTTCATAAACGTACTAGTGACAAGAATTTTAAAAAAGTTGTCACTATTGACATTTAGCGATACCCCAAAAGTGACAACCAAAAAGTTGTCACTAAACCATAGTGATAATATTTATTGTCACTAGGTTGTCACTAAAAGGGTGTCGCTAATTGTCAATTGTGATAACTTAAATCACCATATATTTATCATTAATAGCTATTAGTGACAACTTAAAAACATATTTTGTCACTATTACACTTATCACCATTATTATTATGACAAAATTAAAATATTTATCACTAATTGCATACAAAGTGTGACAACTTCTACATTATCACTTAATTTTTTGTCACTTAAGCTCAATTTTCTTGTAGTGTTATTTATCCCACCATTAGCTATTTACACGTTATTCAAATTTTACATTCTCTCTCTTATTTTTTCTCTTATATACATAAAATATGTAATTAATAGTGTATTGAAATCCTAAAGTGACAAATAATTTGAGACAATTTTTTTCTTTAAAAGGATATATAATTTGGGACAGAGGGAGCATTTTCTAGGATAGATGAACGAGGAGATAGTAGACCTAAAGAAATGTAGTGGGTCTGTTAATTTCGTTTATAAATAATAATTTCGGAGGTTTATAAAATGTTAGAATTATTTAAAGTTTCGTATTAAAAAAATTAGAAATTCAAAGAATATCGAAAGCTCTTTCAAAATCAAAAGAAATAGATTGAGTAAATTTTCACAATTTTGTTAGAAAAAGAAAGGGACTTTTGCTCATCACCCACCAAATTTTTTTTCGGGAAAAACATGTATGTGCCTCCTAGAAGCACCAAATGAGTGCACTTTATCCTCTGATCATTTTTTTTTTATAATTTTAAAGGGTAAAAACATCACTCAAGGGGACTTAGTGCAGTTACTAAAAACATTTGGGGGTTAAATGCACACAATTTAAAAATATTCAAATGTGACTTGCAATTTAAAAAGATAAAACGTGGTTATAAAAGAATATATAGTTATACTTTTGTACGAAAAATCAAATTTACAAGTTTCTTTTCTTTCCTTGAAGAGAAAATTTACAAGTTCTTTACCAAATTTTTCGTTTGTTCTAATTAATAAAGTTTTTATTTACTTACAATATCTCAATTGAAATAAAGAAATTTGAAAGTATAGTAATAACAATAAAACAAATATTACAAGATTAAAATTAAATTAAGATGTAATTATCAAGATTGTACTTTGAAATGTTAATAATCAGAAACTTAAATTAATAAAATTTAATGCACTTAGGCTCCCAAAAGTTTCAAATTATTGTACTACCAAAATATTGACCATGAACAAAGTGCACTGTCAAGTTTCTTCGATCATAGGGAAAAAAATACAAAAATAAAAAATTTGGGGGGAGGGGTGACGTGCAAAAATCCCAAAAGGAAAAGAAAACAAGTCACAATTTCGTTTTGTTTACCTTACTTCCCGTGCCTTTGCGAAAAAGAGAGTGACGTTAGGAGCAGCTCCCCACACGAATGACAAGAAGAGGTACAGAGAATTGCATGCCGCGCACATCTTCAGACAGCTATAATCCACATTTATCCCATTAGCCTAGCCTAGCCTTGCCTCACGCGCCTAGGAACTGCCAGACTCCAACATCGACCCGACCCGACCCGAACACAAAATTAAATAAATACTCTACTAGTAAAGAAAAAAAATATTCTTGGAGGACGAGAATTATTTTTCATTCTTCCAGCTTAAATGCTGACCCAATTCTCTGCAGATTCAGTCACGCGTTGATACTGCTGCAACAAAACTCCGAAACTCGAATCACGCGCATTTCAGCGCGTCGAACGACTACCCACCTTCGCGACTAAGATTTCTTACATATACTGTGGACCTGCGGTACTTCCCTAAGCCAGTAAGCCATGTCTTAGCTTATGGTCAAACGGTGCATTCCACATTATTATTATTTTTGTTGAAGGTTTTTGTTTGTTTGTTCTTAAAGGAAGCATAAGTTTATAAGAAGAAGATACTCTAATTTGGTCAGTTTTTGACTTGATTTCTATTTTCGAAAATAATTTGGCAAACGTTTTGGGCCTATTTGGATGGGTGTTAGTCTGGTTTCATGGGTCTCAGTTTAAAAAAAATTGTTTGGATAATTTTGTTGAAATCTTTGAAAATTTATTTGGTTAGGTTTTGAATGTTGAATTTTGTGGTTCTAAAAAAGTTTTGATTGTATATTTATGAATGGATATGTGATGACTCATTTGAAATGATTTTAGTCCGGTCTCGCGCTGCTAATTTTACCTTTCTTGTTAATGCTTGTTGAAGTAATTATTTTATTAAAAGGGTATTTTGGGATTTGTGCTTCAAAATATTGGTTGTTTATTACATTTCTTAATTCGTGTATAATCTTCCAAAACAACAAATAAAAAAACAGAAAGAGCATAAGTTTAAATATTATTAGGCTTAAATTTATAAGTAGACACTTGGGTTCAAATTTTATTCAAAATGGTTTTAACCAAATTTCGTTCAGGATGCGAGACTGAATCAAAATATAACTATATGGACCTTATATAAAAAGTTAGGGATAATTCCAAAAATACCGTTCAAAGTGTAGTTGCACACTGTAGGACTTGTTTGCAAAATCCTACTAACCCATATTATTAAGTTTTTGACTCTTAAAAAATTATTTATATACTAGTATATATTGATATATTGCATCTTCTACCAAAAAACAAATACTAAGAGTTCATTTTGACTAAAAGAATTCACAATAGCCATTATTCATAAGGTGGAGTTTTCAGCAACTTAAAGAAAATCACCTTTTTATTGTTAACAGAAGCAATAATTTTGTAAAACTAACTTTTGAATTAGCTTATCCGAAAATAGCTGAAAATGATATAAAAGCAGAAGTAGCAAAATGAAGCTGCTTTTAGCTTTTGATGACATTTTTTAGCATATAAATTACAACACCACTTGCTTCTAACATATTTTCTTTTATAATGTAAACGTCAGAATCTTGAAAAATTCTTGTCCAAGTCTGGCTTGGCCAAATCCATCTAACCACCATGCAAGTGTATTACACTTGCTTTGTGATTGGTCACTATCCTGGGAGTTACATCCAATCCCAAAACAAGCATATTACATTTGCCATGTAGTTGCTTTGGGTTCGGCCAAACCCGGTATGGGTAAGAATTTCCCAAGAAACTTTATGTTCTCAATTACATTTGTGAAAGGTAATATTGTAGAAGAAGTTCCAAACTAATTAGTAATTTTATATTTTCGTCTCAAACTATATATAACCTCATCGAATTTCGTTCGTAATTTAATATTTTTTTGAAATATCGTCCCAAACTAAAGTACTAATTTTTTATTTTTCGTCCCAAACTATATCAACTCGCGAATTTCATACTGTAATTTATCGCTTTGTATGAATTTAGTCCCAATATTAAATTTTCAATTTAATAGAAATTACGGTTCAATTTTGTAATTAGTTTGGGACGAATTCTGTAATATTATATAATTATTCATGTTAAAATTTACCACGTCATGACACTTAAGCAGCCATCGGTAATTAACGAATAAATGCGCAATTTTCGTCTCATAATTAACGGTGAGACGATATTCCAAAAAAATATTAAATTACGGGACGAAATTCGCCAAGTTGATATAATTTGGGATGAAAATCCAAAATCCGTGATTAATTTGGGATAATTTTTGCAATTTTGCCTCTATGAAAATTGCAAAAGTTTCTAGTCCAAGTAAAGTTTAAGGGCTTGTTTGTTTGGCGTTTCTAAAAAAAATTTCATGTTTAGGAAATGTCAAACAAACATGTTTTATACTTTTTGAAATAAATTTTTCATCTCTCAATTTTTTCAAACTTCTCTCTCAAAGCCAAACAAACAATAAATTTTTTTTTTCTAAACAAATTATATACAAACTCTACTCTGATTTGACAAAAAGTAACATATCTCTTAACACATTTATCTCACATAATAAACCTGATTTGACATAAAATATTATACATCTTAAACCTACAACATAACTCTTCTAAAAAAACATACACCTATTTTATTTCTTAAACCACTCTCTCAAAACTAAAACACACAACTTTACACAAATTAAAATTATTTCATGAACAACTATTACTCTCCCAAACTACTTCCCAAACACCAAACAAACATGCTCTAAACATTTGAAAATTTTAATTACTCCTATTATATAAAACATGTTTCTAATTTTTGCAACCAAGTACTCATATAATCCAAAATTCCTTCTTTTAACTACAAAGTCTTCATATCCTTGTTTTTCGGTAATTGGTTAGAGAGTTTCTCATTTTGTATTGATATTTTCTAGGTTAATATTTGCCCAAATCAGGTTTATCGAACCCAAAACATTCACTTAGCAAGTGCAACATACTTGTTTTGAGATTAAATAACACTCAACTAATCACAAAATAAGTATATCATAAGTACTCTTTGGTTGAATGGGGCTGCCCATACCCAATTTGAATTAAAAAGTTTCTTGAACTAATTTTTAAAAAAAAATTGTCACTCTCACTTTCTATTATCAACAATAATAGTGTCAATAATAATAACAACAATAATAATATTTTAAAATGAATTATAATAATACTAAATTTTACTTTCCCAAATATACTTAAAAATTTAAAATTAATAATGCTATATATTTAATTTAAAATATATTTTTATTAAATCTTACACAAAATTAATAAACAAATTTGTCCATTTTAAATTTTTTATTTTAATTAAATAATTAAACAGCCTTGAGCACAATCCTGGGGCGCTCCGCATGGTCTCCACCCAACCCCTTGTGGGTAGGAATTGCCATTTGAATTGATCCGTACTGAGGTTTATGGTGGTGTTTGGGACTGCTTCTTCAAATGGAGAAGTAATTGCTTTTGCTTAAATTTTAAAGAAAGTACTTTTATAAATAAGTAGGGGTGTTTGATTTTTTTTAAAATAAGCAGCTTAAAGCAAAATAGTAGTGTTTGGTTTCACATGAACTTAAAAATTCTACTTGCTATACATTTGTACAAAAAGACATAATTGCCCTTAACCTTAATTAATACATGATTCTGACACAAATTTATGAATCTCATGCCATAAAAAAAGGTTTCAAAAAGAAAGGAATTCAATTTGCCGTAATTAACATTAAATCAATTCAATTTCTTCTTGTATTCCCTTCGACGATAGTATTGGAGGTAGTTGATTTCATTAAAATTCCTCTTAGCCTAGAATGTGAAAGAATTAGACATTACAAAAAAAATTAATTTAGTGATAAAATTTTATGTGACAATGTTAAAGTTGTCACTTCTTATATATATTAAGTGACAAGAACTCAAATATTGTCACTAAAGTAGTTTTTATAAACATATTAATGACAAGAATTGTAAAAAAGTTATCACTATTGACATTTAACGATACCCCAAAAGTGACAACCAAAAAGTTGTCACTAAACCATATTGTCTCTAAAAGGGTGCCACTAATTGTCAATAGTGACAACTTAAGTCACCGTATATTTGTCATTAATAGCTATTAGTGACAACTTAAAAATATATTTTGTCACTATTGCACTTGTCACAATTATTATTATGACAAAATTACTATTTTTATCAGTAAATGCATACAAAGTGTGACAACTTCCACATTATCACTTAATTTTTTTTGTCACTTAAGCTCAATTTTTTTTGTAGTGAGAGCCTTATATTTTTTTGTTTATTCATTTGAAGATCTCCATATCTACTCATCCACATAGAAGGAGGATGAATTGATGAAAGGAGAGGTTGAACAACTATAATAGCAGCCGCATAATTAGAGGAAAAGTTGAATTAGGGTTTGAAAGTAATAGGAAAATGTTACTGCCTTTTATGTCCATATATAAGGGTAGTATTGGAATATAATTAAAAGTTGGAGGATGAAAATGTCCAAAAGCTGCTTCTATATTATTACAATTTTGCCACCAACACAAGAAGTAGGTCATGACTTGCTTCTTTGAAACTCCGTTGAGTTGCTAAATTTAAGCAGAAGCAGATGCAAAAGCTGGACTTCCGAACATTAAAAAACTGCTTTTGGGCCCACCAAAGTTGCTTTTGCTTCACCAGAAGAGTCCCAAACACCACCTATATTGTTTGTTGTTTTTAATATTTTTACTTCTTTTCCGATTATTATTAATGATGAGTGGGAGCAGAGCTAAATTAATAGACATTGTACATGTATTATTTTATTTTAATAACTATTAATAACATGGGAGATGTTTAAAATTATTTAAATTTCAGCAAATTTCTCTTTAATTCTACATAGCCTCAGGGATGTGAATGCACTTGTCACCTTCTTCAAATGTAAAACTAATGGAAAATTACTAATTTAGTTTCATATCCATATTTATTAAATTAAAATGGAAAAACATTTAATTATGAACTAGAATGAAATTTTACTTTCACATAAAGCACAGTGAGATTTATCGTCATTAATGTAATAACACTAGATAAAAAATACTTATTATAATACTATAGATGTATATTTGTCAATGATTAATATTATGAAACACTTGAAAAAGCAAAGTGACAAATTAATTTGAAAAATTAAAAAGTTCTTATCTCATCTTCATGTAAAATTTAGAGTCACATTCACAACGAGTAATATAGTGAAATAAAGTCCAAACAAATTAGCAAATTTATGTTCGCTTTTCTCTAAAAAAATTCTCATATAAAATTTTAAAAATGATTAAATCAGATCTGCACATTAATACATATGCATATTTATAAAAAATTTGAAGTTTTCATTTAAAATCCGTACAAATATATAGCAAAAATGAGATTGGAGTCCTTCACATACGAAAAAAAAATACATAGTGTCCAACATTTTAATATTATTATCTACTAGATTACACAAAAAGTATGAAAATTATCAAATCATAACAGCTTAAATAAAAATCAACGAAACAAGATTTTAAATCCAAAAGAAAGGAAAGACAATTGGTCCATTCATGATAGAAAAAGAAAATCATTAACAAAAAATTTAATGCTATTTACTACAAATAAGAATAAATACCAGGTCTAAGTAAGAATTTTCCATATTTAAGATGTAAACTAATTTAATTCATTTCAAATGTTCTTCCTCTATTAGTAATTAATAATTATTAATTCATTTCAAATGTTCTTCCTCTATTAGTAATTAATAATTACTGTAATTCTTACACTTGGATTCTGTGCCCATTACAGCCAGATACATTTCACAACAATTAATGGCGATTGGATTACACCGCCATTCCCACAAATGTAAATTGTAAATGAGCTGTTTTTTCAAAAAAATTCATCTCAGTTTTAAACACACACAAAACCCAACTCACATTTATCTCCCTCTGTTTTTTCCTCTGTTTTCTTAAAACAACTCTTTTGCTTTTTTTCACCATTAATAAACCAAACAAAAAAAAAAAAAAAGAAGGAGAAGAAGAAAGAAGAAGAAGTGACTACACATGAGCAACAACAGTAAAGAGAAGCTTGTTGTGGAGGTTGTGGCGGCGCACAACCTCATGCCAAAAGACGGCGAAGGTTCTTCTTCACCATTTGTAGAAGTCGAGTTCGAAAACCAAAGACAAAAAACCCAAGTCAAATACAGAGACCTAAATCCCGTCTGGAACGAAAAACTCGTTTTTCACGTAAACGACGTCGCAGACCTACCTTACCGTACACTGGAGGTGAACGTATTCAACGAGAAGAGATCCAACAACAGCAGAAATTTCTTGGGTAAGGTTCGGGTTTCGGGTTCAAGTATCGCTAGAGAAGGTGAAGAGGTTCCTCAGCTTTACACGCTGGATAAAAGAAGCCTCTTTTCTCATGTTAGAGGTGAGTTAAGTTTAAAGCTATATCTTTCCACTAAAGAAGAGGTTAAACAAGTCATTAATAATAATGTAAATGGTGGTGGTGTGGTTGTTTCCGGCGCCAGCGCCGCCTCCGGTGGTGGGATTTCCAAGAAAAACAAAAAAATGCAACAAGGTGGTAACTTGGTTGTGCCTAAGCAAATGGGCCTGAATATGGGCCAAGATGGTAATAAAATGGGCTTTGGGTTACTGAACCAGGCCCAGTTAAAGCCTGTAGACCCTACTAATGATAT
Source organism: Penstemon barbatus (assembly GCA_003313485.2). NCBI lineage: Eukaryota > Viridiplantae > Streptophyta > Magnoliopsida > Lamiales > Plantaginaceae > Penstemon > Penstemon barbatus. Next base: position 2,418,223 of record CM064881.1, on the reverse strand, counting down.
GAAGCCTGTTGTTATTACTAGCGTTCCTGGGCCGGTTATTCCGGCCGCCGCCCTGCCACGTGGACCTATGGGTGGTTTTCATGGTGGTGGTGGGGTTTCAAGTGAGTATGCTTTGAAGGAAACAAGTCCACACCTTGGTGGCTTAAACAATGATAAATCTACCTCTACTTATGATTTAGTAGAGCAAATGCAGTATTTGTATGTTAGAGTTGTGAAAGCTAGAGAAATTTCAGTTTTTGGCGGTGGTGAGGTTGTTGCAGAGGTGAAACTTGGGAACTATAAAGGGATTACTAAAAGGGTTTCTTTAGGCAATCTAGAATGGGACCAAATCTTTGCTTTCTCTAAAGATTCCATACAATCATCTGTGGTGGAGATTTTTGTGAAGGAGAGTAATAAAGATGAGTTCTTGGGTCGTGTTTGGTTCGATTTGAACGAAGTTCCGAAAAGGGTTCCACCAGATAGTCAGTTAGCTCCTCAGTGGTATAGAATGGAGGATAAGAAAGGTGAGAGGTCTAAAGGTGGTGAGGTTATGGTGTCTATATGGTTTGGGACTCAAGCGGATGAAGCTTTTGCGGAAGCTTGGCATTCAAAGGCTGCAAATGTGCATTTCGATGGCTTGTGTTCGATTAAGTCAAAGGTTTATTTGTCTCCCAAATTATGGTATTTGAGAGTTGGTGTAATTGAAGCACAAGATGTTCTTTTGGGGGATAAAGGTACTTCTTTGAATATGATGAGGTATCCGGAGCTCTTTGCAAAGGTTCAAGTTGGCAACCAAGTTTTAAGGACTCGAGTTGCGGGTCCTACTGCAAGTAGGAGCCTTTCTAATCCTTCTTGGAATGAGGATTTGATGTTTGTGGTGGCGGAGCCGTTTGAGGATTATTTGTTGATTTCGATTGAGGACCATTTGGCTCCAAATCGAGATGAAGTTGTGGGGAGGGTGATTTTACCAATTAGCCATATTGAGAGGAGACTAGATGACAAGTCGGTTGTTTCTAGGTGGTTTAATCTCGATACTCAATTTAGCAGCCCGAATGACCCGAAATCCGTGGTGAGATTTGCCTCCAGGATTCATCTTCGTGCCTCACTAGAGGGGGGCTACCATGTGCTAGACGAGGCTACAATGTATAGTAGTGATGTTCGACCGACTGCAAAGCAACTTTGGAAGCCACATATCGGAGTTCTTGAAGTTGGTGTTTTGGGTGCTTCCAATCTTATGCCAATGAAGATCAAGGAAGGCAAAGGTGGCTCGACAGATGCGTATTGTGTGGCAAAATATGGGCAAAAGTGGATTCGAACTCGAACCGTGGTCGATAGCTTAGCCCCCAAATGGAACGAGCAATACACTTGGGAAGTCTTCGATCCTTGCACGGTAATCTCAATCGGGGTATTTGACAACTCGCGAGTCGACAAAACTACGATAAACGGAGGTTCGAACCGAGACATTCGCATTGGGAAGGTCCGGATCCGGCTATCGACTCTCGAGTCAGATAGAGTCTACACTCACGCTTACCCTTTACTAATGTTGCACCCCTCGGGAGTTAAAAAGATGGGAGAGCTTCACTTGGCGGTTCGATTCTCGTGTGCTAATATGTTCAATGTGCTTCATATGTACACCATGCCATTGCTACCGAAAATGCATTATGTGCAGCCGTTGTCCGTGAACCAATTGGATAATTTACGGTACCAAGCTATGAATGTGGTGGCCTCTAGGCTTAGTAGAGCGGAGCCTCCTTTGGGACGAGAAGTCGTAGAGTACATGCTAGACCACGACTCACACATGTGGAGCATGAGAAAGAGCAAGGCTAATTTCTTTCGGTTAACTAACGTTTTGGCTTGGTTTGTTGCCATGAGTAGGTTGCTTGAGATTTTGAAAACGTGGCATAAACCTGTTTACTCGACGATGTTCTTGATCGCTTTTTTGGTACTTGTCTTAATTCCGGAGCTTATTATTCCCTGCATTTTGCTTACATTAGCTGCGGTGGGGCTATGGAGGTACAAGTCTAGGCCAAGGCACCCTCCTCATATGGACACTCGACTCTCGTATGCGGAAAGTCTACATCCGGATGAGTTAGATGAAGAGTTCGATTCATTTCCTACTAGTCGAAGTGCGGAGATTGTTCGAATGAGGTATGATCGGTTAAGAAGCGTGGCTGGGAGGATTCAGACTGTGGTTGGTGATATGGCAACACAAGGGGAGAGATTTCAAGCGTTGCTGAGCTGGCGAGACCCAAGGGCCACATTTTTGTTTGTGATACTTTGCTTGGTGGCTGCATTTGGGTTCTATTTGGTGCCAATTAGGTGGGTGGTGGCTCTATGGGGTTTGTATTTTTTGAGGCCTCCAAAGTTTAGGAACCGTATGCCGTCGAGTCCTGTTAGCTTTTTCAAGAGGCTGCCTACAAATGCTGATAGTTTGTTGTGAACTGCATTTAGGGTTTAGAGTTTGCACAGTAGACTTATAATATTATATGTTGGTGGTGGCAGTCTTTTGTTGTAATTTGTTTAAGGTGGTTGCATTTCTAGGATGTTTTTTGAGTGTTGTAAGCTGCTGTTGGGTAAATGGTGCTTGTATTTGATGCTTTTGGGCGTTTGGTACCTGTTTCTACTGGCGAATTTAATGAATGTCACTGTTATTGCACTTTTGTTTGCATTAAATTGAATTGGTTTCATTCATGGGACACTTTCTGCACAAGTATTTATTTACCTTCTGTTTCTACTCTACAGTCAGTACTCAGTATTGAAGAGTAATTGCCTAATCTGAAAAGTGGAAATGCAAGTTACATGGTTTCATTTTCATGGGAATCCATTTGCACAACTACTATTGTAGCTTTTGTTTCTACAGTCGAGAGTAATGCCTAAACTGAAAAGTGGAAATCAAAACAGGTTGTTCTATATTTAATTCTACTTGATTTGGGTTCAATTGCATGGAACTTTATTTTTTTAATATCTAGTAGATTGTGTATTTATAACTCGAATCGAAGAGGACAAAGGGTATAGGCCATTTCCACTCAAGTTTGATTCCACATATTTGAAAATCAAATTAAACTATAGTTATAGTAGATATTATTTTTATGTGTTAAATTAGCAAAAGTTCTTATAACTCGATTGAACCTTTGATAATTTGTGCAATTATTAGATTAAAACTGAATCAGTGATAAATGACAAAAATAAAAAATAAAAATAAAAAAACGCTTATTTAGTATGTTAATTATTAAAATCAAGAATCAAACACAACCTAAAATACAAGTGATGGGCCTGGAACCATAAAGTTTAAGCTACCCAAAGATAAAGCCCCTAAGCTAAGTTTGATCTTTTAATATTAGTGAACCCTAAATAAAACATTTTACCTGTATTTTTTATTTTTTTCCTGTTCAGTTTGATTTTTCTTATTTTTTTCTTCCTTGTTGAAAACAGAAAAGAAATATGATTGAAAGTGAATGAGATCAAGGCAAGTATTGCAACAGGTATACAAGAACATCAGTCCAGAAAAACCCTGTAAAAAACACTAGGACAAATAGACCAAGTTGATGACCAGATGCTGTCTTCACAGAAGAACTGCGGCTACCACTTGGTATCTCTACACTAAAAAAGAAATCAAACGATGATCTGTACGCCGCGGAAGACCAGTTCTTGCTCCCAAGGCTCTGCACCCAATACCAGCCTGAAATTTAGCACAACTAAGATTAACAAGCCACTCCCACACAACCTCTATTCGATTAAAATATGTAATAATTTTGAAGTTTGAACTAACAATAATACTACATGATGAACAGGTTAAACTTACCACTTGAGAGGCAAAAGGCAACATCTTCTCTGGCGGCATATCAGCGCAAATAGCTATAAGGAAAGGATAGGATCAATGCCAAAAATTAGAATCAAATAGTAGAATCTATTGATAATTGTTAATATAAACTAGTTACTAACCGTAAAGAACTGCTCCAATGAATGAATCACCAGCACCAGTTGTATCGACAATTTCTGTGGAAGGAATCTTCTCCGCTGTTCCTAACAGAAGCCTGCCGACAACAGTCCCTATCCCCTTGGCACACAACTTTGCCTCACTCTGAAATATAAAGTTTCCCGTGGAAAGAAATTATGGGACAAAAAGGTTATCTCACAAATTATGGGACATGTCTAACTTCATTAGGTGAACATAATGGATATTAGCAGTATGACATTGAAGATCAGAGAATATGGTTTAAGTATGTACATCATATTTACAACCACCGCATTCTAGAAACTTGCATTTAATATCTGAGGTCTGGACCCCCAAAACTACTATTACCACATAAAATTCACAAGGAAGAAAAACATACATAACAGGCATGTTCCATGATATATATAACGAAGCCCGAAATGTGGATGCAGCCCCACCGCAATTTGGTTATAGTAGACATTTTTAACAACGAGGAGAAAAGTCCATCAATGAGCCAGTAAAGTCTTCACCAATGAATACTAAAAGAACTAGAACAAGAGGATTTATTTATGCAGGGAGATTACCGATGCGATACATGTTGGTAAGGTTGTGTAACTATCCTTTTTCTCCTTCAGTGTCTCCAGTATGTTATCTATATCCACTTCTTCAGACTGAACATCATCTAATAACAATTTAATGTTTAAAAAAAAAGTCAAATACACACTTCCAATTACAATATCTGATGTAGAACTAATAATTGAAAGGATAAAAAAGAAACACTCACATACCACTTATAGACCTCTCCAACATTATGCAACCATCTTCACCCAACGTGACTATCACAAATTTTATATTTGGCAACTTTAGAAGCATCGCGACAAGAGCGCTAGGGATAGATGGCGCATCTGTCCATTCCTGTGCGGAACAAAAAAGAAACAAATACTTACCTAATTTTGCAATGAAATGGCTAAGAATTAACTAGAAGTACAATTGAAAGGTCTTGCATGACAGTCCGAGTCATCACTGATTTCAGCATTTCTAAGTCCAATAACAATGTTTTTGTTGTTAGGAAATACTTATTTCCTGTCAATGGAGACTTTCTATGTTATGTCACTCAAGTGTTGCATGGAAAGATTCTGTTTACCTGAAAGGAATATAAGTGATGGGAATATAAATGACGGTTCAACTGAACCAATCAAATATTAACTATGTGCTAGAAAAACAAATGGCTCATAAGAGATTAATATATTACTTTTTGACTTCCTAAAATTTAAAATTTTTTAAAAAAAGAAACTTTTCGGAGCAGGTAAATCGAGCCCCTGAAAAATTACATGTAGAAATCAGCAAAATAAGAGTCCATAAAACTAAACAGATGGCTCATAAGTGCTTACTATATTATTTTTTGACTTCCTAAAATTTAAAATAAAATAAAAAATGAAACTTCTTGGAGCACGAAAATCGAGCCTCTGAAAATTTACATGTAGAAATCACCAAAATAAGAGTCCATAAAACAAAACAAATAGCTCATAAGTGCTTAATATATTATTTTTTGACTTCCTAAAATTTAAATTTATCAAAAAAAAAAAAAAAAACTTTTCGGAGCTCGAAAATCGAGGCCTAAAAATGATGAGTAGTAATTATACGCCTAATAGTAATCTGAATCAAAACCAATCCATAGGAACCCAAGTGAGCTTTTACTAAAGAAAGAATGTTTAATAATCACTGAACCAATTCTTTGAAGGCTAGTAGAAAGAGAGAAGATAGAATTACAGGAGGAGGAGCTTACGTGATTTGCTACTGCAGTCACAAGGTTCATTTTTTGAATAAAATTCAAATGGCATAGTAGTACAGAAACTACACTGAAATATTTCACAGAGAAAGAGAATAATAAAGCATGCCTGTGGAAATTTGGCTGAGCATATACAATAGCTAGACAAACTCAAAAGATCATCCAGTCCTTCTCTTTTCTTTTCTGCGTCAATAAGAATAGGAATACCTCTGCGAGTTGCCTGCACTGGAATATCAAGACACGTGCTGTTTTCCAGAGAGAATGAACAACAAATGGCGAGGATGATCAACAAACATAAAGAAAAACATCAAGAAGCCAAGTGTTAATCACCTCCTGGGCCACAATTAGGGCAGTTTCATGCAGCCTTCCATCAAAATAGACTAGTTTTGCTCCATCCAATGCTGCTAACAAATGTGATTCTGTTAGATCATCAGGTATCATGGGAGGATATCCCGGAGTGTGAATACAAGTGCGAGTTTTCCTGAAATGCCACAGAATGATAATTATAAAGATATTGTGTTTCTCTGTCTACCAGCTTCTTTTACAAGGAAAACTTTCTTTCTTGCCTCCACAACCAAATGCAAATACTAAAAAATTACGACACTTCATCTCATGGCAAGTGAAACAGGGGTTCTCAGTGAACAAGCCTCCAGCCACTGAGTGCTATAGTGGTGTAGACTTTCATGTCTTACCTTTGATGAGGAGGAGGCTCTCTATAACTTAAACGGACGGCGTCTAGTTTAAATTAGAGCAATCTTATACTTGTGCCAAAACTCACGATCAAATTTGCGACAACTAATTTGGATCAACCGATTAAAACTCTAGCACAACAAACACGACTCTGGAAATATTTCTGCTTTTGGTATAATTTCAATTGAGGAATGAAACTATGATATAATATTATGTCTAAAAACACACACACGTGCACAACAACAACAAAAAAAAAAAGCAGCTTTTTTTAAGAAAATACAGAGCCAACAGAATATCAACTTAAGGCAGCACTGACTAAAGTCTCACGTTTGGTCATCAACAATGACATAGGTGAATGGTGAATTGCCCCCTTTCGAAACCTGAGAATAATAAGAATGCATTAAAAATTAATATGATATGAATGTTGTGCAAGAACACAAGGCCTGCAACTTCATGCTGACCAAAGTGGGCTTTAAGCAGATAAATAAAATTCTTACCCAGATCAGGTTTGACCGAACCCAAAGTAACTACATGGCAAGTGTAATACACTTGCTTTGGGATTGGATGTAACTCTCAGGAAAGTGACCAATCACAAAGCAAGTGCAATACACTTGCTAGGTGGTCGGATGGGTTTGGCCAAGCCAGGCTTAGACCAGAATTGTCCTATGCTCTCACCCTGTTCGGATTTGAAACCCAATATATTGGCAATTTGGGTATCACCATATCAGATGAACAGTAGTCATATTATAAGTAGGTTTCTATTTAAATTGCTTCAACTTTAAGCCTGTATCCAATGGGCCGGATGTAAACCTCACCAAGATTCCTTGTCGGTACCTTTGTAGAATTACACTAGCATGAAAGTATACTTAACTAGAATATAAAAAAAAAAAAAGGTCGAATGATATGCATTTTTCTGAATATCAGAGCTCTAAGACATTATAAAATAAAAAATAAAAAAAAAAGTAGAGTTCACTTTGTTACACATTCAATTAAAATTTCTATCACGGGGAGTGGAACTTGACCGATTAAATTTCTACGTCTTCCTTATTTTATGTTTCCCTGATTTTGCTCTATCTCCATTCATAGGTCTCACTGTAGGACAAGCATCCAAATCAAGAAGCAAGAATGTGAAAATAAGAAGATAGGGAAAAAACCTTGAGCTTTCTTTTAGACCTCGATATCCTTATTGAGCCTTAGTTCATTAACATACACCTATTGCATCTCAACCTTGGTGCAAGTATTAAGAAATTTGTTACTTGTGTTCAGTGTTTCTTACCAGTCTAAAAGTTATCCATTACTGTGGTTTGTCAACAAAACCTAAAACTATTTGGAGTGAAAGAAAGGAAACATCATAAAAAGTGAGTACAGAAATACAGGTATCTATCTGTATGATCCAAAAGCTGACCACAATAAATGATGAATCAATGCCCTCAGCCCCGAGTTCCTCCAATATTCCTTTACCTTGAGAGTCATCAGCAACCTACAGAACAAATGGCCAAACAAAAATTCTACTTAATATTTACTCCACCTGACCTGATCTAGTAAACTTAAACAGATGAGAATGAGATGATGAAGGAACCAAGAGACCTTGGAAATCAGCCTCGGATTTAATCCCAAACGAGCCGCACAAGTCAACGCATTCCCTGCATTTCCACCTCCTTCAACCTATCCAATAACAAAATAGTTGGGGAAATTTGGCAGAACTGAACTGAACTGAGATTAACCAGACAAGGAATTTCTGTAATACTACTACATAACATTGCTAGTGTAGGATAAACCATATCCAATTTGAATTATTTACCTTAGCAGTGGTGCTTCTAATCTTATCATCAGGCTTTGGATAAGAAGCAACCGCAGCCAAGTAATCCACCGTCACTGATCCCAAACCCAACTACATACATAATTGAAGCACAATTACAGCAATCAATTGATACAACGACAGATTTTTTAACTAACGGCACTTACAACAATGCGATTTTCAGGGAGAGGAGGCAGTGACATTTTAACCCTGCGATATTATCATTTTTTAGTTAAAAAGTTGGCAGTCACTTTTCCATTGAAGTTATGGTGGGTTTACCTTTGAGAAGAGGAAGCAGTGCAGAGAATTGGTGATGAAACAGAGGCCCGGGATTTCGCTAGATCTGAGTAGTGCAGTGCTATTGTTGTTGCCATTTTCGGTTATTATAATAATTTATATATATATATATGGTGTTTTCTTTTGTGTGCTCAGACTCAGCAGCATCAACTCAGCAGTGCAGTGGACTGGATGGGAGAAATAAATTCTTCAAGTATTTCTTTTCTAAATATCTTTATTTGTCCAACAAAATAAATACTCCCACTAGTTAAAAATTTCTTATTTTTCCGAAAATACTATGGATACAGTTGTTTTGCACCACACATTTTTTAGAGATCAAGTTAATATATATTTGAAATTGTTAATTATGACATTCATAAGACTATCTCATTGTTTACATCATGTATTGTATTGTATTAAAAAAAATTAATTGGGGAGTAAATTTGATATCTAATGGTTATAATTTTAAGTAATAAATTATAACCATTAGATATCAAATTTAAATCAACTATTGAACCATACAAATAAATTCATTTTGCATATATAACATAGTCCTCCAATTCCAAATTACAGCTTGCCTGTATGTTAACGATTTGTAAGATTAACAAAATTAGAAGAAGCCATTGAACCACCCCCTGCTCTTCCCCTCTCCAAAACGAAACCTCGCCCCAATTTCAAACACCTAAAACTACAACAAAAGGCCACTTATCTCATTACCAATGGTCCTTTGGTACTATACAATTTAAACCCACACACTAAAAAGAAGCTTCATACCCGGTACCATCGTTCCAAGCACGTTTCTTGAGGAGCCCCCCATCTTCACTCATACTCCCTTGCAATCTATATAATGCTCGTTTACTCCTCACAGTCCTCAAAGGGCCCGATCTATTACCATGCGTTATAGGCAAAGCAACACCACCCTCGACCAAACCTCTGTTTTCAAAATCTTCAAGAGGACCTGAACTATACTCCATGGTTACAAATGAAGAAGCTTGCCCGTGTCTAAAACGAGGGGTAGGGGTAATTTCTCCCGCATTCCACCAACTGCTATCTGAAGGAGCAAAATCGTCTTTGAAGTCTGAATTACGAGTAGAGGACTCCTTTAGACTACATGCATCTCCACATGTTTCGTCTGTATCATTGTAGATGAGCTTGAGTGCCTGAACGACTTCTCCCATGAATGGTCGATGAGTCACCTCTGGGTGAACGCACATTGAAGCAATGGCTGCAACCTTAGCCATGTCATCAAAACTATAGCTCCCGGCTAATGAAGGATCCACTAGCTGCTCAAGACCTTCTCGGTTGGTAAGAAGAGGTCGTGCCCAAGTCACGAGGTTTTCTTGTCCGGCAGGTTGAGACATGTCAACAGGTTTTCTACCCGAAAGCAACTCTAGTAAAACGACACCGTAACTGTAAACATCACTTTTCACAAGCAAATGCCCCGTCATTGCATATTCAGGAGCAACGTACCTGCAGTTTCCAATTTCAAGATATGATGTGGCATAATTACAGTGAGTGTCCAAAAAAAAAAAAAAAAATATTACAGTGAGTGTGAGTTTGTATTGAACTTTTGATAGAAGGAACATACATACCCGAAAGTTCCCATGACTCGAGTAGATATGTGATGACTTCCCTCTGTTGCTTCGCGTGCCAGACCAAAATCTGAAACCTTGGGCGTATAGTCAGCTTCTAGTAAAACATTACTCGCTTTAAAATCTCTGTGAATAACACGAGGATTGGAATCTTCATGAAGGTAAGCCAATCCTCTTGCTGCACCTAAAGCAATTTTTAATCGCGCATCCCAGTCCAGAGGTCCCTTGCTATTGTCAGGACCTGAAACATTTGCCTCGGGATCTTGATTTAAAATAAATAAACGTGTACCTTTGCTATGCTTTTACAAGTATGGATAATTTGACATTATGCCTTTTTTCCTTAGCTAAATGCAAAAACACCCCTTGGGTTATTTTTATTAGCCAAAAAAAAATACTTGTGTGTTTTTTTATTAGCAAAAAAACCCATTTGAAATTCATTCATAAATTATAGGGAGGCTTTTGTCATTTTTTAAGTGAACAGGGTGGTTATTGCCAATTTTCAAAGTTTAACAGGGGGGGTTATTGATAATTTTTTAGGTTAAGAGGGGTGTTTTTGCATCCTTTGGTGGAGGTATAATTGTCATTTAGGCTTGAGAGGGTTTTTTTTGCTAATAAAAATAAGCACATGGGTTCTTTTGATAGTTAGGCAAAGCGTAAGAGGAGGGGTGGTTTGCATTTCACTCCTTTTTTTCTCTTAATTCTGATTAAGTGAACAAAAACATAAGAAACCGAACAAAATAATAAGTATACCGTGTAAATGGGACTCGACACTGCCGTTCGGAACTAGTTCGTAGACCAAGCAGCGCGTGCTTTCTTCAACGCATATACCAATTAACTTAACGAGGTTGCGGTGATGTAAACGGCTCAGCATCTCGATTTCAGCAATGAATTCACGGTCTCCATTTTGATTGTCCCTCCTTAGTAATTTGACAGCAACCTCAATTCCATCTTCTATGATCCCATGATAAACACGTCCAAATCCTCCTTCCCCTAATACCTTTTTGAAGCTGAACTTTTCTGTAGCTTTCTCAAGCTCTATGAGAGTGAATGTTTTAACAGAAAGAACAGATGCAGGCATGGTATAAAGAAGTGAGGCTGACGTTGAACTGACTGGGCTACTTGATAGGATAGACCCAATTCCTGCAACACAAAATTTATGAAATAAGAAATAAAGGTTATCATTCCAATTTGATCTGATGTCCCCGAAGGGACAAATAAGAAATAAAGGTTATGACTACTAGCTAGCATGTTTAATAGTAAATATCAGCATCTGGCATCCAAGTCAGATGGGTAATCGAGGTTATTCGATCATAAATTTGTCAACAAATATATCAAACAGAAAAAAAAAATGTAAAAAGTGCTCTATATTATAAACATGAGAATGGCTGTTTATTTTATAGATTGCTCATGCTTGTTTATACTAATTCAGTATTGACATTAATGTAAACCAAGGAAAACACACAAGAGTAATTTAATTTCTCTTGCAGTTGACCACATACCTGACACCAAAAACCCCGACACAAGCAAAAGGAGGTATCGAAATGGCATTATTCATCTATACGTGGAAGCATACATGTTGTTGGAAGTGTTAAAGATAATCAGAATCGTGTGTTATATTCTGGTATTAGGAATGTTAGTTGATTGTGTTTTAGTAGTATTAGGTGATGCTATTTTGATTGTGTTTTAGTAGTATTAGGTGATGCTATTTCAGTAATATGCTCTTGTACCTTCATGTATAGAACACTCAGGAATACTATTGAATGATAAACCTATTCTCCTATTTTTCTACAGGATGAACAATGAATTTTGCATCAGTGATTGATACGTTAATGTGATGAAAGGAACAGCAACTTTCTTGTATCTCATTCTCTGCAAATAACTTCTGAAACACGTATTCATATCTATAGATCGTTCCCTTCTAGACAAGTTAACCAACAATTACATCCTGCAGACTTACCAGATCTTTTGTTTATAGACGGTGTGAAAACTGGACCAACAGCACTGGATGGTCCCCCCGCCTTCCTGCACTTCAATAGGACAGCAACTGCGGCACAACAAACCACCAAGAGTACGAAAGAAGATAAAACGATGATAAAGATTATTCGAGGCCTCATTTTCTGGTTTTTGCCAACAAAATCTGCAGTAATAGGCTCCTGCTGATTTCCAATACTTCCACTAGGACCCAAAATGGTAGATGGTGGTGTAGACGGGAGCCCTGTATAACAAACCTTTTATTTTTCTTCAAGTTAAAAAATAAGGTAGTTGTATGACGAGTATAAAAACTAGATTTACCTGGATAATTAATATACAATATGTCATAGTCGCCAAAAAGGGTCCTATTCAGAGGCACTTTCTTATGCAAAAATCTGTGATAGGTCAGGATAGCAGTTGTATTATCAAATTTCTCACCCAGAGGAATTAAATTAATATCAACCACTGCTCTTTCCTGGTTTTGACTATCAGAAACCGCACCAATAATTGCCACCTGGCTTTGTTTAAGATAGGTGCCAGCTGCAAGCTCTATCTCTAGCTCGGTGACCTCAGGGAAGATAGCATAGAGGGGTACCCCTAGCAGAAGTTTGATTTTCATTGGAAATACACATGCACAAGGTGAACCAAATGGAGCTGAGGTGAGTGGCTCTGTGCAAGTTTGACCACAACCTGCCAGGTTAATGGAACTATAATTAATTACATGAAAAGTAAAGGAAAAGTAGAAGACTTGCTCATTGTGGAAGATTCTTGGTGTTTATAAGGGCAACTCCATGTACAAAAAAGGATCGCATATGCTTAATACAACAAATATGTCGCTCCTGACTTCTTCAGTGAGAATTCCAACGAAAAGAGGTGTACAATATTAAGGTCATAACAACTAGAAGACCAATCTATAAACTGACGTCGAGCAAGAATGAGGCCCTTGGATCCTCAAATTTATAAAGGCAAGAATAGAAGTGATACACTCGTTGAAGTTTTCACAAGCTTAATGGATATTTGCTACGAACCCTACTTGTAGCAATTGCTCTTCTATTCCTTTTTATTTCAACTGGTGGCAAAATGTTTGCCATCCAGCACATACTTTTGTGCTTAAAAAGGTACCATGCTGGAGTGAGCTGATTTCTGACGCAGAATTGGCTCAACTTTCTGATGGCTTCTCGTCTATTTTTTTTACATTCATGCTTGAGCCACCTTAAGGATACGTTAGAATATTCTTTTGAACCCATCTACATTTTATGCAACGAAGAATTACACCAGTGCCACCAAAAGGGGAAAAAAAGTGTATGAAGTAAGTCATTGAGAAGCATCAATTGAGTGTTGTCAACTTAAAAAATAGATCATGTTTCTTAGTGTTGTCTTCCGCCGTTATGCTGTGATATACTCTTTTGCTAACCAGTAAGCTTGATTCTTTATATAGTATTTTCAACATGTAAAGGAGTGAAAAAGAAAATGTGTTTTCTAATAGATGACTTCACTCATCACTAACAGAACATATAAGCTAGTCTGCTAGTCATACAAAATAATAGTGGAGTTTCTAGGTACAGAAAACTATTAGGCTTTCAGCTGCATAAATGAAGGGCTTTCTTCTCATAGCATGAGAAGCACAAAACCATTTGAAAAGATAAAGGCACCTACAAGCATGTTCACATGTTATGTAATTAGGATGACCACTAGGAGTTTGTTGGTGGTTATCTTTTTACTGCTGATGAGTACTATTTCACCAAATAAAGCATCAGTAATTAATTCATCAAACATCAAAAGATTATTCCGTGCTAGACTGTCTGTTTCCTTTCCCTCTTTATAAAGAAGACATGATGACAAAGAGACTAGATGGAGAATCTTAAAAGATCATTGGTTAAATAGTTACCTGGAGTAGCAGAAGGAGAGGGAGAAACTGCTGTACTTCTGGTTCTATGACGATGGTGCCGTCGCCTGGGCAAGATACTACCAGTAGGACTAACAAGTGGACCTAAGATAGAGTTCTGAATCAGGAAACATCTGGTAATTCTATACATGAAGTTATTTTGTGTGATAATCATTATCATTACCTAATGTGGCTGGTGATGGAGCAGGTGCAGCTGATATATACTTATTATAATGGTGTCTCCTAGCAGCAATGGATGGAGTAATAGGTGCATTAATTGACATTACGCTTACTGCAAACCAGTAATACAGCATTTTTAGTATTTCACCAGTGATACTGAAAAACATAGGAATAAAAGAATATATATCCAATAACACTTCCAAGCATCAGTCACCGAAATTGATGCTTTGCACAACAATTAATCTGCTAAACCTCGTCGTAAAGAAAAAAAGGAAAAACTTTACCCGGACACAATAACAACAAATGGAAGTGGCACATGGCTATCCATTTCAAATAGACAAAGAGTTCAATAATTTACCATGTTCTGGAGAATTCGTCCTTGCAAATGATGGTAAGGTTGGAAATTGAGATGGGGATAAGTATATAGGATCTGAAGGAGTCCCTGGACATTGGAAAGTTTTTGTCATCAAGTATAAGTGCAGAAGATGTAAATACTGTAATCTAACAAGCAAAAAATTATGATTACATTGCATTTCATTGTTGGAGTTCATTAGTGCAGGCATCAAATTTTAATTCTATAAAATAGAAGCTAATAATGATAAACAATAAGCTCTGAGTATGGGGAATTCTTTACGACTGAAGCCCTTATGGTGATAGAAACTTCACATAATACAAATATAGGTTGATATGCAGGTAATAGAAGCATATAACTAGCAATCAAGATTTTTCATGCAAGGTCCTCAAATACATTATCCAGTCGGATTTCCATAGTATCTGAAAATTTAATTAGTAAAGCCGTAATTTATATCCTGCCAGATAACATAAATTTCATTATAATATTGTTGCATTAGTGAACGAGGAGACAAGAGAAATGAATGGTGGGAGCATTAGGTGAGCGTACACATTTCCTGCTGAGAGTTGTAGAACAAATTAGCTTTACGCTAATGTGCATCAATTTACTCTACTGGACTCTTCAATAAAGGCGATTTAATTGCTAGAAGAAGTAAAGAGAAACCCGGAAATTATCCAACATTTAACATGTTATTGAGTTAAAAAGAAAAAAAAATCCATTCATATTCACTTCCTAAATCACAGTTTCCTAAAACTACAATAACGTAGTAAGTCTAGATTCACCAAAAAAAAAAAAAAAAATGTTAAATTACCTAAATTAGAAGGAAGCAGAGAGAGCAGGGGAAGGAGAAAAAGGAGCATCTTCTCTTCTCAAACCAAACCACAGTCGCTGAGCACTTGCCGCAGCTTGCTAGGGTTCCATCGAAGCTCTCCCCGCCGACAAACACATCCATTCACATCTTCCAGAAAATTCGAAGTTCGCATACCTATTTTAAGCACCAAACAAATAAATTACTTAACTCAAACCATGGCGGGGCCAAACCCTAGCTCAAAACAGCAATGCCGGTAGTTTAATCGTACAATACATAGATCCACGAACTGCGGCAGAGATCTATAAAGCAAAAGAAGAAATTGGACGAAATGTTGAAAATTGTTGACGAAGGAATGCGGGGAATGGATCTTGGGGAAAGCAAGAGGAAAAGAACAAAAGTGAAGATCTTGAGGTGAGACTTTGGAGAGAGAAGAGTGTAGAGAGAGAAAGTGTGTGTGTGTGTTTGCTCACTCACTGTTAAGGAAAAAGGAGGGAAGAGTGAGTGTGAGAGAGAGAGAGAGAGAGAGGATTTAATGCTGGTGGAGCCACCAGCAGGGTAGTCTGTCTTACAAAGAGAAATTTAATTTTGATGAGTACTTGTGCGCGTGTCATGTACGGACCAATCAGAACATTGCAATTACTACGTACGCCCCGTTTTCTAATGGATTTCTCTTTGTTTTCTTCTTCTTTTATTCAAGTGGGATTCTTATGGATTGGGAAGAAAAAATTAAAACCCATATGATCTTTCTAAGTCACTGCGTAATGACTTTAGGCTGATTATATTTATACTTTTTTTTTAAATATGCAAAAAATATAAGTGTACATGGTGTAAAAGAACGTATTGAGATGACGGCAAAGAGTGCCAAATCCATAATATTTAGTGCGTGGGATTGAATTTTAAATGAAAATATTTGTCTTAATTTATAAGAATAATAACAATATAAATGCAGTAATTTTCAAAGTTTGATTGAATGAGACTTTTAGAAAAAGTTATTAATGGGAAGATATGCGTATGGCAAATTATGTATAAAAAATTCTGAGTAATTGTCAAACGGTTACTTAGATACTACACTAGTGGATTTAATACATGGGGTTGGATGAATGACACATAAGCATAAAATGTGTCACTCATCCAACACCCGCGTTAAATCCACCGGTGTAGGTACTAATTTTCCTTGCCAAGCAATTAAAAATGAGTGTTATGTGAGTGAGTACCAACTAACAAGTCACTTTCTTTTTTTTTTTTGGATATTTGATCAAATTAGGAAAAGTACATGTTTTGTGCGTGGTTAATTATATTTGAATGTTTGAATTACAATGTGGTACAAAAAATATTGTTAATATAGGTGTTATATAAAGAATCTAGAACATTACAAAATGGCTAGCCATATTACCCAAAAATAAAATATTGCTTCAACAGCAAAATAATTAAATTTCTCAAATTATCCTTTCAAATTTTGGAAAAGCTGGAAATGAAACAAAATAAGTAGAAAACAAAACTGGAAGCAAAAGAGAGGAATAGGGATGGCGTCACTGAGCTTTCATGTGAAAAAGAAAAAGGAAAAAAAAAAAAAGGAATAGGGATTTTCCTTAATTATCAAAACATCTATGGTAGTCGTTAGATATTGAAATTTACATTTAAAAATGCATATTAGGAAATTATAAAAAAATCTTTGGTAACAATAATTGTTGTTCTGGCAATATCATGAATAGCCTCACAAAATAACGTAAATAAATATATTCCTTATATATAAACATTTTATATAAACTATTAGTACATAGTTTTATTTTCTTTAAATTGTTCATTTTTTACTTTATCAAAAATTATACATACATTTTTTTTTTATAAACTACAAGCACAAGTACACTCCTATCTTTTAAATATGTAATTATCATTTAATTAAAATATTCAGTTACAATACATGTTCATGAATGTCCTAAATTACTATATATGGGATATCCGATTTACAATACATATATGGAATATTCAAAAGATTTAGAAAATATCTTCTATATTTGGTCTAATTAGATTTTTTTTCCTACAAGATATATGTGGCGGGATTGTTCGACTAATACTATCACGAATTTTTCTTGGAAATATGTGAATATGCCAAGAGACTGTGAAAAAAGAAACTAACTTGGGGATTTTAGTGCGTATTGTCCCTTTGATTTATTTTATTTAAAGCATATATTACTAATGCATTTTCTTTTGATTCGTTTTAGTTTGACTAAATTTAAATGGTAGTTGATCATCATGTATTTTTCTATTTGATTTTATTAATGGGCTTTGATTCAAATATCTAGTTGTTATGGGAAGGAACTATTAAAGTCATAAATAATAGATTAAATAGTATGTAATAAGTTAAAGTTGAGATTTTTAATTAATTAACATTAGTATGGTCCATCGAAAAAATATATTCAATGATCTTGATGCGGGTTATTGATGTTGAGATATTAAGGGTGGAGGTATTTTTATTTATGATGAACATAGGATTGTACTATACATTAATTGTAATATATTATGAGATGTCGTTAATTTGATATTTAAATACATGTAACATGATGATCTTATGTAAATTAATTAATGTGAATTTTAATTCGGCATGAACTCGTGTTTATAAATTCTAAGTAGTCATTTTGTTCATCAAGTCACTCACTTATGATATGCGGGTCATTTGAGATAAATGACTAAGAATTTGCACTATATATATGGAAATCCATTTTTTCTCCCAAAAGTTGAGTTAATTGATTTTCTTAAATGTTAATTTTGTAATTGATCGGTTTGAGTACTTAGATTTATGAAAACGTTCACAAGTCAAACTGTTCATTAGTGTGAATTGATTGAAATTAAGATAAAAAAAAAATTAGAGGGACAAAATGATAATTTAGTATGAATCTTGATGAATTAAATCACATGTAATAATTATATCAATAAACATTTTATCCTTTTAGTAAAATATAATATTATGATAAGAGTGCAAGTAAAATAGCTTATGAAAGTTTGCATATGCAATGTTGAACTTAACTTACTGCAAATGCATGTCATATTTGCCCTCAGTAAAATATATTCTACTTGTTATTTGTCTTCAATAATTAATCAATATAAGTGGTGTGTATGTTTTTCCATAAACATAATTAAGAAAATTAACAAGTATATTCATGTGAAATATGTAGAAAACTATCGTCTTATTTTGAGATTAATTTTATGAGGAAAAATATATAGACTATAAATGCGTGAAGTACATTCATGGATTTTCACTATGAGACAAAACTATCGTCTTATTTTGAGATTAATTTTAAGAGGAAAAATATATAGACTATAAATGCGTACATTCATGAATTTTCACTATGGGACAAATATTAATCGATGATTATTCTGCTTAAAGAACGACTAACTTGTATTATACCCTTTCACTAATAATTTTTTTTATTTAAACATACACTAGGGTGCAAACAGTCAAATAAATTATATTTCTAGGGTTTAAAGTACCAAAACTTTTATGTCAGGGTTTAAAGTGCCAAAACTTTATAATTTGATGTGTAAAATGCCAAAAACTCTATAACTATTAACTTTTCAATAGTTAGTTTGACAAATTTCCTTGCCTGAGATATAAATATTTACATTAAATATTTATTTGGAAGTAATTTCACTTTTTGTTGAAAACTAATGCTACTATTAAAAAAATAAAATATATTTAATTTAGTTTTATAACTTATATCTCCATTGAGTCCCAATAATAAAAATAAAAAATAAAAAAGTAAGAAACGTGTCTGATCTAAACCCTTGTGTTGTGAATGTGAGAACAATCTTTGGAGCACAACTGAAAATGTAATTAATATTCCTGAGTTGTGCTCTGATCTTTTTTCTTCCTATTTAAATGTATACGTTCCTTGAGAGATTCATCATATCCATTAACATTTCAACTTCATCCAAAGCAGAGATACCAGGAAGTTGACGGCGTGATTATAGGTCACGCACAGAAAAGACCTTTTGTTACAGCACATTAATTAAAACCCCATCAATGATCCAGTACAAAATCATAATACCAATAAGATATCGTGGTTCAATTTCAATGCATATTCAGTTTTTCGAAGAAACTATGAAGAGTAAATGGGTAAACACCACTAGTGGGCCTCCTTATTATGATTTTTTTACAGAGTGGTCTCTTTTGTATTTTGTTTCCACGTTAGTCCCCACCATGAATTGTTTGTTTCACTTTAGCCCCCCTCCCCCTTTCCCTTATCGGACACGTGCCGCACACGTGATGGATTATATTAAAAAATTGACGGTCAAGTGAAATATATCAAAAGGGCCTAAATTATGGTGCTAAATTAGTTTCTTCAAAAAAAAAAAAAAAATGGTATCAAATATATAATTTGGACAAAAGTTAGTATCAAAATATACACATATCAATAATTTGAGCAATCAGATATCCCATTACTAGTACCATCTTTTTCTCCATCACTCTACCAAGAACATAAGGATGAATAATTTTAATTGATCTAAAATACAAAAAAATATACAAACATAATATTTTTTATAAACTACAAACAAAAATACCATTCTATCTTCAAATATTTAACAGCAGTAAATTAAAATGTTTAACAATAGTAATTTAGTTGAAACATTCAAACATATTACATAATCATGGATTGCCTAAATTTATAACTTTGAAACTTCAACAACTGAATACTTTTGTTGCCGCGCGCCATTAAGGAATTTTTGAAAAAAAAAATCTATTTGCACCATCAACCATTAGTTGATATATATAGACTATATATAGGTTGAATGCACATAGAATAATCATCTCTCTCAAATTTATTTGGAAAAATATAAGTGCATATATTTAAATAGCAATATATACTACTTACTTATATATTTTAATCAGACTTATTTTTTCATGTAACACATATTTAAATGATGAAAATTAAGAAGGCTTGCAGTATATCTTAAGAGCTTCAGTAACTTCCAAACGACACTCAAGTCCCTCTGGTTGAGTCACAAGATGTCCAGCTTCAAATTCCACAACTTCAGAAGTTGACAAGCTATGCATTTTTGCTTTCCCACGCGCCACATAAAACGTCATCTTTTGCTCATATTTCTCGTTAAACTTCCCCCGAATATAAACCATTCTTTTTTTTGGTGAAGAACAAAAAACATTATGGTAAGAAAACACACATAACATCGAAAAAATTACAAAAAAAATTCATTTTAACTTTTATAGGTCCGATCCGTAATTTTGGGACACTTTATACCATAACAAACAATTTAGGTTCTTTAACTTTTACTTATTTGCAATTTTACGACATTTTATTCACAAATGTCACATCATCATCCACCTCATCTATTTTTGGAAGGAAAATACAATATGTTTATATGAGTTTTAACTTCATAAAATTAAAAAATATTAAACAATATTAATTAATGTTCATATGTATATATGAGTTTGTAGGAAAAGGGCTTACTCGGTCCAATTCGAGATGCCAAGATTAGAAAATCCAAAATCTGGAAGAGTGGTGACAATGATTTTCATATCTGGTGATGGGCTTGAGGACTCTGCTGCCATGGGAAATTAAAGAACAATATATTATAATGATATATATATATGCACGGATTATTTCTCCAATTTATACAAGCTAGCTACCCTCCAATCCAATGCATGGTTCAAGGACGTTGTACGTAATCTATTTTTGGATTTCTATAAAATATTGATGACATCTCCAGCTGTTAATATAATGTAATACTCCTATTTTTTGTACTCAATTTGTTGTAACATCTTCACTTTTAAGTTTAAAATGTAATATATTATTATTTTTAAATCCATAACCACTTTCTTTTTCTATAAATTATAATATGTAATATTTTTTTATACTCAGGTTGTTATAATATTTTCACTTGTAAATATAGGTAATTTAAAATAATATATGTTAATAATGTAAGATATAATTAATGGCTATTGATTACTGCAACCATATTACTATTTATACAATATAATTTTAAAAATAATTTTCAATAGAAAAAAAATACTTATAATCGAGATTGTTTTACTATTTTTCACTTTTGATTATTTTCTTCCATACGCAATTAATACTTTTGTAATGCCCCGACTTAGAAAATACTTAATTGATTTACATAAGTCATATTTTTTACAAAAACAACAACTACTTCATGCTAACTAATTTACGTCACGTAGATAAGACATCTTCTTGGCTTCTAGGAAAATCAACAAAAACATAACAGTCAAAGAATAGGTATTGAAATTTTAACATTAATTTTTCACCCTTATATCTCCTTAATGCTTTCTTCCCCAAAATTTGATGCAAGATCAAAGTAGTATTATAAATAGAGTTGTCTGGCTTCCTGCAAGCCACATACATCAGTAATAATGTTGAGGCCTAGTTTCTTGTCCAAGACCGAGTCTAAACAAATGGGAGTTTTTATAACAATTAATGTGTTGGTGAATATATATGGTTTGGTAGGAACAACTAACTTTGGAGTTTGGTGTAAGTTCGGGGTGGAGGCCCCTCATATATACTTGAAGGAGACTGCCATTCGATTATGAAGGGCATCTCGAGCACTTCTTCTAGCTTTGGCACGCTGTGACACATCTTCGATGAAATAAAGAGTTGGGCATCTCATTTTGATTATTTAAGAGCATCACACATTATTCGCGAATGTAATAAGACTGCCCATCATACAATAACCAAGAAACACACCAATTGCAATATCTGATCATTTCCATTACAAAACACTGAACATGATGTTGCCTTTTGGTGGTTTTCTTTAACTCTTGTGAACACTTACTGCTTATTTTTCAATGCAATTATGTCCAAAAATAAGTAAAAGTACGTGTTTTTTCAAACAGAAATAAAATCTAACTCTTTATCTAAAAAGTTTAGTTAATTGATTCCCTTAATATGTTAATTATTTAACTGAAAGGTTCGAGTACTCGGATTTGTGAAAACGTATAAAAATCAAATTGTTCATTAGTGAATCAATGGAGCTTGAGATAAATAATTTAGCGAGGCAAAATGGTAGTTTAGCCTAACTTTAGTTATAAAATAAATATAATGTATCAATAAACACTTTGATCTTTCGAGTAAAATATAATGTAAGAATAAAACTGTGAAATTTAAATGTGATGGACCATGAAATCTTCATCGAGGATTAACACAAACATGTTATTTTTTATTTTTATTTTTTTGAAAATTTCAACTGAATATTTTATGTCGTAATTTTTGGAATTTTGATCCGAATATAACAGTCGAAATTTGATTTCGGCACTATAATTTTCTAGTAGAGCTGATGATGCATGAAGGTGTATGTTTGAATTATTCAAAGTAGTGTAATATTATCTATATCTATATACAAATAAAAGTACGAGTTCAGAAAATTGAATTTCTTGAATTTTTTGTGAAGACTAATATACCCCTACTCAAAAGATAATTATTAAATTAATTAAAATAAGAAAAAAATAGGAAAAAGTAGTCTACTCCAATATGAACACTTCAATATAAAACTAAATAAAGAGGTATAATTAAACATGAAGTCTTATTATAATATTTAATTTCCTACATAAACTCATAAACTCCTAAAATCTAAAATTATTTCTTACATCAACTTTTATAATTTATTATTTATAATCTAAGTACGTAATTTTTGTTTGGCTAAAGAAGTCAAATATAAACAATATCCAAAAGTATCAAGACATGCATAACCTCGAATAATCAAGACATGAAGAACAGGTGGATTCGATAAATAAAAGTGAAATAGATGAAATTTTTGGTGAAAACAATGAAATTTTTGGTGCAGTCGGTGATACTCAAATTTTCATGGAGCTCTTTTCATGGAAAGCGGTTGAAATCGATAAAAGTCGGTTAAAACATGCGAAAATGATATAAAAATTTTTTGGGTCAAATTGGTGAACACTAATAAAGTTGGTGAAAAACGAGTGAAACAGGTAAAATGACGTATGTGAAATTGATAACAAATTGGTGAACACTAATAAAGTTGGTGAAAAACGAGTGAAACAGGTAAAAAGACGTCTGTGATATTGATAAATATATATGCATTGGAATAACTTTGGATGAAATTCATGAAAACCGGATAAGATCAATGAAATTAGTAAAAAAACGGATGACATAATTTAAAATGGGTGAGATCAGTGAAACGGGGAACATAAGTAAAATCGATGAAAACAAAATCAATTAAATATGATATGAAATTGGTGAAAAAATATGTAGATCAGTGAAAAAACTGTGAGTGAAAACGAATAAAATCTATAAAAATAAAAATAAAATAGTTTAACAAAAAAAAAAGGAATGGTAGAAAATGGTTTAAACCGAAAAAATAAAAGAAATCTACTAAAAATGGAAAAAATTAATGAAAGTTGGTTAAACCGATAAATTAAATGATAAATCGATGAAAAATATATTAAATTGATTAAAAGTTAATGAAATCAGTAAAAAGACGGGTTAAGCCCCTGAAAAAATGGATTAAACTTATGAATTAAATATGTGCTCGAATTTTCATGGAAAATAGGTTAAATCGGTTAATTAAAATTGGTGAAACGATAAAAGTCGGCTAAAGCATGTGAAAATGATAAAGATTTGGATGAACACTGGTAAAGTTGGTGAAACACGAATAAAACCGGCGGAAATGCTCATGTAAAATTGATAAATGCATATGGAATTGAATAGCTTTGGATGAATTTCGTGAAAACCGGACAAGATCGGTGAAATTAGTGAAAAACAGATGAAATTGTTGAAAATGGGTGAAATCATTGAATCAGGAAAAAAGGTAAAGTCGGTGAAAACATGTGAATTCAATGAGATGTGAGGTGAAATTGGTGAAAAAATGTAAATCAATGAAAAAACGTGTGAATTAGGTGAAAACGAGTGAGATCTTTAAAAATAAAAAATAGTTTAACTAGCAAAAACTAGGTTAAACCAATAGAAAATGCAAGGTTTACACCAGAAAAACATAAGAAATCGACGAAAAATGGAAAAATAATGAAAATAGGTAAATCGATAAAAGAATGGATAAACCGATGAAAAAACATTTTTAAATCGATGCAAAATGAATAAAATCGGTGAAAAGATGGGTTAAACCCGTGAAAAGAATGAACTAAATAATTTTGTTATGATCATATTTAAAAAAAAAAAAAAAAAAATTACAAGATCTTATGAACAAATCAATCATCAAATTATATTTGATTATTATAATTTAAAATCATCAATTTTTTATGGATTAATTATTTTGATAATAAATAAATTGAATATTAGTCATTAATTTGTGTTATTTTTTGTGAACGTACGTGCACTTTTCTAGTAATTAAAAAAATATGAGATTTGGTCCATGCACGCGTGCGTTCCCTTTTGTGCAAGAAAAAAAATATTTATCAGATACTTAGAGAAAATTAAAACATATAGTATCTTTTGGTAAATGATTTTCTTAACCATTTGGTTTGGTTGTGAAATAAAAATTATTAGATTAGATGCGAACAAGTTCCTCATTCTAATAAATTTGGGAAGACATTATATATAAAGCATAACTTCCATGGCTAGCAAAATCAATCCGCGAAAGCTCATCCGATCCTCATTTTATACACTAGTATAGTATATACGTACTCAACATACAACTTAATTCATCTTATAACGCAGAGCTCAGCACAATGTCAAACTCACCCAGAACAACCATGTCTGCTCAACATGAGCTAACCATATCAACAGACGCAATTAGCATAATAATTAACTTTGAAAACTAAATACTTTGATTTCGCATTGTATTAAGGAATTAAAAAAAAAAAAAAAAAAAAAAAGTTCATAATGTTATCCTGAGTTAAATTTTCGATTTTGTATATCTAATTTATCTATATGATTTTTCTTTAGATCAATTTTTGGACTCATAACTTCTCTACAAAATGAAAATTGGAACCGAACACAAAATCTCCATATTCATATTCTCTTCAGTCTTCATCATTCGGAGGAAATTTCCTTGAAATTATGAAGAAAAGATATCACGTGCAGAGTTCAGACTTAAATTTTCGTCGCTCCTTAATTGACAAAAATGGACCAAATAAAATTAATAACAATTAGGATTTGTGAAGTAATATTTCCCTTTCTTGCTCCCTTGCCTTCAATATTCTTGCCATTACATATTTGTCCTGACCCTAAATTATTTCACAATCCCTAATGAGCTAAGTTTTAGTATACGTCTATACCTCCTTAAAATACTTATATGAACAAAATTTGTGCAAACAGCTATATTAATAAGATTTAAAAAACTCATTGCACAATAAACAACGTTAAACACAACAGAAATCCTAAAATGGACAAAGGGCATCAATGACCCAATAATTGCCATTGTAAAAGATTAAATGACAATTGATCTTCCAAAACTAATCAAAAACTTTACAAGGATTTTCTTCTGTCTGTAGAAGAAAACCTCAAAGTTACAATTTTGTGCACATAACCTATAAAAAGAGTCACCTAGCATAAAATAGAGTAGCAAAAAAATCCACCACTATATATATATAAACAGAAACATAGCATTTCCATTCCAACCCTATGATTCCTGTCGTCGTTCATAAAAATTTAAATATCGAAAAGGGTACCTGAATCAATTGATGCAGGTTCAGGTGGATTTGTATTCCAATAAGGTGATATAGAAGCTTCAAATGCTCCTGGTGAAGGCTGAGTCTCAAACATCCAACTGTCACACTGAGGGTCCAATATGTTAGGATCCATTGTTCCTGGAGAACGATAATCAGTGTCATTTAGAAGGGAGGAGGAGTTGTCCACTTGTGCTACATTTTTCTGATGGAATTTGCATAGTAATGCAACAGTTTGCTGATGGGAATTGCCTACAGGTGCTATACTATGACCATGGTTGTCTTCTAGTATACTTTGACACTGAGAATTATCTGCTAGTGCTGCACTTGGAAGCTGACTTATCTCTGCAAGATCTTGTGCATTTACATGGCTCAGAGAGCCACTGAAATCAAAGCCTGGACTACTTTGAGTCTCTTGCTGAAAATCATTTTGGCTATTAATCAATAACGAACTAGGATTATTATATGCATGAGGTTGAGAAGATTGATTCTCATAAAAACTACCCAAATTGCGATGGGATGAAAAAATGGAGTTTGACTGCAGTTGATTCCCAAAAGAACTGCCTGTGTTGGACTGGGATGCAAGGTTATGTGATGGTATAGAACAGTTGGGCTGAAAAGCTAAACTCGGCTGGGGGAAAAACATAGTCTCGAAGCTCCCAACACTTGGCTGAGATGCTACCTGGGGTTGAAAAGGCACCGTATTTACAAAGTTTCCACTCGGGTATAGTGGAGAAGGCACTTGAGGTTGGGTGGGTACAGGACCTCTAATCAGTCTGCTTGAGATCGGCCCAGAGTATGTTTGAGGCTGTGAGGGTATGTAGTTTGCACATCTGACATCCATGCTTGGTGGAGCAGACAAATTCTGCTGGGAAAACATAGAATTAGTCACGTGCATCCCAATGTTCGGCAGACTGGAACCACGGATGCCCTTCGATCCGCGAGTCTGTATATGTCTATATGTCTGAGACCCGTTATAGCTTCTAACATACCCATGTCTATTGTTTGGTGAAGCTCCAGGAAATCCAGTCCTCTTGAATACTGCTCGTGGAGAAAAAGATTGAGAACTTCTGTTCCCTGCACTAGAGATTCTATCCCTCGAGGTAAAATTGCTATTATGTGGATGGTGGAACTGTGGTGAAATTAACTGTTGCTGAGATATATATCTGGGAGGGCATCCAGGCGTGTGGCTTCTGCTTTGATTGACAACATTTGGCACAATTACGTCTGATGATATAGAACAAGGACGCATTGTAACTGGCCTTAAGATCTGATTCTGTAGCATGTAGTTGGGCTGTGGTGCAGCGAGGGGTAAAACATGAGTTGCTTGGCGAGGTCCTGCTACGCAATCAGTAATAGTAGGAATAACTTGCACAGGCTTATCACCTTTCTGCCTACTTCTCCTCGCTGCTTTCCAATACTCCTCTTTATCACTAGCATGACAATGATCAGTGCTGGAACTACCGGTTCCCCAGTAGGCACATGGTGCAAGTGAGTCGCATACATAACAGTGACACTGGAATATTAAGAGAAGTAGAAATCAAAACAGCAGCAGTTAACTCCGGAATGGAAGCATTAAAGAAGGTCTAAGAAAAGTTACCAGGTTACAATGAACTACATGAGGGTTTGATTCAAATGGAAATTTCACACAAAGATGCCGAGAATGAGGAAAGTCCCTGCATGCAACCTATAATGTCCACAGAAAAAGAACTTGGATTCAAATACTATCTCCATAAATCAAGCCAAGAGAAGAATCACAAATTTAATGAAAAAGAATGAGGTTAATAACAACGACAAAAACGTGTTGACCACATTAATGGACAAATAACTCAGAATTTCTGTCCCAGTGGTAAATATGTAACCAGAAAAACACATTAAAAAATAAAGTACACAAACCACTACTTGCAGAATTGGTCTGAAAGAATTAATAAAACCAAAAAAAATCCATTAATATTGATCCATATTTTAAGAAAGAATTCCTGTGTTTTTGCAGAGATATCAAACTAATTTATTTCCAAGAGATTACGAAAATCAAATGCAGTCTATTACACTACATATTGCAGAAACACAACATTCCACTACATATGGTTCTTATTTCTAAGATGATAGATAAAATGGAACTGAGCTAATTAACATAGATAGTCATATTAAACCCTCATAATCATGAATGTAAGCCCACAAAGATAATTCAATGACTTCTATGATATCCTCTGTGGAAGTCAATAAAACAGCAGCAAATTGATGCCTTACGATTTAACAGGGTCTTCGTGCAGAGATCAACTTCTGCAACTGCAAACACGACATATCGCTCGAATCAGCCCAGAAATTGCCATATTTCACCAATGGTAGCGTGAATACAAATACAATACAACTCAACATCCTTACTAAAATACATAAATAAGAAAATTCCTTCCAATATTATTTCTTCAATTCACCCCAGTTGTGAAAATGCAAATTGTGCAAAGTATGTGCAAAGTATGTGCAAACTATCCAAAACACTTAAAACTTAAAAGTAAGATGACATAATCTTTAAAATGCAATTAACATATAATCATAAGCAAAGAGGAAACCCACAGGTTTCTCATTCTGGAAAGAACTGTTCAGCAACTAAATAAAAACAAAAATCCTTGATCACTATAAACAGTGATCAAGCACATTGACAAGACAATTTTTAACTTGGTCATCAGAAGGGAGAAAGAAGATCATACCTCACCCTTCTCACTAACAATTTGCAAGTCATCATCAGTAGCAGCCTTACCATTCCCCCCCACCAACACCGGCTTTTCTGGATCGCCATCCAAAACTACACAATCATCATCATCATCATCATCATCATCATCATCATCATTACCACCACCACACTCGTTGACGGAAGCTTTATTAAATGGCTCCGAAGACTGTAAGTTAGGTGTATTTGGAGGGTTTATAACCCCCTCACCAACCAAATCCACGTTGTTAGAATCATCTTCTAATAACTCCAATAACCAATCATAATTTTCCTTATCACCAAATCTGCTAGTGTCCACCAAACTTGCCTCCTCGTCAGAGCTTATCTCAAGTATCAGTCGACTCGTATTCTCCATCAAACGCTTTGCTTTCTTGCACAAGGAAAGAGTTAGTCAAAATTCGAAAAGACTCCTCACTTTCCTCCCTACTTAGAGTACACACTAATAATTTAAGCACAAAAAGATAAATTATGATAATTTCAATAAAGTACAGTTACTGGTAACTGAAAATCCATATATATATAATAATAGTTTCGGGGGGAAACAAAAAAAAAAAAACTAAGATGATAAAGGTTAAAGTGCAAAGAAAATCAACTAGAATTTGGGTAAGGGGGGAGAGAGAGAATATGAATAACCGGCAGTAGTAAATGAAAATTTGATTGAGATAGGAAACCCTAGCTCCTGAAACGGAAAATTATGGATTACATTACACTCACCGACTTTGGAAGTTTCCAAATAAAATGGAAATTCGTGGTACGGTTAGTTGAGGCACGAGTCCTTACTCATTGCGGCGCGGCGCCGACAATGCGCGTAGTGCCTCACCCCTCATTCCTCAACCAATAAACCCAAATTCATTCCCAAAATTTAAATAAATTAGAATTACAAAAAAAAGTAACTCCTTACTCATTATGGCAATATTTAATATTTCAATTATACG
Source organism: Penstemon barbatus (assembly GCA_003313485.2). Classification (NCBI taxonomy): domain Eukaryota; kingdom Viridiplantae; phylum Streptophyta; class Magnoliopsida; order Lamiales; family Plantaginaceae; genus Penstemon; species Penstemon barbatus. The sequence goes on along the minus strand of CM064881.1, from coordinate 2,388,691 downwards.
TTTTCCAAGAATTCAACACTAAATTATATAGCATATGCTAGTATCACTGGCCAACTTAACAGCTCATAATATAAAATTATAAAAAAATATATAATTAATCATCAAAAAAAAAATTTGATTTATAAAATAAATCATAAATTCTAAATCCTAAATAAAATATTATGTCATAACCCTAAATTCTTGGAATTGCAAATACTTTTAAATTATGAGTTTATATTTTTATTATAATTTTTGAGATATTTTATGTTCAAATCTTGATACATGATAAATTATCATTTTTTTTAGAACCATGATAAATTATCATTTGAAAAGTAATGAATTATTTTTTATATGAGTAATATCGTACAATTTAGGTGCTCTTTTGTAATTTTTGAAAGTTGAGTGGGTTGTTAATAGATTAAAAATATTATTTGAAGAAAAAACCTATTAAACAAGTAGTAGGTAACACAAATACCTTCAGAAGTATACAAAGTGGGCTGTAGATGTGAAGTTTGAGACTGTGATATAATCATTTTCCTATTTGCAATATCAATATCACCGCATATTTTTTCAATATTCGGTCCTATCTGAAAAGTCAATCAAATAATTACTTTTACTTTCATAAATAAATTTGTTATTCTTTAATTTTAAAAATAATTTGTAACTCTAAAAAGGCATGCATAAACTCTATTTTAGTTTGGCATAAATAACATATTTTTTCAATATTTACCTCGCAGACTAAGTATGATTTGACATAAACATATTTATTACATTATATTTTTTATTTCCCTAATCTCTTAAAAAAATCATTTTCAATGTCTTCTATTAATTTATCTCATAAAATCCAAATCATAATTGATTTTTTTTAAAACACTAATTTATTTATGATACTATTTTACAGAACGCAAGACAGATAGGTCATTTGTATCTCTATGTTTTTATTTAATTCATATTTCACACTTTTAGTCTAAAAATCCGAAACTAGGTAAACCAGAAATTCAAATAAGTTCAAATAAATATATTTGAGAAGGGCACAACTTGATTTCGATAATATATATTTGACTTGGTACATGTTGGTATTGATTTTTTTTTTATTTTGGAGGAACATGTTGGTTTTGATTCAATTGATCGATTTGAGCGTATTAGAATGAACAATCATTTAGCTTATGAGATTCATGTAATCCATATTGTTTTACGTTTCATTTTTAAGGTTTTTATCTTAATGTAATTAATGAATATTGTTAGGCAATAATTTATGTATTCTAACATCATTTATTTACACTTTTGAATGCAGTACAGTTTTCTATTGTTGAATTTTGAAAAAAAAATATGTTATTTTAAAAGTTCTTGTGTACATTAATTTAGGGTTATCAATAGATCGGATCAGGCCCGATCAAGATCCGGATTCACTTATGTCGGATTGAATTTGAGCCTTGTTCTGATCTTGCTCGTACCTATACTTTTCGAGTTCATTGAATCTTTTTCGCACTGGGTCGGATATCGAATATTTCACAACTAGAAAAAATCGAAATTTCGATTGATTTTGGGAAAATCGGACGAAAACGTGATTCCGGCCGATTTTTCGATCGGCTTAAATCCTGACTGAAATCGGAATTTTTGAAAATAAAATAGGTATGTAATTCAATCTGAAATTTTCCCACTAAAAGCCCTAAATTATAATCCAAGCCCAAATTAATGCAAAAACATAATTCAATTTTCAAGCACACTCAATAATTTCAAACACACTATAATTAATAACAAATCTAAAACTTTCTAAACCAAAATCTAACAATTTATACTAATTTCAAACACACTATAATAACAAAATGTAACAATATCTACAATCAAAATCTAACAATTTATACTAATTTCAAACACACTCAACAATTTATAAAAATGTATACAATGCATAAATCAAAACAGTATTAATATATATACATACCTTGAAGAAGAAGAAGAAGAAGAGGGGAAGAGGTGGCCGGCTGGAAGTGTTGCAACGACGGTGATGATGGTCGATCGGAAGATTGAACGGTGATGGTGGTCGATCGAAAAATTGAACGGTGATGGTGGTCGATCGGAAGATTGAACGGTGGTGGTGGCTGGAAGAAGACGGGAGGAATTGGAGGGTGGTGGTGGGGCGGGGGACAAATTGGGAGCGGATGAGGGTTCTTTTTTTCTATTCAAGGGCTGCTGAAATGAGCAACCCTATTTTTTTTTCCTTTCTTATAGATGGTTATTCCGACATATTTTTAAATCGATCGAATTTTTTAGATTCTAATCATAAATAAATATCCGACTTCTTTTTAAAGGAATTTTTTCCGGTTTTTTTTTTTTTTAAACATAGTATCAAAATCATTATTAAAATTCCAATCGGATTTTTCTCCTTCGTAATTCAGGGAAATTTTAACCTATTTATGTTCGATCGGAATTCTTCATTTTTCTATTAGTGTTTTCCGGATTCAATTCTCATAAATCTCAACTTTCAAAATCATAGAATTACTTTTTTTTCTAAAATAAATTTGTCAACGTTACAATAGCTTAGAAGTTCATAATTTCTTAGCTAATATTAATATTTCAGATGTAAATAAGCATCCAAATTTAATTACGAATGATTTATTAACTAAGATTTTTTTAAACGGATGATCAATTTTTATTAATATTAATTATTTTAATAATATACTTCTATATTTTTATTTATTTATTATTGCATATTTCCATAGTCAATGTTCATTAATACTAAATATATTTCTCAATTTTCACAACACCCATCTTTACTTAATTGATATTGCAACTAGATTTCTCTCGTAATAAACCATTTCCCTAATAGTTAATCAATTTTTGAATTAGAACCCGTAAAAACATGGTCAAAAGTAGGGGTGGGCGTTTGGGTCGGGTATTTTGGGATCCGTCCCGACCCATTTGGGTATTTCCCGTTTGGGACAAAAAAATGGGTATTTTGACATTCGGGTTCGGGTACCCGAACCCGAAATATATTTTCGGGTAGGGTATTGGGTATTAATTTCACACCCGAACGGGTATTCGGGTACCCGTTCGGGTATTTAAAAAAAAAATCTTTTTGGCTTAATTAAATAATTGACAGCCCAAAATATGCCTAATATTTATTTTAACAATTAGTTGGGCTAGAAAAGGAAAAAAATCTCTAACTGCCTATTCACAGTTTCACACTCTCCCCTATTCTGCTATTCACACTCTCATAACAATCGGATATTACATAAAAATAAGTGATGAGGTATGAAGTAGAAGCTGGGACAATGATCATAATTAATACTTGGGCAATCGGAAGAGATCCCCTTTTCGTATTTTATTATTCTCCTATAAATTAGTTAGGAAATCTAATTTGAAACTATATATTATAAATTAGTTAGGAAATCTAATTTGAAACTATATATTATAAATTAGTTAGGAAATCTAATTTGAAACTATGCGATTGTAATATTTAATATTTTGATGCTTTGAGACTTCGAGTTTGATTTGATTGTAATTTATTGAATACTTGAATCTTGAAGGCTTGAGACATTTGTATTGTTTTGTTTTGAAGTTATTGTGTACAATTAATGTTTGAATTCATTTATTTTCAATTTTATGTACATATATGTTGAAAAAAAATTCTTGAAAAAAAAAAGTGTGAAATTTCGGGTACCCAATACCCAATACCCAATACCCGAAATACCCGAAAATTTCGGGTACCCGCCAAATCGGGTAGGGTTTTGGGTATGAAAATTCACTACCCGCCAAGTCGGGTACCCGACCCGAAATACCCTACCCGCGCCCACCCCTAGTCAAAAGATCAGCAACCGAAAGTTATACATGTTATATTTGATGTCTATATATAATAAAATGTCACTATTTGCTTTATATTTCTTTTAGATTTAATAGATTTCTTTCATAATTTTTTAAAGATATTTATAAATAGCCTCATGACTAGAAAAACTGCAAATTCTTAGATAGTAATGTTATTTATTTGGTTATAAATATTATGGTTATGTTCTATACGAATTGTATATTGAATTTCATATTCTAATTAATACAATTCATATGTTGGAATAATATTTTTAGTTATTTTTATTTTTAGCTGGTCAGGAGGAAATGAAAACAATTGAGATTGATACTTATGATTAAGAAAATCTGAAAAATTCTTTAAAAAATTGAGATTGATGCTTAGAATAAGAAAACATATACCATGTGGTTCTTGATTTTAGTTAAAATTTAAAATAATATTGCCTTCAACACATAAAAAAAAAAAAAAAAAAAATTAAAAATGTATAGCAAACAAGAAAAATACTATTTTTTTTAATGCATGCAAACAAGAAAAATATGTTGCCTTCAAATGAACTGATGTATTTCTAAGTATGATAAAAAAATGAAATGGAACTTGATCATGTATTTTCAAATGTGTGAATTTAGAGAGGTAGTCTTTATACATTTGACTAAGAGGGGCAAATTAGAAAATTAAAAGTTACTCTGGCAACAATTTCTTTTACTCTGACAATATCGCCAGCCTCGGTAAATTGTGGGATTTATTCATCTATTTGATATTGTATATGAATGGACAATTCATTTAACATATCTGAGATTGTGTAATCCGCCATTTTACGTTACAATTTAAAGTTTTTAATGTTTTTATGTAATTAATGAATATTATTATATATTTCAATGTCATTTACTTTGATTTTTTTTTTTTATAACTTAGGTGTTCAAGCTTACGCTATACTAATCATGGACCTTCAGAATACTTGCCCTGGAACCCTGAAGAATGTAAATCACGGAATGTGCCTCCACCAAGCCTCGAGATCCCACCATACTGCTGTACAATTTACTTTGATTGAAATTATTACAACCGTACATATTGTTGTACTCCTCCAAATTAATAACGGTATTTTTAAAATGAGATTTTAACGTACAGAGGTGTATATAAGATATCCCATCTAAACTACTAAAAAAAGTCAACATAAAATATATACCATAATTTTTGGTCAAAATATCGGGCGATAGCGTGCTTGTGGGACATATGAAATTTTAGATATTTGTCAAATTACCTAATTAACCTTCACTTAAATATCATTACAAAATTCTCTCACCTCCAACAGTTTTTCCTCTAAGGCCATCTCCAATGAGGGGGTGGGGGGAGGGGGGCTTGGGACTCCGGAGCCCCGGGACTGGCCCTGCCCCCTCTCCCCGAGTCCTGCATGCTCATCTCCAATGGCAGGGCTCCAAAATGGAATAAATTTTATTTTGAAGACTTGCTCACTTTTACCTATATTTTTAGTTTTAATTTTATTTTTAATATTTATATTAATAATAGTAATAATTAGTAGTACTTGTAATTAAATTATTAATTATATTAAAATTAAAGAGAGTAAATAATTAAGTAAATTAGAATTAATACATAATACGAAATACAACAAACAAGGGATGAAATACAAGAAAGGAAACACAACAAACAAGAAAGAAATACAAGAAATCGGATTAAATAAACGACAAACACATGAAAATATAACATTTTATTGATTTCTCCTCTGAAACCAGTCGGTTCCTTCATTCGATGAATCTCCAAATAAGTCCCGAGGAAGATTTTTATTTTGTATTTCTCTTCTTCTGTTCTTCCAATACGCCTTTGTATCTGGAGTAAATAAAGAACAGTCCATCGACATAATTTGTTTCTCCAGTAATGACATTGTCAATGACATTTTCGTTGCTCCTTCTTCCCGTTGACGTTGAAGCATCTCCATATGCCTTCTCTCTCGTCCAGCCTCTACCAGAAGTGTAGTTTCTCTCATGGCCTTAATTTTTTCCCTTTCGAAGTCAACATTACTATATGAACTACTCGACGAAGCCTTTCTTTTTCTCTTCTTGGAATTTTTGTTACCAATAGGTCTTTCAGATCTTTCACTTGATTAGGCTACGTGGGGAGCCTCGGGATGATCATCGTCGCCTAGTGTTTCCGATTCAAATTGAGTTTCTGGTGTTAGGTTGGAATATAACAATCTTCCGTTGGTTGAGATGGGTTAACATGAGGTGTTTGAGACGTTTGAGATGTTGACCTGAACATGATCCAATCTTTTGCATTTTCCCATGTGTGCTGGAAGCATCAATGTTGTTTCGCTTCGGCCTTGTACATACGCAATGCCAATTCATGCTAAAAATTACAAAAAATAGTTAATATAACTTATTAATAATTACTTAGCATAGTATTAACATAATATTTACCTCTTCCATTATTTGCTCGCCACTTCCCACCTCTCTTAAGGTCCTTTGAAGTGCTTCATTCCATTTTTGCATCTTGCTGCAAATGTGTTTTTTTCATCTACTAGTGATTGAATCTTTTGATCTTCGTTCATATTGATGTCCAGTACTATCAAAAAGGGCATACATTATGATTATGGTTCTTGCCCATAATGTATCTAGTGCCTGGCCTGCCCCTACCACGTTGTCCTCCGAGACCTCTATGTATGCCTTTGTCAAGGCTACATCTTCAGCCTGAGACCACTTTGTCGACATTGCCTTAAAATGTTTGCTTCTTTTTTATTTAGATTGGAAGATATTGAGATATGTGTGATTTCAGCCTGAGCACACATCCCTTTAAATAGGAAAAGCTATAGGGTGTATTATGTAATTTTCTAAAAATCGAATGGTGGAGATATGGTGCAGAAATTGAACGGTGGATAGGTGGTGCAGAAAAAGAACGGTGCAAAAAAAGAACGATGCAGAAAAAGAAATGTGCAGATCTGGTGCAGAAAAAGAACGGTGTAGATCTGGTGCAGAAAAAGAACGGTGCAGATCTGGTGCAGAAAAAATGGTGCAAATCTCGTGCAGAAAAATAACGGTGAAGATCTCGTGCAGAAAAAGAAAGGTACAGATCTGGTGCAAAAAAAAGAACGGTGTAGATCTGGTGCAGAAAAAGAACTGTGCAGATCTGGTGCAGAAAAAACGGTGCAAATCTCGTGCAGAAAAAGAACAGTGGAGATCTCGTGCAGAAAAAGAACGGTGCAGAAAAAGAAAGGTGCAGAAAAAGAACGTGGAGATCTGGTGCAAAAAAAGAACGGTGCAGATCTGGTGCAGAAAAAGAACGTGGAGATCTCGTGCAGAAAAAGAACGGTGCAGATCTGGTGCAGAAAAAGAAATGTGCAGATTTGGTGAAGAAAAAGAACGGTGTACATATGGTGCAGAAAAAGAACGGTGCATATCTGGTGCAGAAAAAGAACGGTGGAGATCTGGTGCAGAAAAAGAACGTGGAGATATGGTGCAGAAAAAGAACGGTGGATTCATGTGAGATATTCAGACGCCGTTTTCGTATGAAGTGTCCCCTTTTCCTCCGTATCCTTGCGGATTGCGAGGGCGACAATATATACTTTCGTCAAAGATACGATGCCTCCCGTCGAGCAGGGTTTTCACCAATTCTTAAGGTAACAATCGCTATGCATTCGTTGGCTTATGCATGCTCCCACGATTCCAACGACGAAAATTTTCGTATTGCGGAGAGTACCACATGCGAGATTGTCCGTGATTTCTGTCAAAGCATTTGCGTTTGTATAAAGACCAGTACCTTCGTGCCCCAACGCAAGCTGATTTGGCCATGCTACTTAACAAATCGAAACAACGTGGATTTCCTGGGATGATTGGCTCGCTAGACTGTATGCATTGGACGTGGAAAAATTGCCCAACCGCATGGCAAGGAAGTTTTTCTGGAAGGTCGAAAAAACCTGCGATTGTTCTTGAAGCTGTTGCTTCACATGATACGTAGATATGTCATGCCTTTTATAGCGTGCCAGAAGCATTGAACGACATTACAGTCCTTGGTCGTTCACCTCCGTTCAACAACCTCACTTCTGGTAACCTTCCCGATGTTCGGTATAAAGCAATGTTATTAAAACCGGACCGGCCGGTCCGACCGGTTCGACCGCGAACCGGAGGTCGGTCCGGTCCGGTTTACCCATTAAAACCAGTATCTCCAAAAACCAGTTTGGACCGGGTTGAACCGGTCCAAAACCGGTGAACCGGCGAACCGGTATGGACCGGTTCAACCCGGTTCTGATTTTTCTTTTTTTTTTTTTTTTTTTTTTTTGATTTTTTTAATATTAAAAATAAATTAGAAATTCTTGTACAAGGTGGGATTTGAACACCTAACCTCTAGGATGAAACATGACTTCCTTACCATTTGAGCTACACCATTTTTTTTGAAATTCTAGTACAATTAAAATTTATAAATTATAGAAACTTGTAGCCAAATTTATTTATAAATTAGATAATTAACTTAAATAAATATTTCACACATTATGAATGAAAATTAATACTCAAATAATAGTTTTTTTATTAAAATTTATTCTATAAAATATTCTTTTCAATATTATTTTTAGGATAAAGAGTCAAATTGATATAATATGCAAGTTTGACTTTGAATATTATACTTTTATACATAACCATATTTAAAAATTTATGAATATCTTAGTTTATTGTATTTTTAACTTACACTTTTAAATTTTTAAAAAGAAATATAATCATATTATATTTATATGAGCATACAAATTAGTACCATATTACCGTTATGATATAAGTTAGATAAATATTATATGCTTTAATTTTATCATATTATAATTTTTTTTATATTTTTAGTCAATTGTATGATAATGTTTAAATTTTATGCATATTACATATACTTTAAAATTAAATATATTTATTACATTATTATTACGTCATCCGGTTCGACCAGTGGTCCGACCGGTTCGACCAGTAAAACCACTAACCAGTTGGCTCACCGGTTCACTGTCCGGTCCGGTTTTAAAAACATTGGTATAAAGTGAACGGTCGAAATTACTACATGCCTTACTATCTTGCGGATGGTATATATTCGAAGTAGGGAACACTAATCCAGTCTGTGAGAAACCCGAGAACCATTCCTGAACAAGTATTCTCGCGGTATCAAAAATCATTCCGCAAAGATGTTGAACGAGCGTTCGAAATTCTCCAAGCTCGGTTCGCAATCTTTAATCAACCCGGCAGGGGATGACATACGCAGGATTTGTCCAATATCATGTTAACTTGCATAATACTCCACAACATGATTGTGGAGGATGAACGTGACGAATACAAAGACGATGATGATACTGACATTAGCACGTCTCGTAGAGCGCGCACTAGAATTTATCCATCTCGCGGAGTAAAGTTGGAAGATGTTGAACCAAGAAGGCAAACGTTGGATAACTATATGCTTTGTCATGAAGCAATTCGTTCCAAAGAAACCAGCCGTGGACTTCAAAAAGACTAAGTAGCCCATGTTTGCGCAAAATATGATTAACAATGAATGTAATTGTTTGAATTTACTTTTTTTGTCTATTTTAGTATGTATTTAAATATTTAATTTAGATTGGGTATTAATCTAAATTATTTGTATAAGTGTTTAATTTTATTTTTAACTAATTCCGTATTTTTAAAAAAATATAGCAACCACCAATATTGTAGTTAAATGATTAAATTTTTAATTACAATAAAAGATATTAAAATAAAATGGGCTGTTTATTTATTACTGATTTGTCCATAAATAATTTTAATTACAATTCTAATAAATTATTAATGATTTTAATTTTAAAAAAATTAATTTTAATATATTAAATAATCAAATTAAATTTTTTGGCTACATATATTTATTAAATACTAGCTAGTAAATATACAATAAATATACTAAATAAATTTTATTAAATACTTCAATTCTACATATTTAATTTAATTTGATAAGAAATTGTAATTTTATTAATTATTTAAGTATATATATTATTATTTTTTCTATTTTAATTTATTTAAAAAATAGTCTTTTTTTTTTTTATAAAAAAAAAAGATCCACTCAGGGGACGACAACTTAAAGAGGGGCGCGTGGTGTACGCGCCCCTCTTTTCTTCTGCGGTAGCCCCACGAGGCCCGTGCCCGCCCCGTCCCGACCCCTCTTCCATTTGAGATGACTCCACAGCCGCAGCCGCAGCCGCAGCCCCACCCCCACCCCCGCTCGAGCCCGGCAATCTCTCTATTGGAGATGGACTAAGCCCTCCCGAACCACCCCACCCCTATAGCAGGACTCTCACACCCCTTTCTTCCCACACGACCATCTACGCAGGCGACGCCTATGGCTGCATAAAATTGTAAATAAATTCCCAAATCCAATAAAAAATTTCATAGTTAAATTTTGTCATCTATTTTTGTGGTTTGATTACTGAATTTCTTTTCATCTCCGAATTAGGGTTTTCTACTTTCTTCCTATCATTTTCTTCCCTTCTCTTCAATTACTATCGATGCTGCGTATAGCGTATGTGTTAGAAAGTAAATCTCTTTAATTTGAAGTAGTGTATAATATGATTATGATTTTCTTAATTTAAATACGAAAATTCCATTAAGATAATCAAGAATCAATTTTATCCAATTCTGGGTTAAGAATTAAATCAAACTTATTCTATATTCGATTCAATTTATTTCGATAAAAGCTTTTTCAAGGTTTTGTCTACATATAAAATCAAACCCGTTGTTTGGTACTTGGATGCATACTCACCTCTGTTTGTATGATTAATATATCCATCATAATTTTAATTTCATTACTTCGACTCAGACACTTGAATCGAATCTAGGACCGAACTCTAATGTTTATGTACAAGTAACACAGCTACCAATACAATCCCTTGTACTAAAGCCAGAAAAATAAATAAAAAATATCCCAACTAATAATATTAATATCCTCTTTAAAAAAATGGTTGTATACATGATACATTTATTAACTAAAACTATTAAAATTAGGTTTGACCTCTCTGTTAAGGCCCATATATTGGTTAGGGTTTTATGCTATCAAATTGTTGTACGTATTGTTTTGAATATTGGACCACCGTTACTCCGGCCCATTTTACAATTAAAAAAATGTCTATGCCGCCGGCCCAACAAATATAAGAGATCCCGCGCCTGTTTTCAGGGTGCAAATATGTGAAGATGAGTTGAATGTTTAATTCGGTTGTACATAGTCCTCAAATAACTTATATTCGTAGAAATTTAATTATTTAGCTTATTAAGTAGAGTTCAAACGAAGTCATCAATATTAATATAAAGATTAAGTAAGATCATACATTCACACGGGTGTTTATTTATATTTAATAAAACCTGTCAACTAATTAAGTTTGGTTTTTATCCACCATTCAAATTTTTTTTTTTTTTTTTTTTTATAATTATCCACCATTCAATTTCAAATGTATGATTAATTTACAATTATCTAATGCTTCATGGGAGATTAGGAGCCACTCGTAACTTTGTGTCAGACATATCATCTCAATGTAAAGTATTGCTTTAATATCTTCAGTAAGCAACCTTTTTGCTGCTTAGTATTTTTTAAATAAAAAATTTCAGTCAAAGTCCACTAAATGGTTCTTTACTTCACTTAAAAATTAAATCAGCTTTTGTGTTATTATATGTAAGAATTAATGGCAAATTTATCTCAATGTGGTTTGCATAATATTATGTGTATCTTCAATCTTGTAATTTAAAAAAGAGCATTTAATCTTCTGTAATTTTATAAAAGTTTCACACTTCCTCTTTGATAATTTTTAAACATGAAAACAAAACTATCCCTCTTATATGTGGCACTTAACCCAGTGTGTTATAATAAACGTATAACACTTTATCCCCCTACTTTATGATAAATGTAGCAATTTACCTCTATGTTACAAAAAATATTTTTCATGTCGACTCTCAATTCGGGAGAGTTAGTTATACTTTTCCGACTGAAAAAAATAAATTATTCTTTTAATTTTTTTATAAGGGACAAAGTGTTATTTTTTAAATTACAACAAATTAAACTAAACATTATGTATTTCAGATGAAGTAAATTTGCATTAGCTTTTATATTTAAAGAAGAGTAAAAAACTTGGCGTCAAACAATTCTCGAGGAATTATAACAGTAGACGGTGGATAGCATGTGCAAATTCGTAGGATTGTCCGTGAAAAAGGGCTCATGCTTCCGCAAACCATTTTGAGTCGGCATTTGTTTTCTTCTTACATACAATCTGGTTCCAGTTTTGTTGTGTTTAGTGTTTTCTTTCTTTGCAAGAAGCCAAGACACCAGTTCAAACTTTTGCGGACAAACCCTATATTTATAATTTATTCTAATATGATTTTGGTGGTTTTCAATATGGAGTAATTAATTTATCAGAAAGTATATGGAGAAATTATTCTATTTGATTGTTTTACACTTTCTTATTCAAATTAATAGATAAAAATGGTATACGAGCGGTTCGAGATGAATTAGGTTAGGAAACAAAAAGGTAAAAACATGCGACTGTTCTAGTCGGGTCTTTAAGACTAACGTTGAGATTACCTATTTGAATATCGTGTTGTCTTCCTTTGTTAAATGTTCTTTACTTTGGCCATTTGTTAAATCAGAAATATTATTTAGGCATTTGTTTTTGTGACTAAAATTTAGCTTAACCTTATTTAGTTAAATTAAATCATCTTACTACCTAAACCAACCCAACTTGACTCAAGCAAAAAAATAGAAATATATGACAAAAACCGGGTTTAAGATTAGATTGTATCCAAGTTGATCCGTGACCTCCGAGAAATTTGGTCAACTTTTATACAAGTAGTATTATTTTTATGATTTTATTTTCAGTTGCTTAAAAAATAACTTAGTTTGCGCCATATATTTCATCAAATTAATGATACTACACTATGGATCTCAATTATCACTCTATATGCAGTTAATTTTTCATTAGTAGCTTTCACATTATCCAGTTATTTAATACCCATTATTACGATCTGTCACTTTAAATAATTTTCTAATTACAATAACAAAATAATCTAGTTAATTGATATAATTGCACAATGCTAATAAAACTAAAAATAAAATAAAATTGAAACATCATAAATGTAAAGTTTCAACCTAGTAAGTTATTTCCAAAATTTAACTCGACGAAATAACGGTTTAATTATTCTTTTTCCTTATAATTATTTCCGTTCAAGAACGACCCTTATAATTATTTCCTTAATAGGAAGAAAACTTTCTTTTACATTTCCTAATAGAAAAATTCCCATTTTTATTTCCTTCCATGTATAACTCGGAAACGGTAAATATATATATTTAGGAAACTTCCCATATTTTTATTATTCGGATTCGGCTAAACGATCTCTATAAAAATCAGGGTACTCTGCATTTCCATATACAATCTCTCTCTGCATCTGCATGCCCCTGTTTTTGTTGACCTCCCCAACCGACATACGCGCGCCCATATGCATACACCAATTGTATTGTATCTATATATAGACACGAGCATTCTGTGAAGAACCTAATTTAATTCTATTCGAAGGAAAAACCATAAAAGATCACGACATTCGAAGTTTAAAGGCATCGAAATCGCGCTCCTCTTTTTGATTGTGTATGCATTATGTATTCTGGTTTAGTCATATTATTATTATTATCGTGATTTCTTGCACAGGTATTCATCGATACTGCTAGGGATTTGTTGATTTTGACGTGTTTATTGCTGAATGGGAATCATAAATCACACGCGGAATTTGAAATTTTCGGTTTTTTGTTTTCACTTACTGAAAGGATTTTTACAGTAATTTGAGAATTTATGATGATTTTTTTTTTTACTATTTGTCTTGAGATTTCTTTTACATGGAATAATTATGCATACAAATTATAAATCTCATTTTGATTGATTTTTTGGCCAATGTGCATGTAAAGTAGTATAAACTTAGCTATCGGTTCAATTTTAACTAGATTTGAGATTAATTTAACGAAAATGGCGTTTCAGTTGCTGTGAAAATTGAGGCTGGTTTTGTTAGATGATGGTGAAGAATGGTGTTGGAACCACGACATTGGGTGGTTCATCACGCGTTCGGGTTAAATTTTGCAGACTAATTTGACCAATGAATATTAGAAACATAATTATTCGGTTATAGGTAACATATGGAAACAGAGACAAGAGAAATTGGTGACATTCCAGAGGACTGGTCGACACCAGCGTCACCGATTGAAGTGTTACAGCATTTCTCGGAGGAGGCAGTTAGAAGAGCTGGTGAGGCATGGCATACTGCCATTACTGGTAGTTCAATGTTGAAACCTCCGATCTTGGAGCCGCCACCAAGGCATAGGCGTACACGCAGTGAAGTTGTTCTTCCAATTTATAGGCGTAGCAATAGCACTTCTAATTTTCAGAAATGGAAGTCTCAGATGCAAAAGGCATTGCACTGGGGTAGTCGTAGTTTTCGGGAAGATAGCCAGTATTCTTCTTTTGATCCTGAGATTCTGGCAAATCAGAAGAGGCAGTGGTATCAATTTCACTCCAAAGCAGTGGTATGCAGCAACAAGTGTTTTTTTTTTTCTTTTTCAAAATAATGTTCCTACTTGTTAACATATGCCTGTTACTACGTCCTCACTGCACAGTCTCTTCTCCCTCAATCTTGACTTGGTTTGCTTTGAATAGGCTTGCTGATAAATTCACTTGTCAATGACGCTAGTTTATCCCTGCTCTTTTAGAATTTTGGCTATAAATGAGCTCATTTGTTAGATATAGAGTACATTTAAAGTTAAGTTCCTGGCTACATACATGTTCAATCAAATCTCTGTGACATTCAGACTTGTTCAATGTCTGTCCAGAACTATATAAATGTGAATTCCCTTTGCACAGTTCAAACTTTATCTTACTGTTTTCATTTTTTGATATACTATTAATAAATTGTTCGCAGTGATGGCTTATGTATGTATAGTGATTTTATTTTACTTTCTCTATGGTTGATGACTCACTGTTGTGAAGATTGAGGTTCTTTTGAGTTGGATTAATTGAATTAGACGAGTGCGGATGTAGGATCCTGAAAAATATAGAGAGCCGACCGCGCTTTTCGAACATTTTATTATTGCGGGGCTTCGTCCAGATGTGAATCTTGAGATTGTTGAGGATGCATTTATCCGGAGGAAGAAATGGGAGCAAGAAATGGCAAGAAATGAAATGTATGATTCAAACACACGACAATACCGAAGACCTACACTTCCAACATTGGAGCCTCAGGTTTTGTTTCTTAATGGTGACAATTAAGTTCTGATATCTAGTACACTCTCATTTTCATGCCTACATATAAATGTTCCTTTTGATGGTGTTGTGTCCCCGATTGTTTTCTCCTTTTAAAATTACCTTTACCCAAATTGAAAGATGCTCTCTTTTGGTCTGAACTAGAACCTTCTTCAGACTTTTAGATGCATCTTCTTTCTCTTTGGATTTCAAGCAGATTTCATATGTCAACCCTTTAACCTTCAATTTGAAATGATTATATTCATTTTTATGGTCTTATGTATAGTTAGAATCTTCACACTGTTTTCCTGGCTGTATCCAATAGGTACTTTTCAAGTATCCTCCTGGAAAGAAGTTGGCTTTGCGTTCTAAGGATCTCGCTGCATTTTGCTTTCCTGGAGGTGTTAAGGTTAGTATTTTCAAATTCCTTTCCCCACTGTGATCTCAATAATAATTTTGAACAAGATCTTCTACTGCTTCTTAGACGTGAACCAGGTACTTGACAAATTTAACACTATGGTGGATAAATATGTTGTTTTTTGTCTGCCGCTCTGCTTGTAAGCATTTAGTAAATTGTTTAAAAAAATAGTCAGATGCTTCTCTCTTTTAATTATTTTGTTTGAATGGAATCCATCACTTTCTTGTTCTATAAGAAGCGGTTACCAAGGGATCAATGAGCCTTGCAACTGAGAGTGAGTGCGGAATTTCTGCCGTACATTATGTTCTAACTCTCCATGTATTGTTGGAGGGTTTCGTTTGAAATCAAAATTTACCAAAATCATGACATAAAAAATAGGTATGTCTGAACTGCTCGAATTTTCACGTCAAAGAAGTTATAGAGCTTAACCAGCCAGGCACATAATAACCTAGAACATTTCTTATCTATCTCTTAGCTTTTGATTTAAATTTTGGCTATCTTTTCTCCTAATTCTCAACTACTTTGTTGGAGAACATATTACTGGCAGTCCTGTCATAGTGCTGAATTCGTATTATGACTTTCTTCTCCAATTTAACTAGCACAACATGTATTTGTCCATATGATGTTGGCTTTGTTGTTTCCTTCCCAAGTTTCTAGAGTATGATGAAGTATGCAAAAAGATTCTGAAAGTACCTCTTGAAAAGATAGTCATGCTTGTAAATGCACCAATACAGTGTTTGTTAATATGCTATTCTCAAATTTCTCGATGGCTAAACATTGGTGGCAAACATTTTTTTTTTAAGGGGAGTTTGGTTCAAAAAGAAACAACATGGAATTTCAATGATGGCATAAGATACGTTATTATTGCAATATATCTATTTGTATCTGAAGTCCTCTCCTGTTTTCTATTTCAGGCGCGCTTATTGGAAAGAACACCATCATTAAATGAGTTGAATGAACTGGTTTATGGACAGGTATGAAGAAAACATTTTCAATAAAAAATTCATCCTCCTTACCATGTAGCACTTCCTTTTATGGATTTAATATATATATATATATATATATGACCAAAAACTTCTGTATCACCTGAAAAAGGGGAACATAGATTAAAATATTAATACAATTTTTCCTTTCATTTTTCTCCCCCAATGCGTGATTGTTTCTTGAACTTGTCTTCAGGAACACTTGTGCAAAGATGATTTGTCATTTATATTTTCACTTAAGGTTAGTCTATATTCAGATGCTCGTTTAATGTTCCTCATTTCTTTCTTGACTGTTTTAATTTTTCAACTATGTTAATGGGTTGAATTTCACATAATTAATACTAGGTATATGTCTTGCTAAATGATTATGCTTGAATTTGAGAAGCTATTTTCCCAATTAAAACATAGCTCAGCAAAGATAAATATGCTTCAATTAATTCTCATGGACAAAAAGATTATTCTTCTAGTTATTATTCCCTCTTCCTTGGATAGGCAATCACAGATAGAATATGCATCCCCTCTCCACAGAGAGACGCTCATGCACACACCACTGGTCTGCCCCCTTAAGGTTCTTTTTGAAAAAAGTAAGAATCCTCAGTCTCATTTGACAATGACAGTAGCGTATTAAGGTTCTTTTTGAAAAAAGTGAGAATCCTCAGTCTCATTTGACAATGACACTAGCGTATTATTAACTTTGAGCATTGTTTTTATTTCTGACAATTTTTATGCTTTTGACCAGGTAGCAGACAATGCTACACTTTATGGTGTGTGCTTGCATATACAAGAGATTGTTCAGAAACCACATGTCATGTCGGGGATTGCTTCACCTCTTTCCCGACCATCTCTTGGCTGCAGTAGGTTTTTGGTTTCTGCCCCTCGTTGTTATTGTATCTTAACCAGAGTGCCATTCTTTGAGTTACACTATGAGATGTTGAATAGGTGAGTATTAGTTTTGTTAAAAAACTTCAATTACTTTCAATACATCTGTTGAAAGTTTTATAATTAGCTCCAACATTTGTTCACTGCATTTCTTTTACTTGGATGCAGCATCATTGCACAGGAACGACTGAATCGGATTACCCAGTTTGTTAATGAAATGGCTCTTGCTGATTCTGTTCCTTCGCCATCTACGTCAAAGAATCATATAAATGGAAATCTTGACTCTCCCGTTGAAGAAAGTGCCACGGACTGGATGGCTTCGGCAATCCCAGTTGACAGTGCAGTAGCTCTAACTGCTGCTGCCGCAGGTATTATATCAGATAAGGAGGTAACATCAAAGTGGGAACTCTATTCTCCTGGGAGTGCTACTGCCAGTGACGGATCGGATAATAGTGAAATGAGGGAATGGGATAAGGATGGCAGCAGGAACATGAACACTTCTGATTGTTACTCTTCGTCACCAGAAACCCGCACCAGTGGTTTAGAAAAGATGTACAGGGTTCACTATAATAGCCATACACCACCAGATGTTAATCAAACATCGGCACATCTTCCAAATTTTGAGTCCTTATTTAGGTGAAAGATTAGTTAGTTTATTTCATATTGGTTTTTCATACGGTCGCAAATAGCCAAATACAGTCTATATTGCTTATTTAGTTGCATTTGGATTTATTTCTAACCTGGGTTTGCTTTCTTAATACAATAACTCTAGTTTATATATTTTCTTATGTAATCTTGGTGAATATATAACTTTGTTTGGCAGTTCAGCTAGAGGTATGGTATCAGAGGATGAAGATGATGAAATCTTTTATAACCAAGATAAAGATTATAGTGATGATGTAATAATGAAATGGGCAAGGGTTAGTTTATACTGTCTCGGCTATTTTGGTTGTACTTGAACTGTATTGTCCTATACATCTCACACTCCGTTACCCTGTTTTTCGTATCGCTGTGATAGGAGAATAAAAGTGATATGCTACAGATAGTTTGTGGTTATCATTCTAGGCCTCTTCCTGAAAGAGGCAGTGAAATAACTTTTCAGCCACTAGACCATCTGCAAGCCATTGAGTACCAACGTCCTTCTGTTTCTTCCCTTGGACTGTGTGACAAATATATTGATCTTAAGCTGAAAGATTCAAAGGAAGCCTCTCAGGTTAGACAGTACAGTTTCTATTTAGTAGTCTTCAGGATGCTTATAACAAAAGTATTCTTAATGATTTTACCTGATTTTCAAGTTCAAGTTAAAGTTAGCTGCTGCAGAGGAAGCTGCTTCACTCTCTCTATGGTCAACAGCTACGATATGTAGAGTTCTTTCTCTTGAAAATGTAATGTTGCTCTTTTTTCCATTACTTTGAATTCTTAGTTCCACTTCAGTTATGTTTATTATTCTTTCTCACCGCTTTCTTTAAATTAATTTTTGTTTTGTTTGAATCATTATACCATTAAAATAATTTTTTTCATGTTCAAAGAATTCTCATTCAAATCAGTTTTATTTTCATAAGTTTGCTGAGTTATATTATTAATCAATATCACCACTTAATTTAAATTAGTTTTTATCTTCTTTGAAGCATCATAACATTGAGGTAATTCTTTTCATGTTCAAAAAAATTCTCATTCAAATTGTCAATGTGCTTAACCAAATTGCTTTAAAATATTATCCAGTTTTGGAAAATTACAGAATTTCTGATGTAGGTAGTTCATGCATTCACTCCTTTTTTGTGACTTCAAAAGATATTCTCATCTTTCTTCCTTTTCCACTCTGGATGTGTCGTCTTGTCTGTGACAATGAATAGCTGAATGTAAATTCAGAAATGTTTAGTTAGATGAGGTGGTATTTCAATATAGTATCAAAGCCACACCAATAAGAGGCCTTGGGTTCAAAACTTACCCTCACCCATTTATGAAAAGGAATTCAGAAAGACACCTTATGCAAGTGAGGCAGACATGTTAGACACACTTAAATATTAAATGTCTCTCCTCACCAACTTAAGCATTCCAGATGACGTGGTCATTCAATAGACATTTATGTTTTCTTGGTGACTAGAGTCTGATCAGTTTTTTTTCTGTGTACAGATTTTGGCCTTGGTCACTGGTATATTATTGGAAAAACAAGTGGTTGTGCTGTGCCCAAATCTGGTAAACAAAATCCTGAAATGGTACAACGATCAGGAATTGTTATTGTTTCTTTCTTTTTATAAGTTATTCTGTCTTCTCTTTACAGGGTGTTCTATCGGCTGTAGTGTTGTCTATTATCCCTATTATTCGTCCATTTGAATGGCAGAGTTTGTTTCTTCCTGTAAGTTCTGCACTATTGTTTCTTGCAGCTGCAACCCAAAATTGAAGTTGAAAGTTTCATCAAACTACACACTATATTTCAAATTCATGCAAAAGCAAAAAAAATTGAATTAATAAAATTGTTTTGAAGGTTATATTTTTGTATTTTCTTGTGTTTCCTCTTGGGCAAAACTCAGAAACAATTAGATTTATATCTTCAACCTGATTTAGACTTGTCTTTCTTGAGGTTATAATAGGTCGGTTTCCAGGGGTAATGTGAGTAAATATTCTCCATTTCCTATTGTAGAATTTAAATCACCCTATGATATATGATTCTTGATTTTGAACCTTCGTCACCATCAATAACAGCTAAGGCTCTTTACATAGCTACTGATCAAAAGTTCTGTTCCAGTATGCTGCTTCCTTATTTCATTATTTTCAAAGTATAGTTTCTGTAGCCTGACAGTCTTACTTATGAAGCCTTTTTTCCTGTTCATCTGTCTTCATTATTTTAATCTACATATATCCCACTGAGTTACTTGAGTTCTTCGACAGATTCTGCCAGATAAGATGTTAGATTTTCTTGATGCTCCTGTTCCCTTCATTGTAAGTTTGTACTGCTTCTTAATATATAATTTTATTTTTGTATAATAACTGTGGAATAATATAACTCATATATTGTATGTTAGGATCTCATGAATACTGAAAAAAAGTGAAATTGATATTAGGAGTGATAAAGTGCATTTGATATAGACTGTATGCTCTGTTTGATGAAAAAAATTTACCAACATCACAAGCGTGCATTGATATGTTTAGCTTCCTTCCATGTGTAGAAAGCATAAGAGTAAACACAGGCTATAGTCGTGCAAGTATTATGCTATATTATCGGTTCTCTAAGCCATAAGATAGGAAACCAATTATAAGTCGTGCTATATTTTTGATACATTTTTTTCGCAGGTTGGCATACAACATAAATTGGCAGACATGAAGATGAAAACTTCTAATCTAGTTCGAGTTATTGTGGGCAAAGACCAGGTTCTGTCAAAATTTTATTGCATTTCTTTTTTCTCAAAATTGAGGCAGATTTATGCAGCTAACATAATCCTTTTGTGCTTTTAATAGTAAAAGATCATGAGCATAACCCAACTATATGTTATATGGAAAAATGCATAATACAAAGTTGGGATTTGAATTTCATTTCTAATGATCCATTGAGTGAGAGAAAGAGATAAACTCAAATTATACATTCTTTATATCCCTATTGATTCCTAGATTCCCGTCACTATGGATTTTTTGTCTCTATATAACTTCTAGAGAGTGCAATTTCTAGAGCTGTGTTTGGTTGGAACTTCAACTCAAGGTAGTAATGCTGTTGGTTCTCCTTCCATAATTTGGAAAAATAGTGATCAAAACAGGAATTTTGCCCTGTGAATATCTGAATGCTTTTGCGGTCTTTTGAAAAGCAAAAAATTCCTTGAAGGCAGCAAAAATTTTGAACTTGAGAGACGGGCAATTGGATCGGCTACCTTCTGTGAAAAGTTGGACAGCAGCATGATAAGCGAGCAATCAGGAATACTTAAGTAGCATGCTCAGAGTCCCTTGCTTTTTCATGGGTTTCCCTTTGCCCTTGACATCTTCTTGGGTTGGTTTTATTTCTAAAGAAAATAAAAGAACAATAATTAATTGAAGAAAATGAAATCTGAAATGTGCTGCGTTTAGTTTTATAAGATGAGGTTAATAAACATTGGTTGAACTCCTATTTTAAGCTTGGGTGGTTGACCTTTCTAAGAAACTGAAAATGCTGTACAAGTGCTTAATGGACTGTTTGCTTCTCAGTAATTCCTGGCACTGCCTTAATCTCAGACATCATGCTTTATGATCATCTCAGTTGTTAACCTAGAATCTCTATTGTATAACTTTTACTCCGAAGTTCTTTTATCAAGTATGACAACCAGAATTGCTCACATCATATGATTCTGGCAGCACTCTGCTACAGGCATATAGCACTTGCCTCCTAAACTCCTTGTTCAATTGAGGTATACTGTAAATATGTGGATTCAAGTTGATAAACAATATATTAGTCTTCATCTCTGTGTTGAGATACACTCAAATTATGTGTGCCTTTTCTTGACTTCTGCCATTAAGTGAACCTGCTCTTCTGCTAGATGTTGGCTTCTCAATCTTAACAGTCATTCTATCTCATATTTCCACCGAACAAGCAACTTGACATTATAAATCCATTTATTTTAAAAAAAAAAAAGAGAAAAAAAATTTATAAATCTATTTTAGTATATGTACTAATTTTGTCAAATCAACTTCACTGATATATTTCTTAGGGCAAATGCACAGTGTGAAACTATTTTTAAGTCATTGGAGTTGATCAGTTTTACTTTTCTTTACATCATAATTTACCTTCTGTGGTTTTGCAGATGTTGATATCAATCTAATTGTGAAGGACTATATACTTCTGCAGGAAGTTGCTTATGTAATTGCTGTTCTTATATTGTGTAGGTGAAAACTTGTAGTCTACCTCTACTTCCTCAACGTAAAAAGCTTATTTCTGAACTTAAATCTATCCACTCTACATTATCACGTGAAGAATCTATTGCTCAGAGGCAGCCAGTATACAAATGCAATGAAGTGCAGGTGAATCAGCAGCCTCCTATATAACTTTGCTCATAATATTAAATTCTATCTCTCTGACTATTTTATCATCCTTTTTGTTTTCGATTGCCACTGATACTTGGCTAGTCATTCATAATTTTTAATTCGTTGCTCTTAAAATTCTAAATCGTTTGATGTGCTGGTTGTGATTTATGTTCTTTTTTAGGAACTTTATTATTTATCTTGATTATAAAGAGCAATATATATTTAGCAGTCTTGGATATTCATTCAATATCATATTTTGATTGAGGTGGAGAGCGTGTAACAAATGGTAATCTATTTCCTGGGTCATAACAGGCATTATCTCGATTCCACTCAATTTTTTAAAAAAATAAAAAAGAGCTTCTCTGGATATCTGGTATGTTGCGTCTGATCTCAGAATATGGAAGCACCCCTTTCCTTGGCTACTTAATTTGGCTGAAGCCGGGGAGATATTTAAATTGTCCCCTGAATTATTTATTTCTGAACCTCAAGGGTCTCATAAGTTTACTTCAGTTTGTCCATCTAATTGTAAAACAAATCACGAGAGTAGAGATACGAGCTAAAGTTTGTTGCTTCTTGTACTCTTTGCATTATTTTGCTTTCGGGCACGACCTTTCTCTCATCTTGTCTCTATGTTTGCTAGTTTCTTCTTTAGATTTCAATAAGAGATTTACCTAAAAATTACAAGAAACTCACTAGTGGTGACTCAAGTCGAAAAAAAGCTGTTTTTAGATACATAACCATTGTATCTGCTTATTGAATGACACCTCATCTAAAAGATCAAGTTTTACAGGAGACAAACATTTAGTAATTTAGTCTCAAAGCGTTTTTTATCCATTATATATTCTGAAGCCTAGCATGTAAAACACTTTTTCAGTAAACGAGTGGTGGTGAGAATAGTACCCGGATCTCTTTATTAGCTGGCCTTGGTTCTATATTTTTTTTATGTAGAGCTTCTATGTCTAAAGATATTTTTCCTTGGTCTAATAAAGTCTGATTGGGAAATGACAATTTTTTTCTTATCAGATTAATCTCTCAGTAGATAGTGCATTAATGATTGGAACAATCCATGATACCTTGATCTCTTCTGCATTCATTCTCAGTTCTAATGATCTATGTCCTTGTAGACCTGATTCCTGAGAAATTTTTGGGCATTGTAAAGAGTGAATTTAAATTGAGAATGCCCTAGTGAGATATTGTCTATTTAGGTTTGACAAAGTAGATTTATCAATTATAAGAATGTTCCGAAGAGTTATTGTAGAATCTGTACAACAAACAAAGACTTGCGTTTTTGTTTTTTGGCATCAAATAACAACCAACACCTAATCACCATCGAATTCTACTGTGATGCTTTTATATTGATTTTAGGAACATAATTACTAACAAATGTTTAGGGTGTGCATCATCAGTTACATTATCAGAGTCACAGAGGTAGGTAATGTTAGTGATGACTCTAAAAGAGATAGCTATAATCTGATAATTGATTGCGTGATTCCTCTGTTTCAGATTTACTCCCCAATCCTTCATGTTTACGTTTGATATTTTTTCTCCTATAAACTCAGTTTTATATATTATGGACTTGCAGGCTGAAGCTGCTGCACAATTTTTAACTGTCATGAGACGGTACTTGGAGTCACTTTGTGCAGATTTGAGGTTGCACACAATTACAAGCGTACAATCCAATAATGACAGGGTTTGATTTGTTAATTTGCATTTCTAACTCTAAATTATGTCACTTATATAGTCTCTAGTAATTGTCTTGTTGAAACTAATATCTGCCACCTTCTCAGGTTTCTATACTTATTAAAGATAGCTTCATTGATTCCTTTCCTTCGAGGGACCAGTCTTTTGTTAAGGTACAGTTTCCTACGACTGCTACATGTTGATTGTGTCACCTTGTCATTTTTCTACTGCTCAAGTATGGCGTACCTTTTAATGGCCATTTATTGCCTATAGATACACTAGTAATGTACCTGTGAATAAATAAATATTTTCATCCGTCAATAAGGGATCAATGAGGCACTGTGTTTTTTTTTGGCTGTTTCAGTTGTTTGTGGAGACACAGCTATTTACTGTACTATCGGATTCTCGTCTTTCAAGCTTTGAGAATGAATACAATTGAAGGTGTTATTATTGCATGCCTCTTAAAAAGCCAGAAATTATCAGCAGAGACAAACGGTGACAGTTTACATGCTCCAATTTTACCCCAGTATGTTTGCTGCAGTGTTACATACTTCTAAGCAAAAAGTTGCTTACGCGTTTTATGGAATGAGCCTTAGCTCAATAGATCGTTCGGCACCACCAAAAGTCTGCAGTAAGACACTGCCAACATTTAACTTATCTTCATTGTAGATGTATATCTTTAATATAAACTTCAGCGTGTAGTTACTAATTATAATTGGCATTTGATCATAATAAAGTTGTACATTACTTATTTACTAGCCAGGGGGGAAATATCTAATCTCAAGCAAATAATTGTGTTTCATTTTCAAGATTAAGTTAAAGGGCCAAAAAAATCAATTAAATAATTTTTTGATCTGGTATTCTGAGAGCTGCTCTGGTTAATAAACAGCCTTATTTAAAATGTAAGGTTTTTTTTTTTTTTAATTATTTTTTATTTGAGATGGTATTTATAATATAAGTTGATGTTGACTACAAGCATGATTTTCTTCCCCGTGTATTATTTAAGATTTTTCATGTGTTTCAATAATGTGTGCTTTTTAATGAAAAAAAAATTCTTAGTGTGAACCTGGATAAACTCGTATCAAATTCGAGCTTAAGCAAATAAATAACAAGTGAGTTTGTGAGCCTGAGACCATTAAAAAAAAAAAAAAAAAAATTCCCTCTACATTAATAACTGGATATGAAATACTATTCCATCACTGGAATCCACTGCTACTAGTGTACAAAAAAAGGTAGTACATTTAATGGTGGAAATTAAAGCACTAAAGATCCTACATTGAAATTTGGATTCTGGAGAGCCTTCTAATTGTTCACCATAAGAAAGAATAACGCATACCGATAATGGACGGTTATTTATCCTCGTCTTCCGAGTCTGATTTAGCAAAAACTGGCTCAGGCTGTGTATCTGCATACGCAGGAGCAATATATTTAGGATCTTTAGCAGCAACATCAGCATACTTTAAGATAGCTTCTCTGGGATCTTCATCCATCCATGTTTCCTTAATCAAGCCACCTTGCTGAAACACGATAAATAAAACATAAGATTTTGTCACCCAATTCGATTCAACTCTCTCCAAGAATAAAGTTAGAAACATTACCTTAAGAAGGTACTGTGTTAGCAAACTTCCCTTTGTAGTACCAACTCTTCCACCAAAACCTGGTCCAGTCATGGGTAGTTCAGGTTTGTGAGACTTCACAGGATCCTTCAACATCTTGTCGCGCTGACGTTTTCGGCTTGGCTGATCTCTAAATAATGGTAGTGCATGAGGATTATGAATAACAGGTTCTGCTCGAAAATCATCAACCGACTGCTTTCTTGGTGCACGAGCAACACATGCAAGTGCTCCTCTTTCACTGATGGTCGGGTCGTATAGGACGTGAGTCCCTCCTTCGTGCTTATCCCCAGTTGTGGCGAAGATCTATATAAACAAAGATTGTAAAGTTAGTGTTGATAACTCCTAGAAAAACTTGATCGTCAAAAACTCCAAAGATACCCTTGGTCAATGTCATTAAGGGAAATACCAATGTAACATAACAGAATTTTTTCCCTTGGTCCATGTTGTTAACGAAAATACCGATGTAACATAACAGAAACTTTTTTATTCTTTGGAGGGGAGAGGTTGGGGGTAATTGTTATACATATCTCATGCAAGTGTATCGTAATAAGTACTTTATAGTTGAAAGAGTTATAAAGTGACAAATGGATGATTTTACCCCAAAAAACGGATGATTTTGCCCCAAAAAACGGATGCCATATGCAGGAGTAAGGTATCCATAAAATAACGTAAATATAATAACACATTTTGGTTTCCAAATTTGGAAAGTGACAAGAAGATGGTCTAATCATTGAAATGAAATAGATTTTACATTATGTAAATGTGCCAAGTAATCTCACCTGATTAAGCCTTGAATGCCAGGCACATTGAACTACACTAAATTTGGGAGATATTCCAACTCTGGAGACAAGTTCCAACTTCCGTCTGTCAAAGAAACATAGCAGACCCCCTGTTGTGCTATCTCTTTCGACTGATGTTCCAGTCAAGATGAGTTGTTCGTCGGGGCTCAATGAAATATTAGTCTGAGCATAATGATTTGGAAGATCATCAAACACGTGAAGAGTCTCCTTCATTTGACGTAAGTCCCAGATCTAGTACACAAGGTGAAAAAAAAGATTATTTGAGTAGCATAATTAGGTAAACCATCCAACGAATCGGGCAGGTTGAGAATGCTTTTTTTCCTTAATTTATAATAAAAAAACGGAAAACAATGGAAAAGAAGGTTTTCACAGTAGATTGCGATGATACCTTGAGTGAACCATCAAAGCTTCTGGACAACAGTAATAATCCATCACTGGAAAACTTAAGCCCAGTTATATCATCTGTATGGCCATGTGCAACATATATGTCTGGCCTACTTCCCCATCCAGCCTTAACGTTCCATATCTGCAAGAAAATTGTGTTGGAAAAATTATACGATAATTATTATTAAATGACCACCTCATATATGAACTTAAGTTGATAGACAGGAAAGACATAATAATGTATTATCTCTAACACGTCCCCTAACGTACTTTCGTTAATCTTTTCTAGAACCTAGACCATAGAACTTTCTTTCATGAAGGGGAACAATGAGATTGGATCGTAAAGCCTCTATGGACAACATACAGAAATTTTGGAACAAGTGGTCCAAGTGGAGATTCAAATATATTTCAAGGAGTTCAAATTGGGTAGCGCATAGATTGACAAAGTGGGCAGAAATAGGGAATGATAAGTTTGACTCTTTACCTAATTGTGTTTCTTAATGACGGGGGTTCTCCAATTGTGAAACACTTTTTATAGTTTCCTAATAAAACCTTTAATGATATAAAATAAACAAGACCTCTTCTTGGTCTAGCTTTACCATACAAAATGACCACCTCATCAAAAAGTTCAAACTAATAGCAAAGACATGGCAGATTTAAGTATTTATTACTATCCGAGTTATTGGAATCATCAGTATTGGTGCACTATGAAACAGCATGGAAAATTTCCTTAGAATGAAAGAGAGAAGAGTCATAGGATAGGGAATACGGCTCAAAGCATATGAGGTAGAAGTTCAATAAGCCAAAATCTCACAAAGTTCTAAATCATGAGGCAATGCCTAGCTTGAATTGGCGAATGCTATCTCTCACTATCTTGGAAAAACAAAGTCTAAGACTGACTCTCATCGAAAATAAATCCCTACTCGGATGATTGCTTAAAAGTGAGTTCACATGGAAACGAAGAAGTTATTGTCACTAACAATCATGAAGTCTCAATACAAGATATACAGTCATTCTCCGTTAACAAACGCCATTGACAAATACCTGTATAGAACCATCACCTATGCCACCAGCAATTCGTTTTCCTTCACGATCCCAGGTGCATGTGGTTACAGGGATTCGTCCAGGCCTAGAAAGTTTTGGTTTGATAACCTATGAAGACAGACAAACAATCAGCTCTCAGCAAAAAGGTGCAACTTTAACATAAGTGGCTCTTGAATTGGCACATTTTCAAAAAAGTAAAATTGTAACCACTAGTATTAGGAAAACATGAAGTTCTAAAAATGCGTCAGCACAGAAAGAACAAAATATTTTAGACATAATTTAAAATCAACATGCATCAAATTTAGTTTTGTCGCATGATTTTCTACTTATTGTGCATATCATCAAATTTCATAGCATATTTGCATGTTTCAAAGTATGTATAGATTACAATCATAAAATTTACACTAACAAAGATCAACTAATAACTTCTGCATACGATATACCATAGTAAAAGTATCATTACTACTCATCTAAAAATTCATCTTATAGTTTTTAAGTTGAATTTTAGAACTTCCATGGGATGAAACTGCCTAGCTTGGTATGTACTCGGTCTTTCAACATTATGCTCAGGGGCAAGTCTAAGGTGGGTCTAGATGCTCCAAATTCTTGTATAGAAGAGCATAGAGAGAATATATAACACTGACCTGCTTTTGACTTGTGAAGTCGTTCACATCCCATATTCTGAGTGAACCATCCTCTGATGATGTTAAGATTGTCTCCTTCGCCTTAGGGTGCCATTCTCCACAAGTCAACCCAGTTATGTGACCTTTGGTGTTCTTAAGATCCCTTATATACATGTCCCCTTTGACAAACTCACCTAGAGTTAGTCCATCACGGTCATAGATCTGTAATCCAACAAGAAGAAAATTTGTTAGGAACATGCTATAGCCTAAACAAGAAATAGAACATGAATTGCCATAATATAAGCACCTTAGCCTGGGCTGAGCCAGTCACACACAAAAATCGATCAGAAGTAGGACTCCAACTCAAACCACGAACTTGATGTCCTTCAGATGGTTCAAGCTGTCTGAATGACTCAAGACGGGCATTCATCCCTTGAAAATCATACATGCGAACAGTATAATCGAAGCTTCCGGATAGTACTCTAGATCCCGAGTGATCTACAGCAAGAGTTGAAACCACCTGCCGAAAGTATTAACAAGAAGTTCAGTTGCACAATTGAATTAGAGCTCCACCCCCCAAAAAGAAACTGCAGATTGAGTACAAAATTTTTCAGCAAACTAAAGGACCCTATTCCTGCAAGCATGTGTATTGTCATCGCAAACCACCCCAAAATCCAAAATATATAAATTAAACAATAATATTATTCTACAGATATACCTCATTCCTGCATTATTGAGGACAAAAAAGTTCAGCAAAAGTTCAGTGGGGAAAAAAGTTCAGCAAAAGAAAGTTGGAATGAGACATTTGGAGGGACTCAATCAAGCTTTACATGGAAAGTAGTTTTGGAAATGCTCAGGAAAAGAAGAAATTTATGGCAATTCATTAGACTATAACTGATTTACTTTATGGAGGGTTGCCCCACAATACAGCCAAAAGTGCCTAGGCAGTGGCTTCATAAGGTAGCATAAGGAAAGGCTCAGAAAAACACCATAAATATGAAAATAGAAGGGGATATACCACATGATTTTTTAGATATATTCCACTTTGAAGTCTTGACTTGTTTCATGCAAACACTGTATCACTTGATAATGGACATATTACCATTTTATTGCATAACTATTTTCACTTCTGCAGAAACTGATCCAATGAAGAATCAGTGGATAATCTCCAGATTATGAAGCAGATAATATTGTAAATCCATGAAACGTGCTTTAAGAATATAAATCTGAGTGTACATCAGGAGAAAAATTGGATAGTGTTGAGGAAAGGGTGGAAGACAATACATTAAGTCTCATCATGAAACAATTAATATACGCATTTCCTAAAGCATATCTTCTTTGTTTGAATAACCATGAATTCCCTTAGTAAATAGACTAGGAGACACATATCATTTTAATGTTGCATAGTCGGACTGCATGGGATTTTGTGACTGTTGGAATTCATATGTGCACATTGCTGGATCATCCATGTACGATTATATATATATGCAGAAGATGATAGGAGATAATTCGGCAGATGATTTTAATCAACGCAACAGTAGGCCTTCAAAGGTCATTAAGTTTCTGAAAGCTGTCTCTGCAACTATCTGCTGATAATCCTGATATACTCTTTTTGTTAATAGAAGATTAGCTTCTTGTTCACTAGGATTCTTATCCCTTCTAGCAACTACAAAACTAGAACCTGACCTATCTTCAAGCAGAAAATACTAACGCAATCGACAAATAACATAGTTGTAAGCTTAAAAACTTTCAAATTTAGACATTGAGCAATAAAATTAACGAAAAATATATAAAAATTCAAAATTCATGCTGCCAATGCATAATTTGACCATATCAAGCTGAATCAGCACACCAAAAGATAACCAAACAGAAATTTCACCTTTGAATGCCCTTTCAACACAATCTCATTGCTCAGAGGAATTCGATAGCCAGCATCATCCTCTTCTTCATCCATATCATCCTCCTCCTCTGAATCCGTCTCTATCGGGCCGGGAGGTGGCCTAGGCGGACCAATAGTAGGCGAATCATCATCCTCTTCACCAACTACACCAGAAGGTGGCCCCGGCGGTCCAATTATTGCCCCTTCATCATCCTCAACATCTCCAGTACCACCTGGAGGTGGCCTAGGTGGACCAATCATCTGCCCATCCTCATCCGACTGTACAGGCGGCCGCGGAGGCCCAATCAATTTACTCGCAATTCCACTATTATTCGAACTTCCACCAATTTTGGATTTAGGGATAGGGTTCTTCAAGGTGTCTAGCCAGGCTTTAGAGGAGCTAGATAGAGAGGGGAAATCATTACTTTTTATGTTAGAAGGGGATGCGGATGGTTTATCGGCACTGTCGGCGGCGGAGGTGCCAATAGTGGTGGTCCGGCGGGTGGCGTTGTGAATAAGTTCGAGAGGGGTTTGTGATTTAGACTGCTTTCCGAAAGCCATTGGGAAGTGAGCTCTCATTCCGTCGTATATCTCGGCTTCATCTTCCATATTTCAGTCAGCGAATTTGTACGCAACTGGGGAGGGATTGGTTTAAAGAGATAATCTGCTACGAGTTTCGCTCGGGAAATCTGATTTATTTGATTTTGGAGAAATTTATAGGAATAAATTTGAGTGGATGAAGGAAAGTTAATCGGGCATTAAAATGATCTTTATATTTGTTTCTGAGTTACCGACCATGTATTTATATTTTTCTCCTATTTATTTTTGTTTTATTTAATTTTAGATAAGTATTAGAAAATTATTTTCTTCTATGATCATATTTATGTCTTTAATTTTAGTAAAGAAAGTTTCCATAGGTTCCCTAAAAAAAAAAAAAAAGGGTTTCCTTAGGTACTTATAGGGGCTCAAATATAACCATTTATTGTCACATAAAATAATTTTTTCGTAATTAAAGTAAAAATTTAATGACCATTTTTATCAAAAAAAAAAAAAAAAAAAAATGAATGACCATTTATTTCCTTTTCCATTTACTAATCGAAAAGGAAATAACCCAATGGCCAAATAGTACTGCCCAATCACTCGAAAAGAAAAGAAAAAAAAGAAAAAATATATATATTGCCCAATCCTTTTCCTTTCTCTCACTCTCCACTTCTCATCTCTACAACACAAATTTTTTAATTTTTCTTGCGGCTTTCTCAAATTTCCGGGAATGTATGGCATTTCTCAAGAAGCTGGGACGGTTATTTGTATTCTTGAATGTGATTATGATATGTTTATGTAACTTTTATATTTTTGTGTGTTAGGGATGGTGAAATGAAGCCAATGGACGCAGAGCAATTGAGGGAGTATGGTCACAAAATGGTAGACTTCATTGCTGATTATTACAAAAATATTGAGAACTTCCCTGTTCTCAGTCAAGTTCAGGTTTTACTTTTACACCTCTAAATCTTCTAAAATTCTCGATTTTTATATTTTATTTGGAAATTTGTTCTTTTATTTATTCTTTTTTTGATTTCTGCCTTTTCTCCTTTCGGAAATTGGTTCTTTTCTTGATTTCTAGCCTTTTGAATCTGGAAATTGGTTCAAGCTACATAGAAAAACTTGCATAGTTCTTGAAGCTTTCTTGTTAATGGAGGCTAAAGTTTGTTACATTACTGCTTTAGAGGATCACCACCTTTTCTTTTATTTTCTTTTTTTTCTGCAGCCTGGATATTTACGCCAACTTCTGCCTGATTCTGCGCCTACACACCCTGAATCTTTGCAGGATGTTCTAGATGGTAAAACAAATAAAATATGAAGTTTCAATTTGAGTTTTATTCCTTCGTGTTTATTTTTGTAACTATCTAAAGGAAATGATGGTTTTTATCTTTTTTACCTTTATGAGAACATAGACAGGCAGTAATTTCCTTGAAACTTTTTTCACTGCAGATGTTCAGGCAAAGATATTACCAGGCGTTACCCATTGGCAAAGTCCGGAATTCTTTGCATATTTTCCATCCAATAGTAGTGTTGCTGGGTTTTTAGGTGAAATGCTAAGTGCTGCTATAAACACGGTGGGATTTAGTTGGATAAGTTCTCCTGCCGCAACTGAACTTGAAATGATAGTTCTCGATTGGCTTGCTAAGGCACTTAAGCTACCCGATGAATTCCTTTCCACAGGTATGATGCTCTTGGGCTCATTCTTGACATTTAAATAAATAAATGAAAGCAATTTATAAGTATTTATTCCGAATGTTAAGATAAATTATTTGAGTCGAGTTCCAGGACAAGGTGGTGGAGTAATACAAGGCACCGCAAGTGAAGCAGTTTTAGTTGTGCTTTTGGCTGCTCGAGACAAAGTTTTGAGAAGGGTCGGAAAAGATGCTATTGGAAAGCTTGTTGCCTATATTTCTGATCAGACTCATTCTTCCCTACAGAAAGCCTGCAAGGTTTTCTTAAATTCAAGAACTAGTTTTCTCATTCATTTTCCACGATTTTCTTTAATTACCTGTCTTATGCAGTGACTTGATTCTCGTGATTTATGGGTTCTATTTTTGTTGTTGTTTGTGGCAGATAGGAGGAATTCATCCAGAAAATATCCGAGTATTGAAAACCAATTCTTCCACTCAATTTGCTCTTTCACCCGAGCCATTGAGTGAAGCAATCTCCCAGGACGTAGCATCTGGTTTAATTCCATTCTTCTTATGTGCTACCGTAAGGAAAATACGAGAGTGCACAAAAAAAAAAAAGGATTTTTTTGCGTTAATGTGTTTCCTGCTTGCTATGACTGCTTTATTTTCATTAAAAGATTAACTTACCTAAAAGTTTAAGCTGTTAGAAAATAGATAAATTTAATATGTTATATCGCAAACACGCCCCTCCACGTGGATACAGTATTTTTTGTAGTATGATTGTTGATTTTAATTGTACAGCGAATTGAATAGCTTGCATTCATATAGGTCGGTACTACATCATCAACAGCTGTGGATCCTCTGTTTGCACTTGGAAAGATTTCAAAGGTGAGTTTTCTTAGTCTATGTTTGGTTCTTGAATTTCAGTGAGTAGGATTACGAAGAAAATAACAAAACATGAAGCTCAAAGTTTTTAATGCAGGAAAACATTTTCTTTAGCTTTTTACTCACTAAAATCCAAGAACCAAACATAGCTTTACTGAATAGTGTGTTTACACTAAGAAATCATAAGTGAGGTCCCAAAGAAAAAGATTTTGGCCTATAACATAAGAATATATCTACTCTGATGGTTTTTGTTATTCTTGAATTCGTTAATAATGCAGAGTAATGGGGTG
This sequence comes from Penstemon barbatus, assembly GCA_003313485.2. Classification (NCBI taxonomy): domain Eukaryota; kingdom Viridiplantae; phylum Streptophyta; class Magnoliopsida; order Lamiales; family Plantaginaceae; genus Penstemon; species Penstemon barbatus. The sequence continues at coordinate 2,355,024 of CM064881.1, read as the reverse complement.
TGGTTTCATGTTGATGCTGCTTATGCTGGAAGTGCATGTATCTGCCCAGAGTTCCGCCACTATATAGATGGCGTCGAAGAAGCTGACTCATTCAACATGAATGCACATAAATGGTTTTTAACTAACTTTGATTGTTCGGCTCTTTGGGTGAAGGTATGCTGCTCTTTAGTTTAGTTTAGTTATACTACTCTAAGAATGTAACTTTGTGTAGCTTTCTTAATATCAAATTATGGCCAAACAGGATAGAAGTGCACTCATCCAGTCATTGTCAACGAATCCCGAGTACCTTAAAAACAAAGTAAGTTCGTTCTAATGTCATAATCTAATTTATTCTCGTCCAATATTTTTTCTAATTCTCATGACTGATATTATTATTCAGGCTTCTCAAGAAAACTTGGTTGTGGATTACAAAGATTGGCAAATTCCTTTAGGACGCAGGTTTAGGTGTGTCATTGTCGAAAAAAGCCAAAGCTAAAGCTTCCTAATTAGTAGCCGCCTCTTCTTTTTTATTTATTTATCGATATCACTTTTATTTTGGCAGATCTCTGAAACTCTGGATGGTTTTAAGACTTTATGGGTTGGAAAAACTGCAAGCTTACATTAGAAACCACATTGAATTGGCTACCAAGTTTGAAGAACTTGTTAGGCTAGATTCAAGATTTGAGGTAATCAGTGATCCATATTATTGAATAAGGAATATGTTCTTAAGATTTGCTAAATTTTTAAATGGTACCTACAACTTCAAGATATGGATTTATGAGTATAATTTTAAAAGGTGTCGATATTAAGGCACTACTCGAAAATGCAGGTTGCTGCTGCTCGAAAGTTTTCTTTAGTATGTTTTTACCTTTTGCCTCCTAAGAGCAATGAAGAGATTGGTGACAAGTTGAACCATGATTTACTCGATGCAGTGAACTCAACTGGGAAACTATTCATCTCCCACACAGTACGCTCTAAAATATGCTATATATAAATATATATATATAAGTCAAAATTTTCAGTATCTTGGATAAATTTTGACATTTATGTGTTTATACGTACTTAGGTTCTGTCGAACAAGTACGTACTACGTTTTGCTGTGGGAGCTCCATTGACTGAAGAAAGGCATGTACTTGCAGCTTGGGAAACTTTACAAGAAAAGGCTTCTGATTTACTGATGAATTTGTAGGCATTCTATTTGATTCACTTGAAGGGGAAAACTGTATGTACCCAAGAGGACACACCTGCAAATGATCATTGTAGAATGTATTTAATTTTTATTGGATTTGAAACAATCTTACAAAATGGTTTTTACTAATATATGGATTATTAGATTTGTGATACGAGAGAGTGATGCATCATGATCATGCATGGAGCATTACAATAAATTACTACATAGATGAAATATGATTTGGTGATTATTCCTAAAAGATTTTGAATGTGTTGCATTGCATCACATAAAATAAAAGAGCTAATTATTTTACTGGGTAAATTACGAATATCCCCCTCAGGTAAGGTCTAATTACAAAAATTTCCCTCACATATTGGGTATTATAAAACAAAAATTCCACTCAGGTTTGTCACCTTTTTACAATTAACCCCTTGTTGCTAAAATGTTCCAATTTTACCATTGGAAGTTATTTGTAATGTTTATAATATGTTATAAAATTTAAAACTTGTGGTTAATTGTTATATTTTGTTAATTATAAAAATAATAATTATATATTTACCACCAAAATAATTGATATAATTTACAGATTCCCATAAATTTCAATAAAAATTTCAATTTATAATACTCTATAAACTTTAATAAATTAAAATATCTTATTTATAATACAACATAATTTATTAAATATACTAATTTATATAATCAATTCATTTAACTAATGTGTAAACAATTCATATTTACAAAAAATATTATTAAAATTCTATTTAATTTAATATTTTACAATTTAAATTGCTAATAAATATATAAATACCTTATTTTGCAATATTATTTAAAGTTTATGGGCAATTATAAATTTTATCAATTATTCTGGTAGTAAATACATAATTATCTCTTTTCTAATTTATAATATAAGGTATAATAATTAGATCGCAAGTTTTAACATTTATAAGACATTACAAACAATACAAATAACACACAAGGGCAAAATTGGAATATTTTAGGGATAAAGGGTTAATTGTAATAATGTGACAAACCTGATGGAAATTTTTATAATACCCAATACGTGAGGATGATTTTTGTAATTAAGCCTTACCTGAGGGGATATTCGTAATTTATCCTTTTACTTAACATACTCAAATGCCCACCTTCAACGAACATCTAATAACACATTCATATTCCTAACAAATTTTTCTTTTTTAAGAAAACATTCCTAACAAGTTCAAATTAAGAAGAAAACTCGTTCTAATATTCTTTTTACGTTCTTTGTTTTATAATATTCTACTGTCACTTTCCAGCTAACATTTTTTTCTATTTATTATTCAAAACTTTAAAAAATAAAAAAATTATAAAGTTTAAACAATGGGACCCCTCCAAAAGAACAAACATGAAAGATATACCAATACTAACAAAACCCTACAACAGGACACTCTAGTCAACACATCAATTTTTTTTTAAATTTTTTAAATTTTCTTTTTTTTTTTATCAATTTGAATATAATACCCCAAAATAATACTATGTATATATAATAGACGGAGAAACACACATGTCGTATTATTAGTTGTTAGCTTCAGATTGAAAACATTGTAAAATATGTAAAGATGAACATGATGGATAACAAAGGATGTATTTAGCTTTTTTAGCACAAGATGTAAAAAAAAATTAAAATTAAAAGTGATCCTTTTATTTTATTTTCCTAAATATATACATATACACAAAAAGTGGATAGCTACATGGTACCACCAAGATTCAAAGTTGAGGCATAAAATGGGGCTTTCTACTACATAGACCCATAAATTCATTGAACGTGGTCCCAATATTTTTTTGAAATGTGTATGAAAAGATTATTGCGTTCTCAATTTTTTTCATATATAGATGACAATGATCACCATGAGGTATAATATTAGACTTTAAACTTAAATTATTTAAAGTATTTTTATGTGATATTTCCAATAGTGGAATTTTTTCCCTTGACTAGCATATGTGCATATCACATCATAACTCCAAAATAAATAAATAAAATCATTTATAACAATAACCTTACAAATTTATGATCATGTCGTCTCACACTCACCACTCTCACATATTTCTTTTTTCTAATGTATATGTAACTCAAATAAAATAAAACAATAAATTAATTATAGCAATCGCTTTTAGGTGTGTGTGACTAGCTAGAGCGGTCAATAGATTGAATAAACTTATCATATCCAATTTGGTTTCTCTTTTCCAAATCATCAAATTTTATTTGGATTTTATCATATATGTCTAAAATCGAATTGGATTCGGGTTAAAGTGAGACCCAATCCACAGCCCCATGAGGACTCATAATACTCTATGTTGCAAAATAACCACCACTGACTAAAATTTGATAAAAGATACTATTTGTCACATGGACATGGGTATTTAATTTAGTTTAGGGACCCGTGGGCTAATAATTAATTTCACTAAACTAACTGAAATTTGATTAAATTATTAATTAATTATCACACGTGGCATCGAATTTGGAAACCATGACTGGCTTATAGCAACCCATCATCACTATACAGGCATATATACCCCCACCTGACAAGTGCCAAATTTAATACATTATATCCAGCTTCAAACAAAATCACAAAAAAAAAAAACAAAATCACTAACCCTCACAAAATTAAGGAAACAATTTGTTTAATTCAAGAATCATATCAGATGTTATTTTGGAATATATACCTTTCAATATTAAAGAATTAAACGTTAGACTTTTGTAAATTTGGAATATTTACTCCAAATTAATTAACTAATAACAACAGAACATTCTTATCTTATCTTACTAAACACGTTGCTCTAAAATCTTTATAATAATAATAATAATAATAATAATAATAATAATAATAGTATTTCCTAAACCCTCCTCTGCAACAATATCAGTCATCACTCATATCTATATATATGGAAATTACAGATTCATTAATCTCATAAACTAATAATAAGTTGCAAATTTGTATATCTTACCATAAATACGAGTTCTTTCCCTTCCCATATTCAACTTCAGCCGCAGTAGCTCGGCATTGGCACCGCCGCACTGCCAATCTACAGTAAAACGGTAAACACAATTAATTAATTAAAATTAATTAATGCTCCTTAACAAGGAAATTGTTGATTACATTATTATTAATCATGAAAATCCCAAAATCCATACCCATATATTTCTAAGCTTCTTTCTCTTCTCCATTTTTCTCTGTCATGAGTAACCAGGGATTAAAATTTCATAGTGAAAACGTTGAAAATTTTCTGTTTTTAAGTAATAGACATGAATGTCTTTGAATTACTGAAAATGAAAATAAGACATGATTCAGTGAAACTTTATTTGCTTTCATACCATGTTATTTTTCTTAATTTAGTAATCTTTTGACATTTTTCTCTTAGTCTTTTTGAACGTAAAGATTTTAAAAAAAATTTCAATATTTAGCTAATCGAAAATATACTGTAATTTTTTATACTGTGGTTTGTGCCATCATCTCTCTTTTTCTCTGTGAGCAGCGATAGTGCTGCAGTGTTTTCTCTCTTCTTGAAAGTCACTGTTTTATTCATTTTGTAGAATTTTCGTTTAGATAATTACCATCGGGTCACCGGATGATTTTTGGAGAAAACTAACACAAACCCAGGTCAGCTTTTGGTGTTTTCTATAATAGGTTGGTCTCAGATTTAATTGGTGCCCACTTTTTTGTTTAGAATAGAGAGAAACAGCACAAAAGGACATGAAATTGATGGAGAGATAAACATTAACACGAGAGAGAGAGAGAGAAATAGGAAGAGTTTGAGTGTGATTGTTCTTGTCTTTTATATATATATATATCTGCTACTGCTGCTTATTTTGTTGGTAATTTCTGTTGGGTTTGGTGATAAAGATGACTTTGTTTTTCATGTGCAGATTCCTCTCTCTTTTTTCTCCCTCTATGACTTGTCATTAGTTTGGGAACTGGAGACAATTTCTCTTGCCAGATGGTGAAATGCCCTTTACACAATTTGATCTCTCCTTCGTCCTAATTTTGTTTTTCAACTCCATTAGCACCGCAGTTGTTCAACTCCTGTTGATTGACTTCAGTCATTTTCTTGGGTTAAACATTGGTATCTATAACAAGTATTATGGGTATCAATCTTTTCTTGCCTACTGAAACAACAGCTTCTCAAGCCTCAATAAGTCTCCTCGACACCTTTAAAAGTGTCCCTATTTTTGAACTAGCTTCAGTTTGCATCAACTTGACTCTGTTACTTGTTTTTATCTCCATTGTTTCCGCGAGGCAGATTGTTGTGTGTTTAGGCAGATTTCGGGTTCCAAAGGAGGGCTCGAACGGAAATTCAGTGGCAAATAGGCATAGAGGAGATGTTCATGGTGAGGAAATTCAGAGCCTTGTGATTGGTAAAAGCTACAAAGTTTCAGTTTTTTGTTGCTTCTATGTTTCGTTGGTGCAAGTTTTGGTGTTGGGGTTTGATGGTGTTGATATAATAAAGAAGAAATCCGCACGAGGGCAGGGTCATAATTCAGATTGGACTGTTATTCTGTTGCCTGCAGCTCAGAGTCTAGCTTGGTTTGTGCTGAGTTTTTCGACTCTTTATTGCAAATACAAGGCTGCTGAAAAATTTCCACTGTTGTTAAGAATTTGGTGGGTTACATCCTTTGTAATTTGTTTGTCCACTTTGTATGCTGATGGTAGAGGATTTTCTACAGAAGGATCAAGCCATTTGAGTTCTCATGTTGTGTCGAATTTTTTGGTAACTCCAGCTCTTGCTTTTCTGTGCTTTATTGCCATTAGAGGTGTCACTGGTATTCAAGTGTACAGGAATTCTGATCTTCAAGAACCATTGCTTGGTGAAGAAGAACCAGGGTGCCTCAAGGTTACTCCTTACAGTGAAGCCGGCCTTTTCAGTTTGGCAACTCTTTCCTGGTTGAATCCACTTCTTTCAATTGGGGCAAAGAGACCACTTGAGCTAAAGGATATCCCATTGCTAACTCCAAAAGATCGTTCCAAAACTAACTATAAGTTACTAAACTCGAATTGGGAGAAGTTAAAGGCTGAAAATCCTCTTAACCAACCTTCTTTAGCCTGGGCTATCCTCAAGTCTTTCTGGAAAGAGGCTGCCTGGAATGCAATATTTGCAGGGACTAACACTTTAGTTTCCTATGTGGGACCATACATGATTAGCTACTTCGTGGATTACTTAGGGGGGAAGGAGAGTTTTAAACACGAGGGCTACATTCTTGCCGGAATTTTCTTCAGCGCAAAGTTGGTAGAGACCTTAACAACCAGACAATGGTATCTAGGGGTCGATATTTTAGGTATGCATGTGAGATCAGCTCTCACAGCAATGGTATATAGGAAGGGACTTAGACTTTCGAGCTCAGCTAGGCAAAGTCATACGAGTGGTGAGATTGTTAACTATATGGCAGTTGATGTTCAAAGAGTAGGGGACTATTCATGGTATTTACATGACATGTGGATGCTTCCCCTCCAAATTATCCTTGCCCTTGCAATTTTATACAAGAACGTTGGAATTGCATTTGTTGCTACACTTATTGCCACCATTATATCCATTATTGCTACTGTACCATTGGCAAAGATTCAAGAAGATTACCAAGATAAATTAATGGCTGCAAAGGATGTTAGGATGAGGAAAACTTCTGAGTGCCTTAGGAATATGAGGATTCTCAAGTTACAAGCTTGGGAGGATAGATACAGAGGGAGATTGGAAGAAATGCGAAGTGTGGAATTCAAGTATCTAAAAAAAGCTCTTTACTCGCAGGCTTTCATCACATTTATATTTTGGAGCTCCCCTATATTTGTTTCTGCTATTACTTTTGGAACATGCATTTTGTTAGGTGGCCAGCTTACAGCCGGCAGTGTTCTTTCTGCTTTAGCTACTTTTAGAATACTTCAAGAGCCACTAAGAAATTTTCCTGATTTGGTTTCTATGATGGCTCAGACTAAAGTATCCCTTGATCGAATAACGGGATTCTTGCAGGAGGAGGAGCTGCAGGAGGATGCCACTATTGCCTTGCCACAGGGCACCTCAAATGTTGCCATAGAAATTAGAGACGGAGAATTTTGTTGGGACCCATCTTCACCAACCCCAACTTTATCAGGCATACAAATCATGGTAGAGAAGGGAATGCGTGTGGCTGTCTGTGGTGTGGTTGGTGCTGGGAAATCGAGCTTTCTTTCTTGCATTCTTGGTGAGATTCCAAAAATTTCAGGCGAAGTAAGTCTTATTTAATGGATTTTAGCTTCCATTCTTTATTATTTTTTGTCAAATTATTGGAATTATTTGATCTTTTGATGTATGCTTTAGGTTAGAATATGTGGTTCTGCTGCATACGTGTCTCAGTCCGCTTGGATACAGTCAGGAAATATAGAGGAAAATATCCTCTTTGGAAGTCCCATGGACAAAGCAAAATACAAGAGAGTTATTCATGCATGTTCACTGAAGAAAGACTTGGAGCTTTTTTCACATGGAGATCAAACCATTATTGGTGATAGAGGCATTAACCTTAGTGGTGGTCAGAAGCAACGTGTTCAACTTGCCAGGGCTTTATATCAAGATGCTGATATTTATTTACTTGATGATCCCTTCAGTGCTGTTGATGCACACACAGGCTCGGAGTTATTTAAGGTCTAACCTTGTTTTTCATGTAAATTTTTTTCCGCATATTAAACAAAGTATATTTAGCTTAAAATTATATTTGTGTAATTTCAGGAGTACATACTAGCAGCACTAGCTACAAAGACTGTTGTTTTTGTGACGCACCAAGTTGAATTTTTGCCTGCCGCTGACTTGATTTTGGTATGGCCTTTATTGCCACTTATATTCATATACGTTCTCCTTTAAATTGAATTTTGGATTTTTTTTTATGGATCAACTGTCCTAAAGTTGTGGATGAAATTTTTTTGCGGATGAAATTCCCATCAAAATAATATTTATTGATAAAAAGTTAATTGTTCTACATTCAAACTCTCTACTTATTTCCACGTCTTTATACATTTTTGTAGGTTCTGAAAGATAGTCGTATTATTCAAGCTGGAAAATATGACGAGCTTTTGCAATCAGGAACAGATTTTAACACATTGGTGTCAGCTCATCACGAAGCCATTGAAGCTATGGATTTTTGCTATCAAGTTCCTGAAAGACAGGATCCTCTTAATGGGTCTGTTCTCATGAGTAAAAAATGTGATTCTGTTGGTCACAATATCCCTAACATGGCAAAGGAAGTCCAAGAAGGTGTATCAGCTTCAGACTTGAAAGTGATTATTAAAGAGAAAAAGAAAGCTAAACGTTCTAGAAATAAGCAGCTTGTGCAAGAAGAGGAACGAGAGCGAGGAAAAGTCAGCATGAAAGTGTATTTGTCTTATATGACTGCTGCTTATAAAGGCTTGTTAATCCCATTGATTATTATTGCACAGACATTATTTCAAGTCCTTCAAATAGCTAGTAGTTGGTGGATGGCTTGGGCAAATCCACAAACGGCAGGGGATAAACCTAAGACTAGTAGCATGATGCTTATTGTTGTTTATATGGCACTTGCTTTTGGGAGTTCTTTGTTCATATTTGTTAGGGCTGTTCTTGTTGCTACATTTGGTCTCGCAGCTGCACAGAAATTATTTCTGAAGATGCTCATAAATGTGTTTCGAGCACCCATGTCTTTCTTTGATTCTACTCCAGCTGGAAGAATACTTAATCGCGTATGCTCTCAATTCTCCCCTAATGTCTCACCTATTTTTCATCCTATTTTGCGTCACTATTATAACTGTTTTTTCTTTTTTCAGGTGTCAATTGATCAAAGTGTTGTTGATCTCGATATACCCTTTAGACTTGGTGGCTTTGCTGCCACTACAATCCAACTTCTTGGAATAGTTGGTGTGATGACACAAGTTACCTGGCAAATTTTGTTTCTTGTTATTCCAATGGCGATTGCTTGTTTATGGATGCAGGTAAGTTATACCAAGCCATAAATTAGTATTGGGGAGTTCTTCAAACGTTATCTGTATTTGTGTGTCCATATATTCCAATATTCTAAATTTGTGAGACCAAGCCAGCCAGAGAGTTCAAAATCTCTTATGTATAGATAGCATTCTGTGTATCGAGTATCCAAACAAGGCACAATGAGCAAGTTTCAATCTCTTTTTACACGCGGCATTAAAATTTCTCTGAAAAATCATGAATATGGCTTTACACAATTGCAGAAATACTATATGGCTTCATCAAGAGAACTAGTTCGCATTGTTAGCATCCAAAAGTCTCCAGTAATTAATCTTTTTGGCGAATCAATTGCTGGAGCAGCTACAATCAGAGGTTTTGGGCAAGAAAAAAGATTTATGAAGAGAAATCTCTATCTTCTTGATTGCTTTGCTCGTCCATTCTTCTGCAGTCTTTCAGCCATTGAATGGCTTTGTCTACGGATGGAGTTGCTCTCCACTTTCGTATTTGCTTTTTGCATGGTCTTTCTTGTAAGCTTCCCACATGGAAGTATAGATCCAAGTAAGCAAGCACTCTTCTTCAATTCCTTTTTTCCTTTTCCTATTTTTTTTTTTTTTTTGGTTTCCCAAGGGTTTAATTCCTATTTTTATTAGTAAATAATTTACTAATAAATCGCCATTTGTAGGTATGGCTGGCCTTGCTGTGACATATGGATTAAATTTGAATGCACGTCTATCACGTTGGATACTTAGCTTTTGCAAGCTTGAAAACAAAATCATCTCCATCGAAAGAATCCATCAATACTGCCATATACCCAGTGAAGCACCAGCGCTTATTGAAGATTCACGTCCCCCATCCTCATGGCCTCAAAATGGCACAATTAACCTAATTGATTTAAAGGTATACTTTTCGAAAGCTTTATTACTTTGCTCTCAAAGAGAAAGGAAATATCTGACTTTAATTTCCTATATAGGTTCGTTATAAGGAGAGTCTTCCTACTGTGCTCCATGGTGTCACTTGCACTTTTCCTGGTGGGAAGAAAATTGGAATTGTTGGGCGTACTGGAAGTGGTAAATCTACATTGATCCAGGCCCTATTTCGATTGATTGAACCAGAAAGTGGAAGAATAATTATAGACAACATTGATATCAAAACAATCGGTCTTCATGACCTCCGGAGTCGTTTGAGTATCATACCCCAAGATCCAACATTATTCGAAGGAACCATAAGAGGCAACCTAGACCCACTTCAAGAACATTCAGATCAAGAAATTTGGCAGGTACATTTATTTTTCCTGCCATCCTCCAGATGACTGGACTGTCGACTATTTGGACCCACACTTTACTAAATTGCATTTTTGGTCCCAATTCTTATGATATTTTCCACTCTTTGTCCTACCTCTCCATTTCCATCCAATATGGGACCAAAAAGTTTGAAACCGAGTCAAAGACCAAAAGTAGTCTACGGGATTAGAAATGCAAAAATAGATCAAAAGGGGCTGATCGGATCAAAAGTGCAATTTTTTTTTGAATAATTGGGACCAAAAGTACAGTTTTGTTAGGTACAGATACGGTCCAGTCCTATGGGACTAAAAATGCAACATTGCCTAAAACAATCTATCATCAAACCATTTGATTGTTTAGACGCAAATTATATGAAATACCATCTGATGATACTTGAATTGCTTCAGGCACTTGATAAGTCTCAGCTAGGGGAGATAGTTCGCCAAAAAGAGCATAAGCTTGACACACTAGGTAAGCAAAATCAAAACCGATTTATGGAAATTTATTTTACTAACTGGTCTTTGACTATCGTAGATGATGTTGGCAGTTCTTGAAAACGGAGACAATTGGAGCGTTGGCCAACGGCAGCTAGTATCCCTTGGCCGTGCTTTACTTAAGCAAGCAAGAATATTGGTGCTTGATGAAGCAACAGCCTCAGTGGACACAGCCACGGACAACCTCATCCAAAAGATAATAAGAACGGGATTTAAGGATTGTACTGTATGTACAATAGCTCATCGCATCCCTACTGTTATTGATAGTGACCTCGTTTTGGTCCTCAGTGATGGTATGCTCTCTACCTTTGCTGATTCTTTAATTTCATGTCTCATTTTATATGTACTGAAATGAGCTAAATGCAAAAATATCCCCTGTGCTTCGTCTAATTTGCGAAACCCCCTTGTTATTTATATTAGCAAAAATCCCTCTATGTTCTTTTATTATTAGCAAAAAACGTCATTTGAAATTCTTTCATAAATCATAGGGTTATTGTCCACTTTTTAAGTGAGTAGGGGAGTTATTGCCAATTTTCAAAGTTAATAGGAGGAATATTGTCAATTTTAAAGTGAATATGGGTGTTTTCACATCTTTTGGTGGGGGGTATAATTATCACTTTGGGTTGTGAGGGTCTTTTTTGCTAATAAAAATTAGCACAAGGGGTGGGGGGTGAGGTTTTTTACTAATTAGGCAAAGCATAAAGGGGTGTTTTTGCATTTCACTCGATTAAAATGGGCTCTTTGTATTTATGGACAAAAGGATGGAATTTTATTGATATTTTGTATGGTTTTGTAGGTCGAGTCGCGGAGTTTGATACTCCGGCACGATTAATAGAGGACAAGACTTCAATGTTTCTGAAGCTGGTGTCCGAATACTCATCACGGTCAAATGGTATCCAAGAATTTTGATCTAAATGGGCAGATGCAGTTGCCCGAGACTCATATATAGTTGCATTAGGCAGTTCAAAGGATTAGTAGCAGCAGATGAAATGGGCATTGCATTCTGGAAATTAAGCCGTAGAATTAGAATCCCAATAGTTTGGAAATAACATTATTGTTATTATCTCTTCACCCAGTTAGGCTTAATGGGGAGGGGACTTGTTGTTACAGTAGGAATAAGTTTGGTAGGAAGAGGTAGTGAGAAGAGCAGCAGATTTGTATTATACGTACCTGTGTGTGTAATAAGTTAAGATTTTTTATCTTGCAATCAAGAAAATTTGTAGACAGTAATAAATAATAAATGACAATGTTCATATTCTCCTTGTTCTTGAAAGTTGGCCAAGTTTCAAGTGGAACTTATTCTGATCGATTATAGAAGCTTCTTGTTTGTATTAGGCTTCAACTACAAGTTGTATGGCCTGGTTAAAATCAAAATTGACTAAAGGATTTGAGGAGTCAGAATTTGATTGATGAAATTATAATTTTTGGTTCGAGTTTTATTCGATAAGTTGATATAAAATATATAAATATTTTACGTGTACGTTCAATGTCAATCTCAATAAGAAAATAGACTGAATTTGAGTAGTACGTTACTTAAATAAACTGACCAGAGTTCTGAAATTTTAGATAAAAAACTAAAAAAATGAAACTCGTTCTCTTTGAACTTTACACAAAGCCTCAAGTTTTTTTAATACTTTTTTTTTTAGACCAAGTTTTTTTAGTACTTAAATATTCATCGTTTGAAAGTATCCTCTATCATAAATGACCAACAATTTTTTAGATAGCCTTTGCTACTCAAACAACAGCGGCAAATGCTATTCATACAGTAATAGATCAAGGTATTAAGTGCTAAAATATTATTAATTTGAAGGAGAAAAAGAAAAAGGAAAGGGTGATGCACACTAAAATCCTCTTAAATTTATCAAAATTGTAGAAATTCATATAGTTCCAAAATTTAAAAGTATACACCTTACAACTTTACATGGATTATTTATAAATATTTTTAGAAATTGTAGGGAGGTCTCATTGTAAGAATTGTTAATAAGATGAGAGGTGGTTTGTCATATAGTCTAGTCTAAATCATAAAGAATCTTCTTATAATTTTGAAACATTAAATCACCTAAAAGAAAAAGGAAAAGATAATAGGAATTAATAGAAGGAAAAACAATAAGCGCCTTTTCAATACGCGACGCGACTTCAGCATCCCAGTATACGGCACAGAAACCCCATTTGGTGTGCCATTTGAGCTCTCAGTTGTGAAAGCAAAAGATGCAGGGCGTTTCCAGGCGATTGGGCCACCAATACATCAAGCAATCGTCGACCTCAATTTCTTCTTTCAAATCGATTTACCCGCTTCGCGATCACTGTAATTGGTGGATTATTTCTCGACATTTCTAGGGCAAAATACGCACATTTTTATAGATATAAATGTTGCGTTTTTTTCTAATATTAAATTTAACGTTTTGAACGTGATTGATGATTTTGTAGATAATGGAGCTGAGAATCCGAGGTTTGCTTCTAATCTTGCCACCAAAGGTGTGGGACATCTAGTGCGGAAGGGTACTGGTGGTAGATCATCTGTTAGGTAATTTTATCGTTAAAGCCCTGACTTTGCCTTTTTAAAGATCTCGCTTCAAACTCTTTTTCTTTCTGCACTTTTACGGCTTTAATCCCTCACATTTGTATTCATAGGTCGACCTTTTTTAGCTGTCATATAACCTCATTGGAAATAGAGTTATATCTGATTAATATTTGAATGTTTTGGGACTTAATTTTGAAGGTTTTTCTAATATTGATACTTGAGAATTTGAAATTTTGTTGATACTAATCGAATGTTGGATGAGCTCATTTCAATTTATGTTGGCAAATTTGGTGTTTGGCAGTGGCATTGTTGCAACAGTATTTGGGGCTACAGGGTTTCTTGGAAGATATTTAGTGCAACAGCTCGGTGCGTAACTGGTTATCAATTATCATGCATACTATTTTTTCAGCTTAAATTTTATATGCTGTGCGATGGTGCTGCATTTTATGAAAGAATTTGATTTTGATGTATTATGAACCTTGTTTTTGTACTATTCTGCCTGTAGCTAAGATGGGTTCTCAAGTGTTAGTTCCTTTCCGAGGCTCAGAGGAGTCTCCTCGTCACCTTAAATTGATGGGTGATTTGGGTCAGGTGAATTCTTGCATGGGCTTCTTAATCCGATATTTCAAAAATTTAATCTTTTTCTTCTCCGTGAACCCATTGAATTTCTTTTCACATTTCCAACATGCAGATTGTTCCCATGAAATACAATCCTAGAGATGAAAATTCCATCAAGGCGGTGATGGCAAAGGCTAATGTTGTTATTAATCTTATTGGTAAGATGCAGTGATAACTTAGAAATTTGTATTTTATATCAATTGCTTTATGTATAAAATATGCTGAAAACAGGAAGGGAATACGAGACCAGAAATTATAGTTTCGAGGAAGTGAACCACCAAATGGCCCAACATCTTGCTGTGGTAAGTTTTCTTTCAAATTTCTTCGTGTACTATGATAATGCTTTTTATTTCATTTAGTTTCAATTTTTTAGACAATTTGCTGCCCCTATGTGTCTTGACCATTGATAGTTTTAAGTCCTCCGAAAGAATCTGGAGAAAAGGGGCTATTTACTAAATTGTGGATGTTGCATTTACTGAGTATGATGTTTCAACATCCCTAATCAGTGCTCAAGTAATATTGCTATTAATGATTTTGAATCACTTTCACATACGTTAATTTTCCGGTTCTCCTATTACCTACTCAATTCTCGAAATGTTTAATATGCATACTTTGCCATTCCCTTCATTCTCTTTGTCAAAAATAATTAACATTTATCAGTCATTAAAAATCATAAGAGCCAGATCAAGCTACAAGTTAGAGAAACTGATTAAAATTTGTCAATAAGGAAATGCTGCAATGGTGATTTTGGTGCGAAGGAATTAGGGACGCCTTTATTCGTTTTGGCTGCTAGGATTCAGTATTTTATCACAAGTATTTACTTCAGTTTCCATAAGTGAAAGGATGCTTCTACTAGCAGATTTCTAACGTCAACTGCTAGTCTTTTAAGTTCTATGCTGTCTTCCGTGCACATCATTTCTGAAGGCCGATATAATTGAGTAATAGATGCATGTTATATATGCAGATCGCTAAAGAACATGGTGGCATCATGAGATATATTCAAGTTTCTTGCTTGGGGGCATCTCCATCATCTCCATCCAGAATGCTTAGAGCTAAAGCAGCTGCTGAAGAAGCTATCTTACGAGAACTGCCTGAGGTAATTATTCATGAGCTATTTTTTTCCTTTGCATATAAAATGGAGCTCAAGTTGCTTTATTAGTAAGCTTACCAATTATATGTATTTTTTCTGCGTTTTCTTTAAGGAAAAAGTTGATAATTATTCATGAGCTATTTTGTGGGTTTTCTTTAAGGAAGAAGTTGATAACCCTTAGTAGTGGATGTTAGTACAACAGGACAATATTATTGCCTCCTCTACTATAGGTAGCTCGTAGTTTAACCCCTTCTCTCTCTCTCTCTCTCTCTCTTCACAACTAGATGCCGCTTAATCCGTCCTCAATTATCTGAACCATAGTTTGTGTTTAATCAGTTCAAACTTTCAATATATTTTCCTTTGCTTTTAGTATCTTTTCAAGGCCATGATGATTGACCAAAATTCATAACATGGATTCTTGCCTTTTGCATCTATTTAACTCAAAGCATCCCTCACATATGTATTGGTAAATGTGGATTATTAATCGGACTGATTAGTCTGCCTTTCTATTTCCAGGCCACAGTTATGAAGCCTGCTGTGATGATTGGCACCGAGGATCGAATTTTAAATCCATGGGCACATTTTGCTAAAAAGTATGGTTTTCTCCCACTCATAGGGGATGGATCAACCAAGTAAGACTCATACGATATCGTTTATCGATCTTTTGTCTGACTTTTTGTGACCAAATTCTTAACATATTACTTATTACCATACCTCATTAGAATTCAGCCTGTATATGTTGTTGATGTTGCCTCTGCGATTGTTGCGGCCTTAAAAGATGATGGGTCCAGTATGGGGAAAACCTATGAACTTGGTGGGCCAGAGATTTACACTATGCATCAATTAGTAAATTCTTGAACTACTCTTAACTCTCCCAACTCCCCACCCCCCCCCCCCACCCCCCCACTCTCAACAACTAAAATTCTGCAAACTAGTTTTCTCATTTATTTTATGCTCTCCTTGAAGTGTTAAAAATGGTTTTTGCCTTGTAATGTAGGCAGAACTTATGTATGACACGATCCGTGAGTGGCCTCACTATGTGAAGATTCCTTTCCCTATTGCTAAGGCAAGTCCTCTCTGTGCACATCTATGTATGCATAGCTATCACTTTCATGTACCTACTTTTGGTCTTTCTCAATCTCGTTAAATCAAATATTTTTAGTTTCCCCCACCCCCAATATGAGTACAATTTGCTCATGCTTGCTGCTTGTCTCTTATAATTGAAGAATTTGATGGCCAGCCTTTGAATTGACTCTGTAAGATATGCTGTGAAAAGACTGATGAAGGACCATGTAATTATTTATATGTTATAAGATGTGAACATAAATAAGTGCCCCTTAAAAAAACTTAAACTGATAGTTTGACTCATAGTTTTTTCCAATGTTTTCATTCTTAGATCTACTCATGGCAACCCAAAATATCCTTAAATCATGAACAACTACAGTACGTAGTTTAGATTTCTCTTTCATTTTGCAATCATTTGTACTCCCTTACCTCCAGTAAAAATTTGACTCCTAGGGTTCCCACTAACCTCCAACTTTCATCTAGACTCGCCATCTTAAATTAGGACCTCATATTGGGACAAACTAAGCATACTTCTTTCTCCCTTCATTTTTTTCCCATTTAGAAGTTTTATTTAACTTGTCTCCCTTTTTTAAGTTCCAAAATCCAAATACAATTTACACCTTCAGTTATACAATGAAAGATGATGGTAAAATTTATTATTCCTTTGAAAATTGCTTGAATATGGAAAATTAATCATATTTTGGGCAGCCCCCTGTGGTTTTTATTTGCATTAAGCAGACTCTATTTCAGGTAACTTTGTTTGGATGTTGAGTCATCTCATTATTGTGGGTGGAATTTTTTGTTTCAGGCTGTTTCAATGCCTCGGGAAATATTGCTCAATAAAGTTCCCTTTCCAATGCCTGTCCCTACTATATTCAACCTGGATGCAATTGAAGCCCTTACTACTGATACATTGGTGTCTGAAAGCGGTACTGCATATATTTAGGAATATGTGGCCTTCACACATTTGCTTTGGAAATTTGTCGTCTTTTCAATTTTGGCTCTACTGTATACATATTTCACCTTCTCATTTGCTGTTTTTCCAGCTTTAAAATTTGATGATCTTGGAATTGCACCTCGTAAGCTGAAGGGTTATGCAACCGAGTTTCTTATACAATATCGTAAAGGTGGGCCAAATTATGGTTCAACAGTTAGTGAGAAGCTTACTCCAAAGTCATGGTCTTGATGTTCGTTAGTTCCTTGCTTTGGAACACTTGCTGAATCACATTGAAAGCTTTGAAGTAGATATGTAGGTACGTTCTACCTGCATTCCTGCAGCATGCTGTCAAACACAAGTACCTTTTATGTATTCTTGATGGACTTTGGAATAGTTATTTACATTTTAAGATCTGCTGATTGATGTAATAATTGATAACACCAATCAGCTCAACATTCAAAACCAAGGTTGAGAGCGCCAATTTTCACTTGGGAGAATAAAGACGTAGAATCTTCTTCTTGATTCCATGATTGTATAATGCCGAAAATTATTCTGATTACTTGTTCATGGAGATTTGTTTTGTCTAAATTTTCAAGCTATCGTGTAATAAAAGTGAAAGAATGCTGTTTTTCTTTAGGTTTTTTATATACCAAAAGGTTAATTGAGTGTTGATCAAGTCATTCTAATGCAATGTGCTTTTCTTGTACTGTTGCACATTTAATAAAGTATTTACAGGTCATTCATTCATTAAGTATATAGGAAACCTGTCTCTCTCATCTGAAGACCAAACTATGAAAAACTTCACCAACCCAAAACAAGAAAATCAAAATCGATTTGGTTTTCATAAGCCTAGAAACCACCCTATGCCTCCACAATTTAGTCGTGGCTCATTTGAGAATGTTAGATTGGCTGGTAGGAGTGTCGGGGCTTCTATGATCGCTGGTTCTGGTGAGTCTCAGGGATGTTGCAGCATAAACATTTATATAAACAATGATGTACAAGGTATTAACAACTCTGTCTTGGTTGGTAGTGATGTGAAAATGGAAGGTCTTGGAGTGAGTTTATCGATGAAAGAATTGAAAATGGACAGAGGACGGGAGAGGGATTTTGAAATTTGGTGGTTATTGTTAATTTCCTTTGTTGTGCTAGTTATTTCGTTTTATGCTTACTTAATGATGCGATGGAATTAGTTTTGGTAATATAATGATCTTCTTCCTCTGGTTTATTTTTCTAATATTGGTCAAAGGTGTAACAGATTCTCATCTGGTTACGGTTGAAGAACAAACTTATAGAAGTATACCAGAAGTTATACTTGTTTATTGTAACTATGTCTATGTGATACATGAACGATACTTGCCCTTTTTGTTTCCTTTTGTTTGGATGTGCCTTGTCTAATAATACTTGCAAAAATATACTAGAAGTTTTACATGTATTTCATCTAAGTACACACCAAATTTAATTGCATCCAAAAGAAACACATGTAAAGACTGAAACATATGCATATGCACTGCCTCATTTTCCTGATGAAAGACAAACAATCATTCTCATTGTAGATGACATTAACAAACTGCAAAACTCCTTCCTCATCAATATTTGTAATATCACCAACTACAGTGGAAGAGTTGAGAGCAGATGGTTGGGGGAATGTGAACATAGCCATTCCATTCAATTAGTTCCATCTCTTGATTTGGTTAGCTTCACATTTGGGATTGTTTGTTGTTCATCTGAATCAACTGGCTTGAACTCATTATTGACGAGGATGCACCTGAATGAACAACTAGAATCGACAAGCCTGGCATATATTAATCATTTGAAGAAAAAAAGTGACAAATGGGATTTAGCAAAATGCAATTTAGCCAATGTAATGTTGAACCAAAGACCATCTCGAATATATTGTACCCTTAGCTTTCATTTTCTTTTTGAAAGCATATTCCAATTGCTACTTTTCTTAATTTACAAGTAGAATACAAATCTTTAGTAAATAAAGTACATTCTAGGACTTCACGTTTCATCCACTTATTATCACAAAGACATTTACCAAACAAGAAAAGAATGAAGTTTCCCCTATGATTAATACAACCAGAAAAAGAAAAAGGGTAAAAATAGAAAAGTGACATTTGCAGAAAAACAGGGATAGCTGTAACAATTTTTGGGTGGAGAGAAAAGAAAAATAATGAGAGAGATTGGAACACTTTTGCAGGGTTGCCATTTTCGTCTTTCAAAATTTAACAGATAAGTAATAGCCTAGTTATGGAGAATGAAGTTTTAAGGGTCTCCATCTCCTCTGTGCCATTCACAAGGATTGGTTTCCTTTCCGCCACAAATTTGGGCCTATTTCATTATGGGCTTGGGCTCAATTGACTATGGAAAGATAGATCGGTCCGACCAGTTTGAAATTAACCTTGTCTTTTTATTTTTGTTTAATTATAAAGGATAGGCTACAAACTTTTACATGTACATGAACATGTCTATTTAATTTGAAAATCAAAACTTCCTTCTACTAATTACTATATCATAGCACACAGCATGTTCAATGTATTTTGTCAAAGCATATCATCACGTACATACATTTAATAACACTTTTTATGTCTACATGCACGCCTTTTTTCTATAACTTTTCATTTCTATTCTCACACTTTTTATGGCGTAAAGAACAAATTTGCTTAACCACTAGTTAATTTCTAGAAAATGAATTCGACATCTAGGACGTAAATAAGTCAAATAAACTCTTTACATAGTTTTCTTTTTCGATGTCCAATTTTTTTTTAGTTCGATTTAGTAGTATTTTAAAGTTACTTTGATTAATAAGCTCCAGTCCAGATGGGATGTATATTTTCTATTATCTCAACATGAACGAAGTAATTTTATTTTGAGCATGCATCACATATATCTGATTTTGTCAAATTTAAAAAAAATATCAAATAATTTGTATTTCAACATATTAATATCAAATAAACAATATTTTTGTTTATCAAAACATGTCATTTTTAAAAAGATTATGTCACGTACACATAAAATTCAAATAAATAATTAATTTTTCTTTAAATGCACGAAAATGAAGAATATTAAAACAAAACTCCAAGTCTCTAAATATTATACTAAAAAAGATCCAAACAAAGAGGTGTATTATTGTATTGAGAAAGTCAACTTATATCATATGTAGACATATATACACACACTGACGGGAGGCAGGGCACGGGTATCTGAATTCTGAAATGTCTTCACAAATTTCTTCAAACATTAACTCCTCAATCTGACTCCATGATACTACTAGCTAATTGATATGATCACGTTCACACGCACCACCTCCCGTCACGAGAAAACCCCACTTGACCGCAGCCTCTATTCTTTTCTTCCCATTTTCTTTTCATCAAAAAACTTTTTCCAAAGCTTACGCGCATTTAGTCTCCTGCACTTTTGGACTCGCACCATTATTATAAATTAAAAATATATCTGTATATACTATAATCAAATTAAACGTGTCAGATTATTTTATATAATCCCCACCAACTCTTGATCACATCACCATCTTCCCCAGCTCCCACCAACCTTTTTCTTGTTTTCAGGGCTGAAATCAAGAAAATTGATTTTTCTTCCATTATTTTATTTTATTTTATTTTATTTTTGGTTGTATTGATTTTGAGGAAAGAAAAGAAGAAGAAATGGGTAGTTTGGATTTGAAGGATGACGGGGGTATAGCTAAAAGGATGTGGGACAAGTTCCAGAACGAAAGGGCTTTAGCTCTTTACAGCCCTTTCGTGGTGGGTTTGGCTTCTGGCACTTTGGACCCTAAATCTTTTCTTCATTGTATCTCTCAAGATGTTTACTTTCTTCAAGCTTTTGCTCAGGCGTGAGTACCCATCTTCTCTAATTTTGTATATGTATTTGCCTAGATTTGGATTTTGATTATTTAGTGTTTTTTTTTATTTGGGTATGTTTCTTTTGATCTAAATAAACTTTCTGTTGCCTTTATGTTTATTATTGAAGGTATGGATTAGCAGAGGAATATGCAGATGACGATGAAGATAAAGAAGCCATTGTCAAATTGAGAAAGCGCGTTCTTAAGAGGTTTAGGAACCAAGATGAACTTATTCGTGTAAGGATTAATGGATGTTTTCTTCTTCTTGTTAATTTTTCAGATGAGTACATCAACAAAGATTTCTTTGATTTTAATTGTTTGGAGTTTGGCTTGTTTGATAGAGAATTGTTGTGGCCATTTTTAGATTTTTATACACAGTTATTCAAGAAAAGTTCATCAATTGCAGAATCAATGAGTTATCATGTTTATGTCATTATTTCTTTATTAAAGAATCAGTTGATTGCTGAAAAACGAAAGGAAGGATAATTAACATTGGCATTAGCTTTTTCACAGTGGTTCTTCTAATTATGTTCCTCTTATTGTATACTTCAAATTTATTTGAAATTATTTACGTAGTTTCTCATTTTTGCTTCTATTGCAGGGGTGGGGCTTTGAGCCACCTAAAGAGTCGACTTGCGACAATGCAACATTAAAATACATAGAATTCTTGAAAGAAACAGCCTCGGGTAAAGTTGGAGATGAAAAATTCTCTGTGAAAATCGTTACACCTTTTGAAAAGACAAAACTAGCCGCCTATACCCTAAGTGCAATATCACCCTGCATGAGGCTCTACAGTTTTATAAGTGAGGAGATCCAATCTCTTCTCGACCCTGAAGAAACCGAGCACATCTACAAAAAGTGGCTCAATAGCCTATCGTCTAAGAAGTTTGAGGTTCGTTTCATACTTTAGCAAATTGTTAGTTATATAATACTTGTTATTCGGAACTTTTAGACCTTGATATACGAGAAAAGATAAAATCGAAACTTATCTGATGAATCCATTTTACTTATCTAAATATAGGAATCAGCTTCAAGAATCGAAGACTTGTTAGATAAATTAAGCATTTCTTTGACTGGTGAAGAACTAGGTGTTGTAGAAAGGCTTTATCATCGAGCTATGAAACTTGAGTTAGATTTCATCTGGAGTCAATCGGTTGACCAGCACTCTATAGTTCCGTTTTCACGACTCCCTAACATTCTTGAAGAAAATCTCATCATATTTTGCGATTTTGACTTGACATGTACCGCTATTGACTCCTCTGCCCTTTTGGCAGAGCTTGCTATAGTAGCATCGACCAATGGTTGTGAACTGCAATCTGCCGACATTCGAACCACATGGACCAATCTTTTCGGCCAATATATAAACGAGTATCAACAATGTATCGAAAGCATCACATTCAATGAAGTCAAATTCAGTGAGGGACTAAATTATGAAGGACTGTGCAAAGCACTAGAGCAAATATCCAACTTTGAGAAGAAGGCAAATTTGAGAGTGATTGAATCTAATGCATTGAAAGCATTAGACCTCGAAGACATAAAACGGGCGGGTGAGCGTCTTACATTTCAAGATGGTTGTAAAAGATTCTTCCAAGATGTCGTGGAGAGTAAAAATTGTGTGACGGAGGTTCATGTGCTCTCGTATTGTTGGTGTGGTGATCTCATCAAATCGGCTTTTTCATCAGGTATTCTTGTCAGAACATGGTTTGTTACTCAAACTACCCCTTAGGTTTAGTGTAATTACACTTACTACCCTCCATGTTTGGGAAATTACTCAAACTAGCCTAAATGTATTGGATTCTCATTACAATTACCACCTTATGATGTTATTGTCATAAAAGAAAATGAATTCGAGTATCACTGGGTATTATCTAAGAAACAACAAACATCAACTGTGTCAAATCGATTTCACCTTTTTTTTCACCCATTTTCTTTCAGAAATGAACGTAGTAAGGAGGTAATTGTAATGAATCAAATATTTAAGGGGTATTTTGTGAAATTTCCCAAAGAAGGAGGGTTATTAGTGTAAATACACCAAACATCAGGGGTAGTTTGAGTAATTATTCCCTTGTATATAACCAAATACATACATGAGTCTGATTCGTGTTTCTTAACAGGGGAACTAAATATGTTGAATGTACACTCAAACGAGTTAGTTTACGAAGAATGTATCTCCACTGGTAAAATGATCTCGAAAATGGAATCTCCAATGGACAAGGTTCAGACATTTAAGGACATTATTAAGAAGAAAGGGGATAAAGGTTTGACAGTATATGTTGGGGGGTCGGTGGGTGATTTGCTTTGTCTATTAGAAGCAGATATTGGCATTGTTATTGGGACGAGCACGAGTTTAATGAAACTGGGGAATAATTTTGGGGTATCTTTTGTTCCATTGTTTAGTGGTTTACTAAGTAAACAGAGAGAATTTGCGGAAAATGGTGAGTTGAAGAATCGGAAAGGAAGATGTAGTAGTGTTCTTTATACAGTTTGTAGTTGGGATGAGATATATGCATTCATTTTGGGGAATGGATATTCGCCTTGTATAAATTCATTGGTGCTTGAGAAAGAGTTATTATAATTAGTAGGAAGTGTTTGCTTTTAATTTGTTGATGTTGATGTTGTAATGTCTGAAGTCAAGGCCAGAGATATGTTTTTAGTTGTTGAGGGGGCTGTGGCAAATTAATTTAAGTGTATATTAATTAGATCATTATTTGTATGCCATGAAATGAAGTAGTATTATTTTCTTAATAATGCAAAGTTTGGAGTGCAGTATGTAGTGTGGAGAAACTTGAATCAAAATGCGATTATCCTAGTTAATTCCACATCGTTTTGTTAATTATCTTATCTTATCTTATCTTATCTGAATCGGGTTCTCCTAAATCATAACATATGAATGAATAAGAATTGAATTGAAGTTGGTATCTGGTAAGATTTGAACCGGCTACAACATTACCCATAATTTTTCAAATGGGTACGTTATAAATTATAATGCACTGCACTATACGACTGACCATATTTTGTGATGGGCAAGCCCAAACTGTAATTGGTGTGATCTTAAATTCTTAATGGTTTCGCATACATAATTTCTTTGGAAAATTCACTGTTTACCTTATTAAAAGATGATAATATATAATTTTGAATCATCAAGTCTTAAATCTTTGATTTTATGTGAATGCTTTTGTACACGATAGCATATATAGCTTTCTAATACTCTAAAGGTGAAGAGCTAATCCCACTCACAAATTAAATTAATAATACTAATACTGCATTGCATGTGCCATTCATCAGTCTTCAACTAATTCATTTCTAATCTGCAATAGTGGCCTTTCCAATTTCCTTTTTTTTTTTTTTTTTTTTTAAACCACGCAATTTTCCCATCCCCGTCCCTATAAAATCGAATTAGTTAAAATCTAGAAAGAAAAAAAAAAGAATATGTGTAACTTACAAATCAAGCTAGCTAACATGCAAAATAAAATAAAAAAGGACGAACCAATATTGAAAAAAATGTTGCATGTGTAATGTAAACTAATCGTACTTCTCCTCAATTTGAGTTATAATCATATTGATTATCGATATTTATAAATAGTACGTTTACAACTCTTTCAAGAAAGAAATATAGAAAATAAAATAAATCGCACATTACTTTATAAAATCATGCATGATTAAAGCCACATTCACCAATCACGCAAATCAAACAATTGTTAAGCATCCTTTTAATCTCGTTTTTTTGTTTGATACCATTAACGTCCATATCTTTTTATTTAATTTTTATATTTTTAATTAATATATATATTATCACATTAATTAATTTTGATTATTAAATGATGTAAGCAGCTTCATATATATTTCTCAGAATATTGGAGGTGCGGTTTTATCCGATCCACCAGTAATAGTAAAACATGCATGCATATATAAATATATATATATAATGACAGACATGTACAATTAATTGTACACCCACTAGCTACCACTACGTACGAGTACTTTTATTTAAACCCTCTCATCTCCCACATGTCTGCATGTGACAAAATGTTTGCATGTGAAACTCTAGCTTAATTATTCTGCATGTCATAAATAATAATAATAATAATAATAATATAGAGAAGTGAACAACAAATCAAAAATGAAAAGATTTTTTAGTATTATAAATTAACTGAAGATGTTTCTCAGGACACTGATTTGTCTCAGCCCATCATATTGATCGATCAATTGTTTTTTTTTTTCTTTCCCTTTATAAATAATTACTCCAATTTAATTTCTTTCTCATGACGGTGACGGCGATGGATGTCGTTTACGCTCTCAAGAGGCAGGGACGCACGCTCTATGGTTTTTGACTGGTGGTGAAATTGGGGGAAGTGGAGTTGTTACTGTTAATTAGGATACTGGAAATCTACTTTTAAATTCACCATGGTTTAGGGTTTCAATTGACTAATGAATTAAGTTTATTTCGTATGTTCAATTTTATTTGTAATTGAGTGTGATTATCAATTGTGTGAAACTGCACCTTATCTTAGTGACCTAATAATTAAAACCGATCCATGTTTGGTCTAGTAAAAGTGGCTACTCTCCACAATGTGATAATTAAATTCAAACTCGAATTCTCGTTGGAACAAGTTCCCATGCAATGTATTCATACCTCAAAATTAAAGGGATTAAGTATAATCTTATCCTTAAAAAAACCTAAAAAGAAAAAGACATAAATAATGAGGGAAAAATACTTTTGATATTAAACTTTATTCCAAAAAACACATTTAATATCAAGTTTTTTCGAAAAAACACATTTCATACCATGATTCACACCCTCTTGACATATTTATTTTTGTCATTAATTTTTTAATGGAATTCAACACGTGTCGCTCACATGCTTGTTAAGTTAACAATGGTGGATCCTTGAAATTCGTGCCTATTTTCCCTCACATTGTCAACTTAACGGGCAAAACTAAATGTTTCAATAGGGTGTTAATCATGGCATGTAACGTATTTTTTCGAAAAATTTAATACTAAATGTATTTTCTGGACTAAAATTTGATATCCAAGCTATTTTTCCCTAGACATGCAAATAATTGTTGAAATAAAAACAAACAAACAAACGAGTGAGCAACTATTTATGATGAGCAGGCAGGTTTAATTAATTGTACTCAACTTTGACTGCGAATTAATTACAGAAGAAATAAAACAATAGCAAAGTTGTAATAACAGCAAAGAACAGTTAACAACACATTCCCTCCATATTTCATGTCATGTCGGATTAGATTCCATTAAAAGCCAAAATTTTCAGTCATTCAATTCAACAGAACCCAAGATCTCACGAATTATTAATTCTACTAATTAATAATTAAATTAAAAAAACTAATAATCCCCAATTCAGTTTAAATAAATATGTCAAACACTAACTAATCATTTAAGCTTCACATCTCCTTCACTTGTCCTTACAACTCTACACACTTTCTATTTTACATTTTGGAAAAAAAAAGATGATGCGAAAATGAAAAACAATATGAAGTTAAAAAATAACTACATTGTCATTCCCCAGCTTGTTTTCCTCTTCACATACTTTTCCAATATAGTTCTGATCTTCTCTTACTCTCAACCCAACAATGAAGCGTCAATCCTGTTATCAATAAAATCTAGTCTTAACGATCCATTAAACTACCTAACAGATTGGAAAATACTATTACCAACAACCAACAATTCAGTTCATCACTGCAATTGGACCCGAGTACAATGCAACGGCAACGCCTCTATCGAAAAGCTCGATCTTTCCTTGATGAATCTCACTGGCACTATACCTGATGAAGTCCAACAACTACAAAATCTTCATTATCTCAACTTATCCTTCAATGGATTCTCAACTCCATTGCCAAAATCTTTATCCAATCTCACTTCACTTCGATTCATCGATCTTAGCCAAAACTTCTTTATCGACAAATTTCCCTTGGGCCTTGGAAAGGCATCATCGGGTTTAAAATTGTTGAATGCTTCCGGAAACAACTTCTCGGGTTATCTTCCGGAGGATCTTGGGAACGCGACTTTGCTAGAAATTCTCGATTTACGAGGAAACTTCTTCCAGGGTTCCATTCCGAGAAGTTATGGGAATTTGGAGAAGTTAAGGTTTCTTGGTTTGTCTGGTAATAATCTAACAGGGGAGTTGCCTGCAGAGCTTGGGGGATTATCATCACTTGAGACTGTAATTCTTGGTTACAATGAATTTGAAGGAGGGATTCCTAAGGAGTTTGGAAATTTAACAAATCTCAAGTATTTGGATCTGGCAATAGCAAATTTAGATGGATTCATACCATTTGAATTGGGAAGACTTAAAGAGCTGAGTACAGTTTTCTTGTACCAAAACAAATTTGTGGGTATTGTTCCAATGGAAATTGGTTATATGACTTCATTGGAGTTCTTGGATTTATCTGACAACATGTTGTCAGGAGAGATTCCAACACAAATAGGTAATCTAAAGAATTTGAAGCTATTGAATCTGATGAGCAATAAACTATCTGGTTCTGTTCCTGCTTCAATTGAAGGACTGACTCAACTAGAAGTTCTTGAGCTATGGAACAATACTTTATCGGGATCCTTACCGATTAACCTCGGTCGTAATTCGCCTCTTCAATGGCTAGACATCTCATCAAATTCGTTCTCGGGTGAAATTCCAAAGACTCTATGCAAATATGGTAAACTTACTAAGCTCATCCTGTTTAACAACAACTTTTCCGGTTCAATTCCAACTGGTTTATCTACATGTGGTTCATTAGTACGCGTTAGGATGCAAAGTAACAATCTTTCTGGCTCAATTCCGATTGGTTTTGGCAAACTTACCAAACTCCAAAGACTTGAATTGGCGAATAACGGTCTCACTGGCAAAATCCCATACGATCTTTCTTCTTCTACTTCACTTTCTTTCATTGATTTATCGAGAAACCATCTTCATTCTTCTCTTCCTCCTTCGATTCTCTCAATCCCCAATCTTCAAAGCTTCTTAGCCTCGAGAAATGATTTAATCAGAGAAATTCCAGATCAGTTCCAAGACTGTGAATCACTCTCGGTTCTTGATTTGTCGTCAAACCATTTCACTGGAAGTATACCGGCTAGTATTGGTTCCTGTGAAAGACTCGTGACTTTGAACCTTCGTAACAATAATTTAAGTGGGCCCATTCCTAAATCGATTTCCACGATGCCCACGTTGTCGGTTTTGGATATATCGAACAACTCTCTTACAGGAGAAATACCTGAAAGCTTTGGTAATTCACCAGCTTTAGAAATGCTTAATGTTTCTTACAACAAGCTAGGGGGTCATATCCCTTCAAATGGCTTGCTTAGGACCATTAATCCCGATGATCTTGTGGGCAATGCTGGCTTATGTGGCGCCATGCTTCCTTCGTGCTCGAATAATGCTTCGTATTCATCAAAACGTGGCCATGGCTTGCAAGCAAAACACATAATCGGGATTTCAATACTACTAGCACTAGTTATACTATGCTTTGGAACTCGATCTCTATACCGAAAATGGAAAAAAGGAAATTTATTTGAGGAAAGATGTGAAACGGGGAATGGGGCGTGGCCTTGGAGTTTGATGGCATTCCAGAGGCTCGGTTTTAGTACTAACGACATCTTAGCTTGTATTAAAGAATCAAATGTAATAGGAATGGGGGCAACGGGTACAGTATACAAAGCCGAAATACAAAGACTAAACACAACTGTTGCAGTAAAGAAGCTATGGAGATCAAGAACTGATCTTGAGATGGGAGAAGTTAATTTGCTAGGCAGATTAAGGCATAGAAACATTGTGAGGCTTTTGGGATTTGTACATAATGACTCTGATGCAATGATAGTTTATGAGTTTATGGAGAATGGTAGTCTTGGAGAGGCTTTACATGGGAAAGAAAAGGAACGAATGCTAGTTGACTGGGTTTCGAGGTATAATATTGCAGTCGGGGTTGCACAAGGGCTGGCTTATTTACACAACGATTGTTATCCTCCGGTGATTCATAGAGATGTGAAGCCGAATAACATATTGCTTGATAGTAAATTTGAGGCAAGAATTGCTGATTTTGGGTTGGCAAAAATGATGCTTGAGAAGAATGAAACAGTTTCGATGGTTGCTGGATCTTATGGCTACATAGCCCCTGGTGAGTTACTACAATATCCCTTTCGTTACTTGTGTTATTCTACTAGTTCATGGGGGAAATGAAAGATACTCCTTCGTGTTATATGAAATCTGCACAAAACAACTCGAGTTTATTGTATAAATTCTTTTCGTACTAATAAATATTCAACCGCAAAATCCCCCATACATACAAATAGGCTGTTAAAATTTGTGTGGATGGAGGTTATGTGTGGAATATTGAATAGTACAAGGGAATTCTATGCAATAATCATTACTCATGGGAGTTTCATATACTACAAGAGAGTAGCTTGGATTTTTTCCTAGTTCAAGGTATCCAAAATCAATCTATTTTTCATAACTTAACAGAATACGGTTACACATTGAAAGTCGATGAGAAGAGTGATATATACAGCTATGGAGTAGTTCTAATGGAACTCCTAACCGGAAAGCGACCATTAGACCCTATATTCGCAGAGTCTATTGACATCGTAGAATGGATACGAAGAAAGATGAGAGACAACAAGCCTTTGGAAGAAGTTCTTGACTCGAGTGTAGGAAGTACAAAACATGTAAAGGAAGAGATGCTTTTAGTACTAAGAATTGCCATTCTTTGTACAACAAAGCTCCCTAAAGACAGACCTTCAATTAGAGATGTTTTAACAATGCTCGGAGAGGCAAAGCCTCGACGGAAAAGTAGTTGTAATTATACAGGTAATGTTAGTAACAAAGACAAGCCAGTATTTAGTACCTCACCTGTGAATGACCTTGTGTGAGTCGAACCTACCCGTATGTGTCTTTTGGTTTCGATTTGTATTTATAAGTTCTTATCTTTTGCAAGTTCTAATGTGTTGTGTCTAGAATTAGAGGGGTATAGGGTGTTATTGATCTGAAAAAACAACAGCTCTGATAATTCAGCAAATGAATTCATTTGTTATGTGAAAATTGAGACAGAGAAATGAGATCATGAATGAATGAACAATATTATGAAACAATATATATATATATATATATATATATATATATATATATATATATATATATATATAATTCATTTATTATCGTATTAGAATCTTTAACGAATTGAATTAACCACGAATCATATTCACTCACTCCATGTATCTCAAATTACTGTAATCGGATAAGAATCATGATGAATCTAGGTAAATCAAATGGATTGAATTCATATGATTAAGATCCACTCACCTAATAACATCTACACAGATAATAAGAACCCAAACTTTGGTCTTGCAATCTTTCAACATTCCACAAATCTCAACAAAATGCAATACAATAAGATTTCTAAGATCATCAAGCCAAAACGATGAAATACTTTCTTTCATTAACAAGGATCAAATCCAACTTAACCACTTTATGAAAGCGCAGTAAAACCAAAACTTAACAAACAGACGCTCCCATACTTACATTGTATGCGTACCTATAAGACAGAAGCAGCAAAGACATTTTTGCCGAAGTTGAAAATAGTATAAGATATAGTAAAAGTGAAGCAAAGGGCACCAGAACCGACATTTGCCTCAACAAAATCGTGGGATGATATATATAGCGCCTCTATTTTGCATAATTCATGCTCATATAAAGGTGCTTGTTTTAGTCAAAATATTATCTACATGTGTGTAGCCTTCCTTCCATGAGGTCTTGGAGCTACAATTGTAAAGAAAATATTTTAACATACAATAATATAGAGTTTGCATTAGAGTAGGCAAGAAACCACGGAATTACCAAGTCCCTTAGCCTCATTAGTCCTCATAATTCGAAGTCTTCTCACAGAGCTCAAAAACATCCTGAAACGAATCAAAACAAAATATGTAACTACGTTTGCCACTAGAAGAAAGACCAATTATTTCACATCATTCAGTGTTAAAAGGTCGTACTCCCAAGGAACATCTCCAACAAGCATCCAGTCTCCTTCTTTGTCTTCATAGGTGATTACAAAGTCAGAGGAACCATCCAATAATCTCACATTTTTTTCCTCCGCATTTGTTCCTAACATCAACAATAGCAATAGGCAATTTAAATGAGCTAATAGTTAAACTATCAAAATTAAACACTAACAATATTTACATCCGTTTCATTTAAAGTTTCCTTATAATAATAAGTCACAAGTATCTTGAATTACCATTTATTATATAAGATGCACATAGCATGTGTATCACAAGACCTAGTTAAATACAAAAAATCTGCCTTAGTACTGCTTACAAGTTCTCTAATCAGCATCAATTTATGCAAATCATTTGAATTCCATCATATATAGTAAATTCGCTTGTCAGAGCCGAACACTAGGCTCCTTAGGAATTTGGCTAGGGCACCAAAATTTTATAAATGTGATGTGGGGGTATTTTAGTCTTTTAATCGTAATAAATGATGTTTTATTTATTTTTTCCATTTACCCATTATGACAGATTCACAGGATCTCTTTTGTAGCATAATTACAGGAGTACAAAATTCTGTTTTACATTATAGTTAGCTCAACTCATACTGATAACCAAAAGTGACATTCCACTAACGACCCCGATGTTAAAGACTAGGGGCCAACAAATACGATATTCTACAAAGCTCAACACAAACTATTATGGACAAGAATTGAAATAAAATTTGTTCTACGTAAGAACAAATTAGAGGAGAGAAAATTACCTCTAGTAAACATGTGATCCAAAGTACTAGCTAAAGTCTCGTAGCAGCTATGAGCATTGAGGTCTACTTTTCTTCCGATTGGGATCCCATCCATGTTCACCTTTACAAACAAACATTTTTTCTTTGCTGTAACACAGTTGTTCGTGTTGCCTTCATCCACAACATTTTTGTTCTCACATTTGTCAATATTTGAGGCAAATTCTTCTGTGGCTGGTGATTTTGCATGGTTTACTAAGCTGTTCATTCTGTAAGTTCTGATAGGAGGCCATCCAACTACCTGACTGCTTCAATAAATTGAACGACAAAAAGATAATTATTAGTATAACCGAAGATAACATCTCGGCCATTATTTATTTAAGCAGCTACTTGTTTAAATGAAAACCAACTATTCCCAATATCTTAGGCTTTCAGGTTTATAGCTAAAATATTGATGCAGCAATGAGCACTAAATGTTCTTGGCATATGTGAATACAAATCACTCGAGCTTGATTTCAAAATTATTCTATTGGTTGCCTCAATTGAAATACACTTAGAAACACCTAGTCAACAGCATATTAATGGAGAAAAAAAATTGTGCCTCTAAAATACTAAAATGGAGAGCATATGAAGGTTCTATGTGTTGCAAAATATGGAATACTTTTAATAAAAAAAATGAAATGAGAAAGCCAAATAAAGGGACGAAAGTCACTTTAATTTCAGGCACCGTATTCCCTAAGAATCAATTCATGAAACCAATAATGCAACACCAACAACAGATTCGTATTAAAAGAAATACAGAGCAAATTAGGAAAAGAATAATATAGAAACTCCTAATTTCCAACATCTTCAAAACTAAAGTTCAAAACAAAACGTTAGAAAAAAACATACTGCTTGCACATACAAGAATCAAAATTAAAAAGTAAAACCGTTATCTAAACAATAATAAAACAAAACTATCTTACAAAACAAAAAATAAAAACAATAACAACTGTATCTACACATGCTCAGAACTTAACATGTGAAAAAAAAAAAAAATATATATATATATATATATATTAAAAATAGTTATAAAAGAAAGTGACAATAGATATACCTGACCGCAGAACGGCCGGGAGGAGAAGAGGGTTCAGCAGTTCTCTTTGTACCACAAGAGCCATTACTATTATTATTAGCTCTAGTAACAGAAGAAGATGAAGATGATGATGATGATGAAGTCTTATTACAAACCACTTTAGGAAAATCCTTAGCAGTCAATATTCTTGCATACTGATCCCAAGAACCACCACCGTTCCCCGCCGCCGTCTTAGTTTTGGCCTTTCCACCACCACCACCAAGACTCAGTCCAAGGCCCAACTCCAACTCAGACTCATCCGGGTACGAAGAAGATTCCTCAGATAATATCACCATGTTAATATTTTCCTCTTTTGACAAAATTGACATCGACCCACCTGGAATCAAACCACCAGTGACCGGAAAATGAGTGTTTTGCATCAAAGATTCAAACTTTTTAGCCGGAAAAATAAAACAGGGGAAATTGAATGAAGGGGGTTTGGTTTGTTTCTTGCTTTCTTAGTTTGCTTTTGGGTTTGGGTAAAAGGAAAGGGAATGGAAAGAAGGTAGGTGTTGATATGGTGGTGGGGGGTTTTGGGGCCCATGTGTCGGCTTTGTGCGCCTCAACAGCATTATAGATATCTCCTCAAAGTGGGGACCACTGCTGCTTTGTTTGCTTTTATTGTACCAACAATAGTGAACCGTTTGGGAATTTCACTTGCCTTTCCTCTTTTCTTCTGTTCTGGCTCTGGGACTGAAACTAACTGACTGAAATTTATTTTTCTTATCACGGTTCTTTGTTTTATCGGCCCAATATTTTTCTCAAACTCTTTTTCTTTTTTTTCGTTCTTCCATTTTTTTGCCGCGTTTATAATTTATAAATATAGAATTAAAATGCAAAATTTTGGAGAAATGTGTGACTAATTAATTCTTTTTGTGAATTTCAAAACTGTGAATGTATAATTAAATTTATTTGCAAATTTTGCCTTCAGATAACATGCGAGCAACTGAAAATTTTTAGACTAAGTTTTGAAGAAATTATTTACATATATATTGCAATATATTACACCTGAATATTTGTAGTTCAAATAACATACAATTTTTTGAATATTTGATACTGATACAAAAATTATCATTCATTAATGTACATATTTGTGATCACGATTAAGTAATATTTGAACACCATACCTAAATTCATTCTCAAAGCTATTTCTAGAAGCATCATAGTTCCTTTATTTATTTTGTTACAAAAAGTATCTTTTAACGTTCAACAATAAAAAAAGCATTATCTTTATATATTGAAAATGAAAACCATTTGGGTGGACTCTTGACAGTATGTTGATTCTTGAGACATGGCGATAAAACGAAGTATTTCTTCTTCTCGTGAGAAATTAGAAATAATAAGACAAAAATATCTCTATGCTTTGCTTAATTATCAAAAACTTATGTATTATTTTTATTATTGAAACCCCTATGTTTTAATATTAATTAGCAAAAAAATCTCTCTCCAACAAAAATGATAATTATACCCTGAAATGATATAAAACACATTAATTCATCTAAAAATCGACAATAATTTATATGTTAATTTAAAATTATCAATAATTCTGTTGTTAACTTAAAAAATTGATAATAAGCTCCCTCTAATTTATAAAGAAATTTTAAATGAACATTTTTGTTAATAAACTAAGAACACGGGGAAATAAAAATAACAAAAGGGAGGTTTGATTGAAGGGGTATTTTTGTATTTAGCTCTGAAAATACTAATGATGAATGATGTTTGAGCTGAAAGAGTCCCTCCTCGATTCTAGACGTGGGACAAACAACACTTTACGCCAAAAGACAAGCCGACAACATGTGGGGCCCTTACCCTCACACTGCTCAACACCTCACCTGCCTGCT
Organism: Penstemon barbatus; assembly: GCA_003313485.2. NCBI lineage: Eukaryota > Viridiplantae > Streptophyta > Magnoliopsida > Lamiales > Plantaginaceae > Penstemon > Penstemon barbatus. The sequence continues at coordinate 2,320,379 of CM064881.1, read as the reverse complement.
TAACCCCCTTAAAAAAACTTTTGAATGCCATGGACCCCACTTCATCAATACCTCTGAAACCGGACCCGGCCCACTCTTTAAACAATTTGGATTGTCATTGGGCTTTGACGCTCTTTGGACAGTTCTTGGGGATTTAGTCCAATCTTTTCTTGAGCAGGCCATGATCATTTGGGCCTCATCATATTGACACAACCAACTCAGATCTTCTAAATTAAAATAGCATTACCGAAGATAGATTGCAATCGTCGACAATTGGTTTCTTCGGTCAAGACGTTATGTTATTATTTAACTCGTTGAGCCTCCTCCGGTCTAAACACCAAAGACAACAACCACAACCAAATTCTCCAGTACCACCACAACCTAAACAGCACCGCCAGAGGCCGGGGAATTGTTTGGTGGAATGGAAACGGTGTTGTATGATGCATATATGTGATCCGGAATTAGCAATTACCAATTACAAGGGGGGCTCAAATATATATAATTAGTATGATTTAATGGTCAGTGTATTAATAATGTGTTCATCATCTCCAATTAATTATCTTAGAAAGGAAAGAGTGGTGGACAAGTGTACAGTTAACTTATGAGGACAAGTAAAGGAAAAAAGAAAGAAAAAGAAATTTTTTTTTGTCCCGTCCTTTGTCCTTTCCATGCAAATTGTAGCTATATATGATGCAACATGTACCACATGCAAAATAACAAAAAAAAATAAAATAAAACTGTGTCCCTACTATTACAATGATATATAGGAGGTCAATGTGTACTTCCAAGTCCCAAAAAACTTACAACACGGTACACTATTTTAAATATGCTTTTTAAATATTGAACACGTTAAATCAATTTCAACGAGTGTCGTATCATATTTGAATGTTAATAATATGGATCGGAAGATATATAAAATTCCATCCATCTCTTGGCTATGCATGTACGCATTTCATTATTTTAATTGCATTCAAACTCGAATTAACTTATAAATAGCATATTAATTCACATGATGTTAAACCTTATGATAAAATATTAGTTATGTTTAGATTTAAGGAAAAAAAAATCAATATTGAGGTCACAACTAATGTTCACCATATATATTTTAATTTCAAGCTGACAAAATTATCCCATACCTTTTAGTCCAACTTTGCCAAAAGGATTAAATTGGCCCGGATCGGATGTTGTAACTTTTGGTCCCATGGCTTCAATATAATTAGGGGATTTTGTTAAAGGTAGTTTGCATTATGAATCTCAAAAGTGTCACACTTTTGTAATTTATACCTGAAAATTGATAATTGGCACAATACCAACTCGTTAAATATTCGGGGCTTGATTTTTTTTTTTTTTTAAATGATAAAGGCACAAATGCAATTAAATATGATAACAGAATACGTTTTTATTCGTTAAGGATATTAAATTAGATAATAATTTAATACATATATTTCCATATTGACCTAGAAAATTACAATTCGTATGTTTCTTGGCACTAATTTCATTCAACTACTTAGGACTAATTATTATTAAAATAGTTTATAAATATTTAATGTTAATTAAATATATTTGACTAATAAAATATTTATTTTCATATTTAAGCACGTAAGTGTATTTTATTATTTTAAAGAAATTAATATTAAGTCCTAAACATTAAAATGGGTGTTTAATGTGCTGATTTTTAATTTTTGAATATAAAATATTAAATTTTGATAATTTTAAGATGCATAATACAAATTACCCTGTCAAAAATCCCAAATTGAAGCCAAGAGTCCCACAAACAATGGACAAAATTTGGGTCAATTTGGGCTAGATTTTAATTATATCAACTCCATTTCCTCTTTTATACTATTAATTAAACCGAATTGAAATTAAAATTCTGTTTATTGAATTTAGAAGCGATATAGCATCACAAATCCAAGAGCTTTCTTTTTTCCTCTAAACCAACGGGGCATATGCATCCATCCCATGTGAATTTGACCCTTCCCACCTCTAACAAAATTGATATCAGTCCCTACAGCTGTATTCGTTCAAAAATTCTACACCATACAAAATAGGAAACTACTTTCACAACTTGTTGATAATCATAAGAAAATTGTGCGATTGAGATAATTTCCCCATTAATATTTATATCCCCCAACCCTCTTTTAAGTCTTTATTACCAATAGTTTCAATATCTCAATACTCTCTCTCTCTCTCTCTGCCTCCAATTTTGGTCTTAGTTCTTCTCTTCATTGAAGAGTACCAAAACACCCAAATTGAGGTATTCAATTCCAACTATAATACAAAGTCTCTCTCGATGTGTATATATATATATACGACTATTTTTGATATTTTGAAGTATACTAGTTTTCTAAATTATAATGTTTAATTCTTCAGGAAAAATGTTGCTAAGGAGCTCTTCTACACCAGTTCTTGGATCCCTAATCTCAAGTGTAACAGACAGCCCTAACAACAATCATCACCATTCAGAATTGCACACACAATCTTCTACTATCCATCAAAGTTGCAGCAAACTTACCTGTAACAATGGCGGTGGCGGATCTCAAAAATTCAGCAAATCCTTAATGAATTCTCCTTCCATTGATAGAATTCCCCAAACCGGATTTCGAAGAGTTCAATCTGAGGGGAACTTGGAAGAACTACTGGACAATGACGAGTTCAAATTTTCCAATCAATACTCGAAGAAATTTGCTAGAAAAAAACCTAATACATGCTCGTTGGAGTCAATCCCGTCTTTCACGCATCACATATTGGGCGTTTCGTTGGAGGTTGATGATAGTGACGAGGAAGACGATAGTGAAGAAGAAACTGAAGCAGAAGAAAATGGTGGAAATTCATTCAGTGTGGAAAACTTTGTTTCGGAAGAGGTGAGGAACGGTTATGGTGATTTGGGATTTGAGAATGAGGGGAAGATGTATCTGGCGACGGGGCTTGGTATCTCGGGTTTAGGATTTGTTGATGTTTGTGGAAACGGTGGTGATCATGGCGGTGGAGGAAGTTATAGGCCGGTGGCTTTCAACCGTGATGGCGGCGGTGACAACCGTGGAGTAAGCATGGAAGAGCATTACAAGGGTATGTTGCAGGGAAATCCTGGAAATCCGTTGTTTCTCAGAAACTATGCTGAGTTCTTGTATCAAGTAAGTCCCATTTACCCAGCTTGCCAATTTCATGTCCAATTCTTAGCATACACACAAAAACTTTAGGTGGAAGATAAAAGTTGTTTCATATGTTTCCATCGAATTTGATATATACCTCTCTTTTCCCTAATAATTTCAACTAAGAAATACTAGTATTTAACAACAGAACAGGCATGTTTCTATCTAACACTGAAATGAAATAAAACATATAATAGTCTACTATTGAAACAAAGCAAATGATTCAAATTATTTGCATTTATTTTGCTAGTAACAATTTCTTCTATATTTGATAACTTTTATTTGCAGACAAAGGGAGACCTTGTGGGAGCAGAAGAATACTACTCTAGGGCAATTCTAGCAGATCCTGAAGATGGCGAAATCCTAGCACAATATGCTAAACTAATTTGGGAGCTCCACCGTGATAAACAAAGAGCTGCAAACTATTTTGAAAGAGCAGTCCGAGCTTCATCCCAAGACAGGTTTGAGAACACAAAATTTTGGTCCACACACACACACACACACTAAAATGTTACTATGATTTATGCCTAAAATTCTCTCACAAAAAGACTCAACCAGAAACCGTGTTTTTCTCCAGCCACATACATGCTGCATATGCCAGTTTCCTATGGGATATAGAAGATGATGAGGATGAAGAAGAAAACGAAGCAGAAAATTCCCGTGCCAGGATGCCACAGTTCTACCATGGAATCATGGCTTCTGCATCCGCCTAGTTCAAAAGAACATACAATTTTTGTGTTGGAAAACTAGATACACAAAACAAAAGGGACATGAAAGAGTAAAAAGTATGATACATTGTAATATTTATTTATTCTATATAGCCAGGAATTGTTTATTGAAAAAGGAACCTTATCAATAACACATTTATGTTTGATTCAAGTTGTGATATTTCCTTGATATCAAATATTATAACCATTTAGTTTAGTTCACTGCAGAAATATTTCCCACAAATACACAACTCCGAAGCAAACAAACACACCCTCAAATTGGACGATAAAAGCGCAACTGAAGGAGATGAATGCATACTAATTAAAACAAGAAAAACAGAACAAATCACCACCACAAGAAAATAGTTATCCTTAGATACAAGTTTGGCTTGAGATAAAATAAAGAAGCATTCTGCTTCTTTGGTGAAAAAACTTGGGTTACTATAGCAGACCTGCTCTAATTCTTTGGTGAGAGTTAATTCATCAAGTGCGGAAACCGTTGCTTCTAACTCTGTAGTTGTCACTGCCATTTTGCTCACTTCCCCTTCCAAAGCTCCTTCCACGCCCTCCTCCTCTGCCTCTTCCTCCTCTTCCTGATCCTCAAGACAATTTAAGCCATGAGTCAGCAATGGACTAAATATATATCTAGAATTCATCCACTCAAACACTAAAAAGAAGATTGAATTCCTTGTTTCAGCCTGCCATTAACTCCTTAAAAGCAATAATTTCATATTTTCGAAAAGCTAGAACTGAAAATTAAGCCTGGGGTATGTACGAAGGAAAAGCATAAAAATGGAGCACTATCTTGAGATGACACAATGAATGCAAAAAAATTGCTGCTTGGATATTTAATAACTTCAAAGGAAATACAGCAGAGCAGAAACGGGTCTAATCCAATTTTTTCAATAAAAAACAACATACAAGTACTTTGAAGCATACCTCCACCACGAGGAGCACTATTGTTTGGCCTTCTCTCCTCGATGTAAACTTGCTTTCCAGCCAGTTGGATTGGAGAAGCCTTAAAAGAAGAGAAAAATGGAACAAAATTCAAAAAATAAGATTACATAGTTGAAATTAAATGATATGATCATGAAGAATTTTGATAATCGTTTCAGTTCCCCAATTATAATTCACAAAAACTGGGCACCAAATGCTAGAAAGGCATGTTCTAAACTAAGATCCACTTGAGGAACACAAACTGGCAGCAGCCAGCACAACCCCCCAGCATTTATTGAGATGCCTCTTAGAACACACAAATTATTTTATGCTGAGAGCCCTATATATTAAATTTTAACCACAATATGTTGTGCTAAAGGATCAACATACTTTTATACAACAGCAATTAAATACACACACGAGATGATATACTGTTATGTGCCTTGTTTTTTCTGAGTTGCAGGATGGAAACACTACACTAATGATTGAAATATAGCAAAATTTTGAAATAGACACTTAGCATGGCGAAGCTGGAAAACTGAGGATTCACTAGAACGTATAGAAAAAAGGAAATGATATATCGGTATCAAAATGGAAAAGATTCCAACCTTAATTGCATTCTGAACACTCTGAACATCTTCAAACTCAACAAAGGCATAGCAGACACCAGTATCCTGTGCACCATATGCAGATTCAGTGATTCCCCAAATGTCAAACATTACAGCAGATGATAAGGAATATTAAAAAATTAAAAAGAAAAAAAGAAAAAGAAAAAGGTAGTAGACCTTGCGATTCCTCAAGAAGACTCCATCATGCTTGATTTTCCCAAAAATCTGAAACTCTTGCAGAATATCAAGGGTTGTTACTGAAGAAGGCAAGTTTCTCACATAGACAGATTGTGATTCTCCTGGGAATAAAAAAATTAGTCATGTAAAGTAATTGTCCTTGAATAAGTACTTTGAAACAGAACATGTATCTAACATTGAAACATAAATTACATATGGATTTGGTATTAACCCATCAAAGTGCCTCATCTAAAAGAACAAAAAGATCAATGAGAGACCAAAATTAACATTAAACCAATGAAGGAAAACATCAGTAGTGTCAATCAATTAAGGGTAAATTACGGATACCCCTCGAGATAAGGTCTAATTAAAAAATCCCCCTCACATATTGGGTATTACAAAATCCCCCTCAGGTTTGTCACTTTCTTACAATTAACCCCATGCCCCTAAAAAGTTCCATTTTTGCCCCTGGGGGCTTATTTATAATGTATATATCTTGTATATTTTAAAACTTGGACGCTATTATGTTATATCTTATAAATTATAAAAGTGATAATTATATATTTATTATTACCAAAATAATTGATAAAATTTATAAATTGCCCATAAGTTTCAATAAATATTTAAAAAAAAAAATTATTTACATATTTACTAACAATTTAAATTGTATAACAATAAATTAAAAAGAATTTTAATAATAATATTTTATAAATATAAAAAAACTGTTTACACATTTAGTTAAATGAATTAATTCTTTTATATTAGTAATAATTATGTAAAAAATTAAATTATTAATAAATATGTAAACAATAATTATTATTATTTTGCAATATTAATTGAAACTTATGGGCAATTAAAAAAATTATCAATTGTTTTGGTAGTAAATATATAATTATAACTTTTATAATTTATAAAATACAACAATCAGCACCCAACATTAAAAATTTAAAAGATATAACAAACATTACAAATAACCCGCATGGGTAAAATTGGAACTTTTAGGGGCAAACACGAGCGGGATTTTTGTAATACCCAATACGTGAGGGGGATTTTTGTAATTAGGCCTTACCTCATGGGGGTATTCATAATTTACCCATCAATTATACACCATATTAATGGAACAACAAGCTACAGAAGTCTTTGCAATAATTTTAATGAACATAATAAAGTCAAATATGACTCAGAAGCGTGTGGATTTCCCAAAATAGAAAAATGGAATAACCTTTACCTTCCTCTAATGACAAAGATTCTTCTACATTATCCACACTAGAATTTGGTACACTCTGGACTGTCTGCTGCAGCAAAGGCTGTGAAACGTGGTTCCAATCTGCAGCAGGTGGCGTGCTGTGAGCGAAAGATGTTGGAGATCTGATTGATGGTGGAGGTTTTCCTTTAGCTCTCAACTTTGAATTTCAAACCATTGGGAGAGTCGGGGAAAAGATAACCAGTCAGTAAATGTAACAAACATATAAAAGAAGTTGTCATGAATCTTGAATTATAAAGAAGCGAAGAACAGAAGTGCAGGTTCGGGTATGTTTGACAAACTGCAACACATAGTCAAGATACAATATATAATGTAAATATGCTAAAAGAATATAACATCAAGAACGGATTTAGGCATAAACAATCATGAATTGAGCTAATACAGATAACTACCAGCTTATTTCCCACTGATAATTTTTTTATCTCTTTTTCGATTTACTTAACCAAAAAAGTTCATTTGATTACCATGCATCAATTGAAAACAAATTAATATTTACATTGCTAATGTCACAAGAGATTCCACGTGCCGCAATAAAGATGTAGCAACAAATGATACTTACAATAGAAGCATAGGTCAGCTTCACAGGTTCTCCAACAGGTTCCTCTGCAGATGGCTGGGTTTCTTGCACGATGGTCACTGTACTTTGAAGTAACTCACTCGAATCTTCAAAAGGACTTTCCTGTTCTAGTATGTGAGCTTCATGCTCAGGCGCTGGCACATGCACGGAAACAGGCTCCACCTCAGGCTCAGGCTCCCAGTGATGATCCTGATAACTATATTCTGGAGCTTGCTCATCTCCTTCAATATGAACAGATTCAATATAATCTGCAGCCTCCTCCTCTAATGGATAGTCGGATACTGTAACAGAACGTAACCATTTCAGCAAGATGAATAGCACAACAAATTTTCCATCTTTTAACTCCATATATACAAAATAGAATTATTCATATCCCACTAATCTCAACATATCAGACATCTTAGCATAAGAACATTCTAGAATTCTGAAAAATCAAAGAAACTAACTCACAACAGAAGTTCACACTTATCTAAGCCAAACATATACAATCATGAAATGAAAGTTTCATATGATCTACAGCATAACAATAGATCGTAAGTAACCAGATGTAGGATCTTGATAACTTACAGTTGTGAAATGGTGCAAGAAGTGAGAATCATTAAAGCGAAATTTTAGTTTTTAATATTTATATTCTTAATTTATAAGAAGGCAGCAAGTTAAAGTTGGTGGAAGATGTAAAGGTACATCTGTACACATCCAAATAATTTGCAATACAATTTCATACCTAATACAATAATAAAACTTGGCTTGAATTATACAAGTTAATAGTTTAATATTTGCTGTAATTAAAGAAGTGGAAATATGAAAGTTACAGCTATCTTGACTGTGTCCAAAGCAGTCGTGTGGGAAACAGCTGAGGAACATGCAGTGTCTATTGCTTCAAACTCCTACTTAGGAGCTCTAGAAGAAAGGATCATGCATAAAACACATGAAAAGATCACCAGATCAGTCAACTATACCTGCTGGATCAGGATGATGAGTAGAAATAGTCGGCTGAAAATCAACATTCTGTTCCTGTCCTACTGGGAGTGAAGGTTGGTGTACCAGCTCCTCATCAGCAAAATGAAACATATCATTCAGAACAAAGTAACCCTTCTCTTGCGGAGCAAGGAAAAATGTCTGAACAAATTTCCTCCACGCACTGAAATCTCTTGACTTGACAGAACCAGAAACAACCACAAGAACGCCGCCATTCCAAGATTCAAGGGAATTTATTGTCTTGATCTCAATTCCGGTGAAATCTAGTGAAATGATTAGTTGATGAATTTGCTGGGGAAAAAATTAAATGTAAGCATTAATTAAAAAGATGACTGCATACAATTAGTCTTCAAACAAATTTCAATAGAGAAGAATCTCTTCTCAAAACAAGAAGATAAAAAGTAGATAAAGTGTTCAGATATACAGCCATCTAATTGCTGAAAAGAGGAAAAATATAATTTTCAAATGCTTTGCATGGAATCCCACCCATTGCTACTTGGCAGATTAAGCTGAAAACCCTTTCTTTTTTATATTGGATCTGTTTTTCCTGCTTTTCCTACTGCATCAATTGAATGTTTCAATGAAATAGTTTCAGAACCACAGCATAAAAAATTAATATGTTTATAACATTTGTCAAGGTTGTCATAATTAAAACTCCACGTCAGTATTTTTTATTCATTAAAATCAACCACAAGGAAGTTATAAGAAAAGTCCAGGATTCCTAATTTCAGCTTTGATAATCAATTCAGTATGAATCAAGTCATGTTCAGCATGACACAAAAGACATATCAAACACCACATAATTTCATGGAAAGCTATCCAAATCAGAAAATGCCGGAAGGATTGTGGCACTTAAATTTTGCTCCTGAATAACTTCTCATATGGCAGAGGAGAGGGACTCACTTGTGCATTTTCTACCCGAGTCACATATAGAAAATCAAGATATAACAAACAGGAGCATGCATAGACATGAAACAAAAACACGTGACGAATCAAACAACCTTTCGAACTCACAGAAAAAAAAAAAGTCATGGAGCACAAAATTACATGTCTAAAGATTTGACAACAGCTACTTTCACAATCCTTGCAACACTTCATAAAAGTTACAGAAAAAACAAGATAGAATAAAATTAAATCGAGCAACATTATCAAAATCATCATCTTATTTCTTAACAATCAATAGGCTTCATAATCTCATAAAAAGTAAAAAAATCAATAATTGTCAAGAGAATGATACTTACCACCTTATCAGAGGCAGAATGACAGACATCTCCATCGACTCGCATCATGGAGCTTGAATCATTGTAAAATTGATGAACATAGTCTCGCTGCTGTCGAAACACCTGATAATACTGCTGAACGAAATACGAACCGACCTAAAAATCCACAAAAATTAAATAAAAATAATAAACCATAGTATTCATACAAGCTTCGTATATGCAGAAAAACACACACTAATAAAATAATATACCTGAGTTGCAGCGACGGGAGCAGTAGCATACTGATTCGCCATTCTCCTCCCTTATCAATCACTTCAGAGACTGATCGGGAAACTAAACCCTAGATCAAGATCTCAGAGTTCGAAAAAACGAATAAATATTCCAGAACAGAGCCCCTCTTTTATTTCTGCTTTCACGTTTAAGAATAAAAAATTAATGTTACAGTGTAATTTTGCTGGGTTTCCTTTAATTCCCCTGTTAGTGTGATATAGCAATAAGAGAGAGAAAATGTACTGTGAGGAGAGAGATTCTCCGATTTTTATTTTATTTTTATATTACTCTTCCGGCATTACGTTACACCAGGATCTTAACCGTAAAGGGAACGCTTTATTTCCATTCTACGGCTCTGATTATCTCTTTGATTGTACTGTCGAGACGAGTAAATCTTTTTTGAGTAAATATTCCGACACAAAACATGATAATTGATAAACCATTTTTCATGGACGCTTCTACCATATAAATTATAAGGTAAGTTTTTTAAATTATCAAAAAAAAAAAAAAAAGGTTTAGGTAAGTTTTGTAGACACTATTAAAACAAAATGGTATATACAATTCTCATAATAATTTTCTTTTTCTTTCCTTTTTGCAAATTTACAAAAATATATATTTTTTTTAATTAAATTACAGAAAGAATTTCCATAACATGAATCCTCAACACCAGTGTTGCACATTCATCCACTATAGGGCTCCATATTATCAAATCAGCATATGCTTTTGTGGTGAGAGCACGATTTGGTTATGATTAAGGTGAGGTGAGAGCATCAAATTTTAATTGCCTAAAATACCTTCACAGTTTAAATAAAGTTCATATAATATTTCAATTACCGTAATTAGCTATTGTTTCACTCTCACCCGTATAAAATTTTATATCACTCTCTCGTTAATGTCTCCAAATATATATTTTTATTTTTATTTAATTTTTATTATTTTTCTTATATGTATTTCTTATTTATATTGGCTCATAGATCTCATCTCGCTAGCTATCAAGACTCTAATGATATGAATGAAACAAAATTTCGTCAAATAAAAAATAAAATGAATTACGGAACTAATACATTTATTTATATCTCATTGAAAAAAAAAAACAGTGTTTTCTTGAACTAAATAATAATGGATTTTGAAATTCTAATAGAAAAGTTTCATGGTTCTCTTTTTTCGTATCATCATCTAAAACCTTGTATTTATTCTAAGTTCACGATACCATTAAATTAAAACCATAATTTTTAGCCTCAAATCAAGACCTATCTTTTTCATAAATTACTTGCTTTCCTACAACCCTTCGTTCAAAATGAAGGGACTGTAGGAAATTAATGGTTTGAACCATGAAAGATGCCAAACTTATATTAATTATTTGAACAGGTTTAACGCATTAATTTTGAGTTCTTGAAATTTAAATTTATTAAAGTTGTACGAATAGATTAATTTCCTATTATCAATCTCTCTTTAAAACCAGAATAATGTGAATAAAATAGTCTTTAAAATGGGTGACTCAAAATGAATTTATTACTTAAAGAATGAACATAAATGTTCGAATATGTTTGAATCATTGGGGGGCAATGTTTTATAATGGGAGATGAGTGAAGTTGACAAACGGACGGTTTGAAAACGGATCAGGTCGGATAGTTAATAGTCACTTTATACATGTTGTAACGTGTCGGGTTGATAATGGTTCGGATTGTAATCCTTTTTAGGTATAATAATAGTTTGTGTTTTACTGAATTAAAATTAAATACATTCATCATAATTATAAGTAAATCTTATTCCAATATTCAAGTATAATTAGACGAGATTAGATTAATATGATATTATTTAAATTATGTTTTCTATTTTTTTAAAGCAATTTAATATTTTTATATTTATTTGAAACTTAAATATATTTAATAATTTAATATTATAGCTAAATTTTTCATGAATTTAGGAGATAACAATAATATAATATTATTGAGTCAAAATTAAATTATTAAATGTTAATTAGTTTAACTAAATGTGTATTTTTTCACTATATTCATTTATGAATCTACTAATAGCCCATATAAATGTTTACCCAATTCAATCCATCAACAATAGAAAATATATAGGTTGTGTTGGATTGGACCGGTAAAGGGTCACCCAATGGGTCTTGACCCTTTTTGCACTCCAAGAGATGAGTGAGTTAGCTGTATTTGAATTTACACGTGCATCCATGATGTCGCAGGGTTTTGTTTGTCTGGTGTTTGGAAAAGTAGGTATAGGGTTTTTTTGGAAGAGTATAGGTTGTAGTTGTAAGATTGTATGTCAAATCGTGTTTATTATGTGAGATACGTTGTGTAAGAGATGAATTACTTTATGTCATATCAAAGTAGAGTTAAATTTTAGAGAAATAATGACTGTATTAATATTACACATCAATATCACTAAATCAAAAAAATTACTGAATTACAATTAAATTTAAAAAAATCAATCACTAGCATTAAACTAAAAAAAATAATTATGTTGAACTCATGATCTCTTAATCATACCACCTCCTTGTCTAGCAATGAGCTACAATCTCATTGGGAAAATAAGAAATAATGTTGTCTAGAAATTCAATTTTTGGGGGAGTAGATTGAGAAAAAATAAGAGATTATAACTTTATTTTAGAAAATTAAAAACATATTTGTTTGATTTTCCTCAAACACAAAATAATTTTAAGAAAAACCAAACAAATAGACCACTCCTTTTTTGCCTAATTCAGAATAATATTCTTTGTAATTATAAAGGAATATTAAATCCTATATTGTCTCCCGAATTTCAAGTAAATGTTATTGTACGTAAGTGCGTTTTCATTATTCATACAAGAAAAATTCTTGTCCAAGCATGCCTTGGCTAAATCCATCAAACCACCAAACAAGTGTATTGCACTTACTTTGTGATTGATCACTCTAGTGAGAGTTACATCCAATCCCAAAGCAAGTATATTGCATTTGCCTTATAATTACTTTGGCCCATACATATTAGAAGTATTTTTGCATCATTATTTTTCAAAAGATATAAGTTAGGAATCCAACATCTCAATCAATAGCAAGTGTTATTTATACAAATTTCTTAGTAAAATATATGCGTTTCACAGCATTAATAGTTTTTACTATTAAGACTTAATTTCATTCATGTCGAATCTATTTAGGTTTATACATGGATCAATGTATTTTTTAATCAACTAAATATTACTTCTCAAAAGCATTTCGAAAATGCTAGAAAAAATTGTAAAAATATTTACTAAATTTATAAAATAAGAGAATCACAAGATAAATAAATAGTTTCGAAATTCCACTTTATTTTCATTTTCGATATTTCAAAAACGATAAATTTTAATATTTTCGACGAAAAACAGTGGAATCTTTGATCCATGGATTATACTTGAGAGGATAGTTTTATATATTAAATTAAATATACGAAGTACATAAATTACGAAATTGTCCCGGATGTGCACTTAGCACTTAAAAAGTTTATTTTATTATTTATATAGTTATCTTTTCCCACGGAGGCACACACATTAGTAACATTATCCACAAATCTTTGGGTCATCTAAAAGTTTAAAAATTAAACCCTCAAACCTTACTAATATTTTATCAAAATGGCCTCAATAACGAGTGGAGCATCGCCATCGGACGGCGGAATTCTCTCCCGTTTTTCCTCCACAGTATCCGAGTCTCCAATAGTATACCGCGGCAAGAGAGCCGCCGCAGACACCGCCTTCGTCGCCAAGAGACTCGTCAAGAGCACCGGAAAAGCCGCCTGGATTGCCGGAACCACTTTCCTCTTGCTCGTCGTGCCACTCATCATTGAGATGGACCGCGACCAACAGCTCAGCGAGCTCGATTTGCAACAAGCAAGCTTGCTCGGCGGTTCCCCCAAGTAATTTTATTACTAGGATAATAAAATCGGAGGTTCAGGAAATTAGGATGTGTTCTAGTAATTCCTTCGAGAATAAGTTTTACTGCAGTATTGTAGTTTTCTGTAATTTTAAATTGACTGGTGCTTGATTATGTTTATGTGGATTTAATTACCGTACGTGTTCTTTCTTCCCCGTATTTGTTGAGGTAAATTTTGTATCCATCAGGCTGTAACTACTAACAAAAGTTGTATATCCTATACTGTTATACGCTGCTAGTTTAATTACTAGTGGTGTTGGTAATTCTAAAGTCCCCTTAAAATAACTGCAAATGTTGGTAACCAACCACACACGATTCGGTTCAATGAAAATGTAGTGTGTGGGTTAAAAGTTTGAAACAGGTTCTGCTTGTTCGTATCAGCTTGATAAAGGGTTGGGACCGTGTTAGATTCGTATCGGATATTTGAATTTTTGCATTGCCGTGTCTTATTTAGTTAGTGTTTAGTTTACTTGATCCGTGGTTAGCTCAGTTATACCAAAGTTAGTTCTATCACTAATTTTAGCAGATGAAGAAAGTGATTTTTTGGATTCTTGGAACCCATCTGTATAATAGGTGTAACTAATGTAGCAGTACTAAGATAGAGCTGCCACAATCATCCTTGGCTATATAAATTGCATCTTTCGCACAGCTCACACACGCCTTAATCACCTTCACAATGACACGAGTGACTCGTACCCACTGTTTCCACTCTCCCGCCTTTCATTATTCCCCCCAACGCCAGATCCAAACCCGGCAACTTAGTCCCACACACCTGCATAAAACCAGAAAGACCATATCTCAAATAACACCCTTTCAGTTGAACTCTCTCGCAGTTTACACAGCTTTTGTGCCAGTGATGAAGTTTCCTTCACACATGGTTGCAGTCATTACTGGAGAAATTGCCTCTGCATTTAATGGCGGATGAGCAGTTACCAGAGATTGTTTTGTAGAGTTTTCGATTGAGAAGGTAAGGTGTCGAGAAGAAAGATTCTATGAGTGTTTGCTTGTGAAATTCATTAAAACCTTGTGAAATTGGGATTTGTTGAATGTCTACCCATTTGAAATTAGGAGTACTTCTTAGGGAAAGGTTTTCTAGAGGAGTACTCAACTTTTTTTGTTTCTAAAGTTCTTTGTTTGGTTCTTAAATTTAGTTGGTAAAACGCCAAGGAAAATGTTTCATCATCATTGTCATTTGAGTCACTGAAGTTCAAGAACTAAACACAACTTTAATGAGATAAAGTTTAACTTTTCTAGCTACAAGTTCTACATATGAATTGCATCGTGACTGAGAATATTAATAATTGTGTATGAGGTTTATTGCTTTTGATATTATTGCATTAATTTGTTCCTGAAGTTGGTTGTCAGTGTTGAAATGTTTTTATTTTTTATTAACTTAGCATTTCATCAATTAAATATTAGTCACAGAATGTCACATAATGGGTAATCAATCCCATCACAAATGCATTTCAACAATTCCTGAAAATAAATCAAACATGACTATATAAAGGGTACGTTAATATACAGGTGATGGAACTCTGTTTGCAACAAGGCAAAGGTATTTCAAGGACACTTCTACTTTCATCAATATTTTCACTGTTTTGTTCGAAAGAATAACAGAAAAATATGTAATGAAGCTAATAATCTGAATTATGAATATTTTCAAATCCATCCTTTCACTTTTAGTATCTCGAGGCTTAAATTATTGATGAGGTTAAGAAAAAACAACTGTGAATTACTTTCATAAAATAAAAATACAATATTTTCTTTTTTTTCTCACTCTCACTATCAGACACGTGGGCATTTTGTCGTGTTTGATTTTCTTAAAACTTCGAACTCCCCTTAAAATAAATTTGTGATGGGGATACCCTATATGTTGGATCCATTTTGATTCTTAGGCCATCTCCAGCGGTATGGGCGGGGTCGGGGCCGGGGTCGGGGTGGTGGCGGCGAGTCGTCTCCAGCGGTGCGGGGCGGGGGCCGGGCTCGGCTGCGGGGCGGAACGGGCTGGGCGCAGGGCTCGGCGGAGCCCTGCGCCCAGCCCGCTCCGCGAGTGGGAAGAAAGGGGGCGCGTGTAAACACGCGCCCCTCTTTAAGTCAGGTGCCGCCAAGTGGCGGCACCTGATTGGACCCGAATTTTTTTTTTTTTGTTGTGTATTTATTGTGTGTATGGTTTATTTAATGTGTGTATGATTTTGTATAATTAATGTGTTGCATGTAATTTTAATTAATGCGATTTTATTTAATGTTATTGTAATTAATGTGATTTTAAAATGTGTTATTTGGTATAAGTAATGTTATTTTAAATATAACATGATAAAATAAATTATTTTGGGCCGAAAATAGCAAAACTTTAAATATAACATGATAAAATAAATTATTTTGGGCCGAAAATAGCAAAACTAGACTTGTCCGAAATAGGATTTTCGGGACGACATTCGTGTCCGCAGGTACGCACAAGTCTTGAAGGGCTGTGTGGTAATCCAACCCAAGATTTGCACCCCCCCCACCCCCGCGCGCGAGGAGGGAGCCTTCTAGTAATAATTTCTTAACCCTTATGGTTTAGAAATCATATATAAACCCAAATTTTTTTTATCACACTTTCAATGTGGGATAAGTTCATTTTTTTTTCCAATTTTTTCCATTACATATGTGAACTTTGAGATTTAATTTCTCATTCACCCGTATTCCGATTTGGACGTACCATATACCATTTTAATCTACTCACGGAGTAGAATATAATTCCGTCAAGACCCGACTCTTTACTCAAAGTGGGTCCCACTTAAAATACGTCCAAAATGGTCCATTAACTTACTTTTTTCAACACTATGTTTATGAGGTTTATAAGGAGCTTTAGGACTTTTTTTATTTTCTTTTCCTTGATTATGTTGTGTAATTAATATTGTGTATTGTTGTAATTAATGTGTTATTTTAATTAATACTCCGTACTTAAAAAAATAAAACTATAATATTAATAGGTGAGAGTTTATGTATTATGTATTAATTTTAAGTTACTTTAATTAAATATTCTATTTAATATTAATATTTTAATATAATTAATAATTAAATTACGAGTACTAATATAATTACTATTATTAATATTAATATTAAAAAATTATAAATCTATAATAATAATAGGTGAGAGTGGGCAAAGTTTCAAAATGGAATTAATTCCCCCACGGAGCCCCAACCACTGGAGACGACGACAGGGCTCAGGGCTAGCCCTGGGCCGGGGCAGCCCCAGGGCTAGCCCTGAACCATTGGAGATGGCCTTATTAATGTTAATTATGTCAGTCACTCTCAATTAATTGTTAATTTCAAATATATCACATGTACTTTTATATATTTTCAACTACATGTGCACGACTCCACATTAAAATCATCAATTACCTCGAAAAAGTTAAAAAATCTATATTCTTTGATAGAATTTTGCTAAATTAGAACCTTAACTTCACTATTCTACTAATTATTTTCGTGAACATTTTGCTAATTTTTTATGAACTAAATTAAACTTCTATTTTTTCTCAATCCATTATCAAATGCACTAATCTTAGCAATTACAAATGTTATAAGTTAGTAAATATTTTATGTGGTTACATTTTTATAGTAACAAATTTTTTGAGAGCACAATATAAATCTGGAAATCAAATTCTCATTCGTACCACATGGACAACGACAAAATCAGGGGAGAAACTTTATTATATTTTACTAATATTGCAAGTTGAAATATTTACTAACTTTTAGTATTTGTACTAATTGAAAAATGTGCAATTGAATCGAATTGTGAAAAAAAAACATTGAATTTATGTAAAAAAATTAACAATATGAATAATAAATTTAACAGAATTGTACGTGTCTACAACTTTTTTAATGATGATGAAGTTAGTTTAGGGAAATTCAGTTTGATTAAGCAAAGTTGTGTCAAAGAAAATACAATTGTAAGCTTTTAACATGTGTCGAGCTAATTGAAAGTTTTAATAGTGCAAGAGGTAGGTGGATAATGAATATATATGAGTACATGGGTGAGAAGCATGTGAAATTAACATTAAGGGTAAAATTGGGAAGTAGAGTTAATTTGTCGCCACATCAACAAATGCTAAGGCCATCTCCAATGGTTTTCCGGGGCCATTCCCGGGCCAGCTCCCGGGCCAGCCCCCGAGCCAGCTCAGATTTTGGGTGATCATTTCCAGTGGTGGTCTCCAACACTCAATTTCTTTCAAAAAAAATTCTTCCCCACTCTCACCCTTTTTATAATAGTTTTAATATTAATATTAATAATAATAATTATTATTATAGAATAATAATAATTATAATTTTAATAATATAATTAATTTAAAAATATTATAATTAAAATATTTAAACATTAAAATATAAATTATAAATATAATTAATTTAGAGGAAATTTTATTCTTATTAAATCATTTTCCAAGTGTGTAATTATATTTTCATTTCTTACTTTAAGTAACAGTTTTAGGGTGAGTTTGGCCTAGCGATTCAAAAATCAATTATAGGAGAATTATTTTACTAAAATTGATTTTGGTAATAATTGATTATAATAAAAATTAATTATAGAATAATTACTTTTGTATAATAGCTTTTGCAAAAGTAACACTTTAGCAGCTTTTAAAATTAGTTGATTTTTTGCTTCTCGAGATTCCAAAAGCGATTATGATCTTGGACGCCAAACACCATGAAAATCACGATTGAGCAAAAACAATTTTTATAATCTGGACCAAACACTTCAAAAATTACAATAGAGATCTAAAAGTATGTTTGTGTAAGTATGCAATTATATTTTCATTTAATATACTAATAAATCATTTACAATTCTCAATTAAAAACTAAAAAAATTAAAAACAAACAATTAAGAATGTTTTATATAACAATTAATACAAACAATTGATACACTCAATTAATACAAACAATTAATACACTCAATTAATACAAACAACTCACCGTACCCAAAAACAGAATAAACAAAAAAAAACAAAAAAAAAAGAGGAACCAGTCAGGTGGCGCCAAGTGGCGCCACCTGACTTAAAGAAGGAGAGTGCATAGCACTCTCCCCTCTTTCCTCCATAAAAGTCACGCGGCACCCGAGCTTGGAGCTGTTCCCGCCCGCGACCGCCGCCCAGCCCGCGCCGCCCCGCCCCGCGACCCGCCCCGCCGCTGGAGATCACTTCTCCGCCCCGGATCGGCACTCACGCGGCCCCCAGCCCACGGTTGGAGATGCTCTAACAGTCTTCTAACAAAAAAGCTAACGACAAGGGGTACTTGAAGGTTTTATTAGTACATGGTTAGTTTATGAAGGATTGATAAGAGTACATGGGTATGTGATTTTAACCCTTTAATTAGGAATAATATAAAATTTCACTAGAGTGTCGAACGATACATTCTTTGAATATGGTGTATCGACTATGTGATATTATATTTGAATTAGGGCTGACAAACGGGCGAATCAGGTTATTAATGGGTCGGCCCTTTAGTCTCCATCTTTTTTTTTCTTTTCTTATTATTTTTACTGTTCTAATGAATGCGACAGTACGATACTATTACTGATTATATAATTATATTCTAAATTTTCTTTTGCTTACATTATAGAATCTTTTCCTATAAATAAATGTCGAGTTTGCCTGATTCTTATGATTTGATATATAAGTTTGTTATTTCTTATATCTAAGAAATATAAGTGAATATAAATATAAGAAATATATTGTGTAAGAAATATTAGAAACTCTTTCGAAAGTCGATATCAATATTTTATTAGTCCAAAGTTGTCATAAAATTGGTAAAGAAAAGTCGAATGATTTTGAGATATTTTAAGAATTAATATTTTTTCCACCAAAATAATGGATTGTACAAAATAAGAAAAGTCGGTTCTACGAATTTTTTTTTTTTTAAGAATTAAAGATGGTGGCCAACTTGCTTGTAAATTGGACCCATTAATTTATTTTATTTTATTTTATTTTTATAAGACACATTAACCGACCCATTAGAAGACCCATTAATTATAAGGTTGACACTAGATCAATCCAACCCAACAAACATAAAAATTAAAGGTTTGGGTTTGGACGGACCTGCACGGGCCGACCTGCGGGTCCAGACCCATCTTGTTAGGCCTAATTTGAACTTTGTTTTTAGCAAATTGAACTTCACATAATCTCTAATCAAGTATAACTGAGTAACTTAATTAATATTATTATTATATATATATGTCAAATTTAGCTTATCGATAGAAGTTCATATTGAAGCTTGAAAATAATTAAAAAATATTGTACAAACTTTTTTTTGATATGTATACTACATCGAATAGACTTATAATTGTAGACATCTACAAATTTTGTAGAAATCATGATTCATGAGTAATACACAATTGTTTTTTAAGTTTTATATATACTAAAAAAAACATTCGCTTGAAAGTTTATTACCAAGAAAACACCAAGACACGCACTAAAATTAACACAAGAAAGGTGTGTTTTCTTTAATAATATTATTCACTGTTGAATCACAAAATCAATAAAAGATTAAAAGACATACGGTTTATTTCTTTAATTGGATTGAAAGTATATTTATATTTAAAAAAAGGGAGAGAAAACGAAAATCAAACTCTAACTACACATTTTTACCAAAAATAAAATAAAATAAAATAAACAACTCTAACTAAAAAGATTATCTTATTGATTACCAAAAAAGTACACATTATCCTACATCTCATTTCTCCACGCACCACCTCGCGCGTGGTCACACTTCAGTTCAACATACTTTGTCTGAGTTTTCTCCAGACAGTCATTCTCCAAGAGCAAATTAACTCCCAATTTTGCCATATTTCTTCTTCTTAATTAATGACTTGAAGAAGCGACTTTGTTTTGCTGGTAAGAAATTTGGTTCGGTTTTTGTGTACCCATGCGTCGCAAATTCTTACATTTCATTGTCCAATTTTGAACTAGTGAACTACACATTTGGTCTATTTTCACCTTTTCCTCCCCAATAATGCATGATTATCTCAGAAATTTTATTCTTTTAAGAGGGTATTATTTATTTGAAATTTCGTTCTTCGTGACAAAGTTTTAATTTTTTTCCTAATTTGCGGGGTTTTTCTTAGGGTTTATTGACCTTAAGTCGTTTGGTATCCTTTCTTTTGTGAACGACAGTTCAATTACTATTACATGCAGGCGCGCTTTTGTTTCTGTAAGGAAAAAAGGAGAACTTTTTGGCTGTTAATTTCCCTAATTTGCAAATGTTATAATTATCGAGTGACTTTGAGCTGCATGCCGTAACCATTTGTGTAATTAACTATTTTCAGCTTTTGGTAAAAAGTATTAAAATCTAATGGTGAATTATAAATTTGACAATATCAGTTGTAGTTTTGTCGTTGTATTATTAAAATGGAATTTTGTGTGAGTTCTAGCTAATGTGGAATGTGAATTGCGCTTAAATTCCATGTAGGTCTGCTATTAGTCTTGTTTACAATGTCAGGTTCGATTCCTGTTCTGTGAAAAGATATGGGCCATTATTAGAAGTAGACACGATATTAGTACTTCTTAACCGCTTGCGGTGAGAACACTTTATGCAATCTTTATAAGATTATTATGATTTAATAGTGAATTAGACACATTTATCAAAGCAATGCTCTTAATAGAAGGGGGTTGTGTGGTGTTCTTCTCCAGTTGATAAATATCGTTCCATATGTCATGAAATTGAGGTATTTGATACAAAATGTTCGTTTAAGGCTCTAATTCAATAATTCCTAGCTGATGATATTGCCATATTTATGTAGATATATTATCGAGCTACTTTCAATTGTGTTAAGCTAAATTCTAGTCGAGCTTGAAACCTTGTTTCTACTTAAAAAATTTAGGAGCTCAAAGCTGATTAATGATCAAAGAGTTTCACTCTTTTTTTCCTACACTGGAAATTACAAAGTTTAGTGACACAGAAACATACTATGCTTAGAAGCTAACCTAAGACTGTCACAGAAACTTCACATAGTAACTGTGTACTTTAACTGGTGTTTTTTCTATCATATATTTTCCTTTTCAAATTTGATGTCAGTTAGCATAATGTGGTTCTGTATTTATTTTAATAAGACAGACTGTGAGCTAATGAAGAAAAGTTCAAGTGTGTGGACGAGATATTTGTATAAGATTTCCTATCCTTTCCTTAACTTAGAGTTGTAGGGAGGGGGGGGGGGGGGTTGGAGGGATCACTTAAGTTCTGTACATGTGATATGTTGTGTGAATGTGTACACATGTTTAGATGTGTATATGTAATATGTTGTGTGAATGTCTGTACCTTTGTTTCGATGTGCATGGAATATGTATTCATTTAGTTGCTTTTTCTCTCCTATATTATAAACGGTATAAATTTAGATAACTTTGTTTACTGGATTCCTATTCGACTTTATCAGACTATTTTTGCCTATTAATCATGCTAATAAGTTCTCACGTAGACAAACGTTGTTGTCCTATTTTTCTTATGAATTTATGCTGCTTGTTAGTAATTTGAAATGGTAACTACTAACTCTTTCTCAAATAGCCACCGTTTAGGTTGAATGAATGTAGGTAAATTGTTTTTGAACTTTCTATTTCTCAATACTTGATTGAATGGACATTTATTTTTTTATTAAAAACTTGTAAAGATATATGGCACCCCTATGCCATTTAAAGATATAGGCCACTACTTTTTTAATAATTTAAAAATGATTTCTTGTTTGTTAAGTGCTCCAGCAAAAATTAAGTTGATATTGATAAAATAATGATGCCCTTCCTTATCGCCTGATCTAATTTCTCAAAGGCAGGTAGATATAAGTCGACTCCAGTCAGTGATATTTTTGTTGCATCTTGTGGTTCAGAAAAGGGAAATTCTCCTCTTCTGCTTAAACATTGCATGTTTAAAATATGAGAATTGATTTTCTTTTTTCTTCATCAATATTGGTAATTTTCACAGAAAGAAACATGCTTTTGAATGAGCATACCAATTCACGTTTTACTTACATTATGTATAACCAATGGTCCCTAGCTATTATCGTGCTTATCACGTGTTAGGTGGTGATAATATATCACTCCTATACATTTTGTCTTATGCGCTTTATCTTTTTGAAAATTCTGCATATAGAGGAAAAAATCACCACACATTCTTAACCTAGCAATTGAAGTTTCTTTGCATTTCCTAAACATCTTGAACTAAAATTTCCGCCGATACAGGTAAAAATATTTGATTTTTCCATCTCTTCTAGATTTAGTGTTCTTTCTTGAGAATCAAATGTCATGTGAGAGGCAGGAAGGTTCTTTGGTTCTCAGATTACTGCCAATTTAGTTCATGGTTTCATCATTTAATATATTCAATTAGAAGTTTATGTAGCTTCCGTTATGTTTTTTCTTGATTTATTTCCAATACGTGTCAAACTTGCTATCTTCGTGTCTACCTGAGCTCGAGTCAGATCTGAAATTTTGACTGATATCTTAAATATGTCTTATGGAGAAAGGTGATTAAGTGGATCGTGTGAGTTCAATGATTAATTAATTTGGTAAAGGAGTTGATGTGGTTTTCTATTTGGTGTATACACACTAGATTATTTGCTAAATAATTTGCATCACGGTTTTGGAAATTCTTAAATTATTTCTCTGTTTTGTTCTTGTTTGTTATGGAGGGTTATGTGTGAAGGCAATAGAGTTCAGATTTGCTGTTCTGCCTCGTTATGCAAATTTATTGCTCCTTCCTAAACAGAACTGCTGCATTTGGTTTTTGAAAACAGTCCATGTAAAGGTCTACGAAGTTCTTGGTATTAGTGAACGAGATTTGAATTTGAGCCTTTGATGCGCATTATCTAGTGCATTGATTATGGTTGAAAATTCGGACAGTATGCATCTATGATTTGAGTTACTAGTCAGAGTGAGATCTGTGGTGCTAGTGGGATGCTCTGCTTGATAATGTGGCCTTATTGATTCTCTGTTAAAAATCTTTCTTCATGGATTTTGGTTGAAGTTCAGACAGTATGAACTAACTTTTTGAATCATTTATCATATTGATATTTAGAGGCAATAGCTGGATAACATGCTTGATTTTGTTGTTAGAATCGGTTCTTGAATGCACACCAATTACTTTCCTATTATCCTCATATCCTTATTATTACTGCTTAACATCATGGTGCTATATGGCATGATAATATCAAATTGCTTGAAGTTGTGGTGATTATTTGATGTTCTGTACTTCTCTTGTTTTGATTGTGCTGTACACGGTACTATTGTTTGTAACAGTGTACCAGTTCAGCAGGTCTAGTTTTTCAATTGCTCTAATTACTTTGCTTCCTGACAAAATTAAGGATTGAAGGTGGAACAAAATGAGCACCACTAAAATGAGAGTAGCAAATGCCTTTCGTGCGATGAAGGCTATTGGGATCTCAGAAGATAAAGTGAAGCCTGTTTTGAAGAGTTTGCTGAAATTGTACGATAAAGAATGGGATCTTATTGAAGAGGAAAATTACAGAGCCCTTGCAGATGCTATATTTGAGAGAGAGGAAACTGAAGTAAGGCTGAACACCCTTCTCCCTCATCTTCCTCCAACTTTTCTGTAGCCACTTTCCCTCCTCCCCCCTTTCTTTTCATATTTGAGTTGTACTATCTTTGTCTAATTTATATCTCGGCTACTGTTATTCATTTTTACTATTTTAAATATTTTATCTATCAAAGTGCATAGTGTCGGTTCTTATTCATCGAAAGAAGACTATGATGAGAAGTGAAGTGTGTCTCTTCAATAATTGTGCTTTGTAAATCAATCCCCAAATGCGAATAGTGAAATATGTCTGCACTATGCTTGATAAGTGAGTTTTGTAAATAATCACTTAATGCTAGTTCTAGCACAATATTGATATCCTTGTTCACTAAACTCGTTCAATTAAACATAAAGAGGATTTTAGTGCTAAAATTTTGATCAATATTATCTATCAGGCGGCAGAGCAGTCCAAGAAGAAAGTGAATAATGAAGTAGGTGAACTTTCTTTATGCATTCATGTTTTAAAATTATTTCTTTAACTTGTAGTTGTAATTTTATGGAAAATCTCTTCATTCACTCTTATTTTCTCTGATCTTGTTAGACTATATACTGGCTTAATGTTCTTAAATAGGTGGAGCATGGAATGCAAGAAGAAACGCAGGCAACAGAAGAGCCTGTACGGCCTCTGAAAAGATTACGGCGTAAATATCAAGATGGTCAGACATCCTCTTTAAATAGGTCTAATGCTGTTATGACCAGACTCCCACTTGTCAAGCCTAAAGAAGAGCCATGTGAACTACCTGAAACCCATCTCTTGAAGCTAAATGGGTCAAAAGGCAATGTGGATTCACCTGAGCCAAGCGCTGTCAAATCACAGGCTGTCGCGCGCCAGTCTCTTGGCGTAAATAAAGGAAAAAAGCCCATTTCTCCCAAGGCCTTGGTTATTCACGAGAGAGGTGATCACAGCCAGCCCAGTGGTATCAGCAGAAGCCAGCAAAATACCCAGTTAGAAACTGAACCCAGATCACCTTCTTATCCAATGAGGCTCCGAGACAGAAGGAAGGTATCTGACTCTCCTCAAATTCCATCCAGGGAGAAGAGACCAGTTCCAGAGAATTCATCTCATGTTATAATTCGTAAAGAGACAAACGTTGAGCCTGGCATTGTTAAATCACCCAATCAAAAGACTGCTGCAAGTCATGCTTTAATTATACCTAAAGATGAACCTGTCACCGATGACATGCCGCTCGTGGAGGAGGTGGCTCCTATTGCTGTCATTCTTCCAGGTATTCTCTCTGGCTGAAATTGCTTTTCATTTCATTGAAAAATCATTTAGATATCTTGATGCAGCCTCTAAGGACTTTCTTTAGCTGTATGCATTTAACATTTTGTCCATGGAATTGGTCCCTCTAGACACACTTGGATCACTTTCGTTTCTTCTTTTTTGGTCTTCAGAAATTCCTATGTTTTATCTATGTTTGAAGCCTTACTGCATTGAATGTCTATTAGTTATATTTATTTCTGAATGTTGGTAGTTAGTTATTAAGGAAAATATGTTGATTATAATATATACTAGTTTGATTATTTACTTTTTAATTTTTGTTTTAGATGTCGAGGGATATGTTACCGTTCAGCTTCTGTTTATGCCTTTGTGGTCCTATATATATTTCTAAAATTCTTCCTCAAGTTTAGTGATAGCACAAAGATGATTTTAACTTAATTTTTTCTCTCATAGGGTTACTCTATTACGTGAAAGTGTTGCTGACTTTCTCATTATATATTTTTCTCGAATGCTTTGTTAAAAACTTACAGATCCATCAAATGGAGGAGATTCCTCGAGTAGGGATGTCACAGTTAGAAAGGATAATGTTCCTGAACCCTCTATACAGCAATCTGTAAGTCATCCAAAAATAGCTGATAACATTGCCACCTCTCCAAACGAACCAACAAACAACGGCAAGGTGACAATGATCTCAGGCGAATGTTCTTCTAACATCGAGATTGCTTCCTCGCCTTCTGGAGAGGTGAAAATCCATTTGAGCTGCGACTTGGCTCTTGGAAGGCCTGACTTCCACATGCCTAGTCTTGAAGTAGTCCTAGAATCGGTGGAGCGTAATTGTTTCAAACGATACAAAAATTTGGACCCAACATTTTCAGCAATCAATCTCATGAAAGAAATGTGTCAAAGTTTTCTGAGATTAGGGACAGAGTCCAATATAGAGTTACCAGAAACCATGGATGCGGCAACTCCTACCACTGATTTACTGAATAAATCTTCTGCCGAAGATGCTTTAGTTGCCAGAGGCCAGTACTTCAATTCTTTGAATGAATCAATTGATATACAGTCTAATGTCAAGGTGCCATGGCCAATAAAACCCGTAAGTTCTCCACATTGCAACGGATTAGATGATGGCTCACAGCCGAACAAGATGGCTGGTGGAGATGAAGGTGGAATAAGTAGACAAGAGCAAGAGAATTGTGCTGAACAAACGAATAATCTGAGCTTGGTTGTTACTAAGAAGCCCTTGGTGGTGACTCCTGAAATGATCAGGTCACTCCATGATGTTGTTGACATAGCCAAGGGACAAGAGAAAGTGATAATTACACTAATGAATGATGTCAATGATGAGCTTCTGCCACCTTTCTACTACATACCCCAAAATGCATTTTTCCAGAATGCAAATGTGAATTTCTCTCTTGCTCGTTTAGGGAAAAAGTATTGGTGTACCTGTCCTGAGGATTGTCTCTCATCAGCCATACCTTGTGCATGTCATGAAGCTGGAGGGAAGTATGCATACACCTCAGATGGCCTTGTTAAGGAGGAGTTTCTTAAATTGTGTATTTCCATGAATCGTGATCCAAAGAAACAATTTCAGTTTTTCTGCAAGGAATGTCCTTTGGAAAGATCAAAATGTGAGGATATCATTGAACCTTGCAAAGGGCATTTAATGAGGAAGTTCATTAAAGAATGTTGGTGGAAATGTGGCTGTAATAAGCTGTGTGGCAATCGAGTTGTACAGAGAGGAATAAGCCATAATTTACAGGTATTACTTTAGGCTGAGTTTTGTTATGCTCTAACCACAATTCCTTATGTTATGGAGTGTATAAACGCTAAATACTTATGCTTTTCCTTATCGTGTGGCATTAGGTGTTTATGACACCTGATGGAAAAGGATGGGGTCTACGTACTCTGGAGGACCTGCCAGAAGGTGCATTTGTTTGTGAGTATGTAGGAGAAGTTCTGACCAACGCAGAGCTCTTCGATCGCGTGTTGCGGAGTCCTAAAAGGAATAAATATTCATATCCTGTGCTTCTTGATGCTGACTGGTCTGCAAAAGGAGTGATGAAAGATGAAGATGCTCTTTGTTTAGATGCTACATATTATGGAAATGTTTCAAGGTTTATTAATCACCAGTAAGTTTCTTTCCAAATGAGTATTAAAATCCACACACGAGCATCACAACTGGTGTACAAACATACAGCAAGATTCCCTTTTCCATTACTTAGACCTGCCCCTGTCTCAATAGCTAATTTTCTTAAAATATTCATTTCACTTTCTGCAACTATCATAGATGTTACGATGCAAACTTGGTGGAGATACCAGTGGAAGTGGAAACTCCTGATCGTCACTATTATCGTGTATGAAGCCACATGCATCTTTTTTACAAAGTTTTACCGTCTTTATTTCTCAATCGGTCTGAGTTAAGTATAGGCATATAGTTTAAATCAATCTTGCTACTCAATGCAGCTTGCCTTCTTCACTACAAGAGAAGTGAAAGCCATGGAAGAACTCACTTGGGTAAGACATATTATTATATTGGTTATGCTATAAGTGAAAGAAATGTACTCTCAAGTTCTAGACAGGTGTAACTTGAAAAATCATATCTAGTAATATCAAATTGTTCTAATGATTGATCTTGTGGAGTGAAAATTAATTTAAATTTCATCAACTCCAAAGAATATATGAAGTTGTTCTATTGAATGCATTCATGTGCAGAGGGAGGGTGTTTTCAGGGTTAGTTTTCTTATTATATTTTGGTTACACTAAGGGCAGGCTCCCCGCCGAGAATAGGGATTTCACAAGGAAAAAAACTTTAAGTTGTTCATGATTTTGCTTGTGTTTGTATGTTAGTTTATTGCCATATTTATTATGTCATCAACAATCTGGTTCTCAAACTTTTTGATCAAGTAATATACAGTCACCAAAGTATATTTTTGCTTTCAATATTCTCATTGGCGAGGAATTTTATCTTATGCTTGCAGGATTATGGTATTGATTTTGATGACCATGAACACCCTATGAAGCCGTTCAGCTGTCAATGTGGCAGCAAGTTCTGCCGCAACATAAGGCGTCATAGTAAGTGCTAAATCACAAGGCAACATCTTTATGTTTGGACCTGTTGGTATCATAGAATGTTGATTTGCAAGGGATTCATTAGTTAAAGCATTTTGACATACCTAGGTCCTCTATGTTACCTTAACAACTCAAGTACTTTCATTTATCAACTTTGCATTGACCACTTGTATATCTGAACTCCCACAACTCTAATCCTAGTTCATATCGAGGTTTCATTTATAACTTGTTATTCCTAGCTGCCATGAATGCTCCTAACAAGCAGTTTCCATGTGTAGGATCTAGGGCTGCTAGAAGATGATGAAAATGTAGCTATCGTTTTGCTCTAGTTGAGGTTGGCTCTTGTAGCAAGTCACTGAATGACATAACCAGCTCTAACTTTGGAGTACCAACTATTTTCCAGTTCACTCGGCTATATTAGTAATCATTAAGGCTTCATTTTGCTTCTTTTATGTTGCATGTTTTGTAATATTCGAACCATGGATGACCATAAGTATCCAGGACACTCTATTAGAGTCAAATATTTGATCCATGGCTACTATTTGTAGAAAAAACATTGTATGTAATTTGTCTAAGAAACCTTGTCGTTGCCTATTATTGATTCACCAGCTACGCCTCTATTATTTTTGCACATATGATAGATAATAGATACTATCGTATGGAAAGCCGTGCTAATGACCTCGAAAAAAATATTGAAAATCTATTGCTAAAAGCTCAATATTAACAGAGTTTGGTAAAATATTCCAAGTAGTGTGTATGACTTGAGAGTAATATTTACAGGGGCCTACAATGCTTTTATTGAACTAGCACCTCTGCATCTTTTTTAACCGTGGGTAAAGATTCTCTGTTGTGAGGTTTGGACAACATTTCATTTTCGCAGCCCGTGGGAATGATTGGTCGTATGCTGCCTGGATTCAGAGGAAAGAGGGTTTTGTAATATCCATCCATAATTGCCCCTAAATTGCAGGTTGCTGCAACTTTGGGAATCTGTTTAAGAAAAATGCAATTTCAGACTCATTATTTAATCACTCTATATGCTGCATATTATTAACTAATGATACAATTTTTTGGAGTAAAAAATGAAAAGAAACAAGCTTTATTATCCAAAAAGAGAGAAGGGAAAAAGAAAGCGGAAAGAGTATGTGTTTACTGATTTAAAATCAGACATGTGGATACCTGATAAATATCTCGCATATATCCATGAAGGTTTGGATATTCAATGAGTTTCTTCTTGGTGCATTTGAACAGAACATTGTACACAAGATCAAACCTTATCAAAGTAGTAAACAAACACACATCTGCAAGTGTCAACGTATCACCACACAAGTACCTATAATTCCCCAAATGCTCATCTAGCATGTCCAAAGCACCAAACAACTCATTCACCGCGATATCATATGCTTCTTGACTCTGCGCAAATCCACACCTTTCCACACACAAACAGGCAATACACACAGTCTTAACACGCCAAGAGATTGAAAAGACTAATATTATTGTCAACATTCATACGATCACCTACCTATAGACTCCATTGTTGACCTTGGCGTAGATAATCCGGTTCCAATCATCAATCTGTTTCTTCAAAGGAGTCGGAGAAAGGTCTAATCCATTATCAGCCGAAATCTCGTTAAATCCAGAATTGAACAATTCTATAATATCATAACTCTCATTGCAAACAACCTCCTTCTTATCCACATCCCACAGCATTGGCACAGTGGACCTTCCGCTATATCCACCGCGCATCAAATTGTAAACCTCCTTCAAGGTCTTTCGCCCACACGCCTTATCCAAACTAGGAACAATCATCATATCCTTATCCTGTAAAGGGATAGGGCAATTGTAATCCTTGAATTCCCAGGAGCCGTCCTCGCCTGGGGATGCAATCGAGACAGCAATGAAGTCCTCGAGGCCTTTAAGGGCGCGTACGATTAGGGTTCGGTGGGCCCAGGGGCAGGGGAGGCCAACGTAGAGGTGGAGGTTTTGGCGGGAGAGGGGGTTT
Source organism: Penstemon barbatus (assembly GCA_003313485.2). Taxonomy (NCBI): domain Eukaryota; kingdom Viridiplantae; phylum Streptophyta; class Magnoliopsida; order Lamiales; family Plantaginaceae; genus Penstemon; species Penstemon barbatus. The sequence goes on along the minus strand of CM064881.1, from coordinate 2,289,771 downwards.
AAGGGGGATAGGCGGAATTGGGATGTGGGGCGGGTGTAGGTGCCGGTGGGGTCGGAGGGGGCAAGTTGGGACATCATGAGGTGCCAGGCGGCGGACCAGGCTGTGCGGGCGGTGGAGATGAGGAGGTTGGGTGGGAGGGATTGGCCCCATAGGAGTTTGGTGAGGGTTGTAATTGGGTTTGGGTTGTTGAGGGACATTTGGGGTGTGGAGTGGAGGCGCGTGGGATTGAAGGCGGTGGCTCTGGGAGCTGGTAGGAGGAGGAGGGGGGAGCCGAGGAATGAAGAAGTGGTGCCTGACATTGTTTCGGACTTTGGCCGTTAAATTTGTTGGGTTTTTACTCTTTTTACCTTTAATAAGTGGTGGTGGACTTTCTACTGGAATTATTATTAGCAAAAACTAAACTGACTAAAAGAGTGGATTCATGATTACCACTATATACTATTATATTATAGGTGTTTAGAATGATGAAGTTTGTCACATGTCATTAATCCATACATTAAATAGTGCTATCTATAATCACAATAAATTAAGTTTGTCTTATGTTATTTCATATGTTTAAAATTAAATAAAATTGCACCTAATTTGAAAACTTAAAATTTTATTGAAAATAAAATGGAAAAGATAAAATTATTGTAATCATAATTTATAAGGGCTTAACTGCTTAAGTTTTTTGTTTTTGTTTTTAAAAGTAAGTCAATTATAAAAGAGGATTGTTTAAAGTGGGCTTAGGGCTTTTCCGTACCATCTCGTTTATGAAGCCCATAACTTTCAGATGGTGTGGGAAAGCCCTAAGCCCACTTTAAACAATCCTCTTTTACATATAAACCCTAGCGCCTCCAATTTCCTGAGAGAGTAGAGAGGGTAGACAGCAAAATGTCGAAGCGAGGTATGAAACCCTAGTTCTTCTTTGCCCTTTCGATCAAGTTACTATTGCTCATATATTTTACAACATATGCTACGCTTTTTCATACAGGTCGTGGAGGATCGGCGGGGAACAAGTTCAGGATGTCGCTGGGTCTACCAGTGGCTGCGACGGTGAATTGCGCCGATAACACAGGTGCGAAGAACCTGTACATCATTTCAGTGAAGGGTATCAAGGGTAGGCTTAACAGGCTACCTTCTGCTTGTGTCGGCGACATGGTGATGGCCACCGTGAAGAAAGGTAAGCCCGATCTCCGTAAGAAGGTTATGCCGGCAGTCATTGTTCGCCAGCGCAAGCCATGGCGCCGAAAGGACGGAGTATTCATGTACTTTGAAGGTATACTTTTATAAGTACTATAATACTAATATGCATTATTATTATTGGGTTGGTTTGTTCGGTTTGGTTTGGTTTCAGCGCTCTCGTTATCTGCATTTTGATTACATTTGTTTTTTATTTGATTTGTTTGGTATGAAGTAATTTGATCCTAAAATTACTATTGCACGACTCCTTAGCAATTAATTGTAGTTTATCGACATGATTTATGAGTTGGTTATATGTTTAGAATGCAGCCTTTTTCAACCACGTAGACAGCATGTTATCTCACATTGTTCCATATGATCTAGTGGATTTTGTCTATATTTATGAACTCTTTTATGTCTTGTTATATCCTCCTTGATTAATTACTCACATGTTGGAATAAAATCTCATTGTATGTTATTCTGTTCTGGTTACATTGGTTTTTGACTTGCTTGGTAAGTAGTTTGATCTTTAATTGCTCGTACACCTTAACATATCTATTCAGTTATAGTTTGTAGATTTTTCTTGAGTTGGTTATACGTTGTGAATGCAGACCTTATTTACACATTGATTGTGTGTTACATTTGCCCTTTTATTATTCATATGTTTCAACCTTTTCTTTCTCTGATTTGAGCAGCCAAATGGCATTATGTGAATGATTTGTTGTCTTTGTAATTTTCTATATGTTTGAATGATTCTCATTGATTATCCTACCTTGTGTTTTACATATCTGCAGATAATGCTGGTGTCATTGTGAATCCCAAGGGTGAAATGAAGGGTAAGTGTTACTCCTATAATCTTAATTAAAAATTTATGTTTATATGCATTATTGTTGCTATTTATGTTAAGCATTAGTAAGTAAATGATTCCTTTGTGCTTCTCTTCACTTTAGGTTCTGCAATCACCGGCCCTATTGGAAAGGAGTGTGCGGATCTTTGGCCCAGGATTGCTAGTGCTGCAAATGCAATTGTTTAGAAGTTTGGTGATCTTGAAATTTTGTGCTTGTTCAACTTTTCTCTTAAAGTGACTTCTGTTTTAGGGATGAATTTTGTCATTATGATGGGAATTTTGTAAAAGATAATTTATTTCTTATTTTGAGGCACAAAATATATTTTCTTTTCATGGGAAGTGAATATGATTTGATTAAAGCATGTTTCTGGTTTATATAAGATTATGTCTTTGCAAAATTGTCTCTTAATCAGGTTGAAACTGCTGGCTCTTATTAGTATCTATTTGTTGTCGGCCCTTGTATGTTAACTTGTATGTTAACGTGCCGACTTTGAAGATTTCAAAAGTAATGATTTACTGCTTACTTGCTTTGCCTTTGTTAGGATAACATATATTCGCCAGGTTTTCTTTCATCTATTTATTTTTCTTCGTATTTTTCTGTTATGAAGTCTATTTTATTCTGTAATTATTAAAATTATATCATTCTATTAAAAAATGTAGACATACAATTACTTCAATATATAATTAAAGTCTGCAGCTGTGTAATTCACCAGCCAGAATCCATGCTTAGTTCAAACTAGGGGTGGGTGTTTTGGTCGGGTATTCGTTTGGGACAAAAACTTATTGATTTTTTTTTGATTGTGTACTCATAAATATTTGTTCAAGTTGGGTTTTGGATATTAATTTTACACCCGAACAGGTATTTGAGACATGTTCGGATATTGAATATTTTTGTTTTTTTGGCCCTGTAACAAATTAAAATGACATGACATGGTCTTGGTCCAAACTTATTATCACATCTTATTTTTCGAGTTCTCATTTCAAATTAAAATTTTATTTATTTGATATTTGAACTATTCATTTACAATTTTGCATACATGTGTTAACATTTGATTAATGAAAATGTTGTGTTGATAACAAGTAATATACTTATATGTCTTCAAATTAGGCTCGTGCTCTGCATTACACATATGCACTTTAAAAATGATCAAATGTGTTACTATATTAATTAATTTAAATTTTTTTGTGCAATATACATTGTATGTATATCTAAAAAAACATGTAGTTTTTGGGTACCTGAACCCAAAAAGGCAGGTACCCGGAAATTTTGGGTGTGAAGCGCCTACCCCTAGTTAAAACCATCAAATTATAGCCTATAGGTTAAAAATATCGAAACATTTCGATTTTTTAATAAGTGAAAATAAAAATAATGTATAATTTCGAAACTCTTTAATTGTTTGAGTTGAGGTTCTAAGTTAACAATCAATTACTTCTTTGTGTTTATTTCTAGTATTTACGAAATATTTAGCTAATAGAAACAAAATTTTGATTCGAGGTGTGATTACAATATTACACTTATAAAATTTGAGAGGCGCGTTTATAATATCATAATTTTTGTGGTAAGCTTTCTTTTGACTCTATAACAACTCATGTCTTTTGTAACAATCACTAAACATAAAATAAGTTAAAATAAATGTGTTTGTCTCATCCAATCGAGATTATTAAACTTTTACTTGTATTATGTTTCTATTAATACAAGTGGTGTTTTATTTTAATTTTTTATATATATAATGTATAAGATATAACAATCTTGATTTTGATGTCATTTGAATGCAAATATTCATCTCATATGGTTCATCTCATATGGTCAATTTTAAAAATTATAAATTCCATTAATACTAATACAAAGCAACACAAACGTCATTAATTAATTAAGCATTTCATGAATAGAACTAGAAATGGTTTTACGAAAAAAGAAAAAAAAAAAGAGACATCACAACGAACGTTAACGAAGATTAAAGTAAAAAATATACAAATCGACTAATCTGATCACCACAAATCATATTTTACTCTAGCTAAATATTTAATTATTCGCATATACTTGTTAGTGCATTAACATATTTCTCTAGATAAGATGAGTATTGAACTATATAAATAAATAACACAAATACGGGCAATAAAATATAATTGATCGAAGTATATAAGATAAATGAAGATCTTATTGAAGCGCGGGAAACTAGTCTGTGTGTATGCTGGAGAAAGGGCAGAAGCAAAATTAGGGTTCGGATTTGTAAATATCTGAAGATGGTTTGGTCATACCCTGAAATATCCCTTGAAGATTTGATGATATTGATAAAAGCATTCACTGATATGTTGCTTCTTGCGTCTGGGTATCAATCAACCGGCCGTCTCGCACATTGGGACTCCAACAACATTAAGAAAGCTTTCCAGTGGGCTCTGTTTCTTCAAAATGTAAGTCCAAATTTACCCTAATCCTTGACTTGGTTCACTATGTATTTGTTTTCATCCATCAAGAAGTAGGATTTGATTTTTTATCACTCCATTTTTAGGTCTCGAAGGCTTTAACCAATTCAGATGAATATCGAGACTGTGTTATAGAGCTTGATACAGCTTTATCAGAATTGACATCTAATCCTAATTTCCCTCTGGTTTGATTATTTTTGGTTTCGTATCCTTGTGTTTGATATGTGTAGATTCCGTATATTGTGTGTGATAATTAAAATGTTTTCTTATTTATCTGTCTTGACTCTTGAGTAGGACATTGCTCCCTTGTCATGTATTTCCATCGGTAGAGCAATGAATCTTCTATTAGAGCGTCTGATTAACACATTACCCCTAAGGGAGACACATCTTAAATCTATAATAGCAGCATCTATTGAGATGGACCTTAGCGAGCTTCATGTGACTGATGGTGATTGCGTTCATTTGTATCTTGAGAAACTAACGCGGAAACCACTTGGAGGTCTGAATTTGAATCCGAGCAGAGTTTTTTTGGAGGGCAAAAATACTTCATCTCCAGGCGCTATCCCAAGTAGAATACAAGAAGACTTCATTGAGGGTGATTTATGTTTGGCTGTAATTCAGGAACTTGGGAAAAGGAAATTGGCTGTATCCTGCTCGTCTACAGTGGAGACTGGCTTGGAGATTCTCTTGGAAACCATTGAGCTTGGTGAAACCTCAAACGCAGTACGGGTGAAGCATTCATCATCTCTAACGTAATAGCTCATTCTTCTGAAACTTTTAACTTGTGTCTATGTATTGTTGTTTAGTTAATTCATGTTTTAAGAAATGAAAGCATATAATCATACTCTAGTTGCACATCAGCATCACATGTATGTTGCAAATTCCACAATTATAATTTATTTTTGTGTTTTTCTCTTTTATATCTATGTAATGCATAGAGAGAGAAATTCAGTTAAAAAAGGAGTATTTTTTGAGTTGTCAGGCTGCCTTGGAGTATATAAATTGTTGTCAATAAACTTTACAAACTTTGAGAATATTAAGTGTTATCTTTATATTGTTTGATTTTCTTGTAATGCTCACTGGTACTTGCATGATTTGATTTTCTTGTAATGCTCACTGGTACTTGCATGATTTGATTTTCTAATTACTGTTGCCCTGAAGTGCAGAGGAACTGCCAGTGGAATCAGTTGTCTGGAGTAACTGGAAATCAAGAAGCCTATCATATATGCTTGACAAGCGAACTACTAGGCTGGTATCTGGTGCCAGTTTGATTTTCTCTGCACCTAAGGACCAATGGAATCAAATATTTGAACGACTAAATATTTCAGCTCAGAGTGATGATAATTTGTGCGAAATGATAGTAAGCCATTTAAATTTTTTGCCTCAACCAATTTCCTTTTTGATACTAATATACCTATGTTCATAAATGAATCTGTAGTTCTGTACACCCTTCATACCCTCCTTTAGACATTTGATGATCCCTTACTTTTTCATATTAAGTATAACTTTAACACTAGGAAATGAAGTTAAATTCCTTTATAAGAGCTTGTTCAGGATGGTAATTTTCTGTTTTCTGAACTCTTGATATTCCTACTTAGATTGATTTTTTCTCTCTTTGAATTTTACAGAAATCGTAGTTTATAAGAATAGTACTGTTGAAAATTTTAAACTCATCATGAATATAGATGTATTTCTTATGCATGGCAGGAACTCTTGTTATTGGGATGTATTGCGAATAGATGGAGTGCTTTGATTGAACAGTTAATGTTAGTTTCCTACGAGTCTACTACCATCTCAAGGCTCTATAATGAAGTGTTCAACTTACAACCTGCAAAGTCTCGACACCTCTTTTTAAATGAGGTAAACTTACCATTGCAGGCCGTCCTTCCATATTTAGATTGGTGAACTGGAAGTTTATGGTTAGGACTTACTTTTCAAGAGCATCTTCTGTTCTACTCCAATGAGATTATCTTTATCATTTGGTGAATTCTACAAGTCCATAAGGTTTAGATCTCAGTGTGATCTGCAGTAATTAGCGTGTTCGGTTCTCTTAGTGCCTAATGCCAATTGAATACTTAACCTGGCTGGTGTCACATTTCTGGCTATTCCACCCCTATGATATGACCTGGAGAATTAAGGCTCACAATACAATCACAGATCAATTGTGATATCTGGTTTGATTACGTTTAATTGATGGGCTTTTCTCTTAGATTTCCTATACTTATCTAGAACTTGGCCTTGAAATAGGGCTGTTTACATGTTATGTTCTTGGTGTTCCACTTAAATTTCATTCTTTATATAATTTGATCACTGTCTGTATATGTTCAACAATTTTATTGTACTTCCATTAATATTGCTTTCCTGGTTTTGTTGTTTGAACTAGGAAAAAGTTGTTATGGATTATCTGGAAGTGTTACTCAAAAGCCACCTCACCCAACTGTGGAAACTATCCCCAGTTATTGCAGCAGTAGCAATTCCTTCGTGGTACTTTCCTGTTATCAACTTGTTTTACTGGTGCAACGTGTTCTTCCATACCAAATCCTATCATATGACTCCATACAGTTTCTGGATTCTCCGTGGGAGCTTGGGCTATTGAAGTTGCTTACTTTTAAGTTCTATCAATGTCTAATAGTAACTACTAATTTTTTTTAAAGTGGTTATGTAGGAACTTCAGTTTCTCGGTATATACTCTTTTTTAATGTTCTTCATTGTAAAAGTTGGGAATTATAACTCTTTTATCCTCATTTGCTATACTTGAAATCAAATTTATGGCTTATATATTTAAGTAATATGGTTTAATTGTAGGTCACAGTTGTTCAGATCTTATTTACTTGAGCTAGAGGGTCAATTTAGAGGAATTTCTTCATCTACCAGGTTAATGAGTACATATCTCTCTTAGGTTGCTCATGGACTTTATCATATTGTTTATCAGGATTTTTTAGCTCTTTTTTTTTTTTTTTCATTTGAACTCTTAATATTTTTTTTCGTTCTTTTGCAGACGCTGCAGTTGTATAACTGATGGAGTGGGGCATAGGGAGTGTAGGTCCAGTTAATTATTGAACATATTAATACTTTTTTCAATTTAAATCTTCTTTTGGTGATGTTCACCATTAAACTTGACTTTTAAATGCATCTATGAAACATTTAGTTAATGTTATTGAAAAGTATTCAAATAACATTAAAAATTTATTATTTCAAAATTGTCAGATAATCATTTTTAGAACTTATTCAGAAGAATAGTCTTTCCCCAATCTTAATCTTCTAATTCTTATTCAACTGATCTGTTGAATTTCTCGTCATTGAGCATATGTATAAGGATCAATTGGCTGGCCTATCGTATTTCAACCTGGTTAATATTCTTGATCATACTTACAGGCGAAGTGGCTGAGAGAATTTGGTGTCTTTACACTTTTCATGTCAGTCATGCTGCATCTGGAGCAGTTGCGTAATCGTGCTGGCAATTTGTTTAATAAGTAAAATCTCCATTTCTACAATGAACTTTCTTGCTTGGTTTCCTGTTTTATGTGAAAATTCTGAATCATTGGATATTTAATTCTAAGTAGCTTCAATGCAGGTAATTTTTTCTGGGGATTTCTTTTTTAGAGAAAGCAATAGTGCCTTCTCCCTCTTCTTGTGTTCCGCTTGGAAGGGGGGAAACCCGTTCTAATGCTCAAGTACATTATGGTCCTTGGATTCTCAGTATACTAGCCTATCTTTTCTTATTTTTGGTTGATAAGGTCAAAATTCTTGGTTATCCAACCGTATCAATTCAGACATACAAATAGTCAGATAGTAACCATGAGCAACCATTAGAAAATTATATGTATAGGTAATTCGTAATAATTATACCTAACCATATGTTATTTCAAAGACAGGACCTCACAACATGCCCCACATCCCATGTGACAAACTATTAATCCAATAATCCCCCACCCAATTCTCTGCTGGAAACAATTATTACGTACTTATCCACTTTTACTTAAGACTCCCTTCAAATCTCTTTTTTTGTCAGTGTGTAGATCACATGGCAAAAATCACCTTATTCTTGTTTACAGTAAGCTTGTTCATTGACCTAGGATTTGCAGATTGGAACATTCTGAATCTGGGAAAGAAGACTGTTTCTGGTATTAGCTTGAAAAATTACTGTGAGAGCTGGAGGATCAATGTCGAGCTGAACAACATTAGAGGATTTGAGGTTGTCCCTCAAGAATGCATCGACTATGTAGGAAAATACATGACTTCAACTCAGTACAAAGCTGATTCTGAAAGGACTATTGAAGAATGCCAACGCTATGTGAGTAGCTGCTGCTGCACTTTGAAAGGAGATGGTAAAGATGCTTGGATCTTTGATGTCGATGACACATTAATCTCCACCGTGCCTTATTTCAAGAAACATGGATTTGGGTGAGTCTCGTTTCATTCAAAATTTTTATAAGTCTTATATGTATGTGTTTGCGTGTGTGTATATAGTATTTTTTATATTCATATTGGGATGCATATAACAAAGGGGAAATAAGCTGAATATGACAAAACTAGAAGCATGGATGAAGGAGAGTAAAGCGCCGGTGCTTGACTATACACTTAAGCTGTTTGAAGACTTAAAGGGAAAGGGCTTTAAGATCTTTTTTATTTCAACTCGAAGGGAAACTTTAAGAGATGCTACTGTTGACAACTTATTCAAGGTTGGCTACAGTGGATGGTCTGGTCTTGTATTAAGGTAAAATTTTCAACCATATAATTAATTTTAATCATTTTGTATCACGAATGTTACTGGATTTTTTTATTCACTTCTCACTCTGAGATGAACATGTATAGATTTGTGGTTTTGTTTAATTTCCTCTGCCTTTTTCTTTTAGCAGAAATCTAAAAGATGAGAATAAATTCGTTCAGAATTACAAAGCCGGAGCAAGGAAGAAGTTGGTCGACGAGGGGTACCGTATATGGGGCATCGTTGGAGATCAATGGAGCAGCTTTGATGGAACCCCAAGTGCCAAGAGAACGTTTAAGCTGCCAAATTCTTTCTACTACATTTCTTGAAAAATCAGCATATATTATTTCAAATACTTTCTTTTAGTATATTGTGTGTTTGTAATAGTCAATTATTGAATGAAAGATGCTTTTCATGTCAAAAAAAATCATATGGATTTAAGTCTGAATTTCCTTGTTTTAGCTTTTAACGTTTGTTCTTAACATAATATATAAAAATAAAGTGAACTAATCTTTTTTTACTCAATTCGATATCTGAATTTCATTGTTTTAGCCTTCTGAAAATTTGTCATCCGCTAAATACAATTTCAACCAAAAAAAAAAAAAAAAAAGTAAACAATTTTCCTGAAAAGGCAAAAGGGAAAAGAATGATACAAAGTTACAAACCTAAGGACCACTTATTTATGTCCGAGCAGTAGTGGCTAATGAGACAGTTCACGAAAGAGGAACAAAAAGGTTCATTATCAATGGCATCCCCACTTCCCAATCGCCCTTTAACCCAAATGAAATAACATACAAATAAATATATTATATCTATAACCCATTTTTTATTTCTAAAAATTATATTATTACTTTATCATAGTTATTTTATTGTATGGAATCATTATGACATTGCCGAGTCTGAATATATAATATATATTTAAAAATACATTTCCCAATATTTACATACATTTTGCCTGAAAACTAGCATAAAATATGATATATCAATTATTTGTCAATGAAATCACAACATTGTTAAACACTTTGCAACAATGGAAGGTATATATTCTCACTCAGTTAAATTTTGAATTTTGTTAAAGTACATTATTGTTTGGTATTCATATCTTAGATCTTATTATTGATATGATATGAATATTTCGTATTTAGTGGAAATAATTTTTGCAATTTAGACGAATCATAAAATAAATAAACACTCTTTTTAGAATATTTTTACTAACATATTCACGATGTATATAATGAAATACACAAGGTAAAGTTCGTTTTTCCGCTCGTATTAATTCTCCAAAAACCGATAGTATTTGTACCCTTGCAAAAATCTATTAGTATGAAAAATATGTAGAAGCTAAATTAATGAACAATTTTTATTTTTTAAATACGGAGTTAAAAGAAAAACTAAATAGATAAATGGAGAGAGAAGCTCACGCACAAAAGTATGCGCGTGGACTGGAAATGTTAGGAGAATAATAAATCAGAAGAAACTAAATTAAAACATCACTCGTCACCGTTCAATTCTTTTGGCCCCCACTCGCCGGTGGAAGAAAGAACCTCCCATCGAGAATTCCGCACGAGCCGTTCTTACCTAAACGTATACCCACGCGAAAATACGTATACGTACGTATCGTATACGTTATGCACGGCTATCACGGTATTGTGGCTCAGATTTTATTCGCCGAATTATTCGAGATGGAGCTATTCCATTCTTAATTTGTTTATTCTTCTTCGATATTTAGGTAATAATCCAGGAGTTTAATTTATGCTTTTTATTGCAGAAATCTGGATTTTGTTTTAATTGTGTCTGCTATAATTGAAACGTAGGATTTTTCCTTCTAGTTTATAAGAATTTATGTTTTGCTTGCTGATTTATTTCACGTGCCAATGCATAAAAATGGTCTATATTGAATTGAACTTCAATTACTGACAATTTCATTAATGGATATCTTGCAGTAGTAACTATTAAACTCATATCTACTGTTTGATCAAATTGCTAATTAGAGAAGAACGTTTAATCTATTAAGTCATTAATACTAACTTTTCTTATGGTCAGATTAATCTAATCATCTTTAGTGCACGGTTCAGTTCTGCACTTTCTTTTCTTTATGAGTGGGAAGAAGATTGATTCTGTTGCTATGTATTTTTGTTTGCCAGTAGAAATGTTTTGGTCTCATGTTTTCTGAAGAAATGAGAATATTGTGTGTGAGTTCGGGCATGAAGCCTCTGTACCTTATGGCATCTTTGATATATTAATTTCTGCTCGTCCCAAGATCACTTCTAAATATTTTTGGAGACACGCTCATTTCACTGCTGATTTTTGTTATGCCTTTTTATTAGAATGATAGCAATAAATCGTGTACTTTTGCCTCGTTGAGATATGAGTTTGATGGTATTGTCGTGGCATCACTTAAATAGGTAACTTGAGAAAGTGAGCTGGTTCCCGATCTTCATAAGATACATTGAAGTTGATGGTGTTTGCCACGAGTCTATAATGGAAGCAAATCCAGCTCTATCTATTGAAAGACCAGGTGCGAGGAAACTTAGTTCTGTTCTTCCAACCCCTTTGGTAGCGGCATACCCCAAAATTTCCAGCTCCTCTCAGATTTCCGTAGAAAGGAATTTCATACAACATTCCCCAGCTGTTGTTTCGCCACTGTCTTCCAACAGTGGTGTTGTTGGACATCTATTTTCTTCATCTTCAGGATTTTCTAGTGATAATCATTTTTCATCCAGCCAACAACAAGAAAAGCATTCAAGACAATCCATTTTTATTTCTCATTCAGCAAATAGTGGGAAATCAGTCATAATGCCACCAGTTGATTCTGGAGTTCTAAAATCAACTGCATCAAGTCACTTCTGCAGAGAAAATAATGACTCCTGGTGTACAGATACACTGCCTGATTTTCTCGATTTCCCAGTAAGTATCACAATACAGAATAGTCAATTAAACGGTAGTAACAATGGCAATATTGCCATTCCAACCGAGAATATCAGCAAACGAAACGATTGGCAAGATTGGGCTGATCAGCTTATAACTGAGAATGATGCTTTGGCCTCTGATTGGAATGATATTCTTGCTGATGCAAATACTGCAGATCCAGAACCAAAGGTGGAGTTTCATTCTATATGCCTGACTTGTCTAGCATTCTTTTGTACTTTTTTATTCTTGGGTTTGATAAAGTAGAGGAAAAAATTGTTAACTTTTGTCTTTCTTTTGTTAATGTAGGTAACATATCAGATGTCCAAACAAGCAACAAATTCATTGGCACCACAGCCCTACATATCCCAACAGCTTCAAGGTACACCTGTAGAAATTTGCAATAGTGCTGGTCAATCATCCTCTGCAAATGGTGCTCCAGCAAAGCAGCGCATGCGTTGGACACCAGAACTTCACGAGGCCTTTGTGGAAGCAATCAACAAGCTTGGTGGAAGTGAAAGTAGTCTTTCTTGCTCCACCTCTTCGTAGTGATCTGGTGCAAAATCACTGCCCTGCTACTCACGCCAATCAATCTATTTTTTATACAGGAGCTACTCCCAAGGGTGTCCTAAAGCTAATGAATGTTGAAGGTCTGACAATCTATCATGTAAAAAGCCACCTGCAGGTCTGTAGTTTTCTGTAGTAATATCCTTTCCTAAACATGCATTAATTGGATTTGTCCCTATACTTAATATCTGTATCCTGAACTGCAGAAGTACCGAACTGCTAGATACGGACCAGAGACAACAGAAGGTATACCACAAGTTTTACCCGAACTCCTTGCTAAAACTTCTATAATTTTCATGTCTTCAGGTCATATTGCTTTATTATACCTCTGATCAAATAATATCAATGAAAGGTGCAGCTATTGCATATTTTGACATTTGCTGAAATAATTTCAGGACATGAGAGTGAAATTTCTTTTTGCCCTTTTTGTCTCTCTTTTGGTTGTCAGTATGGCTAGTTTACTCTACCTTTTTAATACTTCCAGAATTTTCGATTTTACAAGTTCATGAAATAACTATTTTTTATTCTGCAGCATATCTCTGCTCCCAGTTGCCTTATACTACGAATACACCAAGGCAGTTGCATAATATGATCAATACATAAAGCTATATTTATTACGCAAATTACTCTTAACTAATATTATTATCTTTTATAATACATATTTTCTACAGTCTAGGACCCTGAAATGACTCGTGTGAGGGTTCTTAGACTAGACCATTTGAAAATGTATTGGGAAAAGATAAGAATTCAATATATTATGCCATGCCATGATTACATATTGTGACTATTAGTTGATTCTCTATTTTCTTAACACTAATAGATTATTTGTGACATGATTATCCTTACTTATTTTTTTGCAATGTGCAGTCTATCGTGGAAAAGATAATTGTGTTTACTGATATTCTTATGTTACATTAAACAGAAACTATGAGCTTGACATTTACGCTTCCTTAAATTTGTAACCTTGATGTTGATTTCTGCCAAATCATAAAAAGAAAAACTATAGTAGATAATGACGTTGCATGCTATACTTGCTTCCTGGAGTAGTTAAAAAGAAACCTGTAGACATTATATGTATGAACTGAGCATCATTATTCTTTGCATTTAGTGATAACCTCAAAACTTGGGTTCTACTCTTTTTTCCACGTTATAAGAGTGCTTGAAAATGACCCCTGACTTCTCAAGTATTCTATAAAACCAAGAGACTAGTATTCTTTTATTGCCTAAGGAAAAACCCATTTTTTTTCTTTTGCAGAATCTTCAGAGAGAAAACCTATCTCCCTTGAAGAATTGTCAACCCTGGACTTAAAATCGTGAGTTCGATCGTTCTATGTTGAATCATTGAAATACCTAGTTCTCTATCTGCTACTTCTTTTAATATTTTATTCAAAGAGGGATGGACAATGACTGCTCCAAGATTAGAATATTATAACAATCGAAAGAATATGGTGGCTATATTATAACAGAATGAAAATTACAGATATGACAGTAACACACTATAAAATAGCCATATTAGCTCTATGTTGATGTTACATTCCTGTGAAACCTTGACCAGCCGGCAAGTCTTCTTTATTTTGGCATTTCAAAAGTCATGTACTTGCATATATGTAAAAGCTTCGGCCTCTTTTGTTGTTTTATCTAACCTGGTGGCTCTTCTCAGCTTCATTTGATTTTGGCAGTCAAGATACATGCTTTTCCATTGATTTATGATTTTTTCCAGACTTGTGACTTTATCACTGTCAGTCATAAGCCACACCTCATACATGATTGTGTACAATGATTTTTAAGCTTAGCATTGCATTAATTAACTTGGGTGATATATCATGTATTAATTATCATTGTAAGATGGTAATGTCTCATGGATCACAAAGAGGAAGTAAAGTACTTGTTTGTCCGACCTGTGAAAGCAGGGGTATTATTAGGATCCCGATCACAAACTAAAGTCTTCTGAAAAGAACAGAGGCTTATTCTTGGTTGTGAAGAATTTCATTTTAGGAATCCACAACAATGTTTCTAGGGAATAGAATCATCAGAACTTTAATCTTCAAGCAATCAAGATATGGAGGAAGTGATATGATGATTCAGAACAAATTAATTTTGATAATGTAATTTCTCGTAAAACTCCATCTCTTTCATGCTTAACTTACAGAAATATAAACAAATCTATTAGTGGTCTGAGCGTTTGGTCCTGGTGACTACATTACTCTTTTGTGAAGTATTTATTTCTGCCTCGTGTCAATTTTGGTATATTTATTTAGCAGCTTTGAAACATATGTTTCCTTGCTGATCGTTATGCACATCTGGTTTTAAAACAGGGGTATTGAGATCACTGAAGCATTGCGGTTGCAGGTCGAAGTCCAAAAGCGGCTTCATGACCAACTTGAGGTACAAATTTGTGCTTCACTGGAATTTTCCTCAACATGAGATTTGGTTTGTTTGCCAGTATAAAAAATAGTGACCTTTAAGTTTGGATGAAGCCAATGGCTACGAAGCCCGACATTCAGTCTTAACACTTGTAATCATGTGCTAAAAATATTGCAGAATTTGAGAGATTTGTTGAAATGCATGCTAATGTCGCCTTTTAACTCTGGTATATGTTCTCTAAATCATGATCTCAGTTAACATCATAGTATGGATAAGAAATAACACAAATATATGTTGTCTTTCTCTGGTCGGCCCATCTATTACGAAATATTGGGCCCTGGAAAATACTGCATGTAAGTTAATATTGTAGAATAAGTGAGCTTTTAATTTACATATATAAAGGTGAAACAGGAAAGAAACTTCTGGTATGGCTCTAGCCATTTCTAGTAAAACGGAGGCAATGAACTAGGCTTTCTCTTATATACATATGCCTATTTACTCTTTATGCAGATTCAAAGAAATCTACAGCTTCGAATAGAAGAACAAGGTAAATATCTTCAGATGATGTTTGAGAAGCAGTGTAAGTCGGGTATGGACTTTCTCAAGGGGGATTCATCCACCAGTGAGAACCCTTTAAAAGAGTTGACAGATGCAGTACAAGCTGATAACAAGGAAACTGGAGTCGAGCTGGCTGATATAGCCACAGCATCTGGAGAGAAACAAAAAGCACCCGAGGCTGGGGCTCTTGAAAATCCCGTGGCAAGTGTTGGTACTGGTGGCACATCTGAATTGCCACCAGCAAAGCGTGTGAAAGTGCATGGCTAGGCCCCTTCATTTTGTACCAATCATTGAGCAGGGATAGAGTCAGCTCTCTGGCGCTTTACTCTCGTTTGGGCCGGCTTATGTAATCCTTAAATATAAGCAACCTTTGACTTTTTGAGTTTTGTAAACTTGATTTCCTTAGACATGGGATCTTTGTAGACTTAAGCACATGACAGATAATGAGGAATTTTGGTTGTAGATGAAGCCACTTTTCTGCCCCATAGAATTTCACCCGATTTCTGAGAAGTAAGCCATTGTATGAATATTTCTAACAAATGATTTAATAATTTGGGCTTTGTAAATATATGTATCTTTAACATGTCAGCCATCTGTTCAATGTTAACTATGTTTGTTGAGTATCTCATTTTGCTATTTTTTTCGAAAATTATAATTTATACATTACTGAATCTGTTGTTAGAATCTTCAACTAGTGGGGTCAAAATGCGCTACCTCCTGATCTCTAGAGGTGAAACCGTAGTTTCTACGGAACTCTATTCTAGATTTTTAAAATGTTGATTAGGTTTGGTTGAATTGAGTTGGATTAAAATTAATATTAGTGAAGTTTGGTTCAAAAATGGTCAAGTTAATAAAACACGATATGCAATAGATCGGCCCTTGACTCGGTCGTGAACTGACTCTTTCTCGACCTTTATTGATTATGCAACGGATGCCAGTACCCATCCTAACTTACAATAAACAGACAATAAAATGTATGAAGAATTTCCATTTTACAAGAAATATGTGAAAAGGGAGTTTGGTATCAGCTTTGACTTGAAGACACATGGATGTGCTGATAGTAGTTTAATCACAAAGTAGTGTTCCTTTACATAGTTGCAAAAATAAGCAATCAAACAAGCAAAATGTCCCTCTTTCTAACCTATCTAACTTCTCTTCTAATCAAACTTTCTATTAGACCTCTCACCTACAAGCTGGTAGCCTCACAACACACACACACACTTGAAACCTCTTCTTCCTTAACTCTTTAAACCCCTCTATTCTCATATTTCCCAAACTAAAAAAAGAAAAGAAAATCCAAACCTAGCTCATTCTTCTTTCTTCATCTCCTGCCATGGCCACAAACCCCATGGCTGGCCTCTTTGCCGGCTCCCATGGACGCAACGAGCTCCATGTTATGCATAGTAATGTCGATGAGGTAACTTCTTCTAGCTATCTCCTTTCACCGTAGAGATATATATAAACTGTATTAGAATTTAATTTGTTCCTAGTGTTTGTTTCAATTAGCTAAATATTGAATTTTTTGAGGAAATATTTGAGAAGCACTAGCTAGGAAAGATTGTAAACCTATTGCCAAATTTAGAAACTACACCATATTCCGATTCCAATGAATTTAGATGCAGGAATGTTTCATGTTTCGACTTAAATTTGGAACTTTGATTCATGCATATATGTATCCGTGCATCCTTTTGTAGCACGAGCGCCTTCCAATGCAGAATAAAATATGCCGGATTTGTGGAGATGAGATTGGAATAAAGGAGAACGGAGAGATATTTATGGCGTGTCACGAGTGTGGATTTCCGGTTTGTCGGCCTTGCTACGAATACGAAAGGAGTGAAGGCCAACAAACTTGCCCACAATGTCACACTCGCTACAAGCGACACAAAGGTAAGTGCTTAGATGAACCTAATTGTAGTATATATTTTAGTTTTAGGGAGAGACTGATATATGCATATTGAATTTTCATTCTAAGGTTGTCCAAGGGTTGAAGGAGATGATGAAGGAAATGCTGATGATGATTTTGAAGAAGAATTTCAGCTCAAGAATCTTCAATATGATCTTCAGCACTCGGTATTTCTATATATTGATCATCAATTCTATCATATCATATCATCATATCATATCATGCTATTTTACTACTACACATTAGATCATTAATTTATATATATTATCTATCCCTACCTTTCTCATGTTTTTTATTTTACTACTACACATTAGATTAGATGACATGACACATCGCATGCAGTTATGACACAAAATCATCTCTCTTATTCGGTCCAGATAAAAGCCTGCTTAAGTCTTACGTCAGTCACCAACATAATATAAAAAGAAAAAATTGCAAGGAAAACGGTTCGAATTAGAGAGGGAATTTTCTAGAAAATTAAATTCTGGCCATTTTCTTTTTTCCAATTCACTTTGATTAGAGAAGGAGGATCGATCAATTTTGTGTTGCATATGCGCAGGAACACGGGGATTACAACCAGGATCAAAATCTTGTCAATGGAGCCGCAATTCCTTCCGTTGCAGGAAGTGGTATTTTAAATATTTCATCAAATTTTCTAAATCCTATATTAAAAACCACCATACTGCAAACTTGATTTTCTACATTTTTTATATGTGCAGTTGCAGGTAAAGATTTTGAAGGTGAAAAAGAAACTTACAGCAATGAGGAGTGGAAGGATAGAGTGGATAAATGGAAAACAAGGCAAGAAAAAAGAGGTCTTATTAACAAAGCAGATGATGGTAGAAAGGACCAAGATGATGATGATGATGATGAATTTCTGTATGAGCTTTCCTTCTTGATTTTTCTTTTTGCAATTGAAATTGCATTGTTCTGTATTATTGTTTTTTCCTTTATTTATGTTGATATCCAAGTTGTGCTCACTGTTGTGATGATTTATTACTCAGTATGGCTGAAGCTAGGCAACCACTCTGGCGAAAAGTCCCAATCCCTTCTCGACTGATCAACCCTTATCGCATTGTAATTGTCATTCGGTTCATCATTCTGTGTTTCTTCTTCCATTTTAGAATCTTGACTCCAGCATATGATGCTTATCCTTTATGGGTTATCTCTGTCATATGTGAGATTTGGTTTGGTTTGTCTTGGATTCTTGATCAGTTCCCCAAATGGTTCCCCATTAACCGCGAAACTTATCTTGATCGCCTCTCCTTGAGGTTTGAGCGTGAGGGTGAGCCTGATCGGCTTACTCCGGTTGATGTCTTTGTGAGTTCAGTGGATCCTCTCAAGGAACCTCCCATTATTACAGCAAACACTGTGCTGTCAATCTTGTCAGTTGATTATCCGGTTGAGAAGGTGAGCTGCTATGTGTCGGATGATGGTGCCTCGATGCTTCTCTTTGATACATTGTCTGAAACGGCTGAGTTCGCTAGGAGGTGGGTGCCATTCTGCAAAAAATATAGCATTGAACCTAGGGCACCTGAGTTCTACTTCAATGAGAAGATTGACTACTTGAAAGATAAGGTTCAGCCTACTTTTGTTAAGGATCGCAGGGCCATGAAGGTACGTAGTCAAAGTTTTTTTTTATTTTATTTTATTTATTCTGCTAGCATTTTGATGGATTAGATAACTTATATATTGCAGAGAGAATATGAAGAGTTTAAGGTTAGAATTAATGCACTAGTGTCCAAGGCTCTGAAGAAACCCGAAGAAGGATGGGTTATGCAAGATGGGACTCCATGGCCAGGGAACAACACTCGCGATCACCCTGGCATGATTCAGGTAAGAAGTTTAATGATAGAATAGAATTTGTCATTATTTAGGTGTATCATAGTTGAGTAACAAGTTTCCTTGTTGCAGGTATATTTGGGTACTGAAGGTGCACTTGATATTGAAGGTAAAGAGCTACCACGACTAGTGTATGTGTCACGTGAGAAAAGACCAGGCTATCAGCACCATAAGAAAGCAGGTGCAATGAATGCAATGGTAAGTGGCTGCCAAGTTAATAATTGACACATGGAACTGAAAGATTGACTCAGTGTTGTTGACACTTCGTATATATTATATTTGCAATGAACAGGTTCGAGTTTCTGCAGTGCTTACTAATGCACCGTTCATGTTGAACCTGGATTGTGATCATTACCTTAATAATAGCAAGGCTATCAGGGAAGCTATGTGCTTTCTAATGGATCCCCAAATTGGGAAGAAGCTCTGCTATGTCCAGTTTCCTCAAAGATTTGACGGTATTGATCGCCACGATAGATATGCAAATCGGAATATTGTATTCTTTGATGTAAGTTACATATTTGCATTTCTATTCATTTTGCAGACCAATATTTATTATCCTGCGTGCCCTACTGTTTTGGTTAAGGAATTAGCTTACATGGCCCTGTTGTCAAATACTTGTTTACAAGTCAAGTCTGAAAACTGTTGAAAAATGATTTTTGCTATAAATGAGACTTACTTTAATTCCAATCAGCTAAACAGGATAGAATTAATATTGACTTGAACCTGATGTTTAATTACCATATCTAGAATGAAGTAAATACTAAATTTTCTCTATTTAACAGATCAACATGAAAGGCCTAGACGGTATCCAAGGGCCTGTGTATGTTGGCACCGGATGTGTCTTCAACAGGCAGGCATTATATGGCTATGATCCTCCTGCATCAGAGAAGCGGCCCAAGATGACTTGTGACTGCTGGCCCAAGTGGTGCTGTTGTTGTTGTGGAGGGCCAAGAAAGTCAAAGGCTAAGAAAAAGGGACTTAAGGCTTTGCTTGGACTTGGAGGAGTTTATAACAAGAAGAAGAAAATGATGGGCAAGCAGTACACTAGAAAACCATCTGGACCAGCTTTTGATCTTGAGGAAATTGAAGAAGGGCTGGAAGGATATGATGAGTTGGAAAAATCATCACTCATGTCCCAAAAGAATTTCGAAAAACGGTTTGGAATGTCACCAGTTTTCATTACTTCCACTCTCATGGAAGATGGTGGTCTTCCTGAAGGGACTGCCCCTGGTTCACTTATTAAAGAAGCCATTCATGTCATCAGTTGTGGCTATGAAGAAAAAACTGAATGGGGCAAGGAGGTTAGTTAAAACACTAGCAGTTGCCTTTTGGGTAACAGAATCTCTGTATTCTACTCAATGACTCAGTAAACTTGCTCTTAGTTCTCTTAATTGATACTTTTGTGAAAATAAGTGAAATTATTCAATTACTAGGTAATCAATCTCTCAAGTTTGGTTTTATCCACAGATTGGATGGATTTATGGTTCAGTAACAGAAGACATACTGACGGGTTTCAAGATGCATTGTAGAGGATGGAGGTCTGTGTACTGCTGTCCAAAGAGACCCGCTTTCAAAGGATCAGCTCCAATCAATCTATCTGATAGGTTGCACCAAGTTCTGAGATGGGCTCTTGGTTCTGTCGAAATCTTCCTCAGTCGTCATTGTCCACTATGGTATGGCTGGGGTGGAAAGCTTAAATTACTCGAGAGACTTGCTTATATTAACACAATTGTGTACCCATTCACTTCTATTGCTCTGATAGCCTATTGCACTCTTCCTGCTGTATGCCTGCTTACCGGAAAATTCATTGTTCCAACAGTAAGTGTTTTGGTTTGTAGCATCTATTTAATACTTTGAAGCTTATCTGATTTTAATTAAACCTCGTTATTTATGCAGCTGAACAACCTAGCAAGCATATGGTTTATTGCGCTTTTTCTCTCAATCATAGTGACTGGTGTGCTTGAGCTTCGTTGGAGTGGAGTCAGCATTGAGGATTGGTGGAGGAATGAGCAGTTCTGGGTCATTGGTGGTGTTTCAGCACATTTATTTGCAGTTTTCCAAGGTCTTCTTAAGGTCCTCGCTGGAGTTGACACCAACTTTACCGTAACTACAAAAGCAGCAGATGATGCTGAGTTTGGGGAACTCTACCTCTTCAAATGGACAACCCTTCTCATTCCTCCAACTACGTTGATTATCCTTAATATGGTTGGTGTGGTGGCAGGAGTTTCGGATGCTATAAACAATGGGTATGGCTCGTGGGGTCCACTCTTCGGAAAACTATTCTTTGCCTTTTGGGTTATTGTACATCTGTATCCATTCCTCAAGGGGCTGATGGGGAGGCAAAACCGGACTCCTACAATTGTGGTTCTTTGGTCGATTCTTTTAGCGTCAATCTTCTCGCTTGTTTGGGTTCGAATTGATCCTTTCTTGCCCAAACAAACGGGACCCATACTCAAGCAATGTGGCGTGGAATGTTAATTTTCTTGTATAGCTTGTCTCGTCTCATTGGACTCGACTTCTTTGCCATATTTGCCTTGTAGTTTCGTGTTGCCTGTAAAATAATGAATGAATGTTTCATAGCAAAAGTTTTGTAAGCATTTTGTAAATTTTCAAACAGAAGAATTGTTTTTTTTTCCTGTTTACTCTAATGAAGGATTGTAAATCATATCGCTTTTAAATTCATTTTTACTTCAGTGCTTGATGCTATTTTCGTTATCTATT
The DNA here is from genome assembly GCA_003313485.2 of Penstemon barbatus. Classification (NCBI taxonomy): domain Eukaryota; kingdom Viridiplantae; phylum Streptophyta; class Magnoliopsida; order Lamiales; family Plantaginaceae; genus Penstemon; species Penstemon barbatus. The sequence continues at coordinate 2,267,769 of CM064881.1, read as the reverse complement.
CTATACATTATGTATCATCTATGCTTTGGATACGAAGATGAGAAAATTACATAAACGTCCCCTGAAATTTGTTCAAACACGAGAACCTCTCCGCAAAGTCATTCTTTTAAACCCTATTTTAAAAAGTTCACTTTTTTCAATTCATAATTCCTCAAAGCTTTATTCACGAAATAATAGAAAATTATGAGTGGCATAAGCATAACCAAACATTCAGACAGATTAAGAAAAACTAAGAAATTGGAAAGAGTGTCCCAAAGTTATTTAAAATTAAAAGCTTTTTTTTTTTTTTTTTAATTTGAGAATAATTAAAATAAAAGTTGAAGGAATAAAATTGATAGATTAAATTAATATATTATCAAAAATTACAAAACAATTTTGTTAAGTTCTTGTAATTTTGCCGAAGGTCAAATAAGTAATAACAGATCCTTCCACGCCTCTCTGGGGTAAATTCAATTCAAATTTCCAGTTAAGGCTCCCTCCCTCCTTTCCTCACACATCGGGGACTTTTAACAAACACCATCCTACATCAACAAGAAGAGTCTCGTTTCCTTTTGCAATGGAACCAAAAAAGAAGTATTTATATGTTTCGATTTTGTGTAAATCTATATGCATTATATTCTTTAGAGATTTTCCCTAATTCTGCTTTTTATTTCAATTCTTTCTTGATTCTGCTTCTTATTTCAAGTGTACTAAGTTTAGAAATTACCCATTTTTGAAATCATGAGTACAAGTAATCAGATTTGATTCTGCTTCTTATTTCAAGTATTACGTTCTGAAATTGTCGATTGTTGAAATCATGAGTAGAACTAATCAGATTTTTACTGCCTCCAACAAAAAACTTCGTTTGATTGATAATGGTGGAGATCGCATTAGTAATTTACCAGACGATGTTATAAGTCAAATTCTTTCTCGCCTATCAACAAGAGATTCGGCAAGAACATGTGTTTTGTCCAAAAATTGGGAACACAAATGGACCTCCATTTACAATATACAAATCGATGATGCATGCAGTTTGTTGCGCGGTAAGGATAGGGTTGCGAGTTTCGTTAGTTTCGTATACAGAATCCTCTTTACTCACAATTCGAGCATAAAAAGTTTCCGTCTTACATGTAAAATGAAGTACGAGCCCATTCACCTAACCACATGGATATCTACTGTCTTAAGGCACAAAATTCAGAATCTTGAAATTACAGCTCGTAGATGTCGTGGCATAGTCTTTCCTCGTAGCTTTTCCGATTGCAATTCACTCACAGAATTGAAGCTTATGTTGGATTGCACTTTGAAAATTCCTGTCGACAATTGTTTCTCTAACCTCAAGAACTTATATCTTGGTGGGGGAGTTAAACTATTGAATGATCAATGTCCTCCTAATAATGGCAATCTACGACTATCTTTCCCTCTTCTGGAAGTACTTGTACTGAAATCTTGCAGATGGTTGAACGCAAAGGTTGTCGAAATCAATGCTCCTTCACTTACTAGATTCGAGGATGAGTCCGCATATCATGATTTAAACAATTCTTGTTCTATTATGATTTGTGGAACCAAGCTTACGAGGTTTGAATCATCTGGTGGTTTAATCAATAACTATGTTGTGAGTGGTTCATCAGTTTCTTATGCAGTTCTTAATAATAACCCTCATGTGACTTTGAGCAATCTCCTTGGGCCCCGAGCTCAAATGATATTGAAAGGCTTTCTAAATCTAAAGCATTTGATACTATCAAGTTGTGTTCTTAAGGTTAGCGTCTCTACGCATATTCTCTTTTAGCGGTTAATGTTGATATATTGGCATTTTTGGGCACCTAATTAAGTATAGTTCACATTCGTATAAATTATTTCATTTAAACTAACTTTTGATTATCTTTTATCGTTTCCAAGGTCCTCACAGAATTAAAACAAGCATTCCCTCTTCCCATCTTTAGTCAACTAAACCAACTGGAATTACTTGCTGATAGTAAAAGCAAAGAACTCTTGGAGTTACTTCAAGTGACTCCATCTCTCGAATCTCTCATTCTGGATGCGGTAAGCCTATAAATTAACCATCTTTGTAGGATTGGAAATATATTGCTAATTACTTCTCCATCTCCATTTTTCGAGTCCTTATTTTGCTACTTCATTTCCTGCAGGAATGTTGGAATGATTACAATTACGAGGGGGTGGAGGTTTTGCCACCATGTATCATGTTGCGCCTCAAAGAATTCAAATTAAATAACTTTCAAGGCACAACTGGTCAAATTAATCTGGCAAAGTTTATTATGAAGAATGCAGAAAATCTTGAAAAAGTGTTTGTTACTGTTGGTTGGAAATCATTGATGTCACAGAATAAGATCAAACATTTGTTGTCAACGTTTCCTAAGAGCGCAGTATGTGCATCAGTTGTTGTCATTGGCCGTAAAATGTAAGTTCTATGCCTCTTTTATGGCTTTATTTTTCACTAATATAGAAGTTTAATTCACTTATTTGTTAGCTTTGACTACAATTTGTATATTTGTTTCCTGCAGAAAAAGCACAGACGACGACTCGATTGCCTGAATAATTTGTGATCCTTGGCTTCTTGTCTGTGTACAGATCTTCATAACCTCAACCTTTTTTTTTAATCAGTATTCACAGCCGAATATTTGTGCAAATAACTTCAAATGAGAGACTCATGTTGGAGTAAGAGTTTGATTCTTTACATATTTCGTTATAAATTGTACTCCGTAAAGTTTTGTTATTTGATGGTTGGGTTTTTTTTGCAAGTTACCTTTCAATGATATTCCATTAACCTAATGGGCAATTTACCCCATTTCATATGAAAATAAATATATTACCTTTATGTGCTATATAATATAGTAATTAGTTTTACCTTCCTGCTTATGAAGGTGTTTTATACACGCTTTAAAATGCGATTGAGACTTCATTTTGATATTGAAAATGACTAATTTAACTCTTTATTTGCAAAATATAATGGACCCTTAATATTGTCTATTAAGCATTTTTTTTCTTATTTACATTATGAGATTGTCAGTTGTTGGAGAGAGGTGGACGACGCATGCCTTTCTTTTTTATTATTACTTTGACTTTCTTTTGTTATTTAATTAATTTATTTTATAATAAAAATTATTATTAGTTTTATTTAAAAAAATCTTAATATTAATTTTATTTTATTACTTTTATTCATGAACTTAACAATTAGTTTAAAATTTAACAACATTTTAAGAAATTAAATTTGTTTATTATTTTAATTTTTGCAAATATAACTTTAATTTGTGTTATTTAGAATAACATAATTAAAAATAATTTATGAAAATTAAATACATTGAAATTAAATATGATTTATTATTATTTTTATTTTTATTATTATTAAGAAACATGAAAATTGAAATGGGAAGATTGAATGATTGGAGATGATTATGAAAAGAGGGCTGGAGAGGAGAATGAGAGTATGAAGAGAAATGGTGGAGGGTGATCACTGGAGATGGCCTTAGGTGCATGGCGGAGCTATATGTAGACTGAGGAGAGGGGGATCAGGATTAAATATTAGTAGTAGTAAAATTTATTTTAGTGTGTGTAGGCCAAATTGTTAAGGGATTGCAAGTTTAGGTTGGAGATCTAGGTTTGAGTTCTGCTTGGTTTCTTAGTTCGATTTTTAAGCCTTTTTTTTTTTTTTTTTTAATTTTTATTTCTTTCTCAATATTTAAGCTTTTTTTATTTTATTTTTATTTTTCTTTCTTCTTAATTATTATATAAGGAATATGATATTTTATATTTTCTTTATTTAGTGCATTATTCTTAAAAAAAATCTTAATAATTGTAAGAAGAATTTGACATATACCATCATATAGTAAATTACTAATACTATCTCCACCATTTTCAAGCAATCGATGTTTCTTACTTGATGAAGTATAAATCTGAGTACTTCTACCCGTTATTTCAACAATTGACAATCTCCGAAAAAATGTAAATTAAATAAGAAGCATAATCAAATCTGATTGCTTCTAGTCACGATTTCAAGTCTTCTGAAGGAGTTTTAGGGTTGTTTTTGCAATTGTTTGTGATTTTACTCAATTATGAAAATCTTAAAAAAAAAAACTAAAATTATCAGAGAATGAAAATCATGTGATGTTTGCAAATTACGTAAAAAGCAATGCAAGCATGCATTTATATATGTGATTCTGCTTCTGTGTATTTGGCTTATTTTTGGAAAAAGAAAAAAAAAACTTCTGGAGGGATTGCTATTATTAAGCATTTACAACAACCTCTTATAAGTTATATCTCTAATTATTCTACTCAAGTCCATTGAATAATAGAGTATGAAATAAAAGTTTCAGATTATGAAATAATTCACCCCCAAAATTTTCTCTACTAGCTTTATTGATGTGGCTTTTCTTAATAAACCTAAACCTAGATTCATATTAATATTAATTTTAATTTTAATTAGACATCGTCGTATGACACACTAATAAATATTTGGATTACTTATTATTCCCTCCAATTCCAATCCTCCATTCATAGCCCGTATTCTTCCACTTGTCCATCTCCATTCCTCCTCCGCCTAAAATCCAATTTCCAAATTTAGCAATTCAATCCACCATTTTTCAACTTCTCTTCAAACTTTACTGTAATAGCAGATGATCGCACAAGTTTTGTCAGCCTTTCAATTGCAGCGAATCAACTGAAGTGCTAGCTTTGATTTGTTTTTCCTCCTGTTCACTGATATCGATGGATTTTAAATCAATTGCTTGAGTTCATTATCATTCGTTATCTGTCTGTGTATGTATGCTTTGTTGAATGCTTTGACTTAAAAATTAACATTTACCTACCCTAAAACTTGTCCAATTGTCAATTATATATCTTATTACATTTATAGCATTCCAAGACAATTTCCATGTTGCTGATATACTTGCAAATCTTTTTGTATCTTATGAGTAGTTATGTGCTGTACAATATTGCCAAGGTTGCATACTGGTTGAAGAACAACCTTTTATTTGACTTATTATCACTAACTTCTACTTTGAGATGCTTGTTAGTTTGTTTGTCTTGATTGCTCCCACTTGCTCCGGGAGGTAAGCTTGTGTATGAGCTGCCAGTTCTTGTGCGACAAAACGCATGTTAGGTCGTGACTCTGGGAAGGCCCGTGTGCAGGCTAATGCAATGTTTATTACAAATACTACTTCCTCTGTTATTTGGCCTGTGGGAGGCGAAAGCCGTTTATCAAGCACGTCTTTCAAGAATAGATCTGGATCTCTGTCCAACTCTGCTTTTGCTGCTGAGTTTGTTACGAGCTCTCCAGGGTGCCTTCCCATCAACACTTCCAACGCCACCACCCCAAAGCTGTAAACATCAGATTTCTCTGTGACCTTCATAGTAAGAGCCAGCTCTGCATATCCAGACAAGTAAAATGTCACTTCAAAGAATTATGTGTATTTGGAATGCTTGCTTATATGAGTAAAATGTATATTAGTTATTACCTGGTGCCATGTACCCGTAAGAGCCAGCAACTGTGGTCCAATTCGATGAATCAGAAGTCAGCAGTTTTGCCGTGCCAAAGTCTGAGAGACGTGGCTCGAACTCCGACTCCAGTAAAATATTGTTTACTGACACATCACGGTGGACAATTGGTGGGGTGCAGTCATGGTGCAGGTATGCAAGTGCATGAGCCACTCCTTGCACAATTCTCACCCTTGTAGCCCAGTTTAGTTCAAACGCCTCCACATCATCACGCAGAGCTTTTCCCAAGCTACCTCTTTCTATATACTCGTACACCAAGTACATTGACCCTCTCTTGGAGCAATACCCATAAAGCTTAATTATGTTCCTGTGCCGTACCTCTGTCAACGTCCGAATTTCATTCTCAAAACTACGAAGATTTGTCAGTGGCATGTCACTTGAGTCTGATATGTGTAGTCTTTTAACGGCCACAACTTGTCCACTTTTCAAATCAGCTCTATAAACACTTCCAAATCCTCCTCTTCCAATACAGTAACTCTCATTAAAATCTTCAGTTGCTTGGACTATATCACCAAATTTAAGTTTCCCTTCTCTTTCCCAGATGAGTGATTCTGAAATTTCAAATCTGGTTGTACTTTTTGACTTTGTCTTTTCATCATATTGCTTAGATTTCCTCCGGAAGATGAGACATCCAGCTATAATGCTTGCCAATATTATGAGACTAACAACTGGAACAGTGACTCCGATAATAATCCTTATCCCCTTGTTTTGTGACCTTCCATTTGAAGAGGCACTGTCACAAGGAGATAGTCCTTCTGCAGCTCCACACAAACCAGAATTTTCATGAAAGGCTGATGCAGGTGCTCTGTTGAATATGTCACCACTCGGAATCGGGCCCGATAGCTCATTGTAAGAGAAGTCGAGATTTCCTAGGCTTACCATTCCAGACAATGCTGAAGGGATTCTGCCCGAGAGATTGTTGTGTGACAAGTTGAGATTCTCCAAAGAGGTAAGCCTTCCCAAGCTCGGTGGAATTGTCCCTGAAACAGAATTGTTACTCAGGTCTAACAAGTACTGTAATCTCACTAAGTTCCCAAGCTCAGATGGGATATTCCCTGATAAAACGTTATTGCTCAAGTTTAAGCTTAGCAAGCTTTCACAGTTTCCAAGATCTTCCGGAATGTTTCCTGTTAATTCATTTCCTGACAAATCAAGATTCTGGAGCCTTGTCAAACGCCCAAGCGTTTGCGGGATTTCTCCGCTCAACCCATTGTTGCTCAGATTGAGGTTCGACAGATGTTCTAAATTTCCCAGTTCGACTGGAACTTCACCTGTCAGTTCATTAGAATCCAAAGCGAGATCTCCCAACCGTGTCAGATTCCCTAGCTCAGCTGGGATCACTCCAGAAATTCTGTTGTGATCTATCCGGAGATTTGTGAGCTGTTCATATTGTCCCCACTCAGGTGTAAGTTGGCCAGTAAACTGATTTCTGCTCAGAGATAGGAATTCAAGCTCTGGATGAACTCCAAATGCCTCTGAAATGTTTCCAGAAAACTGGTTTCCTTCTAACCGTACTCTGTTCAGCTTCGAGCAATTCTTCAAGCAGTCTGGCAATTGCCCAGAAAAATTGTTGTTGTTAGTTGTCAGTTGATCTAAAGCAAAGCCGCTGCATAATCCAGGCGGCAGTTCTCCAGAGAAGCTGTTATTTGTGAAGCTAACATTAGTCAATAAGGGACTATTCATTCCGAGCTCTTGTGGGATGGTGCCCGAAAGCTCGTTCCCAAACACAGAGAGAGACTTAAGATTACTGAGATTGGAGATGGACTCGGGCAATTGCCCACTCAGTTGGTTGGAATTGAGATCAAGAACCTCTAGCAACGTTAAATCTTCAAAGATAGGTGGAATGGTTCCAGTAAGATTGTTGGAGAAAAGGTGTAGGATTGTAAGACTTGTGAGGTTTCTGAAAGTCAAAGGTATTGCACCTGAAAACCGGTTGCCTGCAAGGTCTAGGGTTGTCAAATATCTCAAGTTTCCAATCTCTGGTGGGATGGAGCCTGAAAATGTGTTATTATACAGAAAAAGAAATTTGAGATTTGTGAGTGAGCCTATCTCATATGGCAATTCTCCAGTAAAACGATTGTTTTGAAGCTGAAGCGACGTTAATTGGGCCCAGTTTCTGATAAAACTAGGCGAAATATCACCCGAAAGACTATTATCAGATATTCCCAAATCATATAACTTGGTCAAATTAGACAAGGATAAAGGTAAAGGCCCAGAAAGAGAGTTTTGAGCTAAAGCCAAGTAGGTAAGGTTAGTGCATAGGCCAAGCTCAGGAGGAATCGTGGAATTCAAGTCATTCATTCGGAGGTCTAGATACTGAAGATTCTCGAGTTGGCCTAAAGAAGACGGAATCTCTCCATGAAATGAATTGTTGAACAGGTCAAGGGTTTCTAGATTAGGTATCAGGCCAAAAGAATCTGGTATAGACCCAGAAAACAAGTTGGCTACTAAACGAAGATCAATCAAGTTTGATAGTTTGGTGAGATTTTGTGACAAGGGTCCTTGAAATGAATTGGTACTGAGGTTGAGATATTGAAGATTGACCAGATTGTCGAATACTGATTCCGGAATTGGGCCTGTCAAATGGTTTATTGACAAATCTAGAAATGTAAGATTCAGACAGCTGGATATGAAACCTGGAAATTCCAGGGTGAGTTCATTGTAAGAAAAGCTGAGGTGGGTCAACAGAGGGAAGCTTCGAAATGTAGACCAGTCGGGAGTTGTTAAGTAATTCGAACCAAGATCTAAGTACCGTAAGTTGTGAAGATTTCCAATTTGATATGGGATATCTCCATTCAAACTGTTGTTGAAGAAACTAATGTACTGTAATTCTGTCAAATTTCCAATCTCTGATGGAATTATGCCTTCCAAGAAATTGTTTCCAAGGTCCAAGAAAGTGAGCCTGGAGAGATTGCCAATACTAGATGGTATCGAGCCTGTGAAATTGTTCCCATTGAGATTCAAACTTGTGAGATTTGGAAATGAAGTGAAATCAAATTGGTCAATAGTTCCGCCAAGATTTGAACTGGATAAGTTGATTTGAGAGACCGAGCCTCCGTTATTGTTATTGCAACGAATGCCTGTCCATCTGCAGAGGTTTCTGAGGTTGTTGAGAGACCATGAATTGAGTGAAGAAGAAGATTGTAATAAACTGTTTTTCCAATTCACTAAAGCCTCTGCTTCTGTTCTTGGAGATGATACAATCTTCAATGGAAGTAAAGTGAAAAAAAGAATATGAAGAAAGAAAATCAAAGCTTTCTGGGATGTTGTTTTCATGACTCTCACCTCAAGGTTAGTACTAAACTTTTCCCATTTTTTTATTTGATAAGAGAAAATTGATATGATGATTTTTGCAAAAGTGATGCTAATTTATAGTGATTGTTCTGGTTTTGGTCTGTACTATACTATAAACTATTTTTATTTATTTTGGCATGACCAAGAAGAAAATGTTTATTTCTTTTGGTCTCAACGCGTTTGAATAGTCAAAGGTTGCTTGCTTCTTGTTTTTATTGATGCCGCTTCGAGCCAGTTTCCGCAAAGAAAATAAGACCTGATAAAAGGAATGCGGGGGCATGCACAACAACCAAAGAAAGGTCACATAAACTAAAGGGTAAAAAAATAAACAAAGATGGGGGCCATGTTTTTTAATTTGCATTGCAAGAATTTTTTATTTTTCTTTTTGGGTTAATTGCAGAAAATTCTCAGAAGTCTAACATTGAACATGGGAAGTGGGAACCAAACCCTACAAGCAATGCTTTTCTTTGTCCAGGATTTCTGATGGCAAAACCAAAAGAATTTCAAATCTAACGGCTGGTATTTGTCTCACCAAGTTCACATAAGGTGCCAGCCTTGAGCTAATGTTGATAAATTATTATTTGTTTACAGAAAAAGAGGCCCAAAACAAAGTTGCTTGCATAAAAAAATTCTTCCTCAATTAGAACTAAATTAAATGTTTGGTAGTTGAAGTCAGACTTTTAAATGATGACCCTATATTATAAATTATAATATGAGAGGAATACTAGTTGAAACCATTTCACACGCATATATTATTGATTTTGATAAATAAACTTTTATTTCACAAAACGGAAACAAGTCTATCCTTATGATGGGTTTCCCTTAACGTTGACTCTTGTATTTTTTGACTTCCAGGTTTCATCACATGATTCACATCACAGCGATAAATTTAGTATTTTTTAATATTTTTAGTTTCATTGAATTTAAAGTGTTTTATGTAGTTTTAAATTTAGTTTGTTATATATAATGAATTAAACTCGAATAAGTTTTTATAGATACAACGGTAACATCAAAAGATTTTTTAAATACCCCATAAACTATCGTGCAAATCTTTTTATATTGCTTTAACTCAAAAAAAAATGAAAAAATAAAAACTTTTTATATTGCTTAAAATCATAAATTGTGATGATAATTGAGAGGTTGACTTTACTATGGTGACTGGAAGTGAAACTAATTTATAAATTAATTTACTCACTAACTGTTGTCCTTTTCGAACTGTTTCTGGTGGTAATTCCACTAAGAGTTCTTGTGGTATTTCCACCAAGTGATGGATTTTTTACCGGTCCAAAAGCTATGGTTCTTGAAGTGAGGGAAAAATACATCAATTTTAGTTTAAAAAATATATTTGGTATCAAGTTTTTTAAAAAAGCACATTTCATATCATGATTCACACAATCTTGATATATTTAGTTTTACAGTTAATTTTCGTATGAAATTCAGTACGTGTCGCTCATATGCCCGTTAAATTGACAATGAGAGATAAAACATACACGGGCTTTCGTAATTGACGGCACGTGTTGAATTCCGTCCAAAAATTTACACAAAAAAATAAATATGTCGAGATGGTACGAACCATGATATCAAATATATTTTTAAAAAAATTTGGTATCAGATGTGTTTTTTCCTCTCTTCTTGAAGTAGGATTGTTTACTCTACTATGGTCACTGGAAGTGTTTTAACTATTTCTTGTGGTAATTCCACTTACATGATGGTCTTATCAATTAATAATTGTGGGAATAAATCACAGTTATTAGAAAAAAAAAGATTTTGTGGTAATACGAACCTTTTCTCAAGGCTCGACTATTTGAGTTCGTACGGTTTTTCAACTTTTTGCCATTTTGTCCGTAATCCTCAAATTTGACTTTAAAATAGTATTGACTTTGAGTGCAGTTGGAGAAATCTTGACTTTTTGTTAGACGAAATAATGATTTGACAATACTCAATGTAATTTGAAAACGAGGACAATATTTATTTGAAGTATTTAGTTTTGGAATAAACTTTATTAATAATATAACGGAAATGAGGAATTGACAGGCAGACAAGTGAAAGAACCACGAAGAAAACAAAGCCATAATGTTTTCTAATAATTAATCTTGCTTTTGTTAGTAGTAGTATTAATTTTCTAATACAAACGCGTTGAATAAAATTAAAGATAGACTGCATGTTTATTTCATTTTGTTCTTAGGGTGAATTTGACCTAACGATATTAAAATTGATTATTGAAGAATCCATTAATGGTAAAAGTAATTATAGATAATTGATTATAGTAGAATTAATTAAACATTTGGATCCAATTTTTGAAAATTAGTTCCGGATTACATAATTTACAAAAATAACCTCGTCTTTAAATCAATTACATAATAAAACATTCTAGAGTGAAATCAATAGTAAAACAATTGAACATATATAAATTAATCTACTAAAAAATTATTCTAAGAAATCAACTTGAAAAGATAAAGAACAGTTAGATAAAAATAAAAAAATAAGAACTTCAAAATTGTTTGATAGTGCAGAAATTAAAAAGGTAAAAGTAAGTTCTTTTCTTTATTTTTATGCATTAACTTGCACTAGTGGAGTAAAAATGTGACATGGGCAGTGAATGATAAAATAGAGAAAGAAATGATATAAATTGGTTTGTCAGCCAAAAGCACCTAATGAGGTACTTCCGTGAAACGTGAGATCATCACGATTAAATTGTCGAAAGCAGAATTAAAAAAGGCGGCTAAACAGTCTCAAAATTACGTTAGATATCAAATCGTGAATTTTGGTAGTCCTAACGTGAGGCCAAACGGACACTTAATGATGTAACTAGGACTGTCAATCGGGCCTTGTGAGCCGAGCTTTGAATAGCTCAAACTCAAATACCATCGGGCTTCATAGTTATAGGCTCAAGCTCGGCTCATAAATTTTTTAATTGTTTCGGCTCAAACTCAGCTCATGTAACGTTTCGGGCTTCGGGTTTATATCGGACTTATGTCGGGTTTATTAATACTAGTAAATGTTACACCATAAATAAAAAAATTATGCACTAATATGAATAAACCACTCTTACTTTATACACACGAGACAAGAATATGTAAATTCCACACTTGTTCTTCATAATATTAAACATTAAATAAAATTTAAAATTAAAGATCAAGTCACAGATGTTATAATATACTCATCAAAATCTATTTTTTTCGACAAGTGCCCATATTACATAAAAAGTAATATCTTTTAATGAAAAGTTTTCTGATGATTGATTAAATTGTATTACTGTATTAGATAAAAACTTTTCATCTTCCTAAAAATAGAATTATTGATATGTGTTTTTTCTTACTCCAGGTAAGTAGAATTTTAGTGTTCCAAGACTTCCAAATTCCCAATCTTGATCACTTTCTTTTATCTTTTTCCTTTATGTTTTCCATTTGGCTTGTACAATTGTATGTAATTGATTTTGATATTTGGTACATAATAATTTTGATATAAATAAATAGTAGTACTATTCGGTCGGGCTTTATTCGGGTTGAGCCTTATTAGGCTCAAACTCGGCTCATAAATTGATCGAGTTTAATATAATGGCTCAAAATCGACCCGGCTCACAATTATTCGGGTTCGGGTCATATTTAATCGGGCTGAGCCATCGGGCTTCGGGTAGGCCCGGCTCAATTGACAGTCCTAGATGTAACTAAACTAAAAAGACATAAAATAACCAAAGTCATAGGCCACGTTTATACAGTGCTAATTGCAAGAAGTATTCAACCATCTTATCGAAAAAGGGATGATTATATTGCAATGTCAGATACATAATTCCAAACCGTACACCTTAAATATTAATTTCACAACTGTACCAGAAGACCTGGTTCATTTTTTAGTTGTTAAACCCAAACTTGTGTGATACGCCAAAAGGAACAAAACCAAAAAAGTGTGAAACTCATGATGACAAATAAATCAACAACCAATTCATTAAATCCGCCACATATCACAATGTATAATTACACAAAAAATACAACAAAAATATCAAATATGCACACACAAAAATCCCTGTAGGAATACACAAACCCATAACAAACTTCTCATAGATGGCAAAATAATAGAGCAACAAAAAAAACATTCTCCCAAGACTCACTATCTAGAATTTGGTCCGACTTGCATTAAGCTTCAGCTGCTCCACGATTGAGAGCTCGATCCAATCTCGTCTCAAAAGGAGTCGAGTGCCAGTTAACTTTCTTATCCTGCATTTTCATAACCGAAAAGAAAAAATTTATGTAACCAATGTAATAAAATAAGAACCATTTTATCACATTCTCATTTCATGTAAATATATATACCTCCCTGTACTTGCTGGTGGTATTTGGTATGCCCTTATAAGAAGCGACTGAATCAGAATGCTTTGTGGAATCCGAATGATTCCAGTAGGTCCCAACAGTGCCTATAATAGGCATATCATCAGGGCTTCGACTAGGAGATTTTCTTGGAGAAGAAGATGCGTTAATTTGCCTCAGCTCCTCGACTGTCAATGCACCCAAAATGGGCCTATCTGCAAAGCTCGACTCTTCTGAAAAGGTCTTCTTGATTTCAGGAGAAACCAACCAATTTGAAAGACTTGCATCCACTGCTACTCCTTGATTTTTGTTCTTCAATTGCTCATTTTTTGACTTGAAAGTTGGTTCTGAGCTAAAGTGGGCGTTCAAGTTCTCCTTCTGAGGTGGCAGCTTCGATACATGTGTTCCTTTTGATTTTGCAGCTTTCCATTGAGTTATATTCTCTACAGGGTTGAGTACTGAATTAATATAGTCGCTTCTATCTCTAGCGTTCATTCTTGATCCAAACGCCTTGCTTTCCTCATCAGACGGCTGAGCATTCACATTCACCATAGTTGGTGGGCGACTCTCTACTTCTTCATGAATCAGTTCCACCGAAGAATCTCCTACCCTCGATTCCATTGATTCATCATAATCATCTTCATCATCATCCAAGTCATCTTCGTCATCATCATCCAAGTCACTATCACCGTACTCTTCAAATTCATCGTCACTATCTCTGGCATTATGGTACCTATGATTGGGAGGATATGATCCAACACTGGATGTGACTGAATTTTCATCTTCAGATAGTGAATGTGATTTACTTGACGACTTTTTCAAATCTTCAAGCGATTCATCCTCAACATCTGTATTGCAGTCGGGCAGAGAATCAATACTTTCATGAACAGAAACAACATGCTCGTATGCTGTGACATTTGAACTAAATGTAACTCTCTTTTTTGGGCTTCGACTCGGTTGCTCCTCTCCCTCGGGTTTATTTCTGCACCAAAAGTCCATTCATAATGTATTTAGTGGCACAGTAGCTACATTATACTAGGAAAACGAATTAAATCCTCATTCCATACAAAACAGAATAAACTACATATTGAAATTTCACCTTTATTGAGTTAACTATAAGAGGTAATAAATTAGTATTAGTTAAATCAAAGAGTTATGAAAAAGAATTAAGTGCTTACAACAACAACTCTGAAACCAAGTTCTTCGGGGGTGTTTCGGTGATAATCTCGTCTGAAGCCACTAAAATTTCCTGCTGAACATTCTGAACTCTCTTTCTCTGTATCAAGAATTTAATCAAGCGATTCAGCTCAAACTATATAAACAATAAAAAGAGATGCCAATAAATCTTTGATTTCTAAAACTCACAAAAAATTAGAACACTCCTATTTCTAAAAAATTCAAGACCTAATTTTTCTTTCCGCCTACCCTTGATAAATTTAGGATTCTACTATAATATATTAACAGAGTTATTACTCGGTCCCTGTTTAATTAAAGTCGATAGGCAAGCATCAAATAAAAGACCAAATCATCAATGCACATAATCAAGAAAAACTTATTAATAATATTAAATCAAGAATTTCAGCGCAGTTATCCGACATATTCCTACACAATTAAACCATAGAAGAAACAGGTGGAATTAATTGAATAAAGCCAAGAAAAAAGGTCTTTACTTGTGCTTGAGGGCTGGCTCGGTTAATCCTCTGTTTCCGACGTTTCTCATTCTTTTCACCACCAAAGCAACCAAGAAAACAACCCATTTAGAAAAAGAGAATTCGAATTCAAGAAAGCCGAATTCTGTACTTTTCCTTTCTTGTTTTCAGACAATTATTGTAATTAGAGGAGGGCTTAATGATAGATGGTCTTCTCCATCTTTTTCTTGCAGAGAAAAAAAAAAGACAAAGGAGAGCGTGGACAGGGAAAAGGGAGGAAAACGGTCTAATTTTGGTGGGGTTAGGGTTTTGTTTAAAAAGAAATGACCGTTAGAGAATGACATGACAGATACAGGCTGTCGTATTGATTTTATTTCCTTCTAAATCTTCTTTAGCATTAATCAATAGATTAGACTAAATATATTCCTTAATTAAAACCTTATCTGAAGTTATGAGCCCGTTGGTTTGCATAGTCATTTGTGGGCCCAACCATCAGACTCTCGGTTTGCTGAATTATTATTACTAGTAGTATCCCCCTTTTTTATTAAACTAAAAAATAATCAATTTGATTTTCTACGTTGGATACAGAAGTATGGGAAATATAATAAAGAACATGTCAGTCATAACATATATTATATTCTTATTCTTAGGTGTTTTTGTATCCAAGTTGATTTTCAATATTATTACATGTACAATTTCATTAAGTGAGATAATTTATATGTTAGAGCTACAGCTAGCCAATAAATAATATAGTAATGGAAATATTTCAAGTATATATAGACAAATGCTAGCGATAATTTATATTTTAGATGAAAAAATGAGAGGGGAAACGAGCAGATCACATGCAACTGAAAGGTTACAATATATACATAGAAAAATAAGTGAACTTGTTCGGTTCTATCGAATTAAAAGATAACGTATTATTAAATTTTATATACATTACAAAAACATATAGAAAATATTTTTCCTTAGAAATAGGAATTCCTTATGAGTTAGGCACTTAGGCCCAATATCGAAGTTTTAAACTCCAGTGGTGGACTGGTAGTGTGATGAGTTGGCCCAAGTAATTATTACTAATACCATACCTCACTTATTTTTAATTTTTTATGGTAAAGGTATATTGATCCTGCAACTAGAGAGCATTTAATTTAACTGTCAGTAACTTGTTATTTTCACCATTACAAATAATGCTAAAATTACGTTAACTGGCAAACAAGAGTTTAAATCACATTTGAAAAATTATAGTCTTACTACATTCAAGTCAACTTAGGAGTTTTAATTTCATTTTTATTACTTTACTTTACTGTGTAATCAATAGAGTCAGCAAAATATATTTCTTGCAATTATTAAAGTAACCTAATCATACTATTCTGAAAAAATTAAGAATTACTAAAACATAAAACTCTTTAATGGCCCAAAATATTGGTACATTTAGGCCCAAAAATCCAATCGACGGCCCATCTAGGATCCGTTATACTACCACCCCATTAGTATAGCTTTTACCGTTACAGAAGAAGAAGAAGAAGAAGAATGAAGAAAATATATTGATTGCATTTGCACGCACGTAACAGCCAGCCAATAGTAATAATAGTTATAATAGTAATAATAATAATTTATTATAATTATAAATTATAATAGGAAATCAATGGATTCATCGTCGGACGAGGGGAAGGTGTTTGTCGGAGGCATAGGGTGGGACACGACCGAGGAGAAGCTAAAAGACCATTTTACCCACTACGGTGACGTCACCCACGTCATGATCATGCGCGACAGGATCACCGCACAACCCCGTGGATTCGCATTCGTCGTCTTCTCCGATCCCTCCGTTATTCCCTCTGTTCTTCAACAAACACACAACATCAATGGCCGTACCGTAATTTCCTGCTTAATTAAATAATACTATTTGATTAATTCCTTTTGTTTTTTATGTGTGATTGATTATATTATAATGCCATAGTACTACGACTACGTGTTCAATTTTTCTGTTATGGAGGTATTTTCCGTGTTCGTATTTATTTAATTTGCATAATATGTGAATAGTAATTAATTATGTTCCTAAATGTGAAATCCTATTTGGATATTACAATCCTATTATATGATTTTTTTTTTCTTTCGCATTTACACTTTCTGTCCTTTCAATAGCATTAATTGCCCTTACCTTTACATTAGAAAATTTTGCATGTTGCATTTTTATTTTATGATTAATTTTGGCATTGGTTAATTATATTAAATTAAATTAATTCGCTCCATGTTATTTGAAACTTAAAGACTCAAACCACATGTGGAAGAAATTGTATAATCTTCACATGCATTGCACATAGGAAAGCAATATTCTTGTGAAATGCATTTAATCTTCTGATTTTTCCTAATAATGGGTTACGTACTTATATATATATCATGGTTTGCCTTCCTTGGAATGACTTAGCTTGGAATAGTTTCTGTTTCAGTTTTTGAAGCATGAATTTCCTGAAAAGTGTAAAATTTAGTATTCTGCCCTTCTAGTTAATTAAATTGTTGGTGTTGCATATATATTTGCAGTTGCAGTAATTAATGTATAAATAGAATGTTCTATTGGCAACACTAGACTGGATTAATTACAATCCTCCTAGCTATCGACTCTCATTGGCTGCATTTATAGTTTTGACGTATTTAAGTGAATATGCATTTACATGCATGCATAACCGTTTGTCTACTCAGGTCGAAGCTAAGAAAGCCATGTCAAGAGAACAACAACAAAGCTTGAAATCTGGGAATGGAAATTTCGGAAGGTTTGAGAATATTAAAACCAAGAAAATATTTGTAGGAGGATTGCCTTCTACCATATCCGAAGATGGATTCAAAGACCATTTCCAAGAATACGGCAATGTGACCGATGTTGTAATCATGTACGATCCCAACACTAATCGACCTCGTGGCTTTGGTTTCATCACCTTTACCACAGAAGATTCTGTTGATAGAGTTCTCCAAAAGACTTTCCACGAGTTAGATGGTAAGCTCGTTGAGGTAAAACGAGCTCTCCCTAAAGACGTAGCTTTTAGTTCTAATTCTCGTGGAGGTTATAATTCTTACAATTCTAGTGTTAGAATGTCAAATAGTCCAAATAGATTTATGCAGTCTCCACAACTAACATCTGGTGGCTATCCACCTTATTCTGGCTATGGAACCTCAAGCTATGGTTATGGAGTAGGAAGCAATGTTGGCTACAATGCTTATGGTGGCTATGGTGTTAGCGGATACGGAAATACCAATTATACCCCTGCAGGAATGTATGGGACCCCAGGCTCTCCGGTTACTAATTTTTCGAAAAACCAGTGGCGTGGTCAGGCTAGTGGCTATGGCTCATCAGGCTACGGTCAAACAGCGAGTTATGGGAGTTCTGCTGCTCCTTGGAGCAATGCACCAGGCGGGGGATCTCCAAGTGCCGCTTCTCGATATGGTATCCGAGGGTACAACTCTGGTGGAACAGAGTACACCTCTCACGCATATGCTGGTGGTGCTGCTACTGCTGCCAATGCTGGGCAGCACAACGGAGGTGGTAATAACACGGGTAGGACGTATGTTCGTAGTAATGGTTCTTCGGGTAATCCTGATGCTAGTTGGAAATCAGAAGCTTGAGATTCTTTATTGAGAAGCTCTCTTGGATTTATTTAAATTCTATTCATGGTATCAAATTAGCCTGTTTTGGCTACATGCTCTCTAAATTTATTGTGAATCTAGTCACAAATAATAATAGTTTTTTCAGATCTTACTTCAATGGTACTACAATTGTAGTTTGATTGTTAATTTATGATTTGGTTACATTCTTGTTTCGATTCAGAATTGAAAGGAAGTTCAACTTTTTTTCGTCTACAATGGATCTATTTTCTAGTGTGAATAATGTATAATAGTTGTGCTATATGTGCGATCAGGAGAGAAAAATATATAGCTGAAGTGCCAAATTTACCTTAATTTCGACTGAAATATTAAATTCCTATTCTCTTTCGATACAAGGGAAATAAAGAATTAATTCAGTACTTAAAACAAATAATCTTCAAAACCCAAATAGGACACAGAAAATTTATTTTGTAATGAGCTTTTTCTTGTTCATTTCTCTTATTTGATTTATGGGTTTCTCATCCAACTAAGATTTATTTATACTATATAGACACTTAATTGTGGAATTGTTCATAAGGCCGGCAAGTTTTATTGCAAACAGACAATTTTAATAAATAGTGTGTTTGTTTTTTGTATAGATGACACAAAGCAATCCAGCATCCGGCAGTAGATAGAGTATCCTCAAATGCGACACAAATTCGCTCTGGACCTTCTGGTTCATCATTCTCTCAATAAAGCCATTTATTACTGATAATACTCGTGCAGTTGTGTGTGACTGCATGTGAAAATGTTACACTCTTGATGCTGACATTAAAAGTTTATAAAGGTTTCATGTTTCCGTAAATGATAATGTGCATACACATGGAATAATGAGTCCTAGAAAAGCCACCCTTAACTTATACTGTTGATGCCTATTAATTTCATGAAGATTATATGTTTTTGGAAAAGACAAGAGAGTGGTGACAATAGTTTTCCTTAATTAATAAATATATTGCAGGCTGTTGGCCAGGAAATATATATAGTTGAATAGATACAAAAATGTAACAGAGACAGATTTTTAGAGACTAAGTATTATAATGCCCCAACCTGCTCTTCTAGGCCTAAAGATAAAACTTTGATCTCTCTCTCTCTCTCTCTCTCTCTCTCTCTCTCTCTCTCTCTCTCTCTCTCTCTCTCTCTCTCTCATGTCGACACTGAACGTTGAAGAAAAGGGTCCAGCGGGTGGAACAGGAGATTACACACAGGATGGCACCGTGGACCTGAAAGGAAGGCCAGTCCTCCGATCAAAGACTGGCAAATGGAAAGCTTGTAACTTCATAGTTGGTAAGAAATAATACCATCAAAATCTTCTGTTCACACATGTAGAAGGATCTAATGAACAAAATTCAAGGTTTAGTTTTAGCTAAAAGGATATATATTTATAAACATTTTGAATATATATATATATATATATATATGCTTACCTTTTTTCAGGGTATGAAGTTTTTGAAAGGATGGCATATTATGGGATAGCAGCAAATCTAGTTATATACTTAACAGATAAGCTCCATGAAGGCACAGTTAAATCCTCAAACAATGTCACCAATTGGGTTGGTACTGTTTGGATGACACCCCTTATAGGGGCTTATATTGCAGACACTTACCTTGGTCGATATTGGACTTTCATAATAGCATCAATCATTTATCTTATGGTAAATATACCTAATTTTATTTGATTTCACATCCTGTCATGCTTTAACAATATGTGTTGATCTGGGTACGGTATCCAATTAGGCATGGTTTTGCTTTGCAACAGGGAATGTGTTTATTAACGCTAGCAGTTTCATTACCAACCTTAAGGCCTCCTTCATGTGGTCATGGAGTGAAACAAGAAGACTGTTACGAAAGAGCCTCATCTCTTCAAATAGGTATCTTCTACGGAGCCTTGTACGTAATTGCATTAGGAACTGGTGGTACAAAGCCAAACATCTCCACAATGGGAGCAGACCAATTTGACGATTCTGAACCCAAAGAGAAGTTCCAAAAGCTCTCTTTCTTCAACTGGTGGATGTTTAGCATCTTCTTTGGTACCCTTTTCTCCACCACTTTTCTTATCTACATTCAAGACAATGTGGGCTGGGCCATTGGCTATGGCCTGCCTACACTTGGGCTTGCTATATCGATACTGGTGTTTGTCGTGGGCACGCCTTTTTATAGGCACAAGCCCCCTTCTGGAAGCCCGCTGGTTCGGATGGCTAGAGTTCTCGTGGCTGCTGTGAGGAAATGGAGGGCAGTTGTGCCTGTTGATCCTAAGGAACTTCATGAGTTGAGTTTGGAAGAGTACTCAACTTCTGGCCAGTTCAGACTTGATCACTCCTCTGCACTAAGGTCAGTTATCAAATATATTTATATGCATATGCTAATCACACTGCCTCCATAACATTTTTAAACCAAAAAATATGTTTTTTAAGCGTGTGAGTCATAGTCTTAAATAGAAAGAGGTAAATTGTTTCTTTAATTTTCACACAAGTGTAAAGTAAAATTTTAATTTTCAAATCACAAGGGTAAACTGAACATTATGCTTTTTAAGCGTAAGGGTAAATGAGAATTAACCCCCCTACATAAATCATACACATCCCTAAGTAATTAAATCTTATATTTGCTAATTTGCACATATTCTTCCTACCAACATTTTTTTTTTTGGGTTTCCCAAGGGTTTAATCCTTTTCGGGGTGGGTTGGGCACATTAAGTGGATACCTCTCCCAACAGAGATTCGAACCTGAGTCCGCTACTTTGTAGTGATTAGTCCCTTCCACTAGATCAATCACATGTTGGTTCCTACCAATATTCTGCTAACAGTATCTTATATAACTTGTAGCAGCATTCTTGACAAAGCAGCAGTGAAAACAGGTCCAGTTTCACCATGGACATTAACACCAGTAACTCAAGTAGAACAAACCAAACAAATGATAAAAATGATACCAATACTAGTATCAACATTCATTCCAAGCACAATGTTTGCACAAACAAGCACACTTTTCATCAAACAAGGCACAACTCTCCAACGAAATATCGGTCCTCATTTCCAGATCCCACCAGCTTGCCTAACGGCATTCATCACAATCTTCATGCTAATCAGCATAGTAATCTACGACCGTTTTTTCGTACCTTTCATACGAAAGTACACCAAAAATCCAAGAGGGATCACTTTATTACAAAGAATGGGTATAGGCCTTGTACTCCATGTAATAGTCATGGTTTCTGCTTGTCTCGCGGAGAGAAAGAGGCTAAGTGTCGCACGAGAACACGGGATTATAGGGAAAACGGAAACAGTTCCTTTATCAATATTTATACTTCTACCACAATTTGCTCTTATGGGAGTGGCTGATAACTTTTTAGAAGTTGCAAAAATTGAGTTCTTTTATGATCAAGCACCTGAAGGCATGAAAAGTCTTGGAACTGCTTATTTTACTACTAGTCTTGGAGTTGGATTTTTCTTGAGCAGTTTTTTGCTGTCTACTGTGGCTGATGTCACAAAGAAGAATGGGAAAGGATGGATTTTGGATAATTTGAATTTGTCTCATTTGGACTATTATTATGCATCTTATGCACTGTTGAGTTTGATTAACCTGGTTTTATTCCTAGTTTTTTCTAAGTTGTTTGTTTATAATATAGAGACAAATGATGGAGAAATTGAGAAATCTTTGGATGATCAAACAGGCACAGAAGCTATCTGAAGATATATGCTCCTAGTATCATGTAAAATTGTTCATTACCTCTGTTTTTATGTAAAATTTATCAATATATATATTTTATGCCTCTATTTTGTTTTGTTTTTATTGTCTTAATGAGATGTTAAAAAGTTGCAAATAAGGAAACTGAAAAATATGCACAACAAAATTGGTTATAAATGATGCACGTTACATGACTGAAAATAAATTCGGCTCACAGTTGGTTGTAATGATACGATGAAAACCAAAAAACTCAATATTGGACTCATAATTCAGTCAACATATATTGAATTCGATTTTTTATGAACAATATTTTACGGTTTGAAAACTTTTGAAATTGTGTTGAACTCAATTCAATAAGTTAAGAAGCGGCAAAATATGTGCAAAAATCGTATTGTTCGAGTTCGACTCGTGTGAGCTTGATTAAAGGTCATTTGTACACATTTATTTCAAATGCTATTAAAAAATTTAAATTTAAAGTTATTCAACTTTATCCTACTCTTATACACCATATAAATAGAAAAAAACAAAAAGTAATTTAAATAGTTAGGACCGCATTAATAAATAATAAATAAACAAGTTCCACTCTAAATAATTATTAAAGAAATTGCTAAAAAGAAGTGAATATTGACAGCCAGTTTGTTGAAAATGAAAGTGGAATTTATAACTAAAAAAATAAAGAATAGATAATGAAAAACACTAATAATTTGAAGTCTTCGGAATAAGTTTAATTTTCTATGGTGTATACTCACTCTGGCCTAAATATTATTTTAACACATCTCTTATACTCAGGGGGTGAAAGAGGAAAATAAGAAAAGGATAAACTGTAGTTATAAAAAAGATAACATCTAAATCTAAGGAAATAATATTATTGAAAACTTGAATCTTGGGTAAAAACCACTAATGGTCCTTTTTATCATTAATTTTTTATAGAGTGGTATTTTTTGTATATTTTTTTTTCAACGTTAGTCCTCACTACGAATTGTTTGTTTCACTTTGATCATTTTTAAGTGGTCCAATGTGAACTAAAGTGTCCAAATAATTTTATAAGAGGCTAAATTGATAAAAAAAAAAATTATGAGGAATTAAATTGATGCAAAATAAATTATGAGGGACTAAAGTACAATATTATAAGTAAAAGACTCCTTGTAAATGATTAAAGTGAAACAAATAATTTATAATAAGAACTAATGTGGAAAAAATATACAAAAGGAACCATTATATAAAAAGTTAATGATAAGTAATGGTGTTTACCCTTAAATTTTTTTAGGCAAAATTGTAAAAATCGTCCCAAACTAATCACTAATTTTGGGTTTCGTCCCAAACTATTTAATTTGGCGAATTTTGTCCCGTAATTTAATATGTTTTTGGAATATCGTCCCACCATAATTATAAGACGGAATTGCGCATTTGCCGATGAATTATCACTTGGTTGCTTAAGTGTCATAACATGGTAAATTTTAACATGAATAATTATATAATATTGCAGAGTTCGTCCCAAATTAATTACAAGATTGAACGTCATTTTCATTAAATTAGAAATTTAATATTGGGACTAAATTCATACAAAATGGTAAATTATGAGACGAAATTTGGCAAGTTGATATAGTTTGGGACGAAAAATCAAAATTAGTAATTAATTTGGGACGATATTTCAAAAAAATATTAAATTACGGGACGAAATTGACCAAGTTAAATAGTTCAGGACGAAAATCTAAAATCAGTAATTAGTTTGGGACGTTTTCTGCAATTTTACCATTTTTTTATCTTAACGCAACTCTTTTTTTCTTTCTTCTTTTTTTATTTTTTATGGTACACGGGAATATCCCTATCCCATTTCTACTTATCTAAAACCCCTCAAGCCAACTCCAAAAACCTGCGCCCATTTCTTATTTTCCCTCAAAGACGGTAAAAAATGGCTGCAACAATATCCCGATCAATCCTCACCATCCGATCAGCCGGCGTCACCGCCTCCCTTCTTTCCAAGCGTTTCTTCTCTTCCACTATCTCGAAGCCCCCATCTCTCCCAGGGTTTACCCGAACCGGAATCTCCACAACCCGCTCCGCGACACCAGCATTATCTCACTCGCTCCGTGTCACTTCTCCTAGCATGACCCGAGTCAATCCGGTTAGGTGTAGAGTTAACCGATCCGGATCGGCCTACTCGCCGCTCAACTCCGGGTCGAACTTCAGCGACCGCCAGCCGACCGAATTAGCGCCGCTCTTCCCTGGCTGTGACTATGAGCATTGGCTAATAGTGATGGATAAGCCTGGAGGCGAAGGGGCTACCAAAGAGCAGATGATTGATTGTTATGTTCAAACCCTAGCTAAAGTCCTTGGAAGGTTTAATGTCTATCGACTTCTTTTTTCTTGTTTATGTGTTAATTAAAATAAATTGGTCTGTATTAATACGTAGACTTGGTAATTGGCTGAAAGTGTTGCTAATTAATAGAGACAATTTGATAGAAGTATGTTCTTACTAGATGTATAATATGAAGTATGTTCTTTATCAAGTATGGAACAATATAGCCGTGCTGTGGTAAAAGGCAGCCAGAATGTTAATATGTTGAGAATTACATTATTAGTTTATTTGCATATGTGAATAATGCGTGGTTGTTGCTTGCCTTTTTACAGTGAGGAGGAGGCAAAGAAGAAAATATATAATGTGTCATGTGAGAGATACTTTGGGTTTGGATGTGAGATTGACGAAGAGACTTCGAACAAGCTTGAAGGTTGGTATTCGGAAAATTTCTTAACAACTCACTTTTTTTCTCTATTGTGAATTAGATGTCTATTTGAATTCTTTTCTTTTGTACTGAGCTTTTGCTGTGTGCAGGTTTACCCGGTGTTCTGTTTGTTCTACCAGATTCTTATGTTGATGCTGAAAACAAGGATTATGGAGGTACACCTTCTAACATTTGTCACAAATCTAATAATAACTACTGAGAAATTGTTTCAATTTAACATGCGTATTTTGTCAAGTCCTAATACATAAGTTGAAATTCAAAACAGACCTTGGTTGAGCATCTGAAGTTTAATTTGAATTAAAATTAAGTCTAGTCTGTTTTATTTCATATGATGGTATTAAGTTATGCCTAAACAGAGTGCATTTTAAGTTATGTAATCCATGCCTAAGCAAAACCTCTTCGTTTGAGGCATATTTTTCTGGTGGCGAGCATATTTTCGTTGCTTGTGGGTTATCATGTTCTCATGTCTATAAGTCAAGATTTTTGTATCAGTATTTAGTTTATTTCTTAGTTAACTAATTAACAATTTTGTGTTTCCATCCTTCGATATAATGAGAAAAGGAAAAGAAACGAGTATGGTTTACTTTTTACTTGGAATGAGGAAATGTCACAAGCCATGATCCTTCAGCGTGTTAGATTCTAATGGGTGTTGACTTGAAGTTAATTTTGATGTAAAACTAAACTATAAAAGTATTACTAAAAAAGATCTCACATTTTCTTGTGAGACCACGAGAAATTCGACACTGATTGTTTCTTCTACTCTTCCATGGTTTTGACAGCTGAGTTGTTTGTTAATGGAGAGATAGTCCAGAGGTCACCAGAGAGACAGAGGAGAGTCGAGCCAGTGCCTCAGAGAGCGCAAGACAGACCAAGATATAATGATCGAACCCGTTATGTCAGACGTCGTGACAATATGCGGTGAACATGATAATTGTGCAATTTGAGGTTTTATAGTATGTTATTTGAGTGAATGCTTTATTACGTCTTTGACCCATATAGATATTCTGGTGATGTTATACTATGTCTAGTTTGTAATGGGCCAATAAACTGTATTCCAGACATATCAGGATATTTAAAAGTTAGTTCAAATCGATTGGAACTTAGGGTCAATGTTTTTAGATCCTCGGCTTGATTGTAATGGTGTGATTAACTGTTATGTCGCTTTTCTCGCTTCTTATCGTGTTACTTATCCTGACTACAAGAAATTGAAAGAGAGTTGTTAGAATTGAACCGATATCTGAAGCATCAACCTTTTTAAATATTATGGGGCATGTCGCTTGTGTCAATTTCCGTTGGTAGAGATTTTATTCTTATAAAGACCTTGCTGCAATATTTTATTTTGGTTCTTGGTGTGGTGTTTGATGTCAAAGGCTCTCTTTTGTGTCAAAAGATGGAGAGAATTGTGGAGGAAATTTTTGTGCCAGGGACGGGTGAATCCTTTCCATTCTTATTATTGTGTAAAGAGAACTTCTCTAGTTAGGATTAACTAATAAATTTAGAACTTTGAATGTCGAATAAGTTGTGTAAATGAGTTGAATAAAAAATGTTGTAGGGATTATCCTTTCTTTTTTGCGGAATTTGATTCAAAAATTTATAACAGTCGAACTTGAACAAGTTTTACTCAAATTGAATATGATGTGAGTTTGAGACTGAGTCAACTTTTAAAAAATTACTTACCGATACAACTGTTGAGATTAACTTGAACAAATTTTAATCCAAAAGGTGAACTAGAATGCTAAAATCAAATTTTGATAATTACTTAATGATAATTGTTGTTTAGATTTAATTTTATATGTTCAATGCTTAAGAATCAAATTTTAATAATTACTCAATATATAATAATTATTGTTTAGATTTAATTTGTTGTGTACAACATAAATGTTTTTTATCCTACAAATAAGTGATATTTAGAGCTTATGGAAACCTTAAGGCAAGTTTGTGACAGTGGAGGAAATGAAAATAATTGAAAATTTATGATATGACTTGATCGAATTTGTTCAACTTCAGCCCAAAAGGAATAAAATTTGGGTTAAATACAGTTTACCCTAAAGTATAGGATTGTATTAATTAACTTCTCTACATGTGCTAATGATTGTTAGTACAAAGTTTATTTTTAAGTTCGTAGTTTACATTGAATTATATTTGTCTTGGTGATTTTTTTTTTCCATACTTCTTAAAAATGTTCCGATTATTGTTTTACCAGTTATTATATATTTATATCCGTTATTATTTCACATGTTCTTAATTTATATTTGTCATTATTCAATCGATTATTTAATTTTTTTCCTTCATTATTATTGGAACAATTGCGATATTTCTTCATTATTATTTAAAATTTCTAGTAGCTTCCTAATTGACACGAAATTCATATTGTCATTATAACCATTACACATTTAATTTATCAGGTTTTTACTTTAATGTTCGAAACCTGCATCAGTTCATATGGCATGGACGATAAAAAAAAAAAAAAGTATTTGTCAATTTGGTTGTGATAATTGTGTAAGTAATATCTTAGTTAGACGTGTAATGGTTATAAATGCGATTTGAATGGAATGTTCATATCATATGGACGAGCTAGTGCAAGTTTCGAACAATTATAATAAACATCCGAAAAATTAGACATGTATTGGTTAAAATAATTGTTTGATCAATCTCGTGTGGATTAATAATTTGAAGAGCTAATAGATTTTATAGTGCATAAAAATATTTCATTACTATTCAAAAATTGTTATCCAACCACTAATTAAATATATGCATTTAACCATAAATCATCAAGTACATGCGTTTCTTGTAGTTTTAGATTTACCTGATTTGCACAAATATTACTTTTGTGACAAATTAAATATTGCAGGTCTTCCCAAATAATCCTTTTTATTTAAAACTAGCACAATTTCCAAGTTTTTCCATTACCTCAGAGACTGGAGCCCTCCAAAGATCCACTCAGCTTAAGCCATGTACTGTATCTGTATGTAGCTAAGCAGCAACCAATAAAAATCTTTTCGCACAATAACTACACCTAAACAGGTGTGGTATTAATAGCTTCGTTGTATACCAATTTAAACCTCATCAGATATATACTCAACCTGATCAGAGCCCATTCAGTCCTGCTAATGAGAGGAGGCCACGTTATGCTCCTCGCCTCGTCCTTTCTCCTCATCCTACTCCGAGTCGGCGGCGGAAGCGACGGCGGCGAGTTCAACATAGAGCACGGCAAACTATCGGGAATAATAATACCGGGCTTCGCGTCCACTCAACTAAGGGCGTGGTCGATTTTAGACTGTCCTTACTCTCCTCTCGATTTTAACCCCCTCGATTTAGTCTGGCTAGACACCACTAAAGTATGTAATCATTTCATCATTTGCTCTTCATCATTGTTATAATACGTATAAACTCCTGGTTGCTCATTTATTCGATCAGTATATGTATTTTGAATTTCCATAGTTGGTTATGTGATCACTGCCTCCACGAGTCAATTTTATACTGGAACTTCTTTCGAATGCATTAAATTTATTTATTTGGATATTATTTAGAAACCTAGTGACAAATATGTAGTTAGGGCTGAAGATCAAAAAAGCTTATACAAGGATTTTTTATTGATAAGTTTTGAAGTTCGGTTCGAGATTCACTCGATAAGCTAAAAAGTGACAAAAATTTGTATAATATATAGCTACCCGTGTACCGCTCAATTGAATATCATTTGCGCTCAATTAATTAACAATCAAGCCAAACTCAAACACAATAAAAAAAAGTCAAACTAAGCTTGGACAATGTGTTTCACACCACTCCACTTGTTTTAACCTCTATATGTTGGAATAAGAGTCTGCGGTTTTATATATCATAATTGAACGACAAACAAGTAATAGCTACTAGCCGGCCTGGTCTTGGGTTTTTGGGAAAGTGTGCGACAATCTAACAGAGAGTAGTTGATTTTGGACATGGTAGTTTATAGGACTCAACTCTTAACTACAGGTCTACAGGGAGTGGTATATGTTTCTTATCATAATACTTAGTTATGTAGTGAACTTTCGTAGTTCCTGCACATAAGTGTAATGTGTCGTTCTTCGCTATGATGTTATTTGATAGATTTAAACATGTATGTTTCAGCTTCTATCTGCTGTAAATTGCTGGCTAAAATGTATGATGTTAGATCCTTACAACCAAACAGATCATCCTGAATGCAAGTCACGCCCGGATAGTGGTCTTTCTGCTATTACAGAGCTTGATCCAGGCTACATTACAGGTATGAGAATTTCTTAAGCTCCATTTTGAGGTCAACTCCAAGGCATGGTTAGCAAGTAATTATTCGTTCCGAGGCATGGTTAAAAAGTATATTTGTCCCTCCGAGTCATGGTCGAGAAGTAATTCTGTAGCAATTGTTTCCATGGAAGCAGCCTCTGTTTTTTTGCTTAATTTATTGAGTAATTTCTCACACACAAAAACTAAAATAAAATAAACTAAAATAGGAGATCGTCACATATTAAGTTTCTTATTCATTCACCTTAAAATTTTCTATGTAGTCATGTTTGTTCATTCTAATATAATTTTAGTACTACTTATTAGATAATGTGAAGCCACTACCTCAACATTCTTCTATTTTAGAATTGGCTTATTTATCAGGATATAGAGATAGTTTATATCTGGTGAACATGATACATGCATGTCAATCAGTTTATAGTATCACAATCATCTGCATCCTGCAGGTCCTCTTTCTTCTGTGTGGAAAGACTGGGTTAAGTGGTGCATTGAGTTTGGTATTGAGGCGAATGCTATAATTGCTGCTCCATACGACTGGAGACTATCACCATCTAAACTTGAGGAGCGGGACCTCTATTTTCACAAACTAAAGTATTCAACTTCACCATATTTTGTGTTTATGTTTAAATATACTCTTAATTTACACTTCTGTGTCATTTTCTACTGCAGTATCTTCAGTTCCACAATCAGCCATACACAAACAATCCCCATTTAAAAGAAAGTTATTTAGTAAACCTCAAAGAGGCACTTTGAAAAATACTTGAGATCTTTTACAGTGTTAATTATTTTTTGCAATTGCTATTCTTATATTCTCTTTTGCAAATGTAAGTGCTTTGTGTCATTTAACAGATACATGAGTAGAGTAGCCATGGTTCGATTAGTCTACTTTTCAATCCCTTTTACTTTTTATCTGTCTGTCCATACTCCTATTCTTCTGCCTCGTTTCAGTGTTTTTTTTTTCCTGGTTAGATGGGTTCCCCTTTGATGTTTCGAGGTAAAGTTATTGGAAGTATATTTGATAAATTTTGTGTCTAATAAGATTACTCTGAAGGTTGGATGCGCTATGGTTTTTGCAGGCTTACTTTTGAAACTGCTCTTAAGCTTCGTGGTGGGCCGTCAATAGTTTTTGCTCACTCAATGGGCAACAATGTCTTCAGATACTTCTTGGAGTGGTTGAAACTAGAAATTGCCCCTAAAATGTATATGAAATGGCTCGATGAACACATTCATGCATACTTTGCTGTCGGTATGCTTGTGAACTTTCTTTGACCCATAGATTGATGGTTAAGAACTACATGACAGACACTTACATGGAATTCCTTTTTCTTTCGCTTGGCTTCAGGAGCTCCTCTTCTGGGTTCAACTGAGACTGTCAAAGCGACCTTATCAGGATTTACATCTGGTCTTCCTGTTTCTGAGGTATTATATAATCCCCATAATCCATAAATACTCTTTGTGCTGATATCTTTATTTGGTGAAAACGTACTTGATATAGTAACATGAGCTGTGAGTAAACACATTCAAGCCAAGATTTTTTGGTTCTGCCATGCATCTGCATTTGTATCACTGTTTTGTGTTCCTAAGAGCTGTATTAGGATTAAGAGAAAATCAGTGAATTACATGTTTTATGAGTTAAACTATCCGTTGGATTTTAAACTTCTATAATCTCCAGAATCTCTCAAACTTCTGAAATGATATTTGTTTCTGAAGAACATTGAAAGTCTAGTACATTAGCTTCATGATTTTATCTTTAGTTCTGGTGTGGTTTGTCTTATGAATGCATCTCTTCGTCACCATAACTCTGAAAAGAAATTTCTTGATTTAGACTAGTGATCTTTTGTAGGCTAGGTTGAAATTCTTGAATTGAAGTCGGAGGTTATAGGATGGAGGTCTATGATTTTCACCTTTCACACTTTTGGTATTTGCATTAACTCCTGTTTATTATAAAATTTGGCAAGTTACCAGGGAACAGCCCGATTGATGTTCAACTCATTTGGCTCGTCAGTATGGATGACTCCATTTTCAAAACATTGTAGAACAGAGAATGTATACTCAAAGCATTTCTCCTGTGGGAACAAAAAGGGGCATCTGGCATACCTTTGCGACGAACATGAGTTTCAAACAAACTTCTCTGGATGGCCAACAAACATAATCAATATTGAAATTCCCTCAAATCGAGGTATGAAATGCAGTCTTGGATGCACTATTAAGATTTCAGTGATGTATTACTATATATTGCTAAATTATTGCTTACATTACATGTTTGACCACATTGTCAGGAGATGAAGCTTATCCTTCATTTATAGGAGTAACACAGGCCAACATGTCTGACATGGAATGTGGAATTCCAACTCAGTTATCATTCTCTGCCCGTGAAGTGGCAGATGGCACCTTTTTCAGAACTATATCAGATTACGATCCTGACAGTCAGAGATTTTTGTACCAATTAGAAAAGTAAGTTGACTTTTACCACCAAAGCTAAGCCTCTTGGCTCTCTTATTTCAGGTTTTCTTTGAGGAGCAAGATATCATCTGTCCTGATGTGCATTATTTTGTCATGGAAATTTAGATCCACAATATTATTGTAAAATTCTAAAGTGTGTATCAATCCTCTCCTGTATTGTATAGCGTTTTTGCGTAGATTTATTTTGTTAAGCATTTCTAATT
Organism: Penstemon barbatus; assembly: GCA_003313485.2. Classification (NCBI taxonomy): domain Eukaryota; kingdom Viridiplantae; phylum Streptophyta; class Magnoliopsida; order Lamiales; family Plantaginaceae; genus Penstemon; species Penstemon barbatus. The sequence goes on along the minus strand of CM064881.1, from coordinate 2,236,063 downwards.
GCCTAAATGGTTTAGGGTCTTTCACCTTTAGTCACTTTTAATATTAAGTGAGATGTTTGGTATCATCTCATTTCATAATTGAATAGAACAATTATGACCAGGTCAATTATTTAAACAATAGGGCCTTATTGCCAAACATTCTGTAGCTAATCCTTGTTATATCCAGGTCATATCATGGTGATCCAATTCTAAATCCTTTAACACCTTGGGATAGACCACCATTGAAGAACATCTTTTGTATATATGGAATAGATTTAAAAACTGAGGTACTCTTGTTACTTCATAATGTTCTTCAGACTTCTTAACATGGACCCATTATATTAAGTAATTTCGACATTGATGATGGCCTTGTTTTCTTGTCACCTTACAAACAGGTTGGTTACTATTTTGCACCAAGTGGAAAGCCATATCCTGATAACTGGATAGTAACTGATGTAATATATGAGATAGAAGGATCTTTATATTCCAGGTGACTCACACTTGCACAATGTGCTGTTAAGAAGCATACTACGACCTGTTTTGGATCTTAAATTCATATTTTTAATGCTTACATAATTCTATATCAGTTATTATAACGCTGCAATGTTGATGTTGACAAATAAGAGAATTTAATATCTTGATGTTATCTTGAGGAAATCATTTTGTTTGTGCTAGTATTATATGAAACTTAAAATTTGAATGTCGGAACCTTGATATCCATCTTTGACATCATATTTATATAATGTGCATATAAGGGAAAAAGCTGAAGTGATTTGAGAATATGACCAATATCCTGAATGAATTGTTCACCTCGGAGGTGTTTCTTCTTCAATCAGTTATGACATTCAGTAGTTCAATTGAGGTTCACATGTATTTCTGGATCTTCCACCAATACTGAACCATTTCTGCTCTGAGGTCCACCAGAGGTAATCTTATAGTGAGTGATAGCTCTAAAGTAGAATTATTAGACCACCTCTGGAGCAAATAAACATATGTCAGTAGATCTGCCAATGTTAATTAATGAAAATAGCCATAGCATGCAGCTTCTATTCCCCAATTTTTTTTCCAGAAGCCCTTTATGCAATAACTTTGTATAATGAGCATGGTGTAGTGTCGATATAACATTGCAACTATCAAAAGGATACACGAAGTTTGAGAACTTGGCATCAATTCGTGCCTTCCTTTCTTTGATGCACTCATTTTGATTGACTAGCATTTTTTAAAGTGACAGACACCTTGGTTTTTATTTTATTTATTTATTGTTGGTTTAGGTCAGGTAATCTGGTTGAAGGAAACCCTGGTGCTTCGAGTGGGGATGAAACGGTATGCTATAGGGTGTTTCAAAGTTTATTAATTTGGTGCTTTTGTTTCAGTTACTGGTGGCAATCTGATTTACAGGTACCATATCATTCCCTCTCTTGGTGCAAGAACTGGCTAGGATCAAAAGTTAACATAACAAGGGCTCCTCAGGTGTTAATAACACTTTGCCCAAATTTTTTCTTTAGATTACATATTCTTCTATTACTTTTCTTAAGTTATTGCCTATTTCTCGACCAAACGATGCTTCTACTCTGTACATCTTAAGAGCAGTAGTTTGTCATTACCTAAAAATTACATGGAACTCAGAGTAGATTACAACATGTCCAACTTTGTCTATATTTTCTATTATATCCATTCTGGCATTGTTACAACTTTGGTAGGACTGATATTTGTATTGCTGAAAAGATATCGTTATTTATTTACATAATACTCTGAATTTTTTTTTTATCAAGCTACCCGAATAGCTTTTGTTGTACTGTATTATTTAGGTAAATGACTTGGCAGTGACAAAATTTTCGCTGATTTAGATGTTTGAGCACGTTTAAGTTATTTGGAGTCAAACTCGTTCCAGTTCATCAAACTGTTTCATGATGTACGTATGTGCTTTCTGCAAGAAAAATTACGTGCTATAGATCCAGATATTTTGCTCCCATCTAGATTTGTAAATGGTTGATAGCCCCTTTCTGCTGGTTGAACCAGCATGCTATAGACCAGATATTTTGCGCCCATCTAGATTTGTAAATGGTTGATACTACCTTTCTGCTGGTTGAGCCAGTTCATATTGGCGACATCCTTAATGTTGTAGAATTGGTTTCTCACTGGAAAGTTACAAAATCTACTGACAACTTGCAGTCGGAACATGATGGGGCAGATGTCCAAGTGCATTTAAATGTTGAACACAAGCCCGAATCGGATATAATTCCCAACATGACAAGGTCTCCTAGAGTGAAGTACATAACCTATTATGAAGACTCTGAAAGTCTTCCAGGAAAAAGAACTGCAGTGTGGGAGCTTGACAAAGGTAATACATTTTTTGACTTCTCATATGTTGTCAGACTTTAAAGTAGTCTGTAATAGATAACTACATAGTAAAGGGTACAAGGAACTTTTATCTTCTATGAAATGTTTACTCCCATATCAGACGTGTACTTCTACCTTATTTTTTGGGGGATCTAAAATCATACTCTTCCATGATTGCTGGCGACTCTAATGTCGTATCATCCTATCCTTTCCAATACATAAAACTATGGTCTCACTACCACTTGATTGATCATAGATTAATTACAAAACATAAACACCTTGAACTGACATATATTTAGTTTTATTATCTATCTTCCATTTCACTTGCTTTTGAATTATAATTTCATAAGTCACTCCTTATCCTGAGCAGTAGTCTAATGTCATACCTTCCCACCTTAGTCATTCCATAACTTCTTTTACTTGATCAAACAATCTCATTTGCAGCAAATCACAGGCACATTGTTAGATCATCAACATTAATGCGGGAGCTGTGGCTTGAGATGTGGCATGATATTCATCCAGATAAAAAGTCCAAATTTGTCACAAAAGGTTGCAATCGTGTCATCTATTTTTCACCATTGTAGCTATCACCATCTTCTTCCCTTGTTGCAATCGTGTCGTCTATTTTTCACCATTGTAGCTATCACCATCTTCTTACCTAGTTGCCCTTTTTTTTTCCGCAACAGCTACTCGTGGACCTCTGAGGGATGAGGACTGCTATTGGGATTATGGAAAGGCTCGGTGTACATGGCCCGAGCATTGTGAATACAGGTGTTATTCACTTCCTCTCAGAAATCATCTCTCTTTTGAAATGTACTAAGAAAAAAGATGTAATTTTTTGAAAATATAAACCCTTCTGTGTCTGACTCTCTGCTGATTTATGTATGATTATGATTGAGCAGATATCTCTTTGGAGACGTTCATCTAGGGCAGAGCTGCAGGCTAAAGAATTCTTCAGCTGACCTTTTGTTGCATTATGTATGACCTTCAAGATATGTTTCTCAAGGTGACTTTAAACTAGATATCTGCAAAATTAAAGAGCTGTGCTGCTATTGAGGCTGAATCGAACAAGTTAAGATTAACTTTGAGGGAGGGTGGATTCTCAAAACTCATTCGTAAACTTTTTTTGAAATAATTAAGATGATAGTCGTGAAAATTATCAAAAATTCCTTACCTACGTTTGTTTGATTAACTTCATCATGGAAATTAATCATGGATTTTAGCTCCAGCATCTTTTCTCTAATGCAGACCATATTGCCTTAATTTCAGGTGTACATAACCACGTAAATGGACTGGGTATTAGCTCTTTGTACATCATGCACTGGGTAAACATGCTCTTTTCTTTTCCTTACCTTTCTTCAATGTAATTATTCCCGAAAATAATCATAATTTATTTCAACATCTATCACATTGCAGAATTGTTGTCACACTTGATAAATCAAATTTTGGCGATGCCTATTTGAGCCAAATGAGCAACAAGGCCAGCTTGAACTATGTGCTACTTGTGAAAAGCTTTTGTACAATGTTTAGCACAGCTAAGTTAATTGTGTCAAATAACATTGAGGAAATGACCTAGAATCATATGTATATCAGTATATGTACACGGGAAAAGAATTTTGTAGCATACCACAGACCACGTAGATATCAAAATACATAGTTCTCTTCATAGTTCTATCTCAAATGAGTAATCGAGTTTCATATGGTGTCTTTTGTCAACACAAGCATAGTAAAAACCAACATATAAACTCAAATGGAATGATGCATTCGGCCAACAATTTTTTTAACCACTAGAATCCCTCTTTTTTCCGATCCAATTTCTCCACCATCACGAACTCAGGTTAGATTAAAGCATGCTACCTTTTAGTTATTGGGAGAATCCAATTACTCTTTTTTGGATTTAGAAAATAACTCTGACAGATCTTTTTTTCTTTTAGAAGATACATGAGCGAAAGAAGCAACCTATTGATGTTGGAAGACCCAATCGATTCTTCCAATGTATGATTTTTTAGCCAAAGGCCAATCTTCACATAAAAATTCTTTGTTAGAAGACACAGCGCGTTTATGGATATAATGCTCACCACAAAAAAAATGGGAAACGAGAAAATTTTCAATTCAAATCATAATTGTTACAAATAACTTTTATCTAGGCCTAGGTTTAGATACCACGTAGTAAATTAGACTGTCATAAAAATTTTGAATTTCGGATCATTTATATCTCATTGCCATTTTTCAGCAAGCAATATCATAATATCATTGATATTTAATTAAAAAGTTCAATTTCAATTTAAGATAAGTCAATGAACATGAAAAAGTAATTCGACAATTATAAAAATAAAAAAAAGATTATTCTGCAAAACAACTTTACCCTATAATTTAAGCTCAAAGATGGAATAGAACATACATAATATTAGTAGCTATATAATTCAAAATATGATTTTGTGCATGTAATAAAAAAAAGTTTGAACAGTACCCTTGATCTTAAAGCGAGTATCATGTCATATATATGGAACTATAGCATGGTGTATTTTACTAATTAAATAATAAATACGGATCTAGGGTGTTATTATATGCATTAAGTCAGTGGCCAATTTAAAGATGCAGAATATATCGTTTTATCTTTATATTCAAATGCTAATTAAGGTGACGTGATTTTTTTCTTAAGTGCAAAACCCAATTCACCTTACATTTAACCCTCAGGGTGCAATGTGTCCTTTTTTTTTTAGAGGGTGCTTTGAAAAATGTTCGAAACTTAGGGCACAAAACGATGTTTTAAAACTCTTGCACTAAATTGTCTGTAACTACAAAAGTTAACCTATTATAATGTTAAAAGAAAGAAGATAAAATTTAGTAGTAATAGTGAAACTAAACACTGATGAGTTGATCAACGAGAACCCGTTTCTTTCTACTAAAGGCCAAGTGATTTTCATTTATCACCATTCAAAAAAGCTAGGTAGAAATTCTTCTATCGCCCACTAACTTCACTTCAAGAGGTTAGTCTTTCACGTATTCTTTTAATTGTTTTACCTTATCGATTATCTGTTATGGTTAAATGATTAAGTTCTTGAATCGTTATTTTTCTAATTAACAACATTATCCTGAGTTTAAAAGGTTACATTTTCAAGTTCCAAGATGAGAATTGTTGTAAATAACCCGCATACGATGTGTTTGATACTTTGCTTGAACGAGTCTATTCTTGTTTTCTTGATTATTCCGTAATATAAGCCCTCTAGCTGCTTAGTCATTTCAATTTCTTCATTGATAACGATTTTCTTTATGCAGTTCCTTCTATTAGAATACAGAACATACTAATTCTCCAAGATTGTAAATTTTGGCACAAGTAATCCAAGAGATGTTTCTTTTAGCAATGAATATGACTTCCAGCTTGCATTCTTTCTCGTTGATGTCTACCAGCAGTGATGCAATCAGAAATTCATTTTCGCGCTCTTTTTCATGTGCAAGTTTTGCTACACAAGGACCTGCAAAGGGAAATTACATAGTAAGAAGTCTAATGTGCTGTTCTGATTCGAGTAAATCTCATCCAAGCTCTGACACTAATACCAACCGGAATCTAAAGTTGAACCCCAAAGGAAAAACTCAAGTTCCTCAAAATGTGGGTGAAAACTCAGAGAGTCAATTTCCTCCAATAAAACCTAAAAAAACAAGGCGTGGTCGTAGGAGCGAAGCAGCTGCAGTCGAGGATTTTGTGCGTGATACATTAGGACGTACTTTTGAATCAATCCGGAAGCAAAATCCAGAGATTTTGAAAGATATGGAAAACATAATGAAGGCCAAGCGTGATGAAGATATTGGTTCTGAAGACTCATCAGATGATGATGATGTAGATGAAGAAGAAAAAGAGATGTTGGTTGAGGAGGAGGATCCAAATTGGCCTTTAGATGCTGATGTTGGTTGGGGAATCAGAGCTTCCGAGTATTTTGAGCAACATTCCATTAAAAATGTTGTAGGTGAAGATGGCCATGAGATTGATTGGGAGGGAGAGATTGATGAAGGTTTGGTGAAGGAGATAAATTGTCTCGAGTGGGAGAGCTTTGCTTTTCATCCTAGCCCACTTATTGTCCTAGTTTTTGAAAGATACAACAGGCAAGTAACCATTTTTTCTCCTAGGGTGATTTTCGATTGCCCCCCTGAGGTTTACTAGTATTACCCAGACTACCCCTGTTGTTTCGGAAATTATAAGAACCCCCCTTCTAGTTTAGACTACTTACCAAACACCCCTTACAACTTCAATAATCCTTACAAGAACACCCCCCCTACAACTTCTGGAAATATTTACCAAAACAGTACCCACTATACGGGTGTTCTTGTAATTTCTGAAAGTACAGGTTTTTCTTGTAATCAGGGTTTACCTGAGGGAGTCCGAGCGTAAATCACCCTTTCTCCTTTTAGATCTTCGTAAATTTTGATTGGAAAAAAAATGTGTATTATTTCATTTTCACTTGCATATAGCTGTCTAAAGTTATTCACCAGTCTTGATGAAATCCAACCATTGGTATTGATCGGTTGCAGGGCAAGTCACAACTGGAAAGTTTTGAAGGAGTTGGAAAAAGCGGCAAAGGTTTACTGGGAAGCCAAAGATCGATTGCCTCCTCGGGTTTGTAAAGTTTTTTACTCATCCTTTCTTTAAATTCTCTTTATGATAGCTTCTGTTTATTCATTTTATATTTTTTTTTTCTTATTATTTTGGGTATTTTAATGTGCATCTGCAGACAGTCAAGATAGATATGAACATTGAGAGAGATTTGGCATATGCTCTTAAAGTTAAAGAATGCCCACAAATTTTGTTCCTTCGTGGAAACAAGATATTATATAGGGAGACAGGTATGCTATTTTCTTGGCTATTATACACGCCTTTTCTTTTTCTTATGCGATAATCAATTATGTTTTCCATGATATCCAGAGACTAAATCGGCAGACGAGTTGGTTCAAATGATTGCATACTTCTATTATAATGCAAAAAGGCCTTCATGCATTAATATTGCAGCTTTATCTCCACCATATAAATAACACATCCTAGGTACGTAGTGTTACCTTGCTTTTCTTGAGCATTAGATTTTCAATGTTATTGCCCCTGTGTTCCTCTTTTGAATTCCATATGAAAGCTTAAACATCTGAATGCAGGTAAAATATTATCTTAGAATTTAGTTGAAAAGAGTGGCTGAAGTTGTGCAAGGGGAATTGGGTTCCGTATGGTTAAGCCAAGCTCATCGGTCAAATGCAGATTGAATCTTGATTGCCTGAAGCGGTTGAAAATGGAAGCCATATATAACAACAGTTTGAAATGAGGTTAATGAAAACCGAGATGCATTGGAAGTTGGAACCAAGAAAGAGAACAGATGAAGAAAATCTTTACTAGGCAAAAGAATGTTGCTAAAAATTATTTTGAAGGTCTAATTAGATAGTTGGCAACTATGGTTTTGGTATACTTTGGTAATATCTTTAATCCATACCAGTATCTCACACATTAATTTGTTTTATTAATTAAGTAAAAAAAGTGCTATTTTCTTTTTAATTACACGTTATAAAATATATAAGTATCTGAAGATGAAAGAATCTGAAAAGTGAATAGAGATGATCGATACATATTTTGAAGTTATTTATAACTTAATTCAGCAAACCAACATATCAAACAATTCAACGAAAAACATCAATCAAATTGTTAAGAATTGCTATCAAATTATGAACAAGTAAGTTGAGACATACATGTGGAGAGTGGAACACGTAAATGGACATATAGGTGAAGTTTGGCTACAACATCCATGTACGTAAATGAGAATCCTTTTAGACGAGTTACTTGGTTCTCAGTAGGTATCATAGTAGTATTAGCATCTCTTCCTTTCGGAAAACTTCATTTTCGATAGTTTAGGACCTTAGGTAGGCAAAATTGCAGAAATCGTCTTAAACTAATCAGTGATTTTTTATATTCGTCCTAAATTATATCACCTCATCGAATTTTATCTTGTAATTTAATATTTTTTTAGAATATCGTCCCACCGTTAATTATGAGACGGGAATTGCGCATGCGTCCACTAAACTGGCACATGGTTGCTTATTCGTCATGACGTGACAAATTTTAGCATGACAATCATACACTATTGCATAATTCGTCCCAAACTAATTACAAGATTGAACCGTCATTTTCATTAAATTAGAAATTTAATATTGGGACAAAATTCATGCAAAATGGTAAATTATGAGATAAAATTTGGCAAGTTGATATAGTTTCGGACGAAAAATCAAAACTAGTAATTAAACTGAGACAATATTCCTAGAAAATATTAAATTACGGGACGAAATTCGATATCATGATTTAGTTTAGAAAGAAAACCCAAATTACTAATTAGTTTCTACAATTTTGCCGTTTAAGTATTAGGCAAAGTTTTGCCACAACATTATTATACATACATGGGAAATTGTCGAAGAACTTTTTGAGGTGAAATTTTTTTGTTCCTCTTTTCTTTTCGAAAATTAGAACTATGAACCAAACACTACACTATGACATATCTAAATTTAGATAATAAGATGGTGTATTAATAATTGCAACATGGGATCATAGTATTATAAAGAAAACATTAGTAATAAAATCCATTTAATTATGAGAAAATTATCTTATCCATTTACGGGAAATTCAATTTGGTGGAAATCATATGTCAAAATGTAATATGATTGAAATTGAATGAAATTTTGAAAATTCAATCAGAAGATGATTGAATGCGTTAGACAAGAATTTTCGTCCTATACATTTTTACTAAAAAATCTCGCTTAAATCTCGTAAGACTCTCATAAACCGTTTTATGATCTTCCGAAGAGAGAGTGTGAATGTGAAGAAGACCAATTACTCTGATAACTAACTCTATCACAATCACATTCTCTGGAGTTCGTTCGAGGATTTTCTCTCAAGAACTTCGATTTGGATTTCCTGTTCTGTTCTGACACGCCACCAGCGCAATTTAGCACCCTCCACTTCACACAGGTTGAAAGTTATTTTTTTCCCGCTACAATTCCAGTAATATCTAATCAAAACCCTAATGCGTGGTGAGTTGTACTTTGTGTTGTTATAAATTTCGTTCGCAAAACCCTCCACTTCACACATGAACTTTGTTTTTATGTATTGTTAGATGAGGCGTATTAAACGGTTACCAGAGGGCGTCCATAGCTCCGTGCGATCCGGGGTTGTGATATGTGATCTGGCAAGGGTTGTTGAGGAACTAGTTTTTAACAGCCTTGAAGCTGGCGCTACCAAGGTGAAGTATTCATGTTCTTGCATTCTTGTATGTCAAATTACCAATTGGTTACCCAATATTTAAGGATTATGATAAGAAGTTTGACGTAAAACAGACTTTCTTAATTTCTTTGTGTTTTTCCCATACATTTTATTTCTTCTAAACTGGTTGTAGTTGGGGACTTCTTTTGATTGTTTTGTGCACATCTCCGAGCAGGCTGTGTGTTGATCAATGTTGTTTACTGGCAAGTGTATTGGTAATATGTAGTGCGTAATGTGCTGTTGGCAGGAAGTTGCAATTTTTTTATGATCGTGTAACTTGTAATATATATATGTCGCTTGTTGTATGAACAGAAAGACCAATCTACTTATCTTGCAATTACACGTTCTCGACCCTTCCTCTCACTTTCTGTGTTTTTCTCTACACACGCTAGTACTCATTCATGTATACATGTCTAGGACAGTGGTTACCAAATATAGAATGATATTGTGGGAAAAAGTTCTTTAATTCATGGAATATGGCAAATGCAGGGTTTGTGATTTCAGGCTCGTATATTCATATTTTGGGTTCAGTTCCCTCCTAACAATAATGATTTACTTTTGTTACTGCTTAATTCTCCTTCTCCAATTTCTGCACCAGGTGTCCGTGGCTGTTGGGGTTAGTAGCTGCTACGTTAAAGTGGTGGATAATGGTACGCATGGTTATTGTCCTTTATATCTCATAGCTAGTTTTGGTTTTGGTTTTCATTCTCCTCCCATAATTTATTATTTGGATGCAATATAACTATATTTAAGCAAACCCACCATTTAGGAATTGAGAGCTGATTCCTCGTTCCTTCACATATTGTAGGACTTGGTATTACACGGGATGAATTGATGCTGCTTGGAGAAAGATATGGTAATCTCTAATTGTAAATTGAACTCTTTCCTTTTGGTTAATGCCTGCATTTATAAGTTTATGTATGGAAACTTTGCTCTCAGCTATCAAAATATTACAGTTTACAAAAAAGATTTAAGTGTTTCTATGAAATGACGTAATGAACTATTAAATTTATAGATGTGTGAATTTTTTATGGGTGAACTGAATATTTCTTTTGAGTCTGACTAAATACATTTTTCAGTTCGGTGCCAAATACATTTTTCAATTATGGTGGTCTACTGGAACTGTTATTTTTTTTTGGTTTCCCAAGGGTTTAATCCCTTTCGAGGCGGGTTGGGCACATTAATGTGGGTACGTCTCCCAACAGGGATTCGAACCTGAGTCCGCTACTTTGTACTGGAACTATTATTTATGGCTTCTCCTAGCAGGAAAATAAAGGAGCTTAAGTTTAATTTGATTTAATGCATAGATCAAATGTGGTGTATATATTTAAAGCTGATGAGAACTAACAATAGTGGCAACTCACAACTTCCAGTTTTAGAAGAAAGAGTGATTTATGTACCCCCCCCCCCCCCTCCAAAAAAAAAGAGTGATTTTATTTGACTGCTCATAGCAGTTTTGAGATTGAATTGAATGACAATCTTATACCATCGGAATTTTGTTAAAGTTCTGGATTCCTTTTATTGGAGAAATATGGAGAGTTAAGTTCTCTGGTTATGTTTTTGATAATTATTTTATGGCTGTTTGGTTGAAGTTTACTGACACAGGGTGAAGAAAATAAAAAGTTGAAATATTTGTAAACTATTCATAAGACTTATTTGCATGCCGACCTCCATATTTCAGCATCTGTGTTATTTATTGTGTGAAACAGCAACGTCAAAAGTTGACCACATGTCTGTGAAGGACCTTGATACTGAGTGCCTTGACTTTCACGGAGAAGCTCTGTGCTCAATTTCTCACATTTCGTTATTAGAGATTGTAACCAAAGCACGTGGGAAACCAAATGGATACAAAAAGATAATGAAGGTTGCAGGATCACAAGTTTGTCTTACCAAAAGTACATTTATGCTATTTTCTTATACTGGTAGTGTGTTTACTGACCTATTGTCATCTTGCAGAACTGCAAGTGTTTATTTCTTGGAATAAATGATGATATACAAGATGTCGGCACTACAGGTTACTGTCATATGATAAATAACCATTAGCAGCTGAGTAATCTATTTGTCTTAGTATCTGACCCTGCATTTTCCCTTTCCTCAAATTAAAAGATATAGTACCAGGCACATAATAAAATAGAGAAATCTCCTGAGCTTATGTCCTAATGTTTTTCCTCACTTTTTTCAAGACTAAGATGTGATATTAGCCACATTGTAATTGATTTCATTTATCTTGTATTCTTATTGCTCTTTGCAGTGACTGCCCGAGATATATTTTACAATCAACCAGTTCGAAGGAAGCACATGGAGTCCAGGTTTATTTGGCATAAAGATTCTTGCATTTGAGCGACTATAACAATTGATCTTTAATATTATAAGGGTTTGTGCTAACTTGAGGTGATTGTGATGCATCTGTCTGCAACAATAGCCCCAAGAAGGTGTTGGATTCTATCAGAATGAGTGTACTGAGAATTGCCCTTGTTCATTTGAATGTTTCCTTCGAAGTTGTGGATGTAGAGGGGTAGATCTTTCTTCAACCTTTACTTATAACTGCTTTATTGTTATTTTCATGTACTTATTCCTTGAAATTCAGCACAGGAGAGCTGCTTCATACTGGACCTTCACCTTCTCCGCTACCAATACTTTTCAGTAATTTTGGGATTGAAAATTCAGGTGACTTTTGTGAATTGAATGTAACTGATGGCTTAGTGAAGCTTTCTGGTTATATTACCGGTCCTCGTGATATTTTCTCTCCGAAGGTATGTTCGGCTCACCTGTTCTTAACAGTGGTCATGTAATACATGTAATAGGATATGTATCCTGAAGGGCGGTTGCTTATGTGCAGGCAATCCAGTATGTATGTATCCAATTTTCCATGTTTATGGTCCCTTTCAAACCTATTAGTTGGTGGATATGTGGTTTTTGGAGCATGCGTTTTGTTGGTGTTATTTTTCTTAACCACATGCAGACATCAACTCGAGATTTATCTGCAAGGGGCCGATACATAAACTAGTGAATGAGTTGGCTACTAGGTTTGATTTATCAAACTCCTTGAAGCCTACCTGTTCCCAAAGTGAGAAGCAAAATAGGTGTCACATGTGTCCAACTTTCATTCTGAATCTAAACTGCCCAAGATCTTATTATGATATAGTTACTTCCGAGAGATCGAGGACCTCAGTTGAATTTCAGGTAATGTTTACTGGCATGATCATTAATTCTTAGATATAGCAGGATCTGAAATTTGGCCTTGCATTTCTACTGAAATCTGCCTGTTTCTTGCTTTCTGGAAAACTGTGAAATAGCATGCAGTTGAATTGCTTGTGCTGTTGGTTTTGATGCCAACATGTATTAGGAATGTAAACAGCAAAAATTTAGTTTTATTTGTGATTATCGTATCATAAGTGCCATTTTGTTTGGATATGGTATCTTGTTCTTCCATAATTTTACTGTTTTGATCAACTTGCAAAAATAGTGGCTGATTTACTGTCCAGGATTACACTGAGTTTAAACTCAAGCTTGTAGCAGTTGTAGACAACCTTTTTATGCAATCCAACTCCATAGACATGCTATTTGTCGATCTGCTCGTTGTGAATGGGTGAAATATTATTCTATGCTTCTCACCCTTAGCATTTATTTTTCGCCCATGTAAAATATCTTTGTGTTTTTTTTGTTTTTTTGTTGAGGAAATTTGTCCAGAGAAATATGCAAATGATATTTGTGTTTATTGTGTTTATTCAATTTTCTTCATCAGGATTGGGATCTGGTTCTTACTTTCATTGAGAATTGCGTCAAGCGTTTGTGGATTGAAAACATCTCTCATGGTAATGATCAACTTAGCTGATGAATACATGTTCTAAGATTTTCAGTAATTTTCAGTTCACATCTGCTGTCCGAAGTCCATCTGCCATGGCATTTCTAAGTCAATTTGCTTAATGTTGTCTCGTGAGTACTTACCTGGAATTAATCATATGGATCCTTCTTTATTTTATCCTCCCTCTCTCCAATGCATTATATGAGGGACCTCTGGGATCTTTTCCACAGTAACACCACAAAGTTTCAATTCTTTTTTGGTGAACTTATTTTAATGTGGTTTTAATATTAGTTGTCCTTCTAGATATATTATCACTTTGTCATTACCAGCCTAAATACTTGACATCATTCAGTGACTGTGCTATTCCCAAACCATCTAATGCTTGTGCAATCAACTTTGGTTGGTCATACCAACTCAGAATATATTAACATGTATCTCCCTGTCTTACTTTAAATCTGCTTTGACATTCTTATCTCAACCGATGTCATTGTATGTAAATGTTTTCTTCTCGATAGCATTATGTTATGTTTGGATTTCACATTACAATCTTTTAGCAGTTACTTTTTCGTGAAGGAAATTAGCAGTTGCTACAGTTCAAAGGCCCTACATAAGCCGATCAACTTACTCCTTAAAAGGATATATAATTATATATATATCTTTGACATTACGGATTATCTTAGGGGTGGGCGTACCCGAAATTTCACTATTTTTTTTTTTTGTTATATATATATATATGTACAAGTAGGACTGTCAATTAAGCCGGGCCTACCCGAAGCCCGATGGCTCAACCCGATTAAAATTGGCTCGAACCCGAATATATAAAAAGAATGTAAACCCGAAATTTTAATGTAAAAAAAGAAGTGATATACCAAATGGGTCGGGACGGGTTCCAAAAGACCCGACCCGAACGCCCAGCCCTAGATTATCTAGCTTAATTTATATAATAATTTTTCAAGCTTCGTTATAAATAGATATGAAACTTGGTTATTAGAGACTAAAGAATGTGATAAACTGTGAGCAATGTCTATCAAATCATTCCTTCTACTCTAGAGAGATGTACTAATACTTCGATTTCTTTTATTGCTCCTTTTTGGTTACTGATAAGATACGCCTGCCACTTGTGAAAGTGAAAGAAAGAGGTGCCGGAATCAGAACAGCCAAGCCGATTTAGATCTGAGCTCACCGCAGCTGAAGAAGCCATCTAAAAATTATGACAACGTTCCTGATTTGGAAGAGTGTTTATCTCCAATGGGAAAGCCGTCCAAAATTTCCAAGCTTAAGAAGCATCAAAGTGAGGCCGGTTTTTTATCTGATACTAGCAGCCATCTATCTCCTTGCAGGGTTTTCTCTCCTGAGCATCACCAAATTGTGGCATATACATCTAGTAAGCAAGAGGATGGCATATCATCTGCAGCACTTGTGGATATGTTACCGAAATTCAACGTCAACACATCAACGCGAAGTGGGGTCTCTGCTGATTATCTTGAATTCAGTGATGATGTACTTATTGACAAGGACCTGAAGAAATCATTTCTAAGGAGTTGCTCTTTTCAAAGGAGCTTGCATGACAAGACACCTAGTGATGAAAGATTGGGATTTGGAAGTGATGACTTCAGATTAACAAAAGAGTGGGCTAATTTTGATGATAGCATTGTAGATGAAGTCAAACAGGTCATCTGTGGAAGAGAAAAACATATTGATGCATCACCACCATTTCAACTTTCTCCGATAACTCAATTTGACAAGCGTGAAAGATCAGAATTTCCCTTGGTGGTAATTAGAAACAATCTGTCTGACTCCTATGAACAAGTTCAGAAACTTAGTTCCAGTCAGCAGTATTTCGCTCCTGTATGGTCTCCTATCTCAGAAGAGAAAATTGCTACTATTCAGGAGTATGATGTTATATATGAAAACTTGATTGAAAATCACCCTGAATTTGGTGAAGATACTATATACAAGTATTCTTCTCGGAGAGAACACAAAGATCGCATAGAAAGCAATTTAAATACAAAAGGGAGTTGGCAGCAGCAAAATGACTCCTTTTTGAACTTTTCCCCTTGTCCAAAGCTTTGCACTTATCCTAAGAGGGAAATTTTTGAATTCCGTTGGGGTGATTTTGAGAGTTCTCTCACTCCGAGTCCTTCCAAAAGACCGAGAGTAATAGACTGGTCACTTTTGCCCTGCTATGGTGAAGAAAGTCCTAAAAGTTACTCGATGCCATCATTGTATGACACTACCTCAATGGAGCCTGGATGTGGAAGACCCTATAGGAGGAATCAAGAGACAGTGTATATCAGAAAGAAAAGATCAATAAGAAGCAATTCAGCTCCTCCGTTCCACAAAGGCAAAAAGAGATATCTGAATTTGAGTGACTCTTCTGTTTTGTCTGAGAAAAGCAATATGCAGACTATCAGCAGAACACTTTTCTCAAAAGGTGCAAGTTTCTTAATTTAAATATAGCACTGGATGTATAGCAGGGAATGATTAACATTATATATTATGCAGAACCTAGCAACGCGAACCATGCACAACTTTATGCAAAAACTAGGAACTTGAAGAATCTCCCAAAATCGTCTGGTCAAAATCAACCATCTCCAAAGGGAAAATCGGTTGCAGATTGTTCATTTGCTGAAAGGTCTTGTATTCTTTTGACTTGTTCTAAATGTTTTAGATAAATTTTTAACTCGTACTAAATTTTGTTTTCCTAGCAGCCCGAGTTTCGGCAGATCACAAAAGGAGGACCAGTTCAACAAGAAGGAGTCAATGGAATGTAAGTTACACGCTGATGCCAAGAACAAGTAATTTTATATGGAGTACTTGCCAAGTGTGAGAAATTTCCACTTTTTCCTGGCATATTCCTTACTAATTATTTAACTTCTTTGAATTTACTTGATATTTTCCTTCCTAGATCACCTCCACTTTTACTTGACAAAATAAGGGGGGTGTCTGTGAGGTTCAAAAAGATATTAGTATGCATGATGCAGGCCTTGGAAATGATGATTTATACTTATATTTCTCAGGTTCAGAATTGAATAATATCAAGGGTTCCTTTGATTCTGAGGGAAAATGGCCGAGTCATTGTTCATTAACTGCAGTTAAGTACTACACAGACTATTGAATATGAGTTATTGGCGCAACCGATTGAATTATGATACATAAGTATTGGTGTCTGATTTCAGTAAAATTAAATTTATCATACTATGCAGGGCGGACATGCACCATGTATTAACAAAGATCAGGATACCATCCTTGACATCTCATCCAGCAAGTTGTACCTTCCCGGTGACTCCCTAGTTCCTACATCCATCGACAAGACTTCCCTTGAACATGCCAAAGTTCTCAATCAGGTTGATAAGAAATTCATTGCAGTTGTGGCTGGAAGAACCCTTGCTGTAATTGATCAGGTTATTGCCTTTTTTAACAACTGGAGAACATTCCCTCCTTTCAAATGTTTGCCCTTTTTGGTATCTAAAAGGTAATTTAGTTTAGTACTTGATCTGTACCAAAATACTCACCATATTATTTCCTCTTTTGGATGTCGAAAATTTTGAGCCTCTCTTAAAGATCCCCCTTCCCCACTCCCAACCCTGAAAAGTACTATTTAATAGTGTGACACGACACCATTAACTCCCAGCCATTACTTTTTAGGACAAAAAGTGTAAAGATACCTTGAACTTTTACTTTTTGACTCATTGTAAATCCTTGAGAAACCAAAAGGCGTGAAAATTTTTTGGCCCGGGAGTGTATATATCTGCACCTAGTATTTTACTTTCTGTTGCGAAGTAAAACTATGGGTCGGCGGGAGTCTATCTGTCCAAGCTTTTCTATTTAGTAGGATAACATGCCAAGATGTATATAAATACATGCTAATGAGCCCTGGCCTTCAATTGACAAAACTTGATGCCCCGATATTCATGGCAACTATGAGATCTTCTATGGATTCCTATGAAAACGTGGTTGCTTGTCTCATTTCATTTAGTTTATTTTCACTTGATGTGGTTTAAAGCATTGATGTACATGATCGCTTCACAGTGAAACAAGTGTACAAAGTAAGTGATTAAGGAGCTCAGTTCTTGGGATTTTTGCAATTTTAATATTTAGACTCTGTTATCTTTCATGAGAGATTCGTGGAAGTCCTAGGAGAGATTTAACGTATTTGTTACAGCTTTAAGAGATTCAGTAATCACATGATTTTACTTAAATCTTTTCATTGCTCTTGTATTCCTTTTTTTTCCTTTTTTTCTTTTTTGTAATGTTTCCAGCCTCTTTTACTCTATATCTTGGATAACATCTAAATTCGAAGTATTACATCACGGCCTTTTCTCTTTTGCCGGACAGCAATTAAATTGAGCTCAACACCTGCATTTATGCAAATGCTCATGCAAGATTACATGCTTGAAAATGAATTTAAATGGCTTTGAAAATTATAATTGATTTTACTCTTTGGTGGCTGTTTCAGCATGCTGCAGATGAAAGGATTAGACTTGAAGAACTACGTCACAAGGTACACCTTCATCCAGTTTTGGTGGTAAACGATTTTTCATTTGCCAATGAATTGGATCCAAAAATGTTGTCTAGTGTGATTTACTTGTCTAGTGAAAACATTAGGTATTGTCTGGAGAATTGAAGAAAATCACCTATCTGGATGATGAAAAGGAATTGGTATGTATACTTTTTATCTCGTGCTGGAATCATTCTATTTTTTTGTAGCTCAAACTTGTCATTTTCTAGAAATGCTTTCGATCTTTCCAACTTCGTATTCAGGTCTTGCCTGAAATCGGTTATCAGTTACTGCATAATTATGCTGAACAAATTCAGTCTTGGGGTTGGATCTGCAACATTCATTCCCAGAACACAAGTTCTTTCATGAAGTAATTGTTTATACTTGAGCAAATGTTTCATATTTATAACTTGCACGCAGCCTCTATAATTGCATTGTTTGTTTATAATTTGTCCTGGAATAGGCTATGCTCATCTTATTTTGGCATTTGCATGCAGAAATTTAGATTTTCTACACAGGCAGCCAACTGTCGTCAAACTTCTTGCGGTAAGTTTTGACTACTGAAAGTACTTCATATTTAGCTAAATCTATCAGCATCCTTTCATCTTATATATACTTTATTTCATCATTTCATAGCCTGATTATATTTCCACTTCTACCCTTTTAACCATGGTTATTCCTGCTCTCCTTCCGATGTAAGTGAGCCTGTGTCCATATTTTACCACTACACGTTTTGGCCATAACTAGTTGTTATAGATCTTGTAGTACTTACTCGTCTTTCACTGAATTCAACAAGACAAATTTCTATCAATTGGTGGGAGCTAGCTTCTATATTTTTCATTAGCAATTTTACTGAAAAGCGACATCTTGTCCATAATTTCAGGTACCTTGCATTTTGGGTGTCAATTTAACAGATACTGATCTCCTAGAATTCCTTCAACAAGTAATTATTTTTTGGATTTTTACCTAAATTTCTTTATATACTTCAGTATTTGTTGTTGTTGACTCGCACTTCACTTTAATCCTGCAGCTTGCCGATACAGATGGGTCGTCAACCATACCTCCATCTGTTCATTATATCCTCAATAACAAAGCATGCAGGGGTACATTCCTACATCTTTAGTACTAACTAACTCAGGGTCCCAAAACCTATTAGTCTTAGAGCATTTAAATGGAGAAAAATAAAGATATGGTTGGGAAGTGAGCGAGTGGAGTAGTGAAAAAAATAGGAAAACTAGGTTCTGACTTATAGATATTCGTAATGTAGGTGCAATTATGTTTGGAGACGCATTACTTGCTTCAGAGTGTTCCCTCCTTGTCGAAGAGCTGAAAAGAACATCACAATGTTTCCAGGTGAACCAATGATAATTAAGAAATTAAAGATTTTTTCTTCTAAATTCGATTCCGTTTTCACTTCATATTCTTCTACCAGTGTGCTCATGGGCGACCAACAACAGTTCCTCTTGTCAACTTGGATGTCTTGCATAAAAAGATTGGCAAACTTGCTTCACACAAGTCATGGCATGGGTTACATCAGCATGGGCTCAAATTAGAGCGTACTTTCCAGCGTCTAAGTTCTGCATTATGTTAGTTTGGACGTCCAATATGTCAACCGCGGAAAGAATGCAGTCAAGTACTCTGTATGGCATGTGGTCAGACGAGCGTGTGAAGTATACAATACTTAACTGGTACTCTGATCATTTAGAGCTCTACTGAAGGCGTATGATATTGTTTAGGGCTATTTGCAGCAAATATATAGAAATCATTGTTTAGCAGAAGCAACAGTAGAAGCGTTACTTAGCTTTCACACACATGTAGATAAAAGCTGGTGAGTTTTCATCTAGCCCATAATCTTGTGCTTGTGTATCGGAATCGCTAGTTAAGTTTTTTGAATAATTCGATTTCCATTTCTTTTTTTTTTTTGTGTGTGTGTGGAACAGGGTATTTTTTGAGATTTACTTTAATCATAAAAGTATTTTTTGGTTAATCTGCAATATATGTTCGAAGTTGTAATCCAACGTCTTTGCTTAGTGCCTTGGAGCGTGTGCTCTGTTATGAATTTCTAACTAATTGTTAATATCCGCATAGAGGCTCTTTTACATAAGGCCATATCTTGCCATTGATTAAATTTGTTTGAAATTTTCCAGTATATCATACTATCTCACATGTTTGTTACACGATAAAGCTCTCGTGTAGCAACAAATAATTACCGACTAAGCCCATCAAATTACACACATACTCATTGCTGTTTTGCCCTATAAGTTCGAGTCCCTGTTAAATTTGAGTTTCTTAGCTCCTTCCATTTTAAAGAAGTTTGACAAGAGAAAAATTACAAATGAACAATTGCGTCCGGCTTGGCCGCCCACCTTGCCGGCAGTCCCATAATGTCCCTTCCGGCCCTTGCCGCGATCAAATGCCTTGTCCGCTTGGCCCCCATATTTTGGTTAAATAAAAGTAAAATTACACCTTGTTCATAACATAGAAAGCAAAATCTCAAATTATAAAATTTTCTCAGTTAATCTTACAATTTCCCAGGCCAACTCGTTCCAGTTGCACCTCACACCCAAGTTAACAAGGTCGTTGAATTCTCTTTAACAATATTGTGATTTAAGATTTTTATAAAAGCAATAGAATGAGTAGAAAATAACATTCCTACAGAATTAACCCAAAAAAATACCATATGCAGCTTATGGTAAAAAGCAAGCAAATATAGATGCCTGCCTTCTTTTCCTTATGACATCAAAATGAGTAAAGTCCTCCATATATCAATGGAGAATACCAGGGTCCTTCAATCTTGTAAGACAATGAATCAGTATTCAAAGGATTTACCCCCAAAAAAACGCAAATGGGATCATAAATATGGACCAAAATAGACACCAAGATTTTCAACTTGATATGGCTTTAACTGCTTTTTCAGCTGCATCGTCCAAATCTTCAGCAGTAATCAACGTCATCCCACTTTCCTGTAAAACACATTTTTTTTTGGCATAAAAACAAAAAATTATTGTTTACATTATTATACCAATTCCCTACGGAATGTAATTTCAAAATTCACCTTCAGAATTCTCTTTCCCTGGTCAACATTGGTGCCTTCAAGACGGACAATTACAGGTACTTTCAGTTGAACCTTGAAAAAAAGCCAAAAAAAAGGTACATGTATCTCATCAAAGACATAATTACCAAAATTCAATAAAACAATAACATAAACCAAATTATGCAACCAGTATCATGTTTCTTGCTACTTCAGCTCTAGGGTTTAATTATTATTTTCAGATGTAACGTTGCTAAAAAGGCAAAAGATTAAAATGAGTAAGGCAATGCAAGCCTTTACCTGTTTAGCAGCATTGACAATGCCACTGGCTATAACATCGCACTTCATTATTCCTCCAAAAATGTTGACCAGAATAGCCTTCACTTTCTCATCTGACGTCAAAATCTTGAAAGCCTCCACAACCTTTTCAAAATATAGTAAAGATAAGTGCAATAATTATAGCACATCCCAATAAGCTGTCAAATAAATTTATGTTCAAAATCCTGAAACCATATAGGCATGATTAGAATACTTGCACACTCCAACTTTTACAATCAAAGATGCACATATACTTGCACTCCTCAAATGCAAAAGAAACCTACTACAGTGAGACTAAGAAAACAATTGGATGTTCACCTGTCCTTCGGAAGCATTCCCACCAACATCAAGGAAATTGGCAGGAGTACCTCCGTGTAGCTTAATAATATCCATAGTGGCCATGGCCAATCCAGCACCGTTAACCATACAACCAATTTCTCCATCTAAACCGATGTAATTCAAGTCAGCCTTTGCTGCAGCAACCTGAATTATTTTAACAATGCAATGATTAAATGATGATTTATTAGTCTCCAAATTACTCACTTATCGACTATCGAGGACCACAAACAGAGGAAGTTTGCAGAAGCAATACCTCACGAGGATCCTCTTGTGTAGGATCTCGAAGAGAAAATATTTCTTTCTGACGAAAAGCGGCATTATCATCAAAGTTGAGTTTTGCATCAGCAGCTACCAGCTGGTTATCAGCAGTCTCAGCAATAGGATTGATCTATCAAAAAAGCTCAAATTCACTTAAAGAGGAAGTTGATGCGAATTATTGACTCAGAGACCTAAAACAATCTTTTTTTAAAGGTAAAAATCGACATTTTATAAAAAGGAACCAACAAGGGTGCCTCACATCAACACCAAAAGATCTTAGCTATCTATACATGAGTGTACATCATTTAACAAGTCAGTTAACTATATGTAGCAATTCGGAACCTAAAAACATCTGATAACAAAATTATTTTTAGTGGAAATACAAATTAATTCAAATCACCTCTAACATTGTGCAGTCAGATTTGATGAAAAGGTCATACAGCTTCTTCACTTGTTCAATTGAAGCATTTCTATCAGCCACCATGGGGGACAAACCATCAACAACCTTGGCAGCATCCTCATCAGTAATTCCTGTGAAAACATCAATTGGTACCTAGCTCAAGAAGGATATAGAACATTTCAATTAGTAAAATTGCATTAGAGAATAAAAGAAAAGCTTATGCAACACAATAAGATATCAAACTACAGGGATAAAAGAAACCTTTATAATTAATTCTGGATGTTCTTCGGCAAGATCCTCAATACTGGTTCCTCCCTTTTTACAAGCGATAATAAGCTGCAAAAAATCTAGGTTAATCTACTGGTCGGCCGTTAAATAAATTCAATAAGAATGTAAGTTTAACTATATAAGCAACTAAAAAGGTCAGACTCTTTTATATACTAAATCAGATTTCAATTCAAACCCTTTTCATACTGTTTCTGTAATTCAGTTTCTTATTCTACATTCTGATTATATATAATCACTCAAGGAAAATTGATTAGTTTATTCAATTATATTCATTTCAATTACTTAGAAGTTTCAAATCAAGTTACTGAATGTGTTAAAAATCAAATTGAAATACTATTATTTATTTCATAATTAAGTTTCTACTCCACTACTTTGTTTTGTTAAAACTTTCTGAATATAGTAATATATACTATATTGGTTTTGTAAACTATACTTACTTATTGTTATAGTTATTATAAGACGAGTATATTTCTAATACACAGATTGTTAAACACCAACAATCTAACATTTTTATCTTATATTCCAACCATTACACCCCTACCCCCAACAGGAAGGTACTATATGAACTAAATATTATAGACGGTTATAAAAACTCCTCACACATAAAATTCCCCACTACCTAACTTGTTGGTACATTTCTTTGTCATAATCTTTATTTTTTAACCAGCCAGGTAAAGTCGAGATCTTATTTCCTAGGAGATGAAATATGTTTAGCTCGTAGGTTCACTCCTGAGTTCAGACAAAAACTGCACCTTAACCCATCTTGATGCAAGCCAGTAATCATGGATTTACAAACTATTCATCATAAAGAGCAAAATATTTGGATCCAAAGCTGCTTTGTTTATCAAGTACACAACCGAGGTGTCTTTTTACATTCAAGCAGCCTTGACATAAAATTATTTATCCAGGTAGTGGTTTTAAAAAGAACCAAAATAGTATCTATAAGTGGGGCTGTTAATGGGTCTCGTTTAAAACCAAATAGTATTCGAATTCGATCCAACTACTCAGTTAATTTAAACAGTTGAATGTTCAATGAATTCAGTCCAATTAAAAAGATCTGCAATCCAAAGTTAAATGGAAAAATTATGGCCAGCGCACTTTAGTTTCCATGATAATATTTGATACCTAAGTAGAAACAGCCAAGGGAGGCACTATAACTGCATTCAGATTAAGTCATTTTGCTTTATGCACAGAAAAATGGACATTGGCAGTTATTTAGTGAGAATCTATCAATGACTTCTTAAACCAATAACTGCAACAAGGAATCAATCCAAACAATGTAGCAGTTAGAATATGTGAGATGAAATATCATTTGGCTACTAGATGGGATAGCAAGTCCTACAATTTCACTATCTAGTTACATGACACAACATAGGATGCTAGAAAATTCAAGTAATAGTCTCTGTTAAATTAAATTCTAATCAATAAGCCAATGAACAACTCCCAAGAGTGTATAGCAGTCTTTCAGACAGTACATCAAAAAGGATCAACACAGAAACAGACGAAGAACTAAAACAGTATATGTAGTAAATAATGGAACAACTGAAAACTGAGGGTAAAAAAGACTTTGTTCAACAATATTCATACAGTAATATGAACATTTATACATATACAGTAATATGAACATTTAAGCAATTATCGTTGGGAACTTACAGGACCAGCAGATTTACGATCGAGGGTGATAGCAAAGTACATCTCATTGACAAGCGATAACTTCTCACACAAATAAACCTGCAACCAGAGTATGACACCATGGCGTTTCATGTAAAATCATTTAAGCAAATAATGAAGTTGAACTAGATACTAATGAATAAAGCAGCAAGGGTTAACTAGGTGAAGAAAGGGAAAGTCATTAAAATTGCAGCAAATTATAAACTAAATGCTGAGCATCTGGAAGTATACCTTTCCCAACTACATCCTCAAATTATGTGATTTAATGATAATGAACAAAGCAAAGATTAGAACAAATGCATGTGAACAAATTCATGCAGGTCAAATTAATCAATATAATTACAGTTGAGGAAACTAGAAGCTGAAAAACATCTCATGCTAACCCATCTAAAATTCCTTGGCAAACAAACCACACTTAACACTATGATTTTCATTGAAAACCTTGACAGTCCTTTTCGTGGGAGTAAGTTGGGTTGACAGCTGGATCGAAATCAGATAACAGTTGATAAACAGAGTCTGAGAGTCCTGCTGAAAGAATGCGGAGTCCAAAACCAAATAGGTCAAGTTGGAGACTAATTTAAAGGCATGTCAGTGCCTCCTACAAATCCACTATGGTCCATCAACTTTCAAAAACTAAGAAGTATTCCATTACTGCAATGCCAATGAACCAATCTAAAGCAAGGTCCCAGAAAGTTGCTTTTCTGATGTACAATATATCTTATCAGTAATGGAAGGTATGATTAGACAGTGGGCACCTGCTAAACACTATAAAAGGAGGCACATTACTTTTACATTGATTCGTGTCAGAAAGTCTTAAGAGGGAAAGGTCATGTTTGCTTAGTCAATAAAATAATTATGATCACAAAAACATTTTTTGACATTTTGTTCATTCTTTATTCTTGAAGGAGACAATAGCACAAATCAGATACTATCGTTAACAGGAAACACCCTTTCAACAGTTAGGATGTGAATTTTACATTTTTACTACAACCAGTGATGCTTATGATTGTAATCTAACCCTAGTCTTATAAGAAATGGTGACAGAAGTATAGGATCGGAGCTACTTAACACTGCAAAACATGATGTGCATATCTGACAATTGGTTGCCTAGAATATTTATGCATGTTATAGAATATATGGACCCACATCTATACCAATTTGTAATGAAAAAATACAATATAAAATTCCATACTTTGCTGACAACTTTTCCTTGGGGCCCAGTTTGCTTAGTAACAAGTGTTTGTCCGAGCATTTTCCCTGAAATAACACAAAACTAACTTGAGAGTTTAAATAAGTTATGTCACGTATATAACTCCCCCCCAAGCTAATTAAATATATTCTGACAGCCGAACTCTGGTCTGATTTTTAAATTATTAATTTCCCTTTAATACCGGAATGTAGGGGTTCATATTAAAAAATGAGGTGGGAGTGAAGAGGGTGGTCGAACTGGAATGGTAGATAATTTTTATTTATCCAAAATAAGAGATCCCCATAGTTTAACAAGTTGGAGAAGAATAAGATTTAGAAATGCGAGCAGTTAAATCTTGAAAATTGATATATTGCAAAATGTGTAATATCCAGCATACCAGCTATCTCCTCAACCTGATCAGCCTTAACAATATGAACTCCTCCCTTGAGACCGCTCTTGAATGTTCCCAAACCTCGGCCACCGGCAAGGATTTGTGACTTCACCACCACCTACATCATCCATAATACAGCCATTCACCATCATTATTTCCAAGAATCACAAACCAAAGGAAGAAATTCCCCACGCCTCGCTACCCAACCCAAAAAAAATCAACGAAAATTGATCTGTCAGCATTACCTCACTTTTGTTGGGGAATACATCATGCATCGCCTTCTTGACTTCATCAAGTGAACCAACTGCGACACCTTTCGGAACATTGATTCCATGTTTGCTCATCAACTCAGCTCCCTGAAATAAGTAAGCAGAATATTCTAAAAGATGACACATCGAGAAATTAAGCTTGACCTACAAAGGGTAAATTCGGATTTTTTTCCTCATTTATTCACTAATCTAGCACACATCATGAATAGGGGTGTAAACGAGCCGAGTAGTTTCGAATGACACATTAATCAACCTTGGTTTGAATTGTATATCAAGATTCATATTGTGTTTGAACTTGATTTGATTTTATTTGATTTTTTAAAGAACGAGCTCGAGAATTGAGTAGCTTCATATTTTTGTATGTAATTTATCAATTTTTAGCTATTCGAGTCGGGCCAAATAATGTTTTACAGGTTTGTTTGATATGTATGAAGAACCGAGCTCATAGCTATAGAAGGAGCTCGAGTCTACTATTGAGTTGCATGGTTTGATTTTTAGTTCTAATCATGATACTCACTCCCCAAAAAACTGAATTAACCTGAATCTCATTCTAATTTATATTTTAAATTAAGTTCCCAATCAGCAACACAAATTTAAAACATTAATTTACATAGATCAATCTCGAAACATCACTAACCCTAAATAAGAGAGTGAATGGGAATCGATACCTGATATTCGTGGATGTTGAGGCGGCGGAGCTGTTGTTGTTGCCATTTTCCGGCAACAGATAGAGCGCGACTGGATAGTTTCCCGACCAATCCTCTCACCATATTTATCTAGATTTTCTGCTTTCTTATTATGAGATTTGTTTGCCGAAGATCGAACTGCAATATAGAAATTTTAGACAACTACAACGATATAACAAATTTACAAAGTAACTAGAGAAACCCTAAAGGCGTACCCTAAACTTCTGATTCCGTCTCGTGCAATTGTCTTTTGCAGTTTTTGGTCTTTGACCCCTCGCTCTCGCAGCAGTAATTGTGAAATGCTTTTTTTTTTTTTTTTTTTTTTTTATGATCTCTTTGTATTTTAATAGTTGTTCAATTCTTAGTCCTTGTACTTCAAAAATTTCTTAATCATCCTCCAAATTTTTGGGATGTGAATAAAGATGGATTATTTGCACTTACACCCCTTAACCTATTCTTATTAGACAATTATCTATAAAACTTTTTATTTTTGATAATTTCACCTATTCTGTTAACAAATATTCAATTTCAATAATTAATTGTCTAGTTTACACTTCCCCTTAACGACACCAATTGAATTGATTTTTTTTTACTACTTGAATTGATTATAGTAATATGAATTTGAAAACATTGAATATTATTTTTCTGCTTAAGAAAATCACACAAACATAAGCTAATTTCTTACATGATTCTAACTCAAAAATTGAGACAATGGCATATAAAAAATTCTATATATGAAAATGATAACCAGGTCGTCAAAATAAAAACATCATACGCAATAACACTACAACTAATATTTTCAATAATTGGTCCTACTGTATATGATGTTTTCAATGAAAATGTAACAAACGCATCAGAATAGTAGCATGTTGAAAATATTTATGATAGTGCTATTACCTATTATGTTTTTATTTTGAAACCTTGTTTACAATTTTCATATGTAGTCTTCTCAACATCAGTTACAAATTAACTTTTTTTTTTTAATTACATTGTAACATGTTTTTATAACATTCTTCTATAATCCTTCTTTCGACAAAAGCAAATACCACAAATATTATGAATAAAACATCTGATAATAAAAGCAAATTTTTTTTTGCACCAAACTCCCTTGTACTATAAAAAAAAAAATCCTGTATAAAATATTCAATCAGTCTCCTTCTGTCATGTTTCTAACCTGTGTGTTTTTCATGCGAACAATATGCATTTTTTTGTTTTTTGCATAATTTTTTCAGCCAAATTCGCACAAAACTCCAATAAGGGGGCAATTTAGGCGATTCAATTAAAAATTAACGGTATTAGTAACTAATGTAAAATCGGAGATTGAGTGTTTTATGCAGATACTTTGAAAATACGACGGTGTTTGGTGTGAAAAAAAATTCACAGAATAGTTTTATGCAGATTCCACATAACACAGGATAGTATCGTGCATTTTCCCCAAAATATGAAGAGATCATAAACTCTACAAGTACTTTCCATTCTTCAAGAACTCTCCTATCTTATGAGAAATACAATAAGCAGTTGATTGGATAGTGATCATTGGATTAACACCAATGGCAGTAGGGAGTACACTTCCATCACAAACAAACAGTCCCTTAGCTTCCCAACATTCTCCATACTCATCAACTGCCCCGTCTTCCTCATTACTTCCCATCCTACAACTTCCCATCTGATGTGCGGAACAATATATAGTCCAATACTCTGATCTAGACCTCGGCCCTCCAACCGCAGCTACCGTGTCAATAAACTCTTCCAGATCCTCATTCTTAGTCCCTTTGCATATAATCTTTTGCCCATCACTCCTAAAAGTCCCCACTTCAACAGCTCCAGCTCCGATTAGTATCCACAAAGCTCGTCTCAATCCCGTTTTCAGATTCTCTTTATCGACTTCGGTCAATCTATAGTTAACACATCCTTGTTTTCTCACTTCACCAAAGCCTTGATCTTTGACTAAAGCAAATAAAACCGCAGTTCTCGAGTATTTCATCATTTTTTCATTCATGTCTTGCCTTGAAACCCAAGGGGATAAGGCCGCGAATGAAGCGGGCCCGAGTGCGGCAACTTCTACTATAGCTTGAGTGTTTGACTCTTTAGATTGGACTTTATGAAGGGAAGTGATAATCCCACCTTCAAAACTTTTACCTTTGAATTCGACCAATGATTCAGGGAAGTAACCCCAAACTAGTAAAGCGGGATGGAGGTGTAGATTGGTACCGATATTTTGGTTCTTTAAACCGCTAGATATAAGTAAAGGAGGTGTTAAGAGAGACCCACAAGCTGAAATTGTCACACGAGCTTTGATCCTAAGCTTCTTTTTTCCAATATAAGCAATTACTCCAAGGCATTTATTTCTCGATTTTTCGTTATTGTCATTCACGAGTATGAAAGATTCCGCTTTACACTCCGATAAAATTACAGCACCGTTATTTACGGCATCGACTAACCAAGTTGTATCGATACCCTTTTTATCCCCTCTTCTACATCCATAACAGCAAGAGCCACAGTAATGATTTTCCGAACTGTTTCTTGGTACAGGCTCGACTTTAAGGCCAAGATTCTCACAACCTTTCCGAAGAACTTGGTTCTGAAATCCTTCTTCTGTACATTTTTCCGTTACACCAATCCTACGACAAACAGCATCCATGGCAGATTGGTATTCGGTTTTACCAAAGAAGGGAATTTCATTAACCGTCGACCATTCTTTGAGGACGCGATCTGGTGTTTTGATGCAGGCAGACCAATTTACGGAAGAACCACCCCCAACCGTTGATCCAGCCAAGATCATTACTTTACCATCTTGTGTAGTTAGCATCCCACCGGACTCGTATAGTTTGGATAGAGAAGGTCCTTCTAGACCCGAATAATCTTCGGGCACAAAGTAATGACCTTTTTCAAGAATGAGAACTTTGTAGCCTGATTTCGATAGCACCGCTCCAGCTACACCTCCTCCGCAACCAGATCCAACAATCACTACATCACATTTGATGTTATACATATTGTCATCCGAATCATCTATCACATTTATACCTTTTTCAATGAGGGATTTTTTAAGTGATGATTCATCTTTATTCATGATCTCGATTATACCCTTTTCAAGTGGCCTTTTTGTTTCGGTTTCTGTCGAAGTTTCAGTGACTTCTACCTCGTATCCGATAGCTTCCCATGCTGGATTGCTTGAATTCTCATCGGTCTGCAGCAGATCAAGAAAAGACATTTGATATGTTAGACATATAGAACTTAAGTTTAATTTAATCAAATGAAGAACATAGGTGAATCTTGAGGTAAGTGAGTATTACCAAGGAGAAAAAGATTAAGAAACAAACGGTTTTCAGTAAAAGGAAGGCGATTTTGAGAGGGATAAGAAGAGTTTCTCTGGACCATTTCTGTAGAATAGCTTCTCTTTTCTTCAAGGACAATTCAGAAAATCTATGCACAAATGGCCATTTCCAATCCAAACAAATACACCCACAAAGCAGAAGTGTTCCCACTCTGCTTGAGAGAAGCTTTAACACTATCCTCACTATTGACACAGCTTTAGACATCCCCCTTTTCACAATTCTCTCTGCTACCTATTAATCACACACAAAAATACTAAAAACTAAAACAAAAATGAAATACTCAAAATATGATGACATAAAGAATGAATGGAGGAATGAGATATACAAAAATGATTACCTCATCAAGGCCTGAAGAGATATAGAAGAAGTAATAAGCCTGGTTATATGATTCTTGATCAAGTGTGAGTGGAGGAATGAGAGTTTGACAGATGGCAGCAAGTGATTGCATCTGAGAAGAAGAGAAGCCATGGCTGTAGCTTGAGCAGTCCTCTTTTCTACAGCCTCCCTTCAACAATGGATGAGGCCCTTTCGACCTCATGACTTAATCCTCTCTTTTCAACTTACATTGCGTTTAGTTTACTTATATTATATATTAGGTCATTCTGTTATTGGACTTCTGCAGTAACAATCAAGACTAGGTTGTAATATTAATACTAAGGATTAGTAGTAACAATCAAGACTAGGTTGTAATATTAATACTAAGGATTAGTTTACTTGAATCCTAGGTTGCACGGATACTCCAAAATTATACACCGTGCAGTATCGTATGCGTATTAGATACTCGTATCGGATACAAAGGAAGGCATATCAGAAACACCCATAATACTCGAGAGCATGTATTTCTACAAATAATTTCTAGATTTTATATATTATCAAAGTAAATCTACATAAAATGCTTGAAAATCTGTATAGGACCAAAGACTTTGCCTATTATATTAATACTATGGTTTTACTTGAACACTTATATAAGAGGTATAGATAGGATTATTTATTTTAATATAGAATAACAAGTGAACTAAATATATATTACATAATTTTTTTAAGACATTTTTAAATACACAGACACGTATTTTTGCCGTATCGAATCCTATAAATTTTAAAAATCCGTATTCTCGTACTCATATCGTATTATACCGCATCGACGTATCCGTATCCGTGCAATCCAACTTGAATCATTCGTAAATATGAAAAGCACATTTGGCAGTAGCGTAACGTGCCTGTTCTGTACTCTTGTGATTGGAATTTTCGGTGGGGACATTTCCGTTAAGCACTATTCCAACTTTTTAAAATTTAAATTAAATAAATGCACCCAATATAAGTTATATATCGGGTTGAGTAACAAGTTTGTGACCATTGGTTGTGGATTAAATATAGGATATTGTTATAACAATCTCGTACTTATTCGGGATCCGGTAATTAAAAATGAATTAATTATATAAATAAAGTTAATTTGAATAATTAAAATTTAATTTGTTGAGAAATATCAAGGCTATGCTTAGTTCTTGAATTTCAGAGAATTTTAGTAAGTGAAGAAAAATAGTATAATTGCATAAAATAATGGAATAATATGCTACCTTTTATTCATTTTAGCTACTAATATATAATACAAAAAACTGAAATGTACTAATAGATTAATTAGAACATTTTTAGATACCGTTTTCACCCAATCCAATATATTCATCCCCCCAATATGATAAATTATACTAAAGACAATTCAATTACAAAAGACAAATATATCATATAATTATTCAATCATAAAAAGAAAATAGACAATAATTTAATACTCTAGAACCGTATTTACTGTACCCTGTACCAATTACAGTTATCTGGCCTTTCTAGAACCGTATTTAATGTAATCTGCACCAATCACATCTATTCCATTCACGGGTGTCACCAAAAACATAACTATTTTTGGGGGTACAAAATAACGTGATACCTGATCACTTTCAGTAGAATTAAAGCAACAAGAAAGAAAGAAAGAAGTAAGCATTTCAAATTTTAACAAATAAATTTTTGAAACTATGTCAATTCTCAAACAAAATAAGATAAACAATATGTAATCAACTATATCGTCCGATGAATTTTGGTTGAAGAATCAACATCTATTTACTGAACAAATTATATATCATTCCCCAGATCATGCTTTTGCCGATTTATTGACAACGCAGTATAAAGTATAAACAATCAGTAATTTCATGAGCACCTAAAAAGCATAAATACAACTCAATATTGCCCCCCCACGTACCAAGTTCCCAACTCCTACAATAAAAAAAGGACATTGAATTAGAGACCAGGATGTCTTAAGCACGTACCAAGTGTGTTGTTTAATGTACTTTTGGGACAAGCAATCATGGATCTGATCCCATTCCATGATGTTCCTTGTAGTGAATGTTCTTTCCAAGTTCTGCCGAGTCCCAGAGAGAATACTCCACGACGACACAAAAAAGGCTTACTGATTGAACAAGCAGTCGATAAACCGGGATTCTTCTCATAGAAATTTTGCATTGAATTAAAATTTATTCTTTGAAGAAGCATAGCTTCACTGCGTAGAGAATTCACGCCTTGAGAAGTACCGACTGCTAGTTGCTCTGAACCTATAGCATGGAAAATAAATGATTGGCAGTTGTTGGCTGAAAATGTTATCGTGCTATGAGTACTTGTGATCAGTAAAGAATATGCAACATATTACATTAAAAATTAAAAAGTAAGAAGGAAAAGCTTGAATTAGGGGAGCACCTAGATCGACTTCCACCTTGCCGTCTTTACACCTCTCGAGAATTAGTAGCTGACCTCTCAGATGCAAAATCTGTCACATCAAAAGAATTAATGAGCTATACTTTTCAAGAAAAGTCAAATTATGTGTAAGTGGTGAACCTAGTTCATACAAGGGGAGGATAACATTGGAGAATAAATTCATATACCTCTTCTTGAAGTAAAGGAGGGAGAGACTCTATTGAAACTAAGCCATGTATTTCATGCAAAACCTCTTTGTCTTTGATACCGGACCATGTTTCCGTGGGCAATGCAAGTAAAAGTGCTGTTAAGATGTCATTACTTGCTGGCTGCATACCAGAGTAGCCACATGAGCCAAAATTGCAGCACCGAGGCTCTGCTTGAGATGAAGGGACTAATATATCAACTCCTTGCTCTACTTTGCCATTAACAACTGTCTCAGAGCCTACTGTAATAGGCTTGTCAATATTTGTAGCCCTGTAACATCTAACAGATGTCTCATGGCAGCAAAACCTACCTAACGAGCCAGAATTGCTAGTGAATACCCCAGCCCCTAGGCAGCATATACTAGCTGCAATATTAGGCAAACTTTCTTGAAGAACCGAAATTTGTTTAATCTCTGAAGACAAAATATCAGTCACATGCTTGTAAAGGCCAGTTTCTTGGACTTGTTTCAGCAACTCCTCCTGAAAAATTAGTGAGTTCTAGCAAATTCAGTGGAACTTTAAAAACCCTACAGTGTATATGGATCAGAGTCAGATCTATATGTGCATGCATAATCTACGGCATTCCTTTTAACCTTGATAGCAAGCTTTCCTCTCTCTTCTTGACCTTGATCAACATCCTCTTTTCTACAAACCTCAGCCACCGACTTAATGAATTCAGCAAAATCCGATGGCAGAGACATTAAGAGAGTTGAGATGACATTCTTTACATCCTTCATATTATCTGAACTTAATAGCACCGGAACATCGACCATCAAATATTTTGCAGTTGTTTTCCAACTCTCATGTTTGCAGGTCTGAAAAAACAGTTGAATATAAAGTTGATTTGAGCTGCCTAAGGAGTAATTTTTGTTTTATTCCATATTTTTACTAGCAAATTGAACATACTTAAATCCACAGCCAAAGTAGATCAAAGCAACGAAGACACTTGATTTTACACTGAAATCCTCCATAATTAGTTGTGGTTCAGCTCAAGACCAGACTATTACAGAATAATATCATGGAAAGAACATGATTGGCTTGTAAAATATAATTAATACAGACAAGGTGTTTCGATATTATACAACACGCGGAATAACTTAGAGGAAATTCCTGTCTTAGTCAGTAGCACATAATAATCAAGAATCAAAATATGCTATTGTGAAGGGAAATAAACTACTTCTCACCATATTCTTGGAAAACATATAAAAGAGAACACCGCAAGCTTAATTCTATAAAAAGGTGAACTGGTGCAAATTTTAGCGTACCAAATCATACTTGAGTGTTCCTTAAATGACCATTCACTTTCATATGTATAATTTTATTAACTAAGCTAGCAAGTCTTATTTGGCTGTTTTCACAAGCGGCTAAGAGTGCAGTTCTTTAAAAGAAGGACAATATAGGAAATACTTCTAAGAAAGAAAAGAAAAATTCTTGCTTAAGAACCCAAAATGAATAATCAGTTTATGTCCACAAACTAATTATGTAACAAGAAAGTAAGGATTCCAGTCTTTTCCTCAATATTCTCACCAACACGATAGACAAATATGTCTAAACCACAATCTCCCTGCTCAATATTTTGCTTAGCATGGACATGAGATATTTGGATCATACCAGGGTATAAAGCAATGCTGGTGATCTCTGACGTCTGGACACGAGCATGAACCTGAAAATCATCAAAGACCAAAGACATTGGTGAAATACACAGAGGCATTTAACATCCAATACATTAGCTTTCTGTAATGCATTGCTTACATGTAATTAAAGCAAAATCAAGTAACTCATGGACAAAGTATTGAAAGAAAAATTGGATGCACAATATGGCAAAAATCTAGTAACATGCGAATAAACCGACATGATTTCAGAAGGGGATTCAGAATAGCAGCAGGTGCATTCAGCTCTGTTATTTACTTTAATTTCTTCTCCTACTTCACAAAAAATGCAAGGAGATGAAAGTGAATGTACCTTGCTCTTTAAGAACTTCCAGTAAGAATGAAGGTTAACCCAGCAAATTAAGTTCAATATCGGAAATTTTTACCAACATACAAATAACAAAATATGACCAGACTACGTCACCCATACCAAAGAAGATGCAATGTCATTGTGTTTCCTATAGTGCAAAAAACTTCTATTTGATAAATTTATAGTTCAAAATGCAGCTGCACAGGCATGTTTGTTTTTCCAAATTTACTCTCTCCGCACCCATCAAATCTTGAAGGCAAGGGATTATAAATAGGCAAATGATTGATTTTAAGCATAATATGCAAATAATTCCATAAGGTAATCATATATATATATATAAGAACAAATACACATGGAAATGCAGGTATACATACCCTCGGCGTAGTCCAGTTGCTTCATCAACAGTTCCCATAGCTTCCCAAAGAAGGGTTAGCGGAACCCAGTGGGGAGGATATTTAAACCTCGCAACATCTAGAATCAATGTCATATCCCTTTCAGCATGATATCCACCAATTGGTGAAAAATGACCTGTTCCAGTCTGCAATTAGTATACAACTCATCAACAATTTGATTGGTGTGTGAATCAGAAATAGAAATACTATACCAACAAAACCTACATGATAACGAACTTCATAAGATGAATAATCAACCAGATGATCATTGACAGATAGCTAGAGCTACTTTCTAAAATTGCAAGTCAAGAAGAGGACAAAGTCACAGATCTTAACCATCAAAAACGAAGAACTGACACATACAAACTTGACATAACAAAAACATAGTATTAGGCAGGTGACTGCATCACTAAAAATACATTTGACTAGACCTATTTAAAATTTTTCACCCTCATCCAAAACCATTCCATTATTTAGAGTTGCATAAGCAAACTTCTAGAAACTAAAGCAATCTCTTAACTTTAACTTAGTTTAAAATCTAACAATCAAGTTTAACTTAATTTTCCTGTGAATTTGTGGAACCTCGAGAAAATAGCAGTCTTAAACTTGAGGAATGATGAACTTTTTAGAATAATAAAACATAAAATACAGTGATCTAAAATGAAGTTTCACATTAAGGTACGGCAAACACAAATGACAAAATTGTCTGCTTAATGATTACCCGTTTCTTTTAAGGTACACTAGTTGAATAATAAATCAGACCAACTAACTAACCAACCACCACGCCACCACCAGCATGCAATTTAGAAGAAACGAAGAGTGTGTACTGCCATAAAGTAATAAACTAACACTGTAACACAGAAGTTATCCTCTAATAGCAGCATGGCCAGTATACAATACAAAAAAAAAAAATACTATTGTTCTTATATATTCGAAAGAAAGACTCGAAAGATTTACAATGGCGACACCTTAAGATACTAAGATAGTAATACTATTTTGTGGAAAGAAGAAGAATGGAAGGATGGAAGCATGAAAACCTCGATAGACCACTAGATGGTCTATGTGACCAATATGCAGAGCAACAATTTAATTTGAAATAATCATAAAGAAACAATATCCGTATGGAATATTTTAAGGAAATAATATGAGGATAAGAAGAAAGTAGTATTTTACCTGATTAAAAGTTCCTCTGTCATATGATGAGATCACATGGCAATCCTCTGATGTGGAACATGCCATGACATACTTACGAAAATCATCTATAGTGCTCTGATTTGTTCGAAAAGCTTCAACATTGGCTCCGGCACAATGGGCTAAGCATACAACTTTCCCAAATGCAATGCCTTTATCCTTGATCTTTTCCAAAGGCTCGCAGCAATCCAGCATAGATTCATCAAACCATCTCCAAGGCCCTATTATTGAACATCAAAAAGCATGATACAAACCTTAATTTAGAATCAAAAGCTAATGTTCATATTAAGAAGCTGCTACAGAAGTAAGAAGCACAAAGTAAGAATTAATAAGGCCTTGTTTGATTTCACTTTACAAAAAATTACTCACTATTCAATCTATCTTTTGGTGAAATTGTGTTTGTTTAGTGATTTTTCTTGTCTGTCCTTAAAGAAAATCATCTTTATAATAACCAATGTGTTTCTTGTTCAGACATGTCAATCTACCAGCCAACTACTCAATTTGTCACCAATTACAGTTGACCTCCCAACTCATGCCAAAGGAATCTTTGTCCCAAACACATTTCCAAATCTATGATATTTTTCATACCATGTATGCCATCAAGGGGTCACTTTAAATTTCAGAAACCATACTGAGATGCTAATTGTTTGGATAAGCTTATTTCAAACATCTTAAAGCTCCTATATCTTATAAGGCATTTTGGGAGCATAAAGATGTTTCGAAAATAGGGATGGGGGGTGGACTTACTTTATTTTAGGAGCAAATAAGCTCTAAATATCTTTTTTCCTGGGCTCACAAACTTCTTTTTCAAAGATAACCACATGTTTAAGGAGCTTATAAGCTTAGCCAAACAACCTCGGAATCACTTTCACCTATAACATAGCTTATACAACCTCTTATATGAGTAGATACAAATGAAGTAGAGGGAATGCGTAAACAACAGCACAATAAATTTTTAAGACATCCAAAGAGCATCACCATGCCAGAGAAAACGTTCGATGAAATGGGAATCGAGCCAATTTAACATGGTGAAATCTTTGCAATGTCCCTACAACATCAATGGGAGAATTCATTTACTAGATATAACAGCATAAAGTATGACCATACACTATGAGTTACCTTTCCATTTTCTACCAGGATCTATAGCAAGCGCATTCAAGACCATTGAGAGGCTAGCCAAACCACAATATGCAGGTTCAGATTGTGTCTGGAAATAAGAAATCAATTTGAAAAAACCTTCCATTGTTCCACTGTGAATGGCCTCTGTGAAGAGTTTCTGCATTGGCAGACCATGCAAAGAGATCAATCACATGAAATAAAGCATGTAAAGCTATCTTATGTATACCTCTGTTTGGAATTAACTATGATATTCATCATAAAGTTGAGCTCCTTAATTTTAGCACAAAATGCTCAAAGTTCAATCGTAATAAAACCTCCACCTCCTAGAATCGCTATACTTTCTTGAGCCGCCGTACATCCAATTTCTAAATCCCCATATTTTGCACATAATTATAGAATTATCCGCTTAAATTCTGGTTATAATAAACCCGCACCTCTGGAAGTATTACTACAAACAAAAAGCAATAGTAAAAGAATATAGTTAATACCTTGCCTTCAGAAGAAGCAAAATCAATGGCGGGAGGAGAAGGGAGGATACGCCTGTATAATCCTGCCATCGCCTCTTTTTTTTCACAATTACACACACAGTTTACTGTGAATTGGCTAGGGTTCTGGAAAAACTTAATCTATTTAGACGAAAAGGAATTTCCTTTTTTGATAGTTCGACGAAAAGGAAGATTGCGCCAAAAAAATCGTTTAGAAAGGAAAGTACAGCGGAAGATATATATATGTAGCGTAGGCGGACTAGAGAGGGCAAAAGTGTAAAATTGGAGGAGAGGGGATAATTGATGAATTTTTCTTTTTTATTAAGAGGAGGGGATAATTGGTGTTGTAGTATAAGGAAAGCCAATTGACGCACAATTTCCTTTTCAATGATTCTATACGATTGGCATGTCATGTACTCGTATAAATTTGCGGAAATTTTCCTGAAATTACATTGAAATTATTTTATTGTTTTTTAAAAATTAAAAGTATATATTAAATTTCTAAATATTGGTTTTCCTAGCATATATAGCCAATTCATTTAAATTCGATGTAATGCTCTATTTTTACAAATTTAATTTCAAAAAAATATTTTCAGCATAAATAATTACTATAAAATGACTTCGTCAATATAGTTGACTTATGAAGATCAATAAATAGTTTATTACTACAACTATACAGTCTATGTTTACAATAGCAAGCATATGAATCTGATATGATAGGTAGGGTGAAATATCAAACTACAGTGTTATATTAGTCTAATATCAATAATATACTTCCTCCGTCCCATTTATTCTACTCAATTGGTACAGTTGATCAGTCAACTTGATTAAATATATAAAAATTATAACAAATAATTTAATTAATATATTTCACTAATAAATTGATAAATCATGTGACACCAAATGTATCAATATTTAAAAGGTTTAATACACGAAAAATGTGAATAATTTAACATAATAAATCACTTAAATTATTGAAAAGTTTGACAGAGTATTGTAGCAAATGAAGCAAAATAAATGAGATGGATTAAGTACTACATTTGAATATCGATTCATTATGATTATCAAATCACTATAGATCAACAATTAACTTTTGATAGCTTTTGATACTCAATTCTAAATCAATTCGGTAACTTGAAAATCATATCAAAATAACACTACTATTAGGACTCAGACTTAAGTTTAACTTGATTAATTTTGTTCAATTCATTTAACATCTTCTGACCATCATCAAAGTTCAGTGGATTGTTAACGTCATCCACTTATTTACACTCCTAATAACGAGTAATCAGTAAACAACTTTGCTATATATATATATATATATTATTATTATTATTTTTTCAAGGATATTCAGGTCTTAAACCTGATTTAATTTCACTTTCAAAACATATCAGATCAAATACATTAAACGAAAACTTTTCTCAACAAGAATTCGAATTTTGATTCACTATTTTGTAGTGATCATTCTCTTCCACTGTAGTATAAATGATGTACATTCACTACATTCAGTAAAACATAAAAGAATCTAAACATTAGCACAATTATTAAGTTGTTTGCCCCACTAAAATTGGGACCCTGGGCGATTGATTACCTTATTTGCCCCATAACATTCGTATGATTACGGAGTTGTAAGTTCTAACACAAAGTAGGACGAGATCAAGGCCTGCCATAGTGCATTATTCGACAAAGCCCCAGCCAAAATAAAAAGCCAAATTTCATGGCAGTCACACTACATCAACTACTCAGTATTTTGAATTCTTGTACACCTATAAAAGTAGAAAAAACACATGAAAATTAATAACTCGTGGTTGGTATCTGATAATTTTCCATCATTTCAAGCTACCTAGTCCAAAACTTCAATTACAGAAAAAACCAAACCCAACCCAAGAAAAAAAGAAAAAAAAATCAATACTCTTTAGACATTGCTCTACGATCCTTGTCTTCGTCATCATCTAAACTCGGGACGGGACTCAGATGAGAGCCGGAGGTCCGTAATATCGAGCCGGTATCTTGTCCAGGGTCCGAGTACGAGGAATTAGTCGTGCCTTTGGATCTTGTTCGCGAGGATCCACTACCACTATTTGATTCCTTTGACTTCTTTCTACGGGATTTCTTGGGGATATCCGGTAGGCTTGAGTTGGTAGAAAGGCTCAATTCTTGTAGCTGTCGGGCAGACCTAAGGCTGCTGCTTTCGGATGATGATTCCTTGTTGGCATTGTGTTTTCTTCTTGATTTGGTGGATGAATCTTTTTTCCTTGGAGAGTCATTGTTGTCTGTCGAGGAATGGCGCCTCGAGGATTTTGGCAATTCAGGGAGATCACTACTACTGCCTGGAGAATATGGTGCTCTGTTGTTGCCTCTCCTTGAATCTACATTACAAAACAAGTGGAACATTAATAAATTTTGATTAACCAAAAAATTGGATAGTTGCAGGGCTAAATTAAATAGGAGGTTGAAAATGAACCAGGCCAAAGTAAGTTTTATGGGAAGAAAAAAAGAAAATCATGGTTTATATATATATAATAAAAAATATACAAATGGAAAAATGAATATGAACAAGGATCAAACCTTCAGAAACCCATGTGATTTCAGGGTCCCCTCTGCTATCTCCTGGGGAATCTAAAGGTGCTGAATGTGTTGGTGATTTAAAATCTTTCATCTGCATAAAATAGCAGTATATATGATCATTAATTAATTAACACTACAAGTACCAAATTTTGCATTTACCCAGATCAAAAATTGGGAAAAAACAAAGAAAAGATTTATGTTTATTATAAAAAAAAAAAAAAACCATACCCAGCTCGGTGAATCAACTGATGGTCCTCCATCCCACCCTATATGAGCAACATGTTTTACATCTGTGGGATAACCAATTTGTATTTCTGCTTCTTTTTCTTCATCTGCATATTCCATTTAGTAATTACGCAACATTAATTGATAAATATCCATGTAAGAAAATTTATTTAAAAAAATAATGAAGAATCAAATTATACTTACCAAATATTTGGGAAATGTATCTTAAGCCCTTCAAAAGGCCTTTCATCTTTGTAGTCATTCTCTCTTCTTTAAAATTCAAGGAGGAACTTTTATGCATGGATTAATTGAAATTAGTAAAAATATCATGAGCAAAATTAACCCACCCTTTTTCCACGGAAAGTCAAAATAACTAAATCTCTCTTAATCTTTTGTAGTAAATTCTTGCATTTTCAGAACGAATTTCCAAAAAAATAGAAATTTATATATCCGAATTTCCTCTGGGGATGGTTGACTCTTTAATCTGTATTTGAATGTGTAATCAGAATTGTATGTGAAAAAAAGAAAAAGATTCAAAATCTGTAAGAAAATGGTGTTAAAGCAAAGCCTGTCGTCAATTCAATGGTAATGAATTGTCCGTGAAATCAAAAGCCAGACAACCGTCGAAAATTGAGGTCAGAAATAATGGTTGTAATAAAATCACGTCAAAATAACTGCAGGTTTGTTTTCTCTAAGATGACGGGTAATGTGCCAACGGAAATTTGTTATTATGAATTCCTATTTCTAGTCGAACAAATAGAACGTTGGCTGCACGTTTGTACTTCACAAAATAAATGTTCCAAAATCAATCCTTTTTTTTAACATGTTTTGGAAATTTAAGTTGAATTTCGTAGTTTTATTTAATTTTTTTGCAGAGGATAATTCTTGACAACTTCTCATCATAAACATTAGCCTTTTAGAGAAAAAAAAGTTATTTTATACAGTAGCTACACAGATGACGTGTTGTAAAAACTCGAAGATGCTTCTCTTTGTAT
This sequence comes from Penstemon barbatus, assembly GCA_003313485.2. Classification (NCBI taxonomy): domain Eukaryota; kingdom Viridiplantae; phylum Streptophyta; class Magnoliopsida; order Lamiales; family Plantaginaceae; genus Penstemon; species Penstemon barbatus. Next base: position 2,194,108 of record CM064881.1, on the reverse strand, counting down.
TACTACATATCCGTGGACTCTCATTTGATTATCATTGAGACATGCTCCCACTTGCTAAAGTAGTGGTCACTTTGATTCTCATTTCAATAAAAATCAGCTCGATTTTGATCGTGTACAATTATGAATTATGCATGACATTATTAGTCCTACAAAATCTCAAACCCACCGTACATGTTTAAGCAATAATGAAACAGATAGTCGCCAAGCAAATCAATGGATATACCACATAGTGACATACACCATATTGTATGAAATAATCATTTCTTGAGGTAGGGATGTTTACTTCAAAGATGACCTTTTTTGCAAGGAGTATTATAGATATGTTGCACTTAAAACGTTAGCAATATGAGGCAGAAAACATCGAAGGAAACTATCCATAGCGTTAAAAAATTTAAGGAATAAAATGCAATGTTGATAGAATTACATTTAACTTGAGGTACTGTTCATTTATCCAAAAATAAATAAATAAAGATTTATGTATTGTTCAATCATCAGATTCTGTAATTTTTTGCTTAGTAATACAACATATCAAGATATGGGATGGATAGTTGGGCAATAAACAAGAGAACAATGTTGAGAATATGTAGAATTTGTCTTCCATCAATGTCTAAGATGCCTTAAGACCATCCATTCCAACGCTAGCCTGCCGGGGGGAGAAAAAAACCAACTTCTTTTTCATTTCGTTTACAAGTATATATGTTATTTAATTTTTCTTAATCCACAATATATATTTGATTTCAGCCTTACTAACATTATTCAAAAGATGTAAAAAAGTTTGCTGTAACTCTCACTGTCAAAGATCTTACCAAAAACTTGTGGTTTTCCTCGAGAAACGGTGGGAATGTGGAGCAAAACTTTTCAATATCAGTATTTATGTCACCAGTGCCACCAATGATATCCAAGAACTTTTTCCTATCAGGTGCAAGCTTCATAGCGACCTGTGATTTCAATCCACAATAAGCAATCAAAAGGCTGAATAGAAGCTTATATCCGGGCTATAAAACTTATACAAGTTAAAAAAACATGTAAGTGATACCGTTCATCACTTATAAGTTATAACCTTTCACCATTTTAGTTGATATCTTAATAATGATGAACACAACTACGGCTGATTGACTGTAATATAAAAATCCAGTGACGAGCATTATATATAGCATTATTCTACCGAAAGCTTATACCGTGAAACTTGAACTGGCGAGCCAACCATGCCACTTTTTCAGAGTCTTGGCGTAGGAATCAGTACAAGCTTGAGACATTGCCCATTCTTGATGCTCTAATAAATTCCGGAACAGCTCCACCAAGAAATCCATGGCTCTGTAAGTCAAGCAGTGCAGATGCTCATTCTTGTAAGCATTTAAGAAGTTACATGTAATATATTCAGGAAAGTGAAACTTAATGAGGGCAATCGCAAGCTAATTAGGCATTTAGCTACAATGAGACGGCTTTGAATAACTTCTACCTTGTAAGCCACAGAAGACCATTGGTGCAACTGGATGAGCTTTTAGCAGTCTTCGAATCAACTTCTTCTTGAACCATGCTGTATAAATGATTATATTTTGTTGGGTTGGACAAGTATTTGTTCTCTAACCTCTGCAGTTAAAGAAGTTGGAAAGTGAATGAGTATACCAAAAAGACAGTTACTGATAAGAAATAAGACAGATTGGAGGGTATATCAAATATCGAGGGAGAATATCTCACAGTAACGTTGCCTCCAATATCAGATTTCACAAGTGCCATAGCAGCTCCAAACTTCTCTGCAGGCAAACAAAAATATTACTCCTCATTCAACTAAACCACAAAAAGAAAAAAAAAAAAGAAAAAAACATAGAAATACAGAATCCTGAATAGATAAGTCAAAGGAAGATGAATAAGAAAGCAAGGCCCTGACTCAGAAGTATATCACGCCTTGATTTGAAAATATAACCATTGGGAATCAATTCACCAAACTAAACTCTATATACACCCCCCTTCCAAAAAGGAATAAAAAATCAACGAAATTTACCTATAATTGGTAATATTTGCTTGCAGACATCCAAGAATGGCTTTGTAAGCATCACTCCTTCTGGTTTTACATGCTTCATGCCTTCCAATGCAGGGGTGAACACAGTTCCTTCCATTTTGCAAGCTTAACTGCATTTGTTGAATGATATTATGGATTTAAATGATGATAAAAGCAAATGCAGAAATAGAGCTCTGTATAATCCTGATTCGCCTTAATGAACATTTCTACTGCACAGTATAAATTGATTCAGATTAGTAGCCCAAAGAAGAAGTGCAGGGCAATGAAACGCACATATCATTGTCCTCCATTTAATCCTTGAGATCCAAACTATAGACAGAAACTCGGGATCTAAAGGAGGACTAGCTAGTCAATCATGTCAACGTTCAAAACTCAGTCAAACAGCATCCACTCAATCACCAATCCAATTACACCCAATTTTGAAATATGGGAACGAATTTGAAGAAGCTAATAAATTCAGTAAAGAAAACATAGTGTATTAATTTTCCCATTTAATCATTAATCACATAAAAACCATGATCATTCAACCAGCGATTTAATTATCCAATTGTCAAAAAAAGAAAACCCAAGTAACCTACCGAAAAATATCAAATTGCATAAGTTGGTGAGGAAAATGCAAGACAGATCAGTAGATGGATCTGAACGTACCTGAAGGTATCCAAATAAATTTTAGAAGTGTGGTTTTTCTACAAAGCTGTCCCGTTATGAATAATAAAAGACCTAACGCAAAGTGGGAATTTCATAATCCGTTTACTTGTGAAGATAGGGAATATTATGTTTATTATTTTTCCCCTTAGGAAAAATTGTTTATAAATAGTATCATGCACCAAATCATTAATTAGCAATTACACATTATATTGATAAAAAAAAAAAAAATTACGCATTGTATCCTTTAGAAACTAATTGCATTTCACGAGTGAAATATTAATATATATATATATATATAATACGAGTTGTTTTATCTTATTTACTTGTTAATAACTATTGACATTATATTGTTTAATACCTATCTTATAATATACTATTTTCGTCCCAATTATTTTTATCCATTGGTACAATTGACCAGTCAACTTGAATAAATTTATAAAAGTTATAATAAATAATTTAATTAATATATTTAATTAATAAGTTAATAATATTATATGACACCATATGTATTTATATTTAAAAAGTTTAATACTCCACAAATGTGAATAATTTAATATGATAAATCACTTAAAAGATTGAAAAGTTTGACCGAATACTGTAACAAAGAGAGCAAAATAAATGAGACGGATGGAGTAATATTTTTTTTCTTATATGTCTCATTCTAAATAACATATATAATACTTTTAATGCTTTTGTATGATTTTGTATGTATCAAATATGTGACATACATACTTTCTTTTTAATTATTACAACAAATATCTACTCACATTATTCAAAAATAACTACAAAATAATATGCCGTCAGTACTATTACAAATAAAACCAACATGTATTCTTGAATTTTTTTCTTGAAAATAAATGCATCCAAAATCTCAATTTATATCGACACAATAAATCTAAAATATGTAAACTTTTGTGAATATTATTTAAACTCGGAGAAAAAAGAAAAAGGAAAACCTCAGTTTCAAAATACAAGAGCAATTAAAGTAGGCCCATTAATTATCAGTTCTATTTTACCCACAGAGCAAATGTATTAGTACTTCTTACCGAACAAAATGGGCCTGAACAATTATTAGCCCATTTATTGCAACGACCCAATTTCATCCTACATCCAGAGAAAAACCCTAGTACTATATCCCCAATCACAAACCCTTCTACATTCTACATTTATCCCCCGCCCTCGCACCAAATCCCGCCTCTCTCACAGATCGACGAAAATGGTGAGCACTATTCTCTCTCTGTAATGCCTGCACACAATTTTGGAATATATTATATTTAATATTTTTCTGAATTTTTTTTTTTTGTGTAGCCGTTCAAGAGGTACGTGGAAATCGGAAGGGTTGCCCTCGTCAACTACGGCAAAGACTATGGCCAGCTTGTCGTCATCGTCGACGTCATCGACCAGAATCGAGTAAGTCTCCTAGTTTTTGTTTATTTTTCTGAATCGTTTTCTAATTAGAAGTAGAAGCTAATTTTGATACGTTATAAGTGTATTTTTTTGAATCGTTTGTCATACATTGCTTATGGTTTTTGGTTTGATTGTACTTCGTGTGGAATAGATTAATTTACTATGATTCAGTATCGATCCAGTTTTTGAAGTACTATTTGTTTGGCTTTGATGTCATTTCATGTGGATGATCATTTGCTTTGTCTAATTCCAGTTTATAAGTTGGATAATGAATCAATGGCAAAAGCTAATAATGCTTGGAAGTAGAAGTGTGAATGTGCTGTGATGCAATGATAATTTAAAAATGTTGTCTTTTATCTTATGTATCATATGTTTTGCATAAATTGAAAGAAAGTTTGGTGTCAAATGATAGGCACTTGTGGATTCCCCTGATATGGTAAGGAGCCAGATTAACTTCAAGAGGCTTACCCTTACAGACATCAAGATTGACATCAAAAGGGTTCCAAAGAAGAAGACTCTCGTTGCTGCAATGGAGGCTGCTGGTGGGTATTTAAATTTAGGTAACCCTACACCTATTTGGTTTCATTGGTATCTAAAGTGAAACCTTGGGATAATTATGACAGATGTGAAGGCCAAATGGGAGAAGAGCTCATGGGGAAGAAAGTTGATTGTTCAGAAGAAAAGGGCATCTCTAAGTGACTTTGACCGGTTCAAGCTCATGCTGGCCAAAATCAAGGTCTGTGCATTTCGTTAGACACTTCTATTTGGATTTTGCATAAGAATGTGTATAATGTTTAATGTCATTTGAAGAAAAAGAAAAGTGTAACAATTACAAACAAGTAATGCCAAGGTAAAACTTTGCTCATTGTATGACACAACTTCAGAGAGGTGCTGAGGAAATCCAATTCTCCTTTCTGCTATTGTTCAACATAGATCTATATTGACTTCTATAATATTTTTGAATAGTTTTGCATCTAAACATTGACTCCATTTGTTATTTCGCAAATTAGCATTATAACACCTAGTGTCTGTTTGTCTCAATTATTGTGTTTGTATTTTTGCAGAGGGCTGGTGTTGTAAGACAGGAGCTTGCGAAGCTTAAGAAAGAGACTATTGCTTGAGAAGCTTAAATTAGCTGCTAAGTAAAAGCTTCTGGTTATTAAGATTTTGTAGTAGGTTTTTTAGAAAGAAAATTGTATCAGTTATTATGCAGACTCACTTTTTCTTGAATTATTATATGAACGGGAAAATACTCAATTTTTTGCTTATTATGATATGAACTTGTTCTGAAATTCAGTGTTCTCATAGCCTCTGGTTGTTGAGTTGGCCTCTCGATAGTCTTTCTCCATGATGTTGCTAATTTTGGTCTTAATGTTGATTTTCATAGCCTGTTTGTTTGGTGTTTCTCAACATTATTTCGTGTAGGGCTGGGCGCAGGTCGAATATTTCGGGTTTTGGGTATTTTGGGTCGGGTACCTGACCTGGTGGGTTTTGAACATTACTCTCATTTGGCTTAAAATATCTTCTGCAAAAGTCTATTTTACATAACAAATATAATTTGATATAAAGTATTACAAATTTTACACCTATGACTTAACTTTTTTAAAAAAACATGTATCTATTTATTTCTCAAATCGCTCTCTCATAACACAAACAAACAACATTATATAAATCGAGATTATTTCACAAACCTCCACTATTTTCTCAAATTACTTTTTCAAACACCAAACAAACAGACCCTAAAGCTTTGAACGTTTCTTAAAGTGTATTTTCATTTTGTTTCACATTCCATTATGCATAGCATATTAGGCCAGACATGAGACATCAAGGAGCAAAGAAATAAATCACCGTAAATAAGAAAGAGTTAATTCTTTACTTAGTCACCTTCTTGAGTTCTTTCTTTTATTCTTTTTTCCTCTTGCAAGATATAAACGATCGATTATTTGATATTCTGGATAATTTATATATGAATGGGTATTGCTCATAATTCCAGAATTCCTTCAACATAGACATAGACTCTGTCAATTAACAAAATTACTTTTTCTTCAGATTTGCAGTACTACGTTTCTAGCTTAATGCCATTTTAAGGCTGTTGTTTGTAGCTCTTTATTTATAATTCAATTCAAGAGTCAAATTCATATTATCAAAAAAAAAAAAAAAAGAATAAAAAAGGGGGTCGATATTCATAAAGCCTATTGCATTTTCTTCTTCTTCGTCTTACGCAGTTAATTACACTCTATCAAGATCACTAATTAGACATTTATCACTTTTTTTCTCATCTCAAACTCTATAAAAATGATTTAGCATTACTGTATGCTACTTCTTTACTCAAATCGTATATTTAAATCCAATGCAAATTATATTTCAAATGTTCAGACCCAAAAAATCCAACATTCAAACCGTAATTCAAAATTTTATCGAAATCATTCAAACTATTATTCTAAAATAAAAATCATTAAAAGCAAACAAAAACTCAGACCCTTATAAATTCGGTAATAACATTGCGAGTTTGCAACTAAGGACATTTTCAATGAAGAAATGCAAATTCAAGAATGGATAATGCCTTTTTTTTTTAAATAGTATTTTGCGTACCCATTAAAATCATTCCATTCCAATGCATGAGTATGCAAAATGAATATTCATAAATTTTTTATAAATAAATTATTATTCATCTTTTTACCATCAGATCTTGAAATTTATTAATAGCTAAAAAAAATCTAAGTTGAAAAACTCAATTTTTAAAAAATTATAAATCTAACGGCATATTCAAATTTTGAAAAACTTAAGAAATCAAACTTCAAAATGTGAAAACTTTTGAAACTGAGCATATAATTGAACTTGAATAACGTTTGTAGTTAATTATATTACTTGATAAGTTAAGTTTGAATAGTTTATTTATAACTTAAATTTAAACTTAGACATATATTTAACAGTAAAATCTGTTCAAGACTTGAATTCTTTTTTTTTTTGATAATATTCAAGACTTGAATTGTATACATTATAAATCAAAGTATAACTAGATTTTTTTTTTTTTTTTTTATATTTAAACTTTAAAAAACTGAATATTTTTATCCCACTTTTCTTTTTAGACATGAAATACACGATGATCATGATACGATAACTATTTCAGAAAAAGCAAAGCTGGCAAGTCCAATAAGCCCATAATAAATGCAGCCCAAACTTAAGCCCATAATTAACCTATAAAAAAAAAAGAAAAAAAAGATATCGTCTTCTTCAACATAGCTAGCCGTCTTCTTCGGCAGAGCGGCCCAATTCTGATTCCTCTCTATTCCTCACGTCTTTCTTCTAATTTCCTTCTCGATTTTGTCTACTTAAAGACTAGAAGATTTGTGGTATTTTGGCTAAAGAAGAAGAAGTGATATTTAATGGCAACAAATTTTGATCAACGGCCATATCTCCTCCGACAGCTCTAAACGGTAATTTTTTCTTTCCCTCCCTATTATCCATTCTTGATTTATCTCTCCTCTAGAGAATCCAAATATGCAGTCCCGAATGTGAAAATGCAAAATGCATTCTCCTTTTCATACCTTCATTGGAGAGTAAAAATTTTAAAAAAAATTGCTAAAGGTGGATGCAAAATGGGAGTTAAGTATGTGTTTGTGAGAATATATTTTTGTTCATTGAATAAAATTAGTTGGCCTCTAGTACCATTTAGTTCTAAAAGAAAAAGAAAGATAAAGTAAAACCCTATCTCTCGGCTTTCTGTATCACAGTCGCCGGTCGCCGAAATCCTAACCTTGCCGCTTGCTTCCTCTCTCAGTTCAATGCCTCTAGCAGAATTTGCCCATATATTTTGACTTCCTTTTTCGTACTTGGTGATTTCAGATGCCCTTCTGGATAGTAAGCGCGAAATGACTAATTCTATTAGAGGTATTTGTTTTCTACATTTTGTAATCTCATGGTTCTGATTTCGCTTTTCAGTTTCTCTACTTGTATATTAATAAATATATTATTCATGCGATTTTGGTTTAGGTATAGAGGAAGAAATGAGTAAATTGCAATTAGAGGTATGCATGTTTATCTCTCTCTCTCTCTCTTGCTATTTTCATGCCAAAACTACTCCTGAATGCTGTGAAAAGAGGGAAAAAGAAGTGGAGTGGAGTTGTTTACCTAAGAGAAGTTGAGGGCTTTTCCGTAGTGATATATATGGTATGATCAAAGGGAACTATATCTATCTCTAACACTCTCATTTGTTTGGTCCAATGAAAACAAGACTGGTGTGATTAAGTTTTCAAAATTTACCATTTCATTTTCTATTTGCACATAGTTGACAAATTTAAATCGACAGTTTTATATTTATTGATCTATCTACGTCCTCTAAATGATCCCTTATAAGTTATATACTCCTCCAACTGCTCTTTCAAACTTAATAAGTTAATATGTACCTATACTTCCCCTTTTACTTCCTATCGTCTCACACTCAATTTCCAAACCAACCAAACATAGGTTATGAGTAAAATGTAATTAACAGGGAATTTTGCAAATCAGTAATTGATAGTGCACAAGATTTGGGTCCATAACTGTTGTTTCTTGCTCATTATGCATTTGTTTTTTGTGTTCCAGTGCATTTACTTGTTCATGATAAATGTTTCCAGGTGTTGGATGAAATTGCCGTGAATGTTGCTTCACAGGTTATTTTTTCTTAGAACATCTATTTGGCAGCGGATAAGTTTTAGCATGCATATTAATTTCGCTTTTGGACTCTCAACAGCCATCAGCTACACCCAAAGGAAAAGTTGATGGGCAGAATACCGAAGATGCTAGCAGGTATACATTTGTGCTTCATATTTACTCCCTCCATCATCTTCATCTTCGTCTCTGTCTCTGTGATGTTTTATATAATCTAGTGGTTCTTCTTTTCCATGAGTAAATTTCATTGAAGTTCTACTTGATAATATTTTTCAATCTGCTCTATTACTTCACCAGTTCTAATTTTTTTGTCCGGAAATGTTAAGAAACACTCCTTCACAAGGCCAAATCGTGAGAAACTCTCCAGCATCACGGCTGTGGAGACCCGCGGCTCAGCGGAACCTGAGGAACCAATGGTCGAAACTGGCCTCTCTCCACAATGAATGGCAAACTTCCGCCTCCACTGCCCGCTCTCACGCCACCCCCATTGTCAACTCCTACCTCTCCCAACAGTATTTGGATGGAATGGACTTTGGTGTATTGAGTAACATGCCTAATATTCGAACAAAATCTTGTCGCAAATTGTTCAAGCAGCAGGAGCTTTATAAAGGTAAACTGTTGTCATCTTACAAAGATCTGGCAAAAACTGTGACTCGTATGATCAATGTCTGTAAATCCATGAGGTGTTATTTTAGAGGGACAACCAATAGTCCATTAGCTCAGTTTTCTTTCTTCTCTGGGGACGACAGTGATAGCGGTGACTGTGGTGGAATGCCTGTTTTTACATTATCGTCAATTGCTAATTTTGAAGAACTAGCATGGGAGATTGTCAGCATGTTTATATCAGAGATAAACTTGAAGCGGTTGATTGTGATGGAGTTGCTCTCTATCCACAATGAAAAAGTTGCAGAAGTCACTAATTTGCATTGGTCTGATGAATTCTATGAAGGAGAATTCGACGATCTCAGTATATGTAGCTTGTACTCGAAAAAAACTTGTGAAATAGTTCTCCCAAACCTCGGAAGTTCCAATAGTAGTACTACGGCTATTATACAGTATAAACAGCAGAAAGATAGTGATACTTTACAGGTCTACATAACCACATGGATGGTAGAGGTCAACATTGATAAATACAGGGTGGACGAAATATTTGCTATTGTGGGTGGGGAAATGCATGTGGACTTTCTACAGACACTAAATTAACACACACCTCCTTATTTTTTTCTTGACAAAATTTGAGCAAGTGTACGCTGTTCAAATGTTGTTTAATTAGTTTTTTTTTTTTTTGGTCGAGATTAATTAGTTTGATATTTCAGTGGGTTGAACTTTAAGTGATTTCCAATCGAATTGAACAATTAACATGAATAAACCCGATTGAGCTTTCAATATCCTTTAATTTGTCAGGCCAAATTCGAGTAGAATTTCAAAATTATTTGGATTTTGGGGTTGATTTGACAATGTCGTTTTCAAATATTCTTTTTTCTTAAGGGGAGAAAAAATAGAACAATGTCGTTTTCTCTGCTAGCATATTCTCTCTTTTTTAAACATTAGAAATATTGCATTTGCAAATAACCTCACAAGTTGTACATTTGATTTTTCTATCTTAATGCTAATGCTACATTTCGAGGAAGTGTTTTCACTTCTTTCTTCGAATTCTTGTGACACATTTTTGTCATAATTCTTTTTAGTGAAATATAAGAATACATTAATATGCCAAACATTACATCAGAATAATTTCATTAATTGTCAAAAGTACAAAATGTTACAAAGAATAACCAATTACAAACACTTATAATAAAGAAATGAACTGTAGAGATCCTAGGACTCAGCTCTATCACTAGAATATGGCCTAACTGGCGTCAAAATTCTTATGAAGTTTCTATTGTTTTTTAATCTCAGTCATAAAGTTTTGATTTGAGTTATTTTAGTGGACTTGGCTTTTTCTAAGTTTCAATGACAAAATTTGCATCAATATTTCATGTAAAAAATAAAAAATAAATCAAATTTGAAAAAATTAATATTATGACATAAGATGGAGATATGTATATCCAAATGCTATTTCCTCAAAAATAAAAATACAAAATACAAAATTATAGTGCTTACATGAATATTTCAAAAGTTACAAAACCTTGCAAGTTGCAATCAGGTAACACACGGAAGACGGAAGTATATCAATGAATACTTATTAAAATGTCAAAACATAAAACTAAAAATAAAAACATAAAAATAAAAATAAAAATTAAAGGGTAATATTCTCATACACGATCAAACCAAACCCAAAGGTTGACAGTATTATAGCCGTTTCATGTTTCAAATACTTGGCCTTGTAATTCAAATCAAATTCAAGTAGACAATTCATAATTTAGTAATTTAGGATTTAACAAAGGATTCGTGGAGGAATACGTAAAACATTTATTATATAACATAAAACTCATATACTTCCTTGTGATGAGTACTCGATGCATTACAACAGAAAGAACTCTAAAAAAAAACGTGAACAACATAAAATATCGTTGGAGGGGAAGTCGGATGAGCAAAAATCGCGGTGTACTTTCACATTTACAAGTGTACGATGATGCGAAGGAAGATATTCCTTAAATAAATGGCATTTGTTCACTTCACATTAATCATTTTTGTTTTTGTTTTGTTTTAACAAAAACCAGTCCCCCAGTTTACTTCCTGACAGAGAGAAACTCAAAGCTTCGAAGAGGATCAGTACCTTTAACTGCAGCTCGCGAGAAAGATGAAGAAGGCCTTGGATCAATTCTTTGTGTGGAAGAGACACGGCCACTGCTTGAGACCAATCTGCTGCTAGAGCGTCCATCAGTGGCCTCAACAGATGAGCTTGGCCTGCTACTTGAAACGGCTGCTGCTCTTTTTGAAGAGCTACCGTTTCTAGAAGTACGACCCTTTTCTGCATCAGGTTGCTGCATTTAAGCAATCATTCTTAGTAAAAAATAACGAGCATGACCGATAATAATGAGTGGCTTTCTCAAAGCACTAGTAAATTGGAGGTAGTTGTATGCCTCTTTTGGAAGTAACTATAGTGCAGATAAACTAACGTACATCCTTAATTAAAATGATTCCCCTTATGAGAAGAGAAAAGAACAAATACCACATCCTTGGATGAAAGCACTACATCTTCTGATGTCCTGTGTCTTGAATGTTCAGCATGTCTACTAGGACCTGAAGCATTTCTTCTGGAAAATGCTTCAACAGCGCCTGAGAATCTATCACGAATATCTTGCCCTACTGGGAGAAAACAATCAAATCAGAAGAGACATGGCGGAATATCAAATCTCTTGGTTGCCTCTAAAAGTCGTATTTGAGACAGGGAACTTTTGACCTCAAATATGGTAAGGTGATTTCCCTATATACCGGGGAAAAGCACCAAGGATAGGCCCTATCACAAATATATGTTCTTAAATCTCTTCATCCCACTGCTTTCATACAATTTTAGAATGCATCATATAAGGGATTCTTAAGTCTTCTCTACATCTAAGACATATCTAGAATAGTAAGCAAATAAAATAAGAAGTTTATTAAACTGCCAGTCTACATAGGTTTGGTAATTATGCAGGAGGGAATTCTACATACGACAAAGGCTATATTGTTTTAAAAGCTTGCCTGATACAAGCGCGTCAACCACGTTTCATTTAGACTACCATGCACATTTCACGCAGTTTACTAATATGAGACTATCATTTAGGACAGAACTTATACATTAGGGGTCATTTGTTTGTTTTGACCACTGTAATTTAAATAATCTAATTTAACATTTAGCTTCTACTTTTTCCTTTAAAATTGTATTATACTTGTTAAAGTACTCGAAATAATCAGCGTCAATTACCAATTAACTGCATATATGAAAAGAAACTACACATCTGTGAGTCCTTCTTAGTCAAAGAAACATACCTGATGTTCTTCCTGGCCTTTCACCAGAGGTACCAGCAACAGCATTGCCAGTAGCATTCTGGAAGCAAATGCATCAATTAATACATTTCAAATATAAAGAATTCGTAGGGGGGAAAATGTGCATACACCTACCCTTGCTCTGGAACTTGAACCAATCTGAGGATACTTCAATATAGTCCAGTCAAACACATAGTCAAATTGGTACCCTGCGTGAAGATTGCAATAAGATACTTGAGAGGAACTTAACAAGCAACAGCACAAAACCATTTCAATTAACAGAAATCTCCAGAGAACAGACTAAAATTGGAAATCAGGAAAGCATAATGTAGTTAAACTATTTCTTACCTTCACGAATAAACAAGTCTCGGAAAAGCCTCTTCAAATAAGAATAATCTGGTTTGTCTTCAAATCTTAATGAACGACAATAGTGAAAATATGATGTGAACTCTGATGGATAAGATTTGCATAGTACCTGTAAAAATAAAAGCAAATAGATGATGCAAATGAAAAAGCTAGATCAAAGTTTCATGTTAAAGCTTAACTTGGCCTTACAAACTTTGGAAAAACACACATTTAAAACAAGGGCAACGCCCAGACCAAATACAAGGACATAACACATTATATGTACCTCTATAGGGGTTAACATCTTCTTCTCGCTAATTTTGTCATATTTCTGCTTTTTGGTGCCAGCTTTAAGTCCCTGCCAGGGGAGGCTGAGATAAAAAGGAATGTAATATTAGGACATGTCATAATCATGAAACAATACTAATCTGAAGATTCAAAACAAGGTAGGAAAAAGTAAGGAAAAATATAAAGGATGGAGATCCCACATATTGAACCAACCTTCCTCTCAGAAAATACATTAAGACATAACCAAGAGATTCCAAATCATCCCTTCGGCTTTGTTCTGCCAGCATAAACCAAAGACAGATCAAAGGAAATTATATTGAATCATAATCTAAAAAAAACCTACTTTACCGATAAAGCAACAAGTTTAAGTTCTTAATCCACAACTCACCAACTCCAAGATGCGTGTTGACACTGGCATAGCGAGCGGTACCTGTGAGATTCTTGTTTTCCCTGGAATAAAATGTTGCCATACTCAATATAATATTGTGTTATACTGTCTCTGTACTTCATCTAGCAGAGGCCACAACATGTGAAAATGAATGATGGAATTATATGTGTAATCACTCTTCGTCAATTTCTCAATTTCCAAAAGCATCAAGATCCAAGCCTATAGCTACCAGGATTGCCAAATATCATATCATGCCTACCTCAATTTCCATTTTGAATGTTCAGGTATTAAAAGGGAAATGGAAAATATAGAGGATTTAATGGGTGTGTTAGAACTGAAGAAACACAATAACATCAGAATGGCTATCTGGCCATGAAGATAATAGAACACGTAAAATCAAGAAAAGTTGTAATTTAACAGTTACTAGAAAATGAAATTGTTCGAGTGTAACAAATATGTTATCTAGATCCATTAACGGTTAATGTCTCAATAACTGTAGACTTGTTAAAGCTGAAAAATTTCTAATCATTCATCAATCAATTTTAAAGAAAGACTTAAACCTGGATGATCGTGAAATTCAAATCCCAAACCACAAAGTTCCACGATCAATATTGACATTGACTACGCTGAACAACAGATTGACTTTTGGCCAAAAGTACGATTTTCAGACTCCATTAACTACATAGGAGATTATATGCCCCACAAAACATAAATATCTTCTCTAAAATGTGTAGCTCATTTACTTAACAAGTCGAATCAGCACAACCCAACGAAATTGGAAAAAACTTGAGGTAGTTTAGCCTACACTAGGTGAGCTACTTTTCTTTCATGCCTTTCAATTTAAAGGTCACGGGACAAGAATAAACTCAGCAGTTAAGCTTCACAATAACACATTACTCATTACTGCAACATATCATATTTAGGACATGTTGGAGACAATATTGAGTAAATTTCAATTAACCAAAACACAAAGGGGATTTACCTGTATGGTATGTGCTTATGAGTCTGAAGATCTCTATACTTTTTGGCAAGGCCAAAGTCAATTATGTAAACCTGCAATCAATACCACATGTGCTGACAAAACAGATACCATTGTCATGTACATAACAATTAGGTAAGAGAGCCTACTGTTATTAACCTAAAACAAAACATCCCTACAAGTCCACACAAGGGAATTCTAGCAATGAAAAGTTCCCAAAAAAAAAAAAAGGAAAGATTTATCAAATTATAAAGCATACAATAAATTCCAAATGAAGGCTGAACCAGAAAGAGACTCCCCTTTTGTTTCACTGGATTTGAAGAAATGCTAGAGAGAAAAAATAATGGGGGAAATTTCCACAATGTTTAAGGATAAATATATACAAGCATATGAAATGAATAGAAGGGGTCTATGCCAGTCTTCTATAACAAAATAAAACAAAGCCATTACAATGAAGAAAATAATGTAAGAAGTAATCTAAACAAAAGCATGACAAATGTTGAAAAGACATGCCTGATTTGCTTTGCGCCCCAATCCCATTAAAAAATTATCGGGCTTTATATCACGGTGAAGAAATCCTCTTGAATGTGTGTATTCAACTCTATTAATCTACAAGTAAATAATAAATTAGTTATTGTAATCGAAGTTGGTAGCTCAAATCACAACCTCGAGAAAAGGTTTAACATATATAATACTTACTAATTGATCTGCAAGCATTAATACTGTTTTCAAGGATAACTTCCTGTTGCAATAGTTGAAAAGATCTTCTAGACTTGGTCCTAGAAGGTCTATGACCATGATACTATATTCGCCCTCCACTCCGAACCATTTCAAGTTGGGAATGCCCGCTATAGGATAACAGCAAGCGACAACAGTAAATGCATTAGACACACTGAACTGATTTTTCAACCCATGATAAATAAGTAACTAAGCTGTACAAAACCATAACAGTGCAAATTGTTTCCACATTTACATGCAGATAAAGCATCAACTCAACCTCAGATATACAATATATGGTGGACAACAGATATTTTTGTCATCATGAATGCAAACAAGTTTGCAGCTCATTAAAATCAGAACATCAAATCCTACATCACCCCTTACGGCCTTAACCCTATAAAATACCCTGGGTGAGTACATTTAAACAAATACAAATGTATTTACTGCATCGTAGCCACCAGAGACCATTCAACCGTATAGCATGTTAATCTAATTTAACTCCATCTCAAATTAAAGACATAATCATCTAAATAAGTTTCAGAAGAAATATAAGTAATTCTAATATCCACTTAAGAAAGATTGTGGTCATTCAAAATGGACCTCAATTATTTATTTCTAGTTTAAAATATATCTGCCACTTCATGATCTCATGACCCGGGTGAGGGAGAGGGAGTAAGAGACTTACTTCCTCCTTGAAGAAGCATATAAATTTTTGACTCATAATGAAGTTGAGGGTGCTTGGTCTTGACAGGTTCCTGGTAGACGTAGACAAATGGCATGAATAAAGCTTTAGTTAGAGAATAACATCAAAACATAAAACATAATCGACTTTTTTCAATAAATATTTTTGCAGCTTCTCAGAAAGAAAAAATAAATAAATTAATTTAAAAATTCCGAAGCAGACTTACGTGGCACAAAGAAACAGCCGTGCTTATTATATTAAATTCAGTAATTCAACAAGTAAGTAACACGATCAATAATGTATCCATGTAATACTGGGGCATATTGTTTGCATTGGATACAGCTTTCCATAGTTACAAACTTTGATGTTACTGATGTCTAAAATGTAGTAATCTATCTAATGCAAGTAAAACTTCATTTTAGAATTTCATCAGCAAGCAGACAATTGACTAATAGTTCACAGTTTTACTAATTCTAGTTTTTCTTGCTTAATAACTATAGAAAGATCATGAAAGCGGAGTAAATAAACAAAGATCCATCCAACAAGAATTGACACAAAACCACTGCAATCTAAAGTATAAAGAAATGCAAGCTTAATTCATACAACTTATAGAAACGTCAAAAAAGGGGAACTAAGCATACCAGCTTAATGGCTACTTCCTCTCCATTTTGTATGTTCACACCTGCATAAATAAAGCAAACATATTCAATTTATCAGTAAAAAAGAAGAATACACCAGTACACCAACTTTAATACAAGAAATAAAGATAAGGAGTACCCAAATAGAGTTCACCGAATGAACCACTCCCAATTTTCCTCCCAAGCTTAAATTTGCCACCCACGACATGATCCATGTCAGCCGATTCAATTAAATAATCCCCAAAATAACAAAACACCTACAACTCCAAGAATCTCGCCCAATTTCCACCGATGAGCACGCTCAATCGCCCCCTCCAGAAAAAAGTGCAAGAGGAACACCAAATTAGGGTTCCCCACAGTAGCTCCAAAAAGAAATTGATTAAAAGAATTCTCTTATTTTCCTTGAATTACATCGTTGAAAAGCTACAAACCCTATCTCGAAACCCTAATCCACGAATGGCTCATAGATCCTCATTGACCAAAATCCCAGAGAAGACCGATGATAACCGCGAGGAGCAATTGGCTCTTTTGGCTAAAAATTATAAGAAAAACTGATTGAAAGAATCGAAAAAATAAATGATGGTGAGTGAAGAATAATACGAAAGGGGAGACAAAATGAGCGAAAATTGAGGGATTACAGACAAGTAAAGAAGAGAGAGGAAATAGAAATAGTTACTATAGTTTAGGGAGAGAAAAACATTGTAAAGGCGAAGAAAATAAAAAGAAAGAGAGAAGAAAATACTCCTATTATTGAGTGCGAGTGGTGGGCATTGGGGGAGAAGAAAATAAAGAGAAGATGATTGATTATATTTATAGCTTGTGCATACAATTTAATTATAACCAAAAAAAAAAAAAAATAGATAAAAAATCTGATGCCTCATCTCAATATTAAAAATAAGTCTTATGTGATTCATAATAATTTCTAAAAAATATATATATATAGTTCAATATTAATTTTAAAATTAAAATATCAAGTGCAATACTTTACGACAAAGTAGGCTTGGGGCGGCAATATGCGTCATTACCTTAATAATAATAATAATCTCTTTTAAGACAAGAAAGGACACGTTTCCGTTAGATAATTAAGAATGTTATTAATTACTACAAAGGGTGGTCGATCTACCATGATAAACTTTTATCTAACAATAAGTTACCACCCAGTATGCCTAATTTTAATGGCTAGCGATATTGCCAGAGCAATATTTGTTGTTGCCAGAGCACATTTAATTACAATTTAATTGTATGACAAAATTACCCCTTTTAATTGAGAGCCACTGCCCGTACCTTTTTCTTTCCTTCTATGTAACTCCCATTTTTTTTTTTTTTTGATAATATGTAACTCTCATTTCTGTCTTCCCAAACTCTTCAAACAATTCAAGTGGGGCTTTTAAAATAAGAAATTTTTCCACCTATTCTACCACAACACAAAATAATTTGGGGGAAAAAAATGAAATTGTTTTTGTCGGTTTTCAAGTCATACTTCTATCAGTTCTATGAAGACAATAATTAAAATTGAATATGAAAAAAAAAAAAAAAATCAATCTGGTGGTTCTTATGCAAAAAATGGATCATAGAATTGGGTTAGTTAATTGATTTATGATTATTTGATAATCGGTTCCAATTTTGAATCCATACAAACGAATATTCCCTTTTCCTTTATCCTGTAGTATTTTTAATAATACTATTATAAGTCTGGTGTTAGAACCTGGAGAGTTTGCCAATGAATTCAAGTGTACATTCAATTTGAAATATATGTTCGGTTTTTTAATTTTTAATTGAGTGTAACGATACTTCTTTCATGAAAATAAATGAAAATCGGCATAAACCTACATTAAATTGATTATTTGGGTAGAGGACGAGAGTTGTTATAATTTAGATTTTTTTTGTTTAGGCTGATATATTTGCAGTTGAAAGATGATGATCGGAGTTTCAAAATTAGTTTTGATCTCTTAAGTTTTTTATTCTGATGAATTCTCTTAGTTGTGTGTGGAGTTCTTACCAGTTATGACAACAATTTAGAGCTTTTGAAAAGAAGAACAATCAAAGAAGTAATTTTGTCTATTTCACAGGGGTAATTTAGTCAATTAAACATTTCTGCTCTGGCAAAAACAATAACAGCTCTGGCATTATCGCTAGCCAAAGATTAAAATTGGCTAGCGATAATGCCAGAGCTGTTATTGTTTTTGCCAGAGCAGAAATGTTTAATTGACTAAATTACCCCTGTGAAATAGACAAAATTACTTCTTTGATTGTTCTTCTTTTCAAAAGCTCTAAATTGTTGTCATAACTGGTAAGAACTCCACACACAACTAAGAGAATTCATCAGAATAAAAAACTTAAGAGATCAAAACTAATTTTGAAACTCCGATCATCATCTTTCAACTGCAAATATATCAGCCTAAACAAAAAAAATCTAAATTATAACAACTCTCATCCTCTACCCAAATAATCAATTTAATGTAGGTTTATGCCGATTTTCATTTATTTTCATGAAAGAAGTATCGTTACACTCAATTAAAAATTGAAAAACCGAACATATATTTCAAATTGAATGTACACTTGAATTCATTGGCAAACTCTCCAGGTTCTAACACCAGACTTATAATAGTATTATTAAAAATACTACAGGATAAAGGAAAAGGGAATATTCGTTTGTATGGATTCAAAATTGGAACCGATTATCAAATAATCATAAATCAATTAACTAACCCAATTCTATGATCCATTTTTTGCATAAGAACCACCAGATTGATTTTTTTTTTTTTTTCATATTCAATTTTAATTATTGTCTTCATAGAACTGATAGAAGTATGACTTGAAAACCGACAAAAACAAATTCATTTTTTTCCCCCAAATTATTTTGTGTTGTGGTAGAATAGGTGGAAAAATTTCTTATTTTAAAAGCCCCACTTGAATTGTTTGAAGAGTTTGGGAAGACATAAATGAGAGTTACATATTATCAAAAAAAAAAAAAAAAAATGGGAGTTACATAGAAGGAAAGAAAAAGGTACGGGCAGTGGCTCTCAATTAAAAGGGGTAATTTTGTCATACAATTAAATTGTAATTAAATGTGCTCTGGCAACAACAAATATTGCTCTGGCAATATCGCTAGCCTTAATCTTTATAGTATGTAATTAATTTCCTTTAAAATGTATGCAGATAAATGCAGTGAATCACACGACTCCCAAAAATATCTATTTTAATTCAAAAACACAGCCTCTCGAATTAATTACTAACACACACTGCATATATAGGAACATAAAATGATTCTTAATTACCACAAACGATAGTATAGTATTTAGTTTTTATTCAAATAAAGCGTTAAAGTATATAAGTAAAGAATCAATAGTAGTAAATTTATATTTCTTCACTCATCGTTATCGTTAAATCATTGTCATTAATTTTACCCACGTGAGTGATTAGTAGTAGTTCGATTGATACTAATTCAAACAAATATATAATAATAATAAAGATGAAAACTATATGCATGTGATTACAAATCATCACATAATATTAGTTCACACGTCTCTTTATAATTTGTTGGTTGAGTGCAAAAGATGATAATAAATAATGATTTAATTAAGCTTTCAACGTAATTAATGGTTCAACTTCAAAGGAAATAATTAAGAAAAGAAATATATATATATATATAATTAAATATATATAATGCTCGTTACATTCCACTTTCTTTTTTTTTTTTTTTGATAACCCAGGTGTACAAGCTTACACTCGACTAATCCTGGACCTCAGAACCCTTGCCCTAGAATCCTGAAGGATGTAAATCGCAGGATGTGCCTCCATCAAGCCCCGGGTTCCCACCATACTACTGTACACTCTGCGCACAAAGGAGTCTTCACCACAAATGAATATATGCATGTTTGGATTAGTTTATGCAACGTCGTATTATGAAATTATTCAATTTTGTCGTTTAATACTTTGATTACGTTTTCCACTGGAGTCGGTGGACAACTATGAAGCACCGACTCTTCCAAAAGTATGAAGAATGCCGAGTCGACTCGGCCGGGACTCGGACTCGCCGTCGACTCGGCTGCGACTCGCATCGGACTCGCCACGTGGCGAGTCCGAGAAAAAAAAAATAAAAAAATTCGGACTCGCGAGTCGACTCGGTCAAACTGAAGAGTCGACTCGGTCAATGACTCGTTTGGGGTTTTTTTGCAATTTTTTATAAAGTCTTGGGTTGAAACTGCAAATTACTCACCTAATTAATAAAAAATTGAACATTCCTTCACTTCCTTTCCTTTTCTTCGGTTCTGCTTCTGCGCCCAGTTCATTCATCCAAAATTGAAAATCCAAATTGACAATTCAAAACAAAATCCACCATGAATAAGTAAACAAATTCTTCATTTCATTTACTCCCACCATTACCCATCACACTCTAACAAGTCTACAAACCTAGATCGATCCCCAATTTAACAAGAACCCTAATTTTTCTCTTCCAAATATCAATTCAAAGGTAAGTTGATGAAGTTAATGAAGATCCCAATGATGATCTTGTTATGTAATTGACTAATAATTATGTACTCTTTTGAGACTTTGTTTTGATGTTTTTTGCATATGGGACTTATTTTGAATCATCATTTATCATGTATTTGGAGTGAATTTAGACATTGTTCTTGATCTTTTCTTTTGATTTTGTGTTATTAATATACATATCCATGCCGAGTCGTATCTTTAATTTTTTTTGAAAACGAGTCGTCGAGTCCGAATCGTGTCGAGTCCGAGTCGCCGAGTCCGTATCTGTGCAACGTAGGTGGACAATTAATTTCATGACTGAATCTTATGTACATTTTATTATTTGCATAGATCTGTTTTTCTTTCTTGTTCGTTGTGTGTGCATATTTAAATATTCCGTGTGTTCACAACATTCGAACATTAAGTTGGCTAGGTAGTACGTACGTAGTCATGCATTAGACAACACATGACCATTGTTTTTTTTTTTTATATATATATATATATATATATATATATACTTCTTCTACAATTTAATTAATAGGCAAAATTGGACTCGTGGTTATTCATTAATCTCATCGCGAAACTCACAAATTATCTCTCAATTGCAATGAGAAACTAGCTTTATATATACATATACAAAAAGATATATATCTTGGAACTTTAAGTTCACTTTGTAACATTTTGTCTTTACTAGTTACATATACAAAAAAGTTAAGTGTGAATTTGGTCCAATGTCTGATTTATTACTCCATTAAAAAGAAATAATGTCATAAAATTAATTTATCAATACTTCTTAAGAAAGTAGAAATTAACTTGTAACTTCAGTACATACCCAGAGAACAAGCACATTCCCCAGAAGCAGTGGGTAATGGGAACAAGAACAACTAGCTAGTTTCTAGAGCAACACCATCAGCATCAGCCGACTTATAGCTACGTTCCCAAGTATCGACTGGTGCAGCTTGTGCGTGAGGAATGTGCCGAGGATGCTTCTCTCTTTTGTCACCTTTTATTTGCTTTAATGCATGCTTAAGTGCAGGTACCAAAGCCTCCATACATTCAGCAACAGCATTGGGGCCTCCCGGCATGTTAATGATCTGAGATCATCGAGATATAGTAAAAGTATAAAGATACCTCTAGTTTACTAGATTTAACTCTTCAAGGTATATATCACTAACATATAAATTTAATTAAATAGGGTTGAAGCTTACCATTGTTGATCCGAGCGTGATAACATTGCAAATGGTGTTACCTGTTCACATGATCATACAATAATCAACAGCTAGCAAATAGTCCATTACCCTTCTTCAGAGTGATGGATGTTTATTCATTTAATTGAATTTTTCTCACAAGAAGTTTTCTCCAGTAGAAGTTTGGATTATATATAAAGAATTACAGTTATTAACAAAGCTCAAAAGATGGAATTCTTAAAGACCTACTACTCTCGAGTAAAACAGCATTTTCTTCGCTAGTTAGACTGAATAACCATAAACAAGAGCCATTGGTCAGCAGATCGAGTGAATTAATTACTATCAGGTTTTACAGTAACATGTCCCATAATCTGAATATGCATGTATCCAAATAAAAGTTATACGCCAATGGAGAAATCCAAGTACCTTGAGACTCTCTTGCATCATAACATAGAGTAGACCAGGTGTAGGTGTCTCCTTTTGTTTTACCTTTTTTCGAAGCTTCTCTTGGGGTGAAGCCAGTACAGTACCACCTGTTACATTTCACACACAAATTGTAATTTATTTCTTCTTTTCTCAACTCACCAAGGATCTGGGAAGTAAATTGGTACAAGTCAATTAACCAATACAAACACCCCCCTTAGCACCCGTAATTAAATGTACTTCCAAAGCAAAGAAATTGGAACTAACCAAGAGTAAGAATGAGATCCATTTTTATCAACATCACTCCATCTCTCCAACATTTCCATGATTTTTGAAACTTCGTCTGGCACAACAGCTGTTGCAACAACCCTGGCCCCGGCCACCTAGTCTTTCAGATGCTGAATTCACAACAGATACCCCCCATGGACCGCTACAATGTTATATTGATCATCAAGCCACACATCAGAGATCAACTAGTAAGATAACACAAAAATTACAAATAACAGATTATGAAACGAGAGTACCATCAAATACTAGGACTAATAATGTATAGCTTGGGTACCCAAAGTCAAACAAAGGTAACCAGAGAAAGATGAACTCGTGCGATTCTGAGGATTATGGTGTGTGAAGTGCATTAGTCATATGAAACATAAATGACATGTTTTCTATTAGAGGAAAAGAACTGCTTCAAATTAATAATGTTCTGGTTTTTATCTCCATTTTTCCATTTGAGTGTCCAATCCGAGGTAACTAATTCTAAGAAAGGGAGCTTCACGTTGACTAAAATAGCCTCAGATGAAGTAGTTCCGAAACCCTCACATTAGCTTAACATATATAATGCAATGTCATTCAATTGAGTTTAGTGGCAAAGTAATCCGCACGTCCATGGTCTTATTTCACCCTGAAGTTACATCGATTTTGCACTTGTTCTAGCATCAATTAGGTGACCTTTAGGGAATGATGATCCAGAAAGATGTATCGTGATGCAACTCTTTTTTAGTTCATATTGTATGGCTCAATGTAGCCTTAATCTAGATACTGAAATGCCCTAGTGGTATCCTAAAACTTAAGAAGTGCCATCTTTTTACTACTAGACTCTATTAACTTCATTGAAATCTCATTTACAGAAAAGACAAAATAACCTCACAGAAGTAGTTCCAAGACCAAAATATTAGCTCAAGTACTCATTAATATAAATGAATGTCATTCAGTTTTCTGACTTTTGTTGCAAAATATTCAGTACACCCATGGTCTTCTTTGACCTGGAGATAAATCAGTCTTGCACTTGTTCTAGCATCACTAAAGTGACCTTTCTGGAATGATGATCCAGAAAGGTGTATCATGATGCATTTTTCTAGTTCAATACTTTTGAGGCTAATTTTAAGATGTTGATTCTCATTAAAACATTGAAATTCCTATTGATATTCCACAACTACAGAAGTACCTTTCGCTACTTAACTTCATCCAACTCTCGATTACAGGATATATGTATCTAAAAACTTTAGATTCACATTGACTGAAAGCCAAATAACCCCAACATTAGATTAACACCTATATCATACAGCAATGTCATCTTATCTCAAAGAATCATGTCCTGAAGTCGTCCAAGCAGAAGCAGTATACAATCCAGTATCCTTCCACCCCAGCCTCAGTGTTCCATCACCCTGCACAAGACTATACCCATCCACCGGAGGAAACATGTTCAATATCAACTGCGCTTGCGCCATCGAATTCGCACTCATCGGAACCTGCCCAAACCCGTTTCTCAACAACTCACTCCTCCAATGCCTAAACTTATCTTCCCCACTTCTCGTGGGGCCACCAATCGCAAGCACATTATTAATCTCCCTATGCAGCAAACAATGCTCCACCGTGTACCTACTCGGATCATCCCCAGACAAAAACGCCCCCAAAGAGTCAAAAATAGTCGAATAGTAATGAAGTGAGCTCACAAATCTATCGAGAAACGAGCCCCCATGTGCGATTTCTTGCTCCACCAACGTCACCACTTTCGGGGAGAGCCTTTGTAGGACCCTCATCGTCTTCCAATCCGGCCCTGTGGCATCGTATAATGAATGTTGGAGCCAATGAACTGCTAAAGCTTCACCTCGTCTACTTTGAAGCATTGATATGTCAACTATTTCTCCGCATTTTTTTTCTATCGGGTGGAACTCAAAATACATTCCGAGTCGCCTGGCAAAATTGGAAAGTTGTTTGCCTGTCTCTGTTAAAAGCTCGATCGAGGTACCTAGTCCGGTCATACGTAAATGAGGCGGGCCCTCGGCTCGTGTGGCTAGTATGTGAAACAGAGCTGGCCATTGTAGGCCTTGCATGATGTCGAGATCGATAATGTGTACCCTTTCTTGGCGATGAAACGACTCTAGAATTGCTTGATTTGATGTGAAGTGAGCGAATTTTATGAACGGGGAGACGTTGTTGTAGACTTGGAAAGCGGAATGTGTGTTTTTGTGATTGATGAGAGGGGAGGAGAGGCCGAGCCACGAGTTGATGACTCGACTAGACATTGCTTTGGCGAAATAGGCAACGACTCTTTCGGCGCATGAGGTGCCATAAGGAGAGGCCATTTGAGTGAGTTCGAGTAACATTTTGTGAGCTTCGCCTAAGTTGTCGACTGATATTGCAACTGCACATTCTAATAAAAGGGTGAGTAAGTTCAACCCTGGTTCATCTGATTGTTGCTGCTCACAGATCTGTATCGAACCTGTTATGGAAATCGAGAGTACTCAGCATTAATTAAATAATGTTTTCACATTAGATCAGAATAATTTAGCAAATGAAATAGTTTGTCATATACAATATATGAAATTTGATAACAATAACAACCTGGGCTTTCGTTAGAACTCCGCCTGGCGACTTTCCTAGGTCGTAGTTCACCAAGCAGAGTTGCCAGTGTGCCGCCATCGTCCGTGGTTGGGAAGTGGCCGGATAATTCGTGCTCATTTTCGGGTAAGTCTTCGATGAGTTGCTTGGTGACATGTTCTACCCATTGAGAAAGCTCACTTCTTTCCAAATTCTTGGCATCAGAAAATCCAATTCCAGTGTAGTTCATCTGATCCTGAGGTTGCATTGCATGGGCAAATTCTTTTAGCATGAAAAAAGTGGAGAAAATAAACAAATTAAGAAATGCAGTAGATATGGGAGGGGTGTAAATGGGCCAGTATTTGAAGGGTGAAAAGGCAATGAAAAGAAATTTAAAGTTTTGATTTATTTAATTAATTGAAGACAGCTCGGCCGGCATATATAGTGAGACAGGGAGAAGAAGATTATGGCTAAATGCCAAGAACACGTAAGACGAAGGTTTAATAGTGCATGCTTTTATTAATTGGAGTAATAGTATTTTTTTTTTTTTTTTTAAATTTTTTTTTTGTGTTTCATGAGTTTACTGTTAAATACTATATGATGATGTCAGTATAACTGACTTGGTCTCCAGGTTATTAAAAATACTAGTTCAACAGTGCAATGGAGAACGGAAGATAAACTACTGCCTTGCATTTTTGCTGGATCAATATTAGTAAAAGAAAGAAAATAAAAAATATACATCTATCTCAAAAGATAGCTAAAAAAATCACTTAATCTTGATATCTAATTCTTCACCCCTGTCTCAGCCCACACCCATCATCTAAACCGATTGATATATAGTATTTCTGAAGAATGAGGATATTTATTATTCTTAGCCTTAGATTGATCATCATATATATATATATATACATACTCCACTTCATTCACTTTAGATTTAACTTAAGACTTGACCATTACCTCGAATTTTAATTTAGCTCCGGATCAAATTAACCTCATTATAGTAAGTTGTAATTGATTTTCAGATCGAGTATGAAATTGCGTTGAGTTGGTACAAATTTTTAGGTCTTCCAACCCAAAAAAGACGATAGCATTCAGCTTCAATATGTAGAAAGACAATAGCTTGTGCTTTAAAATAATAACCACTTGTTTCATCCACATAAATTCTTACAACAAGAAGTAAAATGTACCAAAACATGGAGGATCTCATGAGTCAAACCAGGATGCAACAAGTCTATTATTACATATAAACTTAAACACAATACTTTGTACAAGAAAAGAAATATAATAAACTTAAAAACTCCGAATAAGCCAAAGCAACATTAACATATGATATGTTGCACCTGAGAATTCTTCCTCCATAAATAATAACAGATGTTGGTCACACTACTCTTCACTTTTACAAAGTCTAAACTAGCATTTGTGTTGTATGTATTTCCTCGCATTAAGTTTGGTTTCGAATAAGTATTGGAAAAAAAATTAATTACAAATAAATATATGTTACCTTCAAATTATGGTATAAAAGAATTTGGAAGGCACTAAAATTCCGATCGAAACAATTAACTAGACTGGAGCCAGACAATTCTTTTAAGCTTTTTATGTAACCAAACATTATATTCATTATCCTTTCTAACGACAAAAGGACCACTGACCCGTTAAGCAAAATATCATTTGCTGGATTGTTTTAACTTTACCTATTCGTGTTTCAGTGACGTTGTCGTTGGAAGAGCTACTGGCTGGCTGTCTCTGAAGTTTCTGACTCGTCTTCTGTTAAAAGGAAAAGAAAAACATCAAAATTAGATGATAAAGTCGCAGCTTTATTTTCAAAGAAAACATATTAGGCCAGAGACATTGAACATCATCAACAAAGAAGTTAATAGAACCCATAAACATACCAAACAGTGTCTTTATTGTTGGCCTCTTTGATTTCGTATTTTTCTTCTTTAGTTCAGCTGTGGAGAAAATCACAAAACAACAGAGGTCCAATATCAGTCGCCATAAAGTACATGAGCATATCGTCGAAGACACACTGCAAATTATTTTTATAGTGAATATGCAAATATGATATTCAAACAACATATGAAAACACAAACACAGGTGAAAACTCAGTAAGATGATATATACCCATTCCAGGGACTTGATAGTCATTCACTATTTCAAAATTCTTGTATGTGTATCCAACAAAATTGATGTCTTTGGATGAAAGCATCTGGAAGTGCAAAGAGAAAATAAGCTTGATGTTGAGACATTAGAACTCCAAGAGTCCTTTCTCGGAATACGTATTCACAAATTTACACCAGCAAAGGTACCTTTCTCCATGGACCAGATTTTGAAGTAGAGTGAGTTAGCTGGTCACCCTGCAACCCATAAACAGTGGTGATCAGGTACACATCCCTAACACTAAAAATTGGAAAATTTGTAAATGAAACAAAATGGCTCGTTTGAGGAGAAACCCATCACCTCTTCAAACTTCTCAAAATTTTGGGTGTCCAACTCATCTATGACTTCAGGAATAAATGCAGCTTCCATATGGTATATTCTGTCCCAGTCAGTCCCTTTAAACCAGGGATGGGCCTAAACAAGCAAAGTATTAAATCAAATTTCCAGCAATTAGGTGATAAAAGAACAAGCACAGATGAGTAGAAGACACCATACAACACCTTGATTCCATCTGCGCCTTCTGACCCAAGCCTCTGATTGACATTACAAAGTAGTTTGCTGATCAGGTCTTTTGCTTCTACAGAAATTTTAGCCTCCTCGGGGAATTTTAGATGTGTTCTCCAGTTCACTATCTGCACATACAACCAAGCAGTCCAAAGTTATTTATATGGTCACCACAGGCAACTGATGCTGCACTTCAACAACAAGGCAAGGAGAATTTTTAATTTAGCATAAATTTATGTCACTTGATAGAAAAAGATACTACATGGTCATATATTTTGTTGTCATTATAATAGTTCAGCAGAAGGAAACGTGCAACAAAAACAACTAGTGTAGAGTTTTTAACTATAAGTCTAGACTAATTCCTCAAGCAACCTTGACATTGATGAAGACCACATGAACGGACACTCACATTTAAGAGAAAACTTTGCAAAATGTACCTGTAATAGTGTACAGGACAAGACATAAATTGTAATTAAGATTTCATGCAACACAACAGCAAGCAAGACTTGCCTTACCTTCCTACAAGTAGACATAGGGTCATCAGAATAGAAGGGTGGATATCCCACAAGCATTTCAAACATGATAGCACCAAGGGACCACCTGCAGAACAGGGAATAACCTCATTTTCCAGTAATCGGTGAATGAACCAACTTCTGCTCCTCACCCCAACAGCAAAGGGGTATAGGTTACGCAAACAACAGAAAATTAACAAAATGTAATACAAAGATGAAAACTACAGAATTCTATTAAGTTCAAGAGAAGTGCTCTAAAATAAGCTAAATTAGCTATCTCGATTTAGCATTATTTTTCTTAGCGGATTTTAATTGTTTTTTGTGTTATATTTGGAGTTCTTAGTATAATAGAATTATGTTAAAATACTTCTATAATCTTCTGATATCAATACAGTTAATTATTATGGAGAACTTATGTTGATATGATTTAAACCTTGAAAAGGTAAAAGTGTTTTCTCTTCTCTAATTTCTTACTCTCTTCTTATCTCAATTTTTCTTCTTTACTGTAATTCTTTTTCCCTTAAAGTTCCATATCATATTTCACTTTGGGAGAAGGCACATCCCTTCCTGCAAACACAATCCCACAAAACAGCTTCGTTGTCCTAAAGTTTGCCCAAAAATAGCAGTTGGGAGTTTGTTCTACATCAATACGAGTGAGTTTATTTGTCAGATAACAAGGATGACAAGAGAAGATAAGCTCCAATGGGGAAGGCAAAAGCATCAATTTTTAGATGCCTTCAGCGAAATTGGCATTGAAATACAGATTAAAATGGTAACTTTATAGAATATGACTCCAGTCCCTACATGTAAATTTTTAAGAGGTAATCATGCCAAGAAAAACATAAATAAAAGATTTACAAATAAAAGTGAAGCGAAAAATTCCATCAATAAATATGACTAACCAATCACATTCCATTCCATAACCCTTCTTCAGTAGAACTTCTGGAGCAATATAATCAGGTGTGCCAACAGTGGAATAAGCCTGCAGTAAATGAGAATGAAATAATCAAAGAGAATGGACTATTGCCCCATTTATCCAAAATATAGAGAACTAGTTTGTGACAACTAAAAATGTCCGTCTTTACTACATTTCAGCATGAAGAGTAATACACAAAGCACATCCGTCCAACAAAGGCATGTTACATGCAAGTGGCATCTTAATATAAAAGCAGTACAAAGCAAAAACAATAATTGCAAACTTACAAGCATTCTTCTATTTTTCTGCCAATGCTGTAATTGCTCTTGTTGTGTGCGTTTTGGAGCTGAGCGTTCATTACTTCTTGAAGCTCCATTTGAGCTGTCTCCAACTGAAAAGTCTTCTTTTATAGTACTACAGTCTAAAGGCTTGCACAAGCCAAAATCTGATAGTCTTAAATGACCATATTTATCAAGTAGTAAGTTATCAGGCTTAATGTCTCTGCAGAATGAAACATAATTAGAAAAAATCAGATAAATAGAGGAAGCCCAATGGGAAGGCCTAAATACAACATGCTGAATTAAAACTATGCTTCTGCACACCTATGTATATAATTGTGTTTATGGATAGATTCAATGGCCAAAACAGTCTCTGCTACGTAAAATCTCGCCTCATCTTCGTTCAGGGTATCTTTTCTCATTAATAAAGTCATCATATCTCCACCCGGTAGATATTCCATGATAAGATACAAATATTCATCATCTTGGAAAGAACAATATAGTTTAACAATGCAATTGCTGTCCACTTCTGCAAGCAGGTTCCTTTCAGCTTTCACGTGTTCAACCTAAAAATTAAGCAATCTAAGGACCAGCGATATAGTAGCCATAACCATGAAAATCATCTGAAGACCAATATAATCAAGTACCTGGCCTCTACGAAGCATTTCCGATTTCTTAAGCTTTTTCATTGCATACACACTACCTGTAGTCTTTTCCCTACAAACTCTGACCTGTACAACAAAGAATCAATGGTTAGGATTTGTTCTTTAACCTTGGCAATTGAAAGAAGTTCAGACTTCATAGAACTCCTAATTCATCAAATCCCTTTCTGAAAGAAACATTGTACCCAAGTCTACTCCCATATCCATACTCAATATTGTTCATTTCTTAAACCAACCGTCGCCGGGTAATGCACCCTGAACCTCTCTGACCATTGAAATATATGGCCGACTCTATTGACATTCAAAGACCCAAAAGTATAAAAACCATGAGTTGGACAAGTTGAAGTCCAGCTACAAATATTTATTTATATACTATAAAATAAATCATGTTAACAAATCAAAGTAAATTATAAAATCCAATACAACTATGTCATTTGTTACAATTATTACCTCTCCAAAAGCACCCTTCCCAATCATTGTCAGTAACTCAAAATCATCAGCACCCATTTTGTGCCTCTGAAGACGCATATATTCAGTTTCCTTCTTCTCCAAAAATTTTAGTAAGTTACTTTGATCTTCCTCGGATACATCAGCATCAGCTAGCTTCTTTTCAAGTAAATTTCGCCTGTTTAACACACAAATGTGAAATGATAAAGACATCGGGAACGGGTAATAAAAAAAGTGGCAATCTCTACCCTGAAAGAACAAAAATCCATAATACGATGTGACAGATAAAATTAACAGATTACTAGGTTTTGCATGTAAATGAAACAAAGGAAAAGCTGTCCAAATTGTTCTCGTATGGCCTATATCCCCACCTAAAATTGGATTCTTTAGGAGTAAAAGTGAACTACAAAAGTCTAAGAATCAACCAAATTCCTTAATCTCCTTGCAAGAAGTAATAGCATTTTAACCCATGCAATATGTAACATGACATTAAAAAACAGAAAAGATCATAATTTATTGCTCACTGATCTTAACATTTCCAGGTACATGATGAGCAATATTGCTCTTTTTTTTTAAATAAGATAGCGGAGAAGATGTGCTTGAACAATTGAACTATATTTGAATATGATGGGTCTATAATTTTGCTACTCCAGAAACATGCCAATGAAATACTTGAATTATTATGTGGAACTTACACAAATGGATCAACTAAACATGGTTTACAAGCCCAACAGTTGAAGAACCTTTTATCACATAGTTTACAATGGCTAGATAAAGCATGCAAAAATGAAAAGCAGAAATATATTTGCAACATAAATAAGATAGAACGAGTTCTACCACACCTCTCTCGTCTTTCCTGAAGATTTTTCATCTGCTCCTTGTAATGATTTTCAATATACTGCTTTGCAGCAGCGACCCTCTGTTTTGTGAGATTAGAGGCTTCCTCTGCAGAAAGAGGTTGTGAATCTTCTCTTACACTGCCCATTGCTTCATTCTTTTTACTTGATGACCTCACACGTTCTCGTGGTTGAAACTTCTGGAACCAGCCTCTAGCTGAATCCATTAATTTCTTTCCCTCAGCTTAAGAGGAAATTTGCCCACAAATCCTCGACTAAGTCCCCCATTCTAAAAGCACAACACTCATCTCAATCCCCAGACGAAAAACCTACCTACAAAAAAAAGATTAAAAAATTACTCCAAGTTAGTCCGTGAACCTAATAATGTTTATAGACGATTACAAAAATCTGTCTTTGGCAGAATTCACAAATGCTAAAAGCTTAAAACCTACTCGTGATACAAAAATCAGTTTACATAACAACTACTTCATATACACTAGCGAAACAACCCTAAGAATGCAAAGATTCCATTCAAGTCTACGAATTCATAAAATTGAACACAAAATGGCCTAAAATTTTATCAATACAAATAAATTAAAACCCTAGAAACAAAGAAAGTACACCAAAAAACTTCAAGAGTCTTGACAATACCTTGAATTGACGATTTCGAAGAGTTCAATAACCCCGAAAACCCATCACAAGTCAACGAGTTAAAATCTAGACAACTTCAAATTCACTCCACACGATACATCATAATCGAGTATATCCGGAAAGAACCAAAATTTTCTGAAAACTGCAAAGCAATAGGCAGAAAGGTCGGATTACCGCCAAATCTTGAGGGAGGGAGAGAGAAAACAGATCCGCGAAATACAACCGTGCACGTATATATACATATAATGCAGCAAATAAAATAAAATCTTGCTTGATTGAAGATATATTCAAACGTATAAAATAATAAGAATTAAAATTGAAAATAATCCGCTATTTTCGGAGGTTTGGACCTTCGCTCCATCTACGTTCACTCCACTATTTTACGACTTCTTGTTTTCTTTTCTCCACTATTTATAACTTCTTCTTGTTCAACTTTAATGTTGTCAATTAATATTAATATTCGTTATCCACTTTAACTAAAAGTTAACAGTATATTCCCTTATTTATATAAGGAAATAAAAAAAAAAATTGTAAGAGTTAGAGAGATAATAATATCTTCTGAATATTTTATTTCCTTGTAAGGAAAATTTCTTATTTGGAAAAATTACCTCTAACGATGAGTTGGAGAAATTATTTAGTATAACCGTTGCACCACGTCATTAAGTACACGAGGTGCAGCCCACCAATACACTTGGGACATGTGGATTGATAATCCACATCACCCATGTTCTAGCAATGTGAACACAATTTTTTGAATTCCTATTTTTTTGGAACATGGCTAGAATATGGGGTGATCAATCCACATGTCCCAAGTGTATTGGTGGGCTGCACCACGTGTACTTGATGACGTTGTGCAGCGATTGTACTAAATAATCTCTCGGTGAGATGGGTGTCCATGTAACCGTACCTCAGCAAATTAGCACCCCAACCGTTAATTAAAAAAATAGGTTTGAATTTTGTGTTGGTTTAAATGTAATTTTTCTATTAATATTGATGTGTGTATTTATTGAAAGAAAAATAAAATATAAGTAGTTAAGTAAATGTTGGAGTGGGTAGCTAAAAAAATATCAAATATTCATGTATATAGTACAATCACGGAAAATTTAAGTTATGCCTTGACATTTTGAAACTGATTATAGTTATGACAATCGTCAATGAATTCTTAATTTTTTTTTTAGTTGACAAGTATATTTAAAATTATTGTATTTATTTAGACGTATTTAGGAGAGTTAGAAACACAAACCCCAAAATCATGTGAGAACTTTCCAAAATATTAGCCAATTAAGAGATTGTAGTAGGATGTTAACAACATTCCAGTTTATTTGTGGGAAGACTATTTGAATTTCAAAATATAGATAGACTAACCCCAGCTAGTTGGCTCTTAAGTTACAATAAATTCATATCAAATTCACTGAACATGCACTGTCTATGCTCTAACTAATCCAAACCCCACGCAAATTTTGAGTGGGGATTGCATGATTATTATTATTTTCTTTTTTATTGAATTTCAAAACTTTGAAAATTATCCATAATCAAGAAAATGATCTTGTTGTCTATGCATTTCCATTCATCGAAGGTGGAAAAAAAACCATTGGTTAGGAGAGAAAGGTCCATGACATGTTGCTTAATTTCATGAAGTCAATGGGATTTTGAAATGAATTTTTTTTCGTAAACAAGTATGGTTCATAAAAATAAAGTGGAGGGTGACTTATACCAACACAAAAAAACTAAGCAAAAGGGCACGTCAAGATTGCTTAAGTGGCTTGACATGATTCTAGGAGTAGGAGCAATATAACTATCCAAATAAGATTGCAACATTGATGTGTTTGGCAAGAAAAAGAAACACTATTTAATTTGTTGGTGTACATTGCATGCCGTCAATCCTTCTCACTACCTACAATTTCTTATTTACGCAGTTACTTATTAAAAATTGTTTGTGCACAACTCACAAGTGAAATTTAAGGAATTTTTTCACAAGATATTACGCTTCTCCTAATTCATCATTTAAGTTTAAAATCAAGTAAGTGATCTTTTCATTTTGGAAGGACAAAAAAAAGTACGTGATATAAGGCCATTAGAAGATTTTTGAATTTTGAAGATTTGCGAACGTACTTTTAATAAAAATAAAAAAAGATGTAGGATTTTTAAAAATTTCTATATTTCTCAAACAAATAATCTATATGACATGAATTCTTTGTATGTCGACTTGGTAGCACTCATGGCAGGAACAATACAAGGAGTTGAAAATCATAATTATGTATATAGCCCGTAAAAGTGTAAGGAATACGATAAAAAAATCAAAATATTCATATACATGGCTTATTCCATTCTCAAATTAATTAAATATAATAGCTTTCACAAAATAATAAATAATAATAATATAATTGCAACAAAATCATAAAAGAGTTCTTATTAGCTACCAATGTATTCTACACAACAGTAATTTCTGCATTTTAAGAACTCTCACAAACTTTATATCTAAATTTGCTACAACATGACCAAATGAGTGTAACTCATAAACAGCCTCTCAGGATAATCAATTAAAATTATAATAAATTTAAAAAGAAATGCATAATTGAAAATCTGTAGATTGTTGCTCTCTACTAGCATGATGTCGAATGCTAGCTTCGATCATCGGTAATGTGACATATGTCTTGATGACCTAAAAGGAGAATTATCAAATGGAGATGATTTTTTGACTTGAGGTGTAGAGTTAAGAGGTTTCTTCTTCTCGATCTTCGTTTCAGATCGGAGCCAAGACTCGACCACTGAGAGTAAATTTATATTGTCCTTGAGCTCTTTGAGCTCAGATAGCTTATGTGACTTCTTCAATAACCCATCTTGAACGTAAACAAGATCAGTTGCCCATGTCTCCAGTCCATCAAATATGTGGGTTGCGTAAACAATCGTTGCTCCTCTCTGAAATATCAACAATACTTGTATGAACTTCACTATTTTAATGAAACAATATTGTTCTTGACAAACTTAGTTATCGCATTTTGTTAATGCTATGTACTTCCAAGTGCTCCCTAGCAACCAGCATATGGTGTTATTCAACAGAAGATAAGGCAGCTAAAACACCAGTCGGGCGTTGAGTTGAAGAACGTAGAAAAATATAGTAAGAGATACCTGCTCACACTCTTGCTTGAAAAATTCCAGCAAATCCATCCTAGCCACAACGTCTAGATCCACTGTGACTTCATCTAACAAAAGAACCTGGATATAACTAGCTTATGATGAGCAAGGTGTTCATAAATAAGACACTAGTAAAAGTAATAATTCATAGGATAATAATATCCACATAATTAACATATCTACACCCAATCATGATTGAATATATCAGAATGTAAAGTTGATACTTGATGCCATCTCCACCCCCTCCCCTCTCACCCACCCCCCCACCCCACACCAAAGAAAAAGAAGGGAAAATAGCTTAGGGGAATACAAAAACATTGACTGATGAGAAAAGTCATATCTTGAAGAATGGATTTTTTTTTTTCAAGAATGAGATCTTAGTGAAGCGTCCATATCAAATTTATCCTTCAAGAATAGAGAATTTAATTTCTGTTTCAATTCACAGTTAAGAAAAGAAATAAACATTACCAAAAAGCCCATGAGAATCTCAAGTATCAATGACAACACATTTGAGTGACAGCATATGAGAGTCTTATCAAACATACACAAACTTGGTATGCTGTCAACATCTTGTCAGCAAGGCAGACAAGTTACCTTGTAAGGATGGAGGAGACCCATGCAAATTTGGACTCGACGTCGTTGACCATCAGAAACCTTGTGCATCCGCCAATGGAGATCGATATCCAGCAGCTCAATTAGCTGCTCTCGTCTAACAGGGTCAACTCCTTCAACTGAATCATAATCAGGAATAAGAAAAGAAAAATTAGTAATGTTTAGGTGTTGCAAAGAACCAACCCAAAAAAAGAGCAAGTCCATGGAAAGTAATTTGATCACTCATTTAGCTAGATGGGAAAAATGCACAGACACTCACGCACAACGTGACACATCAAACTTCCAAACTCTTGAAATGTAACAGTTGAGAAATGCGTTGTTCCACAAAGTACATTAATTACTACAAGTAAACACATATTCCTTGAAAGGAGAACTTTCACAAACCTCCAAATATCATATGTTCAGCAGAGAAGTCCCCTTGTAGCGGCAATTCTCCCTAAAATTAAGCCAAGAATCAAATACAATAAACCTCAAACTGACTTTCTAAAAGACAATTATCAGATATACAACTAGAGAAGATGTCTATTTAACAACAAAACATATTAGTAAGGAACAACAAATCTTAACCATTAATATAAATTTTGAAATTCAAGAACAAGCTTTCTTCAACCAAATTGTGTGATCGTGAGCCAGGCCCACACAAATTTCAGATTTCAAAACTTAGTAGTTAGTATTATCAGAGTTACAAAACGTGTAACATATATTTCATTCCAAATTTTATGAGCACACAACCAAGAATACTGACTAATACAATTATTTCATCAACAGCAAATTCAAAAATACTAATTGATTCAGGCGGTGTTTACAGTTTATAAAAAAAAAAAGGGAGGGAGGGGGGGAGAAAAGGACTAAATTACTCACAGCAGAGCCAACAGTTTTACTCCATGACTCTCCCAAATAAGCCAAATCGCCACTGCAAACGAGATTTGTGTCATGAAATGCCGAAAAATTAAGCACTCTCACCGCATCTCTCCCACCAACCATATGCTTCCCTGCCAATATCCTCAACAACGTAGTCTTCCCTGTTCAAGAAATAAATATCTCAATCACAATTAAAAAGTAATTAAATCGAAAAAGGGAATGAAATGTGTACCAGATCCATTGGCGCCGACGAGGAGACATCGGGATCGAGGCGAAATTTTGAGGTTAAAATCAAAGAATAAAGGGGTTTGAGCATCGTAGGAGAATTGCATGCCATTCACTTGTATGCTGTCGGATCCTTCCTCCATTTTCATTTTCTCAATCCTAGGGTTTGTACTAATTGTTTTAATCTAGAATAGACAGAGGCATTTATTTATACAAAATTTAAGATTTGGGCGCCACCAACTACCTAATTTCTTTTTGGCAGGCATGGTGCCACGGGTTTCCAGATCAAATTAATTGGTTGAGAATTTATATGGCCACGTCGTGATGGAAATTAAATTTTCTTCTTTCTTCTATGATCGATGAAGATTGAAGGGCTTCTGCCTTCTGCACTATCTAGCTACTAATATTCCTTTTGGACATGATCTTGGATTCAAATCCCATTACCGTAAAGTTTATTAATTGATTTTCTTTTTAATTATTGTAGTCAAATACAGTATATTTTTCTATTTTAGTGAATTTAGTGATATAATATAATTACAGTTTCGCTAAAAGAAATTGCATGACATATTATACATTGTATTTTCTGCCAAAGACAAAAAATCAAATCAACTACAGTATTTAGATTTTACAGCGCCACAGACCTG
This sequence comes from Penstemon barbatus, assembly GCA_003313485.2. NCBI lineage: Eukaryota > Viridiplantae > Streptophyta > Magnoliopsida > Lamiales > Plantaginaceae > Penstemon > Penstemon barbatus. The sequence goes on along the minus strand of CM064881.1, from coordinate 2,156,088 downwards.
AGTTTTCTCTACATGTAAGAAATGTCTCTTATTGTAGTTCTTTCAAGTGGAGCGTGCTCGAACAGTATGTGGTTTGGAACTTTGGATAGACAGCCAAAAGCTTGAAGATAGGAAAGGTATGGGTTTATTCTCACAAAAAAAAGAAAAGGTATGGGTTTTATCTATTTTAGAATTATATAAAAAAAATATATATATATATATATATTCTTTTCCGGGGATAAATGTAACATATATTTAGCAAGTGTTACAAAATTTCAGTTTATGATATTTCTCAACTTCCTTGATACAACACCAACAAATACACCATAATTCAAATATTCAAAATGCTGCCCAGCCAGCTGCCGATGTTTTAGTAGATTCTGTTCCAGCAGAAGAAGGAAGAGTTTTCTGCAACAAAAAACCAACAGTAGGTATTCATTACAATTACAATCCCGATTCAGAATCGCAAGATTAATTTAAAGAAAATAAACAAAGCACCAGATAATTGCATAAACAAGCATGAAGGAGGGAAAATGCAACGCAATAGAATATTTCCACAACAATATTCAGAAAGATAATTTACTTCTTCAAATGTCCCTACGCCGCAAATTTTTTTCAACCTAGAATGCAGCAATTAGTCCTTATGCTCAGCTCTATCACCTCGGAGTCCAATAATTCAATGGACAATCATCTGAGTAGTTATTTTCTTTAATTTATGTTTCGAGGTTGTGAGACTAGCTGACTAGAATGTTTATCATGTGAGGCTAGCACGGAACATAGAAGAAAAATGGTTAATGTTCTTCCAAATTTCAAATGCCTGAGAACACATCCAAATATAATTATAAGTTTATAACTAACCCCTATAACCACTCTGCCTTTCTTGTATCATATAAAGAAATTCTAACAATGAAATGCTCAAATCATGCCTATGATCAGATGCTGCTATTTTTCTGTATTGTTAAGATTTGAGCTATCAATGCTACTGATAACCCTTCTGAGATCCAAACAAGTTCTTTTATTGACTAAGAAAGCAAAGACATGGAATCCGCTACCATAAGTTTGTGTATTGAACGTACTCCTACTCAGAAAAAAACTCCATTAATCAAAATTTTCTCCAAAAAATGCATCTTTAAACTGTAAGGCTTCATTTCCGCGCAATATTGTATTAAATGACAGTCTCTCAAATCGCATCACTTGCAACTAAAGAAAGCTCAAGATTCAGAGTATTCAACGTTTATCTGACAAATCACAGATATTCACAATTTATCTAAATTGGTTTAGAGTGAAGAAAACTTAACAATATACTGTTAAGTCACTCATTGTCAACTATATGCTAAAAATTCAGCCACCAAAAGAAAAAACTCCCCAGTTATATGTGTGGAATCATGAAAGGCTCATAGAAAGAATAAAATATCTTGACTGGATTTTTTGAGGAATATCTTATGTCACATGTCACAAGAAATAGACAAAGTAAGGAAAATCAGTTCAGTGGACTAAAAAGATTAGGACATACCTCAAGTTGAGAGAGATCTGAAAGAGGATCACTCGGGCACCTCGAGTTTTCCTTGGCTCCCTTCATAGTGGTGCTATGACTGGCAGATGTCATCCTAGCAGTAGCAGCATCATTAGGTGGAGGAGGAATAGGAGACCTAATTTTGACTGCTCCACTAGGTGGGGGAGCAAGACTTAGAGGTTTAATTGTTCCAGTAGCTCCCCCAGATAATCCCACAGCAGAAAGCATGCCTGCTCCACTCGATGGTTTATTCTTCACATTTATTCTAATAGTTTCTCCTTCCTAAAGACCAAAGAACAGAAAGCTAGTCTCGTTAAGAGAATAGGGAGGAAGGAAATGAATACGACTGCTACACATTATAAAAAGAATGGTACTTGTTTTAGGACAGGAATCACATGTTGCATGATACATCTCAAGTTGAGCATAAGATTGTTGATAGACATTTATTTTTATAAATTGTATAACTTGCTTAACAAACATAACATCTTGGAATGCAGTAAATCCAACCCAAAACCATTGCAATCAAAAGTCAGCTCATAAAGTGGAAATCAAGATTAACTTTTTCTCTTTTTTTTTTTTTTTTGAGTCAAAGAGAGAGATCTTTGATTGCAATCACTAGTATTGATGAACAAATGTGTATTTACCTCCTAGATAAACTAATAAATGATGTCTAATCCAACAAGTCCTATTTACTTAACTTCACACGTTTTCCATTGGCATCACCTTCTATTACCCAGTCCATTAGATACGGACGAGTAATCTCTTAACCGAGCTACGGATATGAGCAACTCCTCTAAAACCTCTAAAACAACAGGACGTTTCTCTTTCAAGTTCTTGAGTATCCTGTCCATTGGTAACGGAAGAGTAATCTCTTGACCGAGATACAAATTTGAGAAAATTAAATTAATATTTCCACCTTCTTTACCATGGCTCAAATTTCATACATTTTGACCATATATGCCAAAAGAATTCTGTTTTTGGGTCAATGGAAACAAATCTTCATATTAAAGATTATTCTTTGATTTACAAATTTAATCATTTTCTGAACATTTCCAGCTAAATCATGATGTACTACAAAGCACCAAAATTAAACTTAAAATAGTAAAATAAAGTAAGTGACCTTCAATCGGTGATTAACAGCAGGATGTATATCAATATGCCCATCTTCCCCACCCTCCCCACCTTCATTTCCTACCTCCTTATCCCCCTCCCTCTTCGCATACTTCTCGTGATCCGACAACGCCACGTTGAAATCAAACGCCTCATTCCTCTCATTAAACCCTAACCCTATAAACGCGTGCTTCCCACGGCCATCCTCGATCCTCAACACGAAGTACCTCGACGAATCCAACACCGGTTCAACTGCAGCCTCCCTCTGCCCCGGGTTAACGAAGCAGGCAGCGAAAAGCTCACCTGAATTCGGATCCTCAAGTCGGATCTCGCACCGAGTATCGCATGAAACGACCCGAAGTCGACCCGACCAGATCTTGTCGGTCTGGAGCCACTCGCCGCACTTGTAACCGCCGCTGGTGGACCGAGGGGGGATCTTGTACACGAACACTTCGCGGACTACTAGGAGTGTGTGCTCGAAGGTTTCTTCGTCCTCCTCGAACGACATCGTTTGTTTAGATTCCGAAGCTCTGAACTCGAATAGCAATGCAATGTGGTTCCTTTTTATTTTCTTTTATTTACGGGATTAGAGGGGGAGAGGCGTGGGTTCTAAGCGTGTGCAAAGTAGTTAAATTGTCAACTGGAAAAAATTGAAGTAACCCGGATTAGCTGTTCCGGGTGACCCGACTTACATCTGGACTTTTCGTCTTATTCGGGATAAGTGCTTACCGCTGAATTGTTATTTAAAATCAACTTTTTTAAAAACATTTACTATAAATCATCTCAGAAACTGTCCACCTACAAACAATGGCAAATAATAGACAACTCGCTTAGATGTATAGGTGAAATTGAGCTGGGCAATGTCGAACGACATAATATTTAAAATTGGCTTGAATTTATTGAGCTTAAATTTTTTTTGTGTAAGTTTAATTTGAGTATTAAACGAGCTGAGTTCAAACTAACTCATATGGAACAAACTCGAGTCGAGTATCGAATAACTAAATAGTTTACATGTATATCAATTTTTAGCTTATCAAGTCGAGTTCAAGTAGATATTCAAAAGTTACATGACGAAAAAATATGTTCAAACTTATTTGATTACTATGACGGATCAAGTTTAAACTCATTTTTTATTGAACGATTGAAACCGAATAGCCTAATTTAATTTTTAGCCCTAATTTAATTTTGTTGAAAAAGCACATTCTTATAGATCAGGGAGAACTCTATTGTACACTGAATTTGTCGTTAGCACATAATATATATATATATATATATATATTGTGTGTGTGTGAATGATCGTGAAACAAGAAAGCTATACAATTAATATTCTTATAATGCAAATTGAACTCCTTTCGATTTTATGATTTACTATATTTAAACATAAAATATCTGAATTAAATAATTGAAAAAAGAAAATTAATTGCTATTTCTAAGACTATAGTACTTCATAAAATTGCGACAAATCTCGAGATTAATAATTGAATTTTATTTTGTTATGCAGTGTAACTTTATTCGAAATAAATTGCTATAAGTATTTTAGATATTGAGACTCAACAAACATCTTCAAGTATTTTAAATATTGAGACTCAACAAATTTCTTCTAACAAGTAGTTTGTCTAGTAAAAGGGACTAGTCCCTACAATTTATCAAACTCTGTTGAAAAATATTCTCATTTAATGTGTTCGACGCGCCTCATATTGGTTAAATCCTCGAGGAAAAAAAAATTATGACTCAATAATTTTATAATGAAGCGTTTGTTTATGTGAACTCCTACAAGTAAATTATTAGAACCGAGTTTTTATTAATAAGCTTAATCTAATTGCATGTGTATAGTCTTAGTTTATCTTGAAGTTTATAACCACAAATCATCAATTAAGTTGAGTTATACTGTAGTTTTAGTCTAATAAAATATTATCTCGCGTCCAATATAATAGTAGTAAGTAAGTGTTGCTTTTTTGTTTTTTTTTTTAATCTTACTTTATATTATATTATTATGAAAAACCATAGATGATCTAAAAATATTAATACTTGAGGTTTATTCGGTGCTTTCGGGCTAAACCATCCTTGACGGGTGAGAACTGAGAACCGACTTCCTAACAAGACTGATTTGACATGTATACCCTTATAATTTCGTGATCATATCAGTTTTGCCGACGTAGGGCTTTATATTTTAGAGCCCTAATCGGCAATGCATAGCGCCTCTGGGAAAAGATTAAAGCGCAGACTCAGAGCATTGAATTTAGAGTAAGAACCTCAGGTAAATTTCGCATAATACTGTTTCAATATTTCTGCTCGACTACTGTCTCTGTATTTTTGACACGAATCTGATTTTGAATTTCGCGAATGTAGCCTAAGTCTTTTGAAAGATGTATCTCCAATGTTACATAAACGAAAATGGTGACAAAGTTTACACCACAAAGGTTTGTTTGAGATTTCCTCATTATTTTCAATTACGTGTGTTTTGGTCTATAATAATTGTCTTCAATAAATTTTAGTCATGCTTTAGATTCAGGCGTTACTGGTAACAGTTCAAATTGAATATGCCGATGATTTGTTTCTCTCTGGAGTTGTCTGTATTTTTTCTTCTCTTACATTATTTTTTTTATTGTATCGTGTATAATAATCCTGGTTACTTTTAGTTTAAATTTCTGTAAATCACAAATTAGGTTGTTTTACCTAAATTGTGACCAATTTTAGTAATATCAAGAAATGATATACAAATATGACTGAATCAGGATGAATGCTAGTTGATATGGTACTTTTTGAAGAGGTTTTCTAATCACATAGTCTACTTTATCCTAGTATAGATTAGCTTTCCTTATCTCTTTAAGGGAAGGGAAAGAAAAGTTTTAATGATACCGAGCTTGATTGACAATTGCAAGCTTTTCTGTGTGCAGAAAGAATCTCCATTAGGTTTGGCTACACAATCAGCTCACCCTGGTAATTTCCAATTTAAGTTTTACTGTACCATGCTTTTTTCCCTTCATTGATTACTTGTATATGCCTATGTGTGGGTGTGCTTGTAGTCATGTTTATCTGGTTTTACGTGGTTGGGTAAATTTGGAGGCACTGGATTGCTAGAAATGTATTCCTAGAGAAATCAGGTCAAATTATTTATCCTGATGTTCTTGGTAGAGTGATGGAGAAAAAGATGGTATTAGTAATGGGATATCTGAATGTACATTTTTGAAGTATAAGATACTATATCTTCCTCTTAGGCTGCAAAATGATCAATTAGGTGTAAATGCTATATGTCAAATGACCTTTATGTATACTACAAAAAAGCGCAGTTTTTGTGAGTTTATTACTATGAGAAGGTAACAAGCCTGGAGAATCACCCTGTATTCAACATCACTGATGAAGCGACAATATCCCTTTCTTTCTACCCTCCCGCCCCTTCCCAACCTCACATTCTATTCTATATGCAGTATCATCAATGTCATTATATCTTCATGTGCAGTTAATGTTTCGATTAGTAATATATTAAATATTTTGGTAAATTTTGGAAAGATCTGGAAGAATTAAAATTAAAGACATAAGTTTAAGTGGAAATTGGTCCCTATTTCTGTTTTGATTGACCAAGAAACAGAAAATTTTCCCATGTTTAACATGTGGAAATTTTAATCAATGCTTTAAGCAAATTCTATCATGATGTCTACTAAATATTTTCCTTCATCTACTCTTATTTCTCCAATGCAGCCCGCTTCTCTCCAGATGATAAATTTGCAAGGCAGAGAGTTCTCCTAAAGAAACGTTTTGGCCTGTTACCAACACAACAACCACCTCCTAAGTACTGATTTACCCATGCTTTATGTGTTAAGATTATAATTCATAGTTCCTTGTATAAGGCCATAGAGTCGAAAACCTGAATATGTTGCTTATCTAGACTTTTCTAGCATTGAACCAGGATGTCTTATTGCTATTATGATTTTGTACTAAATCATTGATGGGTTTTAATTAATGTGCTGTAACAAAAGGTCTATTCTGTGCGTGACCTATAATCACGCCGTCAACTTCCTGGTATCTCTGCTTTGGATGAAGTTGAAATGTTAATGGATATGATGAATCTCTGAAGTAACGTATACATACATTTAAATGTATAGGAAGAAAAGAGAGCACAAACCAGGAGTATTAATTACATTTTCAGTTGTGCTCCAAAGGTTGTACTCACATTCATAAGAATGTGCTCAAGGGTTTGGATCGGAATGTCATACGTTTCTTACTTTTTGTTTTTTAAATTTTTATTGGGACATCTCAAGGGGATTCAAACACGCTTCATACTTGGGCTTGTCAATGGAGCGACCCTTGATCCGAATATTCAATTCGGTTGACTAGAATCCTCTAAACAAACGAAGCTATATCATTATGAAGGTATACAAATTAATTTACCTATAGTGAGGGTAAAAGTGTTATCTTCGCATTTAGGGCAATTACGAAGCTATGAAAGTTCTAATCGAGGTGTGTCTGTAGTTGATTAAATATTACAGTCTTGTCTTCCAATTTCCAGACATTCTATTCAGCCTGAGGTTGATTTGAGTTGTAGAGAATTTCTACAATAAAACCTTTTATTAGGGTGAATTTTTTTTTGTTAAATAAATACATAAGAGTAAAGTAAAATACATGTGAAATATAAAATGTGAAAATTTTATTCAAACAAACGGAAATAATTTATTTTTTATCTCTTCACGTAGGTTGTGCTTTATGCTTTATCTATATCTAAAAGTGGTCTCAAATATGAGATTGAATTTGAGGCATTCTCTAATTTGCCCTCTCCAAATACATGTATTGGGAGATGATTTATTTTTAGTCATGAACTTAAATTATATGTTTAGCCTTAAACATTGAAAATAGTCTAACGAGTCGGTAACGACAAGCATGATGGCCCAGTGCTTTGGGCAGTTAGGCGGCTTTGGCCATCCAAATTAAGAACTCATTAACATTAACATTAAATAGATACCCGAAAAATTGCATTATAGTCCCACATGACTGGACTCTTTATACTTTTGGTTTTGCACTTTTGGTCCCATTTCCTTATTTTCATAAAATTTGAGGCAAAAACTGCTAAACTCAAAGGGCCTGTTTGTCTCGCATTTCGGAGAGTGGTTTGGGAAAGTGGTAGAGGTTTGAGAAATAATCTCGATTTGCGTAATGTTGTTTGTTTGGGTTTTGGGAGAGTTGTTTGGGAAAGTAGTCGCAATTGTTGACTTTTCTAATATAGAGAGAAATAGAAATAAAGTAGAAAAGTGGCATGTTTGTTTGGTCTTTCGGAGAGTGGTTTGAGAAAAAAATTACTGTAGCTAATTAATTGGAAAAGTGGTTGGATTGTTTGTTTGGCCTTTCCGAAAACCGAATTTTTTTTCGGAAAAGCGAGACAAACAGGCTCAAACACTCCTATATATATAATATATGCGACTAAAAGTGCCAAGCAGAGACTAATATAATATATAATATGTGGGATTATGGGATCAAATGTGCAATTTTATAAAGTATGGAACTAAAAGTGCAAACTATGTTAAACATATGGATCAAATTGCAATTCTATGTTAGAAAGTGCATAACTAAAAGTGTTTTGAGTGTATATACTGAAAATGCAATTTCGCCAAATTTGATATACATTTTTACGAACAGGGTGGTTCAGGAAATGCAAGCAACATCAAATTCCAGAAGATAGAGATGCAAAATGTGGAGAATCCCATAATCATAAACCAAAGTTATTGTGATCAAGATGAACCTTGCAAAGAACAGGTAAAAGAACCAGAATCCTTTATTGGAAATAGTCAAGGAGCTAGGTTAATAATCTATGTTTTTTTATCAAACCATTTTCCTATCTAATTTTATTTTCCTTTCAGGGGTCAAATGTACAAGTAAAAAATGTTGTGTACCAAAACATAAAGGGCACGAGTGCTTCAGATGTAGCTATCGATTTCGACTGCAGTAAGAGCCATCCATGCCAGGGAATAGTGTTGCAAAATGTGAATTTGGTGGAGGAAAATGGTGGAAAAGCTGAAGCCGTGTGTAAAAATGTCGATTTGCAGAGCTCAGGAACAGTTGCATCTAGATTCAAGGTTTCTTTAAGTGATGCCAATTCACTTTTTGATTTTTACTGTTCCATAGGAGGTTTGGTGCTTATAAAGGTAGAGTAATCTCCTCGTTAGGCTTTTGTAAAATATTATTTTGCTGAATCAACTTTACTCATAACCTAATTATGTATGAAAATAGATTATAAATGAAACTCTGTATCCAAACTGAGTATTATTTACGCTGCATATGTGACAATTGTGTAGGCGTTATATTTTATTGATTTGATATGCAGGATCAAACTTCTGAAATTGATCTTCTTATGGTAGACTCTGATGCAAATTTTTCGCTCTATAAAGGTGGACCCTTGGCCTGTGCATACATAAGATCAATTAGTTATGCTTTCTCCAAAATATGTTACTTTGCATGTTATGAACATCCTAAGCGATACAATATTCCGCAGGCTCTCGGTCAAAGTGATGGAAGGTGGCGCATTAGTTCCAGCAATACTGATTCTAGTACTAGTGCTGCTGGTTCTGACTTTTAATGATATTTGATAATTGAAATAATTTTTGGAGTCTTATGAATGCTGTATCCTTCATCTTCTAAGCCTGATTAATTAATTTAGTTCAATTATATCATTATTTTCTTCTTTTCTTTTTCGAGCAGATAAAATGTTGCTTTTCTCTTGTGGTTTATTATCTTCTCAACGATGTTTCCCTGTGGTGATTTTATTTTCAGGGATAGCTCTAGAAACCCTTGCTGGAGTTATATCATTAGCATCTTCCGAAGTCGATCAGTCTTTGGTGAGTGATCTTGTTACTTAAATCATAAAACCTGGTTCTGTATGATAAGAACAATTATAGCTTTTTTCTTTCTTCCTACAAATGTGGTAACAGGAAGGATAATATTATTTTCATTTCTCTGGTGTGAGTGTAGCAATACCGAGGTTTTCTGAGCTTTATTTTATCCAGATGTCAAGATTTACTGTATCCTTTTTACCTATACATAATATGTGAATGATTTATTTAATTCCTGTTGCTACCCCTTGTTCTATTTTCACAAAATGTATCACTCGACTACCTTGTCGGTGAATATTTTGAGGCCAGTAATTCCACATTTATGAGCTACAAGAACCATAAATACTGTGCAACTATATATATTTTTTCTTTTGTGATTCTAATTTACACTCAACCCAATATGAACCATCAATCATTCAACTTTATCTTAAAACCTTCAGTGCTAAATAATTCTAGCTATTCCTAATTCTGATCCAATCTTGCTGCTCTGAAAAGTGACGTGTTGAGGCTCTTTGAAGGGATTGAAAGATATGGTATGTGTTTCTCCCTCTCTCTCATGTATTTTTTCTCCATTATATTCTTAACAATTTCTTACGATGAGTTTACACACTATTATGATATGATTTACCTGGCATTTTTGTTGATGCTCTCTGTTGATTCTTCAAACATATTATGGTTGGGAAGAGTTAGCACTTGTCTTTAAAATGGCTGGGATGACATTCTCCTTGGTCTAAGAACTAAGATGGTTGTTTGGCACATGGCAGTAGCGAATATGGATATGTGCCAAATGTAACTCAATCAGATTCTCGTCATATTTAAGCATTCTAGATTCTGCCCTTTCTCTGGCTAAACAAATAGTATTTCATTTCTTACCTATAAGTGGAAACCCTATTCCTCAATTTGAGCCCCTCCTTGCCACACTGGTAGGCCGACAATTTTTCTGGATAGGTCGAACTATTGGAAGAAAATGGAAAAGGAACACCGAGTGGGATAAAAGAAACTAGCGAACTGATCACTAAATAGATAAAAATAGGTGCAAATTCGGACATCACCACAACACACTTTGTTCAAATTTTTGAAGTGGGATAATTTATATTCTTCACTACTCAGGTTCATTGAGTACTATGTCTATGCAGGCATTTGTCAAACTGACACATGAAAGTGGAGTTGAACATATTTTCGTGGTGGGGAACTCGGGGGAAAAATTTGAGATATTATTAGTTAAGTGTGCTACAATTTTCACAATGTCTGACTGTGATTTAAATTCAGCTGAGTAATCGATAAATTTAAATAAGTCAAGTGATCTCCCAACTAGGCCGTGATACTGTTGTTTGACATGTCATATTATGATTGTTGTTATATCAAATTCTGAAACAATTACTCTCCCAAATGCCTAACTTATGCATTTCTAATGTTATTTTGTCTTATAGGATTTTCTGGGACTGGTTGAAAAAATATTTTATTTATCCGGCAAATATGACATTCAACTTACAGTTGGAGACTCTGTTATGGTAAATGTCTTGTGAAGCTAAAGTTTTACATTTGTCTTTCCTTGCATCTACCAAATCAATTTTAAACAGAATGATAATTTCTTTAAATCAGGAGAACACATTGAATTAGATCTTCCAGATACCCCTGAGAAAGCTGCCCGTCCTCCTCCTCAGCATGTTGACCCGTTCTCCAGATTTGGGCCCAAAGCAGAAATAAGTCACATATTTAGATCTCCAGAGAAGAGGCCTCCTCAGGAGCTTTCTTGGGCTTTGTTCTCTTGCTACTTTTTGGTTTCTTAGCTGGGGTACTTCACAATTTATTTCATTTATCTTATATATCCTGCATATGGTTTTGAATCTAAACTGAAATTGTTTAAAGAAATTAAAGAACTGGTTAATATGATTATTGTGTATTCTGCATACATGGGCAATAAAAAATTACCACCCGCCAATTTTCATGGCTTCAATATATATTGTTTGATTACAAATTTGTGTTTCTGCTTGCAGTTGGATCTGATTACAACACTGAAGGCACTAGGCTTATTGGGGATGTTCTTAATGTTCGTTGGACACGACGCTATCCCATCTTGCGTCCACATCGACCAAATTGAAATCTTCGTAAAAATCAAAACACATATTTCCATGTATCAAGGCTGAAGAATCTTCTCAATGAGCGACTAGGATCTCGGCAAATAATTTAATTTTGTTGTTGGACCGACAACTGAATTATGCAACTGCACCAGAAATTTCATTATAGAGAGTTTTGTTATTTACATGGAATTAGAGGAACGTCTGAAAGAATCCTAGGCGTAGATGGCTGAGAAAATAGTCTGGCTTGAGGTCCATTTTAGGAATAGGTTTAAAATGATTATAATTTATTCATACTGCGCGCCAAGTGTTTCCAGATGTTATGTTTTTCAGTTCTTTTATAAATCTATAACTTCCCAGATCTGACTAATAAGTTTTTTTTTTTTTTTTTTTTTTTTTTTTTTTTTTTTTTTTTTCCCCCTTTGGTAATTTGAGATGATAAATGCTACTCCTATTATGGAGTTTTGTGACTTTCAGTGCTGGGGACATGCATGAACCTTATAATAATATTTAAAATGTATTAATTTTTCTGATGAGTGTAATGGGGATTGATATAAATATAAAAACTAATAATGTTATCTATAGTTTGAGATAATTTAAAAAATATACAAAAATTTAAATGAAGCCGAGAAGAAAGGGCTACTTGATCGATCCAATCCGATCCAATCCAAATACAAAACCCGCTGCGCCAGTGCTTTAATCCTTTCCCATAAGCATATAGTTATTTGGCAGTTAGATATTTCAAATATACAAAACACAATCCACTAAAACAAGGAATAAAACTTTGTAAATAGGAACATATATTTTTAAACCCTATGCAAACTACAAACTAACCCTAAACCACAATCTAAACATCAAATTAATCCCTTCCCAATATTCAGACCAAACATATATATTCAATCCTGCTCCTCTTAATTAATATATAAATATATATGTACTAACTACAACATTTAATTCTCACAACTTAAATTAACAAATGATCGAGTACCCTTTAATTTACATGCTACAAATATATATATATATATATATTAACTAATCGATCAATCAAGCTTGAACACTGCGTTGTTATCATCTTCAAATCTTATGTCTTCAAGGCTTGAAGGCACTGCATTAGAATCATCGAAGCTCATATCAAATAAGAATCCATAATCATCCTCACACTTAGTGTGATTATTAAAACCTGAAATTGATAGCTGATGAGGTTCATGTCTCGTTTCATGATGAGATAGGTCGACGCAGCTCGTGACGAGTGGCGATAAACCGATGGAAATGGTAGGGTTTTGATGGTCATGAGATTGGCCATTTGAGAAGTTGTTTTGGTAGGCACTAGGGATGTAGAGATGATGTTCATTTGTGGGGGATGGAGCCAAATTAGAGGAAGTGGCACCAGCTGTGGAGGAATTAATGAAATTCTCATGTGGGCTATATTTGTTGCTGTTTTCGCCTCTGGATTTGTAAAATACTCTGCATAAAACCCAATCCTCCTGTAAATAAAAAACACAAAAATAATCAACAATTGTAGTAGATCCATGAATCAACATCGACCCGATTTTAAGATAAACTATTCAGCAAAATATATCCATTTAATATATATTTGTATGGATAATTATTCTTGTTCAAATCAGATTTGATTGAACCCAAAATATTTACATGAATGTTGTCGTTAGATAACACTTTTAGGAGATTCACCAGTCATATGATAGTTATAAATATGTAATACATTTGATTTGTGGTGGGATGAGTTGAGTCATACCAGGAATTTTTATATATATTTGCACTAGCTCAGTCCAATCACGTCGTGAAATAATTAATTACTTAATTCATAGTCCCACACGAATGAATATTAGTCGTTCAAGAAATTTGTATGAGGTAATGAATTATATGGACAGAATATTTCCAGTTTTATTCAATCGAATTTGAACGCATATATGCATGATTTCAATTCTCACATGATTGCCACCTTAATGACCTAATTTTCTTTGTTCTTGCGTCACAAGTCACAACATGATCTATGATTATTCCTTTAGTTTTCTCTAGAGAACAAATCCATACCCTTTTGAGGTTTTCAAATATAAAGGTGATGTGACCTAAAAAAAAAGGAGTAAATTAAAATCAAGGATTTAAATTACCTTAGGAGGAACATGAGGGTTTTCCAAGCGAAATTCATGCATGATCCATCCACTTTTGATCCCATTGGGAGCTCTATTCTTATAAAAAACCAAAGTCTTTCTCATTCCCACCACGGCTCGAGTCCTCGGGTCGAGCACCGATCGGTCTTTCCCTGTGGCCTTCCAGTAGCCGGAGATGGTAGCCCTGTTGGTTCTAAATCCCGTTGCATACTTTCGATCACGAAAGCTAAAGAAATACCACTCATTTGAGTTCAACTTTGCCACATCTGTATAAAATATCATAAATTTGTAAGTTCAATAAAATTCATAAAAGAAATAAAATGAATGAATGTCCAACTCATATAAAACCTTAAGTTGTAAGAGAGGAGAGATGCTCTAACTAATACTGTATTATACTTAACATGTCCATCACGTATAGGTGGTTTACTTTTAACGCAAGCCTAGCACGTAGACTTAGAAATGGGTGGCAGAGAGATCTTTTGGGTCCTGACTCAATGAATGTCCAACTCAATTAAAAAGTTAAGTTATTAGAGATGCTAAATATTTAATATTTTAATATTTCTATTTAACAAAAAAAAAACGAGAAATCTTATTAGATCATTATGTACGCATTTGCATTGGATATACGCGTGGAACAATTAAATTACGTACTAGTAAAGACATAAGAGATAACACAAAAACTTGAAACTTAGTACAACTATACATTAGTAGTATATAATGATTTCGATTAAGTTGGCTTGTATGACAATTTGTGATAAAGTGACAAAAGTTGGTTACAAGTCACAAAGATTCTCAAGGCTTGCTTTTGCATTCACAAAAGCTAGTATTTGAGAAATTCATATGAAATAATTGGAAAAAGTGTCTAAGCTTTTTCTACATAGATGGAAAGTTACTTGTATGGTAAGAAGTCTATATCACACTTCTTGTCTTCAACTACAAGTACATCGATCTTCAAGGATAATTATCAAAAAAAAAAAAAAAAAAAAAAGGATAATAAATAGTTTCTTAAAAGTAAAAACTTCTACCCAAGCATATATTTTAACACGAAATAAATGCGGTTTTTAAGATTTTTTTGACAATAATATGCTAAAAAGGTTTCAAAATAAGGAAAAAAGGTTGCCAAAAGCATATGAATTATAGGGGTTGCTAAGAGCATTTGTACCTTTTGTTTATGAATTTGGCAGTTATGAAATCTTATCCAGTTTAATTCTGTGTATATAATTAATTAAAGAAGGAAGATTCATTGAACATATATATGTGAACGCCCAGAAAATGTGGCTCCATATATTCTTGAAAAAGAGAAGAACCGTTCTCAATTTCTTTGCACTTTAAGAGGAAAGAATGCATGGCAAAAGCAAAAAAGAGACACAGTTACCCAAAAACATGATACAAGTCAAGCTAAAGTTAATTATTCCCCTCAAAGAAAAGAAAAAACAAATTAAATTTCTTTTATTGAAAAAGAAGAAATTTTTTATTGAAAAGGGCATTTAGAAATATATCCATGTCTACATAGAATTAGATAGAGATAGCTATATGGCTAGCTAGTTTTCTTCATAATATAGTATATAGTATCTCATTCTCACCGGCCACAGTCATGCACCTAACTAATTAAATGTTCCGAAACATTTATTGCAGCTAGATATATAGCATTGATGACTCAAGTTCGTAAGCTGAAAGAAACCAATTAATTAAAGAATATATATATATGTCTCCGGTCATTAGCTAGATAGGGCTATATATATATAAATAATAGAAATTAATTAAAGGTACAAATTAATTAAGTAGATTACGTACCGGGGAGTTGCCATGGCTCACAATTATGTAGGTCAATTTCCACTAGAGTGCCTCCTGATTTGAGATGATCAATTTCTTGTTCTTGTTCTTGTTCTTGTTCTTGTTCTTGATTGTGATTCATAATCTTTTTGTAAAGATAATGGCAAACCAACTCTTCATCACTTGGATAAAACCTAAACCCTGGTGGTAGTGTGTTCCCAATGTCTCTTAGACCCATTTGTTTTAATTATCCCACAATTATATATATAAACCTTTTTTTTTTTTAAATTAATTAAGAAGGGAGAGAGGGGGTGGAGCTAGAGGTTTTTCAATATAAGATGTAGTAATTAAGTAGGGGAGCTAGAAAGGCATGCATTTATTATATATATACACACACAATTAAGAGAGAGAGAGAGAGATAGAGAGATCGAGATGATGATTGGAAAGAAGCTTGACCAACTTGGGGATTTATTTATATTAACCTATATAATATGTAGCTTTTGTAGTTAGTTATGGTTATTACATAGGATAAGAGTAGCATTAATTATATTGTGGGAACTTTCAAGAAAAACTATGGTTGCAAGAAATCTAATTTAATTTGATGAGATATTGAGGGTACTGCAGTATATATAATGTGGGATGCTCAAATTAAAGTGTACTAGTGCAAATGAAGGAGTATAAAATCCAAATCCTACATTAATTAATTAATTAATTCGATCGGATAGAATCTACCAAAATACTACTTTTGAATAACTATAGAATTAAAAATATGTACTATGTAGTTGTTACCTTTTTGCAAATAGATACAAACACTAGAAAACAAATACACATTATTTATTGCCATGAATTAGGTTATGCAATGCATATAGTCCATTCTTCACATTCTTTACGGAGGAAAATAAGGACTAATTAAATTAGAACTTGCATGATAATATAGAGTTACTTCATACTTTATATTTATAGGATCCATATATACACTATATATATTAGTAGCTAGTTGAATTAGATGGAAAATATGTATGAAGTATATTCCAAGTAATTAGCTTAACTTGTATGTTTTAATTTTGGGTAAATGTGTTAATATACATTATTAAAATATATTTAAAAATTATTACAATAATTCATTGGTGGGAATTAACATACACAAGTCCAGGTGGGACGACTATAGTTATTGTGACTTGGACTTGTTTGTTCATGTAGACCTCAATGGTAGAATTATCCTTTTTAGATAATAGATCTCAAAATTAATAACAATGAAAATGGTTATATATTCAATAAAGTTATAATATATTTGCAAAAAATATCAATGGAGTTAAAACAAGGGCAACATATATATATATATATATATATATATGAGAGAGAGAGAGAGAGAAAGGGATATTTTTAATAATCTTGATATAGCTGAGTTCATTGCCTCCACAATACGTCCAAAAACAAAGAAATTAAATGTTTTTTTTCCCAAAATACTGATATTTTTATCGTACAAATTTCAGAAGTGAATGAATTATAGTGTATATATATATTTATATATATATATATATATATATATTTTTTTATTGATCTCCAGCTTAGAATACAAATATGCAAGTCATTAGTAATTATCTACGTAAACTTACTAATTATTAGACAGATAGTTCTGTTGCACGTCACTTGAACTTGATTCAAATCCACCTCTAGGTTTATTCGATTATATCATTGAATATTTGAAAGGGCCATGCTATATATTTACATGACTATGTGTTTTGATCTCACACACACACATTATATTTTTATATATTTACATGACTATGTGTTTTGATCTCACACACACACATTATATTTTTATATATATAAAAGTGAAGACAAGGCATTCTGATGTAAAATGTGCCAGGTTTTTTTGCGATTACGATCAACATATGATATATATTCTAACTGAAAAAGTATGCACCCTATCCCTATGTTATATATATATATATATTTTAGTTAAATTATGATAATAATAATAATGATTGTTAGTATTATAATTATTAATATCGTTATTAGAATTAAATAATAATAATTTTGATATTCAAGCATGTACTATATAATTATATATTAGTTTTAACTTTGAGAATGAAATTGTAATTGTTTTTTATTCTTTTTAGTGCCAGCTTGGTACTAATTGAAAAATATCTATTTCTTTGTAAACAAAGTAATACAAGGAGTTTTTTGACAATTAGACGTATTTAATAAGGAAAGCATTTTTCTTATTACATATTTTCCTTCTAAATGGGTTTAAAACAAACGTTAAAAGCTGACGCAATAAACTCTATATTTTAGTTGTTAATTATTATTTATTAAAATATTTATTTATATGAGATGACAATTAATCAAGTAAGAGTACTGCGACGCTGGCTAGCTATAGGCTAGAGCAGAAATAATTAATGTTGTCACGGATATAGTTTGGGAACAAGAATTAAAGGCAAAATTGTAAAAAAAAAATTCAAAATAATTAATAATTTTTTATTTTCGCCCCAAGTTATATCACTTAGCAAAATGCGTCCCTAAATTCAATTTTTTTTGGAATGTCGTCTTTCTTGCCACATGGATACTTACGTGTCATGACATGGCATAAACTATTATAAAACATTGTAAAATTTGTCCCATACAAATTTTTATTTATCGTCCCAAACTATATCAACAAGCCGATTTTCATCACGTAATAGAAATGACATGGGAAAATATTTGTTCCAAATTAATTATAAATATTTATTATTTATCAATACAAAAAAATGTACAAAATTTTCCTAATGAGCTGAGATAGGGTTTTTTTTTTTTCCCAAAAGTGCACGGGAATTTCAAAAACCCATACTACTTTTCTCTTAAAAAAAATTAATGGCAATTCCATGTGATATTCATAATATTCAATTTACCTTAAATTGCATAATTTCAAATTATAGGTGGTAAATTGAACATTAAGAATATCATAAGGGATAAATTGACATTAGTCCCTTAAAAAGGTAAAAAATGAATCATCATTTTCATTAATTTAGAAATTTAATAAAATTCATGCAAAATGATAAATTGTGAGACGAAATTCAGTTAATTAATATAGTTTGGGACGCAAAATCAAAATTTATAATTAGTTTTGGACGAATTAAGCAATCTTGTATAATTGTTCATGCTAAAATTTACCACGTCTTGACACGTAAGCAGCCATGTGGCAAGTGAGATGATATTCCAAAAGAATATAAAATTACAGGACGAAATCGGCCAAGTGATATAGTTTGGGACGAAAATCCAAAATCACTGATTAGTTTGGAACGCTTTCTGCAATTTTGACAGAATTAAATAATGAA
The DNA here is from genome assembly GCA_003313485.2 of Penstemon barbatus. NCBI lineage: Eukaryota > Viridiplantae > Streptophyta > Magnoliopsida > Lamiales > Plantaginaceae > Penstemon > Penstemon barbatus. The sequence continues at coordinate 2,137,371 of CM064881.1, read as the reverse complement.
TGATGAAAGACAAATTTGTTAATAATCATACATTAACATAGTATCATTTATTGACAATAATTAGGTATGATCACAAGGTAGAACATGACATGTATGGAAATGGAATGGGACCATTTAATTTCTATACCTTAGGCTTGAATTTTTTCAGATAATTGTAACTATGATTGCAAAAGAGTGCTTTTCCGAATAATAGCTAAAACATTTCCAATCGATCAAAACCAAAAAACAAAGACCTGAAGTTAGGCTAGCTTATCTTTGTTTTCACATTTTTGGCGACCTAAAAGAAAATACATATAAAAAAAAGTCTCACATTATATTATTTGTATTATAGATGTGGAATATATATTTGGTTGAGATCTTTGTAGTACAATTTAATTACTATATGCTTGATTCTAGGTACGTAAGAAGATATCTATATATATATAGAGAGAGAGAGAGATTTATATAAAAAGTACGTGTAATTAAGAAGGGATATAGCTAGGGAATAAAGAATCAAATATATACGGTAGCTATTCGATTCTTGATGTTGTAGAAATTAAGGGATGGATTTTGGCTCGGTTTCGTGGGTCTCGGTTTAAAAAAATTGGTTTGGGTGGTTTCGATGAAACTTTTGAGACTTCATTTGGATGAGTTTTGATTTTTGGGTTTTGTGGTTTGAATAAGTTGAAACCCCACTTGGATTAGGTTTGGATGTTGGAGATTAGGGGAAAAAGTAGATGATAGGTGTCAAATCAATGTCTTTTTTAGTGAAATTTGGGGGAAAAAGTAGGTGGTAGGTGTCAAATCAATGTTTTATATGTTTGAAGAGTTCGAATATGAGTTTCTGAATAGGTTTTTGATGGTTTTATGGATTTGACGAAAACTCATTTGAAAGGGTTTTGGCTCGGTCTCGCGAGACCCGCGAGACCCGCGAGACCGGGCCAAAACCCATCCACACACACCCTAAAGTTTGTACTATCTATCTAATCATAATTTTTTGGATATATGCCCAGTAATCATTGATCAAATCCATACGAGCTAGCTATCACCTGCAGTAATATACAGTATATATACACACACATATCCAAAATTATGAACTAGTATATATATATATCGAAAATTATGAAGTAATATGACTCCAAATTTAGACGTTGCCAACGAACCCCACCAACTAACTAAGCATACAAGCTTTCATGACCCTATCCGCCTAACTGCCACGTATGATATATTATTCATATATCGATCATCAATTTAAAATCATATCATATAAATCTTGTATAAAATCTCTAGCTAGCTCATAATATATATATATACAATAATTGAATCTCATTAATATAATAATTATAATGAGTAATTAAATTGAAATAGAAATAGTTTTGTTTGGTATACTAGGTAGGTTTATATATTTACTCTAGCTAATTAAGAACCTTTTGCATGAGATATATGTGAAATTTTAATTTGGTAGACATCGATCATTAATTAGTGCCTGACGACCATATATGATTATAATTTATCCCTGAGAATAATCCCATCAATTTAATTTTATTTCCAATTGAGGCAGAAAATTAATCAAAGATACATGCATTAATATACATTAATGTGGTCGACGGGGTACGTAAAATTAATTAATTAAAAAAAAAAATATATATATATATATATATATATATATATATATATATATAGGGTTAGGGTTTATTTTTGAAAAGCACAGCACAGCACAGCACGTACAGTCACATGAGTGTATTGATTTCTGCAGGACGTTAGGTGCGTGTGATGTTGGTGAATGAGTGACGGCTTGATATTCTTCTAATTTATGTTTTGGATTGGAGCGAGCTAGCTAGCAGCAATAATTTTATTAATTTCTTTCTCATTTTCAAAATGTCCATTCGATCACCTTGTTCACTTCCATAAGTCATGGGTTCAATGGGGACATTAATTGGGACCCCTATATTCATTCTCTACCTCTTGTTATATATATATATATATATATATATATTAACATTAACTTTGTACATCAATGTTTTACTTTATATATAAATGATTATTTCAGAGTACTGCTGGAATTCAATCAAATCATTTAATTTGACATGACCGTTTTGGTATTCTTCATAGAAAACGACACGTACATATTCATGTGGAATATTTAATTATTTAGTTTGTGTATAAATTAAATCTCTATTTTAAATCAAAATGAAAAACATCAATTTGTATTTATTATGATGTAATTAATTCTTTTACCTTCTGTTATATCTAAGGGTCAATATATATAAGAAAAAAGAGAACGTTGAAAAACCTTAGATTTGTTTTTTTAGTAGAAATCAGCAAAAGAATTTAAAGGGACCCATAGGCAGGCATCTCCGATCCGGTGCAATTAAAGTTCGTATATAATAATATATTAAATAGCTAAATTCATAATTATCTCTCCTAAGATTCACGAAGTTGACAACCAAAGCTTGGGTGTTATCTCTAATTGTCTGTCATTAATTATTTTAATATAACAGAATTAACTAGCTCTTAATTTCAACTCACTTTCCTCGTGAAATAATTAATTTAATCAGCTGGTTTTTATATATGGTGTAATTACCAAAAAGGTGCATGAAAAGGAAATAGTGCTAGTTTTGGAGATAAATCTTACACTACACACTTTTTGACAAAATAGGAAAGCGTCGTATAACTTTTTGATCTTCTACTTTTGGTTACATCATTACAGATAATTAATAATTTATGTTACATATAAAAAGTTTGTAATATTCATAATAAAGTTGTTCTATCGACCACAACCTGGACAATGCCTCCACCCCTTCTTTTATGTTTTAATAGGCTCCATGATCAGGAGGTTATCGGTCCAACTCCCACGAATGTGAGTATTTTCTCTAATTTTATATTAATTTTTCTCTAGTTCACTTTGATATCGTTGTAATACTTTCAATTCGATATAGTGTTTGATATAACAATGTATTTACCAATCTAAAAAAAACTAAAATTTAAAATAGGCCAACATTTATTAATGCACGGTCCCATATGTACGTATTTCTAAGAAGAATCATACTACAATTAAACACCTCTGCTAATCGTTGTATAAGTATAAAATTTATTTTCTATTAATAAAATAAATTAATATTGGAGCAATGGGCCGGTGTGTAGATATATATATCCCACGAGCCAATGAATATATGCCGCGCACACTTTAATATAATGTGCATTGTGTATATGAATGAGGAGGTCTTGAGTTCGAGTCCCACAAATTTTTTTAATCTAATTGTAGTTTTGTTAAGTGATTTATGTTTGTACTTTGATAATGATTGGAAATAATAAAATATATTTTTGATATATATAATGAATGATAAAATGATGTATTCATCGTTTAAATATTAAAACAAAAGATACGGATCGGATATACATAATCACCAACACCAATTAAGTTGCTAATATTGGCCTTTAGCTAATACAAGTCTAAATTAACACATAAACAATGGTACGTAAGACTACGTCACGTGAAGAAATTAACAAAATATATATATATATATATATATATATATATAGTCTTTTTAGCAAGTGAAAACGTCTATTAAAATTTTATGATGATATGAATGATTTTGGGTCTTTTGTCTTATAATAATATAATTGGAAATATATATAATGATGAAGAATGTAATGTAGGGACTGGGGATAATTCAAATTTGGGTTAATAAGACGCGTGGACATTGATGGCACAGTACTTCATATAATGACAAGTGTCTAATTATTTGATTACGACACGCTTAAGCGTTGCTTTGTAATGAAGCGTACGTGATGAGGCTAAAGCTACTACTCCTACTCCTACTACTATTATATATATATATATATATAAATAGCACTGCATAGAGCTAGATAGATCCCAACATTATATTATACTACTGTATTTAAATTATTTGATCCATCCTTGTCACAAATAATTAGCTAGAGGTAAATTTTGGTACTAATTCATGATCAAAACTTTAATACATATATATCAATTGAATTTTAACAGACAACTGATTGATATTTATACAAAATCGAAATGATCCATACAAATTTTATTATTATTAGGTGATCTTATATATCTGTCAACACGTACGTACATACTATATTGACCATACACTGGTGAAATATTTTTTGGTAACAATTAATTAATGCATCTGTCGACGTGCATGATACAAGTAAACTGAACATTTACAGTGTATTTCTTTAAAAATTATAATATAATAGTACACACAGAAAAAAAAATGGTGTTGCTTTCATGGGAATGGGGATGAGTGTACTGTACATCGAATAAAATGCGTGGTCTTCAGGTTACCATATATAGCCGCAATATAATTTGCGTTACAATATTAACATATCTATATATCTCAGAAAATGAAAGTTTATTAGTATAAATTAACTACGTGACTGTGCAGACAAAAATGCTTGCATTGCATGATCTTGCATGTCTCTCCAAATATATATAGTAACGTTAAAATATTTCCACATGCCATATCTCCAACTGGTTGATCAACAATTCATAAAGCTTGCTCCAGTAGTAAGGGTGGGGATTCGAATCCCATTTGGAACTTGGATAAAAGCATTTCTATGAGTCTATGTGGTGAAGACCCCTTTGTGCGCAGAGTGTACAGCAGTATGGTGGGATCCCGAGGCCTGCAATTTACATCATTCAGAATTCTAGGGCAAGGATTCTGAGGGTCCAGGATATATATATATATATATATATTACTCTTTTTGTCTCATAATACTTATCCTTTATTATGGTTATTGACTAAATCTGAAAAAATTATAGTAATTGATTGAATTAGTTTATATCATTAGTAATAAAATTATAATATATATGACCAAATGTACATCAAATTTAAAATGTTTAAGATATAGTGTATTTAAAAAAAAAAAAAGACAATAAAATTGTGAAATTAACTTGATAAGTCACTTTCATTTTTTTAGAGATACCCGAATCTATCCAATTACATACTATCAAAGCACAAACAATAATCAACTATCCAAATTAATATTAAACCAGAAAATTAAAATACCCACTCCGATCCATTGAAATTCAAACTCAAGAATTCTTTTGTCTTGATGCTTCAACTTTTGCTGTTAGTTAAGCTACAATCTCATCTACAACTCGGAAAATTCTTGTCCAAGCCTGACTTGGCCAAACCCATCCAACCACCAAGCAAGTGTATTGCACTTGCTTTGTGATTGGTCACTCTCCTCAGAGTTACATTCAATCCCAAAGCAAGTGTATTACACTTGCCATGTAGTTGCTTTGGGTTCGGCCAAACCCGGTCTGGGTAAGAATTTCCCCTACAACTCTCTAATTTTATAAGAAACAAATTTTTGGAGACAAATAGAATATATATCACAACACTTGGAAAACTTTCACTAATTATTGCCTCTAAACTTCAAATCCGGAATTTAGTGATGTTAAATACATAGATTGGGCCATCTAAATGGGTAACGACTAATTCGCTTTAAAAGTTAATTAGCTCAATATGTAAATATATTGTCTAAATAAAAATAACAATTTTTTATGTCGAATTCACATATATGACGATGTTAGTATATATCAACGAAGTGATTAACTGGCCAGGACCAATATAATAGTTACACGTTCTTTCTAGATTTTTCAACATAAATATGAGATTGGAAGAAAAAATACATTTCACCAGTAGTAATAAATAAACACAAATTTGTTGTATATGGATATCGTTCTCTTTCATTTTCTGAGCAAAGTTCCGAGAAGTAATTATTAATATATACCGGGCCGGGTCATATATCCAAAACCCTCAAACATTCGAATTTGACAATTGTACTATAATACAGATGGCACGTCGACCACGTAATTATATTTAGATGTGTGAATTCCGTGTGAAGAACCTTAAATTAACACAATAATTACATTTATAGATATAATCCATGTAGGCTAAAATTCAATTTTGGTACCATAGAACTGGGCAAATTTCATTTTTCATACCAAAAGTCCAAAAATCATACAGCCGTTAAGTTTTGACACGGCCGTTTAGTCTCCTCCGTTAAGTGCATGTGAGGGGCACGTGGGGCACTAATCTGCCCGTTCAATTTTGGTACTAATCTGCCCGTTCAATTTTGGTACCGTAGAATTGGGGAATTTTCAATTTTCATACCAAAAGTCCAAAAATCATACCAATTCTCACTCAGCCGTTTCAAAATAGGAGGGAAATGCAATTGTCTAAAATTGAGCAGGTTGTTTTTGCAATTACTGTCTTCTTCCTCCTATGGACGATCGCCGGCTTCCGGTGGCCGTTTGTCGAAATTGGTTGAATATTTTTGTTCCTCTTGTCATGGGCGGAGCTCAACCGTCTATGGCAGCTACAATAAACCTATGGAAAATGATGCCCACGGTCAGGGAAAACTAATGCAACAAGAATTACGAAGTTTGGTTAAGAATCGAAGAAGAAATCACGATTTGAAATTTCGAAAATTTTGACCTACAATTCGAAAATTAGAACTCAAAAATTCGAATAGATTACTCAAATGATTGAAAAGATCTTTATATGTACGAGTTCTCCACGACAAGGGGAACATAAACCCTCAACCAATTCCGACCAAAAGCCACTGGAGTCGGCGGTCGTAGGGGTGGGATCGGGACTGGTTTTCGGGAATTCGGGTATTTCGGGACGGGATTTTGGGTTTCGGGATTTTAAATTTAAGTCCCGAAACCCGGTAGATCAACCAAGGTCCCGTGGATTTCGGGTACCCGATTTAATTTCGGGATTTCGGGACGAATTCGGGAGTCCCGGGAATCTAAGTTGCAAATTTAAATTGTGCAAATTAAACTTTTTTTTTTTTAGCTTATTGTTAAAATGAAATGAAAAAAAAAAGTAACATGACTACTAGTCTATTGTAGAACAAACCAATTCAAACATATCACCACAACCATTTCAAAAAAAGAAAAACATAACGGAATTTGGTATGAAAAATGAAATTTGTCCAGTTCTATGGTACCAAAATTGAATTTTATGTTCCATTGGGCAGAATCCGACCCACTTGCCCAGCCCGCCCACGAAGACTTAACGGACACGTGGCAGAAACGTTAAGAAAATTAACGGAAGTGCCTTTTTTGAAACGGCTGAGTAGGAACTGGTGTTATTTTTAGACTTTTGGTATGAAAAATGAAATTTGCCCAGTTCTATGGTACCAAAATTGAATTTTTGCCAATCCATGTAGCAATTATGGCTAATCAATGTAATGCAATTAATTAAGATATCCTCAATACGTATATATGCATGTCTGTGTGTGTGTGTGTGTCAATGGTTAGGGTGGGGGCACCACGCTTCCCACGCTACAGAAATAATACTTCAACTGAAGAATTTATTGGTGTGCAATATTAATATTAAGTGCAATTTAAAGCAATAATTGGGAAAAAAAAAAATTAAAGGCTAGTATATTTTTATACTCCATATATATCATACGAATATTTAACTTGTCTCAATGAAAATGTAGTAGATTATTGTCGTGAAGTTACTTAAGTTATAAAACCAATTGAATAATTCTATTAGACTAATTTCAAAATTTTAGAGAATCACATATTAAATATTAATTAGAGCTTTTGAAATTGAAGGAATACCTATTTTAACATCTTAAATTTTTTTTTTTTGAATTGAGTCAAATATTAATGTTAAAGACTTAAACTAAAGAAAGCCGAACGTTTTTTCTTTTCACAATTAATTATGTTATTCGATTTCTTCAAATAAAAAAAATAAAAACATGTTTCTACTCTTATTAAATCGGGCATTTTCAATTATGAAAATTGTAAGTTATTGTTATTTTTGCAAGTCCTATAAATATTTTTGTTTATTATAATTTTATAGTTACGTTATTTGATTTAAAATCTACCACCTTACGAGATTCTTTAATTTATTTTTATCTATAATCTTGTTCGTAGGCCATTTTCTCGAACTTAACTATATATTATATTTGTCACAATTACTTGAATAATTGATTTGTCAACTTAATGATTCTTTAATTTAAAGAAATGGTGAATTACATTTAAATCACAACATCGATTAAATTTGGTACAAACACATAAACATAATTTAGTTAACTAATGTGTGTGCATGTAAGCTATATATGGATTTCGTGATCCGTTGGTTAAATCATATTTTCAGGACAAAAAGAAAAGGAAAAAAAATCAAATTAAACCAGTAAGGATTTCATGAAATCAAATGGGCCCGTGTTTGCTAAGAAAAGAAATTCCTTTTAGAATTGCAACAAGTCATAATTCGCGTGTGGTACACAAAAGTGGCTTAGGGTCATTTTAATTTTTCTTTTAAAAGGATTAGACTAAAAGAGAAGATTATAACTAATCATGCATTAATTGAGCTTTGGCTATAAAGCAAGGTCCATTTACATCTACAGACACTGTGAAGTCGACCCAACCAGGCCAGCATCTTTGAAATGTGACTTTCATTGGACCGGTCCCAATGAACATGTCTTTTCTGCGTGCGTGTAGCTTGGTCGGGCCTTTTCAAAATTCAATGACTAACTCGCGATACCTAATTATATACTTGTTTTTTTTATTTTTTAAGAGTGTTTAGGTTTTACATCCAACTTAATCCATTTCGAAAAACTTACGGTCTTACTACGTGGACATCTCTTTCAATAGAGATTCAAATATTAAGTTCGCCACATTGTTGAAGTAATTCCCTATGACTAAAAGAATTTAACACCATTTGGTGAGAGAATAAAAGTCCTTTTAAATCTTTTATGCTATATATATATATATATATATATATATATATATATATATATATATATATATATATATATATATATATATATATATATATATATATATTTTCTTCATGTGTAATGCTTTAATTTGATTGGAAAACTTAGTTAGTCCAATATAAATTTGAAAATTTAAAACTATGTGAGTCGAGTTTAAATCGAATGAAATAAAAAAGAAATGAAATGAGTTTGAGCTTTTGATCAATATCCAATTGTTTTTAATTAGCTTAAGCTAGCCAAACTAAAACTAATTCATAAAGCCTGATTGGCAATCTTAGGTTTAAAACATTGGTTGAGTTACAGTTCATATGTATATGCATATATATATTTATATTTTTTTTTTTCAAACTTTAAAAGTTTAACAAGTATACATAATCATTGACAAACGTAATGATTGGCTATATCCATGCCTCTTAATTGATCAGGGGTTACATGTGCTCCTAATATAAGTATATACTAAGATTATGTAAGTTTAATTAATTAGGACATTAAATGGATTAATGATTTGTCCGAATTGGGTCGAGCTAGCTAGGGAGATCTAGTAAAGAAATGAAATAAGAAAGTTGGACATAATAAAATTGTGGTTAACAAATGATGAGCAGAATTACTTGATGCGTATACGCTTCATGAGCTGATACACGTAGAGAAAGGATGTTGGATTCTCTCCTGATTTTGACTTGTGTGGACTACTTATTCCTTCTTTCGTCTCATTATTTTTACTCTTTATTGACTTGACGCAAAATAAATCTAAATAAGAATTAATATTTATTTGTGTACTCTCAAAATTAGTTATTCATAAATTAATAGTGTTAAATGATTACTGTAAAAAAGAAGATTTACATTTACGAAATTACATTTTATTTTGAAAGATCACAAAAAATGAAATATGAATAAAAGATTTGGGTTGAGGGAGTATATTAAATGTATGTATATGACTGTACTTGTCGAGTTGGATCAACCATGCAATATATATTATTCAAGTATGAAACTCTTCTAATTGATTGTTTCATGTTTTTGAGTAGCTCTAGGATTGATTTTATAAAATATATAAATTTGAATGTTTTTTAATATTAATCTAGCATATATAATAAATACAACTCAAAAGTCATAATAGCTTTGTTGATCAAACTCAAATCAAATTTGTATTTGATATTACCTCGGTTTCATATTATTAATTGACACATCTCACAAATTAATTGACATGTTTGAATCTTCAAAGTATTTTTTTCCTTTCTTACACTTAAGTTGAGTAATTCAATGGTCACCAGTCACTAATAAAAAAATAGAAAATAGTCATCATTATAGAGCGTATTTAAGATATTTTACTATAAAAAATATGTAATAATAAGGTTTTTTAATCTGTGTAAAAAACAAGAAATATGTAAATTAATATGAATGGATCGGAGGGAGTATAATTAATATTATACCTACTTCACTTAAACAAACCAAAAAAAAAGAAAAATACACATACTACAAAATATCCAATTAAAAAGGAAATGTACATAATATAAAATATCATTTACTGAAAAAATGAAGTGCAGCTCTTACCTAGAGGAAACACTTTTTGGAATTATTGATGGCGACTCTAATTCATAATTTTCTTTCTTGCGCCTATTTTATTTTCGAGTGAATAGCATTTTTGTCCTCTTTATGGGTCAAATTTTACATTTTCGTCCTTCTTAAATTTTTTTGTGGAAGATTGATCCCTCTTATCAATGTAATGTATCACATTCGTCCTTCTTATAACATATTATTTTCTCTTAAAATTTTTGTAGCAAATTCATCCCTCTTATCAATGTAGTGTAACACATTAGTCCCTCTTAAATATAAAATATATCAATTTTCGTCCACTTTATAATATATTTTGAATTTAAATGACGTATTTTATATTTAAGAGGGACTAATGTAACACATAAATTGATAAGAGGGACGAATTTGCTACAAAAGATTTAAGAGGGACAAATGTGATATACTACATTGATAAGAGGGACCAATCTGCTACAAAAATTTAAGAGGGACGAAAGTGTAAAAGTTAATCCATAAGGAGGACCACAAGCACGATTTACTCTTTATTTTCTTGAGATTTGTAAACTAAAGATTATAGGTTTGTTTGTTTGGTTTTTTTCAAAATTATTTCGGGTTTGAGAAAAAAGAAACAAAAATATTTTCCAATTTTTGAAATAAATTTATCATGTCTCAGTTTTTCAAATTACCCTACTAAAAGTCAAACAAACAACAATTTTCTTATCTCTAAAAAAAATACAAAGTCTACATTGATTTGAAATAAAGAAAATCATCTCTTACACAATTTATCTCACGTAACAAATATAACTTGACATAAAGTATTACACATCATATACCTACAACTTGAATTTTTTTCCAAAAAACATACATCTATTTTATTTTTCAAGCTACTGTCTCAAAACTCAAACAAACAACATTATGATAATCAAAATTATTTCATAAACTTCCACTACTTCCCCAAACACCCAACAAAGTAATTATCTTTAAATATTGTTCATGATTTTATTATGATATTGTATTTTTAGGTTTTTTTTAATGACATTTTTTTGGTAATATTTTTATTCAAATTGGGCTTTGAACCCAGAAGGAACGAATATACCGCTTCATTTTCTCAAAAAAGAAAAAGAAAAAAGAGTTATGCCGCTTAACATAAACGGCCCAACTGTGAAGTTCAAATCTCGACCCATTTGCTCTTCGACCCAAACTTAGAAAATATATTAATAAAGTGAAAAACAAAAGGAAACGAAAATATTTTTCCAGAACAGTGTACTTAGGGCATTCTCAGAATTGATACAGAAGTTCAAATGCAGATACAAGCATAATCCCTCCCTTTCTCTCTCACCAATTGGACTCAAATTAAGTTATTCTTATTTCTTCTCTGTATGATTTCCCACAATTTTTAATTCAGTTTCGTAATTACGCTGATTATTGTTACTTAAAGCACGTCGTTGTCTTTGTTGTTTACTTAATTCAATATTTTGTATTTCATTATTCTTGTTTTTGTCTTTACTTGTTTTCCCGGCTTCTGATTAGGTTTAATTTAGTTGGTCAATTGAACACCATATGATGAATTTTCCATGTTAAAAGTTTATACTTTCGTTCCGCATCATTCAGTATGTTTTTTTTTATTCAGATTTGATGGGAAAAAAGAGATCAATACATAATGTCAGAACTGACAGTGGAGAAAACCTCTCTGTTCCTCCTGGTTTTGTGTCACTAACTTCCCTGACGTTGAAGAGGGTGATAAATAGTGTGGAAGCTGCTGCTAACCCAAGGTCGATAGATGCTCTTCTTAGCAATGCTGATGTCGAAAATTTTAAGACCTCGTTCGGGCAGAGACCGTGGATACATCATGACCGATTTCATGGCAGTCCAAAAAATTGCAACCCTCAGCAGACTGAAGTCGAGATGGTTCTTTTTGTCTTTCTCTGACTGACTTACTTTTAATCAAGTTATTAAATGGAATGTGTCATTTTAAATTTCATGTCCTTTCTCTTATCAAAGTTAAGATCTTTTGTTTATTACTTTACCTGCTTGTAGCTATGTAGCTCCGCAGCTAACACCCCAGCAATTCCGATTGAAGAGAGGAATTGGATATGGGACATTAAACTAATAATTGATGTGATAAGTAAACTCTGCGTAGAATCTAGTCAGAAGCTATTGTTCTTCTGCGGTTAACTACTTAAATATGGATAAAGTTTGAATCTTTATTTCTTGTAACAATGGTTATTGGTAATAATTTTTATTCCAGATTTAGTTTGAATGATCATCTGTAAAGCCTCAAGGTAGATTCTTCGTGGGACCCACACGTGTTAAACACAAACCTCCAATGGGTTCTCATTATAGCGAATATCTATATTAGTAGCTTTTAATTCTATTTGTTTAGCTTAGTTTTTTTTATTACAGTGTGTGCGTGTGTGGTTGGAGGGCTAGGTAACTATGTCGTGGAGCGAAGCACGAGCGGGAGCGTGAGAGCGCCATATTACTAAAAACCTGATATTTAGAGCATCATTAGAGCGCATTATTATTTACGTAATAATTTTAGATTAGTGTACAAGTGATTTATTTATTACGTAACTATTTATTAATGTATGAAATATATTGTTTATACTTATAATTGTATTTTAAACATGCATATTTGCATAAGAGATCGTGTTTACAATATTCTTTTGGTATATAAAATAAATAGTACTAGATGGAGAGACAAGCAGACAGGTGAGAGAGGATAAGGATCAAATCTGAATTAGGATCAAATCTCTTTTAGTAAATACAGAAAACTAATTGGGATGGTGCTAAATATGAAAAGTAATACTACAAGAACTAGACTCTACATTTCAGGAACAGAGAAAAAGCTGTTGATACTCAAAACAGCTGTAGGATGCACTCATATACACACAAAGTTACACGCCTTTCACTATTCTCATTAAGTAATTTCGAAGGGGAACCACGTGTGTTCAAAATATTGGATGAAAATAGGAAAACTATAGGAGGACACATATTTATGTCAGGAGTGTGCTAATTATATGCGAACCTTGTAAATGCGCTCCAAGACGCGCTTTCGGTTTCGCGTGCGAGAGATAAGTGGACAAATTTGGTTACCTAGTTGGGGGTTAAATCACTCTATGTAAGGTGGTGTGATATAGTTTACAGTTCTAAATGGTATGTGGAGTAATGTAGTATCTAACTATGAACCATCTCAAGTATGCTAGCTAGTTCTAGTTTTCATTTTTAATTTTTTTTTCTTTATGACCAAGTGTTCTTTCCATATTCAGATTCATGGAATTAAGGAATAAAATGTGATCTATATTCCATTTGGAAAATTTCAGCCACTCTGGCATCTTTTCGGTGTTTTTTGTTTATCTCCTCTTGTGGGTTCTGTTAGATTGTATCCTCTTTAATGGCTGATGTTCTAGTTATTCTTCCCAGGAACATCCAGTGAGCACTTGCCTTCCTAAAGGAGTCATCCGAGGATGTCCAAATTGCAATGACTGCGTGAAGGTTATTTTTGCCTTCTCTTTGACCTTAATTTCACTCTAAAATATCACAAATAGTTTCCATTGCTGACATTATCATTTTCTTCACAAAAAAAATTGGTAATTTTATGCAGGTCAATGCTAGGTGGCATCCTGAGGAGTCATGTTTGACTGTGCTTAATGATGCTCCGGTATTCTATCCCACTAACGAGGTATTCTTTACTTTATCCATTTTGCGTGCCACGTCGTGATCAAATGCTTTGGCTGCTAGATTTTGCTACCTGCATGAGCTCAAATCTTATGGCAGGAGTTCAAAGACAGTCTGAAATTCATTGCCAAGATACGTCCCATAGCTGAGAGTTTCGGAATATGCCGCATTGTTCCTCCTCCTTCCTGGCGTCCCCCATGCCTTCTTAAACATCGAAAGACATGGCAAGCTTCAAAGTTTTGCACTCGTGCTCAAAGAATTGATGGACTTCAAAATTTGTACATGAAGAGAAAATTATCTAGGTTGCATGAGAAGACAGAAACTAAGAGGCCAAAAGTTTTATCAATCATGGAACTCGAGTCTTGTAATGAACGTGTGGAAGAAGACACCACTGGAGACCAATCAGTTGCTTTGAGTTCTGAATTTGAGTCCGGGCCTCAGCTCACCCTGCAAAGCTTTAAAAAGTATGCTGATGATTTCAAGAAGCAATACTTTTGCAAGAATGACAAGGTTATAGGTCCAAATAAGGTGAGGAAGGAACCAATAATTGCAAGAATCGAGGGTGAGTATTGGCGAATCGTGGAGAATGCAACTGAAGAAATTGAGGTTTGTCTGTTGAACCCTCAACATTTTATATGTTTTCACCAGTTCGCCTCACTATGTGAATTTGATTATTTTAGGTGCTTTCTGGTACTGATTCACAAAGTCGAATCTTGGGAAGTGGGTTTTCCTTAAGAGACAGTCCAGCAAACATGGCTGAATATTCTGAATATGTGGAATCAGGATGGAACTTGAATAATATCCCCAAGCTCTCAGGTTCTCTTCTTCCATATGGATGTCATGACACTTCTGCCATTTTAGTTCCTCAGCTGTTCATCGGAATGTGCTTCGCGTCACAGTGTTGGGTTAGAATTTGATTTTCTTAAACTAACGTGATCACACATCATACATGTTTGTTTATAGAGAAGATTATTTGTTATCTTCTTTGCATGGCTTAGCTTCTCATTGACTTTTTTTTTCCTTCTTGATTTGTTGGAGAGACAGAGAATTGAAGACCACCACTTGTATTCACTAAGTTATATGCACTTCGGGGACTCCAAAGTATGGTATGGCGTCCCAGGAAGATACTGCTTCAAGTTTATGGAAGTTTTAAAAAAGCTGTTTCCACAGTTGTCAAAACATAACGAGTTGCTCCATGAGCTTGTGAGTAGCATTCTTTCTTTTTCAGTATTTCTAAAGGAAAAATAGCTTTTGTTTTTTTTTGTAGAATAAAAGGAAAAATAGCTTTTGAAGCCATAATGTTTTTCCTTTTTCCGTTCCATTTAGTCAATGTACCCTTTAATCTTTGCAATGGTCTTACTTGGCTGATTTGCATCTCTGCTGATAATTGAAGAGCTCGACATCTTTTTCTTATTACCATCTGAAGTACGCAAAGTTCTGTTAGTACTGTTTTATATTCCTACTATAGTTTATATGAATATGTGGATACTTAATATTATTATGAATCTACATCTCCCTGAGCTCCCCTCGTTTTTTAATCTGCACGAAGGCTGAAATGTCTATGCTTACTCTTTTTATATTTTGTGCAGGTCACACAACTCTCACCCTCGATGCTAATGTCGGAGGGGATACCCGTATACCGCTGTGTTCAGAATCCCATGGAGTTTGTTCTCATCTTTCCTGGAGCATACCATTCAGTATTTAGTTGTGGGTTTAATTGTTCAGAATCAGTTTCTTTTGCTCCTTTTGACTGGTTACCTCATGGCCAGGACATAGTAGAACTGTACAGCGACCATTGTCAGAAGACTTCCATTTCTCACGATAGGCTCTTGTTACGAGCAGCCGTGGAAGCTGTGATTGCACAATGGGAATCCTTGACATTAAAAAATAACTCCATCAATGATCCACTATGGAAAAGTGTCTGCGGAAAGGATGGGATCTTAACAAAAGCAATTAAGGTACTCGAGAATCCTATTAATGACACATTGCTGTATTTTTGACATGCGCTTCATTTATTAAATTGGTAAAATCACTTCGCTTTTAAGAATAACATTTTTGGTCCCAAATGTCTTAAAGAAATTGCACATTGCGTCCTTTCCCCCCTTCCCATCCATTTTTTTGCACTTTTGGTCCCACTGGAATATTTGTTTTTGCACTTTGGGTCCCACAGGAGTATTTGTTTTGCACTTTTGGTTCCAAAGGACTGGAGGGGAAGAACAAAATGTACAAAAGAAAATTAAAAAGTGGGGACCACAAGTCCTATTGTTGGAAGTGCGGGTCGACAGTACTTCGTGTTCAGTCTTGTGGGGGCTAAAAATGCACTATTGCCTATTAAATTTCTGAAGTATTTTCCATTTACTTGGTTAGGCGCGTGTTAGCCTCGAAGGCAGAAGGAGGGAACACCTTTGCAATCTTTCGATGTCAAGGATGTTGGATGAATATGATGATGCCACTAAAAAGGAGTGTAGCATATGTCAATATGATTTGTACCTTTCTTTCGTGGGATGCTCATGTTCCCCAAATCGGTATACATGTCTCCGTCATTTAAAGCAGCTTTGTTCTTGTGCTTGGCGTGACAAATGTATTTACTTCCGATACGAGATCACTGAGTTGAATATCCTTGTTGAGGCTCTAGAAGGAAATCTGAAAGCAATTCTTAGCTGGGCCAAGAAGAAGATTCAACCAGTGGCACATTCAGTCGATATAAAGGATGCTGTACCGAATGGGATGAAAATGGATAAAACCACTAGTGATAGTAGTAGTAGAGGCCCTGGAGCAAATGAAGAGAACAAAAAGGTCGAAAAACCTCAATCAGTTCAAAAGATCGTCATTATCCTCAGCGATGACGAGGATGAGTAGCGTTTAAAGTATCAGATTGTAAGTGCCTATGTTGTATTATTAAGTTGTTTGTTACTTGTATTGGTTTTTGTCAGTTAGATTCTTGTTTTAAGTAATGTTTGTTGATTCCCCACTCAGGTAATCTTTTAACTATGTTATAACTCAAAAATACAGTAGTATGTTTTAAGTTTTGCATAAAAAAGAAACAAATGCTCCTATGTTTTATTTTGTTGAATTTTAAATAATATATTATATTATATTTAGTGAATAACACACGTGTTGAAATGTTAAAATTATGGCCTTTACTACATTCGTACTATTATATTATTTTTCTGTTGTATTGGTAACTCACTCTATGTCATTGTATTTTGTTGGTCTATTAGCAAATTCTTTCTTCCGCTTAATTAAAGTGTGAAGGGACCCAGGTCTTCAGAATTATTATTGTTTTGACCCAAGAAAATGTGTGATGTAGACTTGACCTGATTCAAGTTGTATTTTGGTACACCCACCTACACGGGCTTTACATCTTCAATTTTATGCACTTTTTTTTTTTTATGTGTCTTCTCATTTCCATTTTGATGGAAATTAATCAAATTATATAGTATAAATTTTATGAAAATGTGACAAACTCATTAAATTCCCCTTGTTATAATGGTAAAGATGTAGAGCCTGTTTGTCTCGCTTTTCCGAAAAAAAATTTGGTTTTCGGAAAGGCCAAACAAACAATCCAACCACTTTCCCAATTAATTAGTTATAGTAATTTTTTTCTCAAACCACTCTCCGAAAGGCCAAACAAACAGGCCACTTTTCTACTCTATTTCTATTTCTCTCTATATTAGAAAAGTCAAAAATTGCGGCTACTTTCCCAAACAACTCTCCCAAAATCCAAACAAACAATATTACGCAAATCGAGATTATTTCTCAAACCTCTACCACTTTCCCAAACCACTCTCCGAAAGGCGAGACAAACAGGCCGTAGATTTTGATAAAATATAATGTTGCTATTAAATACCTGTCCAATCATTACAATGGAAAAGGTAATAAATATAAAATAATGTTTTTGCTATACTCTATAGAACTTTTAGGGTCTATTTGGATGGGTTTTGGCTCGGTTTCGCGGGTCTCGGTTTAAAAAAATTGGTTTGGGTGGTTTCGATGAAACCTTTGAGACCTCATTTGGATGGGTTTTGGATGTTGGGGTTTAGGGAAAAAAGTAGGTGGTAGGTGTCAAATCAATGTCTTTTTTAGTGAATTTTGGGGAAAAAAATAGGTGGTATGTGTCAAATCAATGTTTTATAGGTTTGAAGAGTTTGAGTGATGGTTTTATAGGTTTGGTAAAAACTCATTTGGAAGGGTTTTGGCTCGGTCTCGCGAGACCCGCGAGACCGGGCCAAAACCCATCCAAATAGAGCCTTAAATCTTTAATAAGTGCTTGGTTTAGTAAAAACAACTAATCCTTTCATTTGAGAGAGGCTCCACATAATATATCCGGCACGTCATGATCGAAATTAAATTAAATTTAAAATTAACTTGAATATATACCTTTTCAAAAACAAGAAAAGTACTTTTAAATCTTGCTTTCAATAATAAATAAGTTTGGACTTGCGACACCCTAGGGTCGAGACTCAAACTCGAATTCCGCTGGAGACACAACACTGTGGAGGATTTATACCCTTTTATACTTTTCGGTCCGAACTGTAGATACACAGTCTAGTAGATCAAAAAAAATTATAGAGAGCATATATATGGTTAATAAATTGTAAAGGATAAATACCATTTTTGGTCTTCCATTATGTACTTTTTTTATATAATTTAATTGCACTTAAATTTTTCTTAACATTCACTATCAATTATTTGTTACATTGTAGTTATTTTCAGACGGTTGCACAGTGACTCCGATGTCACATGATTAATAACAGGGGTATTTTCAAAAAATCACTATTAAGATTATTTTTAAGAGAGAACCAATGAATCATTTTGGTCCCTCATATAAATTATTAGTATCACTTTCACTTTACAGTAAATGTCCCATAAAAAATTGTTCCCTTCCAATATACATACATAAGAAGCACCAATCTCTCCAAATTATATTATAAATGAATACATAATCATTTACCAAACAATCTATATAAATGAGATGGACTTGAGCCAAGACTTGTGATTGGACTGGACTGGGAGTGGCTGGGACCGGGAGAGGGTAAATGCTTGTGCACAATTTGTAGCCGACATAAGTGACAGATCTACACGTGGGGCGGAGGATTTGCAATTAGTGGGACTCGGACCGGACCCGACCAGCTCCAAATAGATTGGACCCACCATACGTCAAGTCGGAGCCGGAAAATGCGGGATTCTCGTACGAATTGTATTGCTCGTTTGAATTTTAGGGACCTGTTTGCGTCCCACCCTCTGTTTGACTCGTACGAAAAATATGCATTCACATTTCTTTGTTTCAGGAGATAGTATAATTAATTGAGGAATTTGTGGAAATAAAATTTGAGCACAATTAGAGTTGATTATCATAAATGAGCTAATGACGATTTATACCAAGTGGAATGTATAATATTTAATTTATTTTTTTATAATTTAAAAATAAAAGCATTTTGTCTCATTATAAAAAATTTAAAAGAACAATTGACCTTCTTCACAAGAAAATGTAACTCAGTCGTCGAAATTAAAAGTGGACATGAGAAATATTTTTATAAAACATGGACATTTCTTCATTAAAATCACCATTTGAGCAGAAATAACTAATTATAAAAATGGTTGAACTAGATGGATTTTAGAACTTGTCCTAAATTGGTATAGTAGATTTGTTCTTGATATAAAATAAAACATTGAATTAATATAAAATAACTTATGAATCAGTCTTTTCTGACTTTTCTTACTAAAATATTTTGGGACAAGTTTCCACAACAGAAGGAATGAAAATTAGTTTTAAATTTTTGAAAACAATGAAGCAAAAAATCAAATTTAAATTAAAAAAAAAAAGGAATTTTTGGTTTTTTTGGACCGTGCTCAGCACTAGTGTCATCTCTATGAGAAAATGTATATTTCTTGATAGAAAAACTAAGTGTTAATAGTAGACGATATAATCACTATTTAAGCGAATACAAAGAATAATAAGTTGTTGAGTGATAAAATTACATTAAATATTTAGAATTATGATTTTCACTTATAACAACAAATTATTGTGAATTTGGTTATTACCATGTATTAAACATCTTTGAGTAACTAACAATACCGAATTAGTCTATTAGTTAATAGTAGTATATATTAGTCACAACTCAAAGAATTAATAATTCTTTGCATTATTGTGTTAATTTGTCAAAATTATGATTATAACAAAATAATAAAATAATAGATAAACATATAAAAGAAGATAATTATCTTGTTACTTTTTATATGTACGTACGTATTTGTAATATTTTTTCTCCGTATTAATTTTGCAAAATTATAGTACAATTGTGTCGATAATTAATTTGTTGTTGTCATTAGTAACTATATAAGTGTGAGTCAACATTTTATTAGGAACACATGTTTTAGTGAAGATAAATACTAGCATTTATTTTGTCATGTTTTTATGATGAAAAAAGAAATGCACTAGACCTCTCAAAAAAATGAAAGAACAAAGATGAAGCTTCTTTCTAGCTAGATCTTCCTTGGTGCATTTGAAAGCCAAAAATAATAGTTACTATTTGAGGCATGGGGATTTATATTTGAACCAAATGGGAGATATCAGGATTTCTATTAGAAATTAGACAAAAGCAAAACTTAATTTATACTCCGTATTATATAAATATTATATATACTCCTAATTAAATCTAATATAGTACTAACAAACACGTCTCAGTTAACAGACCAAACTTTTTGATCAACTGTACAAATCAAGATACGACTTGTACATATATGATTTATTTATCATTGCCATTTACCATCCAAAAACCAACTGACGAATTTTGCAGACAGAAATCAGAGCTGAGAAAAAGATAAAAGATTTCCAGAAATGATTTACTATTATAAGTCACGCTAAAAGGAAACCAAACGCAATGAACAATGGGACCATACTGAAACTTATATATATTCAAAAATAAAAAACTGCACAAATAGTACAACAAAATAAATATTTTGTAAGTGTACACTTAAGGTTAAAATTTTCATATTGATAATATATATAATTTTCATATAGTATATTTTAATGCCAAGAAATCTAATGAAATCAATTGGTGATACTAAAAATGACAGAAAGATTAATTATCACTGAACTATTGTGATGACAAGAGAATACTTTGTGTCACTAGCTTGAACAAAATGTGTCACTAATTAATTAATTATCCGCAATGACTATGTAAATTACGTGTACTAAAACTAAAATTTGATTGTTGTGTTTAATTATCGATTTTCAGTGATAGAACTAAAATTTTGTGGATGAATGCATGTAAAGAATTGAATGAATGACAAGTTTTATATATCTGCAGGCATGGCAATTGGCATACACAAGTAGTTTAGTCTTGCAAATTATAGTTAATAGTAATAATTTTTTTCCTCTCAAAAAAAAAAAAAAAATAGCAATAATTTTTTTTAAAAATAAAATTAAACAAGATCCACTTTAATTTAGCAAAGCAAACAAAAAAACCCTAATAAACCTAGCTAGCTAGCTAGGTACAGCACTTAATTAATTAGTGCTACAATACAATACAGTGATCGATCATGAATTAATTAATGCAACTAATTACGTACAAGTACATAATTAAGATAGATAGATAATTAAAGAAAGATCCTCCTACTCCTAATTTAATTATTGATTGATTGATTGAGATGATGAAGTAGTAATTAAATTAAATTACTAATTAACCTTGAGGCTGAGGCGGGTGTGGTGGCGGCGGCGGACGCTTTCTCTTTTTCTTGTCGTAGCTAATCCCCCTAGCCTTTGACTGCAAATCCCTGACTTCCCGAAGGTAGAGGCGTACGGCTCTGGCTCCAAAAGGGTTAGTCTCCGGCTTCCCAGCTCCATTCTCCTCGTAGGCGGCTCGGAGCCGACCGATGAGGGCGTCGAGGCTGCCCCAGGCCTGGCGAAGAGGGCAGGGGCAGGGGGCGGGTGGGTTGGGATGACCGTAGAAGGGGCAGATTGGAGCATGGACCTTGGTTTTGCCGAACTGGTCCAGGTAACGAAGGAACTCCAGCACGTGGGCCCCACTGCATCGGCTGAGCGTGAGAGGAGGGCGATGGTTTCTTAAGTACTGCCCGAAAGTGTTCCAGTCACGCCGTTTTTGGTTCTCGTATCGGCTCGGAGTAGCACTAGTACTGCTCGTCGTCGTCGTTGATGATGATGATGAAGACCCACCACCAGTACCAGTACTTGAATTAGAACTCTTTTCATTCATCGACATCGACCTTTCTACTTCTGGAAATGGAAATGGAAATGGAAATGATGAAGATGATGAATCCATTTTATTTATTTATTTATTTATTTCCGAGGGTTTTGGATTTATTTATATATGAGAAAGAGGGTTTTTAATTGGTACGATTTTCGATTTTCTTTCTTTCTTTTTTTCCTCACATATTGAAATCATGATCTAAAGGGGAAAGAATGAATGAATGAATGAACGAGGGTTTTTTTGATTGTAATATCATCTCATCAGTGGATTGCTATTTTTGTTGTGATCAGAAGATGATGATAAATACTAGGGTATATTTAATTTGTTTTAATGTGTGTGTCTCTGATATATATATATATATATATATATATATATATATTTTATGATGAGATTGATAGATGGATGAATGAATGATGGGAAAAGTAATCAGAGAGAGAAATTAATTTAGGAGTTTTCTTTTTCATCTCTCTATAAATCATATTATCATTTTTTTATTTTATTTTTTTGATAACTCAGGTGTACAAGCTTACACTAAACTAATTTTGTACTTCCATGACATCGTCTTCAATCCATAAGACTATCTCCTCCAATTAATTAAAAAAAAAATTCCCCACTTTCACCTATAATAATAATAATTTTAAAAATA
Source organism: Penstemon barbatus (assembly GCA_003313485.2). Lineage (NCBI taxonomy): Eukaryota > Viridiplantae > Streptophyta > Magnoliopsida > Lamiales > Plantaginaceae > Penstemon > Penstemon barbatus. Next base: position 2,114,550 of record CM064881.1, on the reverse strand, counting down.
AATAATATTAATAATAAATAATAAGTTAGTATCTACATAATATGTATTTTATTTATTTATATTAGTTGTTATATGTATCAACGTACATGTATGCAAAATCATATTTCTACATTTTGTCCCAATTGTACATTTAACATTTATGCTATATTAGATATTAAATAAAATTTAAATATTTCAAATTAAATTTTAAATGTGATTAAATAAATTTTACTTTTATGGAGAAATATGTAATTTCAAAATTAATAATGGATAAGGATTTTATTATACTATAATGTTGTTAAATTTTACTTTCATAGGCAAATTTATATATTCGAAGTTAAATCTAAACATGTTACATCTTTAATTTAAAATAAATTATTATTAAACCTTACACAACTTTTATAATTAAATGTATCTTCCATTTCGAATTAATTAAATTAAACAAATTATTGTTAAATTCGTAGTTAATTTGTTCAATTTCTAACTTTTTTATTAATAATTTTTTTAATTTAATAAAAAAAAAAAAGTAAATGCACCCGTGGCGCCAAGTGAACCACCTGGTGCATCTTGGTAGCACGTCCTTTACCAGGGCTGTAAATTTGGCCATCTCTACCTACCCCCCATTGGGTTGGGGATGACATAAATGGAATGACCAAAATAATATCACGTGGGAAGAAGATTGTTTATAGGGTTTTTCTTGGGCTAGCGATATTGCCAGAGCAACAATTGTTGTAGCCAGAGCAAAATTAATACATTTCCAGAAATACCCTCGACATTAAATGCTTTTTAATGGTTGTGTTTGTTGAGCTTTATATATTAGTGCAGTAATTAAGTGATTTCTATAATTAAATATTTTTAAGAACATCAACTGAATCTTGTCCTCAATCAATAAAAAGGAAAAATCGATTTCTTTCAGTTTATTATTTAGAAAAAATCAGATTGAAAGAAAAAAAAATATGTTCGGGAATTCTACACGGTTGTCTAAATCTTTACCGTGACTTAGGAGATTTTTTTTATTGACTTAGGAGAAAAAAAATGCACCATTAAACATATTTTTTTCTCTCCTAAAAACTTCTACACGTGAAGGAGAAGAAAAAATTTATTAGAATTCTTAGCTACCTCTTTCTGTTTTTTTTTTCTCCCTAAACTTAGCTAGCTCTTTCAATGGAGAAATTAAAACTAACTTGTTAATTCTTTAGCCAAATATTATTTAATTTTCAAGTATCTATAGTTCAGTTGTCTAAATTTTTACCGTGTAGAAGTTTTTCTTTCCCGAATACATTTTTTTTCTTTCAATCTGAATTTTTCTAAATAATAAACTGAAAGAAACCAATTTTTCCTTTTTATTGATTGAGGAGAAGATTCAGTTGATGTGTTTAAAAAGATTTAATTATAGAAATCACTTAATTAATGCACTAATATATAAAGCTCAACAAACACAACCATTAAATAGCATTTAATGAGAGAGGGTATTTTTGGAAATGTATTAATTTTGCTCTGGCAACAACAATTGTTGCTCTGGCAATATCGCTACCCTTTTTCTTGTGGTTTATTTTCCCAAAGTAGGGGAAACAACTTACCTTTTATTTCTTAATAAAATTATTGTTGACTTGACTGTGTCTAATTGGTACTTGGTAGAGATAATAAGGACAAGTTAGTTTCGCTTTTCAGAGTACTTATTATTATGTTCCAGTGAGATAATAAGTATCATAATTTGGATTTTTTTGGGACATCTCTAATGCTTAAGGGGGGAAAGGGGAGTGGGTGAAAGAGGGGGGAAAATGGAGTGATCTCCATTGATGAGGAGGGAAGGGGAGAGAGGTGGGTGGGGAGGTCTTCTCCCACCTCTTGGAGGGGTGGGGAGATGGGTGAACATGTGAACGAAACATGCCTTTTTTTATTTTATATATTTATTTTACCTTTCTTTTGTTATTATTATTATTAAGAAATATGAAATTTTGAATTAATTGAAATGAGAAGGTTGAATCATTGGTGAAAAGAGGACTGGAGAGGGGAACAAGAGTCTTAGGGGGATCACTCGAGATGGTCATACTTGACATTTAATTTACTCATATGCACATGGAAGTCCCTGTGGACTCCCAACAAACTCGACCAAACTAGCGAATTCGAGCTCTCGACCTACTCAACCAGATTGGCCTCACCAATCAGAGCAATCGACCAACAACTTGGTGAAGAAGGGGCACACACTCTACTTATCGGTATTTGATCCTATAAATGATATGTTTCACTTGGAAATACATATGACGAAGTAAATTGTGGATTGATTAAGAAACCTCCCAAATGTTATGAAATGACCAAACATTACCATTATTTGTACTTGAATACGATCTGAATAAATCATTGGAATGTCTTCATAATTAGGATCATCATATCTCCCAAGATAGCCTTCACGAGCTTCTTTGAAAAATTACATAAAGGAGAGTTGTTCGACCTCATCGACCATAATTCATGTTGATTTAATAGCTCTTAACATGGGAGGGTTGAATTTAATTGAATATTGAATACCTAAGTTTGGATTTGGATTTTGGCATGTTCATCCCTAGGGATCTGATTTAATGTAAAATCTAAATATTTACATAGGTGGTTATGAGGGTAAATATGTGAATGGAAATCTAATGTGCATGCCTACTTCTTGTTCCTGTGAAATTTATTGCGCAAAGATTGAAATTAAGTCAGAGATGAATAAATAGTACTATTAAGGAAAACACTGTGGAAAGATGTTGTGTAAGAGTACTTGAATGAATGAGTTACTCTAAGAAGAGTATTTGTCATGAAGCCTGTCCAAACATATATTTTAATTGACTAGACCTTGTGCGGATCAAAATGGCATTTAATTTATTTCTTCCAATTTTTATTTTTTTTTAATTGACTCCCCTACGGAAAATTCTTGCCCAAGTCTGTCTTAGCCAAACCCATCCAACCACCAAACAAGTGTATTGCACTTGCTTTGTGATTGGTCACTTTCCTGAAAGTTACATCCAATCCCAAAGCAAGTGTATTACACTTGCCATGTAATTAGTTTGGGTTCGGCCAAACCCGATCTGGATAAGAATTTCCCCTCTCCTACTGCCAATGTCTTAATTGGTCAGTCTTGTTTCTTAGCACCTTCTCAAGTGAAATATTACGGTTTTGCCCAATCCATTCAAATTGCTTTCATATTAATTAAGCCCTAGCTTTTTTTTACTTATATTGAGATAAAACATAACTAATTAATGCTTCTTCAAATATGAAAGCACGTGTCTTTTCCAAATAAACTACCACTACTTTTTGTTATTGTATTTGTCACAATAATTATTTGTGACAAAACTAAACTTGTTGTCTCTATTTGCTCAGGAAAAGTAATAACTTTTATTTATATCGTCACCTGATAAAGATATTTTATTGATTAACACATAATTTTCTTGTAAATGTATAGAATAAATTAATTTTAGAAATGCTTATATAAAACTAATTGATTGTCTTATTTACTTAACACATCAACTTGGATAGGTCTGTTTTTTAAGGTAGGAAATTAAAGGTAGCTTTTTATGTGTCCCTGTTTTCAGATACCAAACCATGATAGTTTGTTTGCTCCTACAAAGGCATTAATTCCCAAATATAGTTTGTTTAATTTACATGTACAGTTTAATACAATTAATTATTCAGACAATTAATAATTGCATACATAGGAAAGAGTAATTCTCACTTAAAAATACACACTTGGAGGTAATTCTTCCCACAATCAATGTCTAGGCAATGTCAAAAGTTACCTAAATAATTTTTTATTGCAGAATTTTGTCCACGAGCTAGCATTGGTTGCTTATGCTTATAGTTATAATCCGCCTCATGCTATAAAGTATTAGTATATAATTAAAGATTCTAGTTATTATCCCTAATTTGGAAAAACATAATTATGGAACTTCTCAAAACTGACACGTTTTCCAAACATTATATGTACTACTTTTTTCATTGGAATTCCAGTCCCAAGTACTAAAATTGTCTCTATTTACTCACATGTCTAATGACCCAAATATAGAGTCTACAAAGTCATCAAATACTAGTTGATTTAGCTCCATGGCTTCTTACAAATTCTAATTCTAGGTAAAAGTCCGCAAAACAGAGGGAATAAGGTAAAAAATGGTTTCATAATTAATGTTCACGGCCCCACAAGAATTCAAACTGATAATTTAGTTTCATAATTTACAAACTGAACCAACTTTTGGAACTAGAAAACTTCAAGTTGACAAGAGTTTCACATTTCGAAATATTTAGATTTACTATCGACATGAGCTTCAACATTATGCCTTAGTTGATGAAGTCCAATAATATTTACAAGGCCGGAAATTTATCTCATCTTTACAAATGATATTAGAGTTGTCATGAGTGTCAATCTTTTATATGAATCAATGTGTTACAATATTTCAAGTCAAATGCATATATCGGATTATCTCTAAATAATACCAATAAGTCAAATCTAACACTACCATAAGTAAAAATCGAATTAGACTCGTGGTCTATCAACGATCACGCTGTTGAACTCTAACCCACTAGTTTGAAAGTATCTCACGAAAATTGTTCACGCTGGGTCATTGCAACATGGCAATTTTACACACGTACTCCAGCATCCAGAAAAATGTAAAACGAGAGGAACATATGAAACGTTGCACAAGCTTAGTAATTTTGAGATATCCAGTCGTATAACGCACAGGCAAACATGACTCTAACTAGACAAGTCGACAAAAAATCATTTCCCCCTCAATCTGCAAATCAAGATTAAGGTATCAAACTTGCCCAAAGAAATTGGAGAGTCATACATAGTTAAAAATAAAAAGACTTATTCGTCGCAGTTCAAATTGCATGCCTTCAACTACTGGTGTAAGTATGAGAGGTTATAAATATTTTTTTTTTTACTTCTAAAGATTTTCTGTAAATATATTTAAACTCTGTACCTGATTCAAAGATTTGTCTTCAAATTCTGCTTTACTTTTTAAATAGAAGCTGGAACCTGACTCCTCAAATTGTTGAAGAATTAATGCGTTAAACAGCTTCTAATGCATAAAACCGAGGACATATGTGGAAGAAAACATTAGATCTTACAAATACATTATTAGACCTAACACAGAATGAGTAAACAAAAACCTCATCATTTATAACACATTACTGTCATGAAATTAAGTATCAAACTGAACTAACACTCAACAAATTGATAAGCTCATTCTTTTTCAACTTTGAGAATCCTTTCATGCCACGAGATTTGGCCAGAGCTCTCAATTCAGTCAGCTTCATTCCACTTAAAATACTTATTTCAGCCACATTCTTCTCTTCTGCAGCCTCTTCATGCTCGATTTCAAAAATTTCAGAAGTTTCATCCTCCAATATCTCATCAAACATGTTTCCTTCTGAGAAAAGGGGTTCCACATCAGATTCAATCTTGACTTTTTCGTGGGTTTCATCAGGAATGGTCCTGTTTCTTGTGCCATTCAAATTTTCCTGTGAGATAGAATTAACAGGGCCCTCAGTATAAACAGGCTGGAATTTGATTTCGGGTACTGGAGATCTTTTTCGGAAGTTTGATTTTGGCCTGCTAAGATTTAGGCTTTGAACTTCTTGTACCTCATGCTTTAGGCTGTTACTAGAATCTGAGATGGTTCTGCTCCTTTCTTCAGACTGGGGAACAACAACCTGCTCGGGTTGATCGAGGATGAAGTCCCTATTGTTGGAACTGTCACTGTTTCTCTTCCCTTGTTGGACAGAGTGTTTCCTTAGAAGCTTGAGAAGAGAATCAACAGTCTCATTCTCTTTGCTTTTTTCTTGTGGATCCTCAACTTTCCTGTCTTCCTTTGTTGCTGATCGTTCACGAAGTTGAGCCTGCACCTTACGGAATAATTCAACAATCTCCTTTTCCCTAGGACCCGGAGTTGCGGTTGCTTGGAACTTTTGGTTTCCGGAAATGGAATGTACGGGTCCATTCTTAGATGAGAAAGTTTCAGATTCCTCAAAGTCTTCATAACCATCTCTTTCCTCTTGGTTCCTATTCCTATTGCGGGAGAAGCTATGCTTGTTTTGCTTTGGGAAATCCGGGTTTCTCCTATAATTGCTTGATGTTGCATTACAAACAGAGGATGTGTGCCTCGAAGCACATCTCAATGACAAAAGCTTCACATCACAAACAAGTTTGTAGTCACAACGAGAAGGGTAGGGTGATATGCCCATTGCTCTTCCAGAAACTCCAGAGCAGGGAAGACAACTACCATCAGGCGGCCCATATCCTGCAAGGAAATTACGACGTGTGTTAAAAAATGGCCAACTCCTAGTTAGGGAATGCCGAAAGCTTTCTTAAGAAGAGATCTTACCCCTATAAGTAACTATAAGTAATATGAAAGGTAGAGCTATTCTACTAACTCCTCCCATTAACACATGGAAAAAATACATCTACTATTCTGCCAGAGCTAGAAATAAGGTAGATGATATCTACCTCCTCAGTTAATCAGTGGCAAAGGGTCTTACATTCTCTCCTCCGTTAATATGTCAAACATCCTTCAACTCCTCCAAAATCTAGGTTCATAAGAGGGTTGAACACTCGTACTCCAAAGCAGAGATGGGTTACTCTTAATGCAAGGTGCTACCTTTCAAACTCCAATTCAGTCATACCCATATCATAAACCGAAATAGTATTCTAAATGTCGCAAGACGCTCTCAAGAAAGAGGATAATGGCAGCAAGATAAGCAGATATTTCATACCATTAGATACCAGACCAAATTAATCACTAACTATGGTCTCTGTAACTGAACGTCCCTTCTAGTGTCATAATCCACAAGGCATAAACAGAACAAGCTAAGCAAATAGTGAGGACAAATTCGAATGTCATAATCTTTAGCAGTACATTAACAATCACAATCAAAAAATAATTCCTATAAAATCAAATAGACAACAGAAATACCATTTAAAAAACATAGACATTTCATCAAACAGGTAACAGGTACAGTTCATAATTCTAATACAACACCGCGTCAAACTGAGTGAAGAATAATTTACGAACACAAAACAAAAATAAACGACAAAGCTGGTTATACAGCATAAAACCTTGAAAAAATACTAAAGGCAATTGGTCCTGCTTAAAGGAGGAATTCTTTCAATGTGTTACATAAAAATATATACTCGTATGTATTATATAACAATATAATTACCTGAAATAGTTTTGGAGATGAAATGAATTGAGCGAGACATGATTATTTTTTCAGAGTGAACTCTTCAATGGCGGTTCGGTAGGGTTTTGTGTGCTTGTGCATGTGCCACCGATACGGGTTTTAGTTTTAGAACTGGGCTAAATTCATAGAATATTAATTTTAGTTTAACCCATAAATAGGTCTCATCCAGCCCGTATATTATGGGCCGGCCCATTTACTTTTATTGGGTTATTGGTCCAATTTACCCAACCTAAATAAATTTTTGTTTGCATTACTGTGTTCGTTTTAATTAAAATTAAATATCATAATGTTTCTGTTATTTCTGGTCAATGTCAGATTTGATCAATACAAATAAATCTTATGCCTTCTTAATATAATAAGTTGAGACATATCTAAAAAATTTCATAGTTTAACTGTAATATTATGATTGTAGTAAATTGACACATATGCCACGTCAAAGTAATGTTACAAAAAATTTGGAGTTTGATGAAAGTATTATTCAGTCGCAAATCAGCCAACATCTGGTTTATATGGTTTCATTTTTGTATAGTTTTTCGAAATATCTAAATAAAATATGTTGATAATGATTGGGAGAATATGGTAAATTAAAGAGAAGTAGCCATTTTCCATTCCATATTACCCATTTGTCAAAAATCAAAACATTAGTTACTTACTTTTCCTTTTTCAACCAGTCAATGAAAGAATTAATTTTCCGTTAAATTCTCAAAGCCATAATTGGCGCCACATGAATCAACGGTTCGGATTGAAAAGGTCTATTCCAAGATAACCCTTTCATTGCCAAACACCACAAAATAAGAAAAAAATTTAATCTTCCACTTTGCCAATAAGAAAAACTGTGAGTCTTGAGTTATCGGCGCGTGCATCTCCGCCCGCCCGCCCGTCCGGGGCTCTAAAAATAAAAACAAAACATGCCGGAGGAGAGGGCCAATGGGCACACAAAAAACCAAGAAATTGGGCCCGAAACGAAAAGATCGGGAAAAAGGAGGGCCCTCGTAGAATTTCGGCAAAGGGTGGAAGATGCAATTAATGGAAACTACCTGATCAAGTGCAAGAAAGGTGCTAGTAATTTAAAAGAAATTGCACTATGGGGCGTCCCGTTGTTGCCAAGTGCAAATGAAGAGGGGACAGATATTGTTCTAATGAAATTTTTAAAAGCCAAACATTACAAAGTGCACGAGGCGTTCACATTGCTGCGAAAGACCCTGAAATGGCGAGGGGATTTTTGGGCCGAAGAGGAGAGTTGCAATAATGATAATGACGATAATTTGTGGATGAGCGAGGGTAGAGACAAAGAAGGGCGTCCATTGTGTTACAATTTGGTGGGGAAGAAATGTCATTTATCAGGTGAAGATTATTTGAGGTGGAGGGTTGGGTGTTTGGAAAAGGGGATTGGGAATTTGAATTTTAAAGCAGGTGGGGCGGATTCAATTATTCAGATTATTGATTTGGAGAATGCACCTGGACCTGCAACAAAGGAGGTCAGGTTGATTTACAAGAAGTTGATTCCTCTGCTTCATGATCATTATCCAGGGGTTGTTTACAAGAATGTAAGTGTAAGGAATTATTATATGTAATTTTTAAGTATTTGTATGTATTTAATTGATGGATTTCATGCATGCAGTTGATCATAAACGTTCCGGCATGGTTCCTCACAATCCATGCTCTAAACTTGAGGCTCATCACACAAAGAAGCAAGAACAAATTTGTTTTTGTGAAGCCATCAAAAGTCACACAAGCCCTTCTCAAGTAATTAATTAATTATTTAAGCATATGTTTCTTTCATCTTCAAAGCTAATTAATTAATTATTCAAATTATTACTATTCCAAATTCCAAATGTAGGTATGCAACACCAGAAAACATACTAGTTCAATATGGTGGCCTAAAAAGAGACAACGACACCGAATTCTCACCAGATGACAAAGTTCTTGAACTAAACCTCAAAGCAAATTCCACAAGCACCATTCAAATACCTATTAATGAGGTATTCTATAAATATACATTTGTAAAGACCTTGATCCACTTCTGACCTTGTCAACATTGTTGGGTTCTAGTCCACTAGCCCAAAATGCTTAAGCACATGTTGACAAGTATAACACCACTTGGAATTATAATTTTCCTTTTTTTTTTGTTGTATCTATTTAAATTGTGTTTTTTTCCTTTCTCTAATTATTGTAAATTGGGTATAGGCTGAGGTAACTGTAACTTGGGATGTGACTGTGGTTGGATATGAAGTGACATACAAAGAAGAATTTATACCAGATGATGATTGTTCATACAAGATTTTGCTTCAAAAAGAGAAGAAAATGGGAGAAGGTACAAGAAATACATTTCCAATTAGAGAACCTGGGAAAATTCTTATAACTATAGCTAATGGCTCTTTTGCAAAGAAAAAGGTCTTCTATAGGTATAAAAGCAGGCCAAGTGTTCCTCTTTACATGTTCATTAAGTCTTAAATTTTAATTCTTTCTTCTTTTTATTGGGGGTACCAAACATGTAATAAGAGATTCAACATTGTGTTATGTACTAAATTTTACTACTTTTTAGCAGGATTATATCATTAAAACTAAGATTTTAAATTGTTTTTTTTTCTAGGGTTATTTATTGCTCATTGTACATAGTTTACATTCTCTTAAACATGCATTCTTATTTGTGTATAATTAAGATTTTAGTGAGACTTTCAGAATTAGCTTATTTTATATTTAGGAAAAATTGATTTCTTCTGTTTAAGAAAGAAAGAAAAACAAACAGATTAATTACTATTCTCTATACCAAATACAGTTGCAAAATTGAGCATGCAAAACCAAATTCTCGAATTTTAAGGGTTAAAATCAAGATTCTACAAAATAATAAATAAAAATAAACAAGTAAAGTAGTAGATGTAACCTAGCGGAATGAATTTCTGATAAGTAAGCAGAAAGAAATAAATAATGACAAATAAATCTACTGTAAATTGAAGAAGAAACCATGAGCCGATGAAAAGGGGGAGAAGCCCGAAAGCAATTGGGATGGGTGGAGGCGGCTTCTAGTTAGGGCTACAGTGCATAGTGTCACGTTTTGGGCTTGATTGGGCTGGACCAGTAATACCGGTCTCTCGTGGGCTTTACTTAAATGAGACTGATAGGTGTTCAAACATGATGTGATCCCAAAATTCTTTTCTTTTTTCCATAATAATTATGTACCCAAATTCAATTCTGTAACCCGTAACTTACCAAAAATCCTTGTTCAGCAGCACTTGTATATTTTAATAAAATTGTAAAGACTAAAGAGTAACTTTCCTTTTTCTTATTCAATTTTAATTTTCGCTATAATCAATTTTTAATTTATTTTCAAGATTAATGTCATAAAGTTGTGTGACAATCTCATACACATTAAAAATCTATTCGCATTAGGAAATATAGGTGTCCTTCATAAACAAGGTTTCTATTCCTTCCGTAATTACAACTGAAGCAAGTCTAGTTGTACTCGACTAGGAATTTACCATTATAAAACTACATATATACTACCTCTAACAAGGTAGAAGATCGTTCACTTTTTAAATTGCATATTACTACTTTCTCTATTTTTCTTTTCATCCTTCAAATAAAAAATAAAAAAAAAAATCTATCATATTGTTCTACAAAAGTTCACACCATGGAAGGAGATGGTCCCAAAGATGAATCCTCTTTGAAACAATGGTTTGATACGAAAGAAGAATATTTGGATTCTAATCATATGAACGTAGGAGACAATTATAATCCATTTTTCGATAAATATGGGATGGAGAGTACTTACTGTTTCAATAAGTTGTATTTCGATCAATGCAAAGTTTGTGATTCTTACAATCATAATCATATGAACGTAGGAGACAGTTATAATCCATTCTTCGATAAATATGGGGTGGGGGGAACTTGTTTTTCTAGTGGAAAACAATACTCAGATTCTAGTCAAGGCAACATATATGATTCTAATTACAATCATATGAATGTAGGAGACAGCTATAATCCATTCTTCGATAAATATGGGAGAGAAAGTACTTACTATTCTAATAACTTGTATTTCGATCAATGCAAATTTGGTGATAATTCATTCAATCATATGAATGTAAGATATGATAATAATTCGCTTTTCGAAAGCACTTGTTTGTCTAATGGAAAAAGATACTCGGATTCGGATTTTGCAAAAGAAAATCTTGTTGGTGATCAGAGTTTAAGTGGACAAGATATGATGAACATCCAATCATCAACATCTAGCGACAACTCATCCTCGTATGATCGCTCACCCGGTGATAGTCCGAAGGGAATAGATAATATGATGAAGACTATAGACCGAAAGACTGCTTTCTACTCTTTGTTATGGATCTTTGTTTTGGGAGCGCTTTTCAAAATCGTTTTCCCGGACCCTCAACTCTGAAACTAATTATTTATATGTATGTGTGGATTGCTTTCAAGTTCTTTTGTGGAGAATGAAAGAAAAACTTGGAAAGCAATCAATAGCTAGAAGCAATTTAGAAGTTTTTCTTTTTTTGGTTCTATTGCTAGAAGTACTTCTTTTATAGTATATATATATATTTAATAAAGTAGTGCTGGTGGTTTTATGTTTTTCCATAAGTTTTTGGGAAATAATCTAATGCATTGTTTAGTATATTTCTCAAAATATGTAATCTTCGGCTGAAACACTTAATGATACTTTTTTCATCCCATAATATTTTATCGCATAGTACATTAGTACAGGTTGTTGATCGATTAACTAAGATAAAATTTTAAATATTATAAATAACAATCTACTAGATTTATTCAATAATATTTGTTAATAGTAAATATTTTTTTTTATAAATTATAATCTTTTTCAAAAGTTTGACTCAGGTAATAGCAAAGTGCATAGAGATTTTGAAAATTAATAATTTTTTTTTTTTTTTTTTTTTGATAACCCAGGTGTACAAGCTTACACTCGACTAATCCTGGACCCTCAGAACCCTTGCCCTAGAACCCTGGATGTAAATCGCAGGATGTATTGTGGGAGGAAGTAACGGACGGCTAGACCCAAAAACTTGAATTTATGACTGTGGCCAATGGGCAGCAATATTTCAAACCACTGTCAAAAATTACAGTAGATTATTAAATGATACTATTAATTAAATAATGACAAGATTCAAACAGTAGTAACTCTTTAATGGAAAAATTATTTGGTGCAAGATTAAATAATTCAATCCCTTAATTTAAGAAAAAGTTGCTTCATAATTCATTCACCATGTATTGATACATAAATATTAGTAATTTGATAAAATATCAACCCTTTGTTTGTTGTACCACCAAATAATCTTATGTTTGAAAGCGACAACAGTTTCCAAGAAGCAAATTCTCTCTTTCATAATTGTATCCAACAAGCAAATAAGAATAAGAAAAGCGGATCTCAGTTTAAAACAATGCACTATAATCGAGGTGACTTTTAACTCCAAACAAGACGTTGGAAAATGGACAAATCAATAGGATATGTGTAAGTGTAACACACATTTCTAATCCGAAATAGGGAAAGTATATGGGACCAATTTTAATTTAATTTAATTTAATTTCCAGCGAGCGTAAGAGATGAAGATGGAGTGGTGGAGTAGTACGGCTACGAGTCAACTCATTCTTCTTTCCTTTCTTCTTTTCTTGGTCACCTCAACAGTGGAAGCGGGTCAGAATCAAAGACCCGGATTCCTCTACACCAGAAACAGAGGAAGATGCACACCCCAGTAAGCAATTCTTTTTTCTTTTCAATTAATTAAGGTAAAATATTTAACCACAAACACCAGATATTTTTAAGTGAAATGTATTTATTGTATGAATTAATTAAGGTACTGGAGCAGCAGGATGAAATCATGGCCGAGGATGGTACCCCAGAAATCGACGGTGTCTAATGTGTTCGGGTCTAGGGCGTTCGAGCGGTATCGGAACGACCTCACTCTACTGGAAGCCGCATCAAGAAACGACGACGGAGACAACGTGTTTGCTAGGCTGGTGAAGCATTCCACGGCGGCGCTGCTCAATTCCTATGCTAGAAAAGGGTACCCATATTCTGCTTGGGAAGTCAAGACTCTGCTTATTCAAGCTCTTGTTTCCGAAAAGGCCGCTGCTTTACAAGCCCAGAAATTCATTCAAGCTAATCAAAACTGTGTTTAAGAATTACTTCTTACTTCTTTTTGTGAGTGAAAAAATATTGGCTTCCTTTCATTTTGATTGTATGATTTTAGTGCAGTTCAATTGATGTTTAACACAACGTTTATTATTATATTATTACCCTTTCACCTTAGCATAAACACATTTTTTTGGCAATTTCAAGTCCCATGATCTGCAGGAAACATCTTGGTTCTTGAAAATTCTAAAGAAATTAATCTATTTAATTGGCAAGAGATCCTTTATTCCACTTTAATGGATTCATCCAACAATCATCTGCTTTTGAGTTCACACAAAAACATGTGCCAATTTTTATGTGTGGACAGAACATCAATGCTGCATATGCTCTCATTGATCCAACGTAAAACATTATATAGATTCTTCTTATTTGAAACATTACTTCAATTTCATTAGGATACAACACATAAGCAGCAACACACAATCCACAGTTGAATGTAAAAATTAGCTACACATTATAGATTCTTATTATACACAAGGAGAGTAATGATAAAAGAAAAAAAAATTCAGCAACACATAATCCACTGTTCAGTGTAAAAATTCCTTCATTGGATCATCATGGTGGATTCTCTTCATCCTGAATGCTTCCATATCCTCGGGTGTGACCTATATAACGAGTGATTTAGACCAATTTCACTGGAAGAGTATATGTACAACTCAAGGCTAGTAGATGATATGGAAAATGTACGTACCTCATCATTCCATTTGACATTGTACTTGCGTTTCCTTTCGTCCCTCTCCTCTCTCCTCCTTTCATCCTCCTAAAAACAAACAAGCACGAAAGAAGACCAACTATTACATATTCTTTCCCATTATGAAATATTTCATCCAAGTTGAACTACATACAACAAAAGATAAACGTAACATTTACACCATTTGGCCAAAACCCAATTGCCTCCAACCCTTCCAGAAATAGAATGAAGCAGTTGGTGATGGATAAATTAGACAAGAAGAGCATCACCTTTTGAAGTGCTTCAGCAAGTTTCTTCTGGTCTATAACTAAATCATCAGGTACTTCAGATCCCCAAGTTGCAAGTCTTTTCTCCTCAGCTTGTAAAGGTGCTTCTGCTTTCAAAAGTACAATTTCGGAGACCGAATGCAATGTTCAGAAAGAAATTTTGCAGTAAAAACAACAGATATATAAGCATGAAAAAACAAGACGAAGATTAAAAAATCCTTAATTTTTAGTCATAAAAAGTCCTTAAATCAATTGCTTCACCACTAGTTTCGATTTATTTAACCTTATTATTCAACTTTAACGTGCCACATAAAACAAAGATTGATCCTCGATTCTTATCCAGTATTCATGCTTATATAATGTACATCCCAGTGTGCAAAAGCTTGTTGAATATGCAATTGAGAAATTTACATCACCAATTCCAATGCACTCTAAGGCTATGTTAGGTTCTTGAATTTAAGTGAAGAAAGCATCAAGGAAAATGTTTTTTCTTGCAATTGCATCAAATGGTATATCTCATTTTTTGTTAGATTCATTTTTCCTTTTGACTCACTTGAATTCTTAGAAGCAAACATTGCTCAGGTCTCTAATCTTTTGAAAAATAGCATGTACTATGTAATTTCTGCAACTAAAGCTTAACATGCATACAGAAAACCTTACCTTCACTAGCCTCTTTACGAGCAATATTAGCTCTCATAAGGTCTGATGCAGCTTCAGCAGCTTCAATACCAGCAGCACCTGTACAATAGCTGTTTCTAACCGTTTGTTGGCAGCATTTGTAACCCCATTGATGATCCTTCCACCATGAACCCCAAACACTAGTATGGTTGTTGATGTAAACATCTTCTTCATACTTGCTCTTCGGAAGAGATGTCTCCTGCAAAGAGATCACACTAAAGAGGTTAGATTCCCCTCACTGAGGTTCTAACAGAGAAGGATCAATAGAATGCGACTAATATTTGTTTTAAACAACAAAAAAGCATTGTTACAACTTGTTACATATTTTCGATTATCATTATTTTCTAAATTTCATATCTGCTTCAGAGTGACGTGTCAATCTAATTTTCCGATAAAATAAGAACCTATTCATTCTGAATAATTTCACACTTCAAATCAAACATAAATAGCAATGGAAGTTTGCAATGGAATAGCATATTAGGGATGCAAAACTAATAGACTCCAGCAGTGGTCCTTAAACCCAGCCACATACCTTTGGATTATGTGGGATCCACAATGACAAAGCAATATAAGACATAATTCTTGTACACAGAAACATCTTCTGCGATTATCTACATAGTTATAGTTCGAGAGAGAACTATTATTCTGTACCTGGCCTTTTATGATTCTACCAGCACGGTCATATTCAACCTCTTTCTCACTTTGACCCAGTAAAAGCTCCCGTGGAAGTACTTCTTCAGTCGCAGCATTGCCATACTTCTCCATGATTGTGTCTTTGGTTTGAGACTTTAACTTCTCTTTGTTGATTTTGAAATTTTTATAAAGTAATTCAGCTTGTGAGGGAGCCGCTTGCATATGAACATCATGACCTTTGTCAAAGGCCTCCCAAGCATGAACATTCATCTGCTTAAACTCTAATGCTTGACCACTCACTCTGTTGTGATTATCTCCCTATAGTTTTGGCAAATCGAAAAATCACTACATTATTAAGTGCAAAAAGAAAACCAATTTCATATTCTGGAATAAAAGTATACTTACAGTATAAAACTTATCATTCGGATCCGTATCTGGCAGAGGATCCTCACGCATAGAACGGGTTTTAGGGTCATAATGGGCAGAATTAACATCAAGATTCAGAAGATATTTTGCAGTATCCTCTCGTATACGCAGGTTCCTGGTAAAAAGGTAAAATCAGTAGATGTATAAATCCAATATTTTACCCCTTGAGAAAAGTAAGGTAATAATGGCCAAAACACTACTGAGCAGAATATTGCATCGATTATGTCAAGAGGCGACACCGTCATGTCTCCACATTTCAGTTGTGGTAAACGAAATAATATAGAAAACAGAGTTCAGAGGAGAAAAAAAAAACGAACATACCTAACAGTTCCAGTGCTACCACCACCAGTAGTACGCACACGCTTTTCAACCTTTGCAAAGTCCATTTGCTTGCTCTCATCAACTTTGGCCTCATCGACTTTGAGATCGTCGTCGTTATCATCATCATCACTAACCTCATCTTCTTTACTTTCATTGTTGTTTTTCTCCTCCAACTTTTTCAACTGTTGTTCCTTCAAAAATCTGTTCCTTGCTTCATCTCTGGCTTCATATCTCTGAACAACATGTTTAAAAGATGCTGCATCAAAACCATTCCAACGATCACGTTTTCCATCATAATCAAGCTCAAATGTCTCTATCTTCTCGTCTGCTGCAATACTTTTGCCAGTCCACTTCGCTCCCAATTTGCGGGGCCTTTCCACACATGCTTTCTTATCATGTGTCATAGCTCCACAGCTGTAGCAAGAGCATACAAGTTCAGTACTAACCTTACCATTCAGTTAATACCATGAAGAATTATCATCTAAATAAAAATTTAACCTTAAAATATATGTATCCCTACACTATCACCTTAAAAGTGTTAGGGTTAAATATTATCTCTTATTGACATAGCCAATCTAAAAAAAAGAACTTAAAATATTTGAGTTCTATCCTATGGATACCACCACGGAGAAGAACTGAAGATGGAGATACACATCCTAAATCATGTTGTTTAAAGTAGGAACCTTAACCATAATCCACATTGGCTGTGACCAGAGTTATGAATCATTCCCATTACATCTACAGGGGTTATTAATAGGATTATTGATCCCAATAATCCAACTTTGACCCAAATCATCCCAGGTTATATATCATAAAGATGCAGCAAGTGCAAGATCAAGCAGCAATTTAGGTTCAATACTAAACAGTACGAGGGAAAAAGAATCTATAGAACCATAAACATATAGTAAGCATACTACACACAATAAGAGAAAGAGTCAGATGTAGACATACTTTTCACAAGCACCCTTCCGATATTTCTCAGCCTGAAAAGTCTTGGCACCTCTGTCATACCATGACTTCGTATAATTTGGATCTGATTTCCACTTCCTTTGATGTTTCAAACTCTAAAAGGCAACAATGGACAGAACATTCAGAATTCCATATCTCCAAGTTACACAAAAAAATAAATAGGCTTGGCAGTACAGAACCATGTTAGATAATATGATCATGTAACATACCGGTTTCTCTGCATTTAAATACCAAGGCGCGGAAGACATATACTGTGGAATGTGAGGGTTGATTTCGTTTCCATCCTCATCCAACTCTGCAGGAGCAAGCCCTGCCTTACGTGCCTCTTCCAATTCGAGCTGCTTCCTATGATCCTCTCTGGATTTAAACGCCACTGAAATTCCAAAGTACACAAAATTTAGACATCAATCTCAAAATCAATATTTAAAAAAAATGGAAACCAACTATTTTAATTACGCGACCAAATTACAAGTAAATTACGAGTGGTAAGGCAGAAAACCCTTAATTCCATATTAAATTTAATCTGCCTCTTACTAACTAATCAGCGGAATGATAACTACCGTGAGTAAGACTAGCTCCTATCAGAGGGCAATTATAAACAATCTAAGAAACGAATATCGACGATAATTATTATAGAAAGGGAGCATTACCTGAAGCAGTAGCCATGGTTGGAGTTGTATAGCCGATTTGCTCGGAGCGAATATTTCGATGGATTTTGATAGTCGCAAACCCTAGATTGAGGGGAAATAAAAATTTGGGAATAAATAATAAAGGTAAGTGTAAGGCGGTTGTGAAGTGATGCGATACGACGGCGTACTCCGTGCACTTATTACTTTATCTACTCGAGCAAAAGACAAAAACATCCCTATTATTTGTTTAACTTTAAAAAAAAAAAATTATGTTAATTTAACTCCCAAAAATCACATCAGTTTTCATGTCAGTGCCAAATACAGGTCCACAGCGAAGAACCTATATATTGGGCTTATTTGACCGTTTGAATACACCTGGCCCAACTATTTCGGCCTGTCAATATATTTATTTCATAATTATAAAAAAGAATTAGATATATATTTAATCAATTTATGTTTATACTCCCAAATATGTTAAAAATAAGTTTGAAATTGAACTTATTTTGCTTGTAAGAAAAACAAAAGTGCTTGGTTTTATTATTTAGTATATGTATTTATTTCAATTCTAATTTATCTTCTATTTTTATCTTATCGTACTAATATTCCATATACAAACACGAGGCCAACATTTAATTAATAAAACATTCTGGCATTATCTTAGGAGAAAAGGTAATTACTTTTATTAAAGTACTAAAAAATAAAAAAATCGAATGTAGCAACTCTTGCTGCAAAAATAAATAGCACACTCTTTACCTTTCAATTGAAGTACAGTTTCAGTTGGACAAGCAAAAAAGTCTTGGAGCTATCTATTATTGCTAACTCTTTCCCATCCTCCTAACAATAACTCCATGCCTAATTAATATTGGAATATTAAATGTGGCCTGTGGATTCATAGTTAAGTAGATGAATATATAATCAAAGGATCAAATTTTAGTATCCACATTTTACGTGCAACTTTGTTTTGTGCGGCAAGTCTTAGTCCTAGAAATACCTTTCTTTACTCAACTTAAATATGAATTATTTCAATATTTTATTTGAGTAACAATTGATGGATTTATTTTTCTTAGTTTTTTGCGTTAGGAACTCGGATACCGTGTTACGATAAGAGGGGGAAAAGTATCATCATTTATTGACAAATGTATAAACAAAATAATAGATTTTAATATAGATCATATTACTCCACAAGATTCTATAATTATTCATTCTAAAATTAAATAAATTATAGTATAACATTATCTTCCAATCAGGTCCATCAATTCTCAACTCTGAAGTTGACTTGAGGTCTATACTACTTATCAACTTATTTTCTTCTTTGTTATTGTTTTATTTATTATAATAAGAGAGTTATGATCAACTTGAGGATATTTCAAATAATATTTAAACACTTAACTTATTATAAGCCCAAATAATAAAATAGCATGATTTCTGTAAATCCAATATTTTCACTAAACACGAATAATAAATATGCTTGTTGAAAGTTTTTAACATTCTAATTTATAAGTGGTAAATAAGGGTGGCAAATGGACGAATCGGAAAAGGGTCGGGCCTCTAATTAACTTCAACCATTTTCGACCCGTCCATTTGCCACCCTTAATTACCACCTATAAATTAGAACTTTAAAAACTTTCAACAAACATATTTATTATCTATCAATATGCATTTTGTCTCAAAATTAATTTCAAGTTTTCAACGTTATTATATGCATTAATCTCACATTTTACAATCACAATGTTTTTTCCTTTATATTCTGAAAATTTCTATTCATATATATTTCCTGGAATTAATTTGATGAAAAATTGAAAAATTCCATCCAAAATGCTAAATACGAAAGCTGAACTAAAATATAAGCAGATGGGACCTATCACCTATGCATATGATAAAGATAAATAGGAAAACAAAAGGACCTATGCATAAATTTGGAACTATACTCTGTTTAAGATGTGATTGGAATTTGATATTCTTATGTGGGTTTTTGGCATTTTGCACCCTGGAATTATAGGATTTTGGCACTTTGCAGCCTGAAAATATAATTTATTTGGCACTTTGCACCCTAGTGTGTGTTTTATTGAGAAAATTCATTGGTAGAAGAGTAGAATAGTTATTTTTAATTTTTTTCTCACTTTGCACCTTCGCAATATAGATTTTGCACCCTTAAAATATAGAATATTGGCATTTTGCACCCTAAAATTATAAAATATTAGCGTTTTTCACACCGATTTAAATTTTTTGGCACTCTACACCTTAAAAATATAATTTGTATGACATTTTGCAACCTAATGTATTTTTCTTAAAAAAAACTGATGAATGTCGGCGATGTACAGATAAAATGTTCATTTCTATGCACAAAAATCATAAACTTTTTATTCTAAATTTATTTTACTTATTTCAATTTAGATTGAAGAAAAGACATTATCTTCATTTTATTTTCAAGTATCCTCTAGATTATTTACTTTATATCTAAAATACACGTTTACCTATCTAACACATTATTATATTGCATGTAATTTACATGATTTAAGTTATCATATTAAGTCGATGTTAAAAATGCCAAAAATTATTTGGGTGCAAAGTGCCAATATTCTATATTTCATAGTGCAAAGTGTCAAAATCAATACTTTTAGGGTGCAAAGTGCCAAAAATATTCGGAAATAACTATTATACCCTTCAATCAATAAATTTTTTCTTCGAAACACACACTAAGGTGTAAAGTGCCAACTAAATTGTATTTTCAAGGTGCAAAGTGTCAAAACTTTTAAGTTAGGGTGCAAAGTGCCAAAACCCTATAATTCCAGGGTGCAAAGTGCCAAAAGCCCTTCTTCTGTCGAAGCTTTTTAATGATGTGCGTGACCTATAATAGCATTAATTATGTTACATGATTTTTTGGTTGGTTGATGAATAAATAGCTGCCCTGACGTTTAATTAAATCAAATTAAATTAATGATTTCAAATCTACTTAATAGTCCCGTGAGATCTTACGCAGAAAGATGCTTTATAATGGACCCATGTCGACATCATAAACATATAATTAACAATAAAAAAATAAACGTTCTAAAAAATTTAGTTATTATAATATTAAAGTACGTTGATTATGTATTTGAATAATGTCAAGTAGTTGAGTTTGTGCTTGAAGAGAGGATTCACATGATCTGTATACATTTAGGTTCGGCTTTAAATTGTCTAATGCCTTGCAATAAAGAGGAAAAATCTTCATTTTAGTCCTAATTCTAAAAGAAATCTCCATTTACAAGGTAAAAAGAACCCCACCCTATGTGTCAAAATCCTCCATGTATATTTTTTTTTATTGCAAGAAATTTCTTTAAGTTTTATCAAATCTTGCAATGAATCCCTTCTCTATAAAAAATGAATGCGCGTGAACCCTAGCTACACGCGTCTACACGCGTCTGTTGCGAACAAAACAAGAATTAATTTGCATAATAAAAGTAAGTGACATGGGTTATGTGCATATTAAGCGTAAGATTAAAATGAGAAATGTATGTATATGAAGGTTAAAATAGGAATATCAAACATTATTAACGATGTTTTACAATTGTCATTAAAGGGATATGCAAGATTTAGTAAAATACAAGGGGGTTCATTGCAATCAAAATAACACATAAGAATTTTGTGCAAATTTCTCGTAACAAATATATAAAAAATATTTATATTCAACTTATCGTGCTCAGAACGCGAATTGCGATCAGTGAAATATGTCGAAAATTTTATTTGCTTGTTACATCATACATGTAAGCAGAAATATATAAATTATTTTTTTTTTTTTTATTTCTCAAGGGTTTAATCCCTTTTGAGGCGTGTCAGACACATAAAGTGGGAATCTCTCCTAACAGGGATTCGAACCCGAGTCCGCTACTTTATAGTGTCTAATCCCTTCCACTAGGCCAATCACCTTTTGGTGAAATATATAAATTAATAATACACTTGCTCACATGATATAATGGCATTGTGGGGTGCGACAATGACATTGTAAAATTAAACAGAAAAAGATTAAAATAAAGAGAAGTTGCAGCAGCGTTGTGTACTGTGCAGTTGACTGCACATTGCACATGTGAATAAACTTTATTACTATATCGTATTATTTATTTAAGTAAAAAAAAGAAAAAGAAAAAAAGAATAGCAGCCTAATGCCATCTAATTTTAAACTTGCTATAATCTATAGTAGCATTATTTGTTTGGGTGGGGGAGGGGTCGAAGAGGTCCGCAAAAGTTGATATATATTTAACATACTTATGAAGATTTAGTCCAGAAAAAATTTATACATTAATATAGTATACCAAATAATTCATGTCAGTGAAGTCATGTTAATTAATAAACGATAAACGACGTGGTTCATTTATAATCATAAAGTCTAGTAATTTTATGTTAATATTATTTTTTTCCAGATTAAGTCTATATAGGAATTTTTGGTTTACACAATTCTGATGTAATTTCTTTGTAATAAATAGCATTACGTCCATGAGCCATGTGAAAAGGAAGAAGTGAATATTGATTGTTTATAATTATACTATTATATTATATTTTCTAGAACAATAGTAAATACTTTTATATATTGGTAAATATTATATATTTGTTTTATACTTATTACAAAGATTATAATTTTTTTAAGTAGCAGCTAGATTGAGTGTATAATTTTACCATCTACTTTTATCATTAGGTAATTCATAAACAAACACTCATATTTTGGTTTGCACAATATATACAAATTAAATTGTACGTATTAGTGACACATAATATATATATCATAGTCCTCAAATACTCACTGTTCTCAATATTTATGCATAGAAAAAAGTATGTAAATTTATGCATGAATGTAATGTAACACAAATCTTAAGAAGCGGAGAAACAATATATAGTATATTATTTATTTAAATTTAAAAGAAATTAATGTGAAAAGACGCCCTAAAACTAAAATAAACATGGGCTTTTATTTTTGTAGACCCCCGAAATACTGTACTAACTATAGGTATCCCCAAACTAGTCGACACGTGTCCATTTTGTGACTAGCTACCTGCTATTCAAATTACAAATATGATACAATTTTACTGTTTTACCCTTACACATTAATTATAATAGTTGACAATGAAAATAAAAATAAAAAATCTGACTTACACATTAATTTAACCCTCCCCCCCCCCCCCCCCCCAACCCACCCAAATCACTTTCATTGCCGGCATCCATTAATAAAAACCCGCTGCAATTCCGAACAATAATTTCTCATCATTATTGTTTTTCAAACTTAGTTGTTCATTTTTATCTTATCAACATCAAAAAAATAATGTGCAGATTCAAGAACAAACACAGATCAAGGTGAAATTGGTTCAACTTTATATAAAATGTGATACTTAAAAAAAATATATAGATGCTCCAAATTTATTTAATCTATATTCAATTTTTTAATCAAATCAAATACAACAAAAATTACTACAATTTATATTTTTTTAATAAAACTAAATAAAATTAGTATATATATATAATTCAGTTTAGTTATTTCATAAAATTATACATAATATGTTGTTTTCAATTTGTTTATGACAATAAGTTAAAACTATTATTAAATGAATTTAATTAAAAAAAAAAAAAAGGTCTTCTCCTTCGTCTCACTGCCGGAGCGGCAACGACGGCAGAGAGCTTTCGGCCACCAGATCTGGTGGCCGAAGGTTTGCCGCCGTTCTGATCGCACCAGAACGGCGGCATAGAGATTGCGGCCACCATGTGGCCGAAGGTTCGCCACCGTTCTGGTGCGACCAGAACGGCGGCAACAAGCTTGCGGCCACCAGATCTGGTGGCCGAAGGTTCACCGCCGTTCTGGTCGCACCAGACCGGCGGCAACAAGCTTGCGGCCACCAGATTTGGTGGCCCAACATTTGCTGAACGGGGAGAGCTTCGGCCACCAGATCTGGTGGCCACCGAAAGTTTGCCGTCGTCCTGGTTTGCGGCGGCGGCGGTGGTGACAGTCCAGGGTGGTTGGGGTTAGGGTTTTGGTTGAGTGGGTGGATGAGGGATGATAGGTGTTTTTAAATTAATTGGTATGTTATGTTATTTTGAAAATTGATGAGGGTAGTAATGGAAGGATACCTAACTTTGCAAATTGAATTCCTTTTTTGAATTGAGTACCTCAGTACTCTCAATAGTACGTCAACCTAGTGAACCGGTTGCCTTGATCTCCAAATTAATGGTTCAGATTAAATACATGTGTGTCTAGTGGTCGGATTGGGGGTACCTATAAACGCCCAATAAACATGCCTTTAGTTATTTAAATTGACATGCATTTAATGATAACAAATACTCTGCATCATAATACCTCAGTGGATATTTATTTTGACTTTGCCAAAACAAAAATTATGTTCACTGGTTTATATAAATACTGATAGTTATAATATTTTTAATTTTATTTGTAATTTATCTGTAAAATACATTTTTTTAACAGATACTCATAAAAGAAAATGAAAGACTGTATGTTTTTTAATTCGAACAATTTATGAAATCAACTAGCTAGCTAGCTAGTTCTTTTTTATAATTAGATTAAAATTCACGATCATGTGATATCTAAAACTTCAATTCATACATATACAAAGAAAAATAAAATTGAGATTATATCCTAAAATGTCAACTTCAAATTCAATTGAAAGTGTTAGCCGGCTTACAACTATTTCTCATGTACAATTTCAAATTGAAAATTGCCAAATTTTCAAAATAATGGCAACATTATCAGCTCCTCTGCTTTATAAAACAAGTCGTACCAAAAATCCGTCCCACCAACCATATTCAAATCGGATCCCAGAGCATCCATGGAAAACTGAAACGGATAATCACTATTGCCAGACGAAAAATCACTTGTAGCACTCGAATCATCCCCTGGAAAAACCTCCGACCAGAAACTTTCATCCATTAGACATCCGTCATCGGCGATGGAGGCGGTCGTATTGGTGACTGATGAGATTTCACTGGATGAATGTAGCTCCGAACTTTGATCCGTATCTAAATCGAATGATTCGGTTTTGCGGATACGGTTTTCGGACCTTTCGGCTCCGGGTTGTGGTTTTTTATTGAGCTTCTTCTTCAAGTGGGTGTGCCAAACATTTTTAATCTCGTTATCTGTGCGGCCCGGTAATTTAGCAGCCATTACAGACCATCTGCCATATATAAAATAAAATAAAACAAATTGTTTAATTGATAAAAAAAGAAAAAGTTAAAATAAATTTTTTGAAATCAATTAATAAAAGCTATAGTACCTGTTGCCCAATTCTTGATGTAGTTTGATGATTGTTTCCTCTTCTTCTCTGGTGAAATTCCCTCTTTTAATGTCGGGCCGTAAGTAATTCATCCATCGGAGACGACAACTCTTTCCACATCTCAGCAGCCCTGTTGATGAGAATACAAATTAATCTATTAATTTTCTTTAATATGATATATATTAAATCAATGTAGATAGAGATCATTAATTCATACCGGCCCGTTTGGGAAGGGCCCGCCAATTGTCATGACCATTTTCATTGATGTAATTTACGAGAATCAGATCTTCTTCAGAAGTCCACGGGCCTTTCTTCAAGCCCATTTTCTCACAGCATGGATTTCGACCCATTTTCCTTTTTTTTTTTTTTTCTTTTTTAAAGATCAGAAAAGTAATTTGGGATATGGAGTACGCTTGAATGAAGTGGTAGTGGGAGTGGTTGGCTAATGGCTATATATATTTGATTTTTGGGATTAAAATAATATGTCAGCCAATTTGCCTCTTTTTTACTTCAAAGAAAAAAAAGGGTGCATGCACGCTTGAATTGATGGAGGTTCGAGGAAAGGGCTGTACTTGAACTACTATGAATGTTCAATTAACACGTGATTTTAATTCATGTCGATGCACTCTAAAAGTATTTTATTTTATTACAGTACTTCTTTTATACAGCTGAACTCCTTTTTTGACTTTTCTAATTATTACCAATAATTAGGACAGCAATACTATCATTTTTCAAAAAGAAAATGTTTTTTTTTTTTTTTTTTTTTTTTTTCTGGGAGCAAAGTCCTAATAGAATACATTTGTGTTTACACTTAATATATACTTTTTCGTTATTTTAGCCTATCAAAGAAGTTAAGACCGCTTCTGGCCAATGCGAAATGGTTTGGTTCATAAGATTGAATAGCTGCACTCAACTTGTGACATTATTTTATTGCCATTAGTCGGAGTGGAAGTGTCATTCAAATTAACCGGTTTGATTAATTAAGTCAACTTGGTAGGCAAATGTATATATATAACTTATTTGGCTTAGAGTTGATAATCAAACTATGCTACTTGACGTTGGTATAATAAAATAAGTTTGAATTTTTTCAGTTTATCAAGTTTAATTCAATATAAGTTTATGTAAATATATCAAGTTACTTGAGCTCGATTATATCTAAATTGATGAAAACTTTTTCGAACTTAAAATCAATCAGTCTTAAGTTTGATCAAATCACTATATCTATACGTACTACTCAATTCATGTATACTCCTAATGGACTTATAATTAAGAAATATAATTAAGGCTATTTAGTCCAATGACAACATATATATATATATATAAAACGATATTTCCAATTTAGCATTTTTTGACACTACAGTTCTTATTGTGATGAGTAAAAGGAGGCTGCCTAAATTTTCTGTTCAACTTGGAGTAAACGAATTGAATAGAAATCATGTGCTTCAGAGCTTAGAGTTCACGTACGTCAGAATCCAAAATACAATAAAAGTTTCTCAACCATAGAATTTGAAAATTGAAATGAGGAACTAGTAGCTACGTCATGTTAATTTGGTAATTAAGTAATGTACTACAAAATCAGATCTGATATGATACAATATATATAGTCCCTTTCGAATTCAAATTGAGTCAGTTATTTGTTAGCCGATATTCTAAAGATGGAAATAGAGCATTAAATCAAGGCCAACAAAATATTCAGTTACTTGGAGGTTATTGTAAATGCTACGTGACTCGCTCAAAAAAGATTTTTATTTTTTTTTATCACATTTGATATCACACTTGTACATTTATAAATAAAATTCTTAATTTTAAATCTGTATAATAAAATCTACATATCATATGTCAATAATATTTTTAGTATGAAACAAATGTCACGTTAAAAGTAAATGGTCCTTCAATTTTCTCCAATTTGAAGGTAAGAATTCCACTACTACTTCCACGTTTGGCGTTGTTAATAAATACGATTGACCCTAATACATTAGCCCAACAATCATGCATTACACCAAATTGGACCTAGACCTTTACCCATTAATAACTTTTTTTTTTTCCAAAGTTGGAAATTTTCCCATGCATTAACTTTTAGATGGAAATTAAGGAATTTAGTTAATTGATTGTCGTTTTTATGTGTTATCTCAAGACTTTGAGAATTGAGAAATTAAGCCTCCATGTAATGTGAACATCGATCACTCATGTGTTAAAAATATTTTCGTTCAATTTCTTAAACCATATTGTCAATAATATTGTTGATCATGCGTTGGTTAATTAGGAATTGTTGATCATGTGTTGAATAATACAATATTATTGACAATATGGTTTAAGAAATTGAACGAAGATATTTTTAACACAGGAGTGATCGATGTTCACATGACATGGAGGCTTAATTTCTCAATTCTCAATTCTCAATTCTCAACTCAACATAGCATCTACGGAAATTGAGTTGGTATTCTTCTAATGTACATTTTCTTCCACTTATTTTATATATTTTAGTATTTTGTTGGTTGATCTAATTTTGTCTATGTATCTTTTAGACCAAACATATATCCCACACAACCCTATTCATAATGGAGCTTCAATGAGTTCACAACGTTGCATGAAGCTGGCGATTTGGTTAAGAAATTAACTTTTCAGTTTCATAATATTTTCAACTTTCTAATTTTTATATTTTCCTTACGATAACTCATTATGTTATGCTCTTTCTATTTATTCATAGCTTTTGCTCATTATTTAGGTATTAGTTTAACAATGATGGTGTGTAAATATTCTTATTTAACTTAGATGTCTAGAGTGATATATTTGTATAGAATATAACTCTATCCTTTATCATTTTTTGTTAATATTTAACAAATTAATTTTCTTTGTATATAAATATTGTTATTTTCATTTTATATATTTTAATCATGTCGTACAATAGATATTTCTAACATGTTAAACAAGATACTTAATATATATATTTTTTAAAAATCCGTGCATAGCACGGGACGTAAACTAGTTTTAATTAATTTGTGGAGTGAACTAGTCATATACTATGATATAATCATATAACTCATACGATCTTTTCATATTTTTTCAACAATTAATTATTGATATTTCCCAAACTATATATATATTTTCAATCAATTTTTCATTCAGAGAAATGAAGCACAAGCTAGTGATTGGTTATAAAAAAATAAAAAGATGAGATCATCTGAGTCTTTTTTAATTGTTAAACTCCAGAAACGTGCTATTTGAGATAATGATGATGTCAAAGATAGATATTGCCTGATCTTGTTTATGAAATACTGTAATTAAGTGGGCATGGAAAGGTAGAATTAAGTTTAAAATATTTCCCTTGTTTATTATTAATAATTTTAAGGATTTTTGCACATCAACCCCCCCCCCCCCCCCCCCCCCCCTCTCTCCCAGTTTATTTTTGTACTTTCCCTTGTATAATTGAAAAAACATATTTGTGCCCCTAGAAGTTTGAGTGCACTTTGGCTTGATCAATTTTCAGTAAACTTCAAAAGATAAAAGCTAGAGTCACTTAAGGAGTTTAGTGCAATAATTATAAAATTTTGGGGTAAAGTGCACAAATTTTTAAATATCCAAATATAACTTACAATTTGAAAAAAAAAAGTTATAATAAAAATAAAAACTTGTCTAGTAATTACTATTGTACAAAATTTCAAACTTATAAATTGTTTTAACAAAATAATCATTAGTTCTAATTTGTTTTTATCTATTTACAAATATATCATATTTATCCTAAATTCCTACCAATGTTTTAATCAAATCAAAGAAATTTAAAAATAACAATAACAATAAAAATATTAGAAGTCGAAAATTAGAGTAATATGCAAATTACCAAGATAATGAATTCTATAAAATTGTATTTGAAATGTTAATAACAAACAACTTAAAATAATAAAATTTTGTGCGTTTAACTCCCCCAAAAGTTTCAAATTATTGCACTAAACCCCAAAATTATAGTTTTATCCTTTGAAATCCAATAAAATATTGACGAGGGTGCAAAGTGCACTTATTTATCAACTTTTAGGGGGCACTGTCATGTTTTTTCAATCATTGGTGGAAAATGCGAAAATTTAAAAAAATTGGAGGGTGATTTGCAAAAATCCCTTATTAATAAATAGTTAAACACTATATCGCGAATAAAAAGAAAACTTTACCAATAACTCACGTTTGTGATGGAAACAGGCCGAGCCGCCTCCAAGTAGTCCAGCGTAAGACAAAAATAAGGCCCAAATTGGTATTTATTTATTTCTATGTAAATTTAGTTCATTTAAAAGGGAAAAGGTTACGCCCTAGTGCCCTACCATTTATACTTTCTGCTTGATACTTAAATTAGTTGGTTCAACTGGAACATGGATTAAAATTATTTTAGTCAAAGAATCATATCAGAAAACGGATCTCCCATCTTATTAACATGTTCATATCTTTCTTGTAGGGCTGTCAATGGGGTGGATTTCAACTCGGATCCGTCCGAATTCGGTCCGATTTATTAGGATAATTGTTCGATTAGATATTCGATGGACCTGATCCGATTATAAAGATCCGTAGTCCGAAACTCATGGAGCGAATATGGATTTAGGTCGATCCGATCCGTTAAAGATCCGTATCCGACAATAAATAAAAAGAAAGATATATATACATATTTTTAAAAATAAAAGTATGTATCATTAATAATTTCACCGTCAATTTAAAAAGATAGTAATTTATAACTCATTTATAAATCTATTTAAAACAATATTTTCATTCTACATTTATGAATATAGTAAAGAAACTTTCAACATGTGAGTTAAAATTAAATAAAATTGAAAAGTTAATAAACTTGTTTTAGGAAAAATATAAATTTAACTTTTTAAATGAAAATTTATTGGATCCGAAAAAGATTCGATATCCGGCTAAATCCGATCAAGATCCATTGGATTCAAAAAATCTCGATCCGAGCACAATCCGAGCAAGATTCAAATCTCACAGGATTCGATCCGATATAAATAAAGCTGGATCTGGATGAGGCTGATCCGACCCATTGACAGCCCTACTTTCTTGTGAATCTAATCAAATCGAATTTATGGATTTTCCGGGTGCCAATTGAGTTTATGGGCCAGTATAATTTTTATGTTCGAAACCCACTAAAAGAGGGCAGTGCAAGAAAAATCACTGAGAAATGGCCCAAAATACTACGAGGTGCTCGGAAATGGTCCAAGTAGTTGAATAGGAGCCGAACTACGTACTATACTTAAACGAGCCGATTAGTATCAAAACGACACATTGTTCAAGCTTGGTTTGAATTTTATCGAGCTTGAAATTTCGTGTTTGAGTTTGATTTGATTTCTAAATGAATCGAGCTCAAACGAGCTTTTATCCAATGAATTTGAGCTGAGCTTGGTATTTTACATGTATTTTTTTAATTTTTAGCTTATCTAGTTGAGCTCGAGCTGAGCTTGAAAAGTTATCAAACGAGAAATATTGTTCAAGTTTAGAGCTCAAACGAGCTAGAGTCGAATATCGAATAGTTTGATTTGATTTTCAACCCTAAATATACTCAGTGAACACGTCTCAAATTCAATAATAAATTATCCAAAATATAATGTCGTCCAGGAAAACAACATTGCACAGGGTAAAAATATACTCAAAGACTACAAGGCTTTAAAGTGTAAGTATATATATTATGAAATCTGCAAAATACAAGGACAATAATAATTACATAAACTGAAGTACCACAACTTTCATTCTGCATCAATATAATTTTGGGGAGAATTTGGTGTAGCTCCCGAAAGTTGAAATGAAGTAAGCGTTTAGTTTGAGTTGGATGAAAAAAACAATCTTTAAAATAATTTGAAGGTTCATGCTGATTCATTTAGTTATTGCCAACTCGTAGGTATACAAAAACTGGATAAATACTTGCTCCTAATTTTATTTGTATGCTCTAATCTACTAATTTTTCTTTAATTTTCTCCTTGAGAAAGTAAACCCATTGTCAAATTAATTGATCCACAATAAAAAAAACTTTGATGCAAAAAATATTTTCATAAAAAGTAAAATTGTCATCTCATTAGCTTCAAAATAATCATTTTCCTCTAGACTCTATGGACAATATACTAGAGAAAAATTAGAAACGCCTACTTCACACATCACATTAATAACTAAATTGCAATTATCTTCACATTACGTTGGAGTAGAGGCAGTAGCATTCAGATTTCAGCAGTAGAAGAAAAAATTCTTTTCTCCACACTTAGACAATAATATCAATCAATAAGGATCCTGAAAATATTGGTAAGGTATTGATGGAGGACATCTCTCGAATTCAACACAGTCGCATACATTAATGAGGCGATTATATTTCTTCTTGATTGAAGGCAAGCTTGAGTTGCGGCTCATGAGGCACAATTCGTATAAATCAAATACACACTCACGTAAATCAGAAGGTTGGTACTCTGTGTAGTGCGCCAAAGTTTCATTCCAAGGCATCTTTGTCGGCACCATAATGTACCTAGCCAAAAATACAGATGAAGCCGCAATCGTAGATGGCAAGTAGCAGAGTACACTGTCCGAGAAAAGAGAAAGCCACGTAATGAATTTAGCAACGCACTCCAAATCATCAAATGATCCATCATCTCCTCCTTGGTCATGAAGAGCAACGACACTCAAATATCTCACAACGAAACACCAAGCCGTGGGAGTCGTCATCTTGAAATCCAAGTAACTCAGAACAGAATATTCCATTTGAATAAAATCTTGGGCAGAGAATAGCCCTTCTGTCAGGAAAACGTAGTTGTCTAATCGAGGAATGCAAACTTCTTGTTCATATTTTATTGCGATCATCAAGCAAGTCAAGCCTAACAGATACAAATCTTTACTTCCCGTTACATGATTTCCAGATAGATAACGATCCAAGTAGTTGATGGCGAGGTGTAATGCCTCTTGTTCCTGGACAAACCCGTATTCATTGGCAACATGGACAAGCCAATCAACACATCTTGCACGCTCTGGGGGCACTTTCACAAAACGAGGCCTTGTCTCGGTCTCGAGTATGCCAAGATTCTTGAAAATTTCGGCAGAAAGGATTGGACATAGAGTAGGCTCTTCTACTTCATCAACACTGTTGTTAGTAATGTTGAGTATATCTTTTATGCAATTAGCTAAGTGATCCATTATTGTTCCTGAGGGCAGATTTCGGTTATTGCATTCCTCCAATGTATTATTGATCATGGTTGCTGGATAGATCATGGTAGAGATGGTTTTCATTTTCGATTAGGTTTTTTTTCTTTTACGAATGAATCGGAAATGGATTTAGATCGAGAAGAATATAGTAAGGTATTTTGGTTCTGGAATTTTGGAAGAATGTTATGGTCTTAGTTTTATAAGGAAAATGGTATGTATAATTCAATCAGGACTTGAAGTAGTTTTAGTTAAGGAAAGCAATTATAGTCACGAAAGGATTGAGATTTTTTATGAGGATAAATACAAGAAATCAATCAATTAAGTATGAATTGATAAGATACAAAAATAACCAATCAAAATCCATTATAAATATTATTATATAATCGAAAAGAAGCTGCTTAAGTATGAAGCCAAATAAATAGATGTATCGATCCGCGTTAATAGATAACATAATCAAGGATAAAAGAAACAAATTAAATTTCCAAATAGAAGTTGCGTTGGGGGAGAATAAATTAAATAGCCAATGAAGTTAAATCCCTCAGCAAACAGGAGAGCCATAATTAATTAACTAACTAACTAACTAATTATGTTAAAGATAGATGAAACATAGCTACCTCCCAAAAAAATAAAAATAAAATGAAATTAGTAGTTCTGTGTTCCTCTGTAATATGTTAAAAGCATTATTCATGGTAAAGTACCATTTGAAAATTTTCATTCTGAATCAGTACAACAATAAACAAGAAAAAACATTCTAAAATATACTACTAGCTAGCTAGATAGCTAGTATTTAAATCTCAATATTAAACATTGAGAAAAAGCACTACCACAAAATGTACACATCAGAGAAAAAACATTGCATTGACAGATATACACATGATCACAACTTAAATAAAAAAAAAAAAAAAAACTAAAATAATAATCTATAATAATAAGCCTATTAGAATTTCTTCAATTTTTACGCGCTGTTACTAACAATAGCAGCTTCTTCATTATTATCCTCATTTTCACCAGACAATTCCTCCAAGGATTTACCCTTAGATTCGGGCACCAAGAATGTAAACAACAACCCCAAAAGATTCACCACACCCAATAAAATCAACGAATTCTTCACTCCGATTCCAGCCGGGTATCCCGCATCCGCTTTCTTCGGGTCCTTATTCTGTGCCAAGTACAAAAATCCGAAAGCCCCAATTATCGCTCCAGCCTTCCCAGCCGCTGCTGATATTCCATGACACGTGGACCTCAGCCTAGCAGGGAAAATCTCCGCAGGCACGACAAAAGTCGTTGCATTAGGCCCAAAATTAGCAAAGAAAAATGTTAATGAATATATCACCACGAACCCGATTCTGTTATCAGGTTGAATCCAGTAATTGTAAGGAAAGGCCAAAGCAAACATGAAAATCGTCATAAACAAGAATCCCATCAACTGAATTGCAAATCTTCCGATTATATCGATGAACGCAACTGTGAACCAGTATCCAGGGACCGTACTGCAAAGTGCGATCAACGTTTGAGCTCTGGCAATCGTATACACTTCCTCAATCGCGCTCATCGTCTTCGCAGCCGGGATCCACCCTATCGCACTAAATATGTCTTTTTGGAAAAGGTTTTGACTGTAGAAAGCGATGTCGAGCAAGAACCATGTACTAGTGGTTCCGAGTAAATGCAATCCGTGTCGTGTAAGGAACTCTTTCGAGAATAGACCATATGAGCCCCTTTTCTTAGCAATTTGCTCTACTTTTTGTTGCTCGGCTTCGATATCCATGTGCAAGACTTTTGACATATCCGCGGCCGCCTGTTGGGCGTTCTTGGCCACAAGGGCGGTGTAACGAGCGGTTTCCGGCATCTTTATCCGCCAGTAGAAAGTAAGCAAAGCTGGGATGGCACCAAACATTAAAACAATCCTCCACACGTAGTCTGCTTGTGGGATCGTGGACCTAATTGGATCAACTTCATATGCTGGTGCTTTAAACCTGGCCTCAAACGCAGCAGATAGTGCCATAGCGAAAATCCCACCAGCCAAAATCCCGATCCCCTACATCATAAGATTGAAAATCAACCAAATTACTCAATACTCGAATTGAGTTCATCTGACCATGTTTTTCAATTGATGCAATTTAAGCTTGGCCAAGCTCGACTAATAAGCTGAAAATTGGCAACGTATATGGAGTGAAATGTATAAACATCCCTTGTGCTTTGCCTAATTAGCTAAAAAAACCATGTGTTGTTTTTTTTACAAAAAAACCCCATACACTATTTTTTGTTAGCGTAAAAACCTCTTACATCCCACAGAAAACCCCTATTCACCTAAACAATTGACAATATTCCCCTACTAACTTGGAAAATCCTCCTTGTTCACTTAAAAAACCGGCAATATATATATGAAGAATTCCAAATGAGTTTTTTTCTAATAAAATCAATACAGGGGGAGTTTGTCATTTGGGCAAAACACATAAGGTATTTTTGCATATAACTCTAAAATCAAGCAACTCAATATTTGACTCCAACTCATTCCATATAAGATTGTTTGACCTGACAATTAAATTAAGATCAAACATAATTTCAAACACAACACAAAATTGAACACCCTTACCTGCATGGCAAACACCGCTGCAACGAACGCGCCACGAGTCTTCTTATTAGCATACTCCGACATGATGGTGGCGGAAAGCGGATAATCCCCACCGATACCAAACCCAAGCCAAAACCTGAAGAAACAGAGAGTAGCCATAACGGATTTCGCATCTTGTCCAAAAGAAAGACCGGATGCAATGGAACATCCACACATAAGCATGAGTGTGACACCATAGACTCTTTTTCTTCCCATTTTGTCCCCAAGCCAGCCAAAGAAGAGCTGGCCCGAGAGCGTTCCACAGAGTGCAACACCGTTTACAGCTGCTGCCACGTTAGGCGGCAGGGAACCGGGTCTAGGTGAACCAGGGACATGGTAGTAAATACGGCCGAGCATTTTTGTTACGAGTGATATACAGAAGAGATCGTAGGCATCAGTGAAGAATCCCATTCCAGAGATTATAATTGCGGTGAAATGGTACCATTGCGTTTTAGCCACATCGAGTGCGTTTAACACTTTTAAATTATCTTCTGCCATTTTTGTGTTTGAATTTATTCTCCTTCTCACTGCTTCTCTCTATCTGCAAGAATTAAAGAAACATGATAATATGACCAAATTTATAGAGATCGTAAAGATACAGACAAGAAAGAATATTCCTTTGTAATATTTCAATCACTCTTTGATTCTATTGATTTCTAGTAATATCCTCATTCACACATGTTTCTTGTGGGGCAGATAAACATCACAATCCACTTTACCATATCAACCAAATACATCTTATACAGATTTTTGTTTGGATTGTGATCACTGTCATTAAATGATGAGATTAAATACAAAAATTGTACTTCCAGTCCTATAGGGTTGGATCCTAATTTTTAAAATGTTTCGCACTTTTGGTCCCATAAAATAATCTTTTTTTTTTTTTTTTTTCAGCACTTTTGGTCGCTCGTAATTTTTTTGAAGAAAATTGAAATTAATCGTGCAGAATTAAGAAGCTGATTTACTATCAGAAAACCAGGCTGCATTTGAATTGATCAATCAAAATCAAGAAATAGAATTATTCATCACAGATCCTGCCTCCTGGGAAGTTGTTCATTGTTACAAATCACCTTTGCATGTAACAAGAACATGATAATTTAAAATCACATACGACAAGAATTAATAATTATACTTATGTTGCATGCACAAAATGACAAAAACATGTGAAAATGCTCAAGATCAATCAATAAAGGAAAAACAAAATTGGGTTCAGTTTAATTTAATCTAATCACTAACCTGCTTCTTCTCTAATGAAAAAGAGAAGAAAGAGAGAGAGAAATTCAGCGAGAAAAGTTGTGTTTGGATGCTCTGTTTTTTATTATTATGTGGAAGTCAAGTGAAAATGGGGAACTTCCAGAAATGAAAAGGGTATTTATTTATTTATTTATATGAAGGAAGGGAGAGCACCGTAAACATCAGGTATCTTTTACGGTATATTCCCTACCGGCCTTTTCGCTTTACCCCCTCCTCACACCAGTCAAACTTTTATGGAAATAAATACTATTATTGTATTAATTTGTTTAACTCTTTTTCTTTTTGAACATTACATAGCATGTTATTTAGCTAATTAGATAAAATATTCCAATTGTTAATATGATATTATAACATTTATCAATTACGCTAACAAAAAAATAACTACATCACAGAAAGAAAATTAAATTTTATTTGAACAGTTACAGTTGGTTAAATGTGAGTAACACATAAAATACCATACCATATATTACTATAACATTTGTGAGTGTTTTTGGAATATGTAAATAGCAACTTCTGTTCTGTTTAGGGCAAAAGAAGAATTTGACTTTGGGTTAATTTCCAGAAAAAGTCTAATAATTAAGTGAATTAAAGTTAATCACATATCTTCCTTCACAGGTATCGGGTATATTAAATTTAGGAATTTTGAAATTAATTTGGAATTCTCCGATTTTTGTTACGAGCCTGAAATTTTTTTTTGGACTAAATTTTATGGAAGGGAGATTTCTCAGGTATGTTTACGGTTTAAATTTTCCAACTAATTAATAAAACTCCGAGTGATATTTATATATTTAAATCATGACTATGGCCTCCTTTGGATTTATTTTGACTTGTACTTTTAATTTTCCAATTTGAAGTGTTCGAAAAATAAATAAATAAATGTTTTCTTATGGAAAAAAAGTCTGCTTTATATTTGAGTTTGATTGTTGTTAAACTTTAGTTCAATCAAAATATATTTATTTAATTGAATTAAGTTTTAATCCACCCGTGACTAAATTATGATCATTAATATCAAGGGTCCAAATTTGGAGTAGAGTTCCCTATATATATTGTTCTTTTGCTTGAAATAAAATTAACGTCCTGAATTAACAGTACCTGGATTCAATTTTCAATTTTTTTAAATAATTTAAGATATTCTAGTTTTTTCCCGAAAGAGGTTCATAGAAAGTATTTAATCAAAATGACCTCCCTAAATATCATCATTTTAAATATGTTCTTCCTCTTTTTTTCCCTTTTCTTTTATGGAGTAATATTTTGGGAAAAAAAACATCATACCCACCTACCTGTGTTTTGGAAAATCTGCACGGAAAAATCCCCCGTGTTATCATTATTTGGAATTTATTTGGCTTGAAATTAAACTTTACAAAATATGTTTAGGTTTCATGGGGAACGGGCAGGGGTGGGAAGAAAGAAGACAATCTTTTTTTTTTTAATTCTTTTCAATAAATTTAGGGTATTTTTGGACGAAAAATGGATTTTATGCAGGCTTTGTTCAGGTTTTCCCAAAACACTAGTGGGTATCTATCCCTCATTTCCTCTAAACCTCTAATTCCTTAACCATAAAACTCAACTCTCTCGCACCCTCTCTTCCCACACTTCAAACTCTCTTACTCTTCTTCTTCTTCATTTCCGAACTCTCCCATTTCTCACACAAAAATGGAGAGTTCGCCTTCTGTCGATGATAACATCTACACCTTTGTTAATTGTAATTGTGATGAATCTAAACTGTGTCACTATTGATATGATCGAAAATGACACCTTTGTTTATTGTGATCGTGATGAAACTGAACCGTCTTGTTGTCGGCGATAATCCCTACGCTCAGAATTCGCAAATTTTTTTTTTCCAGATTTAGGCTTCTTGGTGCTTGGACAAGCAGATATGATTTCGAATTGGGTTAATTTGTTTAGTAATTTAATTATAGCTTAATTAAAAAGTAATTAATCATATTTAAATCTACCAATTAACCATTAATTAGGGTTGGAAGAACTTTCATATCATATCATTTTAAAAAATTAAATTTCCTATAAGGTCATTTTAAAAATTCACTAGCATAAGGTTGTATTTGCATTTCACTCCTGAAAACAATGCGTTCCTAGTGTTTCCAAAATGTTCCCTAAATTGTTTTGAATATGAGGAAAAAGGAATAGAGTGTAAATTTTCAACGTAGAGAACAAATATGGAGCGGTGACGCACGTGAATTTGATATTTGGGAATAAATTGGTTTGGTAACGGGGGAGATGTAATTTCCAATTCTGAAAAATAGTTGATATAATTAGTATCAAAATTTATTTTAATAACAAGGGCCAATTATGGTATAGAGTGTAGAAGGCGAATTCAATAAGCCCAACCAAACTAGACTACATGAGATTAAATTATTTAGTAAACCTAAACCTAACAAATGATAGATTAATTCAACCTTATTTAGTAAATCTACCAAATGATAGATTCAACCTCTCAATTCAGCCTCTAATCTAAATAATTGTACATTTTTTTCTTTTTGAAAGAGAAACAAGACATACCTCCTGCTATACTTGACAGCAAAATTGATAAAGAAAAGAATTCCAAACAAATTGACCTAAAATCACACCAATTGACCAAAAAAATCACACCAATTGACCTAAAAAAATTGGCAATACCCAACCCCCTGTTCACTTAAAAAATCTATGAAAGAACACAAGGGTTTTTTGCTAATAAAAATAAATCAGGGGTTGATAGTTAGACGAGGCACAAAGGGGTGTTTTTTGCATTTATAATCAAAACCTCCCCTTTGCTAAATTTTTTTACAAAAAAAAAACATCCCAAGCCACAATGACAATTATACCCCAACCAAATGATGCAAAATCACACCTACTCACTTAAAAAAAATTGGCAATTAAGAAAGCGACAAAAAAACTCCCTATAATTTATGAAGGAATTTCAAATGAGTTTTTTTCTTAATAAGAAAAGAATACATGGGTGTTTTGCTAATAAAAATAACTCAGGGGTTGATAGTTAGACAGAGCACAAAGGGGTGTTTTTTGCATTTAGTCGGTTTGGGGTACGGTCAGTTCACCGGGAGGATCGCCCTCCCAATTCGAAGTTTTTTCCTGGAAGTTTCAACCTTGTTGAGTATGAAAAGAGTCGCGAATATAATGAGACTCGTTACTATGGCAGGGCGGTACGCTCTGCTCTCTCGCGACCCCTACTCTAATCAAACTCTTTCAAGTTTAATAGCACAAACCAGTATGCATCACGTAATCATGTTCCCACATAAGAAAATGTCAAAAGAACACACCATTTTACTTGCACCTTTGCGGAAACAAAATTCACACGGCTGAACATACATATATATGATATGCAGGGAACAATGTCAACATAAAACTAGTATAAATCATGATACTATGTAACAATTCTACAAGCAGGCACAATCCTAGAAATAAATGGCAAGCATATATAGATGTGAACCTTGTTTCCCTTTTACATCCCTATCATTATAAATACGAAGAAATAATATTTAGTTACTTACTCTGAAGAATTTGTCTGTTTTTATAAAGTTGCATAGTCAACTTGGAAAACAACAGTAATTGAGGAGAAATCATTACCGACCATTTCCCTCCTTGCTTGTCTCAGATTCCTAAAAATGTAATATACATCACTTAGATAATATATATATATATATATATATATATATATATATATATATGTACATATATATATACGATACAAATTTTAATAGGTTTGTAAAACTACTCAGCAATGATGTTAAGATCTCCTCCACAGAATTCTTGGAAAAGCTCTCATCGATGATCGCCCTCCTGTATGTAAACCGGACACATTAGTGACACCCACCAGTCCTTTTTTTTCCTATGAAACCTCCCTAAATTTGAATTAACAGCCTCCTAAATAGGAGTCACAAAAATGGTAAAGGATCTGGACTAGATGTAAAATGTTGATATTTGTGTTTAGTCCAAATAAAATATATGTGTGGGAACATAAATTTGACGCTCAGATCTTTGTATCGGTCAAAGGTAAAGGGAATTAGACCACGTCATGGCTGCAGATCACCGGTTGCACGGGATATCACACATGCCGTCCGGGCTGCCACGCCAAAATACAGGTTGACTTTCCCAAATGCTAGGCCTAGCTCAGACAAAAATGATATAGGATCTAGACTAGATGTAAAATGTTGATATTTGTGTTTAGTCCAAATAAAATATATCTGTGGGAACATAAATTTGACGCAAAGATCTTTGTATTGGTCAAAGGCAGAGGGAATTAGACCACGTCATGGCTCCAAATCACCGGTTGCACGGGATATCACACATGCCGTCCTGGCAGCCACGCCAAAATATGGGTCAACTTTCCCAAATGCTAGGCCTAGCTCAGACAAACCTGAATGCAATTTTGATATAGTAAGTATATAACAAGAATACAAGCCCAATCCAATCCAGTATGTAAAGAAACATAGGGAGATCACTCGAATAACCCAAAATATGTCCGGTTAGCCTCCAAATCTTCAACACAGCCACGAGTTGATTGACTGTAAGCAACAAAACAATGAGCCTGAAATACAGGAAGAACGGATCTAAAAGAACATAAGATGGGAATAACTATATGAAATAATTCTATTAACAATGCTTTCAGAAAATATAGTACATCTGCATAGTATTATCAAATCCTCCCCTTTGCCAAATTTTTTAGGTAAAAAACCTTCCCAAGCGATAATGACAATTATACCACAACCAAATGCTGCAAAATCAAACCTACTAACTTAAAAAAAATTGGCAATTAAAAAATTGACAAAAAAACTCCCTATAATTTATGAAAGAATTTCAAATGAGATTTTTTTGCTAATAAAAACAGAACACATGGGTGTTTTGCTAATAAAAATAACTCAGGGGCTGATAGTTAGACAAAGCACAAATGGGTGTTTTTTGCATTTAGCTCTTTCATGTTTTATAGCACAAAACAATATGCGTCATGTTCCCACGTAAGAAAATGTCAGAAGAACACACCATTTTACTTGCACCTTTGCGGAAACCAAATTCACATAGCTGCACATGCCAAGACCATCTATACATCTATCATCTGCTTGAACTATATATGTTTTAAGAAACAATAAAACTCATCAGTGTAAGAAATCAATCGTTTAGTAAAACCCAACTAAATTATCTGATGAACAAAAAATGCATTCATTCAAATTCTTACCTGAGGCTGAGGCCAAGATGATGGCAAGGAGAAAGTAGAAGATTGTACGAGAAATTGAGGCCATTTATTTATGATTGTAGTTTTCGAGTAAAATAAGATATAAAATTCAAAAGTAACAAGTCCTATATATATATACTGCATATATATGATATGCAGGGCACAATGTCAACATAAAACTAGTATAAATCATGATACTATGTAACAATGTCAACATAAAACTAGTATAAATCATGATACTATGAAACAGTTATACAAGCAGGCACAATCCTAGAAACAAAAGGCAAGCATATATAGATGTGAACCTCGTTTCCCTCTTATATCCCTGTCATTATAAACATGAAGAAATAATATTTAGTTACTTACTCTGAAGAATTTGTCTGTCTTTACAAAGTTGCATAGTCGACTCGGAAACCAACAGTAATTGAGGAGAAATCATTACCGACCATTTCCTTCCTTGCTTGCCTCATATTCCTAAAACTGAAATATACTTCACTTAGATAAAATATATGTATATGTATATATATATATATATATATATATATATATATATATATATATATATATATATATATGGTCCAAATTTTAATAGGTTTGTAAAACTACTCACCAACCATGTTAAGATCTCCTCGACAGAATTCTTGGAAAAGCTCTCATCGACGATCGCCCATTATGTAAACCGGACACATTAGTGACACCCACTAGTCCTTATTTTCTTATGAAACCTCCTGAAATTCGAATTAACAGCCTCCTAAATAGGAGTGACAAAAAGGGTATAGGATCTAGACTAGATGTAAAATGTTGATATTTGTGTATAGTCCAAATAAAATATATGTGTGGGAACATAAATCTTAGGCTCAGATCTTTGTATCGGTCAAAGGCAAAAGGAATTAAACCACGTCATGGCTGCAAATCACCGGTTGCACGGGATATCACACATGCCGTCCGAGTTGCCATGCCAAAATACGGGTCTGACTTTCCCAAATGCTAGGCCTAGCTCAGACAAACCTGAATGCAACTTTTATTTAGTAAGTATATAACAAGAATACAAGCCCAATCCAATCCAGTATTGAAAGAAACATAGGGAGATTACTCAAATAACCCAAAATATGTCCGGTCAGCCTCCAAATATTCAACACAGCCACGAGTTGATTATCTGTAAGCAACAAAACCATGAGCCTGAAATACAAGAAGAACAATTTAAAAGAACATAAGATAGGGAATAATTAAATGAAATAGTTCTGTTAACAATGCTTTCAGAAACTATAAAACATTTGCATAGTATTGGTCTTTTACAAAAGGAACCAAACCAAAGATTCCTTCAACATCAATTGGAAGGCCAACTAATATTCTCGTCCCTTCTCCAACTTCCACAGCTGCCATGTTACTTGTAACATTTAAAGTAACCTATTCATAAGCATTTGAAATGAGAATAGAAAAGCGGAATTTGTAGGTGTCTAAAATAATATTTAGTATATACAAGAAAATTGAAATAAGAAAACATCTACTTCTTTCAAGAAAACACCTATATTACAGAATACACTTTTCAATTTTTGAAATTGAGTCATTATTACATCAAGAATTTCAAGAAAGGGGAGTCATCAAGAACCCAATTGAACTGAAATAAGAAAACAACAACTACTTTTTTCACTACAACCTACATTCCAGAATACACTCTTTCGTATAATTGAATTATGAAATACTTCAAGAAATTTCAAGAAAAAAAACAGAGTATGTGAATTCCAGAATTTACAGAAAGGAAATAAAGGATAATGAAATTGAAACATCAAGGAACATACCAGAATTAAGAATGCTCTTAGTTGAATTTGGTTCAGTCACAAATGAGGCTGCTTTCAAGAATTCTTCTTGTTGATTACAACAAGAAGATTTAATTGCTGCAAAGAAGTTGGGGGCGGGGGGGAGAGGAGAGTTCTTGATGGATATATTATTCTTGCTCCTCGAACCTTATATAGTTTTTCTTTTATTTTACCTGTAATTATTCAAAGCGAATTCATTCAAGAAATGAAATACAAAAGCGTGTTATATATACACGTGATTAAATTATTTTAGGTTATGACAGTTGCCTTAAAGAAATTTAAAAAAAAAAAAGCGCTTTTAATTTATGAAAGAAAATAAAATATTGAAAGCGGGTTTATTTGGAAAAAGGAATAAAATAGACGCGGAAACTTGTTTTATATACACGTGATTAATTTATTTTAGGTTATGACCGTTGCCTTTTCTTGCCTAACGTAATTACTAGAAAATATTTTGGAAATCAAATAGAGAAAAGGAAAGTTTAAGATCATTTAATTCAGGCAAAACAAAAGAAGGTCGGGTCTTCCATCTTCCTCTAAGTTGATAGGGTCAGTCTAAAATAAAATTTTGAGTGATCATAAATACATGAGGTAGCATTTATTTTATTGAAACGCGTATGTTAAAATAATTTATTCTTTTAAAAACAAATTTACCCTTTTTGAATTTCAATACCACGCTCTGTGCTTTGCTTAACT
This sequence comes from Penstemon barbatus, assembly GCA_003313485.2. Classification (NCBI taxonomy): domain Eukaryota; kingdom Viridiplantae; phylum Streptophyta; class Magnoliopsida; order Lamiales; family Plantaginaceae; genus Penstemon; species Penstemon barbatus. Next base: position 2,070,633 of record CM064881.1, on the reverse strand, counting down.
AGTTAAAAAACATGTGTTGTTTATTAGCAAAAAAATTTCATACTTTTTTTATTACCAAAAAATATCTTTCTCAAGTTGAAATGACAAGATGAAAAAACATGCACCTAACTTAAAAGATTAACCATAGCCTCTAGTAACTTCAAAATTTTGCTATAAACCGTTTTTTTTTTCTTTTTTTAAATTGACAAAAATTCCATATTATTTATGATGTTCACTTTAAAAAATTGACAAAAATCTTATCGCCCAAAGTTACATATTGTGGTACTTTACCACCCATATGCATAAATTAAGCAATTTACCGCCTCAAATAATTTTATTTCGTTTTTGTTCGACGGAAAATATACATGTGCCCCATGAATTGTTAAAGTTAGTCACAAAAATTCTTACAAGTTCAAATACTTCGCTATTGTAAAAGAACCAAAAATTTGAAATGAAGTAGAAAAAATATTTTATTTGTAAATAGTGGAAAAAATGCATGTCATGTTTTCACTAATTTACCGTTAAAATACATATGTAAGTCACATATATGAGTTTTTGGACAAAACTGACATAAAATCATTTGAGGGAGAAAAGTGCAACGAATTTCATATGTACTTATTATATATTTTTGGGTGGTAAAATTCAAAATATGTAGCCTTCAGAGGGAGAAATTATTTAGTGTAACCGCTGCACCACGTCATCAAGTACACGTGGTGCAACCCACCAACACATTTGGGACATGTGGAGTAATAATCCACATCACACATGTTATGGCAATGTGAACACAATTTTTTGAATTCCTATTTTTTTGGTAACATGGCTAGAATATGGGATGATGTGGATTATCACTCCACATGTCCCAAGTGTATTGGTGGGCTGCACCACGTGTACTTGATGACGTGGTGCAGCGGTTGTACTAAATAATCTCTCGGGGAAAGGGGGTGTAAAGTGCATTTTTCCTTAAAATTGTTTCAAATGATCTTACATTGATAGTCTTAATTGTCAGTTTCTTTCGACCTTTAGTTTTTAGATAAAAAAAAGTCACGTGTCATGCACGTGTCAGTAAAGCAAGCACAAAAAACCATTTTCGGGCCTTAGATTTGTACCAACTGTGCAAATATCGATCACAAATCCCAGAATAAATTATTTTTCACAAAATATAGAGAAAATTGTGTTTGTGTACTAATAATTAAGTTGTTCACAAATTACATAAGAGAAATGAGAAGCTAAAGTTTTTATTTTTGAGGGGCACATGTACATTTTTCAAGAATATACATGTGCCCCTCAATGTATAAAGTAGACAAAAGTTTGGTATGAAAGTGCAATTCCCTCAAAAAAAAATTTGTTCTATTTGAAAGAAATAGAAATATGAAATTAATTAGAGATTAGAGTGCTTTTTTTAAACATATTAATAAAAGGGTTAGTATATAATTTAATATATGTTTAATTTTTCTAAATGTTCGATGTCACATCATCATTGAACATTATGACCAAAAATTATAATTCAAATTTTTTGTTGAACCTTTTTAATGGTTGAGATATCTCATATACACTTATGTTCCATAAAATCTAATTTTAGAAAACTTGGAGTTGACATCTATATGTTATACTAAATTCAATAAAGTATTATCTATTATCGGCATCTAACAATGGTCTTAACTTTTTCATGGAGGAGGAGAAGGGCTAACATTAACAAGGTGGGCTTAGAAAGTTTGAAATTTAATTAAACTATGTTTTGAACTTTGTGGACTTATTTTGTGCTCAATTGAAAATACTTTAAATATAAAAACAAAATTAAAATCTAATTTAGATTAGAATGTTCGATTAGTCGTATATCCTCTCTTTGCCTCCTACTCACTCCTATATAATGTATCAAACAAGCTACATATATATTATAACACGAATGCTGGTTCATTTGTATTTGAGTTGAATTTAAGTTCCTCAAAAACAAACAAGCAGTACAATGGATCAACCCAACTTAAAATTCTGTCGGCCCAGTCCTTTTACAAATGTCATGAAACTTTTACCCTCATCCAATTACTTTAATTAGTATCGAATTTCATATATAGGAGTAACTAAAATATAGAGTGATAATGTCAAAATGTCGGGATCAAAATACCATTACGACTTTAAGAGAGAATCACTCACATTTTAATTTAAAAATAATGTGTTGGAGAAAATCAAAACTCAGAATTAAAAGTAAAGAAAGGTGAGAAGAAATAGAATCAAAATAAAAATGTCCTTAAGTGGGTTGCCATCAATATCATCATGAGGGACCAAATTCAGGAACATTGAACCTCGGATGACACGAATGAGTTTGTGGAACAAATGTAATAGATAAGCAGCCATCGCAAACAATCCCCAGTTGCCCAGTTCAATCCCATCTGCAGATGTCACGCGAGAAAAGATGACGCCACAGTTCATTAACATGCCCATTGTGTCTATCATGTTCCAAACAAACCTTTTGCAAAGTTTCCTGTTCAAGATCAGAGATGCCTGCCTTTAACTAATGTAATGACCCATTTATTTATTTATTAGAGATAAACAAACAAACATACAAACGAATCTGACCTCATAGGAATAGTACTTGCAGCTTCCTCTGCTTCGTCAGGCCGCTCAAGCTCCATTTCCTCATGAATCTATATATAGGGCAAACATGTAATTTTCATAAGAACAATAAAAGTTTATAAATGATTACAGATAATCGAATAACCCCAACCATACATCAACAACATCTGAAGATTGAATCAGAGTGGCCTTTGCTTTTAACACTGGTACCAAAACAGTACGATCATTTTGTTCATCTCTTTCTCTTATGCCCACCACCTTTAACCCTGTTTTAGAATCATCATTCACTGGCCAGGCCCGTAACCAAGGCCCGAAACTCTCATTTCCGGCTGGAGGAGGAAACATACAAGACCTATAATTCTGACCAATCCTACCACATTTATAACAAAAGACACCCAATTTTTCATACTTGAAATCAACCCAAATCCCCTGTTTCAGCCAAAACCCACTGACTAAAGGCTTTCTAATATCTAAAATCACTCTTAATCTAATAAATTTCTTACGAAAGTTCATCCCATTATCATTGCACACAAATACACCCAGAAATGACCCAATTTTGAAACCATTTTCCGGAGTCAAGTAGTTAAGAGGCAACCCATGGGCCTGGACCCAAAACCCGGAATATGTGAACTGCAACTCATGTGGGAGTAAAACTTTTGTTGAACTGCAGAAAGTTAAAATTAGAAGCCCGCCCATTATTGTCCACGGCCCGTTTTGAAGAACTTTGGCCAGATCTTCTTTTTCTTGGAAAGTGAAGAAGAATATGTTGTGGCTAATGGATAAAACTCTGAAGTCCCTTTTGCATTTCCATTCTGCTTGAGTGATATCTTTGACAATGTATTGATTCAAATGCTTTTGTAAAATGATTTTCCCTATTAAACAATGATTTTTTTTATTGGGCTCCATTTTAATGGGTAAAAGCTCTAGTCTTTTCATGTTAGGAGTTTGGAAAAACAATTAAGACATGTAATAGGGAGTATTTCTTGTATAGAGAAAAAAGCAGAGTATGAGAGAAAATGATGCAGAGTTGATATCTGCCTTTTGATATTCTGCATTGTTTTAAGAAAACAGAGTCGAAATAGGGGCAAAAGATTGGATTGGATGGCCTTTGTGCAACAGAGAGAGGAACAAATTTCTGATTTGCTGAAACAAAACAGGTGGACATTTAAGGTATTTGTCTTCATACCGACAGGTTCATTTTGTGCCAAATGTTTGTTTGTGGGGATCAAACGTTGAGTGTCAGAGTGCATCGTTTTGATGTCCACTTTTCTCTGTTGTACGAACTAGTTCGCATTTACTATATTACTAGTACGGTACTAGTATTATTTTCCAATTATAAGTAGTATTCTTTGAAATTTAAATTAGTAAATTATGTTGTTTCCGTTGAATTTACGACTAAGCTGCAATTAATTATAAGTACTTAAAGGGCTGGAGCCATTATTTTTATGAAACAAGAAAGCTATCAAGATCTCCACCAATCTTTGTCATGACCGGATATTTTGATCAAGATTTTCTACATTGCTACGTAATAAAATTTAGAAGAGTACAAGTGATTAAAATATTAAACGTAAAATATTGGTAATAATGTGTTGGAGAAAATCAAAACTCAGAATTAAAAGTAAAGAAAGGTGAGAAGAAATAGAATCAAAATAAAAATGTCCTTAAGTGGGTTGCCATCAATATCATCATGAGGGACCAAATTCAGGAACATTGAACCTCGGATGACACGAATGAGTTTGTGGAACAAATGTAATAGATAAGCAGCCATCGCAAACAATCCCCAGTTGCCCAGTTCAATCCCATCTGCAGATGTCACGCGAGAAAAGATGACGCCACAGTTCATTAACATGCCCATTGTGTCTATCATGTTCCAAACAAACCTTTTGCAAAGTTTCCTGTTCAAGATCAGAGATGCCTGCCTTTAACTAATGTAATGACCCATTTATTTATTTATTAGAGATAAACAAACAAACATACAAACGAATCTGACCTCATAGGAATAGTACTTGCAGCTTCCTCTGCTTCGTCAGGCCGCTCAAGCTCCATTTCCTCATGAATCTATATATAGGGCAAAAATGTAATTTTCATAAGAACAATAAAAGTTTATAAATGATTACAGATCGAATAACCCAACCATACATCAACAACATCTGAAGTCAGAGTGGCCTTTGCTTTTAACACTGGTACCAAAACAGTACGATCATTTTGTTCATCTCTTATGCCCACCACCTTTAACCCTGTTTTAGAATCATCATTCACTGGCCAGGCCCGTAACCAAGGCCCGAAACTCTCATTTCCGGCTGGAGGAGGAAACATACAAGACCTATAATTCTGACCAATCCTACCACATTTATAACAAAAGACACCCAATTTTTCATACTTGAAATCAACCCAAATCCCCTGTTTCAGCCAAAACCCACTGACTAAAGGCTTTCTGATATCTAAAATCACTCTTAATCTAATAAATTTCTTACGAAAGTTCATCCCATTATCATTGCACACAAATACACCCAGAAATGACCCAATTTTGAAACCATTTTCCGGAGTCAAGTAGTTAAGAGGCAACCCATGGGCCTGGACCCAAAACCCGGAATATGTGAACTGCAACTCATGTGGGAGTAAAACTTTTGTTGAACTGCAGAAAGTTAAAATAAGAAGCCCGCCCATTATTGTCCACGGCCCGTTTTGAAGAACTTTGGCCAGATCTTCTTTTTCTTGGAAAGTGAAGAAGAATATGTTGTGGCTAATGGATGAAACTCTGAAGTCCCTTTTGCATTTCCATTCTGCTTGAGTGATATCTTTGACAATGTATTGATTCAAATGCTTTTGTAAAATTATTTTCCCTATTAAACAATGATTTTTTTTATTGGGCTCCATTTTAATGGGTAGAAGCTCTAGTCTTTTCATGTTAGGAGTTTGGAAAAACAATTAAGACATGTAATAGGGAGTATTTCTTGTATAGAGAAAAAAGCAGAGTATGAGAGAAAATGATGCAGAGTTGATATCTGCCTTTTGATATTCTGCATTGTTTTAAGAAAACAGAGTCGAAATAGGGGCAAAAGATTGGATTGGATGGCCTTTGTGCAACAGAGAGAGGAACAAATTTCTGATTTGCTGCAGTTGCTGAAACAAAACAGGTGGACATTTAAGGTATTTGTCTTCATACCGACAGGTTCATTTTGTGCCAAATGTTTGTTTGTGGGGATCAAACGTTGAGTGTCAGAGTGCATCGTTTTGATGTCCACTTTTCTCTGTTGTACGAACTAGTTCGCATTTACTATATTACTAGTACGGTACTAGTATTATTTTCCAATTATATAGTATTCTTTGAAATTTAAATTAGTAAATTATGTTGTTTCCGTTGAATTTACGACTAAGCTGCAATTAATTATAAGTACTTAAAGGGCTGGAGCCATTATTATTATGATAAACAAGAAAGCTACCAAGATCTCCAGCAATCTTTCTCATGACCGGATATTTGGATCAAGATTTTCTACATTGCTACGTAATAAAATTTTACCAATGATCAATACATTAATACGTGATACAAAAGTGTAATTCATTCCGGGTCACGGTCAAATAATATTTTTTTAAAGTGATTTCTTTTAGAAGAGTACAAGTGATTAAAATATTAAACGTAAAATATTGGTAATAATTCATCGAATGATGGTTATGAAGAACAAGAAGTCAAAAGTGCTTCCAAATAATCAAGCCCCAAATCCTCAAAAACTATCACATTTTGGACCTTATGGTCATCATTATTATTATTAGTATTTTTCCTGGTTAGCTTCAATTTTCTCTTCCTCAAGGAATGATGCATTTGCTTGAGTGCAATAACAGGGGAACAGCCTTTATCAACTCCACACTTGATTATTTCTCCTAGTGACTCCTTCACTCTCTCCACCGGAAAATTGAGCACCGCCGTGCTACCCCTCATGGAATACGCGGCTTGATCATACGCCAAAGCGGCTGCCTCCGCATTATCAAACGTTCCAAGCCAAACTCTGGTGCCGTTCCTAGTGGAGTCCCTAATCTCCGCCGCGTATGTCCCCCAGGGCCGCCTTCTTACGCCTCTGTAAGCCTTCTCCTTTTGTTTTTCTTCTACCTTTTTTGATTTTGAAATGGAATTGGAATTGGAATTGGAATTGACCTGATCTTCTTCTTCTTCTTTACATTTTGAATCGGGTTCGTATAAGACAAGCATATCTTGGGTGTCATTTGTGGTGAAAGGAAGGGAAAGGTCATTGTTTTCATAAAAGTATTGATCATCTTGGAATTGAAATGGGAATTGGAAGAAGGAAGAACATTCCATTGTTTTGATTTGGTCGACTGATGTTTGACAATTTCTTTTTTCAACATTTATAACCGTAGAAAAAATAATTAAAGATTAAATATTTGAAGGGAATTACAGTTTTTAATTTCAAAAAATATTATTGGAGGGGCGATGAAATTTTGAAAAGTGAAAGAAAGGTGAAAATGATTTGAGGGAAGGGGCATTTGGTTATGAGACTAGTACTTTTTATGATTAGTTTGTTAATTAACGTAATTAAGGCACGTGAATCAAACAATAAAGACTGACGTAGGGCGGCTAGGGTCCCACTTCTTAGCATATGTTGACGTGTGATTTTATTTTTATTTTTCTTTGTCGAATTTTGGCAGACTATTGACTATTGAGGCTGTTTTTTGGACTGAAGAAAAAATAAATAATGACTTGGATTTATTTATGATTTGATTAAAAAAATACTTCTATGTAGTACATAACTATATAGTATATAGTGGAGGAAGAGATTGTTGAGACAAAGTATTGCATATAAATTGAAAATTAAGATATATTCATGATTTGGTTTTATTTGAATTAGATTTATCCCTTAATTAATTTTTTAATTGTTGATAATTGGAACTTGGAAGACTACTTAATTATCTTTTTCAGTTTAAAATTAAATTGCATAGGTCCATTTTTTTTTTTAAGCAATGCTATCGGATTCATTAATGATGGTTCCTCTAAGCTTTTTACATGCATTGGTACGTTTATTACTTTACCCAAACAAATTAATTCGTTTAATTTATGGAAAGATCTTGGCTATTATTAATGACCATGCATATTCTTTAGTTGACATATTTCATTCCAATTTATTACAAAAGCACCATGAATATGATAGCAATATAACGGGAAAAAATATATAGAAACTTTGTATTAGATTAGTATACATTTTCAATTATATTAAATAGAAATCGGTGATTTGAATTAGCTAGTAATTAAATCCGATTGAGGAATTAGTTTCGTCTATGACATACCTGTTTGCTGAGGGATTTAAACTTCATTAGCTAGCTATTTTAAATTTCATACTTATCCATTAACGCGGATACATTTATTATTTGGTTTCATACTTAAAAAAAAAAAAGGATTAGGAATTTCTAGCAACTAAGATAATTATGATGGATGGATTTTCATTGGTTATTTCTGCATGTATCTTTATTGGGGTCGTACAAAACTTCTTGAACAAACTCAATCCACATATATATATAGTTGATGATGATCTTATGGCAAAACTTCTTGAACAATTAATAATCAGGGAGGAGGAGGACTCCTTCCGGCCGTGACCATAATTTACTTTCCTTCACTAAAACTACTTTCAGTCCTAGTTGAACTAAAACTAACAACATTAATTATAAATAACAAACATTCTTGATCAATTAACTTCAAGGGAACCTTCACAGATCTTCGTAAAAGAAAAAAGACAAAAACAAACAAATTTTTGAGAATAATGGATCATGTGGAAGAAGAGCCTACTCTATGTCCAATCCTTTGTGCTGAAATTTTTGAGAATTTTGGCATACTCGAGACCGAGACAAGGCCTTGTTTGGTGAAAGTGCACCCAGAACGCGCAAGATGTGTCGAATGGCTTGCACGTCTCGCCCATGACTACCGGCTTGTCCATGATCCTGCCCAAGAGGCATTACACCTGGCCGTCAACTACTTTGATCGTTACCTATCTAGAAACCAAGTAATAATGGTAAGTAGTAAAGATTTGTATTTAGTAGGCATGACTTGCTTGATGATTGCAATAAAATACGAACAAGAAATTTGTGTTCCTCGATTGGACGACTATGTATTTCTAGCAGAGGGAATATTCTCTGCCCAGGAGTTTATCCAAATGGAATATTCTGTTCTGACTTGCTTGAATTTTGAATTGACGACTCCCACTGCTTGGTGTTTCATTGCAAGATATTTGAGTGTCATCGCTCGTCATGACCAAGGAGGAGGTTATGGGTCATTTAATGATTTGGAGTGCGTGGCTAGATTCATTACGTGGCTTTCTCTTTTCTCGGATAGTGTACTCTGCTACTTGCCATCCACGATTGCGGCTTCATCTGTATTTTTGGCTAGGTACATACTCGTGCCTACAAAGACGCCTTGGGATGAAACTTTGGCGCACTACACAGAGTACCAACCTTCTGATTTACGTGAGTGCGTATTCGATTTGTACGAATTGTGTCTCATGAGCCGCAACTCAAGCTTGCCTTCAATCAAGAAGAAATATAATCGCCTCATTAACGTATGCGGTTGCGTTGCATTCGAGAGATGTCCCCCATCAATACCTCACGAATATTTCGAGGATCCTAGCTTTTGGATATTATTGTCTGCCGGGAAAAGGATTTATTGATCTTCTACAGCTTAATACTACTACTTACTCCAAATTAATGTGTAGATCTAGTAGGCGTTATCAATTATTCTAGAGAATATATTGTCCATAGAGTCTAGAGGTAGAAAAATAAATTATTTTAGTTTATCATGAGATGGCGTCTTTACTTTCCATGAATATAAATTTAGCATGAATTAAAGTTCTAATAGATCAATTTGAAAATGGATTAAATTTATTGTTGCTCAAAAGGCTGGAAATCACCAACTGATCGATAGGTCCAGTTCCATAGTTGGAATAGGGATCATATATAATTAATACAAATATTAGAAATTCTAAAATGATTCAGTTAGTAAAATAAAACGTGATATTTTTTTTCAAGAAACAAGTACTTGATATACAATAGGAATCTAAGACAGCACATTAAGAAAATCGTAATACAGTAATACATAACACAATATCTAATTATAAAGCATGTACTAGCAGTTTCTATTGTTCTATATATATTAAGTGACATTTCACACCCAAATGACTCAATGACTCGATCGATTTCAACCCCTAAGTGCTCAAACGAAACCCTTTTTTTTTTTTTTCTGTTTCTTTTAACAAAAAATTTCATTGCAAAATCAGACCGAGAATTTAACAAGTTTATAATAGGGGAACTCCGGAATATTATATGGAATAAATTCCCCAATCCATTTCAAATTAAAAGCCCAAAAGGCAAGATTATGGGGCTATAACGAAAATTATCAATATCTAAATATTTGTACGTAGATAATGATCATATGTATAAAAATAAGGGGAAAAAAATGTTCGTTTGTAATCTCTATAAGTTACAAACAATCTTAAACTTCGTACAAAATGTGGAAATATTTAAGCATTTCAATTAGTCAGACTTTATTCCAATTGAGCTCATTTAACTAAAATTATGGGGCTCGTAATACCCCCTCCGTCCCATTATATTTTTACTCCATTACCTACAGTATCAGGTCAAAATTTTCAATCTTTTAAATGACTTATCATGCTAAATTATTCACATTTATGGTGCATTAAACCTTTTAAATATTAATATATGGTGTCATATGATATTATCAACTTATCAGTTAACTATATTAATTTAATTATTTATTATAATTTTTATAAATTTAGTCAAGTTGATTGATCAACTGTAGCAAGTAATAAAGAAAAATGGGATGGAGGAAGTATTTCTTTTACGAAGTTCAAAATAAAATAAAATAAAAAATTCGACCAATGAAATAAAATTCACCATTTTTTTATACAAGTATTAAAAATTACAATTTTTTACACACATATAAATTCAGTTTGTAAATAAAACTAAAAACAATTAAAGGGTGACCACCAAATGGCGGCCGCCCATTGGCCTGGATGCGCACTTGCCCGAAACTGCTTGCCTGCGGGCCGGCAGACAACTCCCACCGGATGCCTGCGTGTCCATTCGAGGGGAGTTCCGTCTCCAACCGAAGGGGGCCTAGTGTTTGCCTCCCTGTCTCGGTTGAAGATAACCTAAAGAATCTGCTAGTCCAGCTTAAAGGTAAATCACTTTAACAAAGTTTTGAGTCATTTATAACATTGGAGTAAAATGCAAAAAAATACCTCGTATGCTTTACCTAATTGCCAAAATGAAAAAAAAAATGTTTTATTTTTATTAACAAAAACCTATTTGTGATAATTTTTGTTAGAAAAAGAAACCCTCTGAAGTCAAACTGACAATTATATCCCCACCCAAAAATGTGAAAACTCCTCTATATATTCATTATAAAAATTGGCAATAACAACCCCACCTCACCCTCCCCTCCCCTCCCCTCCCCTCCCCTCCATGATGTATGAAAAAAATTCAAATGAAATTTTTTGCTAATAAAAAAATACAAGGCGTTTTAATATGTTAATAAAAATAATACACAATTTTTTTGATTGATTAGACAAAGCACATGAAACATTTTTTCATTTAACTCTTAACATTTGAGGGGTTCTTGATTTTTATTTAAAAAAAATTCAAACATGTATACATCAGTTGGTCAACATGAAATGCCTGGAATTAATAATTGCGAAATATATATATGCTTAATTTACCCATTTAAATAATATAAATTGTTTGCTCTGAAAAACTAAAATAAGATAAATTGAATTCCACTTTGAATGTCTACTTCAAACCGTGACTAACTAGAAATACCAAAGAATTTCAAGACCAACATTTTAAAACTGAAGGATTTTCTCGAATGTCAACTCTTGGACATGAAATATTAATACGTCGCATAGCACTTGTTTTAATTACGACATTTAGCAGATAATGAGGTTTGGTGATATATGACATCATGTTGATTACATCACGCTAATTCATCAGCACAGTTGCATCGTCATTTATTAAATGAAGGTAGCCATGATTCCGAATTGAAAAATATTCAAACTTTATTTTTATACGTTCGAAAATATTAAGAATAAAATTGTCAAGACTTTAATAGGCACAGGCTTCACTAGGGCAAATATATCCGCTTTCCCCTTTGGTGATACTAATTAAGTTTTAGCTAATAAGAAAATTTAAAGAAATCGCACTCACGCGGCAATCATTGAAATAAAATATATATTTGAGAATCACAACTTTCTACAAGTGTCTTTTTTTGCCAAAGAAGAAATAATTAATCGTATCACATAAATATGTATATGTATATGTCAGTATGTGCATGGCCATTGTGACCCTGGATCAAAGATTAAGTATATATGTTCCCATCAAAACTTCCAAAAAAAATATGTTTTCGAGTCAATGAATACGAAATTATATATTAGTTTTTATTTTAATTTATATTTCTTTGTTTAGAGCTAATGTCAATTTACCTCCCCTGTAATTTGCATAATGTTCAATATAATTTATTCAATTGTGAAAATTTTATAGGAATATTTGAGCCCCTTCAATCGAATAGTGCATGTAACTGATTCGTCGAAATTGATAGTGGACATATATAAAAAGTATTTTTGTGACACATGAGGTAAATTGTAATATTTATCATAACACGTGGAGATATATTGTCACAGGGATTATGACAAGGGGGTAAAATGCCACATTTAAGATGCATATTTTTGTCAATTCATATATAGAGGTAAATTGCAATTAAGCCCTTTGATTTATAACTTTTACTGGAAGATTTACGAAAAGTTTCAATAAATTAATAAAAACCTGAAAAATCGAGACATGCAACTAGAATAGAACAAAATTTTAATCCATGAATAATGTGACTATTTAACTAATGAAAGTGGAGTAATAAATTAAAAGGTTACGGCTGGGCTCGCCTCATGGCTCATACTAACCTAGTAGTAGTAGTAACGTATAACGTATCCTCCATGCATTAGTCATCACTGCGTGTGCAACCATTACGTACTAAGATCAACGTCATTAGTGTAATCACAATTACAGAATAATTTAGTTATTTACTATGTATTAGCTAGCTAAGTAATAATGGTTATAATTAAGGAAAACACCTGGTTCATTGAATTAAGATTAGTTGACAATCGAGCCACTAATTATTTTAAGATCAATTTTAGGCTGTCATCAGCTAATTTTTAAAAAGAAATTAATTATTATTATTATTATTATAAAGTAAAATTACGTAAAAGGTCCAATGAAAACGTCGTTCAGCACATCGTCACAAGGCGGCTTTGTCATCAAAACAAGTCATAAATGATGTCATGACATTTGCATCATCTAAACGCATCATATGTGATTAGCAGATTATTGCATCATATCATATAATACTCCCTCCGTTTTTTTCTTATTTCTCCTTTTCACAAAGAAAGAAAAAATTATTTGCTTTTATTTGTCATTCTAGGAGTTCAATGTAAAAATAATTTTATTTTTATTAATTTCACCTTTCTTGTTAATGCTTAAAATTAATATTAATTAATATTGTGATTGATTGATTAAAATGGTGTTTTGAGGTTTTTGTCTACAATGAGTAGCTATTTATTACGTTTCTTAATTTATGTGCAATCCTTCAAAACGATAAATAAATAAAAAACGGAGGGAGTAAGATTTCTACTCTATTTAATTTTGGCACAAAATTCCTGGTAAAAGTAGATTAATTAAAGGATTTTTTGCACTTTGCACCCTCAAAACATGGGAAATAAGCACTTTGCACCCTCGAAACTTAGATTTAGCACTTTGCACCCTCAAAATATAAAAATTATAGCACTTTGCACCCTCGTTTATTTTCAAGCAAAAATTCAAGGGCAAGATAGGTATTTCAATAGTATTGGCACTTTACACCCTCAAAACTTGAGAATTTCGCACTTTGTACCCCTAAAATAAAATTAACACTTAACACCCGCTAAATACAATAAATAGGCACTTTGCACCCCAAAACACAAAATTAACACTTAACACCTCAAATTTAAAAAACCCAAACCCCTCATTTTTTTGGTCAAAGTTGACTAGCGGAGTAAAAAAATCTAAGGCAAAATAGAAAAATTCATTTTTTTACTTAAATTTTGCAAATTACAATTATATATACTCGAATACTCATTTCTCTCTCCATCTTTCTTTTCAACAATATAATCATAAATAACTAAATAAAGTACAAGCAAACTTCTCGAAGACCCATTGTCTACTTCAACATATCAAAGACCCATAAATTATTACCTATTTATCCTTAAAAAAATTCACCTTAATGATCAACTTTGCCGGAAAAAATGAGGGGTTTGAGTTTTTTTTTTTTAATTTGAGGGTGTTAAGTGTTAATTTTGTATTTTGGGGTGCAAAGTATCCATTTATTATATTTCGGGGGTGCAAGTTGTTAATTTGTTCTTAATTAGGGAGTGTTAAGTGCTAATTTTATTTGGGGGGGAGGGGGGGTGTGCCAAAAATTTACAATAGAATTACCTATTTTGCCCTTGAAATTTTTATTGAAAATAAATGAGGGTGCAAAGTGCTGCATTTTTCATATTTCGAGAGTGCAAAGTGCTAAATTTAAGTTTCGAGGATGCAAAGTGCAAAAAACCCTTAATTAAATGGAACTTTTAAGTATCTTTAAACTTATAACTTTGAAAGTAGTGATTGAGAATTAATGTTATTAAATTTATTATTTAATGTGACATGACAATTTTGTTTAAAAACAATCGACTTTACAAATTAAGTCTTATTTTAAGACACTCTGAAAATAAAATAAAAACATGATTATGTGATGGTATTCTGTACATGTATTTTTGTAGTTGGATGAGCTTATGAGAGTGACCAAATCCATTAATATATTCCATGATCAATGCTATACTTGATTTTTTGGACGACCAAGTAATTTTTAGAAAATAGATCCGAATTAGAATTTTAAAACATACGTGTTGACTTCCCAAGTTGGATGGAAGAAAATAATAGCTAGTGATGCATGACTTAAGGTCAAGTTCTCCTTTGGTTTAAGGGAAATTAATGCATGGAATTCCTCTTATTTTAGATTGTATTTCTAGGCCTTTTACATTCTTTTAATTTAAAATTTGATTGGTAAGCTATGTATTTATTGAAAATTGGTGAAGTTGAAAAATCAAGGAACCAATAAGTTGAAAGAAAGGTACAACATTGATGATATATAAATTTACAAGGAAAAATACTGATCCTTTTAGCATCTAAAATTTGCCAAAACAAGTCAACTTATTAAGTAAAAAGTGCTGATTTATAATCAAAATAATAAAAAGATAAGAAAAACAAAGTTAAAAGAAAACAAAAAACCGGGGGAAAACTATAGTCTTAAAATACAAACTAAGATAAGCTATCATCTTCTACTATTGTTTTTCTCTCCTAATTCAAGGAGATCCTCCAACAACTTATCATCAAAATACTCAAACTCAAAAACTTGTTTCTTCCCCTCCTCCTCTGCTCCATTTCTCGACCTCGAAGAAGTGGACGCAGTCGAGGATACAAATGAAGGATACTCTTCGGGGAAATTAAGCACAGCCATAGAGCCTCTCATAGTATAGGCAGCTCGATCGTAAGCTCTTGCTGCTTCCTCGGCAGTAGCAAAGGTCCCGAGCCAAACTCGAGCACCCTGCTTATTCGTGTCTCGTATCTCCGCACCATATTTCCCCCACGGCCTCCGCCTAACGCCTCTGAATTTCACCTCTCCTACTTCTTCTTTATTATTAGTAGACATCTCATCATCCATTCTAATCAATCAATTAAAAATATTCTAGCTAGCTAGTTCACAATGTATGTAAAAATATATATATATATATATATATACATACTAAGAAGTGGAAAATTAAACTGTACAAGAGAATATAAATGAAACTCATGACCTTGTGGTCCTGGCCAAATTAATTTGTGTATTTATAACTACATGATGAATGTCTCTTAATTAATTAATGGATTTATTTATTTAACTTAACAGGGGGAAGAATCTGCATTGGCATATCATGAATTGATAGGGCGGCTTTATAGCTACATCATATTCTAATTTGTTAGATTACTAATACTAGCCTATAATAATAATAATTAGTGGAGTATTATTTTGACACTAGCTAGCTAGATTAATTTACTTACTGTGAGTGTGAGATTAGTTAATTAAATGGAGTAATAATTAATCCCAGTCTACAAATATTATATAGAAGTAGTATTATTTTCAAAGGAAATTGAGAGGTAGGGTCCGTACGTATCTTGGTTTTGGGTTCAGATGGTTACTGTTAGAAGCACTTGTAGATTACAAGAATAAATTGAAAATGGATGTTTTGAATCAGGTGGTCCCACGATCACGATGATTAATTTAATTTAATTTAATTTAATTTAATATAGTATGTATATGTCACTTCATGACATTTTCATTGCATCATTATAGTGTGACGTCATTAGATGATGGATGGATTGATTAGCAACAAAAAATAAAAATGATGCTCACTACTACTCTGCTAGTTCTAAAAGATGGGAATCGAATTTCATTTTAGTAATTTGATCTTATTCTTGGTTTTAATTAGTGTACTTCCAAGTTCTAATAATTAGCAACACGTACAAAGGAAAACTGACTTGATAATTGATATATATATATATATATATATATATATACTATATTCTTCCTCCGTCTCGTTTATTTTGCTCCCTTTGTTATAGTATTTGATCAAACTTTATCATATTAAATATTCACATTTGTGATGTATTTAAACCTTTTAAATATTAATAAATATGATATCATGAGATATTATAAATTTATTATTGAAATATATTAATTAAATTATTTATTATAATTTTTATAAATTTAATCAAATTGACTGATCAACTGTAGCAGGGGAGCAAAATAAATGGGACGGAGGGAGGGAGTAAAATATATATCTTTCTTTTCTGTTTGGCTAGGTTTTTTAAAAGGCTTGTTTTCTAGGTTGGGCTTGGATTTTTGGTTACTAGTAGTTCTAACCCTTTTTTTGTGAGCTAACTGGGTTTCTCTTGACTCAGGAATTAAATGATCTTTGTGCTAAGACTTCCAAGCCCATTTTGTTACGTTCGGTTTTGGGCTGTTCAAAAGTACATTGAATTCGAATTGAATGGGGAACCATATTTGATAGAAAAAGATTATATATAAGAACATTTGATATACTAACATATTTTTGAAATTTTGGTCTCAACATATATAATTTTAAAAATTCAGATCCATAGGAAGCCCCAAACCAGTTGACAAACTTGTGGCCTGAATGCTCAAGTCCACATATATAAACATAATAATAATAATAATAATAATAATAATCACATGGGCATGGCTAAATAAATAGTTGTATTGTATGTAAAGGCCCAAATCTATTAACTTCTTTAGCCTTTCAAACCTGGAGGCCTTCCACAAACAAACCATGACAAGGCAACTACCTACTTGTCATTTTCTTGATCGAACCTGGAGGCCTTCCACAAACAATCCATTACCAAACAAGAACTTGTTTTAACTCCTAACACCTTTTTTTTATATGTCCTCATTGATGATATAAAAGTATATTTTAGCTAGCGCATTTTGTTAATAATAGCAATAACAGAACAAGATATTTTGGTAATTACTAAAATTTGATTAGATGGCTTTTATAATTTCACATGACTTGACAAGATGTGTTAGTAATAATTCCTAGTTTAGTGCATGATACAATACAATCAATCTGCACAACTAGATTAATTAATCATTTGTATTTGAGAAGAAAAAAACAAAAAAAATGAACTGTTGACTTATTTTCCCTGATTATTTATTAGTAGTTTAAATAAGGTTTACGCCATCTGTATTTTTTTGATCCTTGACCGATTACAATATATAGTGTTATATCATAATATTATTATTTCCCTCTCGTTCCAAATGAAATGATGAGGTCACCCACTTATACTCTGGCCGGTGCCCAACCTGACACTGCATCATTCTTCTATAGTTTAGTGTTTTATATATATATATATGTTTCAATTTCATAATTGACATTAAGTTTATGCTATATCTATCCAGTTGCATTCGGGTCCAAATCAGATTAAATATCGGATGATGAATCTCCAAGTCCCTCAAGACAACTCAACTCAATTTAATTCCAAGTGTTGGGGATTGAAATTATTTGACAATGTCCTGGTGTTCTACTAACCTATTTGATTCCGTGTCATTAGGAAATGGTGCGAGTGAAAATGGAGACAGAGAAATTAAGTAGCTAATATTGTCATTGTCTATAATATAGATTAGAAGATTGTTTTCCATGTACTTCCGAAACTTCAAAATCCCAACTTTTGACTTTCTGTCAACCAAAACAAAATAAGGAAGTTGCATAAATAAATAAATAAGAGATGAGATAACAACCAATTAAAAAGCGAAGAAGAACATGCAGCAAGAGAATCAAAACTATTATATATATATCAAACAGCTACGATCCTATTTTATTATTTATATTATATATATATGTATATGTGATATGTCAACTCCCCAGTTTTTCTCCACTCTCCAATGTACTTGTCTCAGCATCTACTAACACCAGAGTACAAATTCTAATCTTAAAATTATTATTAAATAAATGTTAATAATTTAATAATCCCTCTCCTCGTGTTATGTCTCATCATTTCTCCATTTCATTACAATCCCATCTTTATTAACATCATCATTCAAATTCAACTGTTCATTCCAAGCTATGGACACATCACAATATTACACATTCCCCCCTCAACAATCTCAATTAGCTCTACCTCCAATCAACTACCAACAATCCCTCTACAACCACCCCCCTCCACCTTCTTCCGACTCCGGCTTCCCTATGGTCGCAATCGCCGTCCTCGGAATCTTAGCCACCGCTTTCATATTAATAAGTTACTACATTTTTGTAACTAAATGCTGCTTCAGATGGCAACAGTCTGACCCCATGAGTCGCTTCCTCATCCGACGCCCACGAGAAGATCCACTCGCATCCTACTCCCCCACTTGGCAATCCCGAGGTCTCAACGAATTACTAATTCGGGAAATACCCACTTTCCAGTACTGCAAGAATGAAGGGGAGAGTAAAAGCTTGTCCAAATGCGTGGTTTGTTTGAATGAGTTTAAGGATCTTGATGTGTTGAGAGTTTTACCAAAATGCAGCCATGGATTTCACTTGGACTGTATTGATGTATGGCTTTTGAGTAATTCTAACTGCCCTTTATGCAGATCGAGTATCTCCGGCAGGAATAGGTTCGGAGTCGAGAGGATTACGGCACCCAACTCTTCGCCTCAACAAGTTGGGAGCATTGTCGGAGGTGATGAGGATTTTGTAGTTATTGAAGTAGTGAGTGGTGAAGATCATGGTTTTGAAAGTCGAGAAATCGGGGATTCGAGCAGGTTTTTGGTGAGGCCTAGAAGCTGTTCTTCGAGAAAGTTTGTGAAGCCGAAACCCAGACATGTTTCGATCATGGGAGATGAAGGATTAGTGAATGTGAACGAAAGAGATGATCAATTTTTTATACAGCCTATTAGAAGGTCTTTCTCGATGGATTCGGCTGTGGACCGACTTGTTTACTTGTCGGTTCAAGAGATTTTACGGAATGAAGAAAGCAGCAGTAGAAGTCGGAGACCCATTTTTTCGTTTGGGACGAGTGGAAGAGGGTCGAGGAATGCAGTTCTTCCTATAGAATGAAGACATGAGATTTTAGGTTTGTTATTTTTCTATTTTGTTTTGATAAGATTTGTTTCTAGGAACAGCACCATTAGAGTGTAGAGGAATCGGAAAGGTAAACAACATAGTGAAATGAGATTAGTCATTGAAGAACTGGATGTTGAGATGTAAGTGAAAGTCAAACCCAACGACGAAAGCCTGTTCGAACCGAGTTTATTACATAGTAAACCAAAATAATTTTTGTCTGTTTGATGCTTTTGACTCGACTCAATAAGTTAAAAAGACAATAAAATACACGAAGATGTATAATTCTAGATGATCGGATATATATATTATATGTGGAACCATTTTGGCTCAATTTTGCTTTGTTTTCCGATCTTGAGTGTTTCAACAAATTTTGAAACATGATACAGATTGATTTTGATTGAAACATTTGAGATATTAATACAATTGTAGCTAGTGATTTTTAAAAATGCCAAGTATAATTAATCAATAACTACTTTAAAGTATGGTAGTTGGAGTCAATGGGCTTCATCTTGGGTCAAAGAGCTTTGCTCGTTCTGGCCAAACTCGACCCAACTTGGTTTTTGCCAGTTTCATTGGACCGAAACCGACTCATATTTAATAATCTGCTTTTACCTGGACCTCACCTCTTTTTTTTCTTTTTCTTTTTTGATAATTGCTTTTACCTAGACTGCTAAAGCTTAATTAAGGAGGCACATACATGCATACATACATACTAAGGGGAATGTTAAACAAGACAGTTTATTTATACAAAAAACATCAATAAAGAGCTTTGTAGCATTTAATAGCTAAAAAGATTCTCAAAAAGATGTATTGTAGTCAATGAAGTAGCTTCCCAACTTTCAAGGAATACGTACAGACAGTAATGCAGACTTATATTATACTATATTATTACACAAACATATATAGGGCCTTCTTCAATGTGAACAACATTTAAAAATATCCATGAACACAACTCCAAGATTCAGATTCAAACTTGAATAAACTACTAAATCATTTAAAGAGACCGCAGTGAATATATCACCTTTCCGCCACTGAATTTGTATTTTGTGCAGAGAAAGCCTTGAGAAGAGTTTCAGAGACTTTATCATCATCTTCCCGCGTAGGCAAGGCCTTGAGAAGAGTTTCAGAGATTTCAGTACTAACTTTCTCCTTTAACTGCTCGAGTACTCTAACAGCTTCATCCAGTTCTTTTTTTGCACTTGGTCCGTGTCCTTGTAAACGCTCGACTGCCTTCTCTTGAAAGTTGATTGCTAGAGCATAGCTGTAAATTAAAAGAAATAGGCTAAGTAAAATATTTTTCCACCACAAAATTTCTCCTTTTGAAGAACTGTGACCACTCAACTAAGAAGATCACAACAATGCAATTTGATACCTACAGCTTACATTTAGACCAACACAGAACGGAAGTAAAAATAATCATACCACCGTCAAAGCTATGGTTTAATTTTCTCAAAAACAGAGGCAAAAAAACTTGTATATTAAAAATAAGAATGGGAGTCGTGCACGCCATTAAGCCTTTCACGAGGCTTAAATAGCCTCATTACCTAGAAAACTACCAAAAATGGCAAAATCGTATTATACTAAATTTCTAGTAGTACTAGGGATCCCAAGCAACCTCCAACTTGATGAACAAGGTAAATTGAAGTTTCCTGAAGTTATTAACATTCTAAAAATTACCAAAAATGGCCATTGCTCAGAGTTCTGATCCTCGAACCCATTTCGCTTGGGAATAGGACAATTTTCAGCAAAAATTACATCGTCACTTATTATTTCTACTACTCGTTTTCCCATAGAATTTTTTTCATTATAGTGTCAAATAGAATTCAGTGCAAAATGAAAATTACAGAGACATATATCCAAGAAGCAGCATAACATAATCCATGTAATTTTCAGGAAACATCTATAGCGAGGAGGGTGTCTGGTTACTCCTAAGACGTTTCATAGCAAAATTGAAAACCATAATATGTATGAAGTCCTCTCTAATATCCATTATAGAATAAAACATAGACCTTTTTTCCTTTTTTTTAGAATAAAGAATAAAACATAGAAGTAATAAACTAAGTTCAAAAGCACAAATTTTACCTGTTCATAGCTGCATATGCTTTAGAAAGATTCTGACATGCTTCTACAGAGTCCACATGATGAGGGCCAAGAGAGACATCCATAATTTCTTTCGCATACGCAAAAACCTGAGCAGCTGACTGTGGTCTATCTAATTCCATATAAGCAGCTCCCAAGTTATTATAAACATAACCCACTCCAAAATGCTTTGAACCAAAACTTTCTTTCAACCTTTCAGCAGCATCTTCTAAATACGGGATTGCTTGTTCGATCCTACCCGTTAACAAAAGCAACCATCCAATTCTAGCAGAAACACTTCCCACTGAATGTTGTTCCTGAGGAAGCTTATCAAGAATTGCAAAAGCCCTCTTTAACAATGAAATTGCAGGTTCAAATTCATTCATTGCTTCATACTGCATCGAGATTTCCATGAATGCTTCCCCGGCAACTACAGGAGAGCTTTTCTCTTTTTTACCAAAAATTCCACAAGAAATTTCCAAACACTTCTTGGCATCTTCGAAATTCTCGAGAAAGCACAAAGCTTTAGCCATGGAAGTAAAGATCATAGCTCGCTCCTCGCTATCTTTATCGGTTTTTTGAACAACATTCTTCAAAGTGTTAAGAGCTACTTCATACCTACCTAAAGCAATCTGCATGTTAGCAGCATCTATCTCCGCACGGAGTAAATCGGAACTCCGACCCCAGTTCTTCAAGACCCTTTGAGATAATAGATTTTGTTCCAATGCCTTCTCATGTTCCTCTAATCCAGTGTAAATAACTCCAAGAACTCTCCTATCTTGAGCAACCTCTACAGAATTATGGCCCAAATGATTCTTATGTATTTCCAACGCCTTTAAACAAAAAGGCAGGGCTTCTTTAAAATTCATAACAGCGACATAAGCCTCAGCGACATCCCTATTAGCCTTACCGAGCTCTCGACTATCCTCCTCTAAGGTTTTCTCTTTAATCTCCAAAGCTTTCCTTAAATGGGCAAGAGCCTCCTCTCTTCTACCCATAGCCGTTTTAACGTTAAACAATTCAAACTGAACAGCATGTAAAATAGGCAAAACGTGTTGATCATTTGAAGAACTATCACCCTCTAACTTACCCAACAACCTATTAGCTCTGTTTAAATAACCCAAACTGTCACTAAACTTTTTCAAACTAAAAGAAGCAGAACCCAACAACTGTAATGTCATAGCAATAGACAAAGACAATTTACTACTAGTACTGCTATTGTTATCATTGTCATTATCATCAAAGATTCTTAAAGCCCTTTCGGCAAAAGAGAGAGTTTTTTCAGGGTCATCACCTTCTCGGTCAAGTTTGAGACCTAATTTTAAACAGGCGAGACCCAATTCCTTCTCGTCGAAACACGCCTCCATGCGTTTGAATGTCTTGAGCATTTCATCAATGGATTCAGCAGATTCAAAAGCCTCCTCAATCTCTGATCTCTCTTTGACTTTCTTCTGCCTTGATGAGATCTGGGGGTCCACGAGAGTGTTGAGATTATGAGACCGATGGGGACTGAGTAAAGACCGAGTCTTGGCGCAAGAATTGAGATGGGTTTTTGATGGGTGGGTGAGAGTGAGATGTTCGTCTCTGGAAATTAGAGAAAATGGGGTTTTGGGGTTTGGTTTTCGAAGGTGAAAGATGAGTTTGGATGAAGCTCTTCTCATGGTGACCGAGATACTACTGTTACTGCTTAGGAATTAACTAGGATTAGGATGGATGGGGAGGGAGGGAGGGAGAGATGGTTAAGGTTAAACCCTTGGCAAAACCCTGGACAGGGAGGGTATCTCTCGAATTTAATTTAAACTATTTATATTTGTTTGCTTTGGGAGAAAAGGCGATTTTTTACTGTATTAGAAAAATTTAGATATTGATATATATACAGTACACATTAATTTAGGTGAAATATATTGGGTGGACGAAAAATCATTCAAATACTTTAGTCTTTACCCAAGATGATTAGGTCAACTAGAAATGACTTGCAACCCTAGAGGCTAGACTAAAATTCGAATCTTACTGAAAACATCATACTGGGGAAGACTTATACTCTTTACACTTTTTTGTCCGAAGTGTAAATACACAATCTAGTAGATTAAAAAAAAAAAACTTTAGTCTTCAAATGTTATGTTCTTTATATATTTAAATGCATGATTCCTTATATTAGCGGATATAATCGATATTTACTTTTCCAATCTTCAAGGGTACATGTCAACTGTATCACCATTTCGGACATTAACTTACTATGAAAACATCACCAGACTACCTAGGATTCGAACATCACAATTCTACTTCTCTAAAATTTTAATGCTAGTATTTCCTTAAGGGGAGGGAAGGAAGTATATTCTACAAAAACAAACAAAACAATGATCCAAACTGAGTAAACAAGAGCAATAACATAGAACAATAAATTGCCTTTCTTCTTCTTAACTAAGAATTAACATGAATCTTCTTTACATTTCTGAATATTAATTGAGTAGCACAGGTTCAGGATCTAAATACGTACAAATTATATACAAGAAAGAATAAAATGCTTCCATACTTTTACCCTTGTTAATCAAAATTAATCAAATCACACAAGATTTGAAGGGTCTGCATCAGCAAGGGGATTATCAGGTGGTTTTCTATATATATCAACAAATGGTAGATCAAAATCACCACCATCTAAATCATCCATGTAGAAACTCCTAGACATTCGTCTAGAGTTTCTTAAATCCAACTGTTCTTCTTCTTCTTCTTCCTCCTCCTCCTCCTCTACACTTCTATCTGAGAAATTGTCATAACAATCGCGAGTAGCTTCATGGTAGAAATTTGGAGGCTCGATAAAACTCGTCTGTGGACCTGGACCTTGTGGTTGTGTTCTTGCCCACCAATGGCTCCTCGCCATGTGTCCAACGTTATCAGACTCGTGATGCTTTAGTACACTTTCTTGGAAAAGAGGAGCAGATGTAGAAGCTTCTAGAGGACTCTGCACACGATCAGAAAGCAGGCTATCCCAGTTATCATCATCATCATTATATTTTTCTTCAATTTTTTCTAAGTGGGATCGACTCCAAAAGAGATCTTTAGGGTTCTCCTCGTCATAATTTCTTGATGGGATATCATTGATATTGTCATCCTTGTGATTTTGTGAGGTATAATACCATTCTAGAATGTAAGGAAAATTCTTCTGTTCGCCGTCTATTAACCACATTGAATCTAACTGATGAAAATTTCCCAAGTTTCTGAAAGGCATTGTTTCACTATAAAAGAAGCTATTTAGGTCACCCGGGCTTCTGAAATTTGGATTATTTTGCTGCATCCCAGAAGGCATATGTGCCATTTTTTGACCTTGTAACTTTTGATCTCTAAATAATTTCAGTGTAGCAAGGAATTTCTTCCCTTCGCCATCAGGCTCCCATGAAGGATAGGTAATATGAAAGCTGCATATACGTCTAGGAAATTTAGAATCGGTGATAAAATAAGTCACTAAAATAATTCATGAATTTCCCAAACCGAATGGAAATTAGAGAGTATCTTGCACTTTGCACCCTAAAATTACAAAATAATGTACTTCTGAGGTGTGAAATGCCAATTGCTCGAAATTAGAGAAAGGATGAAATGTGCAGAAAAAATTAAAAAGTTGGGACCAAAAGTGCCAAGGGTCCAGTCCTGAGAGAATAAATAATAACTTTTGCCTACTTTATAAGAATTTTATTACTTGTATTACAGAGTAGTAGTCTTACCTCAAGAATGACTTTTCCATTTTCCCCTGGCAACTCCTTTGTTCGCGAGGCGAATTAAAGGGCGAAGCATATTTCTTATTTCCGTGATTTTTGAAGTCAAAGAGACTAAAACTGCAAGTATAAGAATGAAATATGGTATATTTTTCAAGAATTACGGCAAAGTAGAAAAAGAAAACTTCATACTTACCTACAAACATGACCTACACCTTCAACATATATGGTGAAGTCTACAATGAACTGCAAGATGTCATCCACCCTCTGCAAAATCGAACAACCAATATTTCAGAAACTATTATTTTCACGTATTGAAATAATGCATGAGTTTATATCGAAAATCAACCTTTGGGACAACAAATAGTAGTAGGTACGGAGTGAGAAAGATTGAGGTCATCTCTTCCAATAGCATCATTCCTGTGTACTGCACCAGAAAATCCATTTATATCAGTTATCATTATTAAAATAGTTAATAAACGATACATGCATAATGCATTAGTCATATGCATATCTTAAATAATTTCAAGAGCTAAATGCAAAAAAAGCCCCATGCTTTGCCTAATTGGCAAAAACCCTGTGTTAATTTTATCAACACCCCCCTCCCCAACTGTTCTTTTTTTAATAGCAAAAAACCTTATTTGAAATTCCTTCATAACCAATTTTTTAGTGAATAGGGAGGTTTAGGTGAATAGGAGTGTTCTCGCATTTTGTGGTGGGGGTATGATTGGCATTTTTCCTGCAAAATATGTACTTCAGATTGGGAGGGTTTTTTTTTTTTTGCTAATAAAAAATAGCATAGGGGAGGGGGCTTTGGTAATAAAAATAACACACGAGGGTTTTGCTAATTAGGCAAAACATAAGGGGTATTTTTGAATTTCACTCTATTTTTTAATGATATGAATACCTGGAAAAGAGTTTCAAACTCAAGGCGTACAATCTCAGTGTTCTCTTTCCCACGCCATTTTTTGGGCATATAGTGTGTATGTTGCACAACAAGAGACATTGTCCCCTGTGGATCGAGGACAAGAAGCTCATCCATCATTGCAGCACGACTTATAGCTGTTATAGTTCCAAAAACGGCGGCATACCAGAATAAATTTCGACCAAATACCTGCAGGGTTAAATAGGAAATCTATAAGAAAAGGGCCAAGTCCCGAAATCACATCAATGAATAATTTTTAGATACAAAGCAGTACATGGCCTTCCAGCAGTGATTCTTCTAGAAATGCAATGATTATAAGCACAGCAGCAAAGCCACCAGATACAAATGAGATGAACTTTGCAACAATAGTCAAGATAGGAGAAGGAAACTGTTTCAAATAATCAGAGGCGTGTATTATACTGCTATTCATTCTATGCTTGAATAAATGATTGACCTGCAAAAAAACGAGCGCACCCTAAGTCATATTAAAGAAGCTATTGAAACAAGATAGTATTAAAGTGAAGCAAAAACCAATAGAGATACCTCATTAAATTCCCTGAACATCCACTTAGAGAGATTTGACCATCTACGCGATGATGCTGTACTTGGGTGATTATAAAACTGTTCAGCATGCCTCAAGAAGAGAAATACCAGCATGAATATAATAAGGAATGGAGAGAGGAGAAGCATTACAAAGCCAACTATCATAAGCCGTTTTTTTAATGTCTTAGGATCAGAGACAAAATCCCTTCGTAAACGGAAGTTTCTGCAGAAACAGAGCAAACATAGAACATTTCATATATAAGTCATCATATAAGAGGAATGATCAAAATGACATTAGCATAATAATCCCCTTAAGATACTATGTAGAGTAGGCCAGGAATAATAGAGGGTCTTAGCTAAACAAAGTCTAGTCTGGACTTAGTGTCATCATTCACGTATAATTCCTTTTAAAAAACTTCAGTTCATTTTTTATTCTTTACATAACTTTTTTTGTTGGGAGTTGAGGGTTACCTATCAAACATGCTCTGAAATATGCACCAATTCAAGGTCCATTCAAGGGTCTTTGGCAGCATTAGACGATGTCGAACACCATTTGGACCGACTTTGGCAGTTGGACCAGCACCTGGGACCCACCAAGATATAGGGAAGGCCAGCAGTCCCTTGTTGAGCATCCCAATTAAGTAATTTTCCTTCCTCATCAATCTCATAACTACATCGTGAATAGAAAGGTCCTTGACCACACATAGTTGCTGCAAACTTTGTACCTGAACAACTTTTTCAAGAATCAATGTCCATGGCATTGTCTGTATTTCATTGTCAGTCACACGGAGACTGCATAAAGATATTAAACTCCTTTTAATCATTTATGAACTCAACTTTAACCATATACAAATAACTCCACAAGCACAAATGCAAGCCTAAAGAATATGACATAATATATCATATCTAGTCATACCTGTTGTAGTAAAACTGACGGACCTTAAGAGTCTCCTTTAACTGAGCAAAGAACTTTAAAAAGGAGATGATCCAGTAGATGGAAAATATTCCCAAATATCCTAAAATTATAGCCTTGGAAAGAGTAAAAGGTGTCAATGGGTGTTCATGTAAAGCTTCTTTTGACAAATCACAAGGCTTGATGCCAGATTCAACTGCATCCATTCCACATTTGGCATTGCGAAGGCCATTCCAATCAACATAGAGAAAAAAGAATCCAGAGAAACATATAGCAAAGGCGAGGCTAAGAAGCTCAAATACCCACTTGATGATAATGCACCAAAGCCCTTTCTCACAGTAATAATTGTATACCCTCTCAAAGAAAAGGTCCAAGTCTTCAATTGGTTTTACATTTAGAGGCTCGTAATCAAGATATCCTGATGGGCTTTCACTATCCGGGCTTGGAGCTTTGTGATAATCAGACAATTCAATTTCTTGAGGTACATCATTAAGTAACTCGGTTGTTAGAGATGATTCTTTATGCCATTTCCACTTAAATAATTTAAGAGAATTAACGCCTTTTTGTCCACTGAACATCACTCATATACACTGACAGCAGGTAAAGACAGTCAGTCCATTCCCCAGGTGCCTCAATCAGATTACGTTATCTCTGAAATGAAAAGAAATATAGAGATATGAGAAAAGTAGCAGCCTTCTCTTTCGATCTAATGTATTCATAGGCTAGCGTAAAATTATATACAGTGTTAGCATAGTTTCATGATCAATGAATTACAGCAACTATTGATAAGACACAGAGTCATTAAGAAGAAGTTGTCTTCCAAATATGGATATAAAGACAGTTTCCCAAAACTTCTAAATTTGGAAACCATAGTAAAAAGCTCTTCAAACCTTTGTTGGTATTAATAGCTCCCAAAAAAATATCAGTATGTATATTCTACATTATCTCTTAACCAGTATCTGCTTATCATTAGTAAGCATCTGTGCAACTCACGGTTGGAAGAAACTCATCAATTAACGACTAGCAAGATCAATCGTCACACATCAAAATCAAATTGTAAATTTTTTTTTTACTCAATGCAACAAATGAGGACATGAAATTAAAAAAACAAACTCTAATTGCTTGTAGAAATTGCAAGCAAACTACAAAAATTGTCGGGGACTTAAACTCGTCAACTTGCAGTAAAAGAACTTAAAATTGAACAAGAACCCTGCACCAATCACAAGTCTTGAAAATCAGCAAAAGCTTAGTGATCATTCAACAATAGGGGTTCCCCATTTGCAGCAAGAAACTAGTACATGTTTCCTTGTTAAAAGGATAAATAAAAGCCCATATATAAATCTTTTCTTGAACTGGTTATGAGAAACACAAAAATAATCTCAAACATTTAAAATGCAATATAGTAGGAGTAATACACAATCTGTGATTCGCTTACGGCACCAAAAGAACAGCAAAGATTACGAATAAAAATTCTTGAAATACCACAGCCATATATCAAATTCATCCAAACTAAACCCAAAATACTAAGAAAAATAATTACCAGATAACTTAACTAAGTACAAGAGAAATAATTATTGCTTACCTCCGAACCACCAAAATTTGAGGCAAGATGAAGCCAAAAGACCACTTGCTCAAGTAAACGAATATCTAAAGTAGATATGGTAATAGAAAAGAAACAGAATTATTCAATTACAGAACCAAAAAAAGTCTTCTTTTTTTGTATTTTGTTTTTTCTCAGAACGTGGAAATACGGAAGATGAATCGATTCAAGAATAGGGTTTTTGATAGCGTGGAGCAAACTCCCCTTTTTTGCCGCAGAATCGTTTCGTTCAAAGTTTGTTGTTTGATTCTATTTTGTTTTTCTCTCTCAATCATCAAATCAGTTTTCTCATATTAATCTCGTCTTCTTCTTTTTCTTTCTGAATTAGAAAAAGAAGACGTGAGGACTGAGGATGCGTATTCTTCTCTCTCCTATTATCATAATTTACGTTAAATTTTCTATAAGAAAAATGGTATTAAATATTTCCTTTCCTAATTTCTTTCCGTTCCAAAATACATGTAGTGGTATGGTATCATTTTAGTAAAAAAAGGAAATACTCTATAGAAAGTCAAGAGACGCCAATTTTACTATTTCTCAGTAATATTTGAACTCTTAAATGATATAAATGTCTTTTAGATTTAAGGGTAGTTATGTATAATATGACTTTTATTTTTCTATAATTTAGATAATTAGTAGTTTTATTAGTTCTTGTGCAATAATATTAATCGACATGTATTTAGGAATTGAGAGAGTAATAAATAGTATGATAAATTGCATTTTCCCCCTTAAGTATGATTGTGGTATCACATACACCCAAAGTATTACTTGTACCCCTCTCTTATAGTTTTCAAATTTTTATTCAAAAACTAATATGCAACTTGTATAGGCAATAAGTTATTTCATTAATATTTTATTCATTTGTTCGAAAAAAAAAAAATCTTCATCCATCAAACAACATTATATCTCAATTTTTCCATTTTTTTTTTGTTTTTGTTCGTCTTTTGGTCTCAAATATTATTCGGTGAATTTTCTCATTTATTTTTGTTAAAAATTATTATTACAAATGTGGAGTAACTCTCCTTAAGATTCTTACTCTTAAAATTCGAATTTGACAAAAACTCATAATATTGGTAATGATTTGTGTTGGTTGGTTTTAGTCTAGCTTATTGGCATAAATATATAAAGAAGTTAGGGTAATTTATAGATTGAAGAATTGACGATACAAGCATGTATCAATATCGATTTTTTTTTAAAGGATAATTACTTTTTTAAGGAGAGTTTCTTAACATTAAGATTTATAATTTGTAACGATAATTATCACCAAATAAAAACTGAAACACAATCTAAAAAATGGAGACATAAATGAAGAAAGAAATTGAAATAAAAAATGAAGAAAATAAATTGAAACGGTAATAAAGTAAAAAAATTGAGACCAAAAAACAAAAGAAATGAATGAACTGCGACATAGTGTTGTTTAGTTGACGGAAGAATAAATTATTAACAAAGAAATGTTTTATTGCTTTGTAAAAGGTACAAGGATAGTTTTGGAATAAAAGTTCAAAACTATAATAAATAGGGGGGTAAATGTTTTAAGTATATAACTTTAGGGAGGTAACTAGTATGAGCCTCATATTTTATGGATGAACTGAAATTTAACCAAAATATTAACTCGAATATGGTCGGATTGTTTAGATCCATTGATTCAAAGATGTTATGAATCTTATTATAAGTTAGTGGAACTGTTTAAAATTCAAATTCATTAATTAGTTCCCTTATATCTAATTAATAGGTTGCGTAGTTCACATAATTACCGGAGACATTGTTATTCCATCTAAATCATATTAACTAGTTAATTATATTCGTACTCAACTCAGTAATATGACAAGGAAATCAAATATTCAACACCCCATTTTTTATAATCAATATATTTAATTTAGAATTATTACAAGAAGTGTGTTGGATTCCTTTTTTTTTATTTTATTTTTTTAAAATCTTTATAGGGTTTTAATCGATTAGATTTAATAAAACTTTGGTCTTTTATTTTTTCTTTTTAAATTTAAGTATATTTCAAATCAATGTTTTATAGGTCTTCGAATATGAATTTCTGAATAAATTTGTAATTAATCTCATGAGTTTAACGAAAATTCATATAAAAGGGTTTTGGCCCGATCTTAATTTCGAGAACCCGCAAGATCGGACTATAACTCATTCACACTACAAGCTCTCGGAGCCTTTTTGGATTGAAGAAGTATGCCGGATCTTGACGTAACTGGGTCTTCCTTCTTGTTATGTGGCCTACTAAAAGGTAGTAATTTTCATATTCTATAATATAATAGCCCAATGGGCGAAACGACAAAATTAATATCTAATTAATTATATTCGAGCCTGGTTCTTAAATAAAAAAAAAATTGAGCCTCATTATGATTATTTTAATTATATTACAATCTATTCAAGTTTAAGCTAACTTATGAACAAATTAACACACTTACAACCTAAGATATGACTTGATCATGTAATGAACTTCGTTAGCAGAAAATTACTCAAACGAAATAAAGCATGTTTAGTGCTAATTAAGTTCGTTCTTTTTCAATTCTTTTTAGCAGGCCTACTTATTATGTCAAAGAATCACATGTCTGTACTGTTCCGTTTCTATAATCTAACAACAATTTGTTAATATTTGCATTGCTCCAATTCTTGTAATAATCGCTGATTTTTTTGTCTTGTAATCACCTATGCCAAATATATTTATCTCCTAATCCTAACCAAGTACACTTAAATATCCATTGAGATTCTAAGATAAAATGTAAAGCGGAAAAAAAATTTGAATACATATAAAAGTTGAGTCGATGAGGCAAAGAGAATTGCTGGACTTCAGGACACCCCAACACCCATCGTTTGGTACAAATAATTGGGGTGGTGCCTCTCCTATGCTGGTTAGGGACATACCCAAGGAGGCCCTTGACCAAAGGTACTCGAGGCTCAATACCGTACGAGACCGTGATCAAATCTTTCCTTCGACTATTGAAGATGAAATCTTCAGCTCTACACAAATTAGCAGTACCATCAAAGATGAGATTTTTGGCTTCTCAAAGGGTGAAGAGTCAAAATACGAGTGTTCGGCCACGGTTCATAGGAAAGGGATTCTTAGGAAGCTAATTATGTGGAGGCCTAACAAGCATAGTGCAAAATTGGGTTCATGTTCGAGTAAATGGCTTCCTAAATTGAACTCAAAGAGAAGATGGCCCAATGGTTGGTGCTAATTATGGTTTCATTAATTGTCAAAGAATTCCTCTAAAAAAAAAATAATTATAAATTGTAAAAGAATTTAGTGAAAATATATTTTAGTTTTGTTGGCTACGTTGTTCTTAATGATTTACCGCTTTGGTTTTCTCTTTTTTCATTTTTTGACAGGGAAATATAAAATGCCTTTTAAAAATAAAATTACTTCAGTTTTGTTGTAACGATATATAAATCATGACATTTATGATACTTACAATTATGTTATTCAAGTTATGACATCGTAAACTTCATGAGTTTGTTTGTTTATTTTTGTCTCGTTAGGAGAATTTGAAAACACTATCGAATGACAATCATAATTAGATGTCTTCAGCATCTAAAACTACTCGCAACATAATAATGTGCCATTCTTTTCCAAGCTACAGTTAATACACTAAGTAAAAATATAACATTACATAGAATTTTGTTTATTCGATTTTCATTTAATTGAAAAAGAAAAAAAATAATTGATAGTAATATTTATATTGACTTATGAATGAATTTCGAATGAATTTCAAATGAATTTTTTTTTAATAAAAATAATACGAATTTTGTCAATTAGACAATTAGCCCAAATATATGTGATAATCAAGAAAACAAAAGAAAATCCAAAACGAAGACAGGGTCGGGTCGGGTTTTCCTTTTTGAAACCGTTCTGTTCAAAGGATGCATACCTTCTAAGTGCAGGGTTTGGGTGAGGGCGATACATGATAATAGCAAGAGCGACAATTTCCCATTAAAAATTGTCATTCTCTTTCTAATTGAACCCGAGGTAATTGTCTTCTTCTAATCTTAATTTTTTTTTTTTTTTTTAATTTTTCCAATCTATGCATTCATTTCTTGAACTCTTTTGGCTTAAGATCTGAAATTTTCATGCTTTTTGATTGTTACAGTTGGATGCTAAATATGACGATTCAATTTTTTGTTTTTGATTTCTTCTGGACTTTGTTTTATTTTATCTGCAGTATCTTCATCTCTAATCAGGGCCGACTCTATAGTTAGGCAACTTAGGCCTTCGCCTAGGGCCCTGACTATAGATGGGCCTCAATTGTTTTTTCTATTTGACAATTTTTTTTTTGTCAAATAAGATGTAAGAATAAAAAAATTTAAATAAGGCCTTGCCCTATTTATATAACCACATTCTTAAACAGACAGTGAAAATCAACTTGATCTAGTGGCTAAAACTAATGCTCTAGAGACTTTTCATATATACTTATCTAGAATGTTTTACTCCTTACTTTGGAACCATTTATATGCAAAAAGAATGTCCTCGATATCTTTATGAGCTATTTATTTATGCTATATATGACCCTCATTTACCTGCATCATACTATATTAACATTAATGCGTCATTTATTATTATTAGTGTCAAATGATAATAATTACTCCATCCGTTTTTTTATTTATCGTTTTAGAATTTCAATGTAGAATTAAATTTTTTATACCAATTTTACCCTTCTTATTAATGTTATGATTATTTGATTAAAACGATGTTTCGGGAATTTTACTTAAAAAAATGATTATTTATTGTAATTATGTGTTCAATCCTCCAAACCAAATAAATAAAACGGAGGGAAAATATACTAATTGATATACAAGTGTTTTTGTTTTATTATGTCTTAGTATTTTAGAATATATATTATGTATGTTATGATATTGTTATTTTATATTAATTAATAAAATTTAGAATTTAATGTAATATTAATTTATTATAACGAATACTCTAATTACATACACTTCTCATAATTCAACCGATACACCCAAATTTTTTTAATCCCAATTCGTACAAGGTAAAGACACGTTCCAAATTTCCCAATCCTTTCACTTCACTCTTCTCACTTCTTCTACGGTGCCCTAGAGCAAAACCCAAATATTCTTCTTCTTCAATTCAAAATCCCACCGCGCCGCCGCACCACCTACCCCATCGCGCCTCCACCATCTCTCTCTCGGCCCAGATTTTCAATTTACAGAGGTACAGTCCAAAATCTAAATGCCCAATTTTATTCTTTTTCTGATATTCTCTTAATTAATGGGTTCTAATTGCATTTAAAACCCAAAATTTGAATGATGCTAAAGTAATTTTTGGAGAGGGGACTGAGGGTAGGGGGTCTCTGATGTATTCTTTATAATTTCTATTCAAGTTCATTGGATGGTTAGTGGTTAGAGTGGTAGGAAGCATATTATTATTTACCTATATATTCAAGACAAATTATTTTTTATTGGGAATGCTTTATAGATTCAATGAACAAAAGTATGCTTATATTTCACTGATGATACTTTATAAAGCATTCTGTAACTGCTTTATAGATTCAATGAACAAAAGTATGCCTTGTTTGATAATAACAAATTTGTATGCTTATATTTCACTGTTGCTTCTTGTTTTATGGCTTCAATAACGTCTATTTCTTGCCCTAAAATTTTAATTGAAAATAGTTTGTTTGTAAATTCACATTAACTAGGTTTGCTTACTTATTAACACCCGTTGCCCCTGAATTTACAGATTTTCACTTCTCTTTGATTCTTAAAATCTCTCTTCTTGGGCACTTGGGCCTTATTTATAGCGAGTTGGTGGTCCAAGTATTTTACTCTTTTGGTCCTATGGCTCATTTCCACTCAGTTTGGGTCCAAAAGTGCAAATGAATCTATCCTATAAAGCCAAATGTGCAAAAGTAAAGATTATTCCATGTTACTAAAAGTGCAAAAAAATTGCAACAACCATATATAATTTGTGACAAGTACTGTTGTTGGGAATCTTGAGCATCAAACAGATGAAGTAATTGTATATACGCTTGTTCATGGATTTGTTATTTTGTTAATCATTTTCCTTGTTATAGTTTTTAATTTCATTTGTTTTAAATCACTATTATGTCTAAATCATGAATCGCTTAATCTGTCATGTACTTGCAAACTGCAGGTCACTAGGTCCAGAGTGGGTCTGTTATGAGGCATTTTTTGGCTCTCGGCTGCCTGAAAACACCTATAATGCTGGTTTAGTTGCTGTGTAACAACTGAATTTATGTTGGAGCACTTTTAGTTGGTTGCTTGTGTTCGACAATTATTGGAAGATATTTTGGCACCGATTTATAACTCGAATTTTTTACTATCTTCCCTTTTCCGTGGAAAGACAGAGGACTGCATCTCTTATACATTTTAACAGTGAGAGAACTATCATGCTAGTAGCATCACAGTTTTGCCCTGCCGTTCGTGTCTTTAGCAGGTCTTAATAATCTCCCTTTTCGAGCAAACACACTACAAAACATACACATTACATGGATGTGCATTTAGAACTCATTATTTTAGTTTTTCTTTCTTTTTGTGCTCATTTCATGAGTCCTTTCAATTAAAAATTGCAGAGGTGGTTCTATCAACTTAAATTCTTCACCAAAACTTACATCATTCGGCTTAGGGCACCTTGCTAGAAAAGCTTATTTTGCTAAAGGAGCCAAGACTCACAAGCTTTGTACTCCCATTCACCAAAGCAGGATTTCTGTTGCTCTCAATACAGACGATGGTCACCCAAGTGTTCCGATATCCAAACAAGAAGAAAATGAAGTTCCCACAATCAATCAAGAACTAGAGACATTCCTAAGTAAATGGTCACCTCCAAGATACTTATGGCGAGGATTAACCGTTCTCATCTTGGCAGGTCAAGTAATCATCAGAACAATAAAAGGCAAAATCCACTGGAAAAACACTCTCCAACAATTAGAGAGAGTTGGGCCTAAATCTGTCGGTGTCTGTCTCCTTACATCAGCATTTGTCGGCATGGCTTTCACTATCCAATTTGTGCGTGAATTCACCCGATTAGGGCTAAATAGATCTGTGGGAGGAGTGTTGGCCCTTTCTTTTGCTCGAGAGCTAAGTCCCGTGGTCACTGCTGTTGTGGTTGCAGGGCGTATTGGAAGTGCATTTGCTGCAGAACTAGGCACAATGCAAGTTTCCGAACAAACTGACACTTTAAGAGTTCTTGGTTCAAATCCTGTTGATTATCTAGTTACACCAAGAGTTCTTGCTGCTTGTATAGCTCTACCTTTATTAACTCTAATGTGTTTCACGGTAGGGATGGCATCTAGTGCTATATTGTCCGATGCTGTTTATGGGATAAGTATAAATATTATACTGGATTCTGCCCAGAGGGCGCTTAGGGCATGGGATATAATTAGTGCAATGATTAAGGCACAGGTTTTTGGTGCGATTATATCGACAGTGAGTTGTGCGTGGGGTGTAACGACTTTGGAAGGTGCTAAAGGTGTTGGAGAATCGACTACCTCAGCTGTGGTGGTGTCGCTTGTTGGGATCTTTATTGCGGATTTTGCTCTTTCTTGTTGTTTCTTTCAAGGAGCTGGAGATTCATTGAAGAATTGTATGTGATATTTTTTGAGGTTTCAAGTTCTGTGGTATTCTAATGTAATTTGATTTTCCTTAAATTATTTACACAATAGGTGAGCTAACCGACCTGATTTTGAGCCTAGTATTGTTATTATTGGTAAATTGAATTCTTCTTAGGTTAGTTGTGTTGAAACTTACAACCGTCGTAACGAAATAGTATGTATTTCAAACCTGAGCTAAATGTTAGAAGGAGAAAGAGGAGTCGAGACACGCTATATGAAGAAATTGACTTCGAATTATGTATATGTATTTTGCTCTATGAAAAGCGAGACAACAAGACAGTTCCTTGAAAAATTCGATTTTCTAAATACGTGAAACATATTTCTTTTATCTCACTTCCGAAATTTGTCATGAACTAAAACTCATACTGCGGGACCTTAAATTTTGCAAGGGTTGGTCAATAGAAAACATGGACAATATTTTCTTTTTGGATACAATTTCTTCTACCCTAAAGCAAAACAAAGGAAAACCAAGTTGTACAATGACGATGAAAACATCAAAACACGCCAAATGAAACATGGTTGGATTTTAAATAGTGATTGTAGAAAATTAAAACAAACAAAATGGAAAAACATCAAATTCTTGAAAGAAAAGCCTGTTGCCTACTATTATCAAGTGTAATCGTCATAAAACAAGCAGAACTATATCATCGCCATATTACATAAGATTGTCTTCCAATTCAAAGTGAAGCTAAAAATACAAATGATTACAGAATACTCAGGATACCTTCATATTTTAGTGTTTCTTCACAAAACGAGAACAAAAAGCAAATTAAATAAATGACATATATAAATCCATCTTGGATGCAGCTTGTCTGCTAACATATATCACCACAATGAAGTGAAATGGAATTTGGTGGAAAACAAGTCACCACCTGATAACTTGGACTATTAAACCTTTACGGTATCGAGAAACCAATTGAGCACATCATCTCAGACCTGCAAAATGAGCTGTGAATCTAGCAAATTGAATCCCTCCTATTCTACAATCGGCTTTTATTTCTGATATCATTGCATGCAGTCGGATATATTTTTTCCCAAAGCTGTAGAGATCCTGTAAGTTCGTATTTCCAAAGAGTCTATTTTAGCCCATCCATAATTTCAAAACTTTATCCTTGCCACCAGATGCTACTTTCTCACCATCTGGACTCCAGTCAACTGCAAATACCTGAAAACCAAAAAGTTGTAATTCCCATTTTCAAATCGAGCACACAGTTCACAACCCTCTGCAAAATGAGTTAAAAGGACCTACTTCATCTGCATGCCCTGGAAGGTCTTGTTTCAACTTCTGTGTCCGGATGTCCCATACCTGTTTAGGAACATGGCACATTAACACATTAGCAATCACTAATTATTACGCAAAAAAAAAAAAAAAAAATACTGCCACAATTGGCCTCATACAGAGGATTAATTTTCATTTACTGATCTGCATGTTCCATTGCATATATAATAGCTACAACTTCCAAATCATTTATTTATATATGCTATGAATTCACGAGAAAATAATGAGAACATTGATTCCTCGTATGGATTATGCATGCAAACAATATTCTTTTCTTATATCACTTATGTTACATCAAGTTTTCAGATCTCGAGATATCTACCTTTTCATCATATCATGTTTATATTAAGCTACTTTTTTGCACAGCATTGCATCGGAAACTAGTAAAAATAAACTATTTTTCTCCTAAAATGATTACCTACACCTAGGAATAAAAACCTACAAAAAATCAGATTGGCTGAACAGTCAATCAGTTTATTCTATTTAGCAGGTCTGCATTAATGAAACTCTCTTCAAATGATAGTCTAATCCCACGAAAAATTGTGTTAGAGAGAATGGATAGTCCTAGAACAAGTTGCTCGAGAGCACAGTAATTATAAAAAATGCCCTTACCTTTAAAGTTGAGTCTTTACTCCCACTTAAAAGCAGCCTGCTGTCTGCTGACCAGCTGTAGCAAGACAAGTGCTGATTAGACATACAGCCTCTGAATACATAAATATTAAGAAAGAAAAAAAATTCTAACCTTATTTGATAGACGGGCCCAACATGACCACGGAAGGCAGCAACAAAATTTCCTGTGATTCCATTCCATAACTTGACTGACTTGTCAAAGGAGGCACTTGCAACCCATAGCCCATCCGGGGAAAAATAAACATGATTGACCAGCTACAGCATAACAACATCTAACTTAAGAACTGAACACAGAATATTCTTCTTCATATGAATTTAGTTCTAATCTTGCACCACAAAGATATCAAACATGCATAGATAAGAATCAAGACTTCATTCAGCAGGCTGATAGTTTTGTTCAAATATTTTAAATCTTTTAGCAAAACACATTACTGTGTTGCGTGCACTCGTCTGAGAAAAAGAGGGGGGGGGGGGGGGGGGTATCAGAATTTTTTACCACCACCTCAGTCAAATCTATGAGTTAGGGAACCCACAATAATCGAAAACTGCTGCAGACACTGGGTCGTTGCATATTACAGTGAGTAGATGGTGTCCCTTGGTTCAAGCTCCTGGTTTAATTACGTCCCCTAAGTAACAAGCACAATCGGATTCAGAGGTGTGGTCGTGGGTATGGACATAGTGAGAGATATGTGGGTGTAGATGTGATTGGGAAGAGTAGTTTGGACACGGATACAAAAAAACCATAATAGGTATTTCTATTCATAAGGCTTAACTAATCCAGAAGAAATCAACGAAATGAGTTTCACACTGTTAGACTAAAGAGCTAGGCAGCTAGCATTAGTATACTTCACATGAAAACAAATAACATGGAAATTACATGTACACACCTGCTGATGACCAGTCATACGATTTTTGGGGTGTTTGCTTACAGCAGGTTCCCATAAGAACATGGTAAAATCATCTGATCCTGAGACCAACCTTTCAGGGACACTGCCCTTTGTTTTGTTGTACCTTTCTAAAGCAACCTGGGATAACAAAGAAAAACTCATGAACTAGCAGTAAAAAGCTTAAAAAAACTTGAGTTCAATATTATAATGTTTATTTTCTTTGTAAAATAAAACCAGTTCAAAATATTAACAAGCATTACCATCTAGCCAAGAAAGATACATAAATATGTAAATCAGCAAATAATGAAAAGAGAGGATGATGATATCACCCTTCACACTGAAAATGTTTGAGATCAATAATTTACCTTCTTCATTTCCTCGGGGGTTGAATACTGTTTACCAGTGTGATCAAAGGCACCAGTTCTGAGGACGTACTCAGTACTCAATGCCAAAGAATTAACCCAATGTCCATGGCCCTATATTTAATATAACAACTGAAAAATGTAAGCAACATAATGCAACAAAGTCTGGGGGTGCTGAGAACGACTCTCCACTATAACAAAATATGATAAATACCTTGCCTCACAGATAAAAAAAAAAATATTAAATAAACTTTCACACAAAAGTAATGCTATACATCAAAATCTTTTAGCACAAGCTTTTGTGAGGAAAAACTATTTGATTTTTTTAGACTAAAAAAGCAACTAGGTGCCTCACTATAAGGAACTCGAATTAAATATGTGATTTTCTCTTACAAAATAATTTTAGACATGGATTTATCAATTGACAACATAAAAGGCAGTTACAGAATGCTTCGCAAAGATTTACATCAAACATATAAAATGAGAGGGGTTGAAGGCTTGGAGAATACCTTTAATTCGCGTATTAACTTCCCTTGTGTAGTTTCCCACATTTTAATAGTACAGTCCTGAGATCTGAAAATATGAAGTAAAAAGTATAGTTTAATAGCATATTGTGCATTATGAATCTTACAGCACATGTGATAAAACATTTTTGCTTCTTCATATACTCCACCATGAATAACTAAAAACTAGGCAGAGATTTCCTCATTTTGGTGTCAAGGTAAGAGTCCTACCACATGTAAAATTTTGCCAAGTTCTTAATATATTTGAGAATGTGTCTATCTACCACACATTTATATAATAAACATGATAATTACAAGTTTTACATACATATGGAATACACCATTTGTCGAGCCATTTTTAAAACTTCCACCTGAGGTCATCTACTTACTCGAATATCTCTCATTGGAAGAGATGGTCATTTTTCATGTGGGCATAACCACCACATAAGTAGAGAGGATAGGATCACATTCACCATGAAAGAACTTACAAATATATGTCAAGCTGATGAAACATATAAGATACCTAATATGGCACAACCCAATTTTTCAAGCTTCACATCAAGGTTAGGAAAGGCACTCGGATAGTTTTATTCCCAATCAAGTATATTTCTGAAAATAAGTGCTCATGAATGAACAAAAACATACCCAGTATATATGACTCCATCTCCACCCCATTTCACACAAGTTATGGCAAGTGTGTGTCCGGTAAGACATATAACACATTTCTTCAATGTAGTATCCCATATCCTTGCATCGCCATCTTTACTTGCACTAACAAAACGACGGCACGGAGCACTAAGATGCACTGGCTCCCATGAGATTCCAGTTATCCATTTTTTATGGCCCTGAAGTGTGAATTTTTGTCATTAAACTATGTGCTGTTTTTGAAGAGGTGAAACTATATGGCAAGTAGAGATGAGCGACTTCTTTTGTACAACAGAAAGGTCATATATTACAATGTTAACACAATTGATCAGTAAAGGTCATATAATATTACAATGTTAACTGGGATGTATAAAGCGGCCAGTTCTTATCTTTTTATAGTTGTCTTTTATAACTTCTATAGTTCAAATACCATTATGTAAAAATACTTAACCACCAAAACAGGAGGAGAAGTTTGAAAATATTTAATATAAGGGCATTCTAGTTTCTTTTTCTTCTGAGAGATAATACAATATGAGATTCTTAAGATATATCTTCTAATCATAATCTGCACAATAATCGAAAACTGCTGCAGACGCTTGGCATGCGGATCTATGTTGATGCGCAAATGAAACTTAAAAAGCTCTAATCATAATCTGCAGAATTGTTTATGTACTGTATATAAATTATAAGAATAGCAGATCATAATCAATATTATGGAATATCGACGATTCAGTTGTGAGCTTAATATATTGGGCATGAGGAAAGAGTCAAAATATATAGGTCCTAGATATATGTGGTACAAAATGTTCCACGTCTAGAATTCGGCTCGAGTAAGGCAAGATTTTAGCTACAGAGAAATTATTAGTTGAATGGAAATAAATAAATCTTAGCTAAAATATTGTATGTGAGCTTACAGTAAGTGGATTTCCTGATTGCTTCCCAGTCAGTGGGTCCCAGCATAGCAGTTCTCCAGTCTTGCTTCCACTAACAAGATGTTTACCATCTGGTGACCATGCAATACAAAGAACCCAATTCTTGTGTCCTGCAGAAAAGGGTAATATGCAAGTGAGTTTATTATCAGAATTAATAAGTAGAGAAAATCAATGAAAACAAGGATTCAGAATAGACAGCAATCACACTATACAATACATCCTCTGTGCCAGAGTATAGTATAATCCACTACGGTCGTCCTGCTCAGATTTTTGTTAACAAGTTAAACTAATTTGATAAGCAAACTCACATATGCAAGTATGCCTTAGCGATAATGCTATTAAAAACCCCTAGATAATAAATCTCATATCTTGCAGTTCAAGTGACTATAACCAAATTTAGTGACACAACATCATGAAGTCTGCAATCATTAAATTAACTAAAATATATGCTCAAAGAGATGTACTGCATAATATGTAAACTTTATTCCTTATAACAGAAAGCAAGCAATACAACAGAAGTAGATCCTAACCATTTAACGTGAATAATGGTGTCTGTGTGTTTAGATCCCATAATCGAACAGTTGTATCGCCTGAACCACTAGCTAGCTGGCGTCCATCAGGACTAAAGGCAACAGAAAGCACAGCCTCAGTATGGCCTGCAAATACAGAATAACAATGTCAATGAAGTGGCTGACGAGAAAAATACTGGCTCCAACATCACTTACCCAGTCAACTGAATATGTTTATATAATAAAGAGACAAAATCATGACCCGCTTAGGCGTGTAATGTAGGTGAGAAAAATAATCTAGCTTTCCTAGATAGGTTAACTAGGCGTAGAAGAGAAGGAAATTATCCAAGCTGTCAGCAAAGTGAGCAAAACCTAATGAAAAATTGATCACGTGAACATATGCCATAAATGGAGTTCTCCACCAAAGGCAGACAGATATCTTATTTACATAGCGCCTAGGAGATGAAACCAATACCAGA
This sequence comes from Penstemon barbatus, assembly GCA_003313485.2. Taxonomy (NCBI): domain Eukaryota; kingdom Viridiplantae; phylum Streptophyta; class Magnoliopsida; order Lamiales; family Plantaginaceae; genus Penstemon; species Penstemon barbatus. The sequence goes on along the minus strand of CM064881.1, from coordinate 2,027,750 downwards.
TAAATTATTCAGCTTTGATTTCTAGTTATCACCTGACCACAAAAAAATTGACATGTGTACTTAAAAAATATAAGCACCAGCGCGTGACCCCTTGCAAAGTTAGGTAGCATTTGCAGCATCCAAGTTACCTGAATTTGGCTAGAATACAAGGATTTAGCGTTGCAAGCATTAGCCTTACTGCTTTCTACTTTGTGTTCTGGCAGTTACCAAAACAGCTGGCTTCCCTCATAATAAACGCTAAGGTTTTCAAACGCTACATCTATATCAGTTACATGCAGATAAAGAATCCGCAGCTCTATCAGCCTAAGGAAGAATAGCAGCCATTTCCAAAGTAGGAAGTTACTTCATAATCAGAATGATACATAAACACAAAAATAGTTTTATAGGACTTTATTCCAATTTATTTGCTGCAGGCAATAATGGGATAAAAAGGTAATTATATAGGACTTGATTCTAGTTTGATGCAATTTATTTTGAATATAGTTCTAAAAATTCAGTGTTACTTGCATAAACGGGTTTTCTTGTTATTTTAGATTTAGGGGTAATTAAGGAAATACTTACTACACGGAAAGACCATAGCAATATTTGGCAGGCAAATCTAAAGAGAGACGAATTGCAAACAGCAAAAAGCTAGATGAAATATAAACTTTTCATACCAGCAATAGTTGAAGAACAGCGAGTCACAGGGCGTATTCGAAATACTGCTTGTGGCTGGTAAACAATATTTAGGACTTTCTCCACAGACACTGTAACAACATTGACCTAGAATCTTAGCAACATGTTCGGTATATGATGTTAGAAAGTATGGATTTGTCATGCAGATAAGATAACATAAGCTGGAATATTAACCTTTTTTCTTCTGCAGGTATAATCCAAGCTGCACCACAAGCTCATGGTCTGATACATAAAAAGCATATGGCATTTTTTCCTCCTGAAATAAAATTTCCATTTTAAACTCAATGGATTTTATTAGCGATGTACAAACAAAAATTGTTCTGCTATTTGTTCCAAGATGCTGTCATTCAACAGAAAGAGAGGAAAATAAATTGGACAGTGGGATTCTGGTTAATGTATACACCGAAATACTTTTCTGGACCAACCAAAATTTTATTGTTTTCAAATTTCTTTATCGATGAAAAAAAAAAACTTTCCAATTCTTATATCGAAGAGGGCAAGCTACTTTACCTGATTACAATTTTTAAAAATTTGCCCGATACATCAACAAAAATATTTTCACATAATACAAAATTAGACTTCTTTGCATCCAAATTAAAAAGTGATATTTCTCTATATTCAACTTGGTGAATTCTTACGTTATCTAGAAGCTTGTTAACCAGTTGCTGGAGCTCCTTAGGGCCGGCGCTCTCGGGGAGGAAAATTGGTGCTCCGAGGGCTGTACCTTCTGAGTCCGTCAACTGACATAATACGCGTTTGTTCAGCTCCCTATCTTCCTCCATCACCATTGCTGCCGCAGCTTCTACTTCCATTTCTCCTTTCTTTTTGCTAAAATGTAAGTGAAATAATATTGCAATTTAGGGTTTTCACTTATTATAAAGTTGAGATGGACCGGGTTTTAATTGGCTAGGGGTTTAAAGTTAAAAAAACTAGGGTTTAGGGGTTTTTAAAGTAAATTGGCATGTTTGTTTTGTGTTTTTGTTTTGAGTTTTGAGAAATAAAGTATATATATTTTTTTTGGATGAGTTAAGTTGTATTTGTAAAATAAAATGTGTAAGATTTTATGTCAAATCATGTTCGTTATATGACTATATAAGAGATAATTAATTAATGTCAAATCAGAGTAGGGTTTATATAGATTTTGCTTAGATATAAGAAAATTATTATTTATTTGATTTTTGAGAAAATTAAGCGGTAAAAAATTTATTTAAAAAAATACAAAATATAGTATTTATTTGGCATTTTTCAAATACGATTTTTTTTAAAAACGCCAAACAAACAAGCCCAACGGCATTTACACCGTTTATGATAATCATAATCATTAATTTAACATCATTCTTAATGTTTAATTCGCTCATCGAAAAAATTCAAGCTTGAGAAACCAAAAATATGTTTCATGAGTTATCACACCCTTAAATATACATGAAAGGGGTATGATTTAATATGTTTTTATTTGTGTACCAGTTTACATGTAGTATATTTGTATGTAGCAATTTACTTTACGTGTTATGTTTGTTATATGAACCTATTTATCCGTCATACTAAGATAGGGTTTTGCAAGTTAAATCCACGTGATATGTCTAATGAGCAATTTATCTTTATGCGATATAAAAATAGGTAATTTACCTTCATGTGAAATGAAATAATGAACAATTTACCTCTTTGTGATATGAAATAATTAGCAATTTACCTCATTGCTAGTGGAGATGTTACACATACACTCTATAATGCGATCGAGACTCCATTTTCATGTAAAAAATGACTGATTTACCTCCTTGCTAGTGGAGTTTTTGCACACATACACTCTATAATGCGATTGAGACTTCATTTTCATGTAAAAAAAATGACCAATTTAGCCTTACAATTGACAACATATTCACCTCACTTTAGCCCATGTGATATGCATAAATGGGCACTTTAGCTCCCTATGATATTGCATAATGAACATTTTACTCCATTGTAAAATTATAAAAATCAAGAGGGAGACAGTGTGTTTCTTCTACAAAAATACAGGGAGGTATTTGCCATTTTATTTGCCCTATTTAGAATAACGCGTAGGGTTAATTTGCTTTCACTCTATTATTTATACTCCCTCCAATTTTCAAAGTAATTGACATATTTGGCATTTTCACACATATTATACAATTCAATAATTAGTCACTTTTCTTAGATAAAATGTAAAATATTACAATTATAATGATTGCTTTAATTAATGATATTGATATTTGTGCACTCTACTTTATTGTGTAAATCTAGAAGTAAGAAAGGGTAAAATTGAAAAAAGATGCATTGAGAAACCAAATGTGGCAAATAATTTGAAACATACAAATTTTGCAAATGTGCCAATTACTCCCTCCGTTCCACAATATCTGTCGTTTATAGTGTTGCATGGGTATTACGGATTCAAATAAATAACATAAATTTTTGGTAAAAAAATAAAGATATACCTAAAATCCCCTAAATTAATATTGCATTGAAATAAATAAGATAGAGTATGTGATGTAATTAATAAGAGCTAAATTGATAAATGAGTAATTAATATTGCATTGAAACCCTAAAGCGACATATATTTTGGAACAATTTTCTTTTTGTAAAATGACAAATATTGTGGATTGGAATAATTTGGAAGTAATTTGAAATGGAGGGAGTACATGAAACATGGGGAGGTATATTTGTTTCTTTTAAACAAATTGGACCCGGCGTTGAAATATAGGTGCTCTGATTGGCAGAAGACCAAATACTCAATTAAAACTTTCATATGAATGTATCTATTTTCGTGTGACTTTTCACAAAAATGTATCAATATACCCCTCAACAAGCTTGAAATATATCAAGTATTTTGGACGAAAAGTAAGTATAAAATGTTAAATCAATATTTTTATGAAGTTTGAGATGTAACATTGTATCGTGTAACAACTATAATTAATTATAACAAGTATGATAAGATTTTTAAATATTATAAACAGTACGGAAAAGGGTGGCAACTAAGATAAATAGCATAAGAAAAGCTGTCAAAGCAACCAATATTATCACGGTAGTTTGGTAAATGAATATACTGAATAACACTTCTCCTGGTGAAATTGTGATTATAGAACTGCAGATGTAGCTTCAGCCTGATGCTCCTTTCAACTTCTCTTCATAGCTTGAAAATTGAAAGACCCGATGAATTACTTTGTCGTGACTGATACTGAGTAACAAAATCCATAAAAGAAACATCTCTGTACAGGGGAGGATTATTTTCCGATAGAAGTTGTTTTATAGGTCCATATGGCTCGAGCATTTTGCCAGGGCTAGGATAAAAGAAACAAGCAGCCGATATACGAGTACCCGTAGGCCTAGCCAATACTCTATGCTCCACACTCTTGAATTTGTCATTTGTAATAAGCTATGCAACAAAATCAAGCCAAAAATTCAAGTAAAACACAACACAAAAGCAAATAGTATAATTTCCACAACACTTGACCTTAGCATTCTTGGTCCCGTGATTGACAAATTGCATTATGGTCCTATGGCCCCGTTTCACTAAAATTGAGACAGTCATATGCGACCAAAAGTGCAATATTAATTATTCTCAAGGAAACAAAAGTGAAAAATTGGACGACAAAGAGGGTCCTGTGGGATAAAAAGAGCAAAAATGGAATGGAAAATGGGGCAATAGAAAAAACTTGAACCAAAAGTGCACTTTTGTAAAGTGCTGGACCAAAAGTGATGAGGGTCCAATCCTGTAGGACTAAAAATGCAATTTTTACCAAAAGATAATTAATTGAAATGTACTAGCTAGCTATAACAGTGTTAGTTTAGTATGTTCATCTTACCTGTAGAAAATCTCCCATGTTGGCTATTAAAGCTCCTTGAATTGGAGGCACATCAACCCAGTTTCCATTGTGATGAATTTGTAGGCCACCAGTGTTATCTTGGACTAAAATGGTAAGAATTGTGGGATCGGAGTGCTTGCCTGTGCCAAAGGTTTTATCTGGCTCAGGGCAGGCTGGATAATAGAGGCATGTCAAATATTCACTTTTCATACATTGCATCTGCTCCAAGAAATCTTGGCTCAGCCCTAAAGCCTCTGAGAGTAATTCAGAAAGAGTATGCCTCAGATTGATCATGTATTTCACATACTCCGTGATTTCTTTCCTGCAAGTCATTAGATAGGATCATACTAGGTTATGTCTGGGGCTGTCAATGGCGGAACCTAATCCGGATCTGATTTAATTGACTAGGATCTTTAAACGCTTTTAATGGGTCTAATCCAATTAAAATATGGATAATTCAAAATACACAAAGTGAATATGAATATAAGTTGAACTTATCTGTTGAAAATTTGAAACAAAAAATAGTCAAACGAATTATACATATACATAACATTTTATTATTCATTAAGAAAGAATAATTATCACTGTTGCATTGACAATCCAGCAAAATATGAGTTCATGTTTTCATTCTAGATTTCAATTGTTACCTAACAACATGAATCTGATATCACATCAGCATCCGACTCTTTAACTTCTTTAAGTGGCTATTAATGGTCAACTTTGTATACTAGCAATTAACATAAATTATCAAATACATGACAGAAAACATCAACTTACCTGCAAACTGAAGGAATGGCTTCAGGGTCAACAATATCATCTGGGAAACTACAAGAAAATGCATCCCTCCAACTTGCAACATCCGATTTTCCAAAATTTCCATTTATAGTGTATAACCTCACTGCTCGTCTAGAATCCGATGAATAAAGTTCCATCTTTGCTTCCTTTGGTTGTTCATGGAACCTTCGAGTACTTTCCAATATCTCGTTCATTACAGTGTGAGGTACTCCATGATTAACCATTTGAAAAAATCCCCAATTTTCTGATGCTTTACGAATCTCATCAATGATCTCCAGCCGTCGACTGCCACCTCTTTCAATTCCTTGAAAATCAATCACTGGGATCTGAACTTGAAGTCTGCCATTGTTAGTGGTCTTGTTTGGCGAACTTCCTGATGGACTAATGAAGAATTTGGGGACTTTTGTAATTCCAGAATCTACAAGTCCTTTGACACCGGCTTTAGTTTTCTCAAATTCTTCTACTTCTTTCTCCCAGTCATAATCAAGTTCATATGTCCCCATGTTATCTTGCTGTAATGCTTTTTTCCCCCCCACTGTTTAATAAGAAGTATTGATTTGCCAAACAAGATACATAGCTATTCAAGTATAAAGAAGTTTTGGGTTAATTAATTAAACAAACATGTGGGGAGCATGGTTAAAATAATTTCATATAGTGCAGTTATTGATCAGTGACAGCTTTCTAGTTGACTATGCTGATTATTATAATCTCAAATACTGCTATACTTGATCAGTGACAGCTTTCTAGTTGACTATGTTGAGGCATGACAGTGACAGCTTTCTATTTAAAAAATGTACTCTGTTTTTCTATATTTAATTAAAAAAGCGGCAGCAGACACATGTTCGACTTTGGAATGAACAGCAAAGCTCATTTCATCTAGATTCATGATGAGTAAATCCAACCAGATAAACATCATTTATTGTCAGACATCAGTAAGATAACTATGAACATATAAACACAATGTAGCCTAACCCCTCTTTCTAATACTATAAATTGCAGGCAAAATTCAAGAGGGATGAACTAAGTACAGCATAAAGTGGAAACAACATTCACCAAGATTCTTAGCAAGATGTTTATGTTTGGTATATGATGTTAGAAAGCATGGATTTGATAGACAGTTAAGATAGCATTAGCTGGAATTCTAACCTTTATTCTTCTGCAGGTATAATCCAAGCTACACCACAAGCTCATGATTGGATACATTAAAAGCATAAAGCAAATTTTCCTCCTGAAAAAAGTCATAATTCCATTTTTAACTTTCAACTTAGCAACTATTACTAATGTAACAACGCATGCTAAAAATATCAAATACTCCTACAACATTGCATTTATTTTGCAGCCAAAATGCACTAAAGGTATTATGAAATGTGAAAGTAATCATTTTGTCATTATTACTAGTAATGTAATGTTATTAACACTACTAATATTAGTATACTACTACTATTACAAGTTTACAACAACAACTACCACTACAACTAAATTTACTACTCTATTATTCATGGTGAAATGATAATATTGACAATCTTTAAGGACAAAAATGAGATACTATTTTTTCAAAAACCACTAGGTTTATGTTTTTGATAATATACAAGCACATAGGGTAAGTAAATTGGGGAATTGAGATTTTGATTTATGGGTATGAATGGTTTCGTCCGGTCAAAAACCATACATCAAAATATTTTTTGGACCAACTAAAATTTTATGGTCATGAAAATGAGTTTTTATTTTCTATAGAAATTAAGCTTTCTCATTCTCATAGAAGCTATTGAAATTACCTAACCACAATTTCGTAAAATTGCTCAAAACATCAACTAAAATCTGTTCCGAGAAAACAAATTCGCATATATCCAAAACAAAACTATCATTTATTTTAAATTTAAGATGGTGAATGCTTACACTGTCGAGAAGCTTATTATCAGTTGCTTAGGGCCAGCACTTTCGGGGAGGAAAATTGGTGCTCCAAGAGTTGTACCTTCTGAATCCGTCAAATGAAAGATCACACGTTTATTCACCTTCCTCTCTTCCTCCATCACCGTTGCTGCCGATGCTTCTACTTCCAATTTATTTGCCTCATTGAAAGTGTGAGATCTTTAAATATAATTCTTTAATTTTAATAATAAATAGATAATATATTATACAATATACTAATATTTCAACCATTTAAAATATTATATATGTAAAAATTTCGACATAAAAAAATATTTCAAATATTCAAAAAGTTTATTCGGCCTCGGAAATGTTATAATGTGATCAATTTTTCGTAGGGTATTGAATAGTTATAGGTAAAAGATTAGCGTGGAACAAGGTAATCATAAACCTCGACCAATGTACTTAGCAGCTCGAATTATTTGTTGACCTGAATTCAAGAACTCAGTTAACATACCGGAATATCTGGAAATAAATTTATACTCGTTTCTTTCTCTTTTTTGAGACAAGTTATGAAGATAGAATATTCTATTGTATTTTTTTTTTTGGGTTGAAAGATTACTAAACATAAATGATTAGGGTTCTAGATCTAACAGTTTTTCTGCCCAGTCTATTAGTTTTGACTTGAATACTATAGTTTGAAGTAATTTTTATTGGGCAAAATTGTAAAAAAGTTTCAAACTAATTAGTGATTTTGAATTTTCGTCCTAAATTATATCACCTTGCTGAATTTCGTACCGTAATTTAATATTTTTTTGGAATATCATCCCATCGTTAATTATGAGACAAAAATTGCGCATTTGTCCGTTAAATTGCCACATGGTTCCTTACGTGTTATGACATATCAACAAGATTGAATCGTCATTTTCATTAAATTAGAAATTTAATATTGGACTAAATTCATACAAAATGGTAAATTACTAGATGCAATTCGGCGAGTTAATTTAGTTTATGAAAAATCAAAATTAGTAATTTGTTTGAGACAATATTTCAAAAGAATATTTAATTACGAGACGAAATTCGGTGAGTTATATAGTTTGGAACGAAATTCAAAATTACTAATTAATTTGGGACGTTTTCTGTAATTTTGCCTTGATAAAAAAATTAATTATTTTTCTTTTTTGGATAAGCAGTAAATTTTTTGATTGGTTATTTGGTTATCGCATAATAAAATTTATATCTTGCATGAAAATTAGTAAATTATCTCATGGATCCCTGTATTGGGCTGCTTAATTGGCTAACGCAGTAAACAGTAAACTGTTTCAAAACAAAATTATTAGCGATGTCATTGTCAACTTTATGCCCAAGCCCAACTTTACAAATAATGGGCCATAATGATAAGAAGCCTATTATTACTGAACTGTACTCCATAGCCCAAAATTCTCTATTTCATGGGCCACTAAATCACTTCTTCCATATACGCCCACGAACACAAGAATAAACAGATCAAGACATAAGTTACATAACACTTAGAGCCCACAAGTGCAAGCGGTGAACTGAAGAAGACTTAATGCCCTTAACCATGACTATAAACAAATATCACATTTCATAATAATTGACACATGTGTTGTTGTCAAACGGGATTAAAAAAATCATCAATACATAATTTATGATGGTAAAATGTCTCAAATATCCTATATAATTATGACTATCTTTTAATTTTTGTTAGTGAGTGGTGACCATTGAGTTTTTCAACTTAAATGTGAGAAAATGACAATATTGTCAATTAATTTAAAATAATTGTTTTTGACAAATATGTCAATTAATATGTAACGAAGGGAATATAAGTTTTTTCTTTTTCTTTTCATTTGACGTGTACAATACAATACAAATAGGAGGAGTAGTTCAATATGTTTGTTTGGGCTTATTAGAAAAGTGTTTGATGTACATAACTAACAATTTATTATCATTTGAAACTATGTATATAAATAGGAGTTTATTAGAAGGCTAACTTATTTTTCTTTTTGTTTTCCTAGAGCTAGGGCTAGAGCTAGGCTAGAGGGCTAATTATTATTAATTAATGTAATGATATGGATAAGCCACTAGTAATGTCTACCTTAATGAAAGATGGTAGGTAATTATTGGCTACATATTACCGGCCTTAGGCTTTACAGTATCCAAGAAAAAAGTACTTTTTGGGACAATGCCATTTTCAGAAAGCAAGGTCTTAGGAGCTTTTGTAAGATTTATACACAAATTACACTTAATAGGAGTAACTAAATTAAATACTACTCCAGTTGAACCTTAAGGGAGCTAGGAACAGTCCTACAGCATATATGTACATGTAGGAATTAGCTAGTCCCAACTTTTCAAATAACATATTAGTTAATTCATTTGATTATCTACTATATATATATATATTCATCAAATTCTCCATCTCTTCGATCTGGCCAAATGACTATATTAATTAATTAACTAACTCCGTTTATATATATATAATTATTATATTTATATACTATATAATTCACACGAGTGAGAGCATTCTAAAGACAGGTTGGGCCATAATAAAGGGTAAAGATCGATAATAGTATTAGACAGTAGTACTTTAATTAGCTCATTAATTATCAAGGAACAAAGAAGAAAGAAATGCATTTATTTAAATTTCTTTTCCCAAGTCAACAAATGTTTAGTCTACTTAAAACTAAAGTTCAATTCTCAAAGGACAGACACCAGAATCTAGTACAACCAATTGTAACCGTGTCCCTTGAGATGATTATCTGCATCTTTATGATTAAGCCTTGGGGAGGGTACATCAAAATTATAACTTGATGGAAGAATAATAAAAATACCTAAATGGCAGGCCATAGGCTAGGCTAGGCTAGGCTAGGCCCGACCCAATACTACCAAACCCCACGCTAAAAAAATTATATATGTTGTGGTGGTTTAAGTTAAAATAAGAGTTGATTATATAAATTTTAAATTGGTCCAGGAAATGACGAGTCGAATAATAAACAAAGCAATGACGACAAAAGATAAAATAGCGTTATAACATACAAAGACCGATCACATTATATTTCAATTTTAGCTAACTTATCATCAACTTAACCTGAGAACCAACTAACCTGCCAACTTATCCAAGTTTAACCTATTCCAGTATGCTCAAACTCACACCCTTATTAAATTTTATACTTTTGAGTTAGCTCTGTTCGCTATTTAAATACGTTATATTTCTCTTTTCACTTAAATATTGATAAGAAACTCAAGAAGGAAAAATGAAAAGAAAATATCATGAGCTACTTGTGTTAATTTGATTGACATATATAATCATAGACATCCATGGCTTTGATTGACAATAAGATCCTGCATTTTCTAGAATTAAGTTTTGCTCGACTTTGGCACTAATTAAAACTTTGATCCATACTAGAAATAATTGCAGAAAGATATTTGATAATGAGGATAGATCTTAACGAATTTAGTATTAAAAGTAATATATAGTTGATTGTCACTGAATTACATATAATATTATGTACAAAAGAGTCGTTTCTACTATGAATCAACTTATATATATATGACCTCCACATTTTGCAATATCTTACAACGTCCAGGATATTGATTAAAAAATACAAAAAAATTCAGTTCACATCCAACTCAATCAAATTCATTTAATCATAGCACTAGACAAATATATCCATATATATACGATTTCATTTAGAGTGATCATCTTATATAGTAAGAATTATTATAAGTTGCATATTTGGATCAAAATATTTTCCCGTCAATATAATTAGCAGTCTTAATTAATCTCTCCTGATAAATAATATAATTTGGTCAAAGAGAAATTAATATTCAGTCCAAGAATTGTTTGTTGCTGAGCTAATCTCTAATTGTCTCACTATATATATATATACTATATATAGTCCATAATTTCGAAGATCTAATAACTGTCCAAAATCTAGTCTTTCTATCTCTATATATATATTGACTAACAAAAGAACAAAAACATCCCTCTCGCAATATATATATATACATCTCTTATATAAAATGTCCCTAGCTATCGAGTTTAATAAATACTAATATTAATTAGTTTCATTTCAATGAATCCCTAAATTGTGGTTTGGACTTGGAAGATTTGCCTCCTCTTCAAACTACACCCAAGTATAATTAAAACATTAATTATTTTTTGTAAAGTGCTGTATTTTCATTAATTCTTGAAAATGAAGTTCTCTAATTTTGTCTGTAAATCATCAAGCAATGCAACGGCGTTTTCTCCCCCACACTCATGTCGTCCCCATCGAAAAATGTTAATTGGTTCAAAGTCTAAGTACCCATTGTTCACGAGCTGTACATCAGTACAGTACATGACGTATATATATTGTATTATTATTATTATTATTATTATTATTATTATTATATTGCACAATGAGACTTCTAGAAGAAAAGTAATTTCTAGAAGAATTAAAATTAGGCCGTATTTTAAAATTCTTGCTTGAGCAATAATTAGATGTATACCTTTATGCGTATTATAGTTAGATCATCATTAATTAAACGTGAAACAATTTATCCTCCTTTCTCTGTTCACATATTTATCCTCCTTTCTCTGTCATTTAATTATGCGAATCAATTAAAATTTAATGTGCCTATTTTTATATATATGACATGACAGGGGGTTAAATTGAAAATTAAATTATCACTTTGTGCAAATGATCAGTTACTTATGCTTTTTACAACTAATTAATAATTGAGTATAGTCAACATTATCAAGTTAAGAGTAGATTCTTTTGTTAAAAATGAGAAAATTTATATTCCTTAGAATGTATATAAAAGAAAAAAGAAAAGATAGTGAGTTTAAAAATTAAATATAATAATTTTAAGAAACCTTGGATACATTGCAATCATTCACAATTCCACACACGTGCACCGGACCCACGTGCAAACCCTTTGTCTGCTTGACTAGTCCTTGTATAGCCAATGTGGCCATATGTCCGCATCACTCTCCAACATCAATCGTCCTCCATTTTATTTCAACCAAACATGACCTTTCTTTCACTCTTCCAAAATAAAAATTAAATCATTAAACTTGTTTCATTGTTTTTATATATATTAAAGTAAATAGAAAAAATAAATTCTTTGTCGACCATGTATGGAGTTTGACGCATAGATTCTATAAATTTGGACATTTCTACAACACAATGAATAATGAATTTGTAGGATCGGAGCAATATGATAGTTTTCTTAAAATTGAATTGAAGAATTCAATCAATTCCAGTTGTATTAATTATATTTGGTTTGAACTTTATTTTGATTTTTGTTTCTTGAAGTTAAGTTGATTGTGACGTTTTGTACCCCACAATATTTTGATACATTGTTCTAAAAAACGCATGAGGACAATTATGGCACCAAATATTGTTTAATGCATGCATCTATATATCTATGTTTTTATATCATCACCACCAAATTAAATACATATAGAAGTACACTTATTCAATCGCACTGGACGGTAACTCTCTTGGTTGACTTGACCCCGTAGATAGGGAAATTAATTTTCTCACATTCAATTTTACGGATTCAAATATTTGGATCATTCGCTACACAATTAGTTACTTTTACACAAAAGTTGATTAGACACCCGATACGAAAATAAAAATAAAAGAAAGCAAGCTAGATGCTTTATTCAAATTTCAAATCAAGGTAATGATTTTTAGGGTATCCTTAGAAGTTATACCTTTTACCTTATAAGTATAATCTATAGGAGCTAGTAAACTGGTTCATATATATTAATAACACAGGTATAAGCTGCTTCATTTTTTTTTAGGTTATTATTGAGACTAAATGTCCCACGTTGGTTGAAAATAATAATTAAGTCCAAATTTTAAGGTTTTGAACAATCCTCATCTTACAAGCTAGCTTTTGAGGTTGAGTTAGGTCAAAACTAAGTAAATGGACTTAGTCCAATTCATGTGGTGAATTATAATAGTTATCAAATAATTAGTCGAAGTATATATATAGTATATGAATGATGTACTTTTTGTCAAAATTATATATTTAATGTTTAAAATATATCAAGGATACAATATAAGTCTTTTTTATTCTTTTTAAGAGCATAAGGAGATAAATTGCACTTTTTTTAAAATTATATGAGAGTAAATTAACCATTATAAATATAACATGATGTAAGTTGCCATTCACTCCTTTTACTCCTATTCAAAATTGAATTAGGCTGAAATTATCAAATATAACTGGACCAGAACTTGTTGTCTTAAATTTACAGACACTACAAAAAAATTAAATTTTAGTGACAATTTTATGTGACAATGTTGAAGTTGTCACTTCTTACATATATTAAGTGACAAAACCTCAAATATTGTCACTAATAAAATGGTTTTCGTAAACATACTAGTGACAAGAATTTGTAAAAAAATTATCACTATTGACATTTAACGATATCCCAAAAGTGACAACAAAAAAGTTGTCACTAAACCATAGTGACAATATTTATTGACACTATGTTGTCACTAAAAGGGTGTCGCTAATTATCAATAGTGACAACTTAAGCTACCATATATTTGTCATTAATAGCTATTAATTATGTGACAACTCAAAAATTTATTTTGTCACTATTACACTTGTCACCGTTATAATTATGATAAAATTAATATTTTTATCACTAAATCAATACAAATAGTGAAAATTTCCACATTATCACTTATTTTTTTGTCACTTAAGCTCAATTTTCTTGTAGTGAGCTAACTTCCACTGAACCCCTCCAATTTTCTTTTTGTAATAAAAATAAATAAAATTGCATTTAGTCCTTTTATTTTTGCTCTTATTTCTTTTTTGGACCAAAATGAAACTATTTTTCTCAAAATTCTATTTCACATAAGATAATGATTTAAAAAAAACATGAAATCCTGCCATAAATAGTGCGAGTTTGAATAAAGATATCCAACATCTGTAAGATTTATAATGAGTTCAAATTTATTTATTTATTTTTTTTTTTTTTATAATGAGTTCAAATTTATTGACTTATTTTTTACGTACGTTATTAATTGAGAATCTTAAAACACTTAAATTGGAACCCACAAATTAGCAGCAATATTTGAAAATGTGGGCTTAAAACAAAATTTTCACAGATTTCAAAAAGATAGGAATCTTCGTAGTTCTATGCACCATCTATTGAAGATTAACATCAATTAATGAGGAAGTTTAAAAAAGAAGAGAGACGGTACTATATATTTATTATGAGTTTCTTTTTTTCTATGGATTGGATAAGTTGAAGTCTACCTGAAGATGATTTCAAGATATATTTATATAGCAAGTGAAGAATCTTTGTTTGTATGCTATATATAAAAGAATAAAGGCAAATATTATTTATTAAAAAAAAAAGAATATATAAAGGTGAATATTTGCATAGTAACTCAAAACCAACTTGACTATATATACTTACTCGATCGATCAATTAGTACAGTTGCAACTATTTTGTATGATAATTAGGGCGAGGTCAATTATTTTGAAATGATATAATTTGAAGAAATGGTAATTAGTTGTAAATGATCACCAGTTTAATTTGTACAAGATGTATATAATGGTCTCAAAAAGGTTAAACAAGAAAAACGACTTCACCTGGAACATGTATAGAAGTTCGAATCCTTAAATTATATAGTATTATATTAATCATACAAATTCAGAATATTTTCGTTGAAACTTATCTTATATACAGGTGGATACTGTACGGAACTAGAACATGCTTCACACCTAATCGTGAAAAAATAATGGATTATAAGGTTGTTTTGGTAAATCATTATTTCTGAGATCATAAAAAAAAAAATAGTAACAGATATATAATGTTATGTATCTCAATTCTACGGGAAAAAAAAAATATATAAAACAATTTAAATAATACCTCAGCAGAAATTAACTAGTGTATCGCCATTGGAATTAATCAGTACAATTAGTGCATGTACATGATTGAACGTCCAATCTTTAAAACTTAAATGTTTCTTTTTACTGGTTAAATTTTGGAGTATATGAAGTTGGACGGATTAATGATGAATTTATTATTAATCCCCTGTCTAGCTTTTTCTTTTGTCAGAGTTTTATGCTTCCAGAACTGAATGGTGCTTGGTCATTTGTTAATTGGCCATGTTATGCGGTACGATCGATAAAGATGTCATAATTTTTTTATGGTGAATATTTCATTACATTAAATTATATTTATTACATTGTTATTAAAGTAAAATTATCACAAATGATATCAGCTAATAAGATTGATGTCACTACTTATGTTGACTGATAATTTTACCCCATAATATTTTAGGTTATCAAAAAAGTCTCACATCTTCAAATTTGATGACGATTTTAGTCCACGTTTTTGCCAAATTTTAAAATTGACTCGAATAAGACCACGCGCGGAACAATTTGAATATTTTACTTATTTTATTTAAATAACTAATGTGATTTATAAATAATAATTTAACATAAATATCACCAAAATTAAGAAAATATATTATTTTTAAATATAGGATTTATATAATGGTATTAATATATTTAATATTTATTATAATAATAAATTATATAATTAAAAACTATTTAATATTTATTAAAATAATAAATAATTATAATTTTAAAAAAAATTCCCAACCCCACCACCCCCTTCCCTCCCCCTATAGGCGGCATGTAAATTGGGGGGTGGGTGAGTTGGGAATTTTTTTCAAAATTATATTTATTTATTATTTATTAGTTTAATAAATATTGAATAGAGTAATGCTATTATATTAATGTTATATTTAAAAAGAACATCTTTTCTTAATTTTGGTGATATTTATGTTAAATTATTATTTAATTTATTAAAATTATTTATAAATCAAAGTAGTTGTATAAAATAAATAAAATATTCAAATTGGTCCGCACGTGTTCTTATTCGAGTCAATTTTGATATTTGGCAATAATGTGGACTAAAATCGTCACTAAATTTGAAGATGTGGGGCTTTTTTGGTAACCTGAAATTTGATGGGGTAAAATTATCAGTCAACATAAATAATGGCATCAACTTTCTAATTAGACTTAACTGCCACGTCATCACTTAATGACAATTTTTAACAGATGTACCAAATGTGTCACAATTTATTAAAGCTGTGTTGGACCCATAAAATTTAGTACCAAAATTAAAAATTGACTTATAGTTCTATACAAAAAATACAGTTCTCTCAATACTTGAGGTAAATTTTAGTGCCACTTGATTTTATATTGTGTATCACTTCATTCAAATAAATGAGTTGTTTTCTAATTATAACATGTACACTATATTACATATGGTTAAAACTAAAAGAACAAAATCAGTTAACTAATTATGCAGATTGAAATATTGCACCACATGAACAGGACTTGTCTTATCACCGGTAGTATAAACATGCTCAACAAAACTCGAAGCAAAAGTTCCTTTATGGAAGCCAAAAAAGGCTAATTAATAATCAAAGAGTGGGAATTATATTATTAAATATTGCAAGGTGTATTTGAAAGTTGGAACAGGGATTAAATAGATAAATCCCTAATTAAATATATTCTTCAATTGGTGCTTTTAAAATTAATGATTAATTAATAAGTTCAAACATCCCTCTTACATTATTGTCCCAAAGGTCAATTATTTTAAGAATCCCAATTAGTAAACATGACATCTTGTCTGTACAAAGATTATTTCTTTCTCGTTTGAAGTGGCAAACAAACCATATGGGAAAGGTGAACTAATGGCTGCCAGGAGAGAAATGCCATGCACGAATGTGAAAAATTTAATATTAATCATACATATGAAACTTATTTAATTCCCTAGTCTTTTTGGCATGTTATAGGTTATTTAGCTAGCCTTGTCATTGATCTACCCTAAACCTTTCATTTCCAACTCCCAAATATTATTGAGTAATATTTTAGAGGTTACCTAATATTTACTCGTGAGAAATTAGGCCAGATTTTATAGGGGGGTTTTGCCAGCTACACCTAAAAAGAAAATATCAGTGTATAAATTAACTCATTACTGTATCATATAAGAAAAAGGCAGATTCTAGAACAAGTTATAACACCCTTCTATTGGAGAAATTATATAGTGCAATCACTGCACAATGTCATTAAAAATATGTTGTGCATCAACCCAATTGAATTTATACATATGGACTATGAATCCACGTCAATCACGTTTTTACCCATTTTCCTAACATTTAGATCTTGAAAATTGCCTTCATACATGGACTGGAACATGGCTGATATATATGGAGTGATGACCACATGTATAAATATAATTGGACTACTACTCTATGTGTTATTGATGACGTAATGCATCGGTTGCACTACATAATTTCTCCATATCTTGATAATATCTTATAATATCTAAGTATATATACACTCCAAACTAATATACTCCGTATTAAATATTTTCGAAGTACCCAAGTACCCTTAGCCCTTAACATTGATCTAATTATTTTACTCTTATTTTGATAGTATCTGATAATATCTAAGTATAAATTCCAAAATAATATATTAAGTATTTTTCGAAGTACCTTAGTCCTTACTATTGATCTAATTATTTTACGGCAAAATTGCAGAAAATATTTCAAATTAATCAGTGATTTTGGATTTTCGTCCCAAGATATATCACTTAGCCAAATTCTTCCCTTAATTTTATATTCTTTTTGGAATATCGTCTTACTTGCCACATGACTGCTTACGTGTCAAGACGTGATAAATTTTAGCTTTAACAATTATACAAGATTGCAGAATTCGTCCCAAACTAATTACAAATTTTGGTTTTTCGTCCCAAACTATATTAATTCGCCGAATTTCGTCTCACAATTTGTCATTTTGCATGAATTAGTCCATTATTAAATTTCTAATTTAATGGAAAGGAGGATTCATCTTTTCCCTTTTTAAGGGACTAATGGTAATTTATTCCCTGTGATATTTATAATGTTCAATTTACCCCCTATAATTTGAAAAGGAACAATTTACCCTTTGTGAAAATCTTAAAAAAGTATTGTATCCCCTAGAACCGGAGAATGTAACTCAATTGCATAGATTGAGGGTGAGCATGCAAAGTGTTTTATAACATAGGGGGTAAATTGCTACATTTATTATAACACAGGGGGATAAAAAATTATCACATTTATCACAACACAGGGGGTTAACTGCCACATTATCATAACACAGGGAGATAAATTGAACATTATGAATGTCACATAGAAGTAAATTGCCATTAACTTTTTTTTAAGAGATTTTTGAAATTCCCGTGCTCTTTTGAGAAAAAAAGTCCTATCTCAAAATTTGTTTTTGGTATTAGTAAATATAAATATTTATAATTAGTTTGGAACGAATTCTTTTTCCCATGTTATTTCAATTACGGGACGGAAGTCGGTATGTTGATATAGTTTGGAACGAAAAGTCAAAATTTGTAATTAGTTTGGGACGCAATCTTATATAATTGTTTATGCTAAAATTTACCACGTCATGACACGTAAGCATCCATATGGCAAGTGAGATGATATTCCAAAAGAATATATTTCTTACGGGACGAATTTGGCTAAATTATATAGCTTGAGACAAAAATCTAAAATCACTAATTAATTTGAGACGTTTTTTTGCAATTTTGCCGTTATTACATTAATGTTGTTTGACCTTTGTGCTTTTGAACTCTCATTCGTTAGGAAATTAATGTTGTCATATGCAACTCGATCATCGATTATCGTCAATAATTTTTGGAGATAATGATGAAGTTTAAGTTGAAATTTGATTAATCATTAATCATATTGAATTGGTCATTCAATCAAAGCTCTACGAGTAGAAATCATGAGGCTCGACAAGTTTTGCAATACCTTTCTCCAGTGAAAAGAGAGGTTTTGCATTTCGGGATATGTAATTAATTGTTTGTGCATGATGGATAAAAAAAAGTTTTGCATGTTAATTTACAAAGAATATATTAATTCAAAAAATATTTAAAAGAAAATATAAAAATAGGAAATATATAAATCAGAGGAGGGGGGATGAAATTTAGTTGTGGTGTCATTATTAGGGTTTGAGAGAGTGGGTCCAAATTAAATTGCACATTTGGGCAAGGTCTACATGCTGGTGCCCCGTGAGACAAAAGAAAGTGATTGAAAGTGATTAATGTTAATAATAATAAGATTAATTTATGATAGTATTACGCTTATTGCTCGACAAGCTGTGACCTCTAATACATAAGCAAAACATGGAATAAAAAGAAAACCTTACTTTAAAATTCAAATCTCCATTTAATTGTGCATTCCCCAGTCATGTAGTACTATTCCCGGCGGTGTCACTTTCTTTTGTTTCATTCTGTTTTGGAATATGCCCCCCCTGTTTTTTACTTTCTTTTTATTTTCCATCAAATTAAACTCATGTACTCATAATTAAACTGCCATGGGTAATCTCTCTAAATTAAATCTCTAGTGTAGGTACTAATTTTCCCTAAATTATATATATTAATGCATATTATTTAGAAAATATTTAATAAAATGACAAATCCAACAACGTATAACCACAGGATATCTCACAAGAAATGGCTCCATACATTATATTCCATCCGTCCCATTCATGTTTAACTTACGCTTATTTATATTTTTGGGAATGTAACGTAACGTAATAAAATAAAACTATATTTCCTTGAAAAAAATAAATATATCAAAATGCTATACTTAGAACTCAAGTTACTGAAACTGGTCTAAAAAAAAAAAAGAACTCAAGTTACTGAAACACCATACTGAGGAGAATCTATATTTTTTACACTCTTCGATCTGAACTGCATATACACAGTCTATTAGACACAAAAAAAAAAAAAAAAAAAAAAAAAAACACTTTATGCGAAATTAAAAAGTAGAAAAAAATATGTATCAATAGATTAGTGAACTATACTTCTTGGGTATACCTAACCAATTAATTAAACAATAAATGGTCAGTGTGGAAAGGAAGATAATTGCCTTTAGATTCAATTATTTCCTTGAAAACGATGAAGCACAGAAACTACTATAAGTTAAAATCTCGAAGTCCTAGGGTTTAGAGCTTGTCTTAATTAATTTGTTACTTATTGAATCATTGGGAGAGAATTAGCATTAATTGGTGTATGTGATTAATTGAAAAGAAGGCATAGAAACTGCAAATGTCACAAAACAACAGAGCCCTAGCCTATACATTTAAAAAGTTAAGGGTGTGTGGATGGTTTTTGGCCTGGTCTCGCGGGTCTCGCGAGACCGAGCCAAAACCCTTTCAAATGAGTTTTCGCCAAACCCATGAAACCATAAAAAACCTATTCAGAAACTCACACTCAAACTCTTCAAACCTATAAAACATTGATTTGACACATACCACCTACTTTTTCCCCCCAAAATCTCACTAAAAAAGACATTGATTTGACACATATCACCTACTTTTTTCCCTAAACCCCAACATCCAAACCCAATCCAAGTGGGGTTTCAACTTATTCAAACCACTAAACCCAAGAGCCAAAACCCATCCAAATGAAGTCTCAAAGGTTTTATCGAAACCACCAAAACCAAATTTTTTAAACCGAGACCAGCGAAACTGAGCCAAAACCCATCCAAATAGAACCCAAATTCCTCCTGTGTTACCAAGCCTATACATTTAAAAAGTTATTTCGTACTATCTAACTATATTCTTACGTACTTATCATATATAGAAAAAGAGGAAATTACATTTTTGTGTCAAAATTTACCCAACTTTATACATTTGGTACTAAATTTTTCTTGATACCTATAATTTAGCGGTTCTAGAATCTTGACAGATATCGACAAAGCCAAATCTGTGAAGGACCGTCAATTTATAATAAAATGTGTTTTTTCTAAGACTTGATACATAAAATATGGTATGAGAAATATAATTTTCTTTGGAAAGAATAAGTTGATTCCTCACTCCTCGACGTTAATCTGCATTTTTGTGAACATAATTAAAGAGATAATTTCACTTTTGATACCACAAGTAACCCTACTTTAAGGTTACAGTACCATAACTTTTAAAAACATATACATTTGGTACTTCTGTCAAATTTTGTAAAGAAAATTCAATTTTAGACGGAAAATTGATGAAAATTTTATAGAATTGGTCCTAAGGTTATAGCTTGTTGCCAAAATTTGCCTCACATATTTTATGACCGACAAATTTACCCTAAAATTCATAAATTTGAAGCATTTCAGTCCCAATTACAAATATAATTAATTATAATTTCTAGTTATAAATTTTATATATTATAATTATTAAATCTCTTACACTAATTAGATTTTATATATAATATATATAAACTAATATTTTATATAAAATCCAAAAAATATATGAATAAAAATATTCTTTTAAACTAATCAGATTTTACAAATAACAAATATAAATTAAATAATATTTTATATAAAATTTGAAAAATAAATATCCATTAAACTTATTAAGTTTTTTAAATTGAAAAATATTTTAAACTAATTAGATTTACATACAAATTAAATAGTATTTATTATAAAAGCTTTAAAATAATCTTTTTAATATCATATAAATACTAATAATTAAAAAACCCTAATTTAGTTTAAAAGATTTTTTTTTAAATTTTAAAAATTTAATAAGTATATTTATTTTTCAGATTAAAATATTATTTAATATATATATATATATATATATATATATATATATATATATATATATATATATATATATATATATATATATATATTGTATATAAAATCTAATTAGTTTGAAAGATTATTTTTCAAAATTAAAAAATTCCAATAAATTTTGATTTATATTTTAATAGATTTTATGTAAAATATTATTTAGTTTATAAATATTATATTTATAATTTAATTAGATTAAGAAACTTAATAATAATATATAAAATTTGTAAATATTGTGAACTTTGGGGTAAATTTATTAGCCAGAAAATATGTGGGACAAACTTTGGCAGTAATCTATAACTACATGACTATTTATACAAATTTTTCATAAACTTTCCGTCCGAAATTGAATTTTTCGATCAAAAATTGATGAAAGTACCAAATGTATATATTATTAAATTTATGGTACCGTAACCCTAAAATAGGGTTACTTGTGGTGCCAAAATAAAATCCTCTCCATAATTAAATATCATGGTTCTTATCTATGCTCTCTTCTTTATTATATATATATATATATACTAATGTACCAATCTGTTAATATGCAGAGTACCCCGTCAAATAAAAAACAAGGTGATACGCGTCGTCAATAGTATACAATTTTGTTCACGTGCGGTGCAGATAAATACTATGACTCTACTTTAAGATGAAAATATATAGAAAACTGACCTCAACTATATATATCTTGTATATTTGAAAGAAAAAAAAAAATATGCAGATACCTCCTCATGAATTCAAAAAATGCTGTATATATTATTGATAGTATTTTTATATTTAATGTTTTTTAAGGATATTTTATTATTAGTACAAAAAATAACTGTTCGAAATGTCAAGGGAGGCGACGAGCCTCTTTGTGAATGGTAAAGGATAGTGTTAATTTTAACTATTTTTTCTATGTGAAGGTAATTGCCTATTTATATAGCTAATTAATAGCATGTTGGAAATGTAAAACTTTGACAATGTTTTCTAAGAAAAGTTCCCCCCCCCCCCCCCCCCCTAAAGAATAAACTGAAATATAATATTGGAGCTAAGTTATCTAACATTTCCCAAATTGGTTTTTACTATAACCATGTATTAATAAGAAGTACGTGATGAAAGATATACAGTTGAAGAGTTAAAGAAAATAAACAATAGTTTACGGTATAATATATTCATCAACATAAATCTTAAAATTGAACTGTACATAAGATAATTAACAACTTATAGCTAACATAATAAAACACCATTCAGAATTTAATATTTGGTCATAGAGTAAATTCACCCATCAAATTGCAATTTATTAATATTTGGAGTAGCTAAATATATGTCTGAAACTAATTAAAAAAAAAAAAATCACCATCTCTCCTACATTATTATATTAATATTTTCTGAAGCTAATCGTTAACAACTTTTTCTATCAAAATATAATATATACATATAACTTCTTGCAGCTTTTTCCCTAACAAAATGATAAATTAATCACTTCCTTTAAATTAAAATGAAAAAGAACTTTACAGGCTATAGTCGAATTCTTGGAATGACAGATAACCCATATATGTTTGCAGTAAGTAGAATTAATTTTCTGACAATTAATGGAAAGCAAAAAACCAATGATAGAAATTGGTTTGGTTTATGCTTGCTAGTTCTTTATATAAATTTGTCCTTTTAAGATTAGAGAAATGGAATCTTAATTAAATCATATTACAAATTTAATTTAGGACGACGAAGGGTTAAAGATAACAATAATATTTGACAAAAAAGAAAAAAAATAATGAAATATGTAGGCCAACAAGGGAACCAATTTGAATAAATAAACAAAATAAAATATGATGATTAATTCACCTCCCCTCCCTTTCCATTGTTTATAAACCATGGAGAGTGGGCATTGTTTTGCAATATTAATCCGAGAAGCATTGAAATTAAACCTGGCCATCAAAAATTAAGATCGATCATTCATTCATTAACAAAATAATCTACTATATATTTGTAGAAGAAGAAAGAAAGAAAAATCAAGAAAAATGACAAGCTCAGGTTCACCCTGTGGTGCTTGCAAATTCTTGAGGAGAAAATGTGTAAAGGGTTGTGTTTTTGCCCCTTACTTTTGCCATGAACAAGGTGCTACTCATTTTGCAGCCATTCACAAGGTTTTTGGGGCGAGCAACGTGTCGAAACTTCTTTCTCATCTTCCGGTGAGTGATCGTTGTGAAGCTGCGGTTACGATTTCGTATGAAGCTCAAGCTAGGCTTCAAGATCCCATTTATGGATGTGTTTCTCATATTTTCGCCCTCCAACAACAGGTACAATATATATTTAGCTTAATTAATTTCCGATCGATATGATCTAGCTCTTTAATTAATTTCATTTTCATATATATATATATATATATATAAATTAATTATTAATTATTAAATTGTGTGTTCAATTCGATCCAACAACAGGTTGTGAATTTACAATCCCAATTGGCTTCACTCAAGGAATTACAAGCAAGTCATGAATGCATCATAAACATGAGTTCAAACCCTAATTTTGATCCCAAAATAGTCTACGGCGGCGCACCTCAAAGAATTAATACAACAACAGCAGCTTCCACACAAGATGTTCATAGTTGGTGGCAAAATCATCATCAGGGTCAGGGAACAATATTGCCCCAATTTGATCCGAATGGAAACTTGATCATGAATCCGAACCACCCTTGTCATGTGAAATACGAAAATCCAAGTCTCCCTGCAGAAGAAAACACCACCTCATCATTTGGTAGCATGGACTCTGTTGAAATGCAATCAAATAATAGTCAATGGTCGTCTTTTCAAGAAGATGGAGATCATGACCTTCACTCACTTGCCTTCAGATCATATATTAATCAACATTCTTGATTAATTCTATTCCAAACCGATCGATCGAGTTTGTACAAGACATGAGACAAATAATGTAACATGGTTTGGGTAAACAATTGCACCTTAATTAATTAATTAAGGAAGTATCATTAGGGCTTAAGTATCATTAATATTCAAAATTAGGGTGAAGAGTATTCTTCTGTCATTTATTTCCTATCTTTAATTTCACGAGATCTAGTTTCTAAAGCATATATATATATATATATATTTAAGTGAATGCAGGAAACCCTAGCTAGAAATGTTACATATCCTCCCTAGTTTGAAATATAATTTCTGTTTTTGGAGCTAGCTAGTTACTTTATAATTACTTTGGTGTTTAATTTTCAGTGGTCTCCTGCAGGCTATATATATACATAGTAAGACCTAAAGTACTAAATTACCTGATTGCTTGTATCACACTTTCCATTTTAATCATTATCCAAAACTAGGTATATAGCTGTTCTTGCAATTCTTGTTGTTTATATTGTAGATCATTAATTTTAGCTTTAATTAATCTTCTCAGTTATATTTATATATATGTCTAAATGGCAATTAATTATATATACCAAGTCTCAAAACTTATTAGGTTAGGTTGCATGTGTATTATTGAGTCGTTGATTTATACTCAAGATAATTAATGTTGTGTAATATATGCTATATATGTAGTCATGTTTTAGGGAAATTCTTACCCGCATCGGGTTTGGTCGAACTCAAAGTAACTATAAGGCAAGTGCATGCCATACACTTGCTTTGAGATTTGATGTAACTCTCAGGAGAGTGACCAATCACAAAGCTTGGTGGTTGCATGGGTTTGGCCAAACCAGACTTAGACAAGAATTTTCCCAGTGTTTTAATTGGTATGATTGAGTTGTTAATTAATGACATTTGGTTAATTTGAGTTGTTATGCATTGTTTTGTTGACTTATAGGCTGGATTTCTCTAGCCCAAATCTTATATAATCTCACGTGCTCTTCTGATTGGTTTGGTAAAATAGCTAGCTAAGATCCATATATATTAATTAGATTGATTTAATTTTGTGGATTGGATATATATATATATATATATATATATATACATTCTTTGACCAAATTAAAATTAATTATTGATTTCCTTTCTGTCGTCGGATTCTTGATCATCTCCTCCATTGCCAGTTTCTTGAATTTTCTCTTGGATATATTATCTGGTGAAATCGAATTTACATACACTTTTAATCGCTATATATATGTTATTTGGGATAGATAAAGTTATCAATTTATTGTCATCGCTATCTTGTGTCTGTTATGACTTATGACTCCTTAATTATTTATTTGAGATAGCTAGATTCATGTTTGATACGTCATTTTGATCAACATTAATTGCTACAATGTAATCTTTATATATTCATATTGTTACGCATTGGTTGATTTTGGTTTCTGTTGCAAGCTTAGTGTATATAATGTATTAGCTAATTAAGAAATTTTCTAAGCTTGATCATTTTATGTTGTTGTATAAATATCTCTAAGATGTAATGTACTTGTGACACTTCCATTACTATAATGAAATACTACAATATTTAATTTCGATCCCATATTATATTTGCTAGACTATCTGGTAATTATTTAATAATTAGAAACTGATTATCACCCATGTCATCCATTTTATATATATATATATATATATATATATATATATATATATATATATATATATATATATATATATATATATATATATATATTTGTGCAAAGTATTTATTAAGAGCCAACAACTAATCTCTAGCTCCAACATTTTTATATTTTCAGTTATTTACTAACTTATAATCTTAATTTGACAAATTTATGAGTGAAACTACTTTGGTCGTAATTCTTTAAATTTCAATATCTCATTTTTATTTTCTTTCTTCCAGCACCAACACTATTATTACTACAAAAAATTTAAATTTTAGTGACAAAATAGTTAATAATAAAGTGACAAGAATTTAAACATTGTATATAGACACACACTAATGATAAAAAATGTGAAAAATTTATCACTATTGACTTTTAGTGATACCCAAAAGTGACAACTAAAAAGTTATATATTGATTTAACATTAACGTCATTTAGTTAAAAAAGAATGTAAGATGGGCTTAAGTAAAACCTACGTACTGGGCTGAACTTTATCTTTGTAGTGGTAGTCGGTCCAAATACCATATTTTAATGGACCATACAGAATTATATTAAAATCCCGAACTAATTAAAATTAAATATAGTAATTTAAACACTCTTTCTCCTCCTCCTGCGTACAGTCCTTATCTTTTTTCTTTTGAGAACGTCTGCAATAGTACAATATATATCATTTTAAAATGTTTTTATATGAAACAGAGTATAGTTAAAAAAAAATGTAAGAAACATGAAAAATACCAACCATTTCTTATTAAAAACCATCTTTTTTTTTCACCTTGATTGGCTTTCTTTTATAAAATTTCTATTAGATCTTTGAAAAATAATACAATAAAGTGTGAGAAGGAACTTTCGTCAATAATCAACTTGAAATATTGACTCTTTTGTCCTCTAATTTCACATAGATATATTTTCAGTTTAGTTTAGTACTAGTGTTTGGTGATTGATTTTATTTTTAATGTAAGTATAATTCAATAAAATTTTCTGATTTAATAATATTGATGTAATGATTGTTCCCCTTAAAAAAATGTTGAACCTATTTATTTTGCAATATGGAATTACAAGAAATTTGGTGCTCTTTTAGCAACATGAAGTAATATATATTGAATGTCTTTTCGTTTAGTCAAAATATTTTTCTCCAAGTAGAGACTTTATTAATCTTTCCGTCCCCCTTTCTCTACTTTTGTTAATCTTTTCTGACCATTTTTAGAAATTTCCCTCTTCAACTTTTAAGGAATAACTTTGTCCTATGATGGATTCTTGAACAGCAAAAACTTCCAACTTTTTTGACAAATACTTTTGCAATATTGTTTAAAATTTCCAACTAAGAATTAAGATCAGTCGTCAGGAAATTAAAGTGATTTAGAAGCAGCTACTTGACTAATTAATTAAAGTGATAACTAATTTTATATGCTTTGTTCATGGGCTCGAAGCAAGCATGAATTTCAAAAGGGACGATATAATGGGCTGACCAAAATATTTAAGTGCTTTTTCTTTTGGTCTCAATTGGTTGAGCTTTTCGCCATCAAAAGGTTAATAAATCAACAGTGGTGTTGAATTATTAAGTTTTAATTTATCGATCATTTTATATATTTTAATTAAGACCATATATCATTAATTAAACAAATAGTTATCACAATACATATTAGCTGAAAAACTTTCACTTACGCCAACTATTTGCTTGTTGTGAAAATATTAACTTGAATTACTCCTAAATTGCTTATCCTATACTAATTAAAATCAAACTATTTAAAATAGCTCTTTTTTTGTTGTCATTTTTATATCCCCAAAAAAAAAAAAAAAAGAAAGCAGAAATACTCAAGAATAAATTCACATTTCTAATGGTGGCAGCTTGAAGTACTAATTAATTAATCACCTTATAATCAATTTTGATACAAAATTTAATCAAGGTCGTGGGGTTTGGAAAAGGATGGAGTTTTCTTGACCAAGTTGATAATTTATTTCTCAATTAAGGGAACATTTGGTCTACAAGTGTGAGAACAAGAAGTAATTAATTAATCTGAAAACGTATTAGTGTACTAATAGTAGGTAAGCCTAGCTAATAATTAGACCATAAACCCTAGACATTTGAGCCCACATTTGATTTATATAACTATACTATATAGATTAATTAGTACATCATTATAATCTGATCAAGCGTACGTGTCTGTGTCCTTTGCCTTTTTACCAATCCCCAGTCAACAAGTCAACAACAGGACCATGAAAACAAAATCATACTACTGTATAATCAATCAAAAAGTGTACGTGCAGATTAATAATTAGATTTGAAACTTTGATATATTCAAGATTAATTGGCCAGACGAGTTAAGTTAACTAGCTTAGATGTCAGTTTAATTTCACATATATGAAACTGATAAACTTATAGTACTTAGAAGATTTTCTACTGAATGTAAGTAATGATTGATATAATAATATATTCATCGTTTTTTTCAAGTAAATAATTTTTTTTCTTGATCAGATTTCAGTAATCTTTCAAGTAAATAATTTATTTTTTTATCAGATTTCAGTAAAAGAAGAATTGGACAGTGGGCAATTTTATACCTTACATTATTAATTTATGTAGAATGTCAAACGTCGACTCACTTCAATTTGTAGTAATATATTGAAGTTTTAAATAATATAAAAGTAAAGAAACTAGCTACTCCTATTAATTCTTTTAATGTCATTAAATCAACATCATTAATACAATGTATACAATGTAACATCTAAAATTAAAAAAAAAAAAATAGTATTAATTAGTATGATTTTTTAGTTAGAATATAATTCTTTGAAGTAATTAGTAAACGACACATGCAAGAGGATTTCATTCAAACCTCAATAATGTAATAGATGAGAAACATTCTTAAAATTACATTATGAGGTTGAATTTATATATATGAAAAACATAATAAGATTATACACGAAGTGAATATTAATTTTTCTACGAAGCATATATGTAAATTAAATTTATTGAATATGTGAAGTGGGATGCAACTGTAATTATCATTAAGTTTGCATTACTAGGTAGCTAGTAATTAAGGCTTAGACATTGAAAGAAAGAAATCAACATGCATGAAGAATTGAAGATGATGTTCATCAATATATACTACTCGTAATTAAGAAATTAAAAACGTACTCTCTCTTCATTTTATATCATGATGATATTAATTAATATCGATTATATACATCGATCGACAACTACGAATTAGTACCAAAATAATTAAGGCAAAGATTTATATATAATACTAGCTATGAAACAAGCAAAAGTTAATTAAACACAATTAAGTAGCTAGCTAGTCTTCATTAATTCTTCATCATTCTGAGAGCCAATGCTTGAAGCTCGCTCAAATCAGTCTGTGGAGGTCTCTTCTTGCAATTAATATTTAATTCATCTCTGCAGCTCTGTATATCATCGCCTAATTGCATACTACAATTATTATTAGTATTATTATTATTAATCCCATGATGATGATGAATATTCGAGTCATCAAGTGAGGTCTGTGGTGAAATTGAATACTCGTAATTCATATACTCATAATTAGTATTTGGCAAATCTTGAAATTGGCCGGCCGCTGCACCACCCGTAATTAATCCTGGCCATTGCTGATTTTCTGATGCAGTAGTATTTCCAATCAAATAATTTTGTGCCGCCACCATTTGACCTTTCACTTGCATCAGTTGAGCTTGCAAATATGCAACCTATATATGTATATATATTTGTTAAAAAATTAATAAATAAGCTAGGCTATAATTAATTAATAATTACCTGTTGTTGGAGTGCGAAAATATGAGAAACACAGCCATAAACAGGATCTCGAATTCTAGCTTGAGCTTCATAAGATATTGTGACAAGTGCTTGAGAGCGATGATGCAGTGGAACATGAAGTAACAACTTAGACACATTGCTTGCCCCAAACACTTTATGTATTGCTGCAAATCTCGCCGCCCCCTGTTCCGAGCAAAAGTATGGTGCAAAGATACAATCCGCCGCACACTTACGCCGGAGAAACTTGCATGCACCACAAGGTGAAGCTGAAGGTGATGACCCACTTGCCATTATTAATTGATGCTATGCACACGGGCACAATAGAAAATGAAAATCAATAATTGCTTCCTTCCTTCCTTCGCTTAAATTGCTTTAATTAATTGCAGGGGTGGGGGACATGGAAGGTCTCTATGTATGCTTCTAAGGAGACATTTACCAATGCCTTTTTTATATTTATATTTATATTTACCAATGGATATATCATTAATACTACATTTTTTATTTTTTTTGTCATTAATTTATGCGTTAGGCGGCCACAAAAGTTCAAACATTTGTTATTTAGATTTCACGGGTCAAATGTAAAGAAAAATACTTTGAGGGGGGTTGTCTGAATGAAATAAAAAACTTTGGAGGAGGCAAAATGTGAATTGTCCTAATTTTTATTGTGATGAGTTTGTTTGAAATGGTTGTATAAAATATACTCTCTTTCCGCCGAACGCCGCACCTGGGAACTGCTGCTAATTTTTTGTTGCTTTCTCCAAATTACTATACTACATGTACACGTATAGAATAGAATAGAATAGAATAGAAGGGTAAAGGTAAAGTCTCTCTTAATTAAACAATTATAGCTTCAACTAATAATTAATTGGTTCATACATTATTTTATTCAATGATAATGATGGTCGTTCAATGGATTTGAACACAATATTAAGACTATAAATTACTATTGTCTTTTTTTAAAGATTTTATTTACTGTAAAATATTGATTTTAATTTATGAGTGTTTGACTTTTGAAGATGGGTGAAGAAAAAGTTGGTACTTTGCTTTGGGTTTACAAGTTTAAAGAGGTTGGAAATTGGGTTTTCGAAATGATGGTGAAAATCAGTGTCTTCTTTTATTACTACTAGCTAGTACTCTTTAGTAGTAACTTTTTTTCTTTTTCTTTTTTATCAGCTCAATAAAGAGAGAATACCTCGTGTAAATTGATTGATTATTAGTAGTACATTTATTATTATATACAAAATGAGACCTTATAGTTGGTGTTCAACAAAAATGATGCATGAAGAAACGGTGCAAAATTTTAAAAGGGGGTCGTCGTCGTCGTCAGCTAATCAAGGAAAATGGCATTTTTTGCATCAGAATAAACTTATTCACATGTCTACTGTCTGTTTTCAATTTCAACCCCCCCATCACTATATATCAAAATACTACTAATAGTCAGTCACGTCATCACCAAAACAACAACCAGGCACAGCCATTACATGTCAAATTGTAACTGAAAAGGACAATTCTGGCCCAACCCCAAAATTAGATCCAACCAACAAGAAACACAAATGTGATGGATCCAATCACCAATTAACTAAAACCAAAACCTACTACTTATTATTCTTGTTCTTGTGATGGAACCTCACCTTCAACAGAAACTGCATCTTGACCTGCATAACACCACCAAAATCCATTACATTACAATCTCGATTAAACAACAAGCCTTCCTTCTTCACAATTTTTTAAACTTACTTGAGCTGTATCATAGACGATATATTCGTTATACATAAGCTCTGATGCCTTCACATTTGATGCCACTGGTTTTCCACACGGCACTACTACCTCATCCTTCCACTTCACATGCTCTGATTCCAGAGGCACTTTTTTCCCCAGACCTTTCGTAGACTGCTTCCCTCTAGGAGGTTTATCCATATACTGTATCAAAGTATTCAGAAACAAAACACATATTATTCAAACTGCAAATTTCCATTTTTAAGTCCCAAGAGTGTTGTTACCTTGGCCTTTGTTAGCTCATAGACCTCGCCTAAGGCAACCTCACTGAGAAGCATTAACCCCACTGGGTTCTTACGATCCGTGAAACAGTATTGAGCACTTTTGCTGACAAGATCAGCAAAGTAAAGTCCTTTCCCAAACTACAATACATAACAACCAAAAAGATTAACATAACTACAAATACAAAATTTGCTAAGAATAAAAAAAATAAAGAAAAAAACCATGTAGCCTGTTGCTGGGGCTTCAGGAGGAGCAATTCTTAATCCTTGGCTAAGAATACCAATAAAGTTGGTCAACCGCGAACCTGTAATAACAGAAAATTATAAACAGAATCTACTTCTCAAAATTTCAAGCCAAAGTCGATGCTACGATGTGAAAATGGAAGATGTATTTTATATCGCAGAAAATAATTTTTTAACCATGCCACAGAAGCATCTTGTTCTTGAGCTTTGCACGATATGGGGCATACTTATCCAATTCTCCTTCCCTTTCAAGACAAAATACTTCTTCTAGTTCAAGAGCCCATTCCTGAGAACATAGGAACATTTTAAATTTGAAATGAACACACAAACAGTCATAAAGATGGAAATTTAGATACAAATAAAATAGAAAATAGCCTGTAGCCTTTATTGTTTAAGCAAAATTCCTTCACTGACTGCACATTGCAAAATGAAAAATTAGATACAGAAAGGAACCTACTGTATGTGTAGGAGCATGGGTTGAATGGAGATACTTCTCTATCATGTGAAAGTCTTCACTGTCATGAGGAAGAGGGGAAATGAGGCAGTGTAACTTGTCATATTTCTCATCAATAGTTTCATCGCTGTCACCATCAAAACCAACTAGTCTGGAAGCTATTTCAATGTCCTGGAGTGCTTCCAGCATTTTCACCTAGAATAATAATGTAAACGCAAATCATTCATTGCCCTAGCAGAAAACATTTTAGGAAGAATAGGATTGTCTTTTTCTTTATGTCGTTACCATTGTACCCACATTTCTAAAAGTTGCTTCAAATGTAATATTTTGAAAACGTATACCTTGGACTTAAAATCATCCTCATCCTTGATAATGTGCGGGTGGATAGAAGGGATAACTGTGAAAAATCTGTTGCTAGCATCAACTATAAGACTCTCTTTGACAGAAGGAGCATGAGCAGTACTATTTAACAAATTCTGTATCTGCGTTAAAGCCTCAAAACCTGAGTAGTAGATCATAACAATAAAGACGACCAATCATTTGTCAAAAATGGATGCCTCAAGCAAATAAAATTGACACAAATTTCATTGCAAGATAATAAATGAAAATGCTAGGTAGATGCACCTTTTTGAATGTTATTTTTGCTTAGTTTTCCTAGTGGCATTTCAGACAAATTAATTTCAAATTCCATCATGGCGGCCCTGCAAAACTTTGATCTTTTAGATCCAATCCAAAAAAGTAAAATTAACTTTTTTTGTAAAAATTAGTAACTCCACTAACCTGTATGTTTCCACATTAAAAAGCATCTTCATTAATTCAACCAATTGCGGGGCAAGTTTACTGCTTGCGAAATTAAGCTGTTTCTTCTTGGACACATCTTTAACCCCATAATCCTACATATTAAATTATTTAATCAAACTCATAACATTTCAGGTTATCTTTTATCAAAAGACTTTATATAAACCAAAAGGAAAATACTTTTGAGTATAAAGAATATGAGATTAGCATACGTACAATGTCCAATGGATAGAATCTCCCAGGTTGCTTGTGAAAATCTTTCTTCGATTCCCATGCCTCCCATGAGTTCCCAGTCTTCTCTAGAAACAATCGCTTGAATTCTTGTATTGCATCAGACTTATGCATCTCTTCCAACTTGGTTCCCCCAATTTTTTCATTTCCAACTCGACCCCATTTCCGGAACACATGGCAATCAGAGCTTTTATCATCTTGAATGATTTGAAGAATATAGTAACTTCACCAATTTACAAAAAAGATTATTTCACATAATAAATAATTGAAAGCAAATATGGCAGAAAAACAAGTCCTTTGCTATTCATTGCATATCATTGATGAACCAAAAAGGAAATTTCAAAATTAACTAATCACAATAAACATTATAAGTCATAATAGTGATGTTTGAAAGAAAATATAATTTATAAAAGTAATGCTGCTGATAATATTACTGAGAAAATAATTTACCTGTTGATACCAGTTGACAAGTCGGACATATTCAATGTTGTATTATATATGCTTTTCCCAACCTCGAGAATATGTCCAGAATCTTGTAAGCCAGAAGCTTCATGCACAGCGCTTTGTCCTTTCACCTTGACAGTAGCCAGACTATGTCTCTTCTCCATCGATTCTATTTTATAAAAGTCAAAAGGGAGTTTTTTCTGTCTTTTAATGCAATCAACCAAATAATCTTCCCTCACGATTGGTAGTTTCATCCTCCTGTAAATAAAGAAACATGACTTCTAAACAAAAACAAAAGGAAAGATATGAAGTAATAGGAATTAGTTAGTCTTGCCCTTACCTTGCCTTTTTAATCTCAGTGGCATTTTCATCCAAGACACCATTGACAACTACACAACTGACTCCTGAGATATTTATATTAAGGAACATCAAATTGTTAATTAAAGAAAAAAAGATGAGACAAATCCCCTAATTCAAATCAAGGAGAATATGGACGACAAACCTTTTTTTATCGTCGAAAGAACCTGTCCACCTACTTCTTCGATTTTTTTCTTCCATTCCTCCTACAAAAGCAAATTTGTTAGGCAAAATCTTCCCAGCGAGGTCCTCATAAAAGCTCCAAAACATTTATTATTTGCAAGATACAAGAACATAAAGAAAACATACCATTGATTCATTGGATACTCCAACAATGGCAACTTTCAAATCTTCTATATTTTCAGTCTTTGATGACTGACTTGGCCCACTAGCAGCTTTGCCTGATGGTCCGCAAGGTGAAGCTGGAGGAAATACCCTCTCTGGTTTTTTCACTTTTTGTGACTTGAACCACTGGGGAATATCAATTAAAAACTCCAATTCTTAGGCCTAAACATAACATCAAATAAGTGGTAAGAGGATGAACATTAAGAAGATAATCATGTACCTTAAGAAGATAATCATTGCTTGTTTCTTCAGGGACTTTCCACTTTCCCTTAACTCGCTGAGGTTCAGTGGTAGAGTATGAACATTTACTCCACTCTGATATAAACCCAGAGCATCTATACATGCCAGAGGAATAACGGAGAAATCCAGAACACAGGGGACATTTGACAAGTGCTCCAAAAAGCATTCCATCAGCACTGATGCAAGAAACAAGAGGAGATAGCAAACAAAAATAATCAATATGCATAATGTCATAATAAAATTCGTATAAAACTTTAAGTGCTCTTAAAAAGAATGAATGATACAACTTAAGGATCTGCAGGTTGAACGAAGTAAAGCAGGGGTTCCATTGCATCAAAATTTTGACTAGTCAAACAGACTAATTTAGATAGAAAACCAAGAAGGAAATGTAAACTAGAAAAGGCGACATTTAACACATGAAATTCTGACGCTGAAAACAGGAGGAAAAGTTACTATCCAATGTCAATAAAAATCTAGACTCCCTCAATGTCCAAAAATGAACTTCAAGTGTAACATTGAGCCAAATAATTTGTCCATCAAAATCATAAAAAAAAAAAAAATTTAAAATTTACCAGCGTTCTCGCAAATCAAGTTCTGATCCAGTGGAATCTTGATCATTTGCTAAAAGCATCTCCCTCAACTCTGATGTAGTCACATGTTTTTTGAGATCATCTTTAAGGGACCATAAAGCCTTTGTCTGCATCTCCAGTTGGCTATCCAGGAGAGATGCTTTTGAGCTTTCATCTTCCAAATTCTTAGTGGTACATCCAGAAAGGGTTTTATTTGAAGAAGAAATTCCTCCAGCTCTAGCAACTTTTGATTTCTCATCACTTTCAACAGCTCTTTTCCTCTTTGCACCACCTTTCGACAATGATTCTTGCAGGAATTCTTTCTCCTCTTTATGCTCGAGTTTTGTTCCTGAAATACATGTGAGACCTTGTGAATAAAAATAAATCACAGCTTAAATTATGAAATGAATTTAAAATTCAAACCTTTTGAGGTGGAAGGATTCTTCTTAACAAGAGAAAGAAGAGTTGTGCGATCAGGGGCAGAGAGACTGTCCCATCCAGAAAACTTTTCTACTTGGGAAGTTGATGATTTATCTAAGTAACACTTTGCGTGGTGCCAAGCTAAGGATCTAGCACCTTGACCTTCAGGTTTGGCTGATATCCGAATCTACAAAAACAAAAGGACAATCTATAACAAGAATCTCATTGGCTTCCATTAAATAATTATCGTGAAAAAAGTTATAAGCCTAAAGTGGAAAATGGCAATAAGAGAATCAATTCAGTACCACCTCATATTTAAGTTTAAAGAAATATAACTTGGAAATTGCACCGAGAACACTTTCACAACAAACACAAGGAATTATCAGAATATGGAGGAAAATTATAACTACGCCTACGTAAATAAGACTGGATGATATGACTGGATGATATGAACATAAAAGTACACCTTGGAGCCATACAATGTGTAAATTATTTTGGAACCGAAAGAACATTAAAAAAGGCAGCCAAGTTTCGCATGACACTAAGCTGATATTAATGGAGCTCGATAATCCATATACATGTAACTTATTTAGTATGCAAAAACTAGGGAGAATTAAAAAAAACTACCCCTGAGGTTTGGGGTAATTACACAGACCACCCTCCATGATTGAGAAATTTCACAAACTACCCTGGAGGTATTGAATTCAGTAGGAAAAACCAGGCTTCCTCATTCATATGCCAATTCATTCTGAGTTTATAGGCAACTTCCTTACCTCTCCTTTTGCAATCTTTTCGTGGCAGAAGCGGCATGTTGCTCGTGACGTTTGGGAAACTTCAACACCACATTCGACAGCAGCAAAGGCAGAGGAATCTGAAGAACTCGACTGTAAAGCAGCACTATCAATGTACTTCCTAATCTTCTGTTGATCTTCCCAACGAAGCAATTCTAATCCTTCAACATCATCAGCCCTGAAGCATAACACATTGTACATGAATCAACAAAACAAACAAGCAAGAAACTAGTAGTTGCACTTTCAATTCATCATAAGATGCAAGAATTAAATACTTACAACTTTATCTGATTCGCCTTCTTTAAGATGCACGAACCATGGTTCCACATCTGGCTCCAAAAACAAGGATAAGTCAGGTGGAATTTAATAAAAAACTTATTTCTTAATCTTTAATTTTTCTTCCTTTCCCACCTCCCAATGTAAAACAACCAACAGTAGGTAAAGAGATCAAGCCAATACATATGAAATCAAGAATTTTCAACAAATCTCAAAGCACATAACCAACAATCCACATTGATAGCTTACAATATACATAAAAGAACCGAAAAATTAATACAAATTTGTTCGCGTATTGGGAGGGAGCAAGAGAGACAAGGGAAAAGAATGTGTGGATGAACTTTATTAAAAAGGACTTCCTTTTTATTATATCAAAGTTGAAGTGGAAGAAAGAGGGAAATATATTAAAAAGAAAGAATGTTTCAAATGACTTCTTGCAAGTATGACATGATACTTTGATGTCCATGGCTCTTGGCGCTGCACCATTCCCCCGTTTTATAATCCATATGTATCAACGGACTTCTTGGATTTCACTACTATTGAGAGGGAGCAAACCACACAGAGACAGACACACACTGAAATTCTTTTTACTTGAACATCCCAAAACCAAGAAAGGTCCATAGAACAGTGAGATAATAGAGTAATACACATTACACAATCTCCATAAAGAAGTCAGCCCAAGAACTTAATACAAATATTAATTCTTGGAACCAATAAGAAAATGAGAAAGAGGGAGAAATAAATAACAATATTACCGGCATAAATCCATCAAATTGTTTTGCCTGGACCATCTTTCCGAGCCTGAGATTCTCCTTATCAATGGGCATCTTACAAGTCTTGCATGAAGATCTTGATGACTTTGCATATTCTACTTTCCAGGGTTTTGGAGGATTCGCCATTTCCCCCTTTTTCAGTAATTACAATTACAATGTAATATACAATAAAATCTCACTGTTTTCTTGGCTTTTTACTACTATAATGCGAATGTAGAACTAGCAATATATCTATATTTAAACCCTAAACAAAACAGGAAGAGTGCCATATAAGGAAGGAAACAAAAGAACAGAGTAAGTAGTATCGAAGCAGAATCTTGAATTCCAACATTGTCCCGTTATTTATTTTATTTTATTTTATTTCCTGTATATTTCGTTAGTGGTTTGGGCCCCTCGTCCTCCTTTTCCAATTACTATATCAATAAGAGTCCAGCGATCAAAATACTTTCCGTGGGCTTTGGGCCCAACAATTTCTCGGCTCAAAGACTTCTTTTAAGACTTCTTTTTTGTGTGATGTCGGTACAAGATCCAAAATGCGATATACAGTATAATATCATTTTAGCATTATAGAAAACCAATAATACAGCATCATATTTTAATCCCTTTG
The DNA here is from genome assembly GCA_003313485.2 of Penstemon barbatus. Taxonomy (NCBI): domain Eukaryota; kingdom Viridiplantae; phylum Streptophyta; class Magnoliopsida; order Lamiales; family Plantaginaceae; genus Penstemon; species Penstemon barbatus. The sequence continues at coordinate 1,989,136 of CM064881.1, read as the reverse complement.
AGTTTCTTATTTCAATCATTTCATTCAATTAATTTATCATTGATTAACTTGATTGTCTATTAATTTTATTATGATTTCTATTAGACCAGTTATTAATTGATTATGGTTAATTAAATTAGTTTTGTTCTATTTTTCAATATTTTTTCTTAAATTAGTTAATCCTTATTTTATGAAATATTTCATTACTTAATTTGAGTTTAATCTAACATAATTAAGATAGAAAAATAACATAATATGAAAGTCTGCTAAATATATAGTCGTGATTGAAATAAGCTGTAGAATATTATGTCTTTAAATACTTTAGATGTGCTTAAATTGACACCAGATTTATTGAATAAAAACACCATGCTCTTACATGTCTCTGAGTTTTTCTATCCTCCTCTTTTACAATTATACATGAAAAATAATTTATTTCCAAAGTTCTGATTGCTATCAATAGTGGAATTAGAAATGATTATGTTCCACAATTTTAAATGAAAAGAATGCAAGAAAGTTGAGTTTCATGAAGATTCTAATATCTTAATTTCCAAAAGTTAAATCTAAAGGTGATTTAGCAGTTAAATGGTAAAATCCAGAGTGGAATTGTAGTCCTACCTAAATATTGTTAAAATTTTAGTTGGCCAACTTATGTCCACTGTGTAGCATTTGAAACCAAACATTTATTGTTATTATTATTACTCCTTGCAACCTGTACATTATTGAGAACAAAAATTGCACCAAAAATAAAAAATAAAAAGAGAACATGAATTAAAAATTTACAATATGATCTCTTGATTTCGTTGCATGCTACTGTCAATTCTTCTAGAAAGGATCACTTGCCTTTCCGCATTATATGGCCAGTTTTTTTTTTTTTACATATAAAAGGATTTATCTTCTTAGCTTTATATTTGAAATGACATCTCCAATGCTTAAAAGGAAGGGAGAATTCCGCATTATATGGCCAGTTTTTTTATCTTCTTAGCTTTATATTTGAAATGTCTAAATCCAATTCGGCAAGTCACCTTAGGACATCTCCAATGTTTAAAAGGAAGGGAGAATGGATGAGATAGAGGAAAAATGAAATGATCTCCATGGATAAGGGGAAAAGGAGATAGAGATGGATTGAGAGGTCTTCTCCCACCGCCTGGAGGAGTGGGGAGGTGGGTGACTGGACCTCGCCAGTCACCTCGGTGGGTCTATAGATGAAAGACACATGCCTTCTTTTATTTTTTAATTTTTTATTTGACTTTTTTTGTTATTTAATTAATTCATTTATAATAAAATTTATTATTAATTTTTTTTAAATCTTAACTATAATTTAATTTTTTTACTTTCATAATTGTAACTTTTATTTAATAACTTTAACATTAATGTTTGAAATTTAGTAACAATGTAAGAAAATTTAATTTATTTATTATATTAACTTTTACAAAGTTAACTTTAATTTGTGTTAATTTAGACCAACATAATTAAAAATGATTTATGAAAATTAAATACAATTTATTATTATTATCATTATCATTAAGAAATATGAAAAATGAAAAATGAAATTAATTAAAATGAGAAGATTGAATCATTGGAGATAATTATGAAAAGAAGACTGGAGAGGAGAATTGGAATATGAGGGGAAGGGAAGTCTGAGGCGAAAGGGTGGAGAGGGATCACTGGAGATGGCCTTATATGATATGTGTGTAGATTTTGAACTATGTTCACAATTAATACCGCCTTTCATTCTTTCTATGTAAAAAAAAATGACCTCATCCAAATTAATCTATAGTCAGTGGCAAGTATACAAACTTCCCATAAAAATACCTGGAGTTTATCAGTGGATAAATTTGTAAATTCACAACATAAATTATTGATAATCACAGGAGAATCTGAACTCTGCTCTTCTTGTATAATTGTTTGCATGTGTGCGCTATGCATTTGTTGAATTGATACTCTGTTGGTTTGGCTTAGACCACAAACCACACCCATATTTGTTAAATAAAGGCACTTTGTTGATGACTAGGGACACCATTTTCGAAAACAGCAGGCTGAAAATTGTCCAAGAACAACACTTCAACTTAATACGAGGTTTGCTCCACTTGAGGCTTTTGCATGAAGAGGAACTGCAGAAGAATTAATATTAGGCACCAACCCCAGATGAATTAATATATTTATAATAAAAAAAAAGATGTGAATCATATTCGCATTTTACCTCAAAGGATTTTCCTGTTCTCTCAAACTCAAGCATGCTTAGAGCAACTTCACAGCTCTGTGAGACGATAGGCTCAGGGTCCTTGGCAAATTCCTCAAGCAGAGCAATACGTTGATCATCTACATTCAACCACAAGAAGATTAATGCCAAGTACCAGAAGAAAATAAGACAGCATATCAAGTCGTCTTTAAACTTCTGAAAAACAGCAAGTATATTACGTACTTAGGCAATACCAATCATGTTGAAGTGCTCGTGTTAATATGCATTATTGTAATGGGCTATTTTACTGAGTTACAATCAAGCACATAAGACAGCACCAGGGACTCCGGCAGACTGCCATTGGATCACCAAAACTTGGCCTTCCATAAATATTAGACCATATATTCTTTAATGAAAATTTAGATAAAATAATTGTAAATGATCATATGAATAGATTACCATCTTTCTTATACCATGTTATCAAGAATTTGAATTTCCGAAACCCATGTTAGGATTACTCTAGTGTTTCTTACAATTTAGATAAAACAATTTTATATTCTTTGCTTTTTCTAAACTAGATAACATGGTTCGCATTTCAATTAGAACAGTAGAAAAAATAATCAGGAAGCAAACAAAATCTGGATCTGCTAAGAACAATGTAAAAATTTATCTACGTTCAACTGCCATCCATATTCTGAATGGTACTACACCATCTAGTATACAATTATGCAAGAAATCCAGCAAAACAAACTACCATATTCTCAATTCTATTGCTACTTAGTTTACTACGTAGAGGCAGTATGAAAAGTCTTGCTTAACCAATAAACTAATCTAGAGAGCCCTTAGCTATAAAATATAGGGTTAGATATAGAAGCAGAGGCAAACCTGCAATAGAACCGAGAGCCTCAGCTGCTTCATGTCTAACCATAGGATGTTCATGTACATCTCTCAGAACCTGGGACAGTGCATCTGAAGCTTTCTTGTTCTGTAGTTGTCCTAAAACATAAGCAACCTGGGAACCATTTCATGAAAGTAAACAAGGTGCGGAAGTAATTAGCACATGATGCTTAAAAGTAGCCGCATAAGTATAGCAATCGGTGTAATTATAAGTCCACAAAAATGTTTACAGTTCTGAAGTGAAACAATTCCCTTTTCACTTAGTTTCCATCAACCAAAGTCACATTCTATTCAAAAAATGCCACTTATAAATTTCAACACATCACATGTCATTAGTGCAATCATGTTGTCTAACGAGGGGGCTAACGCTAACCCAAGTATGGGGCTAATACAAAATGGATAAACAAATATACAACACTTAATATCCCCAGATATGCGAATAATAGAAGTGACAACAGACCTCATGCCGTAGAAGAGCACTATTTGCACCAAGAGATTCAACTATAACAGAGACAGCTTCCTCTTCTCCAAGGTTTCGAAGAGCAAAAAGAGCACCATATCGCTCATACATGCTCTTATCTTCACTCAATAGAACTTCCCTGAAAAATGTGAAAGGGCATCAAATATCAAATAATTTTAGAAAGGTACTAGTGAGATCACGAATATAACCTATTTAAATTATCACAGACCTAAGTTCTCGTATGGAAGAACAGGCGGCGGGTGCAGCAGGGTCAACTGACAAGAACGGAGATGATTCAGACGCTGAGGAATTCTTCAACTCCTCAATTCGGCTCAAGGCTAGTTCACATGTTTCTCGAACTTCCTGAGCTGGATCTACAGACAAACTATTTTTCAGCAGTGGAATGTTACTTTCTAAACCAATTGCACCAAGAGCTTCTGCAGCCTGTGAAGCACAAGTTCACACAAATAACATGAAATCCTTGTAAAACGAATATCCATGTGACTGGAACTATCAAATATTAAGATTCAAAAGCAAGATACCTCGTGGCGAACAATGGGATGCAATGAAAAATCATTCAGAATAGATTCTAAAGCAGGAATAGCATCAACATCTTGCATCTGACCCAAAGCAAATGCAGCCTCATGTGCAAGCAGATTTGAAGCATCCCTAGTTGCTGAAGTAAGAAATATTTAAGGCACCAATAACACGTTTCTTAAATACAGTTCATAGATTAAGCATTCTACACACCAGATAAGAAGTGTGAGTTTTTACAACAAAGGCTATGGATATCAGGACATGACCAGCTCTCAGTGGACTATCTTTAATGGCTTTTGAAGGGCGGAAAAAAAAAAAAAAAAAAAAAAAAAGAACACCTCAAAAAATTACAAAGAATATATGATTAAGTAGAGACATTAATTTTTTGCCAAAATTGTCATATTCCACATTCAATCAATTTTCCGAGCTCCTCATTCCAGAAGAAACTCCTCCCATTTCTAAACAAAAAAATTTACCCTCGATAAAAGATACAATAAGATAATTAACTTCATTTTCATGCTACACCAAATATAAAACCCAACACAAATAAAAGCAACGTTCTTCGAGCAACACAGAAAAAAATTCAGTTCATTATAATAAACCTTTGATAAGAGCATCACGGGGGGCGGGACCACGGAGGTTGCGGAGAGAAAATAGGGCTCTAAATCGCTCTGAGATCGGCTGCTTTTCGTCCAATAGTTGATCGCACAGAAATGTCTCTGTTTCGGTAGAGACTTGGAATGAACTTGGAGAATCCATTGGAGGAATCGGAATCGAAAATTACGTAGCTAAGCCCTAGATCCCTCCAATTTCATAAAAACCTAGGGTTTATGTGAATTTTTAATGATTAAATTTGGCGTAATTTTGCCGCGGAAAATCTTGACAGCGTCTATCGGGATTCGGATTTTAGTTAGTTGAGTCCTTCTCATACTTATTTGTAAATGGGCCGAACCAACTGTACCAAACTAGTGATAGTCAGATTGTTTTATTTATTGAATAATGGGCCTGGGCCGAATATACGAGGATCCGTGGCTCTGAATATTATATATGCATTCATTGACATTCCATGAGGCGAGCGTAGTTAATTTCACTATGATATTTGTTCAAAAAAAGAAAAATCACTATGAGATACTATTGTTTTTTTTTTTTTACATGAGCGTAGTTAATTTCAATATGAATGAACGCATGATAAAAATGAATATTGAAGTATTATAACCTTAAATAGTAGAAAGTACGTAGTTAATTTGCATTGATTGATTGGCTCCATGTTATTTGTGCAATGACCGTTCAATCTAAATTTTCAATTTTAATACTATTATTTATTTAATTAAATTGAACGAGCTGAGGAATAATATCTTTTGTTTTCATTCAATGAGAGTTCAATAGTTATAGATCAGATCAGGTATTTACAGACTACAGCTTCATTTACAAAACATGGATTGCAAAGTTAAATTAAGTAATTAATTACTATCATGCAAGAGAAGCCTTTCTCCTAATTTTACGAGGAATCATGGGTTTTTACCTTTTTTCCTTTTTTATCATTTTGAGAAAGTATAGTGTGGTTATCTAGTTATGACATATGAATTGTGATGGAGAAAAAAGTAATATCATTTTTTTTTATGTGAAGATTAGTGGAGTACAATATATGCATGCTTAACATTTAGGCTAAAAATAATACTCCAAATTCAACTCCACGATTTCACTAATAGAAAAATGTAAATTTTCAACTGAACAAAAATCGATTGAAAATTTTCTAAATTTTGATGAAAAAAATACCCGATCGATATTTGGTATTAAGAAGTTGGGACAAATATCGTGTTGATAAAATGTTTAAAACAATCTTTGTATATAAAATATTATAGAATATTTTATATTTTTAAGTATTATAGTAAATCATTCTCACAAAATAATTATTATAAAATATTATAAAATACTTTATATTATAATACTATAGTGAATTATTCCAACAGAAAATAACTCTAATTATAAATCTTAGTATAGTTTATTCTCGCCGAACAAACAAAATCAGAATTTAATAACAGTGCACTTACTGAAATAATTCTGAAACGAAAATCGACTGAGGCTTGCTAATGCAATGTCCTTAAGACAATATTTATGGGCTGTCAAAGGTGCAACAGTTCGTCCCAGTAGTCTCCCAAGATACAACAGACGGATACTTGTTTCTTTGCACAAAAAACAAGTCCACAATGAACTTTAACAAATAGAATATTAGAACAATTGGGAAGAGAGAAGAATATAAAGAGAAAGAATATGATTCTGCTTTGATTGCTAGAAAACGGGATGAGAGAATTGGTCAGATTCTCCCTCTATTTATGGGCTTAACTTCAATTGGGCTCAATCTAATTGGGTTAATACTCATAAAAATCCAACATATCGGTCGAAATTTCATTTATTATTCCAGTCGATTTATAAGTCGTTGGAATTTCATTTATTATTCACTTAGTACTTTCAAGCATATATTTTCAAACAAAAATAAACGCCAAAAGATTTGCTACATTATTATCACTAAAAAAAACTGACATATAAGATCTATTTTTAAAAATTGACGTATAAATTTGTTTGGAGTATATGTTTGTCTCTTTAACTAGTGATAGGAAACGAAATGATTTTGCTTAAGGTAATTAAGCTGGAGGTGCTTTTTGAATATTGTGATTAATTAGGCAAATAGCTAATTAATTAATGACACTTAATTTGCATTCTAACCAGAGTCATTTTTGATCGAAAGGTTTATTCAATATCAAATTATTAATTGAACTGAGAGAGTTTTCTTTCTCCGCTTTGAATCTAACAAAAAAAAAAGTAATGAAAATTACCTTGGGCAATTTTAGATTTGATGAAAAAGGACTTCTTTCAGTGAAATTTTAGATTCGCACTTGGGCAACATATAGAGATATATATATATATATATATTAAGACAATATATTAAATTAAGGATTCAACCCTAGTGATACCTAAATTAGGGCAAAAAACTTAGGGAGAAAATTGTACATGTCTCTTGTAAAGAAGATGATATGAATACGATCTTACAAGAATATATATAATTATCATTAATCATACCCAAGTCGAAGCTCCAAATCTAATTCGGCCTCCTTGTGATCATGATGTCGATTCATCATATGCATATGATCCAAATGGTCTTTTGTATTACTAAATTCGAATCTCAAATGATGACGACGACTAAGCATAGGTGGATCGTCCAGTACCAATGGGGGCTCTTGATGTTGATTTTTTCCATACACTTGATAATGATCTGGTACTAGGGATGATGATCTGGTACTAATCAAGTGATGATCATAACTTCTTGCTGGTGGTGGGATATTCATGATATTCTGGTGGTCTGCTAATTTTGTAAATACTTGTTGTTGTTGTTGTTGCTTGTTTGAGCTGGTAATTGGTTTGTTCCTTGATGATGATGATGATGATCTATCTTTTCTGTGAATATTCATGTGTCCACCCAAGGCTTGTGCTGTGTTGAACCCTCTCTTGCAATACACGCACTCGTAGAATCGCCCTACCCCTAAATCCATCTTCTCTTCTTGCTCTCCATGCTCATTATAAATTATAATTTCCTCTTCATTTGATGATGAATATTCCATTCTTATGTTGTTAATTAACTAGTCTAGTCTTAATTATAGACTGAGAGAGAGATCGATCGATCGAGAGGTTTAGGAGAGTGTAATTTATATTGGGAGTAAACAATAGGGTAAGTCTTAATTGGAGGAAAGGAAGAAATTTAATTTGGACTCGGTCTTTGAATTTAATTAATTAGACTCATTCTACTCAACCCGGCCGGCTAGCTCTTCTTATAATTAGATTCCCTATTACCTTATTTATTATTCTATATATATATGACCATATATAATAATTACATTCCCCTTTTGCAATTTCCTGAATTTACAAAAACTTTTCCTAAAGGTTCAATATTTATATATAATTAAATACTTCCTACCTCTTTCATAACTCATATATATATATATATATATATATATATATATATATATATATATATATATATATATATATATATATATATATATATATATATATATATATATTTTTATAACCCAGATGTACAAGCTTACACTAAACTAATCATTGACCCTCAGAACCCTTGCCCCAGAACCATGAAGGATGTTTGTTCAATCGTATCCCTAATATTACATACTAGTAAAAAATTGTTAATTTTAAATGGTAAACTATATATATTAACTACAAACAACATTCTTCCTCATCCCATATATGTCAAATCACACGTTGAATATATATAAAGGGTATTTTGAAAAAAAGAAAGAAAAAAAAGGTCAAACTTAAGGTCGAAGCGGGCAAAGAAGGCAATTGACATTTCATCTAGAAAACTAATTTGTAGGGGATATAATCCTCCGTAAATTGAAAAGTTAAGCATGAGAGACTTTTGTAATTAATGATCATGAGAAGTCTCTGCAATTTCATGAAATTCAGGAGAGGTAAAAGTTATTATTTCTTTACTTAGACGAATCTTAATTAGATTATATTATATATAAGATCGAAGCTACAAGGAAGTAACACATTCGAGCAACCCTCGTTCACGGTCCTAAGTCTTTTACTTCAATAACATCTACGATTTCCCGAACAATGTTTCGCCTTTAACTAGGACTGAAGAATGTTCTTATTGTGACACCCACATTTGTTTGAGAAAATGACTTCTAATTTAAATGACTAGCTAACACAATTTATTCTATTGCATAGAAAGATTAGGGGAACCTTCCTGCATGTAATGAAAACTAGCATAATTGATTAGTGTATATATATTAGTGGGATTTGTAGTTTACATTTGTCTTGTTCAATAATTTTAGATTTAATTTAAGTGTTGCGTACGTTCTTGCATCAGGTTCATAATTATTTGCGTATATATACACTGTCCTTATAAATTAATTGTCATCACAATCACCATCGCCATTATATTTATGTGTCACTATTAATTTTTCTTGATACTATTATTGCTGGATTTGGTGTCGACGGCTAGATAGAGCTAGATAGAGAAGATGTTTTTAATTAAACTAACTTAATTCAGATTATGATGAACTAAGCCATGATCTCAGACGCATCAATATCAATTACATTTACTATAATGTAGTACTTTAATTAATTTTGTCGTCTAACTAGTAGATTATAAGGGAAGAACACTGATGAGAAACCTCTTTCACCTAATTCCCAGCTTATTTAACTTTTATATGTATTTTATTACCTGATTTTGGTCAATGTTTTTTAAAAGTTTATGCTATAATATATTTTTTTTTTGTTATTGTAAAATTTTGAGGAAGATAATTTGAATGTTATTTATCACAAGTTTACTCGATTTGGCTCAAACACATTTAACTAGGTTTTTTTTAGCCTGGCTATTGCAAATCTTGTTAAACAAATCATCAAATTAAGTATATTTTATTAAATGAGTTCTTTAAAATATGTGCAATTAGAATTCGTACACAAACGCTTGCTTGTTCTCTTTCCTGCAGGCGCGAATAGTATTGTATTGTGAGTGTTGGTTTTCAGTTCAGAATTTGAAAATGTCTTTGTAAAATTAAATGTGCATATCTCTATTTTGTGAAGCATATTCAAGTTGGGCTCGGCCAGGCTGATTAACCAGAGAATTGTGATGTCTACATATGTGGATTATGGATTTAATTATATTTAGACCATGTAAAATTGCAGTAGACTTTTTTCATTACAATGTACTCCCTCCGTTCTATTTTTTTTTACTTCATTAGCTATAGTATCGGTCAATTTTTTAAATATTAATTTATTTGGTACGTGTTATATGATTTTATCAATTTACTAATGAAATATATTAATTAAATTGCTTATCATATATTTATAAATTTAGTCAAATTGATTGATCACCGATTAATAAAAAAATGGGATGAGGAAGTATTACATACGTACAAGTAATAAGTTATTTTGTTCATTTGTTGTCCGAATCTAATTAGTTATTCAAGAGTTAATTCATCATATTCGTGTAAATGAAAAAATTGAATTGATTTCACTAAGCAGCAATTCTTACACCAAATAATTAATCCCCTGTGCTACGAAATGGGGTTTATGTTTTGAATTTTCATATTTTCAAATACTAAAGTAATAATTTACTATGTTTGTGAAAGAAAAAAAATTAAGTGGCCCCAAATATTTTCTCTAGAAATAAATCTGCATAAAATTTTCATACTTATAAATTTTGAATAAATTTCATTTGAAATTGAACAAATTCAAACACAATTCACATTTTCAAACCCACAAACTTCAATCAAGCTTACAATTTCTCTAAAATTTTCGGTTATAGGCCATGTTCTATTTTAGTGATTAGCGAGAAAAAAGATAAGAAAAATGAAATGAACAAATATATAATAATCTATAGATTGTTATAGTATTCTTTTTTTAAAGGAAGTTTCTTTTTGTTGTTTTACTAATTATAACTAAAATTCAATAACCAAAAATACACTTTAATTTTCCACAAAAGATAGATTTATACACAAAACCCGAGATAGTTAAATAGAGTCCAACGACTCAATTAATTAGATGTATATTTTTGGATCAGCCAGCCATTTCAAATTTTGAAGACTTGATCGATAATACATAATTACATAAACATAAACTATTAAGTTTGTATAATCAAATGAAATGACACATGTATCAATAAAATGTTATGTAATAAACTCCAAAACTAATTTTATGTGATCACACTTGTTAGTATAAAGTTTCCTTGAATTTAGGGAAGACAAAAAGACCATTGAAGTAGTTAAGAAAAGAATTATGAGCAGACAGAATCAATTATGTTATTGTGTAATCTAGGATATGAGTCATGAGTGCTTTATTATTTAAGTAAAAAAACAAAAAGGTTTGAGGACATATTGAAATGGTCTATTTTACTGATTACGTTGAAATTTTGTTTAGAAATATGTTGGATTTATACTTGAGGACAATAGGAAGATATTGGTATTGTAACGTGGCTTATCTTAACTACTACTCTTCTCTACCCAATCCTTCGTCCTATCCTATGTACTGTATAATCATTAATTAATCAATCAAGGAGCCTCTTTTTCTTTCAATTCTGTGTCTAGGCTATATAAGTAATATAAGGGTGTGTTCACTTTGTCTAATTGTTAATGGCCCAGAAAATAAATTTGGGCCTCCATTAATTTAAATTGAGGGGTAATCAGTTGTTCAGATGGGCCGATTATTTCACGGGCTGCCCGTCCTTTTTTGCCCGATATGTGGGCCAGACCCCTCAATTTGCCAGATTATAATTCCACCTCCATAGGTCCAATTGAGTTTTAATGGCCCAGACTAATATTATTGAGACAAAATTGCCCTTTCATTTCGTTATAATTACAAGAAAACCAGAGACTAAAAAATATATATAATTTTCCCCTCATTTGCCAAATTACCCAGGTCGTCTCCCCCAATCCACAGTAGATCTATCTTCACCGACGCCATTGCCCAGGTGGCCAGGTGAGGGAGAATGAAAATTTACTTCAAATGTGTAGCTGTAAATTGCATAGTTGCACCTTATGTTTATTATATTGCACCAATTGTTCTATTTCAAGTGAGTTGAGGTTTGATTTTTCGGTTCTGTTTAATGTATATATTTTTTTGTTTTGTTAATTCACATGAACGAAGTTGTGCTTTAATTTCACCAATTTTTTAGCTCGATTTTTTAAACTACATACGAAAAAGAGTGGATTCAATTGTTATATTTTGTGAAAACTTGAGCTTGATATATATTTTTCATTTTTATTAAAATTTCACAGGAATGAAGATTGGAGTTGGGTCAAGTTGCCGGATTGTGAAGCATTTCTTGTTGAATTTTTAATCAAGATTTTTAATTTATATTTGTACAAAACAAGATTTTTCAAGGCTAACATTTTTTTTTGTACAGGGTCAAAGGAGGCTACGGGTTAGTGTCTCTATTTTTTAGAGGAGTTCCTATCTAATTTAAATTGATGTAATCTTCTACCATTCATGTTTTTATATTAATTAGTATGTGTATTTCCCTGAAATTTTTTGGAAAGTGTACAATTTTGTACATTTATCTACGGATATGTTGTGAAAGTGTTCAATTTTTGTGGAAAGTGTTCATTTTTGTTCAATAAATGGTTCATTGTAGATTGGTGTTTGTTTCCAAGTAGTTGTGACTCGTTAGGATATACAATGGAAAGAGAGAGAGTATGAGAGAAGAAATGAAATTGAGATATGGAACCCTAAAACACAATTATACCTCAAAAATAAACGGCCGAGATTCAATGTTATCAACGATCTAGATCAAGTCTCGGTCAGGGGTAAAATTGTCCATGATTATTTGTTGGGCCAAGTAAACAGATTGTAATACGGACTGGACAAATAATTAATCAGGTCACTATAATATGTCATACGGGCTATTATATCAATTAGACCAATTATTTATTGGGCCGATTTCATTTTCTGGGCCATTACTAATTAGATAAAGTGAACACAGTCCTAATTGATTGATATAATGGCCCGTATGGCATATTATAGTGGCATGTTTAATTATTTTTTCAGCCCATATGGTGATCTGTTTACTTGGCCAACAAATAATCATGGACAATTTTGCCCCTGATTGAGATTTGATCTCGATTGTTCATACCATTTAATCTCAACCGTTTATTTTTTAGGTATAATAGTGTTTTAGGGTTACCATATCTCAATTTCATTTCTTCTCTCTCCTTCCACCGCGACGGCGCTAGGGTTTGGTAGATAATCACTTTCTCCCTCAATCCCTACGGCTCTACACAATTTTTGCTTTATTACTTGATCTTTTTGCATCTGTGTTACAATTCATCTCACTAACTCCAATCTTGAGTCATGTGAAATTTTAATAAAAATTATAATTTTATATGAATTTCATATACCAATTATTTCATAAAATAGAACAATAGAAACACAAGAATTCATAAAACAATTTATACTACGTAAAAAATATAATAATTTTTAATAAAAGGCAGAAACCGTAAAAAAAACGTAAAAATTGTAGTGCATACGTACAAAAAAAGTATACTACATTTCAAAAAATTGAAGCTCAACCTTTTTATGCTATTTTGGAAAAATTGGTGAAGAGGAGAAAACCTAAGGTTCAATTGTGCAATTTTTAGCTTTTTTGGAAGAAATGTTGATTTCTCACCTGGAAAATGAGTAGGCAATGGAGGAATGAAATGGGAGATCTACTGTGCAATTTTCGGACCAGCAGCTGGGAATTTTGGGAAATGGGGGGAAATTATAATTTATGTTTTTTTTGTCTCTGGTTTTTTTGTTATTAAGCCGAAATCAAAGGGCAAATTGGTCTGAATAATTAGTTTGACCCATTATATCTCAATTGAACCTAGGATGGACAAGTTATAATTGGACAAATAAGGGGGGCTGACCCACAAATCGGGCAATTAGGACCGGGCAACCCGTGAATTTATCATCCAAACTGAACATGGTATTAGCCCACAACAAAAATTATTTCCGGCCCAATTGATGGCTAATTGAGGGCCAATTATGCAAAGTGAACACACCCTAAATATATAATACATACTTATAACATATGCATTAAATTTAGGCAAAATTGTAAAATAGTCTCAAACTAATTAAATTAGTGATTTTTAGTTTTCGTCCTGAACTATATAACTTCATAGAATTTTGTTCCGTAATTTAATATTTTTTCGGAATACTGTCCCAAACTAATGACGGTTCAATCTTGTAAATTTATCCCAAACTATATCAACTTGCCGAATTTCATCTCTTAATTTACCATTTTGCATGAATTTAGTCCCAATATTAAATTTCTAATTGAATGAAAATGACGGTTCGTTTTTGTAATTAGTTTAGGACGAATTCTGCAATATTGTATAATTGTTCATGCTAAAATTTATCATGTCATGACACATAAGCAGACGTGTGACAATTTAATGGACACATGCTCAATTTTCGTCTCATAATTAACAGTGAGATGATATTCCAAAAAATATTAAACTACGGGACGAATTCAGTGAGGTGATATAGTTTGAGACGAAAATCCAGAATCACTGATTAGTTTGTGAACCTTTCTTTGCAATTTTACCTTAAATTTATTGTGAAAGGAATTGATATTGATGCTTTTAGATCAACTCAATAGAAATATATATGTATTTTCGAAACAGGTATCTTGCATGAGATTTCGGGTCTTATCTTGGAATCCGTAACTTCTGGGCATGGTGGCCTAATTGGAAGTTTCGATTTTCTCCCGTGGTTCCAACTTCGCTGCTCACAACCTAGCTTCGTGGACATTTGTTTCAGATTGGTCGTCTACGATCCCTTTTAATTAATTTAATTCCTTGTAATGTTTTTTGTGATGGTGGTTATTCCATCTTTGATTTGATTGAACATTTTGTATGATGTTTGTTTTTTTAGTGAAGTATTGAATTATCAAAAAGAAAAAAAAAAAAAACTTGAATGAGATTTCTTCATGAATAATATATAAGAGTAGTTAAATCGACCAATCACACTCACAAGAAATAATTTTAAAAATATTATTGTATTTTGAAAATTCAGACAAATGGATTAGACATATATAATTCCAAACATTTTAGGCTTAGCTAGACAAATTTTATCTCATAAATGCCGGTTCCATGAATTTTTCATGCTATCCCAAATAGTCCAAAATTAAAGATCCCAATTTATTTTTTTCTCTAGCTAGGGAGAGAACCAAATATTTTTTCATTTGGCTAAAATAAAAATTATTATGTTCATAATCAATCAAAAAGAAAAATCATATGCACAATTTGGGCCTTAAAAGTACCCTAACTATCATTTTTAAGGTTAAAGAAGCCCAAAACATGGTCGGTCAGACGGTCATAGAGAAGTTGCCTATGAAGCCTCAAACGCTTTTAGTGGATCAAGACATGTAACCAAAGCACGTCGGCCCAATTATCTAGCTAGAAACAATAAAAATCATTTCTGAAAATGAAATTAACTTATATATATATAGCAAACATGATTTAGTTAAAATAGTTGGAAGAGTAGTTGTACTTATTACAAGCTTATCCAGTAATAAAAGAGAGCTACATTTTGGTAAAACCATATTCATTCAGCTAGCTGTATAGTTATTACACATATATTTTATTTTCCACAATTTCGTAAAAATAAATAATCGCAGTTGCCAACTGCGATTTTTCACAAAAGGTACATTTAGAATAATACTTTTCAGTTTGAGTCATTTTGAAAAATATTTTTATCTAAAAGGCCATATTGAAAAGAAAAAAAATTCCTACATTTTACCAAAACTTCTTTCAAACCAAAAAAATCTTCACAAGAAATCCAACCCAACTTTTATTTAACTATTTTGAATAACTACTCACCATAAAACATTCACAATACGGAAAATTCTTGTTCAAGCCTGGCTTGGTCAAACCCATCCAACCACCAAGCAAGTGTATTGCACTTGCTTTGTGATTGATCACTTTCCTGAAAGTTACATCCAATCCCAAAGCAAGTGTATTACATTTGCCATGTAATTAGTTTGGGTTCGGCCAAACCCGATCTGGATAAGAATTTCCCTTCAAAATACACCCCAAAAAGTTCTGAAAACTTAAAAAGAAAAAACTATTAAAGAAACATCTCAACAATGTTGATCAACACTTAAGCGAAAACCTACCATAAAACTAAGACAAAAACAAAAGTTCTAAGGAAAACAAAATTGTTACCTGGAGAAACAAAAGGTTCTATAATCATATTAAAAATTAAAAAATTTAATGCATATGGTGCCATATTGTCAGAGTTTATTCTAGGAAGAAGTCAGTATTTTTTCTGCCTCCAACATCTTGAATTTGATCTAATCCACAGACGTCCACTATAGTGCCATTCTCTATCCCCAGAGTTTATATTTGCCATACAAAATTATGAAAATATCTTGTTAATATATCGCCACATTTAGTTCATTTTGAGAATCTTTCAATCTGAATAAGTTGAATTAAGAAATATTGAACAGTTGAAGCAATATGACAAGACATGTTTATATATATCAACCAATTGCAGCTGTGGTGTGTAATTCGTCAATTCTGTTCCAATTTTATACCTTCTGACAAACCCCTTCAGATTTATAATTTTGTTAGATTTGAATCCAATTATTTAACAAAAAAAAAAAAGTTGCAATAATTATAATTTTTTGGGTAAACACCACTAATGGTCCTCTTTATCATTAACTTTTTACAAAGTGGTTCCTCTTGTATTTTTTTTTTCCTCGTAGTCCCCACTATCACTTTAAATTATTTGTTTCATTTTGATTATTTTCAGGTGGTCCAATGTGAACTAAAGTGCCAAAACAACTTTATGAGGAACGAAATTGATGAAGAAAATGTTTTATGAGGGATTAAATTGATATAAAATAACTTTATGAAGGGTCTTAGTGGTAGCTTTTTTTATGATATGATCATTGAGGCAAAATATGCTAATTAGTGTAGCATACATATGCATTTGACAATGAGAGTATGCTGGAGTTTTTATGTAAAATCTCATTTGGCCCCATAAAAACATAATATGAATTAAATTGAGGGAGGAAGACACTATCCCATATTGAGTTGGAGAATAAAAATTTAGCTAGTTATATAGCTAAAAAATTGTATAAGGATTTGGTCTTTTTTTGGGAGGTGAAGATCTAGGACTCTAGGTGATCAAAGGTTCTCCAAACGCGCGTGCGCCATCGTCCGATCATTCGGCACATGGTCGGGCTTTGGGCTTCAAAAGATTTAATTTTTTCGAGAATAATCAATTAATATCTTGACCCAAATACTAAAGTCCAATTAACTGAAAGTCTAAAATCCAACATGATAGATCCGCGGGAGATCCAACTGAACAGGATCCGCGGACGACCCGGTTCAACAGAGAAGATCCACAAATGGTGTGTCAGCTCGGTTCAAAATGAACTGTTTGCACTTGTTCGGACCAAATGGTTACATACGAATAGACCCACCCCTCCAAGTACAACCTTTCAATTGTTATAAATAGGAGAATAATCTGACCAAATCTTAACTCCGTTTTTTTTTTAAGAAAACAAGCATAAATACTCTCTTTTATTTCTTTCTTCTTCACTTTAAATATCCGTCGAAATTCTGTTTGTTCAAGTTCGCCATGAGTTAGTTGTTCGTGCAAACAAGGAGCATCAGATTGTTTTATCTTGGGAGACTACCGAGAATTGACTGTGTGCACCGTAGACAACCCGAAAATATTATCTCAAGGAGATTGCATCCGCATCCGCAACCTCAGTCTTATTTCATTTTATTTTCTCATTCTCGATACCAATTCAGTGAGTTAATTTAGTTCTATAATTACTTAATTCTGTTTTAAAGTATCAAGTTTTTATAATTTAAAACCTTTCTCGAATAAACAAAACTGAATCAATTCCATTAAAAATTAAGTTAATTTTTGTACTTAAGTTTCAGTCATTTTCATATATCCGATTCTCTTTGTAAGTTGAAGTCTAAAACTTTGATTATTTTAATCATATAAATAAATTATTTTGTTACATTGGAACTAAGTTACTATTTCTCTTTTTAATTTTTTTTAAATTATTATAAAAGACTTTGTTTTAAATTGAAATAAATTTACTATAAATTAAATCTCCACTACTTTGAACATTTAAAATTTTCTGTACATATAGTTTTATATATTCTATTTTTTCATTTTATTGATCTACAGTTAAATATTACTATAGTTATAAAAATTATAGTGAATATATTTCTATTACATAGATTATTAAACCCCAACAGAGTACACATAGGAGTGTTTCTAATATTTATATATATATTTTTTACACTTCATCAATAAAATAGATGAAGGTCATAAGATTATTTCTTTAATCATATTTGCTTATTATTTGACATTCCACTAGATGTTATGTTTTTACCAACACAATAAGTTTATGGCCATAAATTATATTACCATGCATATGCATTTGATTATTAGCAAAATACAATAATAGGTTTTGCCAAAAAAAAAAAAGAAATTATAATTTCTAAATGACATGGCTAATTTATACAGAGAAAAAAGATGAATAAAAACTAATATCGAGCTCGAACAACAAATTTCTTTATTCAATTTGGTTTTATCGATACATGAACAGAACAATCTAGGACAATCTTTTATGAAGTCGAGATAAATATCATATAAATTGATTTAACTTTCTTTTTTTGATAAATAAATTGATTTAATTTCAGCAGTAGTAAAAAATTACATGTTTATATTTTTGGAGGACAAAAGTGGAAGTAACTAAAATTAAACCGTTGCACAATAACTATAAAATTAAGATAGTGTAGTGGGTTTAGGTTTATATATATAGAGCAGTTTGAATATTTTTTCTTCAATCCAATCCCTCCCCAAAATCGCTGCACACAGAAAAACCACACACATATGTCAATTGAAGGATTCAACGACTCCGATAACGTCGGTTCCTCTCAACAATGTCTCTCTCTCTCTCTTCCACATATTCAATTCTGTTCTCCGCATCATACGTCAATCCTCGATCCGACGGTCACTTCTCTCACCATTGCTACGTTTTCAAGAAAAATCAAAACCGAAAATTCAGAGATCTCTGTCCGCTGTACGATTCACCGGAAATATTCCGTTTCATTTTCAAGATTCAGACGATACATGAATTGATTAATTTAATTGAAGTGGCGTTCAAGATTGGGTTTTTCTTTTTTTAATTCATTAGATAGGGTTTTTTTTGGTTTGATCGGACTTCGATGTGGAGACAGTGTTAATACTTCTTGAACTAATATGGTATGTTGCGTTTGATTTGAGTGTTTTTATTTTTTCTTGGTGAATGACATACTGAATTGGAATATTTTTTACACAAACTAATGTTGATTCCCAATAGGATTAATTGCTGAAAATAGAGAGAATAAGAGTTTACGCTCAATATTTAGTGGTAGTCTATAAAAGGTTCCGCCCTCACTATTTGCCAGTAACATTTTTCTGTTTACGCAGTTGTCGTATCAAGATTCAGGCACTTTCAGTATACACTCCTCTCTGGTGCGAATTCATGAAAACTACATATGAAAAGGTTTCTTTTATGATCAGACTTCAGTGTGGAGTCAGAGTGTTCTTGGTTCTTGATTGAAGATGGTATGCATACATGATCTACGTTGTATTGTTTTTCATTTAATTATGTTCTTTAATTGTTTAATGGCATGGACTTTGTGGTTTTCTTCCAGAATGAATACTGAAATAGTATTTTGTTACAGAAGAAAGGTTCTTGATTGGCCCGTGAAAGTTCTGCTGGGAGTCACGATAACTTTTAGTATTTAGACCCAAAAAGAAATAAAAAATGATAAAGAAACAAAGAAAAGACGAAAAGTTTGGTTCTTAGAATCAATATCAAAGCTGTTCCTTGATGGGATTTCAGCCCATTAACAGTAATATTGGCAAAAGTGAATTCATATATGAATTATTACTCTTGTTTCTTTTCGGAACTCTAGCAATCATTTCTATTGAAGTTTCTTGAAGTTAAACTTCTCTGTCCTTGCGTACATGTTAGGAGGATCTAGTGTTCCCATTGGCCATATGCGAAACAGAAGAACTATGCATATATAGATGGTCCACTGTAAACATTTTCTTCCTATTTAGTCCGATCTAACTTTGTGAAAGAAATCATGAATTTAATGCAGGGTACCCCAGTCAACATCATTGTAGGTTCTCATGTTTGGATTGAAGACCCAAATATTGCTTGGATTGATGGTCAAGTCACAAAGATAAACGGACAGGAAGTTGAGGTTCAAGCATCTGATGGCAAGAAGGTAAATTAGCTTTTACACCTTGCTTAAATGAAGACGCCTTTGCTCTTTTGTAGCAAGAGATTGTTACATTATGTTCTTGTATAAGTTTCTGACCAAAGAGAAAGGTTAGGTGAATGGCTAAATATATAGACACCTTGAATGGAATAGACCGATGATTCATAACCTTCGAAAAAGAGAGTAGTAATTATCTATTTTATTAGTTTCTTTTGACAAGAAATTTCATGTATTCTATCAGTCATGGTTGATGACCCTTTTCCCATGGTGATCTGCACATACACACAGATGAAGGTATCTTTGTGCTGGGACGGCCTCTGGATGAGTATTAATGCTCCACCTTGAGTTACTTGCCTTCTGTACTTTTTTCTTTTTCGGATTTCAATTCTTTCATTTCCTTGCTAAATATACGTATTTTTGGATTAAACATTTTTTTATTAGTTTTTTTTTTTTTTTTTGTTATTATCAGTACTTTGTTTAGTATTTTTGTTTGGACTACTGATGTGCTAAAATTACTTTACTGATGAGTCTCATTTGGAACTAGGTTAGGTTCAACATTTCCTCCTGCTTCTGTAGTCTTGCTTTATTTAAAATGAGACAAGAAAATAAATATTGATTAATAGTATGTTGTATTTATAGGATCTTTCTTTGTCTTCATAGCCTCTAGTCTTTGTTATATAGTAACCAGTTAATGTAAATGAAGATCCGTCTATTATAGTGTAAGAAGCCTTGTTTTTTTAGCAGCTTTATGACAGTGCTCATTATTAGCTCACACTTTTACTTTTTCTTTCAACTTATCTAGGTTGTAGCTAATTTATCCAAAATATACCCTAAAGATGAGGATGCACCTGATGGTGGAGTTGACGACATGACCAAACTATCCTATTTGCATGAACCAGGGGTCTTGCAGAACTTGTCAAGAAGATACCAGCTCAATGAAATCTACGTAAGATGATTTTGTTGTTTTATTTCATTTCATGTTCGGCCAATTTGTGGTAAGAGAGCAATGCACTACTGCATTAATGCGTGGCTCTGTCATATTAATATATCCTACTCTGAGCAGACGTATACTGGAAGCATTCTTATTGCCATCAATCCTTTTCAAAGACTTCCTCACTTGTATGATGCCCACATGATGGAGCAATATAAGGGAGCACCATTTGGAGAACTGAGTCCTCATGTTTTTGCGATTGCTGATGTTTCCTACAGGTACAGTGAAGTACCTTTGCTTCTGCATGTTTTTTTTATTGTTCTTTTGTAAAGAGAAACAGTTAATGTCTGAGTGTTTAATATGAATTTAGGGCAATGATGAATGAGGGAAAAAGTAACTCTATACTGGTAAGTGGAGAAAGTGGTGCCGGTAAGACTGAAACTACTAAGATGCTTATGCAGTACCTTGCTTACTTGGGTGGCCGTAAAGGAACCGAAGGGCGAACTGTAGAACAACAAGTTCTTGAGGTAAATAAATCTTTAAATTTCAGTTTTATGGTTGCCAACATTATTAAACTTGTGAAACTTTGCACCTTTTGTTGGTGCATAAGTATTTTGTTCTGCAAGTCTTGTATAGTTTATTACTAGTAGTGCAATCATTGCTTCAAGAAAATAATACATGGACACACAACCCACAATTGTTAGTTGATGTTAATAGTTGATTGCAATGAGCCAAGGTATTAGAGAAGCATCTCTAAGTATTTTGAGATAAGATTTAGTTTACAAAACTGCGGGAAAATGCTTATTTATTGTACAAAAAATCCTTTCAGGGAAAATCTATTGTTTATGCTTTGATGCTTCAAAAAGTATACCAGTTTCAGTTATTGTGCCCTTCTTATAAGTACTTCAATTTGTGTTGTTGATTTTGTTTGGTTGATAACTTGATTAGATGAGAAACTTTTGAAGGCACAGAGGGTGTATAAGCTTGTCACTTCTGCCTTCAGTTCTTTTTATTGAAATGGTTCCAACTACTTAAAACAAAGATATCAATGCCAGGTCTAATGTGCTTTTCAATAAATACCTATATCTATGATTTATCTGAAGCTCTATGAGTGGTGCTATGCAGTCAAATCCAGTACTTGAAGCATTTGGAAATGCTAAAACTGTCAGAAATAACAATTCAAGGTGAGACATTGGTGGAGTCATGCTATCAACTAGTTTATTGAAGATATTTGTTACAAAGTAAGATGGTATCCTTTGAAAATTCCTAATTCCTTTATTATGGTGCAGTCGCTTTGGTAAATTTGTTGAAATTCAGTTTGATAAGCATGGAAGAATATCAGGGGCAGCCGTTAGAACATATCTTCTTGAGAGATCTCGTGTTTGCCAAATATCTGATCCTGAACGCAATTATCACTGTTTCTACCTTCTTTGTGCAGCTCCACAAGAGGTAATGCTTTTTAAATTGTATCTTTCTTTATCTATCTTATTTTTCCAATCAATATTCAGCAAATTTATTTTTAACACATGTTCCTGAGTTGTTTTACATCCTGTCAGGATATTGACAAGTATAAGCTAGGACATCCGAAAACATTTCACTATCTTAATCAATCCAGTTGTTATGAACTTGTTGGTACAAGTGATGCTCACGAATACTTGGCTACAAGGAGGGCCATGGACATTGTTGGAATAAGTCAAAAAGAGCAGGTACATTCTTAACACTGGTATCTTCATGGTAACATATGCATTCCTTCTGCAGCAGCTTAAGGTTCTCTTACTCTTCAGGATGCAATTTTTAGAGTAGTGGCAACTATTCTCCATCTTGGTAATGTTGAGTTTTCCAAGGGAAAAGAAATAGATTCATCAGTCCTTAAGGATGACAAATCAAAATTCCATCTTCAGACTGCAGCAGAGCTGCTCATGTATGACCGATTCCTAGTTTGTGATTCTAGTATTGCATAGCAGCGTATTGGTTTCTGATTTGAATTTCTATTTTCTTATTAGGTGTGAATTTAATGCACTGGAAGATGCACTACTGAAGCGTGTGATGGTTACTCCAGAAGAAGTTATTAAGAGAAGTCTTGATCCTGTTGGTGCAATGGTTAGTAGGGATGGGTTGGCTAAGACGCTATACTCTCGCTTGTTTGACTGGTATAATGCTAGTTTTCACTTATATTGTCTGGTACATACGTCTTCAGTATAGGAGTGTTCAGACGTATCTATAGTAATAATTTGTTGTCTGCTTTCTAATATCTACAGGTTGGTGGACAAAATTAATGTCTCGATTGGGCAAGATTCAAATTCAAAATGTCTAATTGGTGTTCTTGATATATATGGTTTTGAAAGTTTTAAAAGTAATAGGTAAGCGTTGGTTGATAATACTAGGAATATCGAGATATTATTCATGCCGGAGTTAACTCATAATTCTACTCATTTAGTTTTGAACAGTTTTGCATTAATTTTACCAATGAAAAGCTACAACAACATTTTAATCAGGTACTCACTTATAATTTCAGCGGCAGTTTAAGTTGGTGAACCAACACTGAAATTTACAATTATTTTTTCAGCATGTTTTCAAGATGGAGCAGGAGGAATACACAAAAGAAGAGATTGATTGGAGCTACATAGAATTCGTTGATAACCAAGATGTCCTGGATCTAATTGAAAAGGTGTCTTACTTTGATTTATTAAGTATTAACTTTAAGCCCTTTGACATCTAGTTATTGGTCATGTCACTCAGAAGCTAAGACATGGCAAAATTTGGTGTAGAGGGTGAAACTTAAGTAATTGAAAAATTGTAAGCCATGTCAAGTTGATTTTGGAATTTTTAATATAGAAACATTGCAAGGAAAACCAATCGGCCAAATTCCAAGTCTCATTTGACTCTAGTGCTAAGAATTGTTCATTTTGTCCTTCTACATAACTATCATTAACGTATATATTGTGAAAATACATTATTAATTAGACAGAACGAAATAATAATCTCCACGGGTATCTCTTGAAAACTGGGTGCCTCTGCATTATCAAGCTCTGAAAAATTTCTTTTTAAATAATGATTTTCCTTGGCATTTATATGTCTTCACGTTATGATACAATACACTTGCTCTTGAATGGCCATTGCAGAAACCTGGGGGGATCATTGCTCTTCTTGACGAGGCCTGGTAGGGTTTTTACTTGCCTGCTTGTTGGTAGCTTGCAAGGTATATTTGGTTTTATACTTCTGCGGATGTTACTCTGCATTAAAATTGTTCTGTTTTTTGTTGTGTCTCCAGTATGTTTCCAAAGTCTACACATGAAACCTTTTCGCAAAAGCTTTATCAGACCTTTAAATCCAACAAACGTTTCGTGAAGCCAAAATTGACCCGTACCGATTTTTCAATTGCTCATTATGCGGGCGAGGTAAGCTGGATTATATTTTACTATGAACTTAAATTAAGCATTTTGATTGGATTGAACATTTTCATTTTAATTCGTCCCCTTACAGGTCCAATACCAATCTGATCAGTTCTTGGATAAAAACAAAGATTATGTTGTTCTTGAACATCAAGAGCTGTTATGTGCTTCAAAATGTTCATTTGTAGCAGGATTATTTCCTCCACTTGCTGAAGAGTCTAGCAAATCTTCAAATAAGTCTTCTAAGTTTTCATCAATAGGTGCTCGATTTAAGGTATATCTTTGTCTGGATTACTGTTTCATATACATTCAATACCTTTGAAGAATACTTTATGGAGGAATCACTGATTGAGCTGATACATTGGCTAATTGGAATAGATACAACTCCAACAATTGATGGAAACTCTGAATTCCACAGAACCTCATTACATTAGATGTGTGAAGCCTAATAATCTTCTCAAGCCATCTATTTTTGAGAATGTCAATATCTTGCAGCAACTTCGTTGTGGTGTAAGTGGAGTTGTCTTATAGCTTTTAAATCTTCTGTAGTCAATATCCTGTCGAATGCATACTAATTTATTTGTTATTTGTTTGTCTATTGATAGGGTGTTTTAGAGGCAATTAGAATCAGCTGTGCTGGTTACCCTACTCGTAAGACATATTATGAATTTCTCCATCGGTTTAGTCTTCTTGTTCCAGAGGTCTTGGAAGGAAAGTAAGTATGGTTTATGTTTGACTATTTATTTATATGCTAATAGTTTGCTGAACCAACGCTTATCTTTCCCTTGCTCTATGAGCAGTAATGATGAGAAGGTAGCTTGCAAAAAGATTTTGGAGAAGATGGGTCTTGCTGGTGCACAGGTAATATATATATGTATTTTCTTTGTTCCTTTTTCCAGATGAAATTTTGTGGACTCCTGGGTTTCAGCATAATGTTCTCTTGCCATTAAATTTGTACCATCCCTTTGATAAAGGACCTGAATATGCAAAAAGTAACAAGCGGAGTTCCTTCTGTTTTCATTACTTCTCATTTAACTGATTCAAATGATTGTGTCGATTTCCCTTATTAAATGTAAGTAATCTACAATATTTTGGTGGTTGTCGATTTCCCTTATTAAATGTAAGTAAATTACAATAGTGTTTTTTCATTTTCATTTTCATTTTCATTTTCATTTTATTGTTTATATTGTATTAATTTTCTCACACCAAAATGGATGAATTCCCTTGTGCTTTTCTTGTTGGTATCTGCTGATGTTTGTCAGCTGTCATGTGCTTAATCGCTTTATATTTGAGATCCCTTATCAATTAATTTCTTCTTTCCATCACATATATTGTCGAATTGCTCTTTATTTTTACCAAGATTTGCTATCTACCATGATTGCCAGATAGGAAAAACAAAGGTCTTCCTTAGAGCTGGTCAAATGGCTGAATTAGATGCCCGCAGAGCACTAAAACTTAGTGATGCCGCAAAGACAATTCAAAGAAAGACTAGAACTCATATTGCACGGAAACACTTTGTTGCGTTGCAGATGGCAGTAGTCCGTATGCAATCCATATGCAGAGGTTGTTAATTATGTTTTGACCTGTCAAACCATTAACTAAGTTCTCTAAACAACCTCTTGCATGTTGAACTCTGCTATTTTCCTAATGGAAACTAGATAGTCACCTGATGCATGTCTGTTGCTGTCCTAAGTAAAATTTTGGCTTATGCATATTCATCGGGATCCACTTAATTTTCTACATGGCTCTCAGGAAGGCTTGCTTGCAAGTTATATGACAATTTGAAAAGGGAGGCAGCTTCCCTTAAGATCCAGACAAAATCGAGAGGTCACTTGGCCAGGAAGAAGTACACTAGGCTCAGATACTCAGTTATTGTTCTACAAATAGGGATGCGAGTAATGGCTGCCCACAGTGTGTTTAGATATAAGAAACAAACCAAAGCAGCAACAGTTATACAGGTGATTATGTTGTTTGTACGGCAATTTTTTTAGGCCAATTTATGTCTTTCCTCAACAGTAAATAATATCTTCAGGCTCACTGGCGAGGTCATAGAGCTTTGTCATACTACAAGAGACTCATAAAGGCATCAGTTGTGACCCAGTGCAGATGGAGGGGAAGGGTTGCTAGGGCAGAGCTTCGGAAACTGAAAATGGTAGTCTTCAGTCTTCTTGCGCTACTGGAAGTATAACTTTTATGAATCTATTTGCATAATTTGCGTAATTTGTTGCGATCCTAGTAACATAATTTATTGAATGACAAAATTATCAAACGATTTAGCCAAGGATGGTATTCTCATTAGTAATACTATCGGACCTATTTTGCAGAATGCAAATTTATTTTGTCATAGTGTCATTTAGTTTGGATGACCAATACTGTAATATATGTTTATCATTTGACTACATATGGTTCTGCAGGCTTCAAGAGAAACAGGTGCATTAAAAGAAGCAAAGGATAAGCTTGAAAAGCAGGTGGAAGACCTTAAACTGCGTTTACAGCTGGAAAAACGTCTGAGGGTAAATATATTCCTTACACACCTCTATACACAAAATTCTACTGCCATTTGATCTAGGCTTTTACTAAAGTTAAATTCTTATGCTCAGACTGACATGGAAGAAGCAAAGAACCAGGAAATATTAAAGTTGCAGCACTCTCTGGAAGCTATGCAGAGTAAAGTGGATGAAACAAATGCTCTACTGCTTAAAGAACGTGAGATTGCTCAGAAAGCAATTGAAGAAGCCTCTTCAATTGTCAAGGAAACTCCAGTTCCAGTTGAGGATACCGAGAAAATTGAGGCTTTAACTGCAAAAGTGGAAAAATTGAAGGTAATGCTGGTGAAATGTTATGATACTCTGTCTCAATGCCTGCTTGCCTCACTAAGTTCATTGCTCTATATGGTTATCTGGTTCACAGGAAATGTTGCAATCTGAAAAACTACGAGCAGATGCTTCTGAAAGGAGATGTGCCGAAGCCCTGGAATCAAGTGAGGAAAAGCGTCAGAAGTTGGAAGAAACTGAAAAAAGAGTTCATCAACTTCAGGAATCTTTGAACAGGTAGCATAATTCTCACAAATTATCTTCTTTCTTCATTGTATCTCAGGAAACTCCTATCATTCACTATATTTCAAGACTTTAGTAGGACATATATATTCTTGGTTCCTTAACTTGGCTATTACTCTTTGAATATGTTATTGATCTGGAACCAAAAAGCCACCAATCAGTACACAGTTATGTTGAGATATTGAAAGCCTTCTTTTAATATCAAAGAGCAGACAGAAGATTCTCTTATAATCATGTTTAAATTAATACACCATCAGTTCCTGACTTGATCTTTTATCTTCAGTGTAATTTGGAGTTAGCCTTGCATAAGTTTAATCTTTCATATTACTTGTTCATAAGAGGCAAGTACCTAAAGTCGGAAGAAATAATGCCAGAACCTACCTATAATGTTCAGTGGCATAATACGTGTAGCTTCATGGTCAGTCATCTTAATGCTAACTATTTTATGGGCATGGAAGGTTTTGAATGTCAAGCAGAAACTTTGCGATGGGTAAGGAGTCTATAGCATTGTAAGTGATAAGAGTAATTCCTTGGATTGAACTATCTTGATGGAAAAACTATGTGGTAAGAGATAATCATTCTGTATTTTGCACCGATATGCATATTTAATCCTTTTTATAATATAAAGAGTTTCTCATTTTAATTTAGTAATTTTAGCATTTATTGCAGACATTTCTTTCACCCTTAACATGATGATCTTTCTCCTCTGTTATATTCATTAAATAGACCTTACTGTTAATAAATTTATATTGTTTCCAAGCAATGTTCATATAATAACTCTTGTTCATAATAGGGGAGCCTTGCTATTTGGATGTTGTAATTATTACCATTAGTGCAAACATAACTATATTTAACTTATAACCTTTTCAGCTTTTATCATTTGCTAGTGTGTTGTACAATATAGTCGTATTCAAATCAGTGAATCATCATTCATGAATTGTGATAGGGAATCATATAAATGTCATCAGATGGACATGTCTCAGTAATAGAACGTGAATCCGGATTTAAAGTGTACTTGGGAATAGTATATTTGGCTTGTTATTTTTCATTAGTGTTCTAACTAAAATCTAGATTTCTGGTGCAAATTTTATTGGGAATGTGTTTTTCTACCAAGAATTTTGAGTTGCAATATTTACTTTTGATGCATTTAAACCGGACCTTTATGTATATTAGTAGAAATTACTAGAAGATACATAGATATCATTTCTTGGCATTACACACTACACATTCTTAAATTATCAACCAAAGTTATGCATGCATGCATATGTAAAGGTCGAATCTGTGCACTGATATATGCAACCCACATGGTCATCTTACTTGAGTTCAGAATCCGTGCACTGATATTGCCCTAGGACATAAACCATCACCCGGAAGTTCTGGAACCTTTTGAATCTGCTTGCTGATCTTTGTAGGTCATCATAGTGAAATTTAATCGACCTTTGCTTGTTTAGGGAACATGTTTATCGAATGAGTACTATATAGTATGTACCTTCATTCCTACTGTGACACTGAGTTTTTTGTATGCCAGGTTGGAGCTATAGTACCAGTGCACAATTTAAAAATTGAAATCCAATACTTAAAAGTTGGGGGTGAGTAGTTAGTTGCAAGGATGACTAGAAACAATACTTTCTCATCTATAAATTGACTTTTGTTATCATACATGTAAACATGGGATGTATAGATCGGTAGTTCTCAACAATAATGTGAAACCAGAAACACACCCAAAAAACAAAAAAATAGTAAACAAATGGTAACGGCTCTAACATTGTTTCTCAGTTGATATGGAAACCTGTGCCAAAGAGTTGAGAATGTTGAAATTTATTGCCGAAGTAAAGAAAAAGATAAAGAATGATGGGGTTTCTGCACAGTTTCCCTTGAATTAGGAATTCATATTAATATTTATATGTCGTTGAAGGAGTCACATCAATGGATACTAAAATTAGAAAGGTCCTATGTGTCATTCTAACTAATTCTAGATATCTGTAGTGCCTCAGGATGATATACAGCATGTCAGGCCAATTTTCGGAGCTCAAAATGATATTAGGTGCCTCATCCTATTCGAGTTCAGCTTCAGGAATCATCGCCAGAGATGATTCTGATGATGATATGTCCACTTCCTCTGATACCACATCCACAGACTCAGATTTCACCTTTCCAGCTCCTGCCTCAAATCCAGCAAACTTTTCTTCCTTCAACTCTGGTGCATTTCAGCTCATAGTTCAGGATCTTTCAGCAGCTGAAGTTTCAGGTTAGTGAGTTTCCTTAGAGCCCCCGACTCATAAACTCTGTTTTTAATAGCAAGTTAGGACTTGGTCCTCGACTCTTTTTATCTTGGCATATAACATAATACAAGTTAGAATATTTCTTGGAGTTCTTCATATCAATATTTAAAAGCTTTTCACTTTACCCATATTTTTTTTTAATCTTGTTATCTTCCCAGATGGAAGCAACTTTCTGCCATATTTTAGTTCATTTTTTCTTTAAGCAAGGTCGCAAACACAAGCTCCATTTTTATTACATTTCTTTTTCTCTTGATGGTTGCATTGTGCAGGAATCGAAAACTGGGAAAGTGACCGGGAGGGGGCGTTCGATGACTTCTTCTGATGGAACTTGCTTTCAATTTGTTGTATCCATCTCTGTCCTAGCTAGAAGTTAGTTGTCTAGATGTTAACAGTCTTGCATCATGGTAGGCACCTCTACTAAAAACTGAATATTGCATTCATGTTGTACGAAACACATGTATATAAAAGAATATTACGATAACATGTACAAATTACTTCTAATATTCACATGTACAAATTACTTCTCAACAACACTCCAGAAGCTTAGATTCAACCTGGTTTGACTTTCAATGTGGTGATAGTAATTTCGTAGTCGGGATCTCATATATTTGAAAAGTTTTTTCATTCATAGAACATTTTACTTAAGACACATTTTGTTCTTGATAGGGTTCTCATGTACTACTGCTGGAAAAGACAACTAATATGCTATTAAGATTTCTATCTTGATGACATTGTATTTGTCCATTGTGTAAAGTAGAAGTAATCAACGTTCATGTGCAACTTTCTCATTGATAACGGGTTCAGCATATTGCAGTTAGTGGTTGGGCTTGTAGTCTGGAAATTACTTGATTTCTAAGTTTTTAATCACCCAGTGTCTGGTAGGCCAAGTTTTCTTGTTTCATACAATCGCTTGCTTCTGTTGTTGGCCCTCTCAAATTACTCTCCATGGATGAGAAGTCACAAGTCCCCCTCCTACGTCAGTACCAGTGGATGGCTTGCATAAGCATCATCATCTGATTCTTCTATGTCAGCTTCTCATCCTCCATCTCTCCGAGTTCTGGTAAGATTTCAAATTTCAAAGTCTGGCAATATTTTTCCTGATAGCCGTGGGCCCTTCATCTATCGTACATGCCTCTCTCGAATTATTCTTCGTGTTTCTGTTCCTTCTTAGGCCATCCGATCATTGTCTTAGTGTCTTAATAAAGAGCTTCAGAAAATGGTGGACCTCTATCATTTTGTAACATGATCCTGTCCTGGAGTAATTTCTAATATCCATCTACCAAGAAACCTTATTTCCAAATTTCATATCAGGATACAGTCGTCGCCAACAATAGCACATCCATTTCTCTCTCTCTCTCTCTATATATATATATATATATATATATTTGCGGATTTTAATAAGCTATAGCTAGTTCAGCGGAAGGTTCGATGCTCTAAATATGATCCTTTAGAGGCTAATACTGATTAATCAAAGATTTTCTTTTGCGAGCAATATTTAAACGTCGGTCATGCCGACTTCCCACATGGATAGGTTTAGTGGACTATGGATAGAATAGCGATGAGGAATACGAAACCAAGGTTGCATATATTATGTTTTCTCTTGGTCTGCAAAACCCTGATCAAGGATTGTGGTAGGAGAATATGATTCCCTGATATAAGCAACATGAAGCATATTCTTTGTAGTCCCTGGTCTATTAAGTATATAATTCCAGGCAACTGAGCATGAAGCAACCCTTTTTGGCTCTAGAATAATCTATTTATGAATTGCCAAATCCATCATCAAAGTCTATTAAATATATAATTCCAGGCAACTGAGCATGAATCAAACTTTTTGGCTCTAGAATAATCTATTTATGAATTTCCAAATCCATCACCAAGGTAAGTTTGTCGAGAAGTTGGTCATCAAAACTCTTATCATCTGCTTTGTACGTACTGAAGTATTCAATAGTCAAGTTTACTGTCTATGATTCTATGCACTTCGGGGAAGTAAATGTGCGGAGGTATTAGGACTCACTATGTTCAACTCTTGAATTATGTTGGTGGTTTGCGCAGAAAAAAGCATCTTGACTGTGCTTGAAGTTTGCCTGAGCTTAATACAGTTAGAAGTCGAGCAACTTCTAGATCTGCATATGCTGACAAGTGACAACAGTAGCACATCCATTCTTTGGTTATCTTTTACATTCTGCAATGTGAACAATTCAAATAAGTTTGCAGGTTTTTTTTTCTCAATACACTTCTGAGAATGAAACTTGCAGTAGTAATGTGGTATTACTTAACTCATTATAAAGTGCTGATCTATCTCTTTTGTTTCGTTGAAATGAGGCAAATATTTTAGGCCATGGTTGAAATTTTTTCTAACCATAATAGAGTTTTGATAGTCAATCAAGTTTATTATGCTGCTGAAGTAGTCCAATCTAAGCTCTATCGAAACTCATCTGTCTGAATAGCTTGAGAAAAGCTGAAGCCCAAATTTCTAATCGATATTATTCTTGGCTACTGGGTGTTGGTTTGCTACATCTTTACAGAAAGTGAGTTGTGGCATCAAGTTCACCGTATCTGACAATGGTACCATCAATTCATTTATTCAGTTGTCTTTCAGTTTCAATCATATTCCTAATGTACTGATAAAAAAAAAAAAATTACCAAATTCCTAATGTCGCTCAATCCTATTTCTAGAATTGTGAATTGCTTGTGTTTTTAATTAATGGTTTGGTGGTCCGCATATGAGATAATGGTTTTTAATTCCTAAGAGCTTAGTTTGTTTCTTAATTACCCTCATGAATTTATGGTGAATCTTCAAGTAAGTCTGTGGGACGTTCCTGTCAATGAATTGGTTCCTAGAACTTAATGGATAAATCTTGCTTGTTTGTTTAGTAGTATTAGAATTTTCTTATAGCAATAAACTCGATCGTTGATGGAAAAATGACAACCTAAAAGGAAACAAGACTTTTTTTGTTTTTGTTTTCTTCAGTATAAGTTTAAGTAGGGAAATAGCTTTATATCTTGCCTTATAAACTGTGCACTTCATCTTTTCCCGCATGGTTTCTGCAGGGTATGTGTAAGTGTCATATCTTCTAAGTGAAGTTTTATATGTGATTGAAAGCATGATCATCATCACACTGCATATCCATGAGTTTGTTTTTTGTCCTGGACAACCCTAGTAAATGAATTTCTGATAACTCTTGAGTTTTCTGTTTATCATTGTCTTACATTGTTAAATATTTCCCTTGGTGCAGTAATGTCAATTTTGTATTTTTGATAGGCTTGAAGAGAAGCTCACTAACTTAGAATCAGAAAATAAAGTTCTTCGTCAGCAGGCTCTGGCCATGGCACAGAATAATAAATTGCTCTCGAGAAGTTCAAGGTCAATAATGCAGGTAAGTATAAATCAATTTTTTCCAAGTAATTATACATAATTATTTTGCTCTACCAATTTTTCTTTTTACTTTCATGAATTTGGCAGAGGGCTGAAAGCACAAAAAAGACGGCAGTAAGTCAAATGCTTTAAAGTTACCAACATACATGTCTGTTATGATAGCATCGTAGAATGTTAATATTGTGTTTATATTGTAATAGGATTTCCGTAGTGCTTCAATGAACTTAAGAGATCAGTCAGATTTGGAGGATAGGCCTCAAAAGTCACTTAATGAGAAGCAACAAGAATATCAGGATTTGCTCATACGATGTGTTGCTCAGCACTTGGGCTTCTCTAGAGGTAGACCTGTTGCTGCCTGCATTATCTACAAATGTCTTCGGCAATGGCGATCATTCGAGGTTGAGAGAACAAGCATATTTGATAGGATAATTCAAACCATTGGCAATGCTATTGAGGTATTAACACGGGATCAAATAAGCATGGTATAAAATCCTAGTTAATTTAGCCCTTCATAAATTCGATCTGCTATTAAACAGAAGATGCAGGACAACAATGAAATATTGGCCTATTGGCTGTCCAATGCATCATCTTTATTGCTTCTCTTGCAACGTACATTGAAAGCTGGTGGAGCTGCCGGAGCCGCCCCACAACATCGGCGATCTACATCTGCTACTCTATTTGGGAGAATGACACAGGTAATAGATTTTTTCATATTGATTAGATTTTTAATCTTTGGCCATAAGCATTTTCTAACTTTTCAATGCTATTTCCTAGAGTTTTCGTGGCAGCCCTCGTGGCGTTAATCTTTCCTTACTGAGTAATGATTCTGCTGGTAGTTTACGTCCAGTAGAAGCCAAATACCCTGCATTATTGTTCAAACAGCAGCTGACTGCTTACGTTGAGAAAATTTATGGAATGATCCGCGATAATTTGAAAAAAGAGATTTCTCCACTACTTGGGCTATGCATCCAGGTCACAACAACAATTATTTTGAGCAGAATTACCAAAGAAGTTCTGATTATTTCTATGACATTTAAATGGGGTGGTGAGATTCAGTTTCACTTTCATCAACTTCCTTTTCATTGAATTGTTAGGCACCAAGAATATCCAGAGCAAACTTAATGAAAGGAACAGCACGCCTTCTAGCAAATGCTGCTGCACAAGAGATTTTAATTGCACATTGGCAAGGAATTGTAAAGAGGCTCGGGAACTTTTTGAATATTCTAAAGACGAATCACGTAAGAACAATTTTGTTGCTATATTTGGCTTCTTATTGCTCTATGAACTATGGTTTTACGCCCCATCAGGTCACTCATTATTGCAGATAACATTATTATATTTGATCAAGTTTATATACAATTCACGATGCCTCTGCTTATATATGATATTTATTTCTTAAAGAAATGAGAGAGAAAACTTCATATACTTTTCCTCTACTTAATACTAATATAACCAATACAATATATAGGTTGAATCTGGTACAGAATCACTAAAGATCAGCAATCCTACAACTAGCAAATCTCCTAATTTGAGTAACTGGAATCACAATCCAACATTTCTCTTTACTCATTTTCTACTTTCATAATAGACATTTATTATATATAATGTATACACTAATACTGCATCGTTCTGCCTATTCATTAAAGCTATTTGTTACTGACTATTACTTCTACACTTTCCAACTTTTTAATAACTGCTTGTACTGAGTTAAAGACTGGTAGTGGTAATTTTATTCAATTGAAAAATAATATTGGATGATAACCATATTTAGGAGCATGATAGTTACTGCGCGTCTCATGATATTCAATATTGTTTGACCTGCATTATAACATTCTTTTTCATAACTTTGTACAAATTCTCATGTTCATATGAAACTGCAAATTTAACCAACATTATTATGTAAATTACTCTGTTTGGAAATGTCTGTCTAGAAAAGGTCATGTCAAGCTAAAGGAGTTCCTTTGTATTGGTCTAGTATCTCTTGTATTAAGATTTTAAATCTTTCCTCAGCTTGTCTATGAATTAACCTTGATTATGTGCTGCCTTGAAAGATGAGTACTTAATGATGTCTTTTGTGTGCTGAAAACTTTCTCGCATGTTTGTTATTCTTGTCCTGTTTTTATTCTAATATACAAATAAATATTTCCTTTCTTTTGTAATGAATCTTACCATTTCTTCCTGTGTTTTAGCATCACATAAAATTTTAATACATGTCTGTTATGTTGAATATTGTTAACCAGTTGCCACAAATTATTTCAAATCCATCTTCAGGTACCTGCATTTTTAGTTCGTAAAGTGTTCACTCAACTATTTTCTTTCATCAATGTGCAGTTATTCAACAGGTGGAGTACAATAATTTGTCATTTAATTGTATCCAATGCTAAGGTTCATCAGACGACCCCGTAGACTAATGTTGTTTTTTCTGGTTGCAGTCTTTTACTGAGACGAGAATGTTGTTCTTTTAGTAACGGTGAGTATGTCAAGGCTGGACTGGCTGAAATGGAGCATTGGTGTTACAAGGCAACTGACGAGGTTATATAATTAATAATGAATTTATGACATATTTTTGCTCTGTTTATGGTGGCCGAATTTGTGCTATATTCCAGTATGCAGGTTCCGCCTGGGACGAGCTCAAGCATATAAGACAAGCTATTGGTTTCCTGGTAACTTGTGGACTTCTCTTGTAATAAAAGAAAAACTATGTAAATTGGTTAGAAAGTCTTGGTTCCAATTGTTATAAGAAATACAAAGTTAAATCAGCCATTTTATTAGTTCAGAATTTTAGGTCCGATTAATTACACAAAACTTTACCCTTTTGGTTATTGTAACAGGTCATACATCAGAAGCCAAAGAAGACATTGGATGAAATAAGTCATGATCTATGTCCTGTGAGTTATCAAGCTTATGGTTTCTGAAAGAACTTCTATCTTAAATCTGCATATAATCATGTGTAGTCAACTTGATATTTATATTGAAAGAATATTTGTATTTGTCTTTGTCTAATGAATTTGCTATCTTTTACAGGTGCTCAGTATTCAACAGCTGTACAGAATCAGTACAATGTACTGGGATGATAAGTACGGCACACATAGCTTATCTCAAGACGTGAGTCCTTGTCAGTCAAATTAATGTGTTATGCTGTTGTGTTTGGAGAAATTCTAGAAGAGTTCATCACGTTTTAGTATTGACGTGATTACATACATATTGTGATTCTCATAAGTATCTTATACGCTTGCGTCATCAGATGTCGGGCTTTTATTATTTTATTTTTATTATTCTCTCTTATTGGCCGCGTTTCTTAAGTAGCTCTATTTTTGTTTTTATTTCAAATAATTTACGTTTCTTTCACAGGTAATCTCCAACATGAGGGTGTTGATGGCCGAGGATTCAAACAATGCTGTCAGTAGTTCTTTCTTGCTGGATGATGATTCAAGGTTGAACGGTGAAACTTTTCTTTATTTATTTGGATAATTGTTTGCATTATTTTTCTTGAATTAACACCATCTGATCTATTGATATTGCAGCATACCATTTTCAGTTGATGATCTTTCAAAATCAAATGATAATTTTGATATTTCAGACATTGAACCACCTCCACTTATTCGAGAAAATTCAGGCTTCAGCTTTTTATTGCCTCAAGCCGACTAATTAGGAAGATGAATAATGATTCCCGTAGGGATGGAACTTCATACCAATGCAACAAATTAGCTCCTTTTTTTGGATTTGCCATATTTTTGAGTCCAGTCGTTTTATTCATTTTAGCACTGCACTTAAATTTTGACATTACGCATGGATAATCCCTATTCCTAATTGAGTTTACAATAAAATCCGTAATTCTTTGTTTTTTTTTTTTTTGGTGATTATCAATTTCCCAACCTTGTACATCTTGAATTATTTTGTGCAGATACTGTTGCGCTCGTAGTGCAGCTTGATATGATGTTTTCTAACTTATAGGACAATCTATACATGTCGTGGCGTAGCCCCTGAATTTGTTCTGGTTTTACAGTTTTATCATAAGAAACTTGAGACAGCAAAGAATTTGTCCCTATTTTTGGTGTCATTTAGTGCATGAATTGATATGGTTCACACATAATTTTCATTGAGATAAGTATCGAAGCATCTATATGATTCGTTAATGGTAAGTCGTACTTCTACGCGAAAATTTTGGTGTGGAGTGTATTTACATGATTCGTTAAGAATTCGGGTATGAAATATCGATTGATGAATTTCAATTAATATGTTACTTATCTATATGTCTTCTTCAATATAGTTATGAAAATCAAACACTGATTTTGATTTTAATAGTAGCCCCGTTAGTAATACATGTCAACAGTTATATTGTTCAAGTGAAAATTACAATTTTCAAACTTAAGAGTCACGAGCTATAGAAGATCGTTTAACCAGAGAAGTTGCATTTTTGGTATTGGAAACAAAAGAGGATGTCCAAGTATGAGCGTAAATGAGTCGAGTAGTATATATTGAGTGACATATTGTTCAAGTTTGATTTTAATTTGAGCTTGAAATTTTGTGTGTGAGTCTCGAGTTGAGTTTGATAATGCCATACAATTTTACTATGATGATATTTTTGAAAAAATTCCACAATAATTGCGTATTTAGTGACATTAACTTAAATTTTTTAACATTAGGAGTAGAGGTTTTTTTTTTTCCCCAAGGGTTTAATCCTTTTCGAGGCAGGTCAGACACATTAAGTGGGTACCTCTTCCAACAGGAATTCGAACATGAACTCGCTACTTTGTAGTGACTAGTCCCTTCCACTAGACCAATCACATGTTGGTACATTAGGAGTGGAGTAAAGTCATTCTATGTAAATATAGAAAACAAAAGTTATATTTTAAAAGTTTTTTGCTATTATTATATATACTAGAAAAATACACGTATAGCGCACGTGAGTAACTAATTTCATATGTTAATTGCATTATATAATAATAAACTTTTTAAAGGACATTCAAAAATTGCATTATATAATAATAAACTTTGTAAAGGACATTCAAAGCCGTGTTAAATATATGGAGATTTACATAGACACCACTAGATATTACACTAATTACAAGTACTTATCCTCCTTATTTCAAAAATTACAAAGACACCCCCTCGAGGGGTGTATTGATAATATTTTTTATGTTATAGGGGGTGTCCATGTAATTTTTAAAAGGGGATAAGGACCACTCGATCAATGAAATTCATTAAAGATATTCCTTCTAAATATTTGATAGTTATCCAACTTGAGTTATGAGTACGAATAATTTTTTTCTTTCATTTTTATTAGACGCAACTTCGAATCAAATCATTTCTTCTCGAGCCGTACGAGGAGAAAACTTCCTATACAATTCTAGGGGTTATAGTTCATCTACATCTATTTCAATGAGCCGTTTATCGAATAGTTGCAATTGATGTTCGATCCTGAAGATGAGGAAAAGATCTAAGAAAGGTGAGGTTTTACGATCCAATCTTTTTATCAAGAGGGTGTCTTTATAATATTTGAAACAAGAGGGATAAGTTCTTATAATTAAGGTAATAGTCAAGGGGGTGTCTATCTATGTAAATTACCCTAAAGATATCGATTTTCCTAAATAGCCTTCATGGGCAAAAAAATTCTCAAAATGGTCATCTTACCAAACTAATTTCCTGAATAGGCCTTTTGATTGAACTCGCAGTTGCCAACTGCGAGTTTACTTAAAATTTTAAAAAAAAAATACCAAAATTAAGAATTAATTATCGAAGGGGGACAAATTAATTACAATGAAACTCGCAGTCAGTAACTGCGAGTTTATGTAAACTCGCAGTTGCCACCTACGAGTTTTGATGAACTCATTTTAAACCCTAGACGCGACACATACTCCATTTTTCATATCCATCTTTCAACATTCGGCGATTGAGGAGCGGCTAACACATATTTACTTACTTTTTTCTCTCTCGATCAGGTATTAACACATGTCCTAGTAGAAATAGAAACAAAAATTAAAAGTCTTTGCTATTACTATATATAAACTAAAAAAGTGCATACATATCGCACGTGATTAACTAATTTCATATGATTATTGCATATATATTAAAAAGGACCTCTGTTGATTGATGATTGAGTAGCCGAGCCATTTGGTGTAAATGCTAGTTCCTTTATTGTCCTCAGCTCTATTCATTTAAATCCGGGAGAGGTAGAGGATGTGGACTGGTCTATGGAGCTCAAATCAAAGGGAATGCAAATAATCGATGGCGGTTGGGGCACTTTGGTTCGATCAAGTTTTGGCTTCACTTCTATTAATATATATATATTGTAATTTATCCTATCAATTTATGTACGGCATTGTTGGAATTATATTATATAATTAATATTGCTTTTTCTCACAATTCTTCTTTCTCCGTTAGTTTGCTTTCAGTGACATTTTAAAATTTGTAAGTTTTTGAAAATGACAAAATATTTTAATAAGATATCATTCCTTTCTTACCGAATGTCACAATAGTTAGCTTACTGGTGCCATTTACTTGTTAGTATTAGTGGCATTTGATTTGACAATGTCATACAATTTTACTATGATGATATTTTTTGAAACAATGCCACATTAATTGCTTATTTAATGACATTAACTTAAAAATTTTTAATTTAGGAGTCGAGTTAAAGACAATAAAAATAATATAGAAAGAAATAAATTAAAATTTAAAAGTTTTTTGCTATTACTATACATACTAGAATAATGCACGTACTAACTAATTTCACAATATAATAATGAACTTTTTAAAAGACATCCGAAGCCGAGTTAAAGATATTATTGATAGAAATAGAAAGAAAAATTAAAGTAGGTGTATGGTGTTTGGAAAAATAGTTTGGGAGAGTAACGAAGGTTTGTACAATAATTGTTTGTTTGAGTTTCGAAAGAGTTGTTTGAGAAAAAAAATATATGTAAATTTTTTTGAAAGAATTATGTTGTAGGTGTTAGATGTGTAAGAATTTATGTCAGATTATGTTTGTTGAGATAACTTGTACGTTTAAGAAATATGCTACTTTATATGTGGGTACATTTCCCAACATGGATTGGAATCTGAGTTCTCTATTTTGTAGTGACTAGTCCAATCCCTTTTACTAGACCAATCACGGCGGTAGTAAAATACAATACTAAGAAAATATGAAAGCAAGAAATTAAGTGAACAAATATATGGCTCAGTGACAGTGGACTCGATCGGGGGAGGCCTGTAGAATTTTATATTTACCATTTCTTTCTTTATTTTTGGTTAGGGTTGTTGCACAGCGCGTAAAGCCCTTATCAAACACGACATTTGGGACCAAAATTTTCAAACATTAATCTAATATCGCATTCATACTCCATTACTGAATTATTACGCAGACAAAATAAATGATTAAAAAGGTGGTCTCAAACGTTTTGCCTAATCCACACGGGGCTATCGTTTTTTTTTTTTTTTTTTTTCTTGGCATTGTTACGTGTTGGTTCAGAAAAGTAATGCTTACAAATTTGTTAAAAGTTGATTCGTTCAAGTAAAAAGTCAAGCTGATATGTATTCCTTGACCGAGATTAAATAATGTAACAGTAACACAAGTTAAGTTTTTATTGCAACTTTAGCGTAAAGGCAATTCTTTTTTTCGGATTTAATGGCAATTTATCCCTATCTGATATGTTTAATTTATTTATCTGTAATTTGAAAAAGAGCATTTTACCTCCTGTAATTTTATAAAAGTTTCACATCGTCTTTCTGATATTTTTATATGTGGTACCTTACCTCCATGTATTATGATTATGTGGTAGTCCCCCCCCCCCCCCCCCCCCCTCTCCCGTGTTATG
Source organism: Penstemon barbatus (assembly GCA_003313485.2). Classification (NCBI taxonomy): domain Eukaryota; kingdom Viridiplantae; phylum Streptophyta; class Magnoliopsida; order Lamiales; family Plantaginaceae; genus Penstemon; species Penstemon barbatus. The sequence continues at coordinate 1,948,424 of CM064881.1, read as the reverse complement.
ATAAATATGGTGTTTATTCCCTTGTGTTATGATAAATGTGGCAATTTGTCCCCTTATTTACTATAAAAAAAATCATGTTCACTCTTAATATCGACAAATGAGTTCCACTCTCTGGCTGAAAGGGATAATTAAAGTGTTTGTTTAAACTTTTTACAAGGGGTGAAATACTCTTTTTCGAATCACATAACTTGAACATTATGTATTTCATAGGGGGTAAATTGCAATTAACTCCGAAGAGAAATTGGGTTTGATATGAAGGTTGTAATGAAAACTTAACATATGGTATCAAAGTTGCATTTTCGCGTCCAATAGTATCAAAATTGCAAGTGATCTATCCTATGGAAAAGAAAAGAAAAAAAATTAACAGTTTTTCCTTGTTAAAGTAGAAAAATATGAAGAACATCCTTACATCATCAATACGTAAAGACCGTTAATGGAGTAGTTTTCTGCGTGAATTTGGTTAATTATTATTAGATTAAACTAAACCATGTTCCTCTTTTCAATATAAACATACCCATTACCAAGTCAATTTTATAATTTTAGTTTTTGTAATTATATAACCCTTCCAGTCAATAGTCCAAACATTTTGAACCCATCAGAATATACAAGTAGTATTCAAATTGCATGTATATTGAATCATTTTAGACATACGTTTTCATTGTTTTACATTGATGCAGGAAAATTTTAGAGAATTATTACGTTATAACAAGTGTATATACTATTTTCATAAGTATATTTTACATTGATAAATGATTTTTTTTTTTTTTATTTTTATCTTTTTAGTTATTTTGTTTTCAGAAAATTATTCATAGTTATCTTTAACTTATTTTGTTCTCTAAGAGTTTAAGCTATTTTTAGTTAATTATTTTCTTTCACTTATAAAAGTCCAGTTTATGAATTTATTTTAAAATTATTTTGATATTGAAAATTATAAAAGAATTTTCTCTGTAGGTTTTTTGATTCATCTTGGATTCATTTTATGCATTACAAATTAATAAAATAATGATGAAAATTAATCGGCAGAATAATCATTATCGTGTATTCGTGTCTGACTTCATTCATGCAGTGGTATATAAATATAGAAACATACCATATATATATACAGGAAAAGTACTCACACTTAACATTTTCTAATAATGAGATCTGTTAAATTATTTGAAGGTACTTATTAAATGTGTGGACAAATGTCGAATCTTAGTGGACTATAAAACAACTTTGAACATGTAAATTTAGCTAAATAATTATATCATGTTAACAAATTTGTTAAAAAAAAAAGATAAGAATTGAAAATTTTGTTGGATCCAATTCGAGATTCTCGAATTCAAGCAAAATTAGATGAATTAGGAGATTACAAAATCTAAAATTTGAAAGAGTTCGACCCAATATATATGAAGTTGTATCTGGATTTAGATTGACTTGACCCGACTCTGGATCATTCACAACATCAATACAAACAAGTATTTTGTAAACGATACATATATATATATATATATATATATATATATATATATATATATATATAGCATGAACTAGGCTCTAATTTCAAATGTCACGTGGATATATATTGATTGTACTAATTATATGAAGTATAAACTGAGATTATTATTTTTTGTTTTAAATTTAGGTATGCAACAAATAAATAAATGAAAAAGAAGTACCATAATAAAAAAGGAACCTTTTCTAATTAAATTAAACTACAATACCATTTTTCTGCCCTGAAGACCCATTCAATTTCTTATTCTTTTATAAACCATTCCGGTCAACAGTCAAACCGCTGTTGATCAATTGAATTACTATAGAAAAAAAATTCAAGTCACACCTTTTCATTCTTTTTCATGCAGTATATAAACAGAAAACAAACCCTCAACTTCATACCATTCATTTAATTTTGAATTCCATATCAAACTAGAAAGAATAAAACAAGATGAGATCTACAAAAGTGCTTATCTTAGCTATAATTGCAGTATTTATTCTCCTAATTAGTATAAAACCATATGAAGCCACAAGAATTCTAGATGAAGATGAAGCACAATGGATTAAGAAGGAACACAATCTTTTGCTACCATCCTTGCAGAGACGCCCAATTCGACCACCATCGCCTAATGGGTGCACGTGGGTCCCAGGTAGCGGGGGCCGCCCATGCACTGCCTCTATAAGTGAACGGAATTTCGCTGGCCGCCTAATAGCTTCACCTTCGCCTCCCGACTGCAAAGGTGCATATGCAGCATATCCAAAACAAATTGTTCAATTTGGTGTGGCCACCCGGAGTAAATAAAACTACAATTGCATTTCACAATGACATAGGATTAGGAAAAAAAAAAGGGATTCCTTTATTTTTTATTTGTTTCATTTTTGTGTTTGGTTCAAGAATCAAACATTTTTGTTTAACTTTTTTCATTCTTTTGTGTATACATTTTTGCGTGAATATTGATAGATTTCCGCAGATAACAATTAATGTTGGGAAAGGATCCAAGTATCCAACTAAACTTACCTTTCTTTTTCCAAGTCCTGTAAACAATGTAATCATGTATTTGGTGAGTTTGAGTCTTTGAGACAAGAACTCAGTTTACTATAACCATATTTTGTCAGTTTTTCTTGTGTTTGGAGAATATAAAATTTGTGACGTAACCTTTTTTTAAAGTATTCAATTTATAATTTATTTTTAAGAGATATAAATGCAATTTATAATTCATGAAATATTTATTGAATAGAATCTTCCAATATTTTGCACGAAATTGCAAAATAAGCTGTCAAAATATGGCCAACGCATTCATAAACAAATGGTCACCTAGAAATGACCAACAAAGAGGCATATATAGAAATTGAGAAAAGAGAGAAAAACAAGCAAAGCATGATATATATATGATTGGTGTGAAGACAGGAATCTGATTCCTGTAGGAAAGGCGAGAAATGAGTCTAAGGTAAATAATCATTTCATCCATGTTCGGATTCTTCATATCCATTGGAGTCCCAAGCAAATTTAGTGCCTGTGACGTTCATGGCTTCGATTTGAATTTGGCATGTAATGGATTAACCGAAACCTATAGCTTTTCTCCTCATGAGTCATGACCAATTCAATTTCTAATCCTTTGAAAATCTTCCAGTCAAGTCCTCTATATCAAATTGAGTATGTGAAAATTCAACTCAGGAGATCTGTTTTAACTGTTTCATTCACCATGTAAAGACCAACACATCCAATTTGCTTTCAATCCTAGAATGTGATCAGAAAGTAGCCAGGAAAACAAGTGTCCTCTTATCTTACCATATTACTAGTTCTTCTCATCAGTGTTAAAAAATATGAAGCTACTTGAGTTCTAGAAAGACAACGAAAAATTTGTCTAAGACAAGTTTTTTGACCTTGTGCTTGTAAATGCACCACATCATACATTATGAGAGCATAACATCACCCAAGTGAATGATGTGGTGCATTTACAACGTAACCATAAGGTCTGGGAGATTCTCCTACACCAGGTCCAGGCAAGAATTTTCCGAAGAAAACAAGTGAGTATGGATAAAAGAGGAACATCTTCCCTTACCATCAAAGTATTACTCAACCGTTCTATATTAAAGCCACCAAAGGGAGTGGGGGGTTATGCAGCCTAGATCAGACTAATTCATAACATTTGACATACAAATTTGTTAATTCTAAGATCACAATTCAATCCACCCTTGCAAGAACAACCACAGATCAAAAGATCTTGGAAAACATAATAGATATGATATAGCATCCACTACAGACTATATAACTATCCAGTTTCATATCATCAATAATTCACAACTTAGATCAATCTGTAGTACATTAATTCGTTCACAGTCTTGATCCTTTGCGGGGAAATACTCGTAACAATTCAAAAAAGAACAAACAAGCGAAGAAACTAGCAATTCTGGGTTACAGATTACACGAGTATAATAGCATCATTAAGCCAAATACAGGAGTATAAATTAATTAATTAGCTAAAAAGAAACTACATTTAGTCGATTTCTATAGGCAACCAAAATATACCTTACTTTACATCTGGATCATTTCAATAGAGCTGCAGCTAAAATATCCTTCAAATTTCCAGCATCATTATTACCCTGATGAGTTTGAATCGAAAATGTATGAACTACTTCACCACTATCATTTACCGAAATAGTGGACTCTTGTGCCGTCACTTGATGTTCTCTCAACACCTTCACAACTCCAGATATCGGATGAGAATCCAAAGGGCAACTTACTCGTAAAATTGAATCTTCATTTCTTTCATGAAAATCAATATCTTGTATAGTATTAAATTGATTTTGTTTATTACCGTTCACTATCCCTTTCTCTGCTTCCATGATCGTAATCTTAGTCTGAAGATCCGTGATGTAGGCAATCGCATCTCCGAGCAAAGACGCTTTATCCATCTTCGATATATTCGGGACCACTGCTCGTAATGCGTAGAATCGCTGGTTAAGTTTCTCTCGCCTTTGTCTCTCTGCTTCCACATGATTAAGTGCTTCCTCTCTCCCATTTCCTGGTTTACGACCTCTTTTCCTTGGCCTATCCGAAAGCAAGTACGAATCCTCATTGTCCGGAAATAGTTTTGTTTCATTTTGATCATATGATTCTGAAGAAAATCCATCATCTTCCACTTTTGGTGAAAAGCTAATACTAATCGAACCAGATCTCGAACCTCTTAGATTGACTTGTTGACCAAAGACTTTTGGTAGAGATTTCGCTTGTGTTGAGGTCAATTTCACGACTATGGATTTCGCGGATTTGACAATACTTTGGTCTTCGGGTATAGACTTTCTCGAACCAATCTCTATGACTCCTGATTTCGAAGGGATAAATGCTACCGTCTTAAAACGAGCTAACTTGGCTAAATAAGATCTCGACTGGTACTTTTCTAAACATATTTTCTCATCCGAAACCCAAATACACCTAGCGGAATTGAAAGACTGTGAAGGAATTGAAGGCTTGTCGAAAGGAAATGCGAAATACATAGAGGTGAGATAAAATAACTCAATTTCCGAAACTCGATCCAACTTAGAAGCAACGTTATCGTCTTCTAGTCCTCCAAAAGAAGCGTGGATTCTATGAAGAACTCGTTTTCTAATCTCGGGATTATTACTATCTCTATCTTCACTTTCTTTTGATTCTCTGCAATGCCCGTCTCCCCATATTAAGGCTGATTTACCAGATTTAGATTTTGAAACATGCCAATAAATTGCGTATGTCCAATCAGATCCTTCAATGATTTTGCAAAGAGGTTCTTGTACTCCTAGATCTTCACCAGATGCAGCGAACTCGGATAACACGTTGTTTGAAGCCGACCAAGCAAAATATTCAAGCCCTTCTTTGCCTAATACACTTTCGACTGCAGCTTTGTCTTCATTGTTTAACCATAACTTATGCCCCATCTCAAAATTACACAAAATTTAATATTCCAATCTTGAATGGGGGAACAACCTAGAACTCCACTAAATGTCCAATGCAAAGAATTTCAAAACCCACTTTATAACCTAAAAATCAGAACAAAGTAACCATAATAGAGCTATGATGTTTTCAAACAACTAATACAGTAACCTGCAAATAAATCAAAATAAGTTACACAAGTCAAAAGATGGTGAATCTTGAACCTCTAAAACCCTAGGTTAGTATCAAGTCAAGGTTATCAGAAACAACCTATTTCATCATATAAACAAAACATATAAAAAGCCCAAATTTAACTTATCCTCAACCCTAAGAGTGTCAAAAGAAAAAAACTTTTTCAATCTAAGAAATACAAAGCTTGGATTTTCCCAGAAGCAAGAATCTTGAAAAATTGAAACTTCATATGAACTACCCTTTTTGATTGACACGCCAAAAAAAAATCATTTTTAATCCAAGAAAACGAAGAAATTACGAACCTTGGGTTTCCCAAAAAGCCAGAATCTTGAACAATTCAAAATTCAAAATTTCTCCCCTCTTTAATTTACACAGAAAAAAAAAAAAAAAAAAAAAAAAAAAAAAGATAGGAAGTAATGCCATATTGATATGAAACTATTCTGTTTTTGTGTTGTGGAAATTAGAGAGCATGAGAAATGAAGCCAATCTTTAAAGAAAGAAACTCGTGATGTATGAATTACCTGATGCTAAAGATAGATGGGGGGTTCATTCATGAATCTTGTGGAGTTTTAAGTTGAGAAAGAAAGAAAAGAAGTCGCTCGTGTTTCATGTGACTTTTCTTTGGATCTGAACATACCCATCCATGTCTTTGTATATTTTCCTTATTTAAAAATTAAAAATAAGGATTAATTTTATTTTCATTATTTTTCTTTCCTAGTTTACGCGTGAATGGCGTCGCCTAGTTTATGGTGTGCCACCTGTCCCAATGGGCGCTGAGTTTATATTTAGATTTATGGAAATACCAAGGTCGGGGTTTTCTTTATTGTAAGAAACAGTAGAAGTAAATCAGATTTTATTGTTAAAAATAGTAAGTATTTGTTTCATATCTTACGAATAATCGTTGGATATAAAGCAGTGTGTTTCTTGTGAGTATGTGACACAAAATATGTTTGTATCCTTTAAAGGATTTTTGGAGCATCTAGGAAGGATCACTAAATATTTTGATTCATCTTTTCATTTGATTTGATTGAAAAATCTTATTTAGTTATTTGTTTGATAATATGAATTTAATGTAGGTTCAATCAGATATCTAACATATTCTAACTTTTCATTAAGGTTCGATGATTTTGTCAACGATCCTAAAGCGACAATGATATGTTCTCTTGTTGTTTGAATGAAGAAACATTCGAGGACAAATAATAGTATAATAAATGAAAGAGAAAGAAAATAAGAGGAAAGAAGCGGACACTTGCTTTCAGGCTCTCAGTGTGTTGATTTGAGTTGATCATTGAAGGTTATTGCAAAACAGTTATAGAAGTGATTGTATCATTTTCTTCATCTACTACGATGTTAGAATCAAATTTTTATGATGTTAGAAGTATCACTTCTACCTTAGAGGCGTTCAAAGCTTTGAACGTTTGCAGTGCCACTCACTCTTAGATTTAGTTGGAATCGAAAAATGCCAGTTATGATTATGACTTTCCCAGAGGAATTCTTAGTATCATAACTTCATAATTTCGAGTTAGTGAAATCTCAGTTGGTTATAAGATAAGTTAATCTATTTTTTAAAAACCAGAAAAAAATGAAATATTAATATCACAATTAAATATATCATAACAAGATTAAATGTCTTATTTGTCATCTATTTCTCCAGGCAACTTGGGTTTAATTACATCGTTATGTCCAAGGTCAATAGTAACACATTGGTAGAGTAAATATTTCGTGAACTACTTTTTCCTTATAAAAGAAAGATAAATAAAATAAATAAGAAAATCGTAATAAATGTAGTTGGTTAATTAGCTTTTTGGCTTCATGTAATTGAACTTTGCAAATTATTACTTTGAATTCTTATTTTAAAATGTTCATTATTCTATTTTAGTATATCCGCATACATATTCAACATCAGGAAAATTCTTGTCCAAGCCTGGCTTGGTCAAACCCATCCAACCATCAAGCAAGTGTATTGTGATTGATCACTTTCCTGGAAGTTACATCCAATCCCAAAGCAAGTGTATTCCACTTGTCATGTAGTTACTTTTGGTTCGGCCAAACCCGATATGGGTAAGAATTTCCCATTCAACATCTACGTAATGATTGCAGACTAATTTGTCGTGAATAAATATTATATTTAAGGAGTTGTTCAATTAAAATGCAAAAAAAGAAAAGGAAAAAAAAACGGATATGATCCATTAACAACTTTATTAAAATTTCAATTTTCAACGAAGGGAACAATTAGTAGAATTTGGGCCGTCGTGGATCAAAATATTATTGATGGGCTGGCTTATGAATAATAAAAGGTCTTCATACCTTTTTGGCTTTTTCTCTGTTTTCCTTTTATTTTTAAGATTTCATACCCTTTTGATTTCTTTGCATAAGCAAAAGAAATGTTTGGATTCGCAAATGAATGAAAAGTTACAAATTTGTAAGAGGGCCATTAGAGCAGATATGTACAACTAAAGAAATTTTAAATTACGTATTAGCTAGAGTTTTGGACTGATATAAAAGAATTAAAAACCATTAAAATTGCTAAATTAAAGTTCTTTATATATAGAGTCATAATAATAATATTAATAATACATCACATAAAAAGTATTTATTTTTCATAATAATATAATACTAAATATTTATTACTGTCGTCATGTCATGTGATGATGTATGATTAAGCATCTATTCTTTCTTCGATCATCACCTTAAACCCCCCCTTCATTTTCGATGTAAAATCCGATACATAAACCGGTTCCAAACTTTCCTCCACCGGCACCACCCTAAACTGCCGCACAACTCCGGCAACCACCCTCTTCATCTGCAAGTAAGCCATCTCCTTCCCCAAACAAACCCTAGGCCCAGCTTGAAAAACCGGATAAGTGAACGAATCCCTACCCACAAAGCTCCACTTTTCCGCCCTCTCCAACCACCGCCCCGGTCGGAACTCCGCCCAATCAGCCCCCCAAACCCCCTCAGCCCTCCCCATTGCGTACGGATGGTAACTTATTCTAGTACCCTTTTTCACTACTGTCCCATCAGGTAATACGTCGTCGTTTACTGCTGATTTAGTGCTCAGCGGTACTGGAGGATAAAGCCTCATTGTTTCGGAAAGCGAAGCGTGAGTGTAAACCATGTTCTTTACTTCATCATATACAGGTTCTGAAGAATTACTCTCTTTTATCTCTTTGATTATCTCGTTTTCGACTTCTGGGTGATTGTAAATTAGCCAGAAAAACCATGTTAATGCTGCAGATGTTGTGTCACGGCCAGCTAATATGAAACTTATCACTATGTCTGTCACAAAATCTTCATCTGAATGGCCTGTTGTTAAGAATCTTGATAAGAGATCCACGGATTCAATTGATGATTCTTGCTTTTTTTCTCTGATTATTTGTTTTGCGAATTCGCGGACTTCTTTTACGCTGATTTTAAGATCCCTTTCGGATCCAATATCCAAAGCCCTTTTGATCTTCCATATAAAAGGGATATTGGAATTGAATCTTTCACTTATGAGCTTCAGGGCATAATCAAACACAACTGCAAATTTTGCCTCCGGAAGAGATGGCAACAAGTATGCGGGATCATACCCGAAAGCAATCTTGCATATATTATCGAAAGCGAACCTCTGTAAAATGTCTTGGAAATCAAGAACTGTTTTATTTGCAGCAGCGCTTTTTAGAATTGGGATTAAGCGGTCAGATAGTTCTTTGTCCACCACGTGTTCGACAAATTTACGCAGAGACTTTGTGTTGAATTGGTGGCTTGAAACTTGTCTCTGAAATTTCCAGTTTTCGCCATCAGCATTGAAAATTCCATCTCCGAGAAAATCTTGTAGAGTTGTTCTGAAAGTATCTCCTTTGTGGTAGTTGTGGAAGTGGGATTTGAGCATGTGTTGTACATTAGCGGGGTTTGCTGTGAAGATTTGGCGATAGCCAAAAGGGCGGTGGAGGGTGAATGTAAGATTTGGAGTGGATGTAATAATTTCGGATATCCATTGAACACGCCTATCTTTGTTTTTCAAGATTATGAAAATGGAGCCAAAGATTGGGTATGAAGTTGGAAGCTTTGTGGAATTCGAGACATGTGAGTTTCTGAGTATGGTTAGAATCAAGAAAAGCAGAGGGGGGATGATTGTGCACAAGAAGAGTGGAGTTGAGAACTGAAACTCTAGCTGCATTGTTGTTGCAGAAAGAAACAAAAGCTATTAGATGTTATGTGTGGGTGTAAATGGATAGGTTTGAACTTGAATAATGTATACGGCTATATATAGAAAAAAAAATCTTTGTAGACTCTATTATTCGCGTACATTTTTTTTTTTTTGGTTTATCAAGGATATTGAGGTTTCTAGTTTGAACTACGAAAATATACTTATCTTGTGATTGGTTGAGTTTGAATAAGAAAAGTACAATAATACACTTGTTATGAACTTTGTTAAATCACCGTTTATCTTAAATTATGTTATGATTTGCTAAGTCGATTAAAACTCGTTTTTGATGGAGATCAACTACATCCATTTATGTTTTAAGTGCAATATACAATACTTATTTATTTTATTGGAATATAAAATATGTTACAGTAAACATGGTAAATAAGTTAGTACAACCGAGTTAAACATGGGTCCATTTATAATTGCACATCTTTGAATTATCAAGTATAGGTTATGACTTGAGGTGGTCGGATTAAATCCTTAATCGGCCCCTACCCCTCAAAAAACTTGACTCCACAAATCGTTCCATCACACTGAGTCTAAGAAATGACAGTTACCCACTTGAATCCACTTGTTTTAAACGAGATTCTTGTATAAATTGTGTTAGTTTCTTCATTAGGGAGTTTATACAAGTTTCCCAAGATTCTCTGGTTTTGAGGCTTGTTCTAAGCCAATTTTGAAAATTCTGAACCGTTGATCATGTGTATATCATAGGATTTAGATTGTTGACAGCAAGCAAATCTCGAGACTATTTTACAAGGATACTAGTGTTAGACCTGATTTAATCTTTATCAAGATATTATCGATCGTAATGGACATCTCTTCCATTGAGGTTGAAACTTGAATTCATTGCACTATTGAGATTTAGACCAAGACATTATTTTGAGACATTTCTCATTGCAGCAGAGTCGTGAAATAGGCTATTTGTTTTTGTTCAGCCTCATACTCACGCTATTTGTTTTGTTTGAATGAATTGAATCAAATCATCAAATTTGCTTAGCTTAAGAAATATAAAAATTAGGGTCGAAATTAACATCTCTTCCATTAACATTTTACAAGAAATTTATGATGAACTGTACATGCACCCGCACCTAGAATTGGCCTAATCTGTCGAGCAAAGCAATCCAAAATATAATTTGAAATGCTTTCAAAGACTCTTGGGCCTTTAGTTTGATGGGCTAAATAAATGTACTTTTGTAGCTCAAGTCCAAATTCAACATTTTCTTCATAAATAAAAGTTTCAAAAAGTAGTGCTTCTTGATCTAGATTGTGATGTACTTTGAAATGTTTGCAACAGTTTTTTGGTTTTGTAATAAGGTTGCGCAGTTTCTGGTCACTGACTGAAATAAGGCATCAATCAATTCAACCCATGGATTGGAGGTAAAAAAACAAACACGTTCTGAGCAATATAAAGCCAACAAGATGTTTCTTCATTCAAATATAAATAGGAATTTCATCAGAATATAATTAAAGCTTCTTCTCAAACTAAACATTTTTTTTTAAAAGAATGATAAATACAGAAATAAATGTAACCTCCATTCCATGCTAGCTATCTATCTGTCGCTAGCCCAACATATGCTTCCATTTGAATTTGATGATAGTTAAAAGTTTAAAATCCTTATTAATCTCGAATTTATTAAAGACACATAAGCAATGAAAATTGATCAATTATAAATAGCCCATACAACCAGAAAACCACTGAAAAGCAACTTTTTATTTATTTAACCTTTTCCTGCATTGAATAAACTCAAACCAATATCAAGACCAAAAACCATAAACTCACCCTTATTTACAAATAAACTTTCCACTCTATGACCAAACACTAGAAGAATCCACCTCCGAATAAAGATAAACTAAATGTAAAGTGAGGAGATCGAGCAAGCAGAGCGATTAGTGTAGCAGCAAGAATCAGCCAGTGTGCACTTAATTCTTGACGTACATAAGAAAATAAGATTACGTGCACAAGATTACCTTAAAAGAAATACTAATTCACTAAATCACAAAATTCTACAATACAGATTAAGAGGGATGCCATCAATTCATTCTTACAAATATTTACTGACTAAATGAAAATAAAACGGTAGAAACAAACATTAATAACTAAGTAAAAGTTTTGATAACTAACTTCAAGTGGATAAGCCTCCTAGGACAAGCTTTTGGACTAACACGTCAGCCTCCGATAAGATCACCAATACTTGTTTAAATCAACATCACAAGTATAAAACCGTTGTTAGCCTTAGATATAACTACAATAGGATGGCATGAAAGGAATTCCACCGAGGCGGTATATAAGTCATAATTTGTGTTCATCAATTGCATCTTTGAGGTGTACCTGTTGCAATACACAAAATGCTTATCAATAAAAGAATTTGATATTTAGAAAAAAGTTGTCAGTTTGGGATGTGAAATGTGAATACTTTTGGCGAAAGAAAGAAAACAGCATTGCCCCAACTGGCTTTCCAAATCAAATCACGAGCAAAATGAACTCAAACTCGATAAGAAAATTAAACTATATGCAACCATGTATTAAAGGAAGCAAAAATGTAATTACAGCTTCATAGATGTTTTTCATGGCTGTATAGACTTTATCATTTTACAATTTTTTAGTCACTTCACTGCCACTGGATTTCAGATACATCAAACAAACACAAAAGAAAGTGGGATACAGGAACACTATACCTTGGAAGAAGGAAGATGAGTGATACAGCAAGAGGCAACCCTTATAAGAACAGAGATTACAAAAATAAAAAAGCACACCCAATGAAAGGTAGATACATGTTTAATTCAAAGTAATGTAATTAAAAAATACAAGACGCAATCATCCATGAACACTTTAATTGAATGTTGATAATGTTTGTTAATTACATGTAAGGTTCACTTTCCATCTAAAGAAAATAAAAAATCTACAATAACAAAGTTAGTAATATATCAGCTCGTGTATAATCAGAGTTCAACTTGATCTTTTGGATTGACATTTCTGCTTCCCATTTCAATGCTGACTTCTTCAGTTGTAGAAACTGCACCATCACTAGGAATGTTAATGCCTGCCAAACCAAGCATCACAACTGCGGCTCCAACATATTCCAAAAAACGAGGTGCTTTTCCTATAAGTATATCCACAATAGCTGCTAATGGGACTTGAATCGAAAGTCCCGCACTGGCTACAGTGGTCGTCGTAAGGAGCACAGCCTTGGCCCATAGATAATCACTTAGCACGTTATCCAATAAACCTGAATGTGAATAGGAAAGTAAAGCAACATCGAATTTCAGATGGTAATTGGAGAAGCATAAATCACACACAGGTTCAAAGCATGGGAAATATCGTACCTTTGCCAACAATTAGGCCAAGTTGTTCCCATGTAAGCGTGTGAAAAGACTCAATCTTGGCCACTTCTAGTATGAGTGCAACTGGAAGAAATATGACGAGGTTGAACAAACCCAAGAATCCGAGTAGTTGTGCCATACTAGCACGGCCTCGTACTTTATCATCTTCATCGGGCAGCTTTCGGCGAATGAGGGTAACATAAACAGCGTAAAACGCCGAAGATAATAGAGCCAGAAAATCTCCAAGAACAGGATTTGAAGTAGGCTTACTCGAAGATGTTCCTGAATCGCCGAGGCTAACAATTATTGTTCCTCCCATGCAGAGAAGAACACTAGCCAGCTTCAACCACGTGAACCTCTCACCCAAGAATACAAGAGCGACTAAAAACGTGAACACACTGGAGGCGCTGCTCATAATGGTGTTTGACTGCACAACAGATCAGAAGAACTTAATACAACATAACATGTATGTAGAGAAACTCAAACAGAATGGAATATAACAAATCATAACAAATTCTTACAGTGACTGAAGTATACTTGAGAGAAAGATTGAATGCGAGTTGCGCCATAAACCACATTGGGCATATCAGCAGGCTAACTTTAGCAACTTTTAGACGCGTCCAACGTCCCCTTTCATCCAATCCCTGACTCGCTTGGATCTCCACTTGCAATTGGTCTGGATTCAATCCATCGTCTGTAGCCTTGTTATCTCGAAGAAGAATCGCCTGCTCAGAATTTTGCAAATCACCATCCTTGGAAGAATTTCTCCAGAACAACAAGCTTCCATAGTTGTCCTCCAAATAGCGCCCAATTTCCACTAAAGGTATATACACCACAAAGAGTGAATTGCAAATATAAGTTACGAAAAATGGCGAAACACCATCATGTTCAACGGACTGGACTAAAAAACTAGCTGCAATCCATATAACTGCAACCGCTAAGATGTAAACCAATCCTAGAACCCATCTCCACTTTTGCGTGTTCATCATCACTCCCAATATGTGATAATCACATCAAGTGTAGAATGGCTAAAACAATGAAACCAAAAACCTGAAAGAAGAAAATACTACATGAGAAAACATAGATTAGTGATTAACTTGATAGTCAAGCTAGCAGAAACCACAGTCATTATTGTTATTTGTTTTCCAACCCAAATAATATCTTTACAACTGAAGTGGATAGGTTTGTCCATTTCCTAATTAAATAAAGTAATAACAGCAGGTTTTGAATTATGATAGAGATTGATGGAGGCCTCACAAATCTAGGGCTAGATCAGACGAACTGAGAGAGTTAAAAGGGGATTGTAGTTCCAATCTCATTCCACACAGACAGTCTTCCGTTAATCAATTTGCTGGCTGGAGAAGACAGTCGGATTGATTAGGGATTTAGGATCTAGAAAATTATACGTAATTAACATCTTTTCTCGCGCAAAATGAGCAATGAAAGACAGTGTGGAGAAGACAATCGGATTGATTTGGGATTTAGGATTTAAGTTGGTCTTATTTAAATTGTACGGAGTATTATTGGGTTTTTGGTATTTTGCACCCTGTAAATATAGGGTTTTGGCACTTTGCACCCTAACTTAAATGTTTTGGCACTTCGCATCCTGGAAATATAATTTATTTGGCACTTTGCATCCTAGTGTGTGTTTTAGTGAAAAAATTCATTGATATAAGGGTATAATAGTTATTTTCAAATTTTTTTTTTCACTTTGCACATTTGCAATATAGATTTTTCACCCTTAAAATATAGAATGTTGGCATTTTAAACCCTTAGATTATAAAATATTAGCATTTTTCACCCGATTTAAATTTTTTGGTACTCTGCACCCTAAAAATATAATTTGGATGACATTTTGCACCCTAATGTATTTTTCTCAAAAAAAAAAAAAGACAGACTCATAAATGTCGGCGGTGTAGAGATAAAATAGTCAATTCTATGCACAACAATCATAAACTTGTTATTCTGAATTTATTTTACTTTACAATAACTTATTTTAACATTTTCTCTCTGTAAAATTTAGATTAAAAAAAACATTGTCTTCATTTTATTTTAAAGATCCTCAAGATTAAACACACGTTTACATATCTAACATATTATTATGTTTCATGTTATTTATATAATTTAGATTATCATATTAAGTCGGGGTTGAAACTGCCAGAAATTATATATTTTGAGTGCAAAATGCCAATATTCTATATTTCAGAGTGCAAAGTGTCAAAATCTATACTTTTAGGGTTTAAGGTGCCAAAAATATTAGAAAATAACTGTTATGCTCTTCAATCAATTAATTTTTTCTTCAAAACACACACTAGGATCCAAAGTGCCAACTAAATTGTATTTCCAGGGTGCAAAGTGCCAAAACTTTTAAGTTATGGTGCAAAGTGCCAAAACCCTATAATTTCAGGGTGCAAAGTGCCAAAAGCCCGAGTATTATTTAACATATATTTGCTGGAGGTTTTGAATTAAATGGGCCTGTGCGGATGACTTTGATAGGCCCGCATGAGGAGGAGTAGGATTGTGCTATATTTGATAGGCCCACATTTTTTCATGAAGTTTCCCCTTATTGCATTTTTCACCCTTAAACTTTTGTATTTCACTTTTCCCCTAAACTCTTTGACTGAAAAAGTGGGCAACAATAATTTAGGAGAAAAAAGCACTAACGCTTATATAAATTCAAGGAGTAAAATGCATCTTGACTATTACTTCAGAGGGGAAAAATGCGATTTCCTCTAAAACCAATGACATTTAAAGAGCTCCTCAAATTACTAAAATGAGAAAATCACAATCATAAAATTCAAACTAACGGACCATATACCCCCGACCCCCGTAGTATATAAGTTATTTTGATACCTTAATATAAACAATATGTTGGAAAATTACGCCAAATAAGGGCTGGATTTTGCACCTCAAACTTATACAAAAATTCAGCGATGTCAAAAATCGATTTCCTCCAAGTAGTGCAGATTCTACGCTCCCCTCAAAACAATATTCGCCCTCACAATGTGTAAACGAGTTCTACTTCTACAACGAATTTGTCCCAGGATACAACGGCCAGTAATAAACTGTTTGTTTGTTTGCGAATTACACTTTCGAAAACAAACCCGAATACTCAATTACAAATAACCTAATTTAATTTTTTTGTGATGGAAGAGCAGAACCAAAATTGAAATAAATATAATATATATGGAAGAAATTTTCTTACTGCTTCAAAGCCGCATTTCTTGTTATTTAAATAACAAAAATTGCATCCATTCATATTAGTCATGACTCTTCAGTAGGAAATGTCTTTTGTTTTGAAAGAAACTAACTAATTAATTAAGAGTCATAAGGTTTGAAGATAGATTAAATGATAACCACTAGATCAGTGGTCTAAATCTAACGGTCTAGATTTAATTCAAAATAAACTAAATCCTTAATATATACTTATTTTGAAAATATCCAACACAATAGTCTTAAAAAAAGAGTAAGTCAATACAGTGCAGACAGTGCTTAAGTGCGTATCTATACTCATTTTAACTTTTACTAGCATTAAAATAAGTTAATCAAAATCCGGCCCTAATTTAGTCAATAAACATTCATTTAAGCATAATTTTATTGGTATGAAAACTAACTTGAACAATATTTTTTTGGTAAGAATTGGATCAATGATTATAATAGACAAATTAACTCTCTTGTACGACAAAATAAATTCCAGCATATATAGTATCAATTACTGAGTTCATGGAAATTTACCATCCTATAATTTGTATAATGTGAATTTATATCCATGTGATTTGCCCTATAATTTTCTAAAAATTTATATAATCTCCCAAACATTTTTAAATTTCAAAAATTACGAATTGACATAATTATTCTTCTTGTATACTATTTTAATTCAATCAACTTATAAATGTGGCACTGTACCCCCTATATTATTATAAATGTCTCATTTTATTTCATGTAACTTGATAAATTTTACACTTTACCCCCTGTATTATGATTAATGTGGCACTTAACCTCCCATGTGTTATGGTGAAGATGTCATTTTACTGCACTAAAGGTACTTCTATCTTTTTTCACAATATTTTTTCCAATCAAAATTCGCTTTATTTTTATTTTTTATTTATTTTTTTAATAATGAAAAGATGAAAGAAGTATTGCTTTCCAAAATTGGTAGAATAACATGGTTGTAACAACATTTTTTAATTTAACTTCATGCTAATGCCGATTTATCCTCCGTGAATTGCATATAAGAGTGATAGGTAGTTTCGTTAACTTATATGTTTTTTATGTACAAAATGTCAGGGATAGGGTGTGAAACTTTTACTCCGCATATAAATTATAATGGGGTAAAAGGAAAATTTTTGTCCAAGCCTGGCTTGGCCAAACCCATCCAACCACCAAGCAAGTGTATATTGCACTTGTTTTGTGATTGGTCACTCTCCTGGGAGTTACATCCAATCCCAAAGCAAGTGTATTACACTTGCCATGTAGTTGCTTTGGGTTCGGCCAAACCCGGTCTGGGTAAGAATTTCCCGGGGTAAAATGAACATCAAGCAAATTATGAGGATAAATTGTCATTAACTCATTTAGAGGTATCAATACATATTTAGTCACGACACAGAGGCGCAAAAGTCTCCACACCATAATTATGTGATTCGAACAAAGGCATTAAAATGCTGATGAGACCTTAGTCAGTTGGTGAAGAATAAAGCTCCAGGACTAAGAGATCATAGGTTACATCCAATGAGTGTAAATTTTTCTTTAGTTTAATATTAATATTTGGTGATAGTTTATTATTTTTTATTTTTTATACTTGGACAATATTTAAAATAATTTTTGATGTAATGTTGATGAATATACTCTAGAAAAAAAAGCAGCATTAAAATAACTGTACAAGGAGCCCAAATGGATAATGTAGGTTGACAAACTAATACTGAAAATTTTTAGAGTATTTTTTAATTCTACTACGGTGAACGCGGTCTAATTTAATCGGTTTTCTATGAAAAACAACTCAACTCGACATATGTGGGCTTTCAAAATTTTAAATCGCAATATTTAATAGACTAACAATAAATCAATAAATATAATCGGATCAAGATCCTCTGTACCACTCTTGTGTATCACTAATAATTAATTGCCACATGTACATGTGACAATTAAAATAATTATCAAATGTACAAGTGGCAATTAGTTATTAGTGATACACAAGTGTGGTACATTAAAAGTGGTACAGAGGATCTACACCCAATATAATCGGAATATTCTTGCATAGACCTGGTCTATGAAATTTTTATAGACCTTGTGGTGGTAAATAAGTCACATCATACATTTTGAGAGCATGACATCATCAAAATGTATGATGTGACTTATTTACCACCACAAGGTCTATGAAAATCTCATAGACCAGGTCTATACAAATTTTTTCCAATATAATCATATCATTTTAAATTCTTCAACAATATGACAATAAGTATTTGTCAATTTCTAGGAATTGAAGCCTCAAAAGTTGTTGACACTATATAAAGTTCTTGGAATTACGATACATGAAATCATCAATGATAATTTCGAGTAAAGAAATGCAATTACCGACTTATGTATCAACATATTCATACAATGAGCATTAATATAACAATAAACTTAAAGAAAAAATATTTTTTCTTAGTATTTGTTAATAAATGTGATTTATTTCACACTTTTATTGAAACATGAATAAAGATAATTAAGTGTGGGACTGTGGGTTGCATATGAGTCGATTTTTTTAAACAATAAACCCGTCGCCTGACCCATACCATACGGATTTATTTCCTCTTTTTTATGAAGGAATAAAAACATAATATGCCAAATACAGTGGATGTTACTAATCCAAGAGCTGCGAAAGTAGTAGTCCATGCGTGATATGCAGGTTTATGAAGAAGAGTCCGTAAGGTTAAAATCACAGCACCTGCTGCAACAAGAACCCCAAGAAAAGAACATACTCTTATAAAAGTTCTATAAGCCATGTACGTTCACAACTACAATCTGCAAGATACAATATAGATTAAATTAGTTCAAAATAGATTGAAAAAAGAAAGATTAGTAAGGTCATTTCCGATGGGGAGGGGCTCAGGGTTCTGGAACCTTGGGGTTGCCTCTGTCCCTACCCCGAGCCATGTCTGGTCGTCTTCAAGGACGGAACTCCGAAATAGAATTAATTCCATTTTGAAGACTTGCCAACCCTCACATATAATTCTAGTTTTAATTTTATTTTTTAATATTAATATTAATATTAATATTAATAATACTAATAATTATTTTATTAGTATAATTAAATTATTAATAATATTAAAATATTAAAATTAAAGAGAGTAAATAATCATAAAATTGATACATAATAGGAAATACAATACAACAAACAAGAAGAAAAATACAAGAAAGAGGATTAAATAAATGACACACGCACGAAAATATAACATTTTACTGATTTAATTTTTTTTATTATTTAAGTATTAATTTAAATTGTTTGTATAAGTGTTTGATTATATTTTTAACTAATTAAAATATATAGCCACCACCAATATTGTAATTAAATGATTAAATTTTTAATTACAATAAAAAAATTAAATAAAATGTTGAGTTTATTTATTAATGATTTGTCCATAATTAAATTTAATTAAAATTCTAATAAATTATCAATGAGTTTAATTTCAAAAAATTAAATTTTATTATATTAAATAATTCAATTAAAAATTTGTGACTACATATATTTATTAAATACTAGTAAATATAGAATAAATATATTAATAAATTTTTATATAATTCAGCTCTACAAATTTAATTTAAACTTAGGAGAAAATTTTAATTTTATTATATATTTCTTTAAATAATTAGTATTAATATTAATATTAAAATTATTATAGGTGGAAAAGAAATGAAATTGAAAATAATTGGGCCTCGAAGCCCTGCCAATGAAGACGACCAGACAGGGCTAGGGCAAGGGACAGGGTCAGCCCAGGGCTTCGGAGACCTAGCCCTGCCCCTACCATTGGAGATGGCCTAAATTATCTAAGCCTTGGGCAAGCTTTGCAAAGTGAATTTGATCTACCTTACTTAGAATGATGTCAAGATAAAATTGACTTAAAAACGAAAACGAAAAATGAAAAATGAATTCTTAGGAGATATAAATCACATGTGCATTGGATTAATTAGTCCATCTATTTACTTAATCTCGAAATTCATACTAAACGGGACCTTTTTACTTTCAACTCTCCCATCATGTGGGTGAGTTGAACGTGTGTGTGAAACAAGTCCAACACCTACCATACGGATTGCGATATGTGGGTAAGGTTCATCACGCAAACAATGACACCCAAGCTTAGTTATATGAACGAGGTGTGTGGGTGAAGAGTGAAGCCTAATTCGTGAACAAGAAGGAGTCCATCCCAAAATGAGAGGACCCGTATTAAGTTGGGGCTTTGATATCATATAAAAACACCTAGATTGGGATTAGTTCATCTAAATAAGTTGAATTTAACTTACCTCAAAAGCTAGTTCAAGATGTGAGGATTACGTATCAACACCTTATAATAAAGAATACTTAGTCTTGATATTCAATCAATATGACATTTTAGTTACAACATGAGGATACCTACCGAAAACCAAAGATTATCCAGATACTATATACTAATTCTTGTACTGATTGTATAACGAAAACAAAATAGATTTTTCTTGTTACAATCGATTTATATAGTGAATCAGATGTTGAAAATGCACGGGCGTTCTCATAAGCTTTAAAATTTATGATTTCTAAATAGTATCATACAATCTTAATAATCAATGAGAGATTTTTATGTTCACATTTTGTTACAAAACCTTTCAATGTTAAATATTTCTAAACCATGGCATATATACACGAGGATTATGAATTAAAGAATTTTTTTTTTTTTTTTATTGCAATTAGGTGGTGCATGTGCTAAACTTTATAGCTACAAGATTAAGAATATATATCATGCTATGAAAATAACACAAGATCGAGAACATTTATTTCCTTTTTACTATCTTTCGTATTAATTGGGACAATTATGTAATATCGCTTAATACACCTTATCTAGTCCACATTAAAGGTTTGCACAAAGACAATCTTTCATGTTGGGGCCCTTATAAGCACGATTAAGACAACTTAAGTAGATTAAAAAAAGAAAAAAAAGGTTGAACTTGGTTTGTAAATTGAAAATAAAAAAGGGGTCCAAGAAATGATAGTGTCTGATTAAGCCTCATTTTTCTTTATGTGAAGGAAAAGACGGCAAACACTGTTTATCGAGATCTATACACTAAATCTGAACAAGGAGCAATTGTTCAAGCATACAAATTTGAAGTAAAAAATATGGATTAATCAAAATAATGATAGAATGTGGTGTAAGAATATTAAATTGTTGTTTGGAAATAGAAATAATAAACTTGATTGAAATATATGAATTACAACTAACAAAATGCTAAAATTTATTGATGAATATAGTTTGCTTTCTCTTCAGTCTTCCCTCCCCTCCAAAAAATAAATAAATAAATAAAGAAAGAAAAAAAGAATTGGCATGCATATAAGTTGAAATTACCTTAACGAAAGAAAAAATAATATAACTTATCAAAACAACTAAAATTTTCTTCTTTTTTCACATTATATTCTTTGGATTTTAAATTTTAGTAGCAAGATATACTAAAAAAATTAAAAAACCACAAATTATAATATCCAACTTTAGCATTGGTCAGAGGGGGGAGGGGGGAGAGGGGAGTGTCAAGGGGCGAAGTGTCATATTTATCTGAACACAGGGGTAGAATATCACCCTTATCATAACGCATGGGGTTAAAGTGTCACATTTACAAATTGATTGAGTCCACCTATAGTACTGTCAATTTGAATTTTTTATGTTTAAAAATATCAGGAATACAGTGTGAAACTTTTATATGATTATATGGGGATAAATTATTCTTTCTCAAATCATATGAGGGTTAATGAACATTATTCATATCTTATAGGGACAAATTATCATACTCCTTTTTGCTTATACCGAAAAACCAAGTTTTTTACTATATTAAATTAGAAAGTCGTAAACCTCTCCCCCACCACAAGTGAACCAAGAGTGTAACTACTAGTTCAGGAATAAAATGCAACACGACTATAAGTTTGTGATGTGTCCAAATTTTGTAGCCGAGGGCAATTAAGAGATTACCTTAAGTTGCATAAATAAGAGATTTGTAGCGTCTTTATCATAAACCCTCGAAACGTCTGTAACGTCTTTGTATTTATTATTTGTAACGTCTTTCCTGAAAAGACTATTATACCCCTGTACGTACCTATAAATAGGTCGCCCTATTTCCAAACAGAAGGAACGAAACTGAATTCACTATTACAATTACAATACAATTTTTCTCTCGATATCTGTGTGCAGATCTTATTTTATTATTGTGATGTTGTTATAGATCGAAGGGCTTATTCCATTTTTGCCCTGAACATTTTTATACAACATCAGTTTGGAAAAAAAAGTGCAATTTTTTGCAATAAATTATTATTCAATGTGCGAAAGACATGGAGTTTTGAAAATTTTGTGCAATTGAAATAAGATATATACTACAGAAAAAGCAAAAACTATAGTACAAATTAACAAATATATTATTTAGACATTACAAAATGGGAGATGTCGTAAAATCAAGCATGCATTATATTTTTATGTTTGGGTTTATCTTGCAAGTTTTTTAAAATCATGAATTTTCTAGTTGATAATTTTAATTTAAAGAGTAAAGAAGTAAGCTTATTAATTAAAGAAACAAAGTAATACTATCATTCAAGAAATTGCGTTTTTCCCTTGAACTTATAGTTTAATGGCACTTTTCTCCTTGATTTTACACTCTTGCTGCACTTTTTTCCCAAAACTTACACACATGTTGCATTTTTCAACCTGAAATTTTGTGCTACAATATCTCTGGAAAAAATTGTCGTAAAAGAGTTCAAAAAAAGTACAACATTAGTGTAAGTTGGAGGGGACAATGCAGAAACATTAAATTCAAAGGGAAAAGTACAACTTCACTCTAAGTTGCATTTCTCATATTAAAGTGATGTTCCACTTTTTTTTTTTTTTGACATTTTACACTTTTGAATTAAGGATTTTGACATTTTACATCTGGACTTAAAATATTCGACACTTTGCATCATATTGTAAATTTTGGTAAGAAAACTCATTGATTAAATAGTAGATCAATATTCATTTTGAATATTTCAAAAAATATAAATTTTGGTACTCTTCAACCTTAAAATATAATTTTTGCACTTGTAACCTGAATCTAATGTTTGACCATTCAATTCGACTTCGAATTTGATAACTGGAAGAATGTTGAATTACAATCAATTCACAGTCTTGCTCATATCTCGAGTCAACACGCAAGTATTCACAAATTAACTTGCTCATATATATTCTTATTGCAACTTTTTAATGGACAATTTGCACGTCAATAGCGTGAAAAACTAGTAAATATATAAATATATGTAATTCTAACTTATATTAATTAAGTGGGTTGCACCTGAAGTGAACAGTGCCATTCAAATTAATTGGCCTTACTCTTCTGTCCAACCGCCAGCAAAACGACGTCGCTTCAAGAAGATGATTGCATTTTTGGCCAAATTAATTGGGCGGTTTCTTCCTCACTGAATGGGCACAGTATATGGATTTGAATATTTCATTCAATTTTTGATAATTTTAGCTGCTGTTGTTAATTTCCCTTCTTTTTTAATTAATAATAATGAAACGGTAGAAAAACGGATTTAATTTTAATTAATGTTTCCCTTGAATTTATAGTTTGCTATGTTTTGATTCAATTAGTTGTCAAGGAATTAAGAGTTACCTAATTTCCCTGGGTTACTGAAATGTGAAAATTAAACACTCTCCATGATTTGCCTAACTATATATAAAAATCAGAAAACCCCCTGTACTTGTTTTTTATTAGCGAGAAAACCCCTTCCAAGCCAAAATAACAAATACTATACCCCACCAAAATATCAGTACGTAGCCCCCTTCCAAGCCTCTGTGTCTTATATATGTTGGCATACAATCTCTTTTTGTTTTATGGTCATTTCAATGAATTTGTTGGTACATTTATTGTGAGAATGGTTGTTTGTTTAATTATATCATTCATTGATCATGTCTTGAAAATTACACTTGATCATGTATTTTTATCAGGTATGATGAAATAAATAGGTGACAGTGGGGTACATTCTCAAACATTTACTAGAAAATCTGAAAAATCAGTTAACTAAAAATAAATTAAAGACATAAATACTCCACTATATATATAATAAGCGGTTAATTACAATGGTATCTATATTAAATAATAGAAATTCCTAGACCTAGAAACTAAATTAAGTAAAATTAACATTAGGGAAATTAAAACAACGAACTAATTAATATATATGTAGTCTAGCTAGCTAGGCAGGGGCACGAACCTTTCTCTCAAGATGATGAATCAACTTGGAGAACTTGGTCGTCGTACTTGAAATAGCAATCCCAATGGTTATTTGAAGAACCGGAGAAGGACATCGGGATCCAAAAGGACCGGAAGGAACATAGTGGACGGGCATAGGCATAGCGTATGGCATTTGCCAGGCTATACGGCTACGTTGATCATGGTCCTCTAACTCAGCAATCATAATATGCAACATAATAATGCCGATGACCAAGCAAGCAAGGCCAAAACATAACTCAAGAAAAGCTTGAAACGGTAGATATAACTTCAACCCATTTCTCGATACATAAGCGTACCACTTCTTGTTCCAACTCCAGAATACTTCCTCCTCTTTAATTTCCACATATATTTCCCACAATAATATGCATAGAGAGATCACATGCAATATTACCCCATAAAAAACGTAGGCTATGTTCTCTTTATGAGCCATTTCAAGACTCAACACCACACATTGAAGAAATGTAGCTGAAAGTGAAGCTATGAAGTTGAACTACAATTAATACAGACAATAATTAATATTTAGAATTAAAATTGAGTGTTTAGCGAAAAATTCAAATCTAAACAAAATGAAATTTTCTTCAAGTTATAATTAATTTATATACAGGTCACATTAATTAAACAATGTAACAAAAAAGCATACGTACCAACATCGTCTTCATACTAGCCATTGATGTCTTATATGCGTACTGGAGTTACTTACTTGTGGAAATTACGCGAAGATGTGAGTGATTAATTATGAGTTATTTTTTGCTACAAGATGTGGATGGATTGAGTGTGTGAGGAAAATTATATATGTGAAGACATATTGAAGCTGTGTGTATATATATACAAGTATTTTGCTTTGAGCTAAAAGCAAAATTACCCTATATATGTGCTTTGTTTGATTGAAAAAAATAATCGTATTTTTATAAGCAAGAGCCTCTTTGTGTTCTTTTTTATTTAGGAAAAAAAATAAAATCATATGCAATTCCTACAAAAATCATAAAGAGATTATTGTCAATTTTAAAGTTAACAAATGGTTATTGCAAATTTTTAAAGTTACAAAGGGTTATTATAATTTTTTTAAGTGAATTATATGTGTGTTTTTGCATTTTTTTATGTGAGTATAATTATTATTTTGGCTTGGGTGGGTATTTGTTTTGCTAATAAAATTTGTTTTTGCATTTCAAGCTTAATATAATACTATAATTCTATGGCTTGAACATAATTTTAAATGGAGTCAACACATTAGCCAAAAAAATTGCATTGTAAAGTTTGACTATGAAATAAAGTTATGTTTCTTTATTTAGTAGAACATCTGTAAAGAAGCCGAAGAATCAAATGTTAAAAAGAGATGTGAAAGATATACAAAAAATGTGTAGAAAACATACTCTAAATGCTCCTTAAGTCCTTATCATACTATATTGAACTCTAAAAAAATATTATAACAATTAAAGACCTAATATCAAATTAAATATCTTTTTAGAAACTCCTAAAATTAATTTTATTTAATTTATAAAAGTTAATTAATAGTTAGTCACGTTCACTATATATAGAGATCGCATTATTAATATTCTTCCAATTGTCACTTATGATATTGTAATGTTAGCTGAAAGATTTTACATTTCGTTTTAATAAAAGGTTATTGAGTCGAACTCAAACCTAATTAACTCCGAAATCGTCAAACAAAAAATATCGCTTAAGTTTCTTTGATTTGTATAGTGAACCATGCTCAAACACATTTTTATTAGATGACCTTGAGATCGACTATCGAATAACTTTTTTATTTTTAATTTTACTAATACGATGATAGAGAAAAATATAATTAGAAATCTCAACGAAATCCATGCAAAATTATTCCTAAAATATTCTACACATACTAGGATATTGGTGAGATCAAGACTATAATCTTTTTATTATTAATTTAATAAAATAAAAATAAATAAATTATTTATCAATCTTGATAATGTGAAACAACTATATGATATTATGGCTAAAAAAATGTTTTGATGAATGTTCCTAGTTAATGAATTTAATTAGCTAAAACAAGTTTGAGAAGAATCAATATTTTTTTGGTTGTAAGAGTAGAATCAATATGGTTGAAATCAGTTTGCATAAGAAAACTATGTCAGAAATATAAATTGTAAACAAAACAACACTAAAAAGGGTAATTAAGTATATTATTTGATATACACGCAAAGGATGAAAGGTTTTCTGCATGCATATGACCAGGTTTGACCATAATGAAGAAAGAGACTAATTACAGTAATAAATAGCTACATGTATGCATAGTTTGTCCAAATTGAAGAAACTGATAGTAAATATGAACACTATATCAGAATCAAATCTTTGTGATGTCACTTCATTATAAAAATTGCAATGGTTAATTTGAGTTGCTATGTAAAATGAATTATATTTCTATATCATTTAGTAGAACATTTCATACAAAAATTAAATAAGGAGAATCAAATGTTAATTATAATGTAAACGACTTTTTAGGATAAAAGGTAAACACCATTAAGGGTATTTCTTATTATTAATTATTACATAATCTTGTATTTTAACCTTTTTTTTTTCATGTTAGTCTCAACTAAGAATTATTTGTTTCACTTTGATCCTTTTTCTTTTCATGTTAATCTGCATGGCGGATCAGATGTCACGTGGCCTGGAGTCTGCATGACAAATCTGATGTCTTGTGGTCCGCAAAAGGTTTTATGGGGGACTTAAATGTAATACTATCATAGCGAACGAACAAAAAACCCTTATGTGCAGGTCAATGGACATCGAAGTCTCCGTTGCTCAACCTGAAAAGGGTCAAAGTGTAACAAATAACTCTTAGTAGGGACTAACGTGGAAAAAAAAACTTAAGAGGCACGACTCTAGAAAAAATTAATAATAGGAGGACCATTAAAGTTGTTTACCAAAATAAATATATTTAAACCACCTATATGTTAAAGACCTGGAGTAATCATTTACAGTTACAAGTTTCATATCAAAATGTTTGATTAATTCGAAACACTAATTAAGTTTTACTCAGTTACTTAAATCCATATAAACAAATTATATATTTTCTTCAAGAACGTGTGAATTATATTATGACATCATAATATTGATTAATTGTACTGATAAATTACACTGAATTGGATAAATTGTAATAAATAAATAACTAAGAAACTAGTAACAAGTTAGACAAATACCATTTCAATTGTAGTGTTTTTTTTCTTTTTTAAGGTAAATCCCTTCGCTTGTAGTACGCAGCTATATATTATAGACAAGTATTGATTTATGCAAGTAGTGTTTCATTTTAGTAAGGAAAAGGATTAATTTGACCCTATTATGCAATTTACTCCCCCTTAATATTTCTAATGTGCATTATATAAGTCAAGGTAATTACGTCCAATAATTTTCAGTTAAATTATCTTTAAGAATCAGCACTTGCACAAACACGATTTTTTGTGTCAAAAAAACCTCAGAAGTCAGACCCTGCCAATCTTAAAAGAAGAACCTGCAATAAGAACGTCTCCATCTACGATGTGAAACTAGTATAAAATTAAATAATCAGCCAAAAATCACTTTCATATATTTATATAGAGAGAGATAATTAATATGTGTGATTAAACCATGCTTGTAAAATCAGCTAATTCAATATACTAAAGCTAATATATATTATATGAGTACAAAGCTAGTAGTCATTACAAAGTAGCGGACTCAAGTTCGAATCCCTGTTAGGAGAGGTATCCACATTTATGTGCGCATTCCGTCTCGAAATGAATTAAACCCTTGAGAGACGAAAAAAATTTAATAAACATAAAGTCTTTATCTAGAGAGGGGCAAAGAGGGATTATAGACCCCCTCAAATTTTCTGGATTAAATACTAATACTGATTAGGTTCTTGCATAAAAATTATTGTGGTTAGTTAACAACATGAGGTTTGAAGTTCAAATCCATGATGGATCCCTTTTAGTGTATATTTTTTTTTTTTTTGTCATTCTCAATATTATTTTTAATATTTTGTGATTCATTAATAATATTTTCAATAGTTTATGTAAATAAAATTCATTTTCAATAATATTTCAATGTTTTATGTGTTTTTAGTAATTTTGTTCTTCTACATAATATTTCGGTATGAAGTATTTTTAAAATTTCTTCCGTAATAATAATTATAAAAACAATTTGCACTTTGATTGTTTTTGGAGTTCGGTTTTATCTTTTCTTCATTCAATATACTTTATCTAAATAAAAAAAATCTCAAATTTTTTAAAAAGAATACAGTTCTTTATTTTCTTTATAATACGGTTTTCTCGTTATAACGGGGTATCACATTTATAATGCAAAATCCCCTGGTGCTTTGCATAAGTATATAAAAAAAGAAAATCATGTGTTATTTTTATTAACAAAACCACGTGCTTATTTAATATTAGCAAAAAAAAATCCTTCCAATACAATATTGCAATTATACCCCTACCAAAGAATGTAAAAGCACCCCTTTTAACTTAAAAAGTTATCAATAATCCCAGTTAACTTTAAAATTTTGACAATACCTCCCTACCTTCACTTAAAAAATAACAAAAACCTCCCTATTATTATTTATGAAGGAAATTTAAATTAATTGTTTTTTCTGGAAAAAAAAAAAGGAAAAGAGGGATTTTAAATATTTTCTCGCTTTATACTTTTCAGCGCTTTTGTTAGTTTTTGAAGTTTTGTTTACACGCTTAAGCAGTTAGGTTTTTACTCATAGACAGACAGACGACACGATTTTCTTTTCTGTTTAAAGTGAATTAAATGGGCCTCTGCTGATGACTTTGGAGGAGGAGGAGGAGGAATGGGTTATATTTTTTGTGGGGAACGGGTTCTGGGATTGGGCTTTCTAGGAATTGAATTAGATTTAGAAGAACCACTGGGCCATCATGATTTCATCGTTAGTTTGGAGTCATCTTCGCCGTTGAAGTGAAATACATTTTGTCCAATACATTCTTCTCACCTAATAACTTCATTTCCAAGCAAGGGTTGCTTCAGTTTCTGATTTGCATTGGGCCTGATGCGACCCAAATCCGAAATTTGTAAAAGGCTGTTGGACTTCGGTTAATTGGAACACGACCCGGTACCACCTTTCTTTCAGTTTCAAATATTTTCCCTCATTATTCCTCTCCAAATTCCTAAGTTGATGAATCCCCATTTGTTAAAAGTATAGAATCTTCATCACCTTCAACATCTTTATTTGATGTTTATCTAAATTTTAGATATGTAGCATTGCTACACCATCAAATTCTTTTCATTTTTTTCTCCTTATAAATATGTGCTACGTAAATAAATTTAGGATTGTATTATAATTTTAAATAATATCTATTACAATTTTTTTCTTGTTTATTAATTATATTTTATGTTTGTATATTTTGGGTTTATTATTACACAAAAAAAAAACTACTAATTATTAATATTTAAGAAAAACTACTAAATTTCTGAAACTACTAATTTTGTTTTAACATTACACGTAAAGAAATAAGTAGATATGAGATGAAGATAGATTAAGAGTTGTAACACCATAAGCATGTCCCTCAAAAAAAAAAAAAAAAAAAAAAAAAAACACCATAAGCATGTATCAAAATATTAATGCGAGTTCTAGAAGGTTTTTCTGAAAGGATAAAAGGAGTTCTAAAAGGTCTTTTATAATCTTCCAAGTGAAGGAGAAGTTGATTTGATTTGTTATCCTATGGTTAAAAAAGGAAAAGGGATTTCTTCCACCACATACAAATTACAATTGTTCATTTCACCTAATTGATTTCGTCACGTAGGTCACACCAATTATTTTTATCAGATATATTAAAGTTGCAGATAGACTTACTTCTTTGTAATTACTATTATTTAAGTTACAGATACTTCTCCCCCATCTTCCTCCCCAACAAAAAAAAAGAAGAAGAAGAAGAAAATTCAATAATTAAATTATTGTTCTCTGCACTTAAATGGGTGAAGTCCAATTCTCAAACTCAACAATCTTCTGCATAGTTGTTCCTCTGTTTTTCTTCTTCATCTTAACCAAATTGAAAAGTATTATTTTAAAATATCCCTCTACTCCAAGATTTCCAAAATCATACCCATTATTTGGTTCATTTTTCACCATCTTGAAAAACAGAGAGATTTATGTTCAATGGACGTCAGACATAGTGACCTCCACTCCAAATCTCACTTTCCTCCTCCACTTTGGTTTCAGCCGGAAAGTTATAATCACGGCCAACGCCGCCAACGTACAACACGTTCTCAAATCCCGCTTCCACAACTACAACAAAGGGGATTTTTTCAGGAACAATTTAAGAGATTTTCTTGGAGATGGAATTTTCAATGCCGACGGTGATAACTGGAAGTTCCAGAGGCAAGTTTCCAGCCATGAATTCAACACAAAGTCACTGCGTAAATTTGTCGAACAAGTGGTGGACGATGAACTATCCGATCGCTTAATCCCAATTCTAGAACTTGCTGTTGCCAATAAAACCGTTGTTGATTTTCAAGACATTCTACAGAGGTTTGCTTTCGACAACATCTGCAAGATTGCTTTTGGGTACGATCCGAAATACTTGTCGCCATCTCTACCCCAAGAAAAGTTTGCAGTTGCATTTGAGCAGGCGGCGAAACTCTCAAGCGATAGATTCGGCTCCCTAAGCCCTTATTTCTGGAAAATCAAAAGGGCCCTCAACATCGGATCAGAAAAGCAACTCAAAATCGCTATAAAACAAGTTCGAGATTTTGCAAAAGAAATTCTAAGAAACAAGAAACAAGAAAAGACATATTCAATGGAATCCGTTGACCTCCTGTCGCGATTCTTGAGCTCCGGACATTCAGACGAGGATCGTGTGGCGGATATAGTGATAAGTTTTATACTAGCTGGACGTGACACGACCTCTGCTGCATTAACATGGTTTTTCTGGCTGCTTTCTAATCACCTGGAAGTTGAAATTGAGATACTGAGGGAGATTGGAGAGAAATCGGAAGTACCATCATATGATGAAGTGAAGGACATGGTTTATACTCACGCTTCACTTTGTGAAAGCATGAGGCTTTATCCACCAGTCCCAATGGACACAAAAGCAGTCGTGAACGATGACGTTTTGCCCGATGGGACAATAGTGAAGAAGGGCATGAGAATAACTTACCATCCTTATGCAATGGGGAGGGTGGAGAAGGTGTGGGGGAAAGATTGGGCGGAGTTTCTTCCTACTCGGTGGCTTGAACAAGAGGCGGAGGGTGAGAAATGGAGTTTTGTAAGTCGAGATTCGTATACTTATCCGGTGTTTCAAGCTGGGCCTAGGATATGTCTTGGGAAGGAAATGGCTTTCTTGCAAATGAAGAGGGTGGTTTCCGGTGTTCTGCGCAAGTTTAGGGTGGTGCCGGAAGGAGGGGAGCCGCCGGTATATATAACGGACTTGACGGCTAAGATGAAGGGTGGTTTATTGGTGAGGATTGAGAAGAGGAGAGTTAATGACCCTATTTGGGAGAATTGTAATTTTTCATCAAATTAATGCTTAGATATTGTGATTTAGTCATACGATCTTCAACTTCTCAAAAGACTAGTGTTGCTTGCTCATTAATTTCTGGTTTTTCTATTGCAACAAGTGAAAGTGTTACCAATTGTAAAAGAAATGAAACTAAACACTCTTTATGTCCTGCTGGTTATATATATAGGATTTTAACAATTCAAGCTTAGTTTATTTTCTTAGACAAAGGTAATCATATTATAAATTACTAAAATATGTAAAAGGTGCAACCTAAAATCACTTTTAATTTATTATAAAAAAAATTATCACTTTTAAGTTTATCTAAATCTTAATTAATATTGTAAAATCTCTTTCTAAACAATTACTATGAAAATTGATTTCATTCACTATATCTATTTTTTGTAAAGGTAAAAATAAAAAACCTCACGTTTCCTTTAGATTGACAATATCACCCTTACTAACGCCAAGTGGCGTGGTAGGGGCAATGACGGAATTCGAGAAATAAGGGAAGATTTGTATAAGAATGGTATGACCTAAATACCCTCTTTCTCAATCCTCCGCCTTTCGTATTTGACCATCGACATCTCCGATACCTCGTCTCTGCCCCTCAAAATTTTCTGAGTCTCCTCTGCCCTTCAACTTTTCAGGTATTTTCAATTCTCTCCCTCTCTCTTACATTTAAACAAACAAGTTTATACGCCCGCCAAAAAAATCAAATTATCTCCGTTTCTTCTCCGATTGTTGTTTGTGTATAAACCCTAAATTTCCTTTTTCCATGTTGTTTAATTTAACCGCGATTAGCTTTTTTCTTTCTCTTCTCTTTCCCACTCTCTGCTTTCTTTCCGAATTCGATGTATTCGACGTTTTTTATTATTTTGAGCAGAATTAGGGTTTATGTGATGGGATCTGTTATTCCTTATTATGTCGAATGAGTGTATGATTGTTTCATTTATCGTTCTGTTTGTTTGATTAAATTATTTGAATCTTGATTTACAGCTGGTTCCGTTTATACTCTATGATTCCAGTTTTGTTTGTCTGTGTTGGATGGGTTTTACTTATTAGTGTTTTCTGTATGCCTTTTTTTAGTAAAAAATTCGAGCTCATGTGTTTGTGATTGATTATTTATGTAATTTATTGTAGCCTAATGCCATAGGAAGAGAAAGAAGAGAGAAGTAATAGAATTAAAGTATTTTAAGCTAATACGTATGGTATTTTTTGTATTGATAAGCTGCTGTGATTTATTGTTCTGGATATTGAATTGGAGCAGGTAGATTTAGAAGGCCTGAGGAAAGTCTTGAGAATAAGATTCCAGCTAGTTTTGTGTAATAAATGGCGAATCAGGATCTCTTAACAAGTCAAAGTACAGAATTGCCCTCAGTTCAGCACCCGCATTTTGGTGTTAGACATAGCCATAACCTGGTGAATGGGCAGAGTAGTTCCTTCGAGACATTGGCACCAAACCGCGTGCCTCATATGGATGGAAGACTAATAGATGTTAATAACATAGGTTTAGGACAGAGTATTAGTCGTGGTTATTATCTGGCTCCGGCCATTGACCATGAAATGGCTCTTCCATGTGGTCCAGAGGAATATGATCAAGGTAGTGAGTGTGAAAGTAAGTACGATGTGGCTGATCATAATGCATTAACTGTTTGTGGAAATGGAGAAACAGGAATCAATCGAGATGACAGTGATACAGACAACCATGATAGACAATTGGCTCTCATGTCACAGGATGATGAGTTGGGTTTCGCAGAGAATAATAATGGTTTGGCTGTTCTGGATAACCATGAGATTGACGAAAACCTGGAGATTATTGTCCATCAGAACCCTGACATGGGTACTCCCTCTGCAACTCATCTTTCTGTCCAGCAGCCTCAATATGTGATTACTTCTCCTATCGTTCAATGTCGAACAGTGATTCCTGCTCCTATGCAAGAAATAGCAGTTGGGCAAGAATTCCCTGATGTACAAAGTTGTCGTAGGGCATTAAGGGACATGGCAATTGCCCTACATTTTGAGATACAGACAGTCAAGTCCGATAAAACTCGTTTCACTGCCAAATGTTCAAGTGAGGGATGCCCATGGCGGGTTCATGCCGCAAAGCTACCAGGTGTTCCTACATTCACCATTAGGACTATCCATCTGGAGCATAATTGTGGTGGAATTGCTCATCTTGGTCATCAGCAAGCCTCGGTTGAGTGGGTTGCTAGTTCTGTGGAACGGCGACTTAGGGAAAACCCGCATTGCAAGCCAAAGGAGATACTGGAGGAGATTCATCGTGTCCATGGCATAACTTTGTCATACAAGCAAGCATGGAGAGGAAAGGAACGGTTCATGGCTTCTCTCCGAGGTTCATTTGAGGAGGATTATCGTCTTTTGCCACTATATTGCAAACAAGTCATACGGACAAATCCAGGAAGCATGGCATCAGTTTATGTGAATCCAGTGGACAATAGTTTCCAGCGCCTTTTTATATCTTATCAGGCATCAATATACGGATTCTTGAATGCTTGTCGGCCACTCATTGGACTCGATAGGACGATTCTGAAAAATAAGTACCTAGGGACTCTCCTCTTTGCTACTGGTTTTGATGGAGATGGGGCACTCTTTCCTTTAGCATTTGGTGTTGTAGACGAAGAGAACGACGAAAACTGGATGTGGTTCCTTTCTGAGCTGCATAGCCTTCTTGAGACCAACACTGAGAACATGCCGAGGCTTGCGATCTTGTCCGATAGGCAAAGGGGCATTGTTGATGCCGTAGAATCAAACTTCCCCACAGCTTTTCACGGGTTTTGCATGCTTCATCTAAGCAATAGTTTCCGCAAGGAGTTCAACAATAGTAGTCTCGTCAACCTTCTCTGGGAAGCTGCAAATGCTCTTACTGTCCTCGAGTTCGAAACCAAGATTTTAGAGATAGAAGAAATATCCCAAGATGCTGCTTATTGGGTGCGACGAGTCCCCCCTCGCTTGTGGGCCAATTCCCATTTTGAGGGTACTCGTTTCGGTCATCTAACAGCCAATACTTTCGAGTCAATGAATGCTTGGATTCTAGAAGCTTCTGGGCTCCCAATAGTTCAAATGATGGAGTGCATACGCCGCCAACTCATGACTTGGTTTAACGAGAGGCGCGAATCTAGCATGCAATGGACATCAGTATTGGTTCCTTTTGCTGAAAGACAAGTTTCCGAGGCTCTTGAGCGCGCACGAACTTACCAAGTTCTCCGAGCAAATGATGCTGAATTCGAAGTTATATCTCATGAAGGAACAAACATAGTTGATATTCGTAACCGATGTTGTTTATGTCGAGGGTGGCAATTATACGGTCTTCCGTGTTCTCATGCAGTGGCAGCTCTACTTTCTTGTAGGCAGAATGTTCATAGGTTCACTGAGAGTTGTTTTACGGTTGCTACATATCGCAAGGCATATTCTCAGACAATACATCCTGTTCCTGATCGAACCCTGTGGCAGGAAATGATGTCTGGAGGATCTCAGGATGAAGATATTATTATTGTGAACCCACCAAAGTCACTAAGGCCTCCAGGGCAGCCAAGGAAAAGACGGAGTCAAAGTGGAGATCGAAGTCAGGCAAAGAGAGTTGTGCATTGTAGTCGATGTAACCAGACTGGACATTTTAGAACCACATGTGCCGCACCTATTTAGATGGTTAGATTAGAGGTAAAGTTTATTGATACATCCTTGATTAGTGTAAAGAATTAAATGTTTTTTTATCTGATTGTGTTTGGATTGGAGTTGACTGAAAAAAGGTGTTGGACTGGACGCCTTTGGCTTAAAGACTTTTCACTTCAAAATATTTATACTCCATTTGCGATGCCTCCGAAGTTTTGGCAGCTTCTAACAAAGAAGTGTCACGTGAAAATAATTTACAATTATTGGATATATCTTAGAAATGGGAAACAAGAAAAGGAAAGGGGGAATAAAAAGGAAGAAATTAGTTATGTAATAACCAAATTATAGCATCTAGGACTTTTACTAGACATAAGTTTTATTTTGTTAGTAATCATAAAGTAAGTGTACCATTTGATGTCAGATCAATTTCGACTCAGTGTTGTGAGGGGAATTATTGATATGGATATTGCAACAATCGATCATGTGGATAAAGTATTGTACTCCTAGAGTATTTTTTTTTTGATAAATTTGTACTCCTAGAGTATCAGATGCATGTCCTATGAGTATATATAAAACTGGTATTATTCAAACTAGAAGCCTGACTTTAACTGCATAATAGCCTCATTTTTCACTTCGTCTGGATTAGATTTGATTTGTTTGCTCATTACTTTCAATTAAAATTTCAATAAAAGATTACAAACCATATATTTTTTCAATTTGACGCCGTAGAAACATATCAAAGCATTGGATATATGTTTTTTTTATTATTATTGATATGACACCATTAATTGACATTACAAACATTATTTTCTGTTTAATCACCAATAACTTGATGCCCTTTTTAACTCCATTAACTTTCAATTTACGTATCCAATACATTACTATTAACCCCCCTTCAATTATCAAAATAGCTAGAAAAGTAGTTTGATTCAAGCATTTGATAATACCTTTGTTTTATGTCTTGGTCTTTTCTGCAATTTCTGTGCGTTTCTATTGATATCCACTTGTCTTGTCTGCAATTCTTTCGGTACCAACTCATATTTTACATTTTTACTTTAGTTCAAACTGATTGTTATGTGACCTGATATTATTGGTTGGAGAACTACCCTTACTTATTCTTACCATTGTCTAGAGTTTCCAATGTAATGGTAAAAACAATTACTCCCACCTAGATTTTTCAAAACCACAACGCAATACAGTACTGTCACGTAATGATTCAAACACTACTCTGATAAACTTCATGCACATCTATCAATACAACATTAGCTAAAATCTTACTATCAGTCATTTATATATATATATAAAAAAAAAAAAAAAATGGTCAAACCAAAATTCCAGTGCTAATAACACTAGTAGCCATAATTAGCATCATATACAGAGGCATAGTCTCCAGTTGGCCCATGGCCAGCTTCACCACCAGCAGCATTAGATGGTGGAGACGCATAAACTGTGGGATGTGCTGCGTAAGGATTATAGGCTTGGCTTGGTGGACCTCCGCCTGAGTTCTGCAGACTGCTTATAGCATCAGCAATAGAATTCTGCATTATGCAATGACAAAATCATCGATGAGAATAATTGTACACGAAGCATCTAAGCAGTATAGAGGAACACACTTATTCTTTTCAGAAGATTTACCATTCATAATTTCAAAACCATCTCGATCTGCAGCTTAGAAATTATAATAATTTAATATGGAACCTTGGGTCTTTTAACTTGTCAAAATCTTCTGCGGCTGGAAAACTTAAACAGCAAATACTGGCCATATAATAGCATATAGGGATATTGAGGAGTACCTGTATCAACTGTTGTGCTGCCTGGACTTGTGATGCAGAGCCATTTATTTCAACAGTCATCTCATCAGGAACGCCCCTTGTTTCTTCTATGGCTATAGCTGCACCACTAGCACGTCGAATGTAACTAATATTTGCACCATTAACACCAATGACAGCATCTGCATATGATAGCTGAATTTGCATATTTTGTGTGACCTAAAAGAGAATAAGAGGAAAAGTAAAATACTGTAGCAATTATTGCTTCAAAAGATGAATGAGAAAAAAGAAGAAAAGAAAAGGTTAAGCCGCTGATTATCGACAGATTTAACAAATGCTGCCTTGATAGCTTACGTTTCGAGGTAGTGTTGCAGCAAATATGTGCACATTATATTAGGACTAAACACAAAATAAGGTAATTGAAACTCTTGACAGATTTAATACTATTCTTCAAGCACCAAGAATTCTGACCTTGAGCATTCAAATTAAAAATTAGTGTAACAGTCTATATTACAAACAAGTGAACCACAACACATTAGATGAAAGCTTATACATGTCTAAGATCAGCACCTTACATACCAACTTGGAAGAGATTTTTTGGTTAAACCAACTTGAAGAAAATGAATCTCACATCTTCCATTTTTTAAGTAATGACAATTAGATAAGCATTTCAAAGGCTATAGGATGAGAAATGAGAGTACACCTTTGCAATCACTGCTTGCTGGGGCTGCACGTTAGTTGTGTGAGCTCCTATGGACATATCTCTGCTATGAGGGCCTGAGCAAGGCTGCTTCTCTAAAGGCATGTCTACTGGTGGATAGTAATTATCGTATGGATGTGGATGAGGTGCCATAAAGGGAAGGTTTGGTTCATAACCATGCCCACCAGGATTCATGAGAAAAGCTGGTGAAGGAGGTCCCCAAATTTGGGGTGGGGGCATGTTCTGGTTTGCTCTAGCAATTGACATTTGCATCTGATCAGGTAAAGTAATGATGAGCATTAGTTAAGAAGATGCTGAAGACAACAAAAGTCCAGATCCAAGACTTACCAGCGTTTCAAAAACTCCAACAACACTTCTATCTACTAAAAATTTCCTAAGATGGGTAGCAATTAATTCAACCGCCTTATGCACGCATGCAGGCTCACCCTGTATCTCAACTACACTATCATCTGGTAGAGCAAATGTAGGCAAGTTCTCTGCAAAGATGATTCATACAAACAATAACTAATCAATTGGCTATTAAAAAAATCATGTTTTGAAATCTGCAAGTTGGGTGATTTTCCTCCATATGAAGTCAAAAGTTCGAAAGAGCTATTATGCTTCAAAGACAAGACATAAAGACATTCATAAATATAATAACAAGATATCGATGTATACATGAAAAGGTGTGCATGATCCATAACATGCTGGACGAACACATTACCTAAAGCATTATTATTCACTATCTAAAACTTTGCGAGACAAGTATTATATTGAGAGATGTGGTTTAAGGTTTACATGTGGGAAATATATATCATACCAATTACCAAACCAATAAAGCGGTTTGGGTTTGAAGAACAAGATGACATCAACGATAAAGTAAAATTGCACACAGACGCCAATGAATAACTAGGCACCTCATCAGTTCAATGTTGAATAAACATCCCGACTAATGATTACACTGATTATCCTTGTTTCCGTATATCCCAAATAAAACCTCATTCTCTCAAGGTTTAATCCATTGATATATCATACACAGATTATATTAGTACTTAATCTAAAGGACATACAATTCCAATTATAAAAAACATTGAGTAATAATTTTTGGATGGATGACCTTGCTTAGCACGGGGAATAAATAGTACATGCAATCAAATATTTTATGTAAAAGACACAGCAAAAAGGTCTACACTTCCATAATAGTTTAATACATATGAAACTTATCATAACATGCATCTGAAGATGCATTAGTTAAATATGCAGGGTAAAGATGTTACACAAAATTGAAAAAAAAAAGCATGAGATGTGAGAAAGATCAGTTGATTCTAAAACTATGTATCTCAAGTAAAAGATCGAGAGATTTAACACAAATGAACAGAAACCACAAAAAGAAAATGATTCAAAACAAATCATTTAGCAGTTAACATGAAAATTCTACTTCAAGTAGAACAGAGAGATTGAAAATTCCAAAAGTTTTAGAAAATAAAGATAACACAAATCTCTATGCCACAAGCACTTCAATACTGATTCATATCTTTTATATTATGTGTGACACCATAAAAGCCTAAAGCAACAACAACACTCAAGCGAGCAAAAAATTACCTCCTCCAAGAACTCGAACAGTACAATGTGAGTCATCTTGAATTGACTTTATAGTGGCACCCTGCTTCCCAATCAAGCTACCAGCCTGTGTAGCTGCCACAAGAAGTCTTGTGCAAACTGTCCCACCTGATGGTGCATTAGCTGGGTCCGAGTCTGCGTCAAAAATGCGGTTGTGTATTTTGAGAAGACCATCCAGGGCAGGTGGAATTGGAAGATCTGGTTCTTCCTTTGCAGAAATCAATACCTGGTAAAAATATCATACTTTATAAAGCAGAACTATGCAATAATAGTTTCTCAAATAAAATTCAATTTCATAACTAAGACCCTGACCCTTAAAAACTAAGAAAATGAAGTTGTGATGCACCCCTAAAATCAGCTCTGCAAATATTTTAATTACTTGTCAATTCCTAAACATATACAAATGGTATGTTGCAGGAAAGTTATCTGTTAAATTGTCCACTCAAGATCATCAACTCTCTTGAAAATGACAGGATACTTTTTACCAATCTATAGGAGAGAACGGCATTATAAGTCTAATGATGTTCATCCTATCACACAGTTATTTATACGTCAATCACTCCTGATACATGCTTAAGAAACAAGAATTTTCAAATCAATAATCTACAAACTAATTCTACATCACAATACCACTTAACTGAACAGCCCATAACACATTTGATGCAAGACATATCCATTCATGTTACTAACAAATTAGCATTATCACTCAAATTTTCAACAGTATTGAATCACTGTTTCACTTGTTCTTCTCAGCATTAACATTAAATAGGTACTTGAAGACGATGTAGAATAACAAGTATATGCTGATTTTCCATCGCATGTGATCATTCTTCATACAGACCATCAGATATACACTAGTGAAACAATTACACTTCTAAATTAAATGAAACAGCCAAATATTAGCAATTTTTGTTTTTCAAGAGATATATGTCTTGAATTTAAGATATTTTTAGGCATTAGCAATTATTATTTTCC
Organism: Penstemon barbatus; assembly: GCA_003313485.2. NCBI lineage: Eukaryota > Viridiplantae > Streptophyta > Magnoliopsida > Lamiales > Plantaginaceae > Penstemon > Penstemon barbatus. The sequence continues at coordinate 1,907,704 of CM064881.1, read as the reverse complement.
ACTTTGACAAAAGAATCTATATTGTACTGATCAACTCATGCTGCTGCCTGCTACAGATTTCTTCTCTCCTATTTTTCATATTAACTCTACATGGTCTTGAATAATCTTCAAGTTCTAATACTTAGTAGGTATTAATACATCTTACTGGTTCCATTTGTCCAATTATTATTCTGTGTGGAGCTTATCAACTTTTGCAAGATATCAATCGGCCAAGTTCTGAAGTTACCAGATAAAAAGTGATGCTTCTTGGTAAAGATGACCGCACAAAAATCAATCTGACAGATAGCCAGAAGTTTCAGCACTTGTAATGCTCAAAACTCATCGTTGCGGTCTGGATCTTTGATTCCTCAGATTTGTAGGCCCTTGATAGATAGAAAACTTGCTTATTTGAAAGACCTGCATGCATTCATTTTGGTCATCATATTAAAGAGGATTTCTTGTTTAACTTGGTGGTTGTGATGAATATACTTCATTCATCTTATCCTGTTGGAATATCTTTGGCATTTCACTAGTTTCATAAGTTCCGAGTGTTGCATATTTGTTCCAAAGAGAATAAAGTGCTTGAACCTATAATGATGATACCTTGAAAATTATGATCATTTTCACTTTTTAGCTTTCCAATTTATGAAGTTCAAATAAAATGAACTCAGGGTTAATGCCATTGAAAATAGTTTATGGCTAAGAGGATAGAGCTCACGTCAATTGACCCCCCCCCCCCCCACCCTGTGAAATGCATAATGCTCAATTTAGCCCCCTGAGATATGAAAAAGAGGACTTCACCCCCATGTGAAAATTTTAAAGGAGCAATTAACCTCCTTCAGCCAAAGAGTGTAACTCACACGCCGAAATTGAGAGTGGGCATTAAAAGTGTTTTGTAACACGGGGGGTAAAGTGCCACATATAAAAGGGGTAGTTTTGTCAATTCATATATTTTTTTGTTTAAAAATGTCACAAACGGCAGAGTGAAAATTTTACAAGATTATAGGGGGGTAAAGTGCACTTTTCAAATCACAGGGATGTAAATTAAACATTATGCAAATCATATGGGGGTAAATTGCCAATAACGCAAGAGGATAAAGTGTTTGAGCTATGATGGTACCTTGAATTTTTATGATCTTTCTCATTTTTTAACTCCCTAACATATGAAGTTCAAATAAAATGAACACATGCTTAATGCTATTGAAAATAGTTTCTACCAATGGATTTGATTAGTTGCCATAGAACATGTTAGATAACAATCAATAAGCTGATTGGAGATTAAAATATCTAACAGATTAATTAACTAAGTTCTACACTTCTTGCTCATTTATATATCTGAAATTTAAAGTATAAGCACAAATCAATGAGACAAAGAATATGCACACTAGCGATAAGGACAACTGAGCATGTAAGGGAGTAAGCAAAAGAAAAAGCAACCACAACCAAAATGGAAATATTATAAACAGATAAAACAGAGCAGGCAAGACAACTTTTAAAATTAGAACTAGCATTTTAAGCAAGATGAAATTATGAACACTTACTTAAGATTTTAAAACATTTCTAGGAAACATCAAAAGAAACAAGAGTTTGTGGCATGAAGCAAGATCCATACTGTTGACGGTAATTCATTAAGGCCATCAATAACTCACAGTTCTTTCATTTGTCCCAGGTGGACCTTCAAGGATCTTCATCCGAGCCTTTGTCTCCTCGCACATCTTCTTAATAAATTCTCCCTTGCGTCCAATGATACCACCAACCTTTTGAACGGGAATTAACATCCTAAACACATTATCTCCAGGCCATCCAGGCCATTTCTCTTCTTGAACAACAGCTGAATCATTTTCAGCTTCTTGCAATCCTTCTGGAGGATGAGAGTTCTCGAGCACATTATCAATTTCTTCAATATCTTCCAAGTCCTGTTCCTCAAAATTTTCCTCTTCCATTTACTGAAATTAGAAGTTTAGGAAGATAGTCAGGCAAACATTCAACAACATAAGAAAATCATATGTCAACTAACACATCCATAATAATAAAAATAAATAAGTAACTTACACATATGATATGAGTACATGAACAGAAAACACAAATGTTATGATGTAAGCACATGTACAGAAATCACAAATGATATGAAGAACATGAACAGATAACTGAAAAACTAAATACATCCACTCACACAATCTCTATATTATTACAAGATTATCTAACTTAACATGAGCTTAAAGAATGCGCATAACTTACAAAATAATACATTTATACCACATTACAATCCAGAAGAAAACAATTAGTCTCACTTAATTGTGAGTCAATCCTATGTCAGTGACCAACAAGGAAATTGCCAACTGCCTACAAGTGTAATTTTATATTAAAAATTAAACGACACAAACATTAATTTGTTTAATAATCTTATGCCAAAAATTGTAAACGAAGATTTCACAAGATGAAGCTTCATCATAAATATATTTTGCGAGGGAAAACTCCAATCATAACCACAACCAAAAACCTTAGATTCTTCTACCACTTATTTCAGAATAACCATACGATGAAATCAGATATATTGCCTTTATTATTAAGTAACTGAAATATAAAAACACATATTTGCAAAACCCTAGTTCGCGATAAAATCACAATGCGTTGACTAGAGAAAATAGTAAGACACAAAATCACCATAGACGAGCCGGTGGTTTTTTTTTTCGAATTTCTTACGCGAAAAACACAGTCAAAACTTCGTGATTCAGCACGGGAATGAAGACCGTGTGTGTGAGAGAGCGGGAAAGTGAATTGGAAATATCGACTAGGTTTTTTTACAACCCCCGTCTTTCTTACTCCTGGATCGGTTTAAATTATTTGTTTTATATATATATATATATATTTTTTTTTTTGGATAACTCATATGTCCAAACTTACGCTAGACTAATCCTGGACCATCAGAATCCTTGTCTTAGAACTCTGAAGGATGTAAATCACAGGATGTGCCTCCACAAAGCCTCGGGATCTCACCAATAAGACTAAATATAAAATACAGAAACTAAAGGGTTCTTTGCACTTTGCACCCCCGAAACATGGAAAATAGGCACTTTGCACCCCCAAAACTTAGATTCAGCACTTTGCACCCTCTTTTATTTTCAAGCAAAAACTCAAGGGCAAAATAGGTAATTCTATTGTAAAATTTGGCACTTTGAACCCCCAAAATAAAATTAGCACTTTACACTTCCTAATTAAGAACATATCAACAACTTGCAACACTGAAACACAATAAATGGATATTTTGCACCCCAAAACATAAAATTAACACTTAACACCCTCAAATTAAAAAAAAAAAAACTCAAACCCTTCTTTTTTTTCCGGCAAAGTTGACCATGAAGGTGAAAAAAAATTAAGGCAAAATAGGTAATTGTTTATGGGTTTTTGATATTTGAAGTAGACAATGGGTCTTCGAGAAGTTTACTTGTACTTTATTTAGATAATTATGGTTATATTGTTGAAAAGAAAGATGGGGAGAGAAATGAGTATTCGAGTATTTATAATTGTATTTTGCAAAATTTAAGGAAAAAAATGAATTACCTAATTTGCCTTAGATTTTTTCACTCCGATAGTCAACTTTGACAAAAAAAACGAGGGGTTTGAGTTTTTTAAACTTGATGATGTTAAGTGTTACTTTTGTGTTTTGGGGTGTAAAGTTCCCATTTAATGTGTTTCGGGGGTGGAAGTTGCTGATTTGTTCTTCATTAGAGGGTGTTAAGTCCTGATTTTATTTTTGGGGTACAAAGTGCGAAATTCTCGAGTTTCGAGGGTACAAAGTGCCAATACTATTGAATTGCCTATTTTACCCTTGAATTTTTGCATGAAAATAATAGAAGGTGCAAAGTGCAGCATTTTTCGTATTTCGAGAATGCAAAGTGCTAAATATAAGTTTTGAGGGGTGCAATATATCTATTTTCTATGTTTCGGGGATGCAAAGTGCAAAAAAACCGAAACTAAACGCAAAGTACAATACATCGCCAATCGCCAATAATTCTTTATAGGAATCTTTCCACAGTGCATTAAACTTCTTCAAATGAAACATTTACTTTTTCCACTAGATATCTTAAAAAAAATCAAAACTATTTACTAAAAATGCCGCACATATTTGAAAGATGTTTTATTAAAATGAAATTCAAACACAATTTCCCATTTTTATATTTACATTATTTTGACCTACGTGTGCCACAAATTTTGACTAGCATTAGGATCAAATTTAGCTATCTTAAAACAATGAATGAATGAAATAATATCTGTATCTGGTTTCGTCAAATAGATGACTGAAATTTATTTTCTTTAAAAAATTCAATATTATGTATATGGGACTATACTTATGACCAAAACATATCTCTATTATCTCAACTCAAGCTAAATATATCACGCTGAATCATTATTTACCATTAATTTATAATCAGATTTTTTTACATTAAAAAGTTATACAAGAATTTCATATCATGCAATTATATAAAATAAAAATAATTGTTGTTGTCTCAGCAAAATTTAGAACAAGGAGATTTATAAACAAAAATACATTCACATCAAATCAAAACTTTTGAACTAAAATCTATAATTTCTCAAGCTTTTTTTTCTCCTTTTTCTGAGGCATCGAATCCACGTTTTGATAACTTTATCTTTAGGCATGTTATCACTCAAAATAAGTGGTTTGACCAGTTCAGGTTCTCTTTAGAATTAGATGGAGGTCATTATAATTTGGTAGAGTGAATAGCAATTTAACTTCCTGTGTTATTTTAAATAGGTAATTTAACTCTATGTGTTAAATAAAAGGGCAAAATACCTCCATGTATATCCTAAATAGGCAATTTAGCTCCCTGTGATAATAAAAAGAGCATAAGGCCTCCCTGCGTTCTTATAAAATAAGCACATTGCCTCCCTCTAAATTGCTCATTTATTCATATCATAGGGAGGTAAATTGCTCATTATTTCATTTTACAGAGAGGTAAATTGCCTATTTTCATATCACAAGGAGGTAAATTGCTCATTATTCATTTCACATGGAGTTAAATTGCCTATTTTTATTCACGAGGAGGTAAATTGCTCATTAGACATATCACATGGAGTTAACTTGCAAAAAACCCTAATTTGGTATGTACAGTAGAGATTAACTATGAAAAAGTAAAAGAGATAAACCCAGAATTTGAAAACAATTTATAAAGTTTATATATATATATAGATTTTGGACTCAAGAAAAGCCTCAGTTCAAGTCCAAAACAATAAATCTAAAATCTAAGGCTCTATTTGGATGGGTTTTGGCTCGGTTTCGCGGGTCTCGGTTTAAAAAAATTGATTTGGGTTGTTTCGATGAAACCTTTGAGACTTCATTTGGATGGGTTTTGGCTCTTCGGTTTTGAGGTTTAAATAAGTTGAAACCCCACTTGGATTAGGTTTGGATGTTGGAGTCTAGGAGAAAAAGTAGGTATTATGTGTCAAATCAATGTCTTTTTAAGTGAAAATTAGGGGAAAAAGTAAGTGGTAAGTGTCAAATCAATGTTTTATAGGTTTAAAGAGTTTGAGTGTGGATTTCTGAATAGATTTTTGATGGTTTTATGGGTTTGACGAAAACTCATTTGAAAGGGTTTTGGCTCGATCTCACAAAATCGGGTCAAAACCCATCCAAACACAGCCTAAATGCTTCTTTGTCAATTATTCTGAGCCTTCACATTAAAGCTTGGCATCAAAGATTGTCTCAGTATTAAGGTTCTGCAAATACCACCCACCCCTTTACCCTAGTGGGAAGCAAAAGATATTTATATATATATATTATATATACTTTACTTGAGAATAAGCACAACCTCGCTCAACAGTACCACCTTTTCATATCAAGTCAACCTTGAAAGAAGCTATTCTATTCTATTCTTTTCATATTTATTACTTATTATTGCTGAATATAAATTTGGCAAGTCTACTCTACTGTAATAATCGCATAAAATATCATTAATTGCTTTGACAAACCTATAATATAATACCAAAACAAGTGCATTTTCGCATACCTTGCACAACAACATGAATTTGGTCGAGTTAGGATTGTAATTAAATTTGACCCAAATCTTAACTTGTGCTAACCTGAGATTGAGATATCATAGTTGTGACACAAGCGGACTTGAAATCAAATTAATTACAATCATTCAAATTCTCTAACAAGTTTACTTACACGTTCCCCTGCCTTTAAAAAGTGTAACTAACAGGGGACAATAATATAATAAAGTCAATATCATGTGACCAAAGGGAGTATGTATCTCCTACATATATAAAGAGTACAATGCATGGCTAGCTAAATCATCTCATTATGTGCCTTCAACCCACAAACCACAAAAGTAAACTCCTGATATACATAACCTGGTTTTTTCTCCCTTTGATGCATATATATGATGAGATTTTGAATTCGTTGAGGGGAATGTCGTCTGGTGTGAAACCTTTCATGCATATGCTCAAGGTTAATCATATGAATGAATGATTTCGGACCAGGCTTCATTCCCCTCAACCTGCAGAAAGAATTAAACTTTATCACATATACATATATATATATGTATCATGTATGTATATACAAACCAGTTACCTAAAAGAAGTTTATGCCTTATACATATATCATATATGTGCGTGACCGTGTGAGAAAGAAAGAGTGTATTTCAGGGTCTAAAAACTGTTTCCTAGGAATCACAGGAAGAACACAGGCAAGAAAAGAGTGAATCAATCAGTAATGGCGACAGCCTACAGGACAGGTTTATAACCTAACTTTCCTATCTTTTTTATGTAACAGTAAAACAAAGTACTGGATCTATTATTAATATCCTTTTTGGTTTTTCAGGTCTTAGACCTGACTTTATCCCTTTCGAAGCATGTCAAGTCCTAGAGATACAATTTTCCTTGTTCTCCATACTCCTTTTCATTCCAATGCAATAAACCAAGGTCAGCCATTCAATTGCACATAAAAACAGTTGGCACATAAGTTCAGTTGACTTTTTGGGTCTTTTTCAGAAACTTTTTTGAGTGGTGTTCATGGTTGGGATTTGGATTTTGAAGAGGTGAAGTTGTGTGGGTATATGATTATTGTTCAAAGCTCACTCTTATCAGGGTTCAAATCTAGGCCACAACTGGACTTGTAGAATATATATATATATATATATATATATAGAGCTCAGGTATTTTCATGTAAATAAAAATTGATTCATTGAGCTGATTTACTCATTCCAAGGATTTCATGTTACGTTAAGAAAGTAAGTCTAAGCACATCGTCAAGGCATCCACAGGAAAAAAAAGTTAAATTTCTCGTGAAGTCAAACAATCGAAACAATATCAGAAGTCCCTTGGTGGTAACCATGCACATTAAGTATCTGCATAACTAAGCAAGCTATTAATCAATAAGTTTCAAACGTGATATGCAGCAAAAGAAAGAAACAGTTTTCAGTAACTCTTACTTTATTTTCTTGCTTTCTGTGACTAAAATTAAATAAGGATGGCGACAAAAAATCTTAAGGAGGCTACATTATTGACCACTTTAGTAGAGGAGATTTAGTCGAATGAAATATTTCAAATATCTTCAGTGAATCATTTTATTTTAGAAATGTTTCGTCGAACAAGGATATTTCAACGTGCATTTCAAGTTTTACCAAATAGATAAATATGTATGCGTGTATTATATACACAAAAATACTTTCATTTATATTTACTAAAAAAGTTTTTCATTTCATCACTCTACATTTATTCTTGAATGAATCTATAAAAAGGTGAAAATCATTCAACATTTAACTAATTTTAGTAGTACTAATGTACATCAATATCACAGTACAACATGGTCAAGCTAGTATTTTTTTCATAGCATCTCTTATGGTATTGAAAAAATAATAATAACTTCTTAGAAAAATTTATATTAATAGAAGGAGTTTTTCGCTAATAAAAATAACACCGAGAATTTTTTCCAATATAAATAATACAGGGTTTATTTTTGCGTTTTTACTCTATAATGTAAAACTAAATAGTTGCATCACTATACTACTGTTAAACAAAAAAATCTCTTTTTTTTTATTACTCATAACCCCTTCCAGGAAAAATATTTCTCAACAACAAATATCCCCTTATTCAAAATTTTAAGAAACTTTATCTTATTGAAAAAAATTCTATTTTGAACTTAATGAAATTTGTTATAACTTTCTTATATATACAAAGGAAAATTGTTATAAATTATTCCAATATGGTTTCCAATTTCTTGCCAAATTCTCTTTTTTCGCCTTCTTAATTTTTCAATCTAACCCCTCTGATTACAAAAATATAATTTTTTAGTCACATACTATATTTAGGCTTATTTCAATAGTCATGACACGTGTTCCAATGCCAAAACAACCATAACGACTGACCTGCAAACAAACTGAATAATCATTCTTGCATTCAAATCTGTAGTAACAAACATGCAAATCTCCAAATTAGCTGGAAAATCCTTCTTCTTATCCTTCCTAAAACAAGAAGACATGCAGAAAGGTAAATCTTTACTAACATTAATATTCAATCAGTTCTCAAAATGTTGTAAAACATCATAACATTATTCATAGCAAATTTGATGTTATGCTACAAAATCAATGTACTGATGATAATAATAATTATTCTCCTCCACAGAATTTATCAACACCAATACCAAATCTACCTACGCACAAATCCTCGTAGCCTCTTCCATCGGATTAATCATAGCAGCAGCTATGCATTATCGCCTCAAGAAAATACGAGATCAAAGGATGGTACCCAAGATAAAAGTTTCTGACACGGGCCAGGTTTTGAGCATCGAAAGGTTTTCTCACTATGTAGGTAAAATTTTCAATTGGATCTTTAGACCTCAACAAGTGTTTCCTAAACAGTTTGTGTGTGTGTGTGTGTGTATGACGTTTCCGTGTTCTGAAATGCATATGAGCAGCCAGACAAATGGGATTTAAAGACAGAAAGGAATGCCCAAATCTATGCAAGTTGGCTTCACATTACATCAGAAAAGCTGAAGGGTGTGAAGAAGATATATATACATTTTTTGCTAGTGAACCAGATGTTGATTCCCTTTTTATCAAAATGGTGGAAGAGTTTGAGAGGTGTATTCTCAGTTACTTTGCGTTTCACTGGAGACATGCTTCTTATATGATAAGCCAGGCATGTCTTTAATATCTCAAGCTCTACAACGGTATCAAATTCTAATCATACATCATATTCATTTCAAGGGAAATTTTTATATCCTCGAAAAAAATTATTTCAGGCGCTTGGTCCTGAATCCGAGTCCAAAAAGAAACTTAAGCACATTGTCATGGTTGCCACCCGGTAAGAAAATTGAGATCCCCAAATAATATATGAATTAAGCAACAGATTTAAGTAAGAGGATTTAATATTTACTCTGTATTGGGCATTTTTGTGATAAAGAGAACAGAGATTTGAAAGGGTGACAAAGAATCTGAAGGTGGCTAGAGTATTTACCACTTTAGTGGAGGAGATGAAAGCCATTGGACTTGTATCCCTTGATGATTCACAGTGTACGGATGTGATGGTTCCCATGGCTCATAAAGACAGAAGTCCGGTACTACTCCTCATGGGAGGTGGGATGGGGGCTGGAAAGAGTACTGTGCTCAAAGAAATTCTCAAAGAGTAAGAAGCTTCAATTTCATCATATTAACTGCAACAAAAAGGAGTTAGCATATTATTCGATTACTAACTTTTGCAATTTAAATGGAACAGACCATTGTGGGCTGGAGCATCAGGAAATGCTGTAGTCATAGAGGCAGATGCCTTTAAGGAGTCAGATGTCATTTACAAGGCCCTTAGCTCTAGGGGGCACCATGACATGCTTCACACAGCTGAACTGGTATGCATTGCGTCCACACGCACTCACCAATAAAATTAAAAATGAATATTTTAATATTTCAATGTCATAATTCAAGTATATTGGCGTAGGTGCACCAATCATCTACAGATGCAGCATCATCCCTTCTGGTAACTGCACTCAATGAAGGGAGAGATGTGATCATGGATGGCACCCTATCATGGGTGCCATTTGTTGTGCAGACAATTACCATGGCTAGGAATGTTCACCGGAGGAGATACCGCATGGGAGCTGGTTATAAAGTGAATGAAGATGGAACTGTAACTGAAATCTACTGGGAACAAATTGATGAAGAACAAGAACATGATGGAACTAAGAAGAGAAGACCATACAGAATAGAATTAGTTGGCGTTGTTTGTGATGCCTATTTAGCAGTTATTAGAGGAATACGGTATGTGAAAACCAGTGCCCCGTCTTTATTTCCGAACTCTAGAGAACATGTAGTGGTGGAAGAAAGTACTAGTACCTCATTAATTAGGTGATTTTAGTTTAGGCACTTAATACACTCTTTCTTTGCTTCTTCACTAGGAGAGCTATAATATGTAGAAGAGCTGTAAGGGTGAACTCACAGCTAAAATCACACAAGAGGTTCGCAGATGCATTTACAACATACTGCCATATAGTAGACAATGCTCGATTATACCTCACCAATGCATTGGAAGGCCCTCCTAAGGTACAATTAACCTATCTTTATTAAGGTTTCAACCAATTTTATCATATAATTATGCTTGGCAATTGAAACAGAGCAGACAATTAGTATAAAAAGCCAACTCAACATTTTCATTCTCAATAAGCAACTTGTACCAAATTGTATATAAACTTGATGTTTCTTCATATATCTTATATACATACATACATACATTTATTTCTCCAATGACACCCCTTGAACTTTGTTGTGAAGTTAATAGGATGGAAAGACAAGGACAAGACTTTGTTGGTTGACCCAGATGAGATAAAATGTTTAAAGGTGGTAGGAAGGTTAAATGAAGAAGCGGATTCCATATTCGAGCTCTATAAACGCCCACATCCATCTTATGAAGCAGGGTCAGCTTGGAAAGACATAGTTTTGTCACCTTCAAGATTGAACATTCAGAAAGAGCTCAAATATGCTATTCAGAATGTAGAGAGTTTGAGTTGTGATTTGACATAATAGCCATTACAGGTCAACATTCTCCTGAGACATGTATAAGAAGAGCTAGTGGATCAATACGAAATTTATTTTATAAAGTTTTTCCGACCTAAATAACATACATTTTAGAATTTTACTATTACTAGCATATATATGACTTCAGCTGGATCCACTTTTTGACATGAACAATGTTGACAACATAAAATATATCTAGCAGCAAAATTCCATGTATTACATGTCCCACTTAAGTTAAGAGCAGGCAATAAGTTTCATATCGGAATTATATACCTAGGGCAATAAACTCAGAACTGACATATATAGTTCACTTCTTATTGGTGCAACTACATATCACAACTGATTATTTCGAGGACATAAAGCAGATCAAGCTTAAACATAGATTCAAAAGCTAAGAAAAATTGCTATAAATTAAGAAGATTGATGCACATAAAAAAGGTTGCTTTGCTCAATTATTAGCTTCCATTCCATCTTGTGATCAAACTTGGCCGTTGGCGACACGAACCGCAGCATACCTACCTAAGAGCTACATTCGCAAATGCAGAAACAATCAGCTGCAAAGTTACTAACCATAAACTGACTGACAAGTGACCTATTTCAGGCAAATAGATGGGATTCTAAATTGCCGTTAGAAAATATTACAACTGAACAACATAATAAATTAAAACCACAATATGGATTTCCTAGCCCAAAAAGTTGAGAAAAAAATATCCTAAATACAGTGGAAACTCCATGATTGGGGTAAAGATTGTCCTCAAATTTATTAAACTCAACAACATATATATAACCTCTCGAATCCAGTCAATGAGTAGCAAATAGATAGGAGCATAAAGTAATACATCACATTAATCAGCAGCATGTGGAGTGCTTTCTGGCATGGCCATAAGATAAAGAGTTGTGATGAGTTGCGGTTTTACCCATTAAGCAAGCAGATGTACAATTCCAGCATCCAGCTTTTAAGGCGTATAAAAATTAAATGACCCCACCCATTCACACTAATCTTCAGTTAACGCAACCACCTCACTTGCGTAAAAGTAACGCAGCCTGTTATTCTATTCTACGCCTCCTATGAGGTCATGCTAACATGCGCCGACTCCTAACATCTTAAAGAAATAGAGAAGAATTTGCAAAATAAGCAGAAATTGTGAAGAATTTTTAAACGAAATAAGAAAGACAATCTGGTGGTTCATTTCTATGAACATCATTTGAGTACAACCAGGCTAAAGACTTAAACAGTAATATTTAATTAAAAGAAAAAAGAAAACACAAAACAAAGATATTCAAAAATATTCGATTCTGTGAGCAGAAAAGAAACTACACCCACTAATATTAAGCTAATTTACATTACTACCCCTACAAACAGGCACACTTTCCACTCCTACCCTTCTGTTCATTTCTTCCCCCTTTTGGCTGCAGCCCTCTTCGCCGGAGACTTTACAGTTTTAGGCTTCACGCTCTTCGCCGGAGCTTTTTTCACAGGAGTCACCTTCTTAGGGGCAGCCTTCTTCGCAGGTGCGGGTGACGACACCTTTCTCGATGGATTCGACCTCGTCGCAGTCTTTGCCGCCTTAGCCGCCGGTTTCTTCTCCACCTTCGACTTCTCTGGTGCCTTCCTCTTCGGCGCAACTTTTGCCTTTGTCGGAGCTTCGGCCTTAGGTTTGGCAACAGCCTTCGATTTCGCCGCAGGCTTGGCTTTCGCAGCAGCAGCAGTCGCCTTGGGCTTCGCAGCGGCAGCAGCCTTGAGTTTCGCTGCGGCGGAAGCCTTCAGTTTCACGGCGGAGGATGCCTTAGGTTTCGCAGCGGCAGCTTTAGCCTTCGGCTTGGCTTTGGAAACAGCCGTCTTCTTCTCCTTTGGCTTCGCAACAGGACCTGATTTCTTCTTAGCCGGTGCCGAAGCAGCGGAATCCGGTTTGACTGAACGAGCAGAAGGTAGCTTGAATGAATTCTTAACTTTAACAAGCTTGTCATTAGCCACAAGCTTCTTCAATTGAACGAGCAAAAGCTTCCTGAAATTCGGAGGCAGATTCTTCTGCTTATCTTCAATGAACTTGGTAATCGCGTGCTGGCTCGATCCAGTCCTCTCCTTAAGAGTAACGATAGCGTCCTTAATCATCTGCAAACCCAAATGAATAAATCAGTAAATCAGATCGCATCTCAATATAATTAAACAATTTCAGAATGAAAATTGATTCGTTCACAAGTGAATACCTCGAAGTAAGAAGGGTGAGCGGAGACGCTTCGCTTTCTGGGGGCGGGGACTTTTTTCGCCTTGGGTTCTTTTGGAGCGGCGGCTTTAGGGGAAGGGCTTTCCTCCTTGGAGGACTCATCGGCGGCCGGTTGCTCCGTCGGAAGCTCGGCGGTGAGAACGGGGTCTTCCACTGTTGCCATGTCGAATTTTGTTAATAAACTAGGGTTAGGGCAATTGTAGTGAAATGAGTGAATTGAATTGCGATTTTGTGGTTTGGAGATGAGAATGAATTGAGAGTTATAGGTGAATTTAAATAGTGAATGTTCAGGGGTTCATATCCGGAAGATGGAAGCTGATTGGTGGAGAGGCTATTGACGCGGATTAAGGATTTGGGAATATTTTGAATTTGGACCGCGAGATGAGATTTAATCTACGGTGGTGTGCATTTGAAGAATAGGACTTGGATTCAGAATGCAAAAGGTTGGCTACATTATGGACTTATGGTGTGTTTTTGTGCTTGATTGATCTACGAATAATTTGAGCTAGACTTTGTAGATTGTCATGATATTTTCACCATTTTGTAGGAATTTTCATAAGCTTTCTGGAGAATGCTTATTTAAGTCGAGATGATTTGTGGTTTAGGAGATACTGCGATTAGAAGGTCAAGTGGTCGAGAAAGAAGTTATAATGGAGCGTTCGATGGTTTTGGAGCATTATGTCAAAATGCTCTGAACGAAATGCCAATTTTAACGTTGCACGTGGTACTAGCTTAACGTAAGAGTCTATAGAAACGAGAACCGTGGAAAACGGAAAGTATTTGATTGGAGAAATGTCGATTTGAAATGCTTTGAGAATGAACACGTCGTAATATTTGCTTCTAAGAATAGTAGTAAGGGTTGTGTAACACGAAATTTTCTCAAAATTTTAACATGAAGATAATGTGAATTTGTAATTGAGTTTGTGATCATATAACATTATAACGTATAGATTTGTTTGCGTCGTAATCTGAAAAACAAGTTTATGACATTGTTTACATGCACTACATGCTATTACGTAAATTAAAGTCAGAGATCATTGATTATTGACACGTGTTGTCTTTACATAGCGTTCAAAGTTGATGAATAAGGAATTATTTTTAATAAAAATTTATTGATTTCGATGGATGTTATAGACACGTGCACTTTCTCAATATATTGAGTAATTTATACATAGTATATTTAATTACTTAATACTTCGGTAAAATTACAATTGCAAATGTCAGGTTGAGGTCAATAAACAAAAAAACATGTCAGTTGATAGAATGTCACGAAATCATTGAACTTGGACTTATTATAATGTAAGTCGATTGAATTAATATTGATATTGTATATAAACAATTAACGTACTAATTTGAATTGGTATTTATACAAAGACTTGTAAAATCTTCAATACATTAGAATGAAGTGGTACTTGTCAACGATCGATCATATGTCTTAAGAATCTTAGACCTGACCCAATTTTTACCATGGCAAGGGTGTAGATCCATGTGTCAAACAGTAGTCCATGAATTACTCAAAATTAGGGATAGATTTTCATTATCTCATTGCTGCAAAGGCAACCAAATAAAAAACGTCAATTTTACTATTGTTACATAAACATGATCAATTTAGCTCCAAACCTTTATTATATTTTGTAATAGCATGTTTTATAATATCTGCAATTAGACCATTTTCAAGTAAAAATGAGAAAGATAATACTAATTAAAACTGTATAATGATAAATTAAGACATACAACAGAATTTTGTGATGGAATTAGCATGTACTATAGAATTCAACTTTATTAAGGGGCCGTTTGGTAGGATATAATAGGGGGTATTAGGTCATATTACATGAGTTAATATAGACTAATACAACGTTTGGTTGCATGGCTCTAATACCGGGTCAAATGGATTAAATCCTTATGACCCGGTATTAAGACTATATTATAATCCACCCAGGCGTGGGTGAATTAGTTAATCCGGGTAAATATGAATTATGTAAATATCACTAGTAACCTCAAATTTACATATTTCATTTTTAATATATCATTAAATATCATAAATTCTTCTCAGATATCTGAAAATGGAAAAACATTATACATAAATAAATCACAAATTAAAATCTATATCAGTTTATAATTAACATGAAAGTATTCAATCAAATATACCAAACATGATTTTTATATGACCTTCAATCCGGCTCCAATCTAATCCTCCTTAATCCCATACATCCTACCAAACGGCCAATTGATGTTTGATTTTTTTTTCCATTGGAGAAATGTAGGATGATAGTATGTGTGAACGGTGGCATTACTATAGTAAAAGAATCTCACACTAAATTGCCAAGAACATAGTTTGAATCCCGCAAGCTACAATTTTATTTCACGCTTTCTTTGACTTTTATCCTGCTTAAAAATCTTTTTGTGTTCTTTAAATTATTTTATCTTCTTAATAATAATTATAAAAATAATCTAATCTTTTTCTTAATTTCTTTATTTAACGAACTTTTTTGAAAAAAAAATCTTAGTAATTTTTGAAAAAATGCAGTCTTTTATTTTCTCTATTTAGTAAAAAATTATCACCCCAGGCCCCTATGTAAGACTCGTTGAGCTAATTGATATCTGTAAAAGTAATTATTTCATATCAATGGTGTCAAATTATGATTCAATGATGGTACAAGTGTTTCTATTTTATCGTATCTTAGTATTTTGTAAATTTTTTACGATATTGTAATTTTGCAATAATATATTAAATTTAGCATTTAATATAACTTAGATTCAATGAGTTCGAGTCAAGCTAAATTTTTAATATTAATTTATCGCAAAGAAGATCCAAAACTACATACATTTTTCGACTTTTTGGCTTGGCATGCATTACAAATTCTGAAATTATCGCACGAGTCCTGATTTTGAAAATTGGTACGGTTGAGTTTTACTAAACGCACACCCCTATGAATTAAGATAGTAGCGAGAGCATAAAGATGATATTTTCACATTTTATCTATTTATTGATTTTGACAGGTACAATAAAAAAAAAAAAAAGATAATTTATCATTTCAACTATTAAAAACAAATATGTTAGTACATTCCTAAAAATAGTCTTACGATTTTAAAATTAAGATCTATATATATATATATATATATATATATATATATATATATATATATATATAAATTTCGCATAGGATCCTTTATTATGTCGGGATGGCCATGCTCACCCCCTCCCCCAGGAAAGCTCATTTAGCTCCGCCCATGGTCAAAACTTTAAAAAGTAAGAAACCATAGAAAAAACAAAATAACACGCCCTTATCATTCTTACCTTCTGCTCTTAGTTCAAGGCTTCAAGCATCAACTTTTCAATATAAACTTCTTGCTCCAATCAGCAATTTCTGCAAACATTTACAATGTAATATACCATATCCAGATTTAAGCTTAAATTAAGCACTTCTATGCTAAAAAAATTCTTAACCCTACACGTATCGACTAAGACTATTATGTGTAAGCACATTACATTGTTCAATGGTTTAGCCCCTGAAGCTCTCAATCTGATTTGACCAGACTTAAATTTAAATTTGTGAGAAATTGTTTATATAAACCAAAATGGACTTCCATTTTGTGTCATGCCCTCGATTTTTTTTTCAATAAAAGTTGATGAGATATTTATCGTATGAGTACAACTTATTTTTGTGATTGAAGAAAGCGATAAATTAATAAAATGGTTATGGCTTTCTTACTAACAAAGAAGATACACACATAGAACGAAACTCATCTATTCATTTTAAGGAAAATAATATCATAATGACGGAGATTTAAGTACTACTTACTACTATTTTCATGCTCTAAAACAAGACAACATAGAATTGGTAAAAAATGGAAATAAGAAATGATAGGTTAATATATTGTGTAGCTACTAGAAAATTTTAGTGTTGTTTTCTTTGTTTATTCTTCTCGACCACTTAAAGATAGGTGTCCAAATTTATACTATTATATTTTACAAATATTTCGTGTGTCCTAAATAATTTTACTTCATTTGCTATAGAGTAGTAAAACTAATGACTATCTTAGATCTCAATCATGAGACGAAGAAAAAAAAAGCACATAGAACTTAGAAATTAAGTAGCATCTATGAGATTCTAATTCCAATCATTTAATTATTTTAAAACATCAAATTATTAGTATTAATTTCGTGATTGATATTTCTATCACTTGTACTAAAATTAAATTGCATTAATAAACGTCCATTTAGTCATTTACCCGAACCGAACTCGTGAAGGAGCGTTCTCATTCATATATCATAATCTTCTTTCACACGCCATTCATTTAATTCTTTAAAACATAAAAATCAAACATCATTCTAGTTCACAACTAAAATATTTTATACTCAATAAAAAAACAATTAAATAAAACAAGAATATTCAAATTCGCAAGCCTGTCGACGTACACGGAGGCAGCTATAAATACCTCCACTAATATAACCCTATTCCCCTAAAAAAATCAATGGTCGTTAAAAAACTCCCGAACGCCGTCGTAGATGGCGGCGCCCCGCCGCAATTTGACCTGAAGAAGGCGCCGAAGTTCCGCGGCGTGAGGAAACGTCCCTGGGGTAAGTACGCAGCGGAGATACGTGATCCGTGGAAGAAAACGAGGAAGTGGCTCGGCACCTTCGAGACGGCGGAGTCAGCGGCGCTAGCCTACGACGAGGCTGCAATGAGCCTCCGAGGAGCGAAAGCCAAGACGAATTTCGCGTACTCCTCTGTATCGCCGCCGATTGACGTGAATGAAGGGTATTGGTTGTCGCCGGAGATTTGCAGTCTTACCGGCGAGGCTGTGGCGGCGCGTTCGAAGTATATGGGGTATAAGATAAATGAAATAGGTATGGTGGTGATGAATGAGCAGGCGAAACAGATGAGGAGTGATAAAAAGCCGTTTCTGTTTGATCTGAATCTCCCGGCGCCGCTCTTTTGATTGCCTACGGCGGCGGTGAATATTCAGCGGTTAAGGCTTTTTGACCCGGTTTTGACCTCTTTGCCCTTTTCTGGATAATGTAAAGTACAGTTGATAAATACTCCTAATGTGGTAATTACTAATTCCATGATGGCCTTTTGGATATTTACCTCTTGAAGTAGTATTATAGTAGTGGAAATTTACCATTAATTAGATTTATTAATAGTTTTATCTTATACTATTTTGTTAACCAAGAGTCCAAGAGGGTGGAGGAAATTCAATAATTGATACATGCCGAAAAACTATGAAACAACTCCTTAAGAGATTAAAATATAAGTATATACTAGATTCTTGTTTCTTTCTAGTAGTGGATTTGTTGGATTTATTGGGGAATTGATATTCTAATGTGGTCTTCCATGATTAAATGACCCAATTGATGATTGTAATGTTATGCTATAATGCTAAAAATGATACATAGATGAATTATGTTTCGATTAAACTCTCTTCGAGAATATTGACTGATGTAAACTGTAAAGTGTGGGAGACGTTTTCATGAGTATAAATAATGCTCAAGAATAATTCGATAAATTCTTTTCTTTCATTTTTTTTTAGTTTCCCATAATTCTTTTATTTCATAGAGATGATAAATCTAAGGATAAATTAGATATATACAAATATATCCGTTACATATTTTGTTTACGAAAAATTTCTAAAGTTTGTATGATCTTTCAATTATCCATTTACCTTAGCCCAATAAGGTTATTTGTTACATTTGTAATATCTTATAAAATTTAAAATCTGAGTATTAATTTTATAATTCATAAAAAAATCTTATTTACATATTTATTAACAGTTTATTTTATATAAAATTTATATTTATACGTTTAATTAAATAAATTAATTGATATAAGTCAACATGAAAGAGAACACTGTAACGTTTTTTCTATAATATTGTTTATATCTCATAATTATAAAAGAAAACAATTCGATTTTCTAATATTATCATGAGTATTACATTGATTTAAATACAATTTAAAATTTCCTTTTCACATTTCTACACACACATATATATTTAAGTTTCTAAATTACCTATGTTGGCTTGATCTACGAACACTTTTAGTCTTTTTTGTGGTTTGTTGTGGGCAAATTGAATTCAGTTTCTTAACATTGAATATTATTGTATAAAGCGAAAAGGCAGAAACTCGATAATTCATAATTAACCTTAAGAATTTTATGGCACGTTACGTTACTCATCTTTTGCAATTTTGTTTTCTTAAATAATAATTAAAGAAAAAAAGAGGACTTCAAACTGAAAGAACAATTTAGTAACTGCAGAATTTCTTTTAGCATTTAGCAGAAATAAGCGGGTAAGATAATGAAGACTTGGAGGTGGGCAAAGTCAAGCCCATTGGACTCTGGATATGAATAATTCATCAGCGCTGGATCTGAAGCAAAGGCCCACAAGTTACAGCAACCAAATTATTAGATTTGGACGCCTTGACTTTAGAAATTAATTTAATGTAAACCTGCGCATACCAAGAATTCATCGATTGTGGAGAAATTACTAATAATTTTTTTTTATTTTTTTTTTTATGAAAATTTAATAAATTGTACTATGTAACTATCACTTCTGCATCGTTGGTATGTGGATAATGTCAAGTTTTTGTGTATATCTATAGTAATCCATTTGTACAAGCTGAAACTCCGCCTAATTATTTTGCAAATATTAAACATTGAGTTACCCTTATTTTTCTTTTTTTACAGAAATTGTTATTGCAATTTTCATATTTTTTTTATGCATCATACTCATAAAGATTTATATTTTAAGTTGTTATACAAACTACTGATTCATAGGTTTAGTGAACTCCATGCATAGTAAATTCCGTGCATAGCATGGGACTTATACTAATTACTTATTAATTTATAGAGCACATACGTTATATGTATAAGATATCTAAAATTATTCGATTGAGCCGAGTATAAAAACTGATGCAAGTGTGCATATAAATGAAGCACTCATTTCACGTTTCATGAAGTATGATTTTCAATGACAATGGGAAAAAAGTGTCAATATTTGGGGTTTTTTGCACTTTGCATCCCCGAAACATGGGAAATAGGCACTTTGCACCCCAAAACTTAGATTTAGCACTTTGCACCCTCGAAATATGAAAAATATAGCACTTTGCACCCTTTTTAATTTTCAAGCAAAAATTCAAGGGCAAAATAGGTAATTATATTGTAAATCTTTGGCACTTTGCACCCCAAAAATAAAATTAGCACTTAACACTCCCTAGTTAAGAACAAAACAACAACTTGCACCCCCGAATCACAATAAATGAACACTTTGCACCCCAAAAACACAAAATTAACACTTAACAACCTCAAACTAAAAAAAAAAATCTCAAACCCCATGTTTTTTCCGGCAAAGATGACCATTAAGGTGAAAAAAATTTAAAGCAAAATAGGTAATAATTTATGGGTCTTTGATATTTTTAAGTAGAAAATGAGTCTTCGAGAATCTTCGAGAAGTTTACTTGTACTTTATTTAGTTATTTATGGTTATATTGTTGAAAAGAAAGATGGAGAGATAAATGAGTATTCGAGTATTTATAATTGTATTTTACAAAATTTAAGTAAAAAAAAATGAATTACCTATTTTGCCTTAGATTTTGTTTCACTCCAATAGTCAACTTTGACAAAAAAAATGAGGGGTTTGAGTTTTTTTTAATTTGAGGGTGTTTAGTGTTAATTTTGTATTTTGGGGTGGAAGTTGCTTATTTGTTCTTAATTAGAGGGTGTTAATTGCTAATTCTATTTTGGGGGTACAAAGTGCGAAATTCTCAAGTTTTGAGGGTACAAAGTGTCAATACTATTGAATTACCTATTTTACCCTTGAATTTTTGCTTGAAAATAAAAGAGGATGCAAAGTGTCAAACTAGATTGGGATAAACGGATATTGAAATATGTACAAAAATGATTCTATATTTTTATAGCTTTCAGCCCAAATGGATTACTATTTTGATTAGTGTTTGCGACGTACTATTGAATAATGGAAGACTCTTCGCGGCTGCAAAATGCAGCAGTTTTCAACGACAAACGTTATTCCATATTCAGGTTTTAGTCTTTGTCAATCCACTTGAATCAAGACACAATTTATCCCTCTCATTTTCTTCTTCAATTATTTCTTTCATACTTTAAATCAGAGTAACTGATATTTTGCACACCAGAAATACACTTTCTTAGTATTAAAATTTTGATACATTGCCCTCGAATTGACAATTTTTTTTTTGGTGAAACCATACTAGGGGTGCAACATACACCTTACTGAAATGCAAAATGCCCATTGTATTGAAAAGAATATGCAATTCGATGATGTTTAACACCGAAATTTTAATTTCAATGTGCAAAGTATCATAATGGTGCATTTACATGATACAAAATGTCAATTATTGTTCAAGTCTAGTATACTTTTAAAACATTGGATAGAATAACAACATTCCAGTTCTAAAGCTTATACCCAATTGACAAAATGCTCCAAATCTGGATAATTGCTAAAAGGGCTGCTAAGCCATTCAATTCAATTTTTTCAAGAAAAGGAATCAGAATATGAATCCACAAACAAAATGTGAACAAGTTCTGGGAATAGTAATTAATAAAACCACTACTTCATATCATATACTCCTACTATATGTTTCTCAGTAAATGCAAAAAAAAGACAATTAGATAAAAAAAAAAGAGAGAGAGAAAATAAATCAAGAAGCTCTAAATTCTTTAAATTTAAAGAGTCATTTAAAACGAGATAATTCTTCTCTTACACAGCCCGAACCCTCCCTAAACCCCTATTTCATTTTTTCTCTTTCCAATTCTAGAACTAGGATTCAAAAACCACAAATTAGTCCCATATATACCTCCTCAAACTTAAATAAGCAACCCATTTATACAAGATAGAGGTTTATGTGTTAGCTGACTGTGAAGGCAACCTCGGGTGGTTATGTTCACCTTCGTAAGTGACAATGAGCATCGTAGATTCTTCCAAGCATCGCTCCACATGTTTCCTCGCAGGACAACCTCTCATGCTACTACATTTATAGTATCCCCTGTATTCATGCAACAAAATGAATGCTACCGTTAATATCAAAATGCTAACCATTAATATCAAAATGTAACATCTATAATTACAGATGACAAAGTGGGTATGTTAAGAATAGAAAGTCATGCTTCTTATATTAGATTTTGGTTTTGTTAGTATAAATGTACATATATAGGGCAATTATTTGCGTTATATGACTTGCTTAACAGTACTATACACGAGTAGTCTCTTATATTCTATATATAGTAAAATGATCTAGTGCGCAGACTTCAGCATAAACATAGCTGATTAGGTCCGAGGTATAGAATGTCCAACTCATCTAAAAGCTTAAGCTTTTAAAGATGAGAGACATTAAATATTTTTACTTGACACTCAGTTTACGGAATATAAATTTTAGCTAGCAGCCTAAGCCAAAATTGGATACACCATCAGTAAGATTATAGCACAATGTTTTAGTAGGTGCTGTCTTGATTTTAAAAAACCATGTTATTTCCAAGATATGAATAGAGACCAACAATCACTAATTAGCATTAATGGAAATTAAGATTAATGAGATTTATTCCATTAATGCAAATTGATAAAAAAGAATACCCCTGTTTCTGAATATTCTACAAGCGCACAAAAAGAATGTAGTGAATAACGAAATGTAGGTTCATACTACAAAAGAATACCATATGCCAACATGCAATAGAACAAATATAACGAAAAGTTTGATTTCAAACAACAATACCTGGGGTGAGGAGAGCCTTTTATTGGTTTTTGACCGTATTTCCTCCACGAGTACTCATCAGGAGGTATATCAGCTAACTTGTTGCTTATAGCAGGTACTTTAATTGACCTTTTTACCCTATGCTTCCTGTTCATTACAAACTACAAAACTTAGAACAATAACAAAAACAACTCCTAGTTGTAATAATAACCATATCATGTAATAGAAATATATAAGGGCAAAATTTCAAATAATAGTCCTATAACTTTGAGATTCTTTCAATATTTGTCCTATAACTATACAAATACACATTTAGTCCTTTTAACTTTCACCAAATTTCAAGGCATAACAAATTTGTAATTGTATGACGAAAATTGAAACTTATTGAAAGTTAGAACAAAATTTGTTATGCAAAGGATTAAAATTGAAATTTGATAAAAGCTAAAAGATTAAATGTGTGTTCAGTATAGATATGGGAAAGATTTCAAAGTTACATGACCATTTTTGAAATTTTGCCAACATATAAGTGAAGTAAAAATGCGACCTTTTCTTAGAGCAATGGCATCGACCATTACCCCCACACTTGACACTTCCATCCTCTCCTCCCCTTCCGGAACACCTTTTCTTGTGGTTAAACGAGCTTTGATCCGCAGATCGGGCCCCACCAATCAAATGAAATGAACTTCCATCCATATTAGCAACACTCCCATCTATACTTAAAGAAGAGATAAAAGACCTAGTGGATGACATTGTAGGAGTACAAGTAGAGCTATCGAAATTTAGACTAATCCCACTATTACTACTACGCCTATACATGATTTCAGCTTGTTGTTTCATATGCTGCTGCTGCTGAAGTTGAAACCTTTGTTGCTGCTGGAGAAAATGGTAGTTTGGCAATGGTGTTTGTTGGGCGAGATGAAGAGGATTCTTGCCATTAGAACTTAATTCTAAAGAAGGGTTTCCTAATGTTAGACCATTCTTGACATTGGGTCCGAGTTCTTGAATTGGGTCGTTTTTTACGGGATTGAACTGAAGGAGTTGAAGGGGTTTCAGTTGTTGTTCATCAGTTCTTAAGATTGGACTTTCTAGAAAAATCTTTTGGGGGAAAGGGGTTTGAATTTTCTTGGATTTTCGCACTCGAGCATGACCACAACTAGAATTAAGAAGGGAAACAACTTTCTTGAATTTGTAAACAGCTTCCCCTGTTTGCTCAGCTAAATTCTTATTATACTGATTTTGTTGTTGAGATAAGAGATTAATTACTCTATGACAACTTTCTACAGCTGCACTATTTGCCTTTTCAACCTCCTCCATCCCAAAAACAGCTAAAGCAAAAATCAGGCAAGATGAAGCAAAACCCTAGTTCCCAAATTCAGAAAGACCAATTTCAAGAACAGCATTAATTCAACAAGAAAGGGTGAAAAAAAGATCTACTAATTCAACAGATCTTCAACTGTCCATAAGAGGCAAAAACGGATAACCCAAATAATCGAAAGTCAAAACCCCCCATTTTTAGCAAAAATAAAATAAACACTCCTTTATAGCAATCACAAGTTATTCAAGCATTTATGAAGCAAAGGTAACCTGAAAAATCAATCAATGGCAAAAAAACCCTGTTAAAAAAAATCAAATGACGAATAACAACCACATAACAAAAGAGTGTGGGGTTAAGGAAAGAAGTACAAATCACGGACCTTTAGTTGGACTTTTGGAAATAAAATGCTGTCAAACCCTAGATTCTTTCCATCTCCATTAAGGATGTTTATGTGTGAGGGAAACAAAACAAAAAAAAAAAAAAAAATTTAAAGGTGTGAAAGAGAAGACTTTAGCTTTGCTTTTCCAGTGAATTCACACACAACCCAAAAACAAGAAGGATCACACAGGTGTTTAATATATAGCAAAATTAATGGCATGGCATTATAAATTTTAGAGAGAGAAACTACTCATTACATGGAATATATACTGTAGAAAAGGAGACCTACTAGTGATTCTTGAAGCGCATTAAAAATAAACCTGGGGAAAACTCAGAAGCGAAACTGTCGTCTCTGTCACAATTTTCAAAGTGGGGTCCTTTTTATTATTTTCCTTTTATTTTTGAGTAAATTTACTACAGAGATTTCTATTACCGCGTCGCTTTTGCTACTTCCAAGGCGCAAGAAATGTGCCTTGTCCTTTTGCTTTCAAGGGCATCTGTCTGTATATTTAATTATTTTTCTTTTGGACCAATGCAGCATCTAACTATGACTTTTGGAGACTACTTTTCTTTATTTTATTTTTTTAAAGAAAATCTTCCTTCTTTTATCAAAATACTGTAATTGATATTTAATGTTATTTTCGGGTTGACAAATAGTGTTACAATGTATGTAATACTAGTAACCTTTTTTTTTTTTGATTTCAATGTAATACTAGTAGTATGTATGCTAAAATAACACTATTGAGGCCGGTGATATATGTTTTCATTATGGGAGTGGTGATATCTTAGATATCATTACAAATATTTTATATCAAAGTGGAAGGGACTAGTTACTATAAAGTAACGGATTCATGTTCAAATTTACATTGGAAGAGGTACCCATATTAGTGCTCAACCCATCTCAAAAGGGATTAAACTATTGAAAAACCCAAAAAAAAAAATTAAAAATATTTTATTACTAAAATAGATACATGCAGCATAAATTTTAGAAGTTCGAGTTCCCAATTAAGAAACATTTAACTGTGTAATAATTCATTGACGATTATAAGTGGCTTAATTAACAATGCTAAATTCTATAAACATTTTGTTTCCTAAGTATTAACAAAAATGTAGATAACATGCCCGATGTCATTTTCCACCCCTTTTGGTGCACTCTCAAATTAGGCCTTACCAAAAAAGTTGTACTTGAGTCCTAATAATAAGAGCAAGCATTTTTTACTCTTATAGTATATCGCAATGGATACATACAATTACTAGGTTTCATCGCCAACAAAAATAAATTTATATATTCTCCAAATGTTCTGTATACTGTATAGTGTCGCCGTTACAGATTTGTCCATTATAATTATTTCACGTGTGAAGAAATTTGGAAATAAAGAAAAAAGGTTATCGAAATTTGGGTAGTTGAATTCATTTGTAGCGTATTTTTCTGGTGCAGTAATGTTAACTGGTGCAGTAATACAAGTTTGAAGATTCGGCTAACTCTATCCGTTTTCAGTGCAAAAAATTATATTTTCAGGAAACAATGTGTCAAAATTCATGTTCAAATGTGCAAAGTGTCAAAAGAAATTCAAAATTGACTATTATACCTTTTTTCACGAACAAAATTTCTCACTAAAATAAACACTAGGTTGCAAAATACAAAATAAATTGTATTTTCAGGATGCGAAGTACCAAAACTTTTAAATCAAAATGCAAAGTACCAAATTCCTATATTTTCATAGTGCAAAGCATCAAAAACCCAAAAACTACCTTTTCTTATTACAAGTATAATTAAAAAAAAAAAAACATAAGAAAAAAAGGTTGGCTTTTTTTGTAATAATTGGCAATCACACAATGAATTGCCAAACAATTGAACGAGGTTTAAAATAAATCCAAGGGGCAAATAGATATATATGGTCACTATTTTCCACGATATTATTTAATTTAATGCAAATCTGAAGTCATAGTTGCAAGCTGTACCATGTCTCGAGTTGGCAAAGCCAGACCAAACATCCTACTATTACTTACACTAACAATTTGTCAAAAGACACGATTTAGAAATTAGTAAAATAATGGATTAAACTTATCACCAACACTATTGGTTTTGTGATTTACAATGTATTTGGTCTGATTAGTTCATTAGTAATACTATTTAATTCGATAAGTTTACTTATGTCAATTTGCTTAGTGGAGAAACCTCAATAATCTTACCTCATCTTTCTTATCAAGAAGTCATTATTGTAGCGAGAAGGTTCACCATAATTTGTCATTTTTTTTTTAGAACAGAAGGGTCACTTTCTAAATACATTAGTTTGATATATTAATTTTTTTACTGTCTCCAATCACACAAACGCTATTGACAAATTTATATTGGACTGAGTGAAAAATAAAAATATATCAAACGAAATTGCACTTTTAATTTGCTAAATTCACATTCTTTTATGACAATAATTTTTAAGCGATGGTCAACTTAATCAAGATTCAAAGAGCAATTTGTGGATTGTTTTATCAATTTAATTTCTTAAATTATTGTCTTCTAGAATGCATTTTGCTCTATATATCCAGTCTATTATTTATTTATTTATTTATTGAGCAAAACCACCAACTTTACTCTCAACGAATACATTTCCAACTGCCAATGCCATGTAATATTATTTTAGCATAATTTTTTTGGAAATTTGTATGGAGTAACGTTACTCATTGATAGCATGAAAAGAAAATGGGGCGGATTAACATACTTTTGACGCAACACTTTATCTTTTGTGACCTAAAAAGCATATAAAAGGCAAATTTGTGCTTTGGGATCCGATAAAGACAATGCTTTAGCCTTTGGAGATTAGGGCATTATTAATTAATCTTGATTGATGATTATATTTCTAGCATATTGTGCTTTAATAAATACTAGTATTTGAAGACCAAATTTTACATGTAAGACTTTTTCCCCTCAAGTTCTATCCTACTTGTCTCCCCCAATTATGTTCTTGGTATGTCCTTGATGGGGATTACACAATGCAAAAAGAGCAACACTTTTATATTTATATATATATGTTTGTGGAGGAAAATTTATTGGATTGGATGATAAAATAAAATAGGAATACTGGGTAATAATGTTTCGTACATTGACAAAGATTTAAATATATTATAACCGGATTGGGCTGAGTAATCCATATTTACATAACATGAAGTGGACCTGGACAGATTGTGTAATATGATACCAAATGGGCTTACAATATCAGGCTGAAGGGAGCTGGACTCTAATGGACTAACAAGTAAAAACTCACAATACAGATATGGTCAGGGTTGACCATAAACTACATTTGTACTACCCATCAATCTGACCAATCACCATTTATCTAGTCCACCAAACATGAATTCTCATGATAAATTGATAATACTCGCTCACTTCAGACTTGGAGATATGATTGGACATTTAAAAAATGCGTTGGTTTGGTTTGGTTTGGTTTCGGTCCAACTCTTAACTCAACCTTTAGATGCCATGCTAATCTATTTTGTTAAAATAAAATGAAACGGAGAGAGTATTATTAATTATTACTACTTGACTTTTGGTTAACTTGATTAGGCCCATCCTACAAATAATATAAGGCCATCTCCAGCGGTTGCTTGCGGGGTCGGGGCGGGGTCAGGCTGAGGTGGGAGAACCGCTGGAGATGGAGAGGGGCCGGGGTCGGGCGGGGTGGCGGGGCGGAACGGGCGGGGCTGCGGGCTGGTTGGAGCCCGCAGCCCCGCCCGCTGCGCGCGTCCGATTTATGGGAAAGAAGAGGGGCGCGTGTAAACACGCGCCCCTCTTTAAAACAGGTGCCGCCAAGTGGCGGCACCTTATTGGGTCTTTCCTTGTTAATGTGTTGTATGTAATTTTAATTAGTGTTTTATTTTAAATAATGTGTATTGTTGTATAATTAATGTTGTTTATTAATAGCATGGTTAATTTTTTAAAGAAATTGGCAAAAAAGAAATGGAATTTGGATAATAGCATGGTTAATTATTTAAAGAAATTGGCAAAAAAGAAATGGAATTTGGAAAAAATAGCAAAACTAGGCTCGATCGAGTAGGCTTTTCGGGACGACATTCGTGTGCGCAGGTCGCGGGCACGCACAAGTCTTGAAAGGCCGAGTAGTAATCCGAACCAAGATTTGCACCCCCCCCCCCTGCGCGCAAGGAGGGAGCCTTCTAGTAATAATTTCTTAACCCTTATGGTTTAGAAATCATATATAAACCCAAGTTTTTCTTATCACACTTCCAATGTGGGATTAGTCTATTTCTTTCCAATTTTTCCCATTACATATGTGAACTTTGAGATTTAATTTCTCATTCACTCGTACTCCGATTTGGACGTACCATATACCATTTTAATCTACTCACGGAGTAGATTATAATTCCGTCAAGACCCGAGTCTTTACTCAAAGTGGGTCCCACTTAAATTATGTCCAAAATGGTCCATTAACTTACTTTTTTCAACACTATGTTTATGAGGTTTATAAGGAGCTTTATGACTATTTTTATTTTATTTTCCTTGATTATGTTGTGTAATTAATGTTGTGTATTGTTGTAATTAATGTGTTATTTTAATTAATACTCCGTATTTAAAAAAATAAAACTATAATATTAATAGGTGAGAGTTTGCGTATTATGTATTAATTTTAAGTTACTTTAATTAAATATTCTATTTAATATTAATATTTTAATATAATTAATAATTAAATTACGAGTACTAATATAATTACTATTATTAATATTAATATTAAAAAATTATAAATCTATAATAATAATAGGTGAGAGTTGGCAAAGGAAAAAAATGGAATTAATTCCCCCACGAAGCCCCAACCATTGGAGACGACCAGCAGGGCCCCGGGCTCCGGAGCCCGGGGCTAGCCCTCAACCATTGGAGATGGCCTAATGCTGGAGGATCGCTCAGAAGAATTTTCACGTTTCAAGGAAATTAACACATACCATTAAGTGCTAAAATCTTTAAACATCTAACAAGAACTGAGAAGTGGATTTAAATAAATTTATTTAGAAAAAAAAAACACACACACACACACACACGGCAGTCGGCAGTCAATAAAATTATACTAACTCATAGAGTAAGTAATTAAGATCATGATGAAATATGCTAGTCAGAAGAGTTACCTATAACGGTTTAGCCAAAATCCATTACAAAGACTGAAATAGGATAAAGACCAATGTTTCATTAACCAGAAAACTTTGTCCAAAATGTATGTAAATATTGAAAATATACTATTGTTTCCTCCCTCTTCCTTTCTTGGTTGCCTGTGCCTCTGTCTGTTCTTTTCCACCAACTTCGGATATATCCGCTGTAGAAAAAAAAAAGTTTATCATCTGAATCATATAAGAAAATAAAAAAGGCTAAACATGCAAATATTATAGACGTAAGGCCAACAAGAAGTATCATCTCCAGAACCTCTCTTTCAAAATTATTCTGTATTCTCATGTGATGAAGATTGAAAGAATATGAATTCAAAGCCCAAAAGGAGAGTTCTTTTTTAGACATGTTTAGAGGTAACAATTTGAGAACGATCCTTAAAACAAAAAGTAAGGCTCCGGCATTTGCATAGATGTTACAATGAGAATGGAGTCTCATAGATTTTTCAATCTGGAACTCCTGGCTCCAGTTTTCCCAAACATCTAAACAACTGTCAATTTCTAAATCAAGTGTCAAAAGGAAGGCCATCTAAATTAATGCAGTGACTCAAAAAGTCTCTGAATCTAGAAAGGACCTAAGAATTTCTTCAGTCAAAATTGAGCAGTGATTGCCAGCACCGTCAGGGAGGGCAATGCAGGTTTAAGAATATAAAAAACTCATAAGGGAGAAGATGACGACTGATTGAGGACATAAGTGTAGGTTCTGTGGGTAAGAAATTATCCAAACATTGGTAAAAAACTGTTTGCTACTAACATCTTTCAACTTGAGTTTGGCATTTCGCTTTTAAATTGCAAAATTGACCATGCCCTCTTTATATAATCAAAAACTGACATCGACCATAGTTGTGAACTTCTAAGTACGGAAGAATGCTCCCAACTTAAACTCAGTCTAGACAATGACTCTAGTCTACTACATACTGTACAGTAAAAACTGAATCGAGCCCCCAATTTCCTCCTCCCCACCACTTATCAGACAAAATGAGTACGCCAATAAGAAAAGAAAAAAAAAACCTTCGGGTCCACGAGCCATCAGAGTAAAGAATATATTATTGAACTTCTCCATCTTCTTAGCATCCTGCGCTTGGTCCGTCTTAAATTTGATACACTGATAAGAAATAAGAAACCAGCTGGTTGTGAAGATAATTTCTAATTTACATTTTGTATATTAACGATGTAATAACTACTTATCTTCAAATTTCATCAACCTATGAAAGGAAGAATATGCACAATGCTAATAACTATAGAGATGTTTCCTATAGCTGAAGCACAAAAATAAATGTGCATCTGAAGCACCAACAAAAAAAATTCTACAAAAACTGCAACATAATTGGGAACAATGACACCAAATGCAATCATTCAATCTTTTTTTTTCAAAGTTTACCTAATTCGAAAAATACTTCAACGTTCACTTTTTTTTTTGATAAATTTACTTCAAAGTTATCATTAACCATACATATCCTGACACGATTATAACACCCCCAGTAATCAAGAATTTGTGTACAATTAAGATGAATTAAAAAGATCAAGTAGATGTGCGTTTCACAATAATTTTACCTCTTTATCATCGGTGACTTTCAAAACCAATTTGCCGTCGCAATGTCTGTATTTCATAGCATATCGAGTCTGTGTCATCAATAAACGAAACAATCCCTAATCAGAATACACAAAATAAAACTGCGAACAAAAGTTTAAGAGAATATAATTACAGGAATTTTACTTTTTCGGGATCGGCGCGAAACAATAGGACGGATTTTTCTACAAAATCATCCCAAGCAGCGATGTAAACCATGATTGCTAAATGGTTACGATCTGTGTGTTGTGTGTGCTTTAATGTTTTTCGATATATTTTCTGAGGGTTTGCAAAACGAAGCGTTTTGATGTTTGGTTAATCAGTAATCCTTCTTGACCAATTTTATTATACTATAAAAATGCAATTTTTAGTGATTATTTAGGGCAAGTCCAATGCAAGAATGTAAAATTGAGTAAGCAAAATGCATTATAGAAACTCGAATAGTGTTTTGCATATCCAAAAAAGATCTTTCACTCCAATGCATATGTATGCAAAATGAATATGCATTTTATTTTTATTTTTGTTTTATTATATAATCTATTATATTTATGAATTCATTTTTTCCGAGATCTTTAATAAATATTAAAAAATTAAGTAAGTTGAAAAATTCAAATTTAAAAGCAAATTCAAATCTTGCAAACTTGAAAAATTAAATTTCAAAGTACAAAAACTTTTGAAATTTCAAGTTTTGAAAAATATAAATATGTGGGAACTTTCAAATCTCAAATTTTGAAACTTCAAATAGACTGAAAATTAAATTAAAAAAAATTTATTTAAATTCGTTTGAAAACTCAAATATAAATAATCTAATTTAAATCAAATTTGATACAATATGAAATGACTATAAATAATAAGATTATAATCTTATCTCACGAGATGGTAGTTACTTGCTCATTATATATTTCCTCCAATTTTTTCATCCCCATTTCTCTCTCCTCCAAAGTTTGTAAATATAGGATCCCAAAGTTGAAAATGTAAAATAGATCTCATTTTCCTTATCCCCATTGGAGTGGAAAAAGTACAAAAAAATGTATGCAAATTGAAAGTTAGAGCTTTGCATCATGGATCAAAGTTTCGTTTCGTAGGTGAGTTTCGGGTATTCAAAAATTGGAAACGTTTCGGAAATGTTGCGGAAACGCTAGGAAAAATTACAAAAACCTGGAAACACACAAATAATTATAAAAAAATACATAAAAATCATGTTCTTATTTCTAAAGCATAATTTAACTTGAAATATAAGTGTAAAGTGAATGCAAACAATTATTAGTAATGTCCTTTTCAAATCTTGCAAACCATCATTACCAAACAAGAATGAGTGCTTGTTAATAATTAAAAAAGTTGCATCACAACTAAACAATGAAAAGACAGTGGAATATCCTAGATGAAATCTATAAACTATAATCAAAATAACCGTACCTCAAAAACTAACAAAAGTTAATATAGAATTAAAACATATCTTAATTAAAGTTCATGATATTAAAGTACTAATAGTTCAAAAATAAAATTAGGGATGAAGAGGTTTGAGATAACTCGTGTATTAGGGATGAAGAGGTTTGAGATTGCGGGACTTTGTATTGAAGATTTGGAAGGCATAATTTCGAAAAATTGTAGGTAAGTCAATATTTTTGAGATATATTTTCCTTCTTTCAAGAGATTTCTTCCAAAATTCTGGATTTAAAAAAAAAATTGGAACTTTTTTTTTCAAAGAAGGCAACGACTATTTTCGGAAATTGAAGAAAACTTTGCAAGTTTCCATAGTTTCGGTGGAAAACTCGGAAAAATTGTGGGTTTCGAAGGAAACCTTGTAATTTCGAAAATACATTAAGGAATCGTTTCGGTTCCTTGAAAAACCGAAACGTTTCGGATTTTTCCTAGGAAAAATAGGAAATTTTGATCCATGCTTTGCATCCCCGTTTGCTTACTTGCATTGGACTTGCCCTTATGACTCATAAATTTCATACTTTATGAGTAAAAAATCATCCCAGCTGTTTGATAATTTCAGAAACAGACCTTCAAGTTTCTGATATTATTTAATTGTTTCTTACTATTCGATATCAATATTTATAATTTTCAACTAATTATATTAACATAATAATTAAATTTTAAAAAATTATGGAATACATTTCCCTTGTTTTTTTTTAAATTATATTTATATTTTCTTTATTAGCTCACAAATATCTAATATATTTCTTACAAATAGAGACCTTGGTTCAAATTTTTTTATCAAAACCTTTCGTTTTTCAAATCAATTATCAACGAAAACTAAGATGAGATATAATTTTAAATTTTTTACTTAACTTAAATTATACTTATTTTCTTAATTTAATAATTTCTTCACAATTTTTTGATATTTTTGAAACTAACAAAGGTTTCAAATATTTAGATTTGAGCTATAGGAAAATATAAACTCAAAAAAACAAAGTTTTAATTAATCCATCAAGAAATCGGCTGCAGTCACCAGGTCAAAGATGAACTTCAATCCGTCCAGTCCATGGCGTTCTCTATATTTGACTTTGACCTTTTCTCGCATGGTCTGATTCCTTTCTAAAATGCTCACTCATTTTTCATTCCTATTTCGAGAAAATGAAAACTTGCAATGGAATCGAAAAGAGAAAGCAGTGAAATGAATAATGATGAAGCATCAGAAGAAGTAGTAGAAATCGCTCAATCAAGTTCAAATGAAGCCAGAGGAACGTGGAGACACGCAGCTTTTCACGTCGCCACCACCATCGCCACCCCCGCCGCCTACGCTCCTCTCCCTTTCGCCGTCGCCTCTCTCGGCTGGGCCCTTGGTGAATACTAATAATAATGATTTGATTAGGAAGTAGTATATATATTTTATACAATAGTAATAAATAGGAGTATTAATTTTACATACTTTTGAGTGGTGCAGGAGTGACGAATTTAGTAGCAGGCACTCTTGTCACGTGGTATTCTAGTTTACTGATTGCTTCTCTGTGGAGATGGGATGGGAAGAAACACACCACTTATAGGCATCTTGCCAAGAGTATTTATGGTTGCTCCCTTCATTTTTTTAATTTTTTTTTTTTTTTTTTTTTTTTTTGGAATTGGTAAATTACTCGGTCTCCATTCAAATTCGATCAATAAAACCAAATTTGAGCTATGTTTCGTACACATAAGTATCATATACCAAACTTGATATTGATAGTATTCGAGCTTGACTTGTGTTTGCTTCGATTATAGCTTTTGCTGACTAGCTTAATTATCTGAAGTATTTTTTTATTTGCTATTGAAGGACCATGGGGTTACTGGTCTATTGCATTTTTTCAGCAGGTGGCTGCATTAGGAAATAACATTGCCATTCAAATTGCCGCAGGCAGCAGCCTTAAGGTAGTAGCCGTAGGTAGTGAAATTGAATGATCATTCATCTAACTTTAGTAATACTAATTTTAACCTCTACCTATTAACTATCAATATTTTGTTTTTGTATTCCATTTTTCATATCCACAGGCAGTATACAAATACTATCACCCAAATGGTACCTTAACATTACAACATTTCATTGTTTTCTTTGGGGCCTTTGAACTCATACTGTCCCAGCTCCCAGATATTCATTCATTGAGATGGGTGAATGCCTTATGCACTCTAAGCACTATAGGTTTTGCTGGTACAACCATTGGTGTAACAATTTATAATGGCAAGTTTCT
The DNA here is from genome assembly GCA_003313485.2 of Penstemon barbatus. Classification (NCBI taxonomy): domain Eukaryota; kingdom Viridiplantae; phylum Streptophyta; class Magnoliopsida; order Lamiales; family Plantaginaceae; genus Penstemon; species Penstemon barbatus. The sequence goes on along the minus strand of CM064881.1, from coordinate 1,872,660 downwards.
AACAGTTTGATTTTATCCCTTTTATTTTATACGTGTAGAACGAGTTATTAACGTCAAACATTATTGCAGGGAAGAAGGCAAATCGGGATTTGATCAGTTATGGTTTACAGGGCAGCTCATCTGCTAAAGTATTCAGAGCTTTCAATGCTCTTGGTGTTATTGCCTTTTCGTTTGGAGACGCAATGCTCCCTGAAATACAGGTACTATACCTACCTATGTATGTGTATTTTGTACGTAAACAGAAGAAATAATGAATATGCAAACAAGTGAGATGATTTCAATTTTTGCGAATTTTGCTAGAGTACAGTGAGGAGGCCTGCTAAAAGGAATACGTATAAAGGCGTATCGGCTGCATACTCCATCATTGTTTCCACTTACTGGCAATTGGCTTTTTTGGGATACTGGGCATTTGGTTCGGAAGTTGAGCCTTATATTGTGGCTTCTCTTACGACGCCTAAGTGGACAGTCGTTATGGCTAATCTGTTTGCTGTAATTCAAATATCGGGATGCTTTCAGGTAATCATTAAATTTTACTACTAAGAATATAGTAGTATTTGTGAAGATATTGCATGAAATTTTTCAAAACTCTTCACATGTTAGAAATTTATTGTCATGTGATTAGGAAAACATATGATTTGAAAGAAAAAAATAAATCTCATCATAATTCAATAAACTGAGACGTTCGTTTTCTCATCTCTTCCTTTGGTTCTTCTAATATATGTTTGAAATTTACGTGATGCGCATGTGCACAAGGAAAGCTTAAGCAAGAAAGGCGATACATTCTTAATATTTTCTATTTCTCTTGTTATTATGTTGTTTACGAGTTTAGATTCTGAAGACAACTTTGTTCTGGTAACAAACTTCATTACATTTTCGTTTTGCATTTCTAGATTTACTGCAGACCAACATATGCTTATTTTGAAGGAAGAATGCCACTTGGGAAGCCTAATGACAGCTTTCGTGTCCGCAGTTACATATTTCGTCTATTTTACACATTGATCTACATTGGGATTATAACACTGGTTGCCTCAGCCATGCCTTTTTTCGGGGATTTTGTTTCGATATGTGGAGCTATTGGTTTCACTCCATTAGATTTTGTGTTTCCTGTTTTGGCTCATATGAAAGCTGGAAAAATGCCTAAAAACACGAAATATCGCCTACCTGTGTTGATCCTAAACACTGCCATTGCCTCATGGTATTCAATTGTTGCAATATTGGGTTGTCTAGGAGCAATCAGATTTATAATACACGATGTTAAGACATACAAGTTTTTTCATGATATGTGATTGATACATTCAGGAAATCAATATTCAATTTCTTATGTAAAAGATGTTGTATAATGGGAAAAAAATGCTTGTGTTGTGAGTGTATTTTCCAGTGACTTCTATAATATCAATTTCCACAAAAGCTTTACTAACCTTGTTTCCCCCTTTTCTAATATTGACTTCGTCTTTTTTTTGTTTTCTTGGAACTCTTGCAAAATCTCCATCACAAAAAACAGAAACATGAATTAAAGTTTGAACTAAACGGTTTCAAAAGAGGAAAACCCCACCAAATTGGTCGGAGCCTCGCAGTCGCTAGGGTTCAGATCAGAATAGATATACTATCAAAATATGTAATGTAAAATTCTATTACATACAACTTTTCTTTTGAATGAAATTCTTTTACAACTGGAAATTTCCATATTACTGTCTGTCTATATTCCAACATGCGTGTCATATTTAAGATGAAAAAGTTAGGGCTAAGTTTAACTTTCCCTCCTACAACTATTTCCTATGTCTTATTTGTTGGATGATATCAGGTATGCTTTGATTGCACCAAATCAATAATTCGACTGTGAACTAAAACGTCTCAAAATCCTCATATTTTAAGGATTTGGAAAGGGCAAAGCGCATCCAATTCCTATGATGATAAAGCAAAAATTTGAAGCATTTTTTATGCAACTAAAGCAGAAAAAATAATTAGTATATCGATGAGTGCAACTGATAGTTGGAGATTTAAATAAGACTGAAAATAGTTAGATGATGCTAAGTAAAATATACTTAAGAATTAATTCAAACTTTAATCAAATTAAATATCATCTGAACTCAAACAATGTTATAAGTTTTTAATATATTTTATTAATTTCTAACTTATTGAGCCAAATGTCAAACTTGAATAAACTTTTATAATCTAAAAGAAAATCATTACACCTGTTCAAGTTCAATTATTTTCAGCCTATACCAAGAAGCTTCAGTTTCATTTTACACCCTATTTTCATGCTTACATGAATGTCACATATGCCTACATGAATGTCACATGGACATGAAAGGACATCCAACCCCAATGGATTAAATATAAGTAACTCCACCAACAAAATAATAGCAATAGAATAAATATAGTAGATCAAAGTACCGCCTGTGTATGACTCAATTAATGTAATAAGTTAATAAGAATACATTTACCAACTCCAAAGTGAAAATAAAATAAAGACCCCAGTTGAAAATCCACCTTCTAAGAAGGTGGGTGCATAGTGTACATTCATACAATAAAACAAACACAAATATTTGGACTTGAAGATGAACTACTGAAACTAAATACTATAGAGAATTAAAGATTATTGATGACAATGAAGAACTCTGCGAGCATAGCCCAATACCATAACAAATTCCTTTGCCGATGAACCAATTGTGGCTGACACTCTCTCTGTAGTGGTTGTTTGAAGCCACAGGTCCACTAAATTATTCAGTGTCAATGTGGGAATGACGGTCTGACCCATGCATTTTATTTCAACCTACAAAATTACAGCAGAAAAAACTATCATATAACCCTTTGTGCTCATAGAGACAGCATCTTCATCACAAGAATTGTGCATTGTAGCTGTAGCTGTAGCTGCTTAAGTCTAATATGAAATCAAAATTTGGATGAATCAGGTTTGCTTATAGTTTTACCGACCTAACTTTGATTGATAATACAATTCAGGGGTCGTTAACTAGAGGAATGAAAGAGAGCAAAATTGCATTTTCAGTCCCACAGGACTGGACGCCCAACATCTGGTAGGCACTTCACAAAATTGCACTTTTGATCCCGACTTTGTGAAATGTTCAGAAGTTTTGGTCACAACAAATAGTATCTATAGTATTCCTTAGGCATTTTCAGTTCCACAGGACCGTCTCAGTTTTTCAATTTGGTATCCAATTGGATGGAAAGGGAGCGATAAGACCAGAAGTACAAAACCTTTTAGAAAATTGTGACATTAGTCCAAATTTTTTTAAAGTGCGGAGGGTATAGGGACTAAAAAATGCAATTTTTCCAATGTATGAGCTTACCTCATCTTCACTTGTAAGATTTAACTTCGCCTTGATGTACTTTTGAATAAAGGAAACTGGTATATTCCCGTCCCTGTTAAGAATACAACGGATATCAGTTAGATAGATAATTATATCCCTCTTCTCAAAGAATCTGGTATATTCCCGTCCATGTTAATTATCGTCTTGCTAACAAGTCACTTCTTTCTTTTCATATATGGTTTAAATACACCAGCAGGATCAGGAAGAGTATAGGAGATTTTATCATATTACCTAAGTCTGATGCAATAAAAGAGAAGGGGAAGTACAATTAAAGCTTAATTTTCAATTTATTCTTCAAGGGAAGTGAAAAGCAAGCATATCTGTAATTTACAACTACTTTTACTCCGGAAGATACAGATTATACTTTAAGTAGCATCTGGCACCAAACCTCAAAGTAACAGTCTAACACACAAAGTTACAAACTATCATATGTAATCTTCAGGCAAATTAGATGCAAACTGGTAAGTTACAAGTATACCAACAAGTTACAAGTATCCATCAACACATGTCAAGTAAGGTAGAATCAAATGCCATGTAGTAACCAACAAGTAGACTAGCCCGATTAATATAGTCAATAGACTTTGTAACACAGATAATAAAACTTGTTTTTTGCAAAAAATTGAAGCAGGTTTCACAAGTTAGTTAATAGCATGCAGATCAAGAAGCTTAACTATTTGCTGCATCTCAATGTAAATTCTTCCAGATTTTGTGAAAGAAGAAAAATAAAATTATCTGGGAAATTAGGAACAAAAAAACCCAGCTCACATAGGACTTCCCATGCTTGCCTGGGTTACTACATCATCGGCTCTCGGATGAAGTATCTTAAGACCAATCTACTCAGGTATGAGCTGAGACTACATATGAGATATATCAATCCAAAAGGGTAGTCATTCAGTACACAATGTAGAAACTAATGAGAACTTACTTTATTCTTATGTAACTCGCAGAAATTTGGGGCAAGGGGGGACCATCGCCTTCCCTGAAAGTATATTCCAAAAAATTAGACAAAGCAGAGAGGTAGACAACATACATAACCATAATTGGTCCAAATGAAGATCTATTCCTCACAAGATGGATGTAGAAAGCTTACTGTTCGTCTGAGGAAACTAATGAGAACCAAATCGGATAATTTCTTCTTTCAAACTTAGCACTGGAAGCATCGAGAACAACCTGGGGTGGTAGCTTAAATTCTCCAAAATTGCGTGCCTTCTTCTGACGAATTTTTCGCAACTTTTTAGGCCTTTCTGACTCTGGAGAGGTATAATCACTGCCATTATTCTCATCTTGAACTTTTGATTTATGCCTATGTTCCTTATTTTTGGTTTTATTTATAAGTCCCTCGTTGGCAACAGATCCTTGAGTGATAAATTTCGAAGACTTGCTCCTATTAGCTGCCTCCACCAAACAATTTAAAGGTTTCCATAGATCAACTTTCCCTTCCCTGGTGTCAGAGCCATTCTTTCTTCCTTTATCAGTATTAAGGTGATTAGATGGCTCACTAGCAGCAGAGTTCTGCACCCAAAAATGTCATCAAGTATTAAGGGTGGTAATTGTACATGCAAAAAGTCATGAAGCTTGAATAAAAGGTTTCAGAAAAACATGCACAAAGTCATGAAGCTTGAATAGAAAGTTTCAGAACAATTTCCCTTACCTGCCTCATATTCTGAGTATATTTGTATAACGTCTCTAAGGAGCTAGAGCTCTCAGGCTTGTCCTCAATCGAGTCATATTCTTTCTTAAAAGGTCTTTCTATGGTAAAATTGGAACCCCTTGATGCTTTTCTTGCAGTAGTTTTTGACCTTCGTCCAGTCATTCCATTCTGTGTAGATACTCGCGGAGTACTAACCACCAATGATGAGAGAGATCTTTCTTTCCTCTTGGCAGGTAATGAAACAGGTGTCACAACTTCAGGTGTCTTCACTGTTATCCTCTTATAAGGAAATATTTTAGCCCTTACATCTTGCAAATTGTGATCCAGCCTGATAAACATATATCAGTGACATGCTAAATGAGAAAAAAAAAATGTTCTTAAGCAATATAAAACATTAATCATAACTAGCATAAGGTGAACACGAGCACAGTGGAGGTACTGCACATAAGATCACCAGAAGGAAATAAGCTCAAAACTTCTCTTTGCCAGCACAAAGTTAACTATGTACCACACAGACACAGAAACCTTCCAATGAACAATTAGCTATGAATTGTAACCTCTAAGGGCACTACAAGGAAAGGGTCAACAAGAGATCGAAAGTAAAACCGAGTCAAGATTCAGATCCTACAGTTATATCTATGTTATCATCTTAAGAAAGGTCTGTGAGGACTATACAAACAATATATACTCATAGTATGTGATTGTGCATGGGTCTACTACTCATCTATCTATCCAAGAGAGAGACAAAGAAATGACGAAACTCAATCAGAAAAACATAAGTAACCGAAAGATCTTACCTCAACTTCTCCAATGGAACACATCCGAGGTCGATATTGCATATTGGACAACAGTCCATTTCCTCGTCCAACAGCTTCTTGTATATGCACTTCCTGCAGACTATAATATTTCATAGAAAAGAATGTCATTCTCCTCGGCCAAAACTATATGATGAAAAAACAAGCTTGAAGTCTGAAAGGGACAAAACCAAATGTCACTAATTTGATCTCAAACGATGGGAAGTAATCTTGGTATAACAAAGAAAAGTATAATGACATAAGCTATTTTGATGTCCTGATGTTCCGATCGACATTTTTGAGGTGGGGTATAGAATTTTAAGCAAATTGTTTCAAAATCTACACATGTTTTGGTAAAAAATAAACTAGGACATTGATGACCCCATTTAGTCAGTCAACAATACCCTAGGCATACATACAGTACCACCAAATACAGAGTAAATCTTTAAAAAATACAACACTCAGATCAATAAAACAGGAAACTGTTGACATTTCGACAACAAATTCAGCTCACATGAACACATCCAAATAACCTATATCACTAACACGTAATCCGCACACAAAAATTAAGCAGACCCAGATCAACTCAAAACCAAGTTAGCAATTCAACTAAACTACAAGTAAAACTTCGATTAGTCGATTAGTAAAAACAATTACGAGGTATTGGCAACTCACACGTGTGGAGGCATTCGATAATAGTGGTGGCATCACGGAGGAGTTTATGGCAAAGGGAACATGTCATGCATGGCGCAACCGCTTCCCTCTTCACCTCCACCTCCTGAAGCGACATCGTATTACGCCAATTCACCTAAAAACCAAACAAAACAGAACATTTATCAATTAATCTTAAAAACCCACACGTAATCTTACGCGGTGCATGCTAGCGCCACCGCATGAAAATAATTGATTTACGTCCATTCATTTGTTCGCTTTGATTGCATCTGCATTAAAACTCATAAAATCAAATCCGAAAATTCTTATCAAAATTGCATTCAGCTACGAGCAACTTTAGTAATAGAGGAAACATACGAGTGAGGGTAAGGAATAATACGCTTAGATGCGAAGAGGATTCAAATTATATTGACCTGTAAATTAATCTGAGGAGCAAATGATTTGGGGGAAAATTAGAATGTTGGGCTGAAGCCTCAAGAGGTAGCGTTTCGCGGATGATCTGTGTGTGTGTGTGTTTTTGTGTGTGGGGGTTTGGGAGTCGAAATCGAGAGAGAAAGGAGAGGAGAGAGGAGAGAGAGACAGAGAGAGAGGGTATGTGTTGTGTAGCATGAACCAAATATTAAAATATTGCTCCTTTTTGGTAAAGGAAGGCAATTTAACTGCAATGTAAAATTTAAAAGATAAATAGAATATCTAATGTTACCCTGAAAATTGAATTTTGAAATTTGATTGGGGTTTAAAATCATATATACAATATACTATTTTTCAAATTAAGGTTTAAAATTATATATACAAGATATAATTCTTTTTAGATGAAAAATACATTCATAAATCAATCATTACATTGAAATATTTCAATAACTATCAAATTATAAAAAATGTATATTATATGATTCTCGTTTGATTAACATAAATTCATTTGAACTTAATTTGTTCTATGGTAATTTAGTTTCATGTATTATTATTTTTTTTGTCATTTCATAATTTCTTGAAATAGTCCAAATTTTATTATACTTTTTAAAATGATAAAATTAAGAGAAAAATAAATTTTATCATTATCATTTATTGTTATTGCACGATTATTTGCCCCCTCCAATTATATAAATTGCAGACTTTAGCCTATTCAAATTTAAATTGTGCCTAATCAGCCATTCTTCGTTGGGAGTGAGACAAGTATTAAATTGTCGATGAGACTGACAGTCTGTAGTACAGTGGCAAAATAGATTCTTTGAGATCAAGAGGTAATGAATGTATTTATATAAAGGCAAATATTAAATTGTCGATAAGACCGACAGGCTGTAGTACAGTGGCAAAGTTGATGTATCAATTCAGTAGATTCAATCCACCGGGGTAGGCACATGATTTCCGTGATGGTTGATGTATGTTATGCGCTTTTTAAAGTTCCTATATATTGATCTTAGCATATTGCTTAAATAGTCCATTTAATGTCAATTTTCATATTTTTATATAATGATCATAGTATATTTGAATATAAAAATTCTTCTACATTATTGATGAAATTAAGATATCAATAATCAAAATTAAATTGATAATGTAGCTAAACTATTAGAATATTTTATATTACTATCATATTTCTCATATTTTTTCTTAAAAATATTATACATCTATAAGAAAAGAAAAAAAAAAGGTTTATTAAGTGAATGCATTAATACATTCATTACATTATGATTTAATTACTGTCAAAATAGGAAGAAAAAAACCATAAATTCATTACGGAAATTGAACCTGAAAAGGGTGGAATTTATCTAAATTATATTGTTCGACTTCGATTGTGTGAAATGCTCGTTCTAACTCAGTTCAATCAACGACCAAAAATACAAGATAAAAAATACAAGAAAATCATATCAAATTTGGATATTTTATTATTTGAGTTACAAATTTGCAATTGATATGGTTTTCCTAGTTTTACAGATTTATAAAGTAATCTTAATTTTTCTAGAATGTAATTTGCATTATTATTCTCAGAATTAAGGAATTTGACCAATTAAAGGAGAATTGGATAAAGATTGATGCTTACATTGCTGAATTCACATATATTCAAAACATAAAGTTGTTTAATAGGAATTTACAATTATATTATTATTGTCATAAACTGTGCTCTGCTGAAACTACATACGTATTTAATTTTTAGAAGATGTTGCCGGAAATGTTATGACTGCGGGAAAACATGTTTTTGCCCTGGAGTACACAAATAGTATTTGAATGTACAAGTCATGCAGGGAAGGGAAGATATTTAAGTGATTTTACAATTAAGAATATCATCGAAATAATTAAGGCAAAGCAAAATAAATAACTTAAATGACATGTATAATCTTTTTAGTTTTTGCAAATACATATTGTTAATAATTTTAAATAAATATGGTACATGTCACTAAAAAGAAATGCACTTATACATTACAAGTCATCGTGTAACATTTGAATTCTATCTTATACTTTACATTTCTTACGTTGAAATGTAAATGTCTTGTTTGTCTCGTTTTTCATAGAGCATTTTTATTTTTTATGAAAAGTTAAATATAAAATATTTCTTGATTTAGAAAATAAATTTGTTGTCTCTGATCAATTTTCACAAACAAACGCCGTCCTAGGAAAAAAAATATTATTATATCTGAAAAACAACTACACAAACTAAATTTGATTCGACATAAAATAATTTATCTCTTACACAATTTATGATTTGACCTAAATTTCTGAAACCACTGTCATAAAACTCAAATATTCGACATTACGAGAATTGAGACATTTTCAGAAATTTATGAAACTACTCGAAAATATGAGAAAAACTAGGCCAAAGTGTTTGGGCCTGTTTGTTTAGTGTTTGGGAAAGGGAAAGTAGTTTGGGAGAGTAGTGGAGGTTTGTGAAATAATTTCGATTTGCGTAATATTGTTTATTTGGGTTTTGAGAGTGTGGTTTGAGAAATAAAGTAGATGTATGTTTTTTTTGGAAGAGTTATGTTGTAGGTGTAAGATGTGTAAGACTTTAAGTCAAATCATGTTTGTTGTGAGATATGTTACTTTATGTCAAATCAGAGTAAAGTTTGTATTTGTTTAGAGATAAAAAAAATAGTTGTATGTTTGGGGAGAGTAGTTTGAGAAAATTGAGAGATGAAAATTTTATTTCAAAAAATAAAAAATATGTTTGTTTGGCATTTCCCAAACACGAAATTTTTTTGGGAAACACCAAACAAACAGGCCCTTTATTTCTTGTTTTGTATGAAAATTTCAAATATAAATTAAACAATGAAATTGTGCTGTGGCGAATGCCTGCAGGTCAAAGTTGATGCTAATATATTAGAATTTAGAACTTAGAAGGAAAACTGGAAAAGTGAGAAATTCTTATTCCCTTCACACAATGATATCGGTCAAAAAGAAAAGTATATTGTTCTGGAACGATTAAAGTTAATACCAAGAAATAAAACATGCTATTCAAATATTAATCTGAAACAGTTATGAGAATCTTTTTTATCATTAGAGTTAAATTTCGGGTTTTCACCAAATTATCTGAAGTCTGAATTAGTACATATTCATACTAATTTAGAGCCCTGCTTAGATTATATAATATAGCATAATGTTTTGTTTACTCTTTTAAACTTTTTCTTCACCTTTTTCTTTTTGCTTCATTTCGCCAAAACTCGAGCCACAAATTCATAATTGCAATCCAGAATTTGTTTAGGTATATGACAAGGTGTGCAACACTATTAGTGACCTATAATTTTAGTTCAGACGTGACTATATAATATATATACATTTTTAATTATTCCAGTCTATAGGAAAAATGTTCAACACAACAAACTGGGCCTAATATTTCACTAGTTCATAAGACTATATTCATATTAATCGACAAGTACTGTTGCAAATGAGCTGGTTGCACGGATTTGGGATTATATAATATGAAATAGGTAAAAAGTTGATCATTATCTATGTGACAAAAAAAGATGATGATTTCTAAATTACTATAATACTCCTACATGTTAAAATGAGATGGGAAATTCTTACCCAGACCGGGTTTGGCCGAACCCAAAGCAACTACATGGCAAGTGTAATACACTTGCTTTGAGATTGGATTTAACTCCCAGGAGAGTGACCAATCACAAAGCAAGTGCAATAAACTTGCTTGGTGGTTGGATGGGTTTGACCAAGCCAGGCTTGGACAAGAATTTTCCTTCCTGGAACATTAACTATGTTTGCTATTAATAGGAGCTAAAAATTATAACTTAGGGTCGGCTTGGCTCGGGCTAGCCCGAAAAAAGTTATCAGCTTGAATTTAAGCTAGTTAACAGTATCAACAACTTAAATCTTCCATCTTTCAAAATAATTCAGATACAAAAGACGAAACAAAACAATCAATTTTTTAAAAGATATTTATAAGAAAAGACATATTCATTATGCTAATTTTTACTTTTCTAAAAGTAAACATCATATCTCTATAGTCTATACTATATTAGTCAAGTCTAAAAAAACCTTAACACATTAGAATTAGAACTAAGAAATTATCAATGAAACAAATATGGGCCTTCGATCCACCCAAATCCAATTACGGGCTAGACCCTTCAGCTCTAATGTTGGAAGTTTCTTTTTTTTTTATATCGTCCATGTCAAACTAAAAGAGAGCCCATGTATAAGGCCAAATATTTCGGACTGATTTGAATTGATTCTTGGAGAGTATTTTCAAAATTAGAATTCTTAGTCCTATCAAGGCTATGGATCTTAATCTTTCTAACCTGATATCTTCCTAAAAAAAAAAAAAAAAGCACTTTCTCACCTGATATAAATCCAGCCATTGGGGTCTATAGATCCAAAGTATTTGAAGAAATATAAGAAAAGTCACCATATTCCATGTATTAAATTAATTTTCAGAAAAAGAGATAGAGAAAATGAAAAAGCTGCATCCATAGGCCTGTCAATGAGTTGGATTTGGATCGGATCAAAATCGACCCAGGTCCAATTTCATTATTATTTGGGTTGGATCGGGTCTTGTTAAAATCTAAATTTCCCAATTCCTAATAAATTTTAGCGGATTATGTCGGATATCGAATCTATTTTCAGATCCAATAGAATCTTCACTTGAAAGAAATTACACCACTATTTTTTCTTAAAACGATTTTGTTAACTTTATGGTTTTATTTAATTTAGCTAACACATTCAACTTTCTTGACTAATATTCATGTTTTTAGATGAAAATATGCATTAAAAATAATTTATGAACATATAATTAACTACTATCTTCGTAAACTAATGATAAAAATATGACTAATGTTACTTATATTAATAAAATGTTATGTATATATAAAATTGTTTTTATTTATTGAAAGCTACATATATTTAATGGATTGGATCAATGATGATCCATGTTTGCTTCACATGTTTCGGATTACAAATTCTTATAATTGTATCAGATCTATCAATTTTCTAATTAAATTAAAATCCAAACAAATCATATCGATTTTAAATTGAAATCTGCTCCAGCCCTACATACATGCATGATCGTGCAATGTACTACTCACTTCGTTTCATATTATTTGTCGTTTTGACAAAAAATATTGTTTCGTATTATTGTCGTTTTGAAAGTTCAATGCAAAATTACTTTAATTTTTCAAGACTTACCATTTCATATTAGTTGTTCTAAGACCTAATTAAGAGAGGAGAGAGAAAATAAATCATTAGTTCAATGAGCGTATTTTCATCTTCAAATGGTGGCTATTTAATAGGTTTGTTAATATTATGTGCCATTACTCAAAGTAACAAATACTCCCTCCATTTTTTTTATTTGTCACTTTAGCAAAAAAAAATTGTTTATTTTTATTTGTCGTTTTAGGATTTAAATGTAAAATTAATTTTTTTCTACCAATATTACCCTTATTGTTAATGATTAATGTTGTTATTATATGATTAAAAGGGTGTTTTGGACCTTTTGCTAAAAAAAGGACTATTTATTACATTTATTAATTTGTGTGCAATACTTCAAAACGATAAATAAATAAAAACTAAGGGAGAAAATTAAAAAATATATCACATTATCATTATAAGAGCATCAAATCATTGCAATTAATGATGTAATGCATTTTTAACCTCATTATCTACTAAAACAATTTTCCTAGTCAACATGACATGACATCGTCATACTTACATATACAAAAAGGCAAATCCAATGATTAGTTATGTTACTTAGGTGAATGATAGTGGCGCATGAAAATTTGGTGAATGGGGGATGGTTCCCAAAACGTGTCCGAGGGAGAGGACTCGACATAGTAAAGCCTTTACTACGTTTTGTGGACAAATGCTAACATTGTCACGTGGTTTTTAGTGCCAGTTTCTAGACATTTTGGGCCTGTTTGTTTGATGTTTGGGAAAGTAGTTTGAGAGAGTAGTTGAGGTTTATGAAATAATTTTGAGAAAGTGATTTGAGAAATAAAGTAGGTGTATGTTTTTTTTGGAAGAGTTAGGTTGTATGTGTAAGATACTAAGATGTGTAAGACTTTATGTCAAATCATGTTTGTTGTAAGATAAATTATGTAAGAGATAAGTTACTTTATGTCAAATCATAGTAGAGATTGTAAAAAATTTGTTTAAAGATAAGAAAATAATTGTTTATTTGGATTTTGAGAGAGTAGTTTGAGAAAATTGAGAGATGAAAATTTTATTTCAGAAAATAAAACACATGTTTGTTTGGCATTTCCCAAATACGAAAAAAATTTTGAAAACGCCAAACAAACATGCCCTTTGATTTTGTCATATGGTTGGGACGTTTTTCTTTTAATAAAATAAAGAGTTTTGGAATATTGGGTCATTATTAAAATTAGATAAAGGATAATAATAATTGAACTGGTGGGTGTCTGGTCATGAAACAATTCTTATACGAAGTATTTACATGTGCAGTTCCATGTCATGGGCTACTACACAAAGATTCAGAGCACTTTGCAACTTCTATTTTGGTATATAAAGGGTCCGATTCCGATTCCGATTCCGATTCCAAATAGGAATGTAATTGAACTATCATTGATCATGAATCATGATGATATGATCCATGACTCATTGTATTGTATTGTACCCATCATTTCCTGCTATTCTTTCTTTCTTTTTCTTATTTAATTCATTTCATTTCATTTCATATATATTCCCGCATCCAAAAGCTTTTTCAAAAAAAAAAAGGAAAAGAAAAAAAAATCTCCAAAAGCCGGTATTTAAATTCCACATATACATCTTCTCAAAAAAAAAAAAAAAAAAAAAAAAAAAAAAAAAAAATTCCACATATACATATATTAAATAATAATCCGGAATCCCCACCAGGAACATGAACGTGCTACCACCTATTCTCCCCGCCTTCTCCGCTTGCTAAGTGTCTCTCTTTTTTCTAAATGTTTTCTAACACAGACGTCAAACAAAATTACTTTCTCTAGATCTTGTTAACGAGGAAAAACCCTAGTTTCTCTCGTCATCGGAACTTATGCCAATGATTGTTGTTTTATAGGGAAAATTGATGAGGGCATTTATTAAATGCTCGAGGATTTTGATCCTCTGTTTGCTTTGCGTTTCTGTTCTCATTCCTGTTTTTATACTGTCGCATAGACTCAAACAAAATTCCGATGGTGAGTGGTTTTTCATTTTCTTTTGTACGATTTTGAAGAGTTATTTCTTTTAAGTTTAATCTGATTTGTGTGTGTTTTTGTCCATCTCTTGGTGCAGTATCGAGGGAGTTCGTGGAAGATTTATCGATCATTGTATGAATTTCTCTGTCTTTTGTGTACTTTTTTTTTTTTTTTTTTTTATATTACTCGCTCAGTTAGTGTATAGAACTGGTTCCCTATACTGTTGTTTTTTGCTTTGGCTTTTGAATGCTTGTTCTGATTCTGATATATGATGACTCGATGTTGTAATTGCTCGTTATGTATTTTTGGAATGTGTCGTATATCTAGAGAATAGTTGACAGTGGGAAGATTGGTATGTTTATATGCTTTGGCCTTTTGTTTAATTCATTCTATACTTCTCCTTATTGATCAAATATATTAGATTTTAATTAGTATACAGGTCTTGTATTTAAAATTTTGATCAGGAGTCTGGTAATTAAAGCTTGGTATTTTTTTTTTTTTGTGTGCAGAAACACAGAACAGATACTCAAACACTTAGTGCATTAGAGCAGGTAATGGGATAGATGACTTATTTGGAGAAAATATATATATATATATATATATATGTATTTTTTATTTTATTCTTATGCATTATATAATTTTGTGGCTTAGGAAGTAAATGAAGGTCTGCAAGAACCACCTCTGGTAGTGTACAAAGATGATACCTCTAATTCTGCAAATAATTTTAGTTATAGGGACGATACCAAATTGGATGGGTTTGCAGATGATTCAGACTTGTTGGTAAATAATGGTAGGTATTGTACATATGCATTTAATTACAATATCTTTTTATTTCTTTTTGTGGAGTATATATAAGATACATTTTCTATTCTCTTATTTCAAGTTCAGCAACTAGAGATGACCTAAATGGATTTGGCCAGAAAAGACAGCAGGAGGAAAAGTTGCTGGTGTCTGAGTCAAAGGTATGATATCCTGATCAATATACATGACTTCATCTTCAATTTATTTTAGTTCCTTTTCTTTAACCATATAAATTTTGATAAATTTTGTCATATAAGATTGCTCCTGATTGTATATTTTAACCATTACTAGCTGGATTTTGGGTTATTCGGATGGATGAGTGCAAAATTTTAGCACTACAGAATGTCCACATAGTTGTGAAACCTTGTTAATGCACATTAAGTCAGAAACATAATATTCTGTCATTGGCTAATAACTTCTAGTAGTATAAGTACACATTTACTTTGAGATTTGTGAGATTTCTACACAGGAAAGATAATTTGTTACCGAGATTCTAGAGAGCCTGCTCTAGTATTCTTACTTTTCAACATATATTTTGTAAACTTTTCTAATTTTTATCTTTATTTTGAAACTTGTCATGTCTATTTGTCATGTGTAGTTGTGTATGGTCGTATCTCATATGAGGTAGTTCATCTATATTACATTTACCAGGTTCTCTGATCTTTGGGATTATATGAGGTAGCATGTTATACATAGAAGGTGCTCAAAGTGAAAAATGATGCCAAAGCATTTTTTCTGTTTATATTCTTCTGTAACAGTGTAAATGTATATTGCTTTATTTGGTCACTGTGTGGCAGGGTGATTGTGCATAGAAAGTCATGTGGTTGGTCTTTAAATGTAATCATAAACTTCTGTCTCTATTATCTACTTCTTTCTTCCCTCTGCTCGTGTTTTATTCTTCTGCAGTGTGCTTCCTTCTGTTACTCTTTGTCTTTTTTTTTTTTTTGGTTCATTGAAGGTAGAGTCCCATGTAGACAGGGTTCGACATGGTCAGGGTGTGCGTACCATGTCAAGGAGAACCCTGGATGAGAAGGTTAAGGAGATGAAAGACCAGGTGATTAGGGCCAAAGCATACTTAAATTTCATACCAGCAAATAGCACTAGCGGTTCTCATTTTGTAAAAGAGTTGAAACTTCGAATTAAAGAAGTTGAACGAGCCATGAGTCAATCTGCTAAAGATTCTCGTTTGTCTAGGAGGTACATCATTTTCCTACCAGCATTTTTTGGTTCTTACATGTCATATGTGTCTCGTTAGAACTTTTGAAAGAATCCAAGAAGTAATTTCCATAGTTTGAAGCCCTGGCCTTCTCTTTGTGCATAGTGCTGCTAGATTCTGTTCAACAACTTGGTAATTAAGTTTTTATCAAACTTTTTTTTTGTTTTGTTCTCTAGGATTTATGAGTACAGACACCCCCCCCCCCCCCCAAAAAAAAAAAAAAAAAGAAAGAAAGAAAGAAAAAGAAGGTGGGGTGGTGGTGGTTTGAAATATATTATGTCCCATAACGATAAACTTCTGATTCTTAGCGTTTATCAAAATTTTGAGCAAACAAAGCACTCGAGATTACTAATTGGAGGATTATCTCCCCTTCTCTTTTCTGCTTATTTTAGTTTCTTCCCTGGGGCAGTATTTCTTACGGCCATACATTTTGCATTCAGTTTTCCTAGTTTTCCAGGCAAGATTGTTAATTGGTTTTCAAATCATGCTCAGTCAGTAATCAATGGTTTCTTGTCCTGACATGGTCCAAACAAGTTAAAACTGTGGTTTTGTTAATTCTGATAACTGAATACAGAAATTCTCACTATTTAATAAGCTTTCAGTTGTTTCATCATGGAACTATACATGTCAGGTTTAGATTATGGTGGAAAAAAAAAATAACGTATGATAAGGACTCAGTGAAGTTGCATATGATTTATAAATTTCTGCCTATTCAGTTCTCTGCAGAAGATGAAAGCCATGGAGTCTATCTTGTCAAAAGCCAGTAGTATTTACCCTGATTGCGCTGCCATGGTGAAAAAACTTAGTGCTATGACTTATACTGCTGAGGAGCAGGTCCGGTCTCAGAGGAATCAAGAAACGTTTCTTAGAAAGCTTGGTGCAAGAACTATCCCGAAAGGCCTTCACTGTCTCTCTATGAGATTGACTGCTGAATATTTTGCCTTGAAGCCTAAGGAAAGGGAGCTCCCTAACAAGCATAAACTTCGCTGGCATGATCATTATCACTTTGCCGTTTTCTCTGACAACATATTGGCTTGTTCGGTTGTTGTAAACTCAACTGTCTCTACTGCCAGTGTAAGTTGCTCTTTCTTCCCATCATTTCTGTTAACATCTGTTTGAGTTTTCTTGCCCGAACTTGATTTCAACTTCCAGCAAGTCAAGTTGGAAAATATTGTTATTTTCCTGTATTAAAGAATATTTGAAAGCGAGGGGACAATTTTGTGTGGGCGATTCTGTTTTTATGATTTCTTCCTTTTTCTTTTCTTTCACAGCAGGCGATTCTGTTGTTATGATTTCTTCCTTTTTCTTTTCTTTCACAGCAGGAAACCCTGAATTTAAATAACATTCACAAAAAGTACATTCACTTATTTAGGTGGCTTCTTAGATCTTTCCATGGACTTTTATGTGGCACACTTAGTCTTTTGAAAAGAGCTTTTTTTGTTATTTTCAGATTTGAATCTGCTTTAGTGTTTCACCTTTGTTATCATCATTTTTTGATGGAAATCGTTTCTTATTTTGAGATAAGAGATGGTTACTAGCACAGTAAATATTGAACGCGTAACTGCAGTTTGTATTTATGCATAAATTTTTCTATATTTTTCATATGATACAGGTAGCTTACAGGGTATGTTTTATGCTCTATCCTATGGACATCCTATCGCTTCAATTTGAATTATCAGTAGACGAGTGTTTTAGTCAAGATTATATTTGCTTTTAGTGTAAATTTGTAAACATTCCAGTTTCAGGCCCTTTGGGAAGGGGGAATGTCAATGGCCTGACTCTTCTCAAATACATACGAATTAGAAACAAAATCTTTATTCAATTTTCTTTACTTCACAGGATCCAGAGAGCGTGGTATTTCATATAGTGACGGATTCGATCAACTTCCCAGCAATGACAATGTGGTTCTTATTAAATCCTCCAGGCAAAGCTACAGTCAATGTGGAAAGCATAGACAATTATAAATCATTACCCGCCAAATATAATGTAGCTCTGCAAAAGGAAGTCTCAGTAGATCCAAGATATAATTCTGAGCTGAACCACCTCCGATTTTATTTGGGAGATGTTTTTCGTCGTTTGAGAAAGATTATCCTTCTTGATCATGATGTGGTGGTGCAAAGGGATTTAACAAGCCTTTGGGCGATTGACATGAAAGGCAAAACAAATGGTGCAGTGCCTACTTGTACTTTAGGGGAGCCTTCATTCCGTCGTATGGATATGTTTGTCAATTTCAAGGACCGCATAATAGCTAAAAAATTTGATCCAAGGGCTTGCACGTGGGCTTTTGGGATGAATATATTTGATCTTAAAGAATGGAGACGACGTAACTTCACTGCGGAATATCACAAATACCTTCACTTGGTGAGTAAATTAACCTTTATTCATTTTATGCATACCTCTTTATAGACTTGTGCTTTTGCTTGGAATGACATACAAAACCGCGGTCTGCCTTGAAACCCCTGGTCCTTTTTCTGTTATTTTCTGTTTTTTATGTTTATTCTTGCTTGGAAGTTTCGTACTTTATGGGAAAATTACACTTTAACCCCTTAGCTGTAGTGCACTTTGCTCCCTAACCATTTTGCACTTGCCCCCAATTTTTAAGCTATTGCAACCTTTGGCCGTTAGGTGGACACATATCTTGATAATTGAGCAAATAATTCTGTCTTACTGATTGGTTTTTACTTTAAGCTATATTTGTTTTAGTTACTCAAATCTTAAATGTCAAAGATGTTTGTGACTTGTGAGGACATTGATATTCTCATGCTTGTTGCAGGACAATAAGAGGGGATTGTTTAAAGCAGGAAGCTTGCCTATAGGTTGGATCACATTTTACAAACAATGGTTACCTTTAAATAAGCGATGGCATGTCCTTGGGTTAGGTTACGACTCTGGTGTGAGGCAGGAGGATATAGATCAGGCTGCAGTTATACATTATGATGGAATCTTGAAACCATGGTTAGATATCGGGATTGAGAAGTACAAGCATTTATGGAGAAAACACATCAAGTATGAGCATCCCTACTTGCAACAGTGCAATATCCACTAATAGTTAGAACCCACAACTTATCTAACATGCACGTTATATATAGTTATAGGAATTGTATTTGTTTACTCCATTCTTTCTCATTTTTACACCATATATTACATGTAAATTTCAACTTCTTTTTATTTTTTTTACCATTTTTATCCGGCCATAATGTCTTAGAAGCTCAGTTTATTTTAGCAATAACAGGCCCTGTGAGATGATTCTACGTGGAGACAATATGTATACAAGCTTAAATGTTTTGACTTTTTTTTTTATTTGTTTATTTTTTGGTTTTCCTTTTCCTCGTGATTTTTATTATGGGTGAAATCAAACTATTCGATACTTGATTCGAGTTTGATAATAGGTAATAACTTAATATTTTTTTTTTGTTACATAAGCATTTTGTGCTAGTAGTTAGAGCTATAAATGTTGAGAGGATCCGGAGTCTTCAGGTTCTTAATGAATGACATCAGAATCTACTACACGGTGTTATCTGTTGGGCTATTGACGAGGAAATCGATTATTTGAGTTGTGGAGACTGTATCACCTTGATCTCAGCATTTAAAAGCTTTTACTTAAGGGATGGTCATACGCAATTTGAGCTAGTTGGTCAGCTCTAACTCGTTTTAGCAAATAGTGTTTCTTAAGGGATGGTGTGACACGTGGCAAAATGTTGTTGGGTTTTATTGATGAGGGGCTATCTGTGCAATCCAAGCTGTGTGGTTCATCAAAAAAGGAGATATTAATTGTGCATACAATATTCCAGCACTTCTAACTTGGGAGTTTCAGAGTTTTGATTAACTCATTCCAACCCAATTTGAGCTAAAAAATGGCCACCATCACTGCTTGCACCACAACTTCATCAATTGCACGACCCACCCTCGTACAAAAGGCATCCGTTGTCCGGACTTCTGACATTCTTGGTAAGTATCACCATTACTACCTTGTTTTTGGTACACTTAAAGATTAGGTATATTGTATAATAACGAACTGATACTAATTGAATGTCGAAACTTTGGCAAAAACAAACACCAGCTGAGGTTGAAAACTATGCTAACTTTTGTTTATATGTTTGACCAAATTATGTATATTTACTGCTTCTGATGATACATAAATACATACATAGCATTATATAGTTTTATAAGCTTAACAATCAATCAATTTGTTATCTATTTAAAATTTGTTATAGGGCTGCTGCCATCAATGGGGAAAGTGAGGTGCTCAATGGAGAGAAAGGCAGTAGAGAGTGAGTCGAGATTGGGAATGGGAATGGGGGCTTCATTGATGGCTGCTGCGGCTACGTCTTGCCCGGGCGCCATGGCTCTGGTGGATGAAAGAATGAGCACAGAAGGAACTGGTCTGCCATTTGGGTTAAGCAGCAACCTTTTGGGATGGCTTCTTTTGGGTGTTTTTGCTCTGATTTGGTCTCTATACTTTGTCTACACTTCTGGACTTGAAGAAGATGAGGAGTCAGGATTATCCCTTTGAAGTGATGAGATAAAAAACAAAAAACTATGTTGATTCTGTGAATGTAATAAACAGATGCTTTTATTTGTAAATTTCAGGTTTCGCTAATAAGTGTGATTGTTAATAGATGAAATTTTAATTTGAGAGATGAGCCTTTACATCGCATGAGATTATGTTTAGTGGTTAATAATTAAGCCAATATTATAAACTGAATAAGCTAGCCTCGCCTCTTGTTTTTAGTGGTTAAATTCACATTCGTTAGTTAGTGTTATTATTATGTGTCATCTAATCTAATATCTTGAAAGATGAAGTCATATCCAAAATTGAAACAAAAGTAGAATATTATTAAAAAAATAATAATTCATAGGTCTAAATGGGCAATCCATTTTATGGCAATATTTGCTTTTTGTGCTGAATTTATGAAAACATAAGGAGATTTAGTTCAATGCACTTAGCACACGAGAAATTTCATGCAAATTTTACATAATACTAAATTTCATGCAAATTTTCTAACTTGTGAATATAATTGAATCTCATTTTATGTCAAAAATTAATAACCTGATGAGTGTATTTTGTGTATATTCTTTTTTACCAAAAATATTCAAAATTTGATAATCATAAGACGATTTGAGTCGGGACATTCTCGATTCCCCCTAATAATTATATTTTTGTGTTTAGATCAAATATAGTTTTCCAGTATTACAAACTCAAGGCGTGGATAATAAGAAAATAGAGCAAAAATATCCCAAATTTTTTTGTCCACATCTTCAAGTTCATGAATCTGTCTTAAAAACTTAAAATCACTGAGCATGTTGGTCAAGACAATTAACATACTATTGGTATTGGAGAAGTAGTAATATGTAAATTCAGTTGTACATTACCATCAACTGCTTGGACTTGGTAGGAAATTCACTTATAATTGTTTTTTTTTTTTTTTTTTTTTTTTTTTTTTTTTTTTTTTTTTTTATGAAATTAAGATAGATAGATAGATAGATAAATAGGTTTGTTGTAAAAGGAACCAATTCCTCAAAATCAATGGCGGTGACCTCTTTCAGCACGCCAAGACTGAGCTCCTCGCTCTCTTCTCCAGCTTTACAAACCCTCCGTAACTACAGATTTCCCGTTCGTTTCCTCTCTTTCTCTCACTACACTAAAACCCTAGTATCCGGAAACTTCTTCGATTCACTCACTTCACCTCCTCCGCTCACCCGCCGCTTCAATACCGCTATTCGAGCCGACTCCACTAACGGAGCCGAGCCGCCGCGTAAATATGATTTCGACCTATTTACTATCGGCGCTGGAAGCGGAGGCGTTAGAGCCTCTCGTTACGCCGCCAATTTCGGCGCTACCACTGCTGTTTGCGAACTGCCTTTCGCCACCATTTCCTCCGAATCCACCGGCGGCGTCGGTGGCACGTAAGTTCACATTTATTTTGAAATTAATACTCTTCCAATCATGTACTGCAATTCGTTTCTTTGGTAAGTTTCGTTGTGTGAAATATTAGAAAGTTTTCGGGAAATAATCAGGAAAGTTTTGTAAATTGAAGAAAAATATTAAGTAGAGACTACTCTTATGGTTTAGTTTCGTTGTGTGAAATATTACATGACAAGTTTTTGTCCATAGCCATGTGATTAGTTTTGCTCTGGCCAACCCAGGCTGGGGTTCACCGAAATATTAATTGCAAAATATTGTCATTTTTGCGTAAAGAAAGGGCAACGCTTCAGTTATTAATGACTGGAATTTCTTGGTTATCTTGAATGGTTATCTTGAACATAGTTCTGGACATAGAAGTACATGTTCAATGAAAGCTTATGGAATTTATATGTGTTAATATTGGCTATGGAGAATTCTTCTTGATTTGTCTGAACCTGTTACATGTAATGGATTATGTAACTTCAGCAGATTTCTCATGAAGTGATGATTAAGGATATGGAGCAATTTGTTTTCGTCTTTGTCAATTGTTCTTTGGGGCTGATGCTGTTTTTCCCATAGTAATTTATTTCTCATCTGTCTTTTTATAGGATTCTGCAAAACTCTCACATATTTAGAATCAATTTTTTTCAAAACAAGACTTTATATGATTTATTCTTGTGTTTTTTATATTTGAAACAATAATCTAGTGAAAATATCATCATATTATAATTAAAAAAATTGAGTGCTGTTTAAGTGAAATATCAGTGAGCTATGATGCTTAGGTGGACTTTTAGAATAATTGTGTATTGTTCGTGTATCTTGCCGAAAACTAACGGTTTTTCTTTATACTTTCGTTGAAATAAGATGTACTTTTAATCTAAGATATTTGAGCAATACATTATAATAATTTCTGATGAAACCTGTGAAGGTGCGTACTCCGTGGATGTGTTCCCAAAAAGCTCCTAGTATATGCCTCCAAATTCTCTCATGAATTTGAGGACAGTCATGGATTTGGATGGAACTACGAAGCAGAACCTGAACATGATTGGAGCATCTTGATTGCTAATAAGAATGCCGAATTACAGCGCCTTACTGGCATTTACAAAAACATTCTGAATAATGCTGGTGTCAAACTAATGGAAGGCCGTGGGAAGGTTGGTTATTATTCTAGAGTACATGCATTGCATAGAGAGAAAAATTATGTCGCAGATTCACATATTCATACTTTGGCAAACTGATGACCTTTGCAATTCCCATCCAGATTGTGGATCCACACACAGTGGACGTGAATGGGAAGCTCTACACAGCGAAGAACATTCTTATTTCAGTTGGTGGGCGTCCCTTCATTCCTGATATCCCTGGAAGTGAATACGCAATAGATTCTGACGCTGCCCTTGATTTACCTTCAAAACCTACAAAAATTGCTATTGTCGGGGGTGGTTACATTGCACTTGAGTTTGCTGGCATATTCAATGGCTTGAAAAGTGGTGTCCATGTATTCATAAGGCAGAAAAAGGTTTTGAGAGGCTTTGATGAAGAGGTTTCTACTATGAGAGCTTTGTCCCATTTATATCATGCCTAGTCAAATATTTTCTAATGTAAATGAAATTTTTTCACCCTTATTGTGCAGGTCAGGGACTTTGTTGAAGAACAGATGTCATTAAGGGGAATTGAGTTTCACGCAGAGGAGACGCCTCAAGCAATAGTGAAGTCATCAGATGGTTCACTTTCTTTGAAAACTAACAAAGGAACAGTTGATGGATTTTCCCATGTCATGTTTGCAACAGGACGCATACCAAATACAAAGGTCAAGATGCTATCTGTGTCGACTCTTGCTTGAGAACTTCATATTTTATTTTATTTTAATTTAGTGGAAAAGTACATTACTGAATTAGCATGGCTCCCTTCATCTGATTGCATGTTTTTTCCCTTTCTTTATAAAAGTACATTAATACCTAGAGGAGTGGCATTGTATGTTTGAAACCATGCTTAAAGAGCATGTACGCATTTTAACATTCCTCTGATGTTGATATGGTAACATTCTTCTGATGTTGTTTATATACTTGTAACTGTTATTTTCCAGTCATATATAATTTGTGTGCTTGTGTTTCAGATAATGGTAATTTTATTTTACTAATGCATTGTTATATTATGACAGAATTTAGGTTTAGAAGCCGTTGGAGTGAAATTGTCAAAAAATGGAGCTATAGAGGTATTGTCTTCTATGTTCCCTCTCATCCCTTTTTACCAGTCATGCCTAACACATAATAATCTGAGTGTTCATTCTTAATTTGTTACTCAGGTTAACGAATACTCTCAGACTTCTGTTCCATCAATCTGGGCAGTTGGAGATGTTACCGACAGAATTAATCTGACACCTGTTGCCTTGATGGAAGGAGGAGCATTGGCGAAAACTCTTTTTGCAAATCAACCTACAAAACCAGATCACAGGTGCTTTGGAATGTTCAAAAATTACTAAACCACAATAATGCTGTTGATAATAATATTTTTTCATATGAAGAAAGACACCAACTTCTTCTATGTTGGAGTTTCTAGGCATGTTAAACATAAGTTGAAGCTTATTTCCTGACTACATGTCTTCCTCTCTTATGCAGTGATGTACCATCTGCAGTGTTTTCTCAGCCACCTATAGCTCAAGTTGGTCTTACTGAAGAGCAGGTGAGTAATGAAATTCGTGTAGCTGGAAGAGTTTCAGGGGATTGCTATGTTAATGCATCAAATTTTGCAGGCAGTAAAGGAATATGGTGATGTTGATGTTTATACATCAAACTTCAGGCCTCTAAAGGCTACTCTTTCAGGCCTCCCTGATCGCGTGTTCATGAAACTTATTGTCTGTGCAAAGACAGACAAAGTTATAGGTCTGCATATGTGTGGAGAAGATTCACCCGAAATTGTTCAGGTTGCCTCCGCTACTTAGTTAGAAAACATCCTCAGAAATTGTATTTGCACATGCTTATTGTTAGGAGTTTTACCTAATCACATGGCAAATTAATGATCTGGGTGCAGCTGAACTCGGTCTAAATTATGATTAACCCAACTTTTCCTTTTTTCACTGTCTGTGACTTCCAGGGATTTGCTGTTGCTGTGAAAGCTGGCCTAACTAAGGCAGACTTTGATACCACTGTGGGGATCCATCCTACGGCGGCAGAGGAGCTTGTCACCATGAGGACGCCCACACGCAAGGTCCGAAATACACCAACGGAGGTGAGTGCACTCCCGGAGCATTTTCACCTGCTCCAGGTCCAACATAGCATTTTCGGTTCTAGTCTAATGTCTCGGTGTATTGATGTTGCGGATCTTACTGATTTGTTTATATTTTATGCATCATTACTCGGTTTTGCTAATTGCTGTATCTGTTTTTGTACTATTCAGGGGAAGACTAATGTTAAAGCTGCCGCTGGTGTTTAATGTTATGAATCAATCAAATTTAATTGTGCGGCATAAGGATCGGCTACAATTGGGGTAGGACACGTCATTGATGCAGTATTCTGTCTGCAAAAATTTGTCTTTTCGTCTTTCTTCTTGCTGTGTTTTGTTTCTAGCATGATATTATGCTATCGTCAATTTTCTTAGGCTTATCATATAATTAACCTAGTTGAAGCGTACGGGACCTTGTCCCACATTGAAAAAATGGGATACTAATGTGGGGTTATATGGTCTTGGGCTCTCCCACTTCAATAGCTAGCTCTCTCCCAAGATCATAACATATCAGACATTCATTTTGATGATGGATATTCAAGCTGCCATCATTAACTCCAATATTTGGGTTTAAGTTTTTCTTTTTAAATCATAATATTGCATCCTCAATTTGAGCAGTTTGATCCAACTTAGGTTTCTATGGCTCCATTTGCCATGTCTGAAGATACGTGGACGAGAGCTGCAGCTTGAGGAACTCGATTCCGGTCAATCTTCCTGCTGCAGAGTAAGAGTGCCTTATCAAGGAAACTAATTTGCTGTTGGCTATTAATTATGAAGAGATGTAGATGACAAGATCTTCTATGGGTCTTTTCTTCAGTTTTATGTACAAGCCTTTTTTGAATGGATGAGCATTGTTTCAAAACTAGCAAGGGTTTAGTATTTTGTTATACTTTGCGTATGTATATATAATCATTGTGATTCATCGTGTTCGTGTGTATACTTCTAGTATTACTCATTGAATTTATACAATAACAAAATGGCAAGGATTCTATTTTCATTACAAGTCTAAAATCAATCTACATTCTAATGTTTATTTATGTGAAAAAATGAAGACTTTCAAACTGTCTTACCATTGCAGTTTGCTGGTGTAGAACTTGACCCAGAACAGGATGAAAAACAGAAAAAGGAATGAGAAAACTTTGACAAAAAGACCCTAGTTAAAAGGTCTAAACGCCATTAAGATTCTCTGTCTTTCTAACTGCGGATGTCGATGGCTTAATGCAGATTTAATCTATGAATTGATCTACCTAAGATGGATAAAACAAATTTAATCTGAAATCTACTAGATTTATAAGAACTTTTAGATGATTAGAGATTCAATGAATTGATGTATTTAAGAAGGCCTGTAATGAAGAAAATATGAACATGCGTAGATTCAATCCGTTTTATACATAGTTATAGATATGAATTCAATAGTAAATAAATGAACATTATATGCATACGACGTTTTACTTAATACAGTTTAATATCAATACTGTTTTAGTGTCTATATAACAAAATGAATTCATGATCTCATATTTGTAAGCAATTCTTTACTACAAGATCTAATAAATACTTCAAAAAATGGTTATACAAATGAATAATTAACCATGTCAATGTAATGAAGAAATTTTAAACGATCATATAAAATCAAAAATTTTGTTGTACAAAGAGATACCGAGAGTACAAAGAGTATAATTTTCAACTGAGCCAACCAGAGAATTTTATCCAATATCCCACCAAGATCTGCAAATCTGGACTTCAATCTGAATCTGGATCCAAGAAGATCTAGACCCATATGAGCCTGGAATAAACGGATGTGGATCAGGATCTATGCCTAATTTTTCTGTTATATCACCGAGGGCAACATAACTAGAAGCCACTGAAATTGGAAAATCTTTCCTGGTAACCTATAATCTTCTTGCTATCTGGACCAAAGATGAATTAACGAATAAAAGGTTTTACTAACGTGATCAAAACCAATATCAGTACAATGGCCATTTCTTTAATCTAAACAAACAGAACTCAGACAATTGTAGATAAAAAAACCGAACAGCCGCAGAAAGAGTGTTGGGAGAAAAACTCACTCAGCAATTACATCATAATCAAACTATAAATAAGCTAACTTCTTGCATACTTACTATGCTTGATTGTAGTGATGCAGCTTGTACAGCAACACTTTTCCAGCAGCATTTCCCATAGCCATAAAACCTCCATGAGGGCTAAAGTCCATGCAACTCGGATAATTCAACGCCCTCGGAGGCCAGTTTGAGAAAACAGTAAACGATGGAACATGAATTAGCTTCAAGCTATTCTTCTTCATACTCGAACTGATAGCCATAATTTTAGCATCATGATTGAACTTCACAAAATCCACTTTAGTAGTCAAATTCTCAATCACTTTAATTGGTTTCCTCTTCCCACCTAAAAACTCTTCTCTATTGTACACGTTCACAATCCCACTATCCGAACCAGCTGCAAATAAATTTCCAACAGGGGAAGTACAAAGTGAGGTACCATTTATGCAACCTTCATCAACACCTATGTGAAAACAAGACCTTGTTCTCATATCCCAATGGTAAATCTGCCCATCTCCACCAGAGCTTAGCAATTGCTGCCCGTCATTAGTAAACGCCACTGACCGAACAGTTCCATTCATTTTCAGTGTTCCAATCAGTTCCTTTGTCTTAGACGAGACTAATAAAATATACCCATCATTGCCAAGAAAGGCAATAGTACTGGAATCAGGGGAAACCTCAAAACTTTCCAAGCTTTTCTCCTCCCTTCCTGCAAGAGGGCCTATTCTATCTACCCTGGCATTGACTAAGTCAAAGCTATAAGCAAACTTTCTTCTTCCTGATATGATAACTTTTGACCCATCGGGTAAGAAAGAAGCCTTTCGAATAGGACAATCTTCAAGGAAGATGCTTTGTATTTTATCGTTTTTTTTGCCATCAACTTGGAAAAATCTTAATGTTCTATCCAGTCCACCAACTAGGAGCAATTGTGCATTCTTGTGGAACTGAACAGAATTTATGGGAGCATTAGAAGGATCCTTCACGTTTGCATCTACTAGTCTTGAATACTCAAGAAGCCCGGATAAAAATTTTGCACCTCGGTTTAGAACAAGGTCCTCGTTTGTTTTAAGGATATCATTAGCATTTTCAGGATGTTTATAACCACTGGCTACCACCATCCCATTTTCTTTGTCTGGATCCTCGTCATCAGAACTATAATTTCGTAGTTGGGATTCAGGTCGAGCCCAATCGGTACCTGGGTTCATCTTAATATGCTGAGCTCTCAATCTCGACACATAAGCAGAGCCAGATATTACACTTTCATCCTCTTCCTTCCTCAATTTTCGTAATTTGTTCACCTTAGCTATATTTATATTGGTTTTTTCCTCCTCTTCGTCTATCCATACAGGTTTCTTTTGCTTATTTTCTTCTTCTCCATCACTACTTTCTTCTCCTGATGCTATGTCCTCTTCATACACAGACAGTGCACTATCGGCTGACTTGTCAGTGAAAAACAATGCAGAACTGTTGTCCACCTCAGCTCTATCTTCTTCTTCGTCATCCTTCCCAAACTGAACTGGAGTGTACAAAGAGCCAAATAAAAAGTTTTCTAGCTTCTTCATCTCCTTCTCCTGCTCAACATCTGTTAAATCGTCCTTTTCCTTTCGCCCTCTCTTTCTCTTCTGATTCCTTGTAGCATCCAAATTGAGGTCATTTCCATTTTCAAGATCTTCTTTCCCTTCTTCGACGAGTGTAATTTTGTCTTCATTTGGCATGCTCTTTTTCTTCTTGACTAGCCCCTTATGTATAGCATTTTGGGAAATCAAGCTTGCCATCTCTAAGGATAAAAACTGTCTTCCAACCAAATCAAAATGAGAAAATCAATCATCAATGATTAATTGAATATCAATACATAATCAAGAGATAACCCATTAATGATATATAAAATTTGCACAAATTTCAAGTGTCAAGGCCATGTTCGTAGTCAGGGCCAGCAGGCCGACATATTAGGGGGAAAAAATTTAAGTATTTTAAAACTTATTTTCTTACTTTTAGAATTGTAAAATTATCTTTAAGTATTTAACATATTTGTTATAGAAAGATAGAATGACAAATCAACTGTGTGTAATCCTAAAACTCTTCTTTCAACAAAAGCAAATACTACCAGTAACGTGATTATAATAATATAACTAATGTACATTAATAGAGTTAACTTTTTACTTGTCAAAATCAATAAATAGATAAAATGTATAAGTAGAATCATTATGCTCTCGCAACTATCTAGGGGTGTGAGTTCAGTAAAACTATACCAATTTTCGGTATCTAAGCTAGTGCCGTAATTTCAGAATTTGCACCGTATGCCAAACCATGCCATTCGGTTCGGTTATCGTACTGTTCACTCAGTTACCAAAAACCAAGAAGTGTGGTTTCGGGTCTTATTTGTAATTTTCTGTAAATTAATATTAAAAATTGTAGCTTGACATAAACTCATTGAATCAAGTTACATATCAACCCTAATTTGTTAGCAGGGCCGGCCGGACATATTACGGGGCCCTAGACGATATTTAAAATTGAGGCCCTCTTTTACAAATTAGATGATACTTTAAAGATTCAACTGTTATATATTTTTATGACATTTCATTCTTAAACTTTCTCCTAACAAAAGCAATATATATATATATATATATATATATATATATATATATATATATATATATATATATATATATATATATATATATATATATATGTTAAAAATTCAAGTATCGAAAATGTAGTTAACAATGTAAGTTAACAAATATAATTATTTACTTGTCAGAATCAGTAAATAGTTAGAATATGAAAGTTAAATATTTCTGCTCACATTACTATCTTAGGTAGGGCTGTGCAAACTGTAAAACCGAACCTTACCAAATTTTGTTATACCGGCTGGTTCGGTATTTAGAAATCTCGTACCGTTTGCCAAACCGGAAATTTTGGTTTGGTTCAGTAAGTTACCGATTCAGTAAGGTTCGATTTGATTCAGTACAAAAAAACAGAAAAATTATTGAAAATAATTTGTCTTGAATACATAGGTAAATAATAATATGCTTCCTACCACTCTAACCACTAACCATCCAATGAACTTGAATAGAAATTATAAAGAATACATCAGAGACCCCCTACCCTCAGTCCCCTCTCCAAAAATTACTTTAGCATCATTCAAGTTTTGGGTTTTAAATGCAATTAAAACCCAATTAATTAAGAGAAAATCAGAAAAAAAAAAAAATTGGGCATTTAGAATATGGACTGTACCGTAAATCAAAAATCTGGACCGAGAGAGAGATATGGTGGAGCCGCGATGGGGTAGGTGGTGCGGCGGCGCGGTGGGATTTTGAATTGAAGAAGAAGGATATTAGGGTTTTGCTCTAGGGCTCCGTTGAAGAAGTGAGAAAGAGTGAAGTGAAGGATTGGAAATTTGGAACGTGCATTTACCTTTGTACAAATTGGGATTAAAAAAAAAAAATTGGGTATATTGGTTGAATTATGTAAGATAAATCAACGGTCGAAAATCGAAATTTATAATGGTAAAGTAACCAGACTGTTTAAGAATTTGGTTATATAATTTGAAAAATTTATTCTTACTATTTGACAAAAATACATTGTAAAATAGAAAAAAAAAATTAAGGCAACGGTCCGGCCCCGCGGATTCGTCGGATAACAGTCAAAAAATTATTATTATTTTAAAAATGGGTTAAAATATCGAAACCTTTTCTTTTTTTACGAATAATAAAATCAGTTTCCATTTTAGATGTTTAAACCATTCGTAAAAAAAACAAAAAAAAAAAGTTTCGATATTTTAACGCCGTTTCAAAATAATAATAGTTTTTCGACTATCATCCAACGGACCCGCAGAGCCGGGCCGTCACAAGGCCTCTCTATAGTCGGGGCTCTAGACGAGAGCCTAAATTACCTAACTATAGAGTCGGGCCCTGTTTGTTAGCTGATCCCAAACACTATAATAATAAAAAGAAAAAGAAAACTGAGTAATTGACACCTCCATTCCGTAGTTGATTCTCCATACGACTCTGACTCCTCAAATACGAAATTTAATGTATTATTGCAAAATTACAGTATAATAAAAAGTTTTAACAAAACACTAAGATACAACAAAATAGAAACACTTATACAATCAATTATCATGGATTTTTTTTTTATCATTTTACACCAATAATATGAAATAATCACTCTTACAACATGAATTAGCTCAAATGAGCTTGCATAACAGACACAAGGAGAGTTTCAAGAGAATACGTACTTTTATTCGAGACAAACAAAGCCGGAATGAAAAGTAAGAAAAGAGATGAGGAATATAATCCTTGCCATGAGATGAACGGCCGACGGAAGGAGGACCAAAGGAGGCGGACGTGCCCAGAGGCTCCGTGTAAACTTCAGTATGGGCTAGGGTTGTACTAAGGACTGGAGGAGGCGTAAGTAGAGGTGTTTTTTAATTGTTACAGACCACAACTATATCAAAAAATGAAATTTGTAATTTCGGCATTATAGATTCGATACATAACCCGATGAGTAATAACGAAATTGAAAGGAATACTGAATATTATAGGTTTTGTGATTAAGTTTATATTGAATATATCATATTTACACTCGATTCGATTTTTAGTATATATTGAAACCTTCGATTTGGACACAGTTAATTGTATTAATCAAATCATGTCTCCAAAACATCTAAAATTCAATCAGCATATGGCTTGTGAAGGGAACCAATTTTAATTCAAATACAATTAATGTTGGCCCGATTGATTTGGATATTAAAAATGTGATGACTATGCTTCTATTAAAGATATATACACAATCCAAAATATGTGAAGCGATCTTAGGTTTAGGTCGATCGAATAATTGAAATATTTATAATAATGTATACATGTTTTATCTCAATAAGTAACAATATAAATTTGATATCATTAAGCTCACAAGACATGAATTATTATTTTATTTACAATCTCATTTTTATGCATATTTTCACATGACAACATCAATATTTTTGTATGTTGACTTGATTTGTTAAATAATTGATAGTGATTAATTATGTTGAGAGTTTCTTATGTTGGAACTTAGTGAACGGTTAAGAAAGTTTGAACCCGTGAACTGAGTTCCATGAAAATATAAAGCTAATAACTATGTTATAGAAGATATATTTCTAATGATTTTAAAAGTTGAGATTTTATTGAATACGAAAAAAGTTATGAAGTTGAATTAAATCAAGTTAAGATATGATGAATTTGAAAATTTCGAATCCAACATAATATGAATGAGGTAGATCTAACTTCTAAGCCGAACACTCAAATATATCTGTTGATAGCCCTAAAAATCTGCACACCACACATGCACTAGAATCTACAAAATTTAAGACAAAATATAATTTAAACATGAATGTTTTACCTTTGTTCAATATTGTCTTTAGTTCTTCTTCACAATACTCAATAAAAATCAATTAGAGCACCAATTCTCTCAATAAATATTAAAATGATTTACATTTTCTACGTCAACATGTTTTGTGTGCACAAACACCTCATCATATCATTAAACAAGACTAACAAAAATGTTGTTCGAACAGCTATGAAATAAAATCCATATTTAGTTTGTCTTGATCAACCAATAATATAAATCAACATAGAATAAGTAAATAACCCTTTTTCCTATCCGAAGTATTTCAACAATTGTTTATAAAAAAAAAGATCGAACCTTGAACAATTATTCATGATTTGCAATTAAACCGGTAAATAACACATTCAGACTTCTCCTTAAATAGTTTTCTTACTAATAAATGACAGATTAAAGTGCTTGTTTATACTATAAATGGTCAAAATAGATCTTAATATATATCAATCAGTTAGATATTAAAAAACAGACATCAATTAATAATTCGATAACGTGTGAAAAACCTTAAATCAAAGAAATATGTTAAACTTGTTAGACTTTATCTTGTTTTCATAGGTTGACCCAATAAGAGAAATATTTTTCAAAAAAGCATAAGAAAATTAACCAAATGCTCTTTAATTCAGACAACAAATTAAATGGTGCAGTCAACATAATTTCCATAACCACAAAAAAAAAAAAAAGTAAATTGCCAGAATCCTAATACAACTCACGCAATCCACCCAAATTTAAGAAACAAAAGAAATATATTAAGAAACCGTTATTGTTAAACCAAATAATTAAAAGGAAACAAATCTTTATATTGTTTTTTTTTTTTTTGGAGAGACAACTAATATTTATATTGTAAGCATTAAAGGAAAGTAGGAACCCACGCTTAGGTCAAATATCTTCCACGTATACTAAATGAAATGCGCCTCCAACAAAAGCTCCAAAAAATTGAAATTAATAAATTAATTTTCAAAGCTGGGGCGCCAATTCTGCTAATTTCTCCCGCTTTCCCCTGCCCTTTATTTCTTCCCCTTTTCTACTCATTAATCAAGTCCCTCTCTCTCTCTCTCTCTCTTACAGTCTCACCTTCCACACTAGCGTACTAGGTTTACTGCGCAGTGTTCAAGCACCAAAATGCATGGCCACCAACCCCACCCCGCCACCCCCATCTCCGATGCTGCTCTTCTTATCAAGCGCGGTAACAAGCGGGGGAGTTACAACTGCGGCCGATGTGGTTTACCTAAGAAAGGACATAAGTGTCATTTAACCAATAACGACGGTGATTTTTCCACTCCTGTTTCCACACCCGCCTTCGTTAACACTACCTCCGCGGCGGCGGCGGCGGAGAATCGTACAATTTCGCCGTCCATTTCGGTGGTTCGGCCTATGCTGCCGTCGAGGCGGCGAGCTCTGTCGTTCGATGATGTTAGGTTAACTGAGGAGGAGTCGGAGTCGGAGAAGGAGTTGGTTGATTTGGATTTGGAGGTTGATCTGGAGTCGGGGAAGCTTCCGGCAAATTGTTTGTGGGAAGTTTTTAGGAGGTTGCCGCCGGCGGGGCTGATGGCGGCGGCGAGGGTGAGTAGGGGGTGGAGGGAGACGACAAGGAAGATTTGGAAGGCGGCGGAGGAGCTCAGGATTAGGGTTCCGGCGAAGGCGCAGAGTGGATTTGTTGGATCCGTCTTGCAGAAATGCCCTGGACTCGTTAAATTGTCGCTTATAGTGGAAAGGTTAGGGTTTTGGCCTGTTGATCAGATCTAGAGTCTTATGGAGTGGATCGAGTGATATCTCAAGCTTAACAATGAGAACTACTGTTTGATTGAGGATGCTTAATTAATCAAAAGAATCTTAAGATCTATAATGAAGCTAACTGATAAGTGAAGATCGGATAATTATCACAATGGGAACTAGCAAATTTTTAATGAATCATTAAATCTGACAAGTTTGATTTATAAGTTCAATTTTCTTTGTTAAATAACATATATTTGAATAGTAAAGACTAATTAGAGTTTTGATTAAATATTTGATTGGGAAGTTATGTTCTAGATCTGATTGTTTGTGTTTGTTTTGCAGTGATGTTGATTCGACAATGCTTGCCTGCATTGCATTCTCATGCTCTAATTTGCAGTCACTGGAGATATCCACGTCTGGGTCCTCTGTTAATCGAATTACTGGGTACTATTTTTACTTCTTCAGCATTGATCTACACTTTTATGGTACATTCTCTAATATTTTTCTGTACTTCATTTTTTCATCAATCCTTGTTGTGGATTTAAAGAATCTAACTTATGTTTAATTGAAAATATGAGTTGTAACTTAACGGTGAGTGCTGCAAAGTTCATACTCAAGTCTCGTTCAAGGCATTTATGACTTATGAGCTTTAACTTTCCTTAGCAAATTCCGATCTACTATAATAAGTTTTAACTGGAAGCTCATTCTTTTGTGGCAAGTAGGATGTAATTGTGAATGATACTTCTTAATGTTATTAAAATTTAGTTTTAACCAGGAAGGCTCCTCCATATTTTAGCATTGGTGTCAATATAATTATATACATATTCATTTGTTATGGGAAATTAATAATATTCCACCTTATGAACTCATTCAGGGATGAGTTAAGTCGATTCATTGCTGACAAAAGGTGCCTGACGAGTCTCAAGATGGAAGGGTGTTGTAACCTTGGGGGTTTTATATTTTCTTCAACCAGTCTATCTACTCTTTGGCTTTCTGATCTTCATTCCCTCTATAAGATGGTAATTGATTTACCGTGCCTTGTCTTCATATCAACTCAAATCAAATGTTCAATATTAAAATGTTATTCCTTGTATATTATAGGCATTTAATTGCCCCAATTTAAAGGAGATTTCCTTGGATTTTTCTCGGCAAGAAAATGATAGTACCAATCTTACTTCTGCAATGGATGGTCTGGGAAGAAGCTGCCCTAAGCTTCAAAACATACACATTGCTTCAGTTCGGCTTTCAAATGCAGCAGTACTGGCCCTCTCAGCTGCCAATTTAAGGTGGTTATATATTTTTTCTTACTGGAGAAGTTGACTTATATGAATACCAATTTGTGTTTGATATAAAATATGTCCCTTAATGTAGGGGATTGCGAATGCTTTCTCTTGTTCTTGGGTCAGAGATAACTGATGCATCAGTTGCAGCTATTACATCAAGCTTTTCGAAGCTTGAATTACTTGACCTAAGCGGGTATGTTCTCCATGTTCAGTTTTGTTATAAATTTGCTTGACAAATACAGTGAACTGAAGAATGACATTTTTATATGACCACTGTTTATTAGATTAGTGTTGAAAATTCATTTGTTCTATTGTTTTAATTTAGGTCTAGTATCAGTGACAGTGGCATTGGAATGATATGCAATTGCTTTCCCGAGACACTATCAAAACTTCTACTTGCTCTTTGTCCCAACATTACTTCAAGTAATCTTCATATCCTGTACTTGCATCAATACCACTTAATCCATGTAAGAATTTTATGATTAAGCTATTTTAATCCTTCAAAATTTTAGGCGGCATTCAATTTGCCACTGCCCAGCTGCCTCGTCTGGAACTTATGGACTGTGGAATGACCATAAGTGATCCCAATCCTGAAAAATCTTTTGATGAAGAGGACGACGACTGTGAATTAAAGGAAACACCCAACAGCAAATTGCACCTTATTTACCAGAAGCTAATTATCAAACATAACCGGCTGAGGAAACTGAGCCTGTGGGGTTGTTCTGGCTTGGATGTAGGATTATCTTGTTTTATACTTTATCTATTTTTAATTCGGACATGGATTTTAGTATATGGTCTGAATTTGAGAATTATATTGCAGGCATTGTATTTGAATTGCCCTTATCTTAATGATTTGAACCTCAACTCCTGTAGAAATTTATGTCCAGGTATTTTCTTTATAAGCATGCTACCTACAAGGGTTTTATTTTACTTATGGTTGACAATGTTCAATGCCTTTGATGCCAGAGAGACTGCTTCTTCAGTGCCCGAATTTAGAAAGTGTACACGCCCAAGATTGCAAAGGCATGCTTGTCAAAGCCATTGAGAGTCA
This sequence comes from Penstemon barbatus, assembly GCA_003313485.2. NCBI lineage: Eukaryota > Viridiplantae > Streptophyta > Magnoliopsida > Lamiales > Plantaginaceae > Penstemon > Penstemon barbatus. The sequence goes on along the minus strand of CM064881.1, from coordinate 1,835,983 downwards.
GGTAGCAGCAAAACTAAGATTCTTGGTTGTGATTAGATATTTTTTTTAGCTCTTTTGGAATGGCAGATTTTCTGCTAAAGCTATGCATTTCCAAAAATTAAATTTCAAACTTCCACTGCCTAATACAATTTGGAACTTTATGATTTCAGGTTTACAACGACTTTTCTGCTATTGAAAAACGTCTACCCGATGCCTCCAAAAGAGTTCGGGTTCCATATTTTTGCAGCCCTCAGGTAGAACTTCTAACTATAAGATTATGTAAAGCTTGTGCTTGGAACAACTAATATTGTGTGAAGCAACTAGCTGATTTTCAAATTCACCAACTTTGTTCTACCTTTTACCAGCCTTCCGAGGATGAGAAGAAATGGAGGCGGCCTGCCAAACGTCATTGTGCAGTGATTCCGATTTGATAAAATATGATCCTCTGGGTCTGTTACTCTAGTGTTGTAACATTTACTTGTTATTTGTTTGTTTCAGTACAATTTGTAGAGGCTTGTTATGTCTTAACATGTACTATAAAATTTATCCAAATTTACGATACTTATTCAATAATGAGAATCTGAACACTAATCTTCACCAATTTTTAATAAAATGATTTATCAGTTTCCTAAGTATTTTTGTTTGATCTCATATGCTTTGGGAGCTTTTCTTTTGTCCTAATTCTGGAAGTTGCCACAAGTATGGAAAAGTTTGTGCACTACGTAGCTTGCTATTTTTCAGATTTGTGGTTTTTGTTAGGTAATAAAATTGTCTTTTCATAGAATAATTCTTGAAATTGGTTTGGTTGTATTGATGAGAGTATTTTTGGCTTTAATACTGAAAACTACTTTTGATGAAATTAGAAACACAGGGCCTATCTGGTTTGGGTGAAATTTTTGAAATTTTATTTTGATCGAGTTTGAATATTGGGGTATGAAAGAAAAAAATAGGTGACATATGTAAAAAAATTTCTTTTATAGAAAAAATAGGTGATATGTGTCAAATTATTGTGTTTTACATGAGTTTCACGAAACACATACTCAAACTTTATTTTGGTTAGATTTTGACTCAGTTTTGTAAATCGAGCCAAAACCTAATCGAAATAGGGCCATATTTTCTTTTTGATTTCACATATGGCCAGTTGAAGTAGTTGATTTGAAAATTTGAATTTGTTTATTGTTGTAAATTTGAGGCTATGATGTTTCTTTAAAATTTGTTTGAATTCATTTTTAGTTTAGAATTTTAGAAAATGTGTTGAAATAGTTCAAATTGAAAGTTAAAACATAAAAAATCTCAAAAATCATAATAATGTTTTTTTCTCAGAATTTGTTATAAGAAAAATGTATTATTATCAAAAACGTGATCTGGCTGTATCAACAGCCTTTTTACAAAGCTGGACTGGTCATATAAGATCCTGAATTAACGAGTTTTCTTCCACGACTCTACTCGCGTCATATTTGTCCTCCGAGAAAGTAGACAGGAAACACAAAAACGCACAGCATACTTCTTAGTGATACCTAAAAGCGTGTTGGACTTTTCAGGTTATGCACTCGAAAGAATCAATCTGTATATCTTGAACTTTTTCAAGGGAAGGGAAAAAAAAAAAAAAACTTCAACAGCCATTGCAATATTATTGAGTTCGAATCAGTTATGGAGGTTTCGTCGTTTTCAACCAGCTGCAGATCACCCCAACAGTATACAGTTGGTACTGATTTTGTTTTATCTTTTCTCATCTGTATTTTTCTATAACTTAGATATTACGATGTTTTACATTTCTGATTAGGGTTCTTGCATTATTTCAACCTAATTTTTGTATCATTAATCTCTATATTTGACTTTCACGCGTATTTGTTTTCCTATGGTTGAGTTTTTCTCTGCCTGTGGTAAATTTCTGATGATTTTTGCACTCTTTTATGCCTGCACTGTAAACTTCACACTTGACTTTCTTATCGTTCGTCCGTTCCAGGTATTACAAGAAGTATGTAGCTCTACAGTTCTGTTATTTCCTTAAAATTAGTTCATCAATCAGAAGATATTTTGTATGTGTCTCTGTGTGTAAATCCAATTTTGCCATTTTATGGAATCTTTGGAATTGGTTTTTTCCTGTTATGGCTAATTTCAAGGTGATGTAGCCGTCTGGGAACAACTCATGACACTTATTAGTTAACAATTGGAGATGGACATTTATTAAAATAAGTTGCCCACTATATACGAATTTGACACTTACAAATTGTTTAGAAGTAACTAGTTGCAATGCAATTAGTTTTTCCCGACCTCAGAATTCCCCCTGTTAGGATACTTACTGCTTTTGCCCATCCGTCCATATTAAATGCTTTTGCTAATTGCGTAGTCCAACACAAATTTAACCATTCACGTATTGCTGCTATGCGTCAAATTATGTCTACTTAATGCTATTGCAACTTTTTCTCGTTATCTTATACGAATTTTATTATGTATGATAGTGAATGTAGAGACGTTGCTACTCAAAAAGAAATGCCTTCCTAAATGGAATCAGGTTCATTTGTTTCCCTCAAAGAGATCCTTGAGGCCTGTAGGGCGTCAGACTGGAACTCGACAGCAAAATCATGCACAGGTCCTTTTTATTGGGTCAGCTTTTATTTTATTCTTAAATTCTGCACCTATAATTTTCGGAGTTCTTTTTCTATTTTTGTGTTTCATTACTAAGAATTGATGTTTCTTTTGTGATGTTACGGTGAGGATATTTTGGTTTTCAGGTTTTATGTTGTCAATTGAAGGAAGTCCCCATCGTAGATGCAAGGTATGCTAGAAGCATCAAGATCATCTCTCAAAAATTTCACAGCAATTTTCGTTCTCTTATTTAAGTTATTTTGATGTATTTCACTGTCCTTCAATTTAGTCCCCTATACTCTTTATTTTTTTTCCCCTTATTCCCCTTCTCTCTCCCAACCCCTTTGTGCTCTTCACTATCTATGTGCACCCTGTTTTCGTATAAAAAGCTTTCTGCAGAATATGAGGCTTTAAGGTCAAAAAATCATATCCTTTATTATTTTTACTGTCTTCATCTACATATATTGGCATTTGGGTGTCAAAGTGTTAATAACTTTATGGTCTTAGGACACATTATGTAAATACACTTGGGATTTCAGTGGTATGCACTCTCCTTGGGGTTCAGATAATATCATTTTTCATTGATCATGGTGAAATTTAGATGCATCCACGAGGAAAATGTCCCTTTTGGCTTAGTAGATCATATGTATGTGGTCTTTCTCATTAAATGTTGTGCACAGAGTCAGAGTAGGGGTGGCACAGAGTAATATAGGGATTTTCTGAAACTTGAGGTAGCTGGTTTCAATGGGTCTTAAATTTCAGAAAGAAAAGTTAAGCTTCCCTTTTGGCTTAGGAGATCTCATGTATGTGGTCTTTGTCATTAAATTTAGTTCACAGAGTAATATAGGATTTTCTGAAACCTAAGGTAGCTGGTTACAATGGGTGTTAAATTTATTTTCAATAAGGTGCATCTGCTTCCTTTTTATTTTTCTGTTGCTTGTGGTCATTTTGAATTTAACGTCTCTCTCAGGTGTATGGACGAAGTATATGATACCTTGGCGGAACGTCTTGTTCCAATTGCAGCAGCTGAATCAAATCCCAATTTTAAGTGAGTTCTGGCTTCCTAACTTGACTTTTCCATATGTAGAATTTATCTCGTGTGAGGTAATTCCTGGAACTGTATAATCCTTTCAAAAACTTCTCCAAGTTCTTTCTTTCAGCTTTCTCATCAAACGATAAACATCACATCTCGCCGCTAGAAATTTGACCAGTAAACTATCTCAAATATTGAATAACCAAACTCAACTTGCAGGCATATTGTTGGTCTGTGTGGCCCCCCTGGTGCTGGAAAGAGCACTCTTGCGTCCCAAATAGCTACCCGTGTCAATAAGTTATGGCACCAAAGATCTTCTTGCTTTGATTCTCAAGTTGAGTCTCCAGAAATTGCAATTGTGCTTCCCATGGATGGATTCCACCTTTATCGCCATGAGCTAGATGCAATGGAGGTTATATAATGATAAACTACTACATTGTTTGTTTACCTTTCTTGTCTTTTATCCCTATGATTTGGCTTAGAAATCTTGCTATATGATATGAGACATGGGTGAAGCATGATAAGATATCCAAGTTGCTTAAAGTTGAATATTTCAGGATGTGTTTTAGCTTTTGGGTATCAACTCTGATGTCTATGTTACATGTACTCCTACTTTTTGACTTGTTATATCAAAACTTCACTAAATCTATGGAGTTCTACTGTATTCATTCATGTGTGACTGAATCAAGATAGAAGTCAAAAGATGATGACACATTATGTGCTATTGATTTTTGTGTATAGCTGAACAATAGAACGCACCTTTAATTGCATTAGATATGGGAGTGAACTAGACTTCGTGTGAAACCTTATGTCGTACCATATATAATAACCAAACACAAAATATTTAAAAATTTCCACGATTTTTTTCATTTCCTTTTTATTTAGAATACATCCTTTAGTACTACTGTTTATCGGCCATTCTGATCATTCTTTGTTTCTTCTTGCTTCTTAGGACCCAAAGGAAGCTCATGCAAGAAGGGGATGTGAGGCTCTTTTTGTTTTTTGGTATCATTTATTTTTAAGCCTTGTGCATGAAAAGTATTGATATCTCTGTCGGTGTTCCAGCTCCTTGGACATTTGACCCTGAACGACTTTTGAGATGTCTCACAAATCTGAGAAAAGAGGTGCTCATTTATTTGAATAAATATAAGTACATGCAACCCTTACTTACTAGATATCAAATTCATATACTTAAGATGATAGAGAAGAGAGACATTTAATATTTCATCACCTTACACGGACCCCCTGCCCGCACGTGTAAGCTGGAAAACTTTTTACTCAAGCCTAACACGTGTTTCTAGAAATGGGTGACAGAGGGATTCAAGCACATGACCTCTTTTTGGCCTGATTCCAAATATATCCAACTAGAGTAAAAGCTAGAGAGGAGAGACATTTAATACAGTGGTTTATTACTCAACACATAAATAAACTTATTCCTTACTTTGGCCTTTTTTTCTAACTGAATTAAATAAAATTAAGTGTTGCTTTCTTGTTAGAGATACATGCCCTAGCGATCATTTATTATGCTAAAATCTTGAATCTGTTATATTACACATATTTGTTTCTAATAAAACTTGTATTGTCTTCCAGGGATCAGTGTATGTCCCATCTTTTGACCATGGCGTGGGTGATCCTGTTGAAGATGACATCTTTGTGAGCCTTCAGTAAGTTATTCATATATCCCATAAGTTTCAAGGAAAATCTTGTTTTTTATTTCTTCGGGTCAATTTATATTTTTGTATAGAAAAATTATATAATGCTTTATATGTCATCAAATCAAGCATGATCATCGCTTTTAAAGGCAGAACTTCTGCAAGAACTTGCAATGCTTGTGGATCTTGTAAATCTAATTTCATGCTTCTATGCTAGTAGAACAAATCTTAAGGCTGCTGCTGCTTGTGGCCAATATTATATATAGGACACCATCATTCTTAGCTTACTTTTTCCTGTTACAGGCATAAAGTAGTGATAGTTGAAGGTAACTACTTACTCTTGGACGAGGAAGTGTGGAGGGATATCACATCCATATTCGACGAGAGATGGTAATAAACATTAATCTTCTGATAGTAAAATGTTGGTATATTTATAGTCCAAAAAAGTATTTAAAAGTGTATTTTCTCAATTATGCATAATGTCAACTCTAACCAAGAACCTTAAATGGAATTACTTTTGGGATCTTTTTATATGTGTGCTTTAACAATCCTTTTTCATTTTCAGCATAACAGTATAATCCACTTTTCAGGTTCATTGATGTTGATATTGACAAAGCAATGCAACGGGTCTTAAGACGACATATATCAACAGGTGAAATTCACTTAAAACATTGTTCATAGAAATGAATATCTGATTATTTACTAATGGAACTGTTACATACATAGAAATTGACTTATTCTATTCTTTTTTAATGGTGAAGGAAAGCCTCCTGATGTTGCTAAATGGCGGGTAAACGTTAAAACAATCTGTTTCCTTGTTTGTCTGGTGACTCTGATCCTTATAACACTAAAATACTACGGCCATCTCCAATGGTGCTGGAGGGGCTGGGGGGACTCGGGGCTCCGGGAAAAAACCATCTCCAATGGTTGGGGGGCAGGGGTGGGGCTTGCCGGAGGGGCAGCCCGGAACTTGTGGCAGGGCTCACAGGACCCCTGTCCAGAGCCCGGGGCGCTCGTCTGGAAAGCGCCCCAAATAGGGGCGCGTGTTCCAGACGCGCCCCAATGATTTTTCCTTTTATTTTTGGCTTTCTTTAATTAATTTAAAGGATTTTAATAAATTAAAACTAATTATATTTTTAAGTAAAAAGTTATGCATAAACATGTATTTCTCTTCATGTTTTATACTATAGAAGTACACTACAACACTTTTTTCAAACCATTGTGGAATAATTCCTTCTTTGTAGATTAAATTATTATCCCACATTTATTTGAAAATAATTTTTGAATGAACTTCTAGTAGTATAAATCATGAAGGAGAAACATTTTTTTTTAAGGAGAAACATTATGTTCATTCTAAAATGTAACATTAAATTTTTTTTTAAGAACAAATGTAAGTTTTAATTAATAAAAATATAAATTTAAATGAACTTAACTTAAATTTTATAAACTTAATATTAATTTATTATTGTGTGAAATTTATTAGTTTTTAAAAACTGAACTTTAATTTGTTATAACTTAGAATATTATAATTTGAGAAACTAAACTTAACATTTTATTATAATTTCTTTTATTATACTTGCTTTCTTGTTTCCTATGTTGTTTTTTGTATTTCTTTTCTTGTTTATTGTATTTCCTATTATGTATGAATTTTAATTACGTGATTATTTACACTCTTTAATTTTAATATTTAAATATTATTATTAATTTAATTATATTAATAAAATTATGATTAGTATTATTAATATTAATTTTAAAAAAAAAGTAGAATTATAGGTGAGAGTGGGCATTGCTTCAAATTGAATTAATTCCATTTTGAAGTCCTACCATTGGAGACGATCAGACAGGGTTCGGAGGGGGGCTTGGGGGCTCCCCCTGTCGGAGCCCCATGTAACCATTGGAGATGCCCTAATGTCTTTTAGTGTGATTAAAATATTGGTTCTTTTCTTTAAACTTATTTTGCAGATAGATTATAATGACCGGCCTAATGCTGAGCTCATTATCAAGTCCAAGAATAAAGCAGATTTGATAATCAAGTCAGTCGACTTCTGAAGGTGAGTCTGCTGTTCTTTTACCCAAAATAAAAGGACTAGATCCATAAGTTAAGCTTAAATCCTTAATTTGTGAACATATATCTTCTATATGTATAGTGGGGAGCTAATAAGTCTTAAATCTTTTTGGGAAATTTAATTGCAATTACCTGTACAACCCTGTTAATAAAATTGCCAACTATGCTCTAAACCATGATTTTGATGGTCATGTCATTCATTAACAATTTTTAGTGGGTATATATATATATATATATATATATATATATATATATATATATATATATATATATATTAGTAACATTGTGTTTAGAATTTAAAACCTAGAAATAAAATTGATAAGTATCTATCTGAATTTGAAAGGAAGAATTAGTCCAATAACCGAATCTGAATTCCTTGCAGTTTAGAACAATGCAATGTAGAATCCGTATTTTTTTTTCTTTCAACTTTTTTCGGCGAATTTTGAATTTTTTGTAATTGACCAAAAAAAAAATATGATTCATAATTGTGTACCCAATTGAAATCTTTTCGTAGTAGAAAAGAAAAACATTAGTAGGAGTACTTAATTTTCTTTGGATGACATCAATTGGAACCTCCAAATGGGGTCTAGTTTTGCTATGGATCGAGGTTCGGCCAACCCATTAACTCCATTTAAAATTAATTAGGCAACCAACAAACAAAAATGAGTGGAAAGTAAATGCTTAATTAACCATGCACATGACAATGTTTCTACAAATAAATAAATCACTTTCTTTCTTCTTACCAGGAAAAAATGGAGAAGGAAACAAAGAATTGTATAGTACATACAAAGAATTCCAAAATGAAAAATGAAGTAATAAAAAACACACACTTAACCATATTAGGGCACATCGCATTGTTGATATTCTGAACGTACAATTAAAGACACAATAATAATAAATATAACAATGGCTACTTGATAAATTCTCGACATTAATAATACAGAAACAAACAATAATATGATATAACAACAGTACAGACACAATCCATAATCCTGCACGATCCATCTCGTGCATTTGTTTGGTGTTTTCAGACCACGACAACTAAGATCAAAGGAGCAGGTTGTGGCTTTAATTTACTTCTTACAGTCTTCTTTTGCATTTCTCCATGGCCCTAGGTGCTGGAAACACAACTAGAATTCAATTAATGGGTCAAACCATTAAGTAGTAGTACTCCATATGGTACAAATTGTCTCGTCTTATATTGTAATTTACGTTGTCTCATGTCTGTGAAAACCATGGGAGGACAATAATTTTATCTTTGTTATGTGATTGATTCAAATTGTGACACGTTTAGTCAATCAGAGATAGAATTTTCCATTTGAAATCAATGAAAGGTATGTAAGATAGATTTTATAGAGGAGTTTTCGTTCGTACTTGTATATTTGGTATGTTACATTTTATAATTTCAACACCTACAAATTGTTGACGGCAGGAGTTCAGCAAAGTGTAATTGTTGATTAAATTTTATGATAGTTTTGAGCTAGGGTTTTCAGTGTGAGATGAAAGGCTAACTAAAATAAGCAAATTAATCTATTGAATGAAACTATAGAAATGTTTCCTGTAGATACTAACCAAGTCCTATTGCCTCTGTTCCTTTCATTATGCGCAGGCGCTTGCAAGATTCGACGAACATCCTAGAAGTTGAAAATGTGATGTTAGCATAATGAAATTGAAATTGAATTAATTTTTTATTTAAGGTAATTTCTAGTTTATTTGAATTAAGTACGTAGTTGACTTACTCCCAAGGTACATCGCCAACAAGCATCCAATCACCATCCTTGTCTTCATATGTTGGAACATAATCGGAACCATTGAGAAGGTCCATTAACTTGCTTTCATTCATGAAATCCAGAATTCCTTGCGAGTCACATTTACCTTTAATCACATAGTATTAATCAACGTCAAGACACATAATATTAATCACAAAACTCATTTATATAATTTTGAAGCATAAATATATATATATATATATATATATATATATATATATATATAGGTTGAAGGGGGTGAAATCGCACATTGAGGTTATTTTGAGGGGGAAAGTGAAATTTATGCCTTTAAAAATAGTATTATGAGTAAAATTTAAAGTAAAAATCAATCAAATACATTTTCCCCAAGTAGTAGTAATTTACGTACTCATAGTGAAAGAACTGAACATTTTCCCCAAGGCATCAGAAAGCTCATTATAAGTCTTGTACATCTTCAAGTCGACTTTCCGGAGGTACGGCGCGCCGTCCACGCTCACCTTCACGAAAGCGGCAATCTCCTCCGAGTTGCTGCCGCTCTTCTGAACCGCCATAATATTCTTCCGGAAGGACCGGACTGGCGGCCAACCCACAACCTGTGCCCTAAATCACCATATAGAAATTTATTAATTTTTCTCGTAAATTTGAAATATTTAAAATAAAAATTACCAACCACCAATTAAGTAAACTTACTTAGCAGGAGGCTTGACTGAATCATTAGAGCAAACTTTCACCTTGTCCAAATTGTTTTCATTCAAATCAGTACTCTTATCCTTGGAAGAAAGATTGAGCTTCAAATCCACAGTTTCAGAATATCCTCTTTTCCCATAATTAGCATTAATACTCTTCTCTCCAGGCAATCCTAGCCTCAGTTCAGTCTCTTCAAAATCCAACTTACAATCCACCATCTTCCCCGATCTAATTGTGTTTTTTCCTATACTGCAACTGCAAGGGAGAATTTGTGATAGATAATGTTTGAAAGAAAAAGATGAAATTAGTGGTGTGGTGTGGTGGTTTTAATGGTAGTATCTTTTGGGAATTGAAGAGAGAGAGAGAGAGATGAAGTGAATGTGTTTGTTTGGGTAAAAGGGGTATTATTATAATCTACGGATTGGTTGAAATTTGTCTTTAATTTGATGATGACACGTGGATCAATCAATGAGCTGGATATCCATTTTCTTGTTGCTGGAAATGGGTATTGGACATTGTGACTGTAGCCTACTTTCCCATGATTGATTGCTGGAAATTTGGTATTTGCCTCTCTTCCCTTTTTGCTCTATATATTAATTAATTAATTAATTAATTAACCTTGTTATTTCATGAATTGTTTATTATTTTTTTGCATTGCATGGATTTTATTTTTCATGAAATATAACTAACGCTATGTTTGATGGAATTGTTGAGCCTGTGGCTCGATCAAATTTGATCTACTCAGTGATGTTTGTAGAAGAGTGGCTACTAACGAAATATTTCAATAAATTAATATGATAGATATACATGCATAAGAGAATGGTATATCTGTTTTTTATTCGCATACATTATTTGCGATTATATTGTGACCGATTTTCTAATATTTTTCTTATCTTAAAACTTTTTAGACTCTACTTCAAAGTTTCGATGAAATCACTCAAATTAACTTTTCATCGAAACTAAAATCAAGTGAAAAACCTGACCAAATAAATCAATCCTTAAATTTAATTGTCAATATGTCTACTTAGAAGGCTTGAATTTGGCAGAAAATAATATATGGGGATATTGATTATATGGTAAATATATTTTAACTTGTTTAATCTTTGTTATTTAACAATAATTTATAATAATATTCTAAATAAAAGTATAGTAGTAGTAGTAGTATATAATTTGTGGATCTGGAGCAAATTGTTTATCATCCCTCCCACGATGCATCCAAGACTCCGCTTTTTCTTGAACTTTGATATGGATCGCTTCCATGTTGGATCGTGTAGCTGCTTCTTTTTCTTAAAAGAAGACAACATTGTCTCTTTCACATAAAACTTACTGATTTATTTAATTCATAAAAGTAAAAGCCAAATGTGTTATAAAAAAATTGATATTTTTCGTAGAAATCCACGTACCTTCTACTTCAATTTATTTATCCGGTTAAATATAACTTATTTAGCCTTACTTTTTCCATCGGGTATTGATGCAATTATTCATGAACGACTGTTTGATCTAGAAAATTAAGTACATACAATGTGACGGACTTAGGGATCAAAACATTTCTTTTCATTTGTCGGGTGCATCTTGAAAATAATTAAAACCAATTTAAAAAACTCAAGAAACATTAAAAAAGGAAACACGATTTCAAATAAAAAAAAAAGGCAAGTTGTGTCGTATAATATATCATTTAAGTTTTGATGTGATTTCATTATTAATCGGACATTGTTTTTGCACTTTGTTTATAAATGGACCACATTAAAATGAGCTATTGACAAACTCGAGTCGAGTTTTAGTACTCTATGATCTACATATATTTTATTAGTATTTAATTAATTGAGCTGAACTTTTGGGTTTCAAAGTTTTATGACCATATCAAATTTAATTTTCCAATTCTAAAATACTTTCAGTATTGTTTCCCAAAATTCGCTAAAAAACTTCAAAGAAATTCATATGCCTAAAGCTTGAAAATGGGACCCAAAACTGAAGGACCGCTCATGTGCTAAGATTCAATTGTGGGGTGGGGCCTTTAAATTGAGCATGTGAATCTGTTGGCGGGATGTCACCTTAGAGTCAAACCCTAATCCATGTGCGCCGCTGCAGGGTATCCCACTTCTTCCCATTCTTTATTTATTGCAATGCAGTTCATGCATTTGAATTAACTGCATTTTATCCCCTAATAAAATAAAAATTCAGTTTTTTTTTTATTATTTTATTTATAGACATAAATTTCTGTTCAGTAATATATATTCTCAAAATTCAGTACTCCACTACTTACTATTCATTCTGTTCCTAAATTATTTGTTTCTATTTAATTTTTGAAATATCTTGAACAATTCCTTTTCTAAACTATTTTTTTCCATAAAGTAATTATTTGAAAATAATAATTGTCCATCACTATTTTTAAGGGCATAAATATAAAGACAACTGAAAGGTTCATGTTGGGCACCCAAACTAAGTGTGCGGGTGACAACAATTGTCATGTGGCATCCAAACTGAGTGTGCGGATGGAGACCCAAACTAAGTGTGCGGGTGGAGCCATAATCGAATATCGTGGGCGCTTGCGTGAATGCACTATAAGGGAAGGGTTGCGCATTCCCTAATGCCAATTGGTTTTGGGGCAAGTGGTACCGCCTGAGGTCCTACAAGTGGTATCAGAGCCAAGGTCACGTGTTCGATTCCCAGCAGGAGCAATTGCTGAGGGGGAGATTGTTGGGCACCCAAACTAAGTGTGCGGGTGACAGCAATTGTCATGTGGCATCCAAACTGAGTGTGCGGATGGAGACCCAAACTAAGTGTGCGGGTGGAGCCACAATCGAATATCGTGGGCGCTTGCGTGAATGCACTATAAGGGAAGGGTTGCTCATTCCCTAATACCAATTGGTTTTGGGGCAAGTGGTAGCGCCTGAGGTCCTACAGTTCACTTTTAACTCTTAAAAACATCATGCAAAAATTAAGAGAGCAAAAATAAAAGGGTGGATGTGATATTTGTACATACTAATATTAAAAGAATGGTGAGAATATATAGTTTCAATCTCGTCCTCATATTCAAATCAGAGTGAAAGACAAAAACACCCCTTATGCTTTGTCTAATTCTCAAAAAATTCCATGTTAACTCTCAAAACCCCCCCTTGATCTCAAGTAAGTATCAATTACACCCCCTATAAAAGAGGTGTGTTTCAAACGCCAAAATTGCAAGTGTTTGTTCACATTTTACTTTTGATATGACAATTTTACCCCTGACATCGAAAGACGAAAATACCACATATGTTGTTTAACTCCAAAAAAAAACTCCATGTATCATTTTAAATCCCCAAAACCCCCTGTGTTTGATTTTAAATACCACCTCGACCCAAGTAGTATGTACTTAATTTTTCAAAAAGAATAAATAAATTTAAAAAAAAAAAACAAGCACATAAGGGTCATTCCACCAAAAGTCAAAAGTAAAATCATACTTAGGTTGAGTGTGGTATTTAAAACAAAACACAGGGGGATTTTTGGGAGTTAAAATAACACATAATTTTTTTTTAGAAATTAGTCAAAGCATAGAGGGTATTTTTGTCTTTTGCTCTTCAAATTATAAATCTCATGTCATAACATTTATAAGTTATGTTTTTATAATTTAAATTATGTTGTTTTTACTTGCTAGTTCACGTGATTATTTCCTAATAAATTAGTATATGGGTTTTTTTCTCTGAATTTTCAATTATATTTGTCTAACTATAATTTACTCTTAACATGATGAAGATTTACTAACTTATTTCCGTGTGAGCTTATTTTTGTTTCATGACAACAACAAAATATAAGGTTGGTTTACAATATTATATTACTGTCCCTTTTGTTTTGTTTTGTTTTTTTTTTTTCCAACTAAGAAGTTTGTAACTGTTTTTTATTCTGTTTCTTTGGCATTTTCATTGGAAACGGATTGGTTTGAATTTGATGACAAGCTTGATTACTTAAAAGTGATAAAATACGTAGCCGAATGTGAAATCTTTTCCATGGGACAATCTCATAACAGTAAGAGAATCAGAAAAATTATTAAACCAATTGTTTGAAAATGTCAATCATCATGATATGATATGATATGCCAATCATAAATTCATCAGAAATAATTGATTGTTTAGTATTTACTGGACGGTGGTTAAAATTTAAAATATGTTTCTCCAAATTTTGGTCAAGTGGCACAAGTCAGTTCATAATTAATTAAATTAGTTTTAGCATAAATTGAACCTGAAATAATTGTTGTTATTTCAACTTTCGATCATGTAAAGTGTTAAATAACAAGTTTATAATATTATAGTAGGTTTCTCAGATCAATAACAATCAGTTAACTCATATTAAAGATTAGTCACTACAAAGTAGCGGACTCAGGTTCGAATCCCTGTTGGGAGAGGTACCCACTTAATGTGAACCGCCTCGAAAGGGATTAAACCCTTGGGAAACCAAAAAAAAAAAAAAGAGTAAGCTTTGATATCATATTGAATGATCAACTTATCTAAAAATTTAAGATGTTAGAGGAATAAATTATTTAAGGGTAAATATCATTTTTGGTCCCTCTTATCATTAACTTTTTATAGAGTGGTCCCTCTTATGTCTTTTTTTCCACTTTAGTCCCTACTATAAATTATTTATTTCATTTTAGTCCCTACTATGAATTATGTGTTTCACTTTAGTCCTTATCAGGTGGTTCTGATAACACGTGACATGCGTATGAATATTTTTTAGGGCATTTTCGTCCGTTCGCTATTGAGACCATTTGAGATATTGTTTAATTGATGAGCAATTTTGGTATTTATAGAATATTTTGGGAGAAAATTTTAGTTTGGAACGAAATGGACGATTAAGTTGGACTGGAATGAAAGTCTAGTTTGGAAGAGATTAAATCTTTAGTTTTATTTCAAATGATTAGAAAGATGAAAATATCCATGTTAGTTTACTTGAAATGACGAAATTGCCCTTATGAGCATGTCACATGTTATCGGAACCGCCTTGGAAAACCTGAAAATGACTAAAATGAATCAAATAATACATAGTAGAGACTAAAGTAGGAAAAAAATATAAGAGAGACCACTCTCAAAAAATGAATGATAAAAGGGATTAAATATGGTGTATACCCATTATTTAATATATATTATTTAACAATTATAATTAGAATCGAGTATACTTGCTTCCTCTTTGAATCGAGGGAAGCTTTTTCAAAAAGGGTGTTAAAATTGCCCACGGGCAATGTTTAAAACTAACATAAATACAAGATTAAAGTGGGCCTGGTTTTTGTTGAGGCCCAATCTCCTGCATCAACTTTTTAATGTAAGGAGTAGGATGACATGGCCCATATGACCATGTGACATATCCACAAAGCTTCATGTACAATTAAGGGTGCTTGGTCGGGTCCGACTCACAAAATTTGGTTCCCTTTTTCCAGTTCTTTGAACAAAGCCGACCCCATGCTGTAGAACTTTAATTATGTTGGGGAAATATAATTTTTTTTTTTCGAGATTGTGTTATTTATTTTTCATGAGTGTATTTATTCTTATCAATTATTATGTTTCCTTAGAGTTGCAGTTAAATTAATTTAACGCATTGTAACTATATTGTTTAATTAATTACGAGTTTTGACGATTATCTTATACTTTTAAATTAAGTTTGTGATATTCTTTACGTGTTTTAGAGTAATAACTATCGAATGACAACATGAAATTCATTCGCCGAAATATGATTCTCAATTTAAGTTCCAAAATGGTTGATGATGGCAAAGGAAGTGACAATGTCATACACAAAAAGGAATTAGAAACACTTGATATGGCCGAAGGCATCTAGAGCTTCTGCATCCATGAACATTAATACATGGTATTCACATCTCGGTTAGAGAAGAATCAAAATCAAAAGAAAGAAAGAAAAAATCATAATTCATCTATAAAATTCTTGAAACAAAATGACATGTAATCTTTATAAATGTTATGATAATTAGTTGTTTTTATATTAATATAATCGTTTACCTATTAGAATTCAACACATGGATTGGACTAAGTCCACATAACTTTGCTTGGACCAAGTCCACATTAATTTGCTTGAACCTAGTTTTTGAGGTTGAGTTAAACCCAAACCATGTAAATGGGGACTTAGTCCAATCCATTGGGTGAATTATAATATGTTATCAGAACTGAAATATAATCGTATATCCATATATAATAAATTTGTATCGAAGTTATAGAAGAACTGAAATATTGCATCCTATCAACCTACATTTGTTATTAAATTATGATTACTATGATGTAACAATTCCTTTGAAACAAGAAGAAAGTTCCAATAAGTAAAAATATATTTATGATCCAAGAACGGTTTTTAATTTGTCATTTGATAGGAAATGGTATATTTGAAAACCTAATAAGTATCCATAAAACAATTTAAAATATATGTCTTGTCATCTAGGACTTAGCGGATTTAATGTACAATACTCAACATGCTAATACACTAAAGTTAATTTCTTTTGCCAAATTGCTATGTATTTTAAATTAATATATTAGTTCCAATAAAATTGAGTGAAATAGTTATTAATATTATTATAATATACATAGGAAAGATATATTATCGGTGACTAGTTAATCGCCATCCAAAAAATAAAACTTATCTTTATCCATACCAATACCGTATATTATATTAGTATCAGGAAAATGAAAATGTGTGGGGGTGGAATTACATGTGATGGGATCATTATTAAACTAACGGTGTGAGAATAGCCCACGTCGAAAGCATCAATTAAAACCAGAGCGAGACAATAAGTAGGGCCTATATTTTGCCGGATTAATGGGCCATAACTGAACCCAAAAGTCCAATTCCAAACATATACCCACGTGTGGGTAGCCCCACTATCGACATCACCTCACACGTGTGGTACTCTTCTCTAATTAATGCCCCATTCCTTGTACCTAGGATCCCTACCATGCCGTAGAGGAGTCAGAAGAACTTGAACAAGAATTACTCGGTAAAATATATGGACAATTGGCTTTTAATCTTATCTTATATAAAATATAAATGACAATAATATCTCCCTAATATAATGCTAGCTAGTTGAATCCTACATGCAATGTGATTATTTGTTTATTTTAATGCTAGTGGTTTGTTATGTATCTTTTGTGGAGCTACTTCGTTATATAAATCTTTTTCGGTTTCTAAGGGAAAATCCCATGAATTCAAACCTAATATTCTAATAATAATGCAATTTATTGTTCCACTAAAAATGAATATGTATGTTGTGATGTGCATATATATAGTTACTCTTATGTAAAGTCTATGAACAAATTACATGTACACGTGCACACATAAACAAGCATAATAAAAGTGATACGTACTATAATTTTGTGCAATTTTCATGAAACTCATTGGAAAAGTTTCCATTTCCGAAACTAAGCTGTCAAATAATTGAATTTTGCTGTTTATGGAGGTCCACATTATATTATGGATGAGGACTACTTGGGTCAAATCCCATAGACAAGCCCCAAACGAATTCAAGAACCTCATCTAATCAATTTAATAAGTGGACCCTTTTTTGTCTGTGGTCCTAAAACAATATTTGCGAAGAAGATGATCTGGGTTTAGAACAAAAATGCCAGCAGATAGAGTTTGTTTAAGTGAAGAGAGTACCTAATGGGATGGGACACATCTTATTTTGTCGATTGATCTATGCTACTTGGCTGTAAATACTATTCACACTCTCTCTTGCTTTTCCTTTATTCTTTTTGGCTTGTTTAATTTTCGTATGTTTTAGCCTTTTAGGTAAGCATGGACAAGGATAATTTTCTAGAGAAATTAATCTAAAGTGAGTTCTTAATTAACGTCCAAAAACTCGCATACATATGAAAATTCTTAAAATTCCGAGTGATAATTAAGAAGTTAAAACTTGGAGGATTAAGACTTGATAGACAGTGATACTAAAATAGTGTATTATGTTTCAATACGACACTCTATAATAATCATAATCATGTAGTAAAAAATCTCACTTGAACTCTGATTAAATGTCTTCACCAATAATAATACTGCATTAATAACAATTATTAACTTTGGTGCATGGTTATTCCCACTTAATGAATCAAGAAAAGAAATCGATGAAGCAAAATCAAGAATCTAAAGAAATAAATGAATTTCATTTTATTATTATTATTTTCTAATTCTGGGTATGTAACCATCTAGGTATTGGTTTATAAAGCCAAAATATATACTCGAATACTAGAGCAAGGCTCAACCGATCGAATGGTTATGAAATAAATTATATATACTTCTATATATATATATATATATATATATATATTCATTAGCAAAATATGATGGCCAAAGTTACCATATTTTTGCACAAGCACAAAAAATCAGAATTAAATTTTAGGCATTAGTAGGCAGTATAGACTGTGTCTCGAACACCCACACGCACGGAAATATATAAATTTGGGACTTAAGTACAGTATGACTCTCAGTATGTATATGTTCTCATCTTTTTGAGACAGCTAAAAATTTGATCATGTTTTTTCTGTAAGATGGGGTCTCGATCAATAGTTTTTCTGATAAAAATAAATAAATAGGAATTGTAAGATAAGGATGACATAACTTTATGTATAGTTGTGCCGACAAAATTAGAAATGTTTGTTATGTCACTCATCATCAAATCAAATCAAGTGGCATAGGGCCTGTTTGTTTGGTGCTTGGGAAATTAAGTAGTGAAAGTTTGTAAAATAATCTCGATTTGTGTAATGTTGTTTGTCTGAATTTTGAGAGAGTGGTTTGAGACTTGAAGTATGTGTAGGTTTTTCTTGAAAGAGTTAGGTTATAGGTGTAACATGTGTAAGACTTTATGTCAAATCATGTTTGTTGTGAGATAAATTATGTAAGAGATAGGTTATTTTATGTCAAATCAGAGTAGATTTTGTATAGGTTTTGTTTAGAGATAAGAAAATTGTTGTTTGTTTGCATTTTGAGAGAGTAGTTTGAGAAAATTGAGAGATGAAAAATTTATTTCAAAAAATAAAAAACATGTTTGTTTGGCATTTCCCAAACACGAAAGTTTTTTGAAAAACGCCAAACAAACAGACTCATAACTTTTTTTGTTAAATATTTTTAACATATATATAGAATTATAACTCAAAATATAAGAAAAATTATAAGTTTTGAAAAAAAAAAATGAGCTCCAACATAGCTCTTATATTATATGACCAACAAAAATAATAATATTTTAGTTTCATATTACTTTCACGAATCATTTAATTTAAATTCATAAAACATGATTATTTAATTTAAATTCATATTATTTTCTCGAAATTATGATATTTTAAAAAAGTAAATTTTACTATGATTAAATAAATAAATATATATATATATATATATATATATATATATATATATATATATATATATATATATATATATATATATATATATATATATATATATCTCACTAATATTTATATATAAATTAGATGTTAAAGTGGTGGTGTTGTTTAAAAGTATAATCTTAAAATATAAACTAGCTATTGGAGTGCAAAGTAAAAAGTGGACATGTATAACACTGTTTACTCTTTAAATTTTAAGATAACATGCTAGAATTTAAAAGGACTATTGTCAGTCACTTAGAAAATGTATTCTCTGAAGTTATTTGGACAAATGCAGTGAACTGTAACTAACAAAAAATAAAGTTGAAATTCAAGTCATAAGAGGAATCTTGAATTTAATAAAAGTTATTAGTATATGATCTTAATTCATGTTTTTGATTAAATTAACTTGTAACAGAACAGTACTAGGGAAATTTATTAATCTTTGCGATGAGAAGGGAATACATTTTCCGTTAAGCTAGGAGGGAATAGTAATTGAGTTGTGAATTTTATTAATGGCCACATGCCTTTTCACATGATTAGGAAGCGAGGAGATGCCATTGACATTTGGGGCCAATTTTATTTTGAATAAAATTCGATTCAATAGCCCCATCCATCAACCGACAAGCTCTGAACTCACCTCACATGGCTTGTTCTATCTACGCCTATTAATTATTCAACTTATTATTTTCAATTTAAATTTTAAGTAGTAATTTTCCTTTCTTTTTCCTTGCTCAACTATATTCTTGAGAAATATTAATGTAACATGGGTTAAGATTGTTAGATTTTATGGGTATTAACCCAATTGGATTGAGCCCAATTGGAATTAAGCCCACAAAATGAGAAATGAATGAAGCTTAGAAGAATGAAAAATGCCTTCATCCCACATGGAGGAAAGTAAGAAGTTTTTTGTCATTTATAATGCAAAAAAATGTATAAGGGTAGGGCCCCTTGGGGGTACCAAGTTTTATGAGGGGAGAAGACGTAGATGACAATGGTTTCCCACACGCGCGCGCGCCGCCGCCGCCGACCGACTCGACTCGGTTCGGGTTTGGATTGGGCTTGGGCCTCAACATAACATTATTCTTTTTGGACAAAATTTATTTAATTTTCTAGCCCAAAATTAAAAGCCCAATTTTAAAATCCATACAGGACTAGATCCGCGTACCAGATTGACCCGAACAAAGATCCGCGCGCTTATTTTGAATTGTGGCAACGGTTCGGTTTGAATCGAACCGATTCGCACCCATTCGGACCGAACCATCTCTACTGGTTTAATCCGAATGGTCATGTCCCTCCAAAAACACCCCTTCTGCAGCTATAAATAGGAGGAGAATCTGGCCAATTCTCTCATCCCGTTTTCTAGCAACCTAAAGCAGAATCCTATTCTTTCTTCTATATTCTTCTCTTCTTCTTCTCTTCTCAAGTATCTTATTTGTTAAAGTTCGCTGTGGACTTGTTCTTAGTGCAAAGAAACAAGTATCCGACCGTTGAATCTTGGGAGACCACTGGGACGAACTGTTGCACCTTTGACAGCCCAGAAATATTGTCTTAAGGATATTGCATTTGCAAGCCTCGGTCGATTTTACGGTTCAGAATTATTTCAGTAAGTACGCTGTTATTAAATTCTGATTTTGTTTGTTCTGCGAGAATAAACTATACTAAGGTTTATAATTTGAGTTAATTATAAATAATTATTCTGTTGGAATAATTTACTATAGTTTTATAATATAAAGTATTTCATAATATTTTATAATTCACTATAGTACTTAGAAATATAAAATATTCTATAATATTTTATATACACAGATTGTTTTAAACATTATTTAACAACAAAGATAGATCCTTTTAGAATAATGAGGGAAAGGCCTAGTTTGGATTCATCTTGGCTTGATTTTAGTGTAATATATATTTGCTGAATATTCTTTTTTTCTCGATATTTGTATGAGTATGAAATTTTGAAATTACAAGTTTATGTCATTGATAATGAGGAATGTTTCGATTTGGATACAAGCTCTTGAAATACAAATTTCATATTTTTTGGTTTGGAAAAAGGATTATGAATGACTTATATGTTTAAATCAATTGAAACGAAACTATATAATTTGGCATTGCAAGATAACTAAATCTTAATCCATATTTGGCAAGATTTTTTCTAATATTTCATTCAAAAAACAAGATGACGTAATAATTTTTCTTTTAAACGTGAGGAAAATATAATTTTTTTTCCTCAAAAGACGAGATAATGGCCACATGCAGTGCACATTCCCATTTTCATCCAATCCAATTATTTGAAGGTGGCATGAACATTACAATTAATATTTAAATTATTGTATTAAATGTACATTTTACGAATTCAGTGGTATTCAAAAGTGCAAAATGACGAATAGTATGATACCAATTTGCAATTTTCTCTTAAAATTTTTGACTGGAATAGGAATTCCGATGATCTAACGTCCCTCAACTGGCGACTACAACCAAAAGCCAATCTTAGCCGTCGAATCCAGATGCCACATCACAGCATTCAATTATGGCAGATGCAATTGTCCCACATCTGTTCCCTCCGATCATTTCATTATGCCAAACTTGCTCTTCATTTTCCCAACACCTGTATCTGTCATCATAAAATTCATGTCCCCACATCCCTACCACACTCTCCCACGAAAACGTCTCATCCACGCGCACATGCCAGTGGTCATACGCCAGCGCGTGGGTCCCCCCATCAAATTCATCCACACGACACGAGAAATTCTGCCCTACCCTATAAAACTTAGCTTACATTTCCCACAACTCATTCATCTCAACTGCAACTCAAAACAATTTTCTTCCTATTCAATTCAATCACACTCGACGACGATTCACATAAAAATAAAAAAGAACAGTTGTATTTATAATTTTCTCAAGAAATGGAAGCAGTATATGAGAATGGTTTAAATCTGAAAGCAACTGAACTGAGATTGGGTTTGCCAGGAACAGATAATGAATCTGAACCACAAACATCTTCACCATGTGTCAAGAATAATAACAAGAGATCTTTATCAGAAATGGATACTGAAAAACAAGAATCTGTTGCCCCACCCCCAAAGTAAGTTCAAATCAAGATATATATAACCCTAAGAAGTTTTTTTTTTTCTTTTTAGTAATTGGTTTGTGGTATAGAAATATGGAAAGGGTAGTTTTCTGATCATGTGAATTTGTGTATATAATTTCAGGACACAAGTTGTTGGCTGGCCTCCAGTTCGATCTTACCGGAAAAATGTCCTGCAGCAGCAGAACAACCCGGAATCCGATGGATCTGGGATTTTTGTGAAAGTGAGCATGGATGGAGCTCCATATTTGAGAAAGATAGATCTGAAATTCTATAACAACTACTTTGATTTGCTCAAGGCTTTAGAGAACATGTTCAAATGCAACATAGGGGTGTATTCTGAGAGGGAGGGCTACAACGGATCCGAGTTCGTACCGACTTATGAAGATAAAGATGGAGATTGGATGTTAGTTGGAGATGTTCCATGGGATATGTTTACTACTTCTTGCAAAAGGTTGAGGATCATGAAAGGGTCTGAAGCTAAAGGCTTGGGATGCTGCAACCTATAGATACACATACATACAAGTTTCAGTTAGAAAAAATTCACACACATATATATAGTAGAGATCTGAAGCTTGAAGAGGCATGAAAATTCAAGGGGAGTTTTTGGACCTCTAGGATTTTAGACTTGTGGCAGCCCTGCAACAGAGACTGCTTAGAGACAGAAGGGTTCTACATTTTATGTACAAAATGATACAGATATTGATGTATTTTTTCAGTTCTTTTCATGTTTTCAAAATTTCCCATATCTTTTGGAGAATTTGTAATTTATTTACAGGACACACATAGTGTAATACTATACAATACATAATGAAAGTTAAAACTCATTTATTTAATTTGGAAAAGGCTGAAACTGAAATTTTAAGAATTATTGTTTGTTTTTCTTCTATAATTAGATGAACCGTCTACTAGGGAAAATTCAGTTTTTAGAACTCAGGCCAATTCACAGATTACTATAATATCAACAGAATAAATAATCAACCATGAATAATTCAACTTTTGCAGAGTATCAACAATTAAACAATTTCTGGGGCATCCAATAGTTATATGAATTATGGCTGTCACCCTATCACAAGACCAAATATTAAATTATGAAGTATCATTAATCAGATATATTCATTAATCTTTCATTTTTGCAGTTATATTTCAAATTGATTATGAATAATCTTGATAACATCTACACCACCATCATAATTCATAATTAATAAGTAGTAATACAAGAAAAGTTGTATATTGTGCTTTCATATAATTGTACAAACATCAATATGGGTAATACTACGGGAAGTTCAAAGGTGCGAAAAACGGTTAGAACTATACTAAAAAAAAAGTTGACTTTGAGATCACATGTGATTCAATCGGTGCGCTGAGATGCATCTAAACACCTAATACCCAAGATTATCCGCAGACATAAAACTTACATGTGAAGAATTTTGCTCATGATATGATTCCATCTTTGCATCGAGTATGGTAAGTTGTGATTTCACCCATGGCGGATTATACCTGCCTTCTACCCACAATGCTTCACCGGTATCTTTGTGCTTAAAGTCCGGATAATTTGGGCTCCTCTATATCGAGAGAAGGATTCAGAAGATAAGATGAAATTAAATTCGAGATACAAATTGATACTACGTCTAAATGTACTAGCTCTTTAGTGGTATTTGAAAAGGATGTGATACTTCAAAAAAGAAAGAAAATGATGTGTAAATAAAGTACCTTGTTCCTCCTATTATCCCACCATTCTGTTGGATTGACAAAGAAAGCTTGCCAGAGTTCTTCTGTGGAACCAGTAGATTTTGCAGCATAATTATTTTGCTTTTTACCTGCAAATCAATCAAATGAAAATCAAACTTCAAGATGAAACACACGTTTATACAAGAAATTTATATGCCACAAAAAGGGTCTAAAGTAAGAGAAAATTTACTTGGTGTCGTGGAATTAGAGTCCCCGTTGTACAAAGGAACAGATGAGAGGCCCTTTTCGATGAAATTTAGTTGCTGCACAACAACCTGTAAAATATAAAAGTATTTAAACTTAGTGTCACACAACACTTAAAATCCAGTAATAAACTAATAATAGATATGAGAAACAGAGCAGGAACCTTGTAGTAGGTTTGCTGCTTCCCGTCATCACTTTCAACAGTATCTGAGACTAGGCGACCAGACACGTAAATTTGGTGACCTTTTTCCACATGCTCAGATGCAACATGAGCCAATTCATCCCAGAAAGTCAAATTAACCCTGAAAAATATCAATAAATTACATGGTTTACAACTTCAACAAAGTGGTCTTCTGCTGAATAATGTTAAACATTAAAAGAACATAAAACAAAATCAAGTCACACATCAACTTAGAGACCAGTTTTGCATTTGCCTTCAAACAGAGAGTAATTTCCTATTTAAGATTCGATTATCCAAGCAAACTTCGAAACTAAAAGCTAAAAACACCCAATGAAAAAGAAAAAAAAGTTAAAGAAACTTTGATATTGGCTGCACTTCCTATTTTTTCAGCACAGCTCTTCCAAAGATCATCATTCTATGCAGGGATGGAAAGATCAACAACAACCGCACGAGTAATTTTTCCAAATATTGTCATATTGAATAACTAAGGGGCCTAGTATTACCAATGGGTGATTGGTCTAATGGATGGGACTAGCTCCCACGATGTGGGGAGCCCAGGTTCGAATCCCCGCTAGAAGAGGTTCCCATATAAGATGCTTGATGCGCCTTTAAAGGGATTAAGTCAGGTCTAGGACCTGAATACCATTGGGAAACCAAAAAAAAAAAAACCCGATTTGGCGAATAAATAAAGGTATATAACCTCTCATCCACCTGATATTAACAAATAAAGGTCTCTTTAAATAGGAATCCAAACCTCCATGTATTTAGATGAATCTAGACCTAAATTAATACTGGGAGAACTCTTGTCCCTTATTGGCAAAGTGGTCCATGTGACAGCCATGTAATTGTAGGTTACATAACAAGTGGATAATTAATTGAGAACTAGCTTTGGCAGTGGAAAGCCAAATAGGAAAACCTCTTCGAACACTTTTGCCTCATGTAGTTTACGACTCCGCCAATACTACCTACATTTGCCCCCTCTTCTAGATATACCATATAAATGCCCAAAAAAATCTTTCTGCACTAAATTTGAAACAAACCATTAACAGAATTTCCACCTCTGTTTTATATATACAAATATGTATACTCCCCCCCCAACCCATTATTGCACTTTAACTGAAACACAAGATTATGCACATGCTCCACTAAATTTTGGATTTCAAATGAGAAAATTCAGACATCTTGGATCGAATATAAAAGACAAGTTTCATGTAAACTAGTCGAGTCTCTACAAATAAAATTAAGGGAAGACTTTAAATTGTGATTATCTTTTTAATTTCATTTCCTATTAAGTTCAACCTACATTTCTTAAAATTTCATTGACGTCTTTGATACACAGAACAACTTCAAATGATAGAGAAAAACAAACAATTAATACCAAACCAAAAAAAGAAAGAACAAAGAATACTTACCAAGTTGTATCTGTTTGAGATTTCTTCACGGCAAGTCGGGACCAAGCAAGAACCTTCCCCGAAGGAAGGTGTTTAATTTGAACGGGAGCCCCAACTACGCCAATCAGCTGCACCGAGTTACAAAGCTCCTTCTTCCACTGAATCTCCGCCGGCCTAGGGTACTGTGGAGCCGCCGCCGCCGCCGTAGCATACCGTTCGTATTCGTAAAACCCGTTGTTATTGCTCGAATTCGTGGAGCTGGAATTGAAATCGGAGGAGCATTTTATGCGGGGAGTTGAACATAATCGTTTAAGTGATTTATTAGGGTTGAGGGAAAGAAAAGGGAAAGGGGATATTGGGCGAGGGTTTTGGTGGAGGATAAGGGTGTTGGTCAGTGCTATTGCTAGTTCCAACGCCATCGGCAGTGTGAATTTTGTCTCGTTATTTGGTTGCTCTATAGGTTCGGTTCGGTTCTGTTCTGTTCTGTTCTGTTCTGGGTTTTTTAAAAGAGAAATTCGTTGGAGAAAGTGAGGAGGAGATGTAAATAATCCCGCTATAGACGAAATACTCCATATGATTTACTTTAGAGCCAGTTTATTTGGTGTTTGGGATAGTAGTGGAGGTTTGTGAAATAATTTTGATTTGCGTAATGTTGTTTGTTTGAGTTTTGAGAGAGTGGTTTGAGAAATAAAGTGAGTATAGACTTTTTTGGAAGAGTTGGGTTGTAGGTGTAAGACTCTATGTCAAATCATGTTTATTGTGAGATAAATTGTGTAATGTTACTTTATGTCAAATCATAATAGAGTGTATATAGGTTTTGTTTAGAGATAAGAAAATTGTTGTTTGTCTGGGTTTTGAGAGAGTAGATTGAGAAAATTGAGAGATGAAAAATTTATTTCAGAAAATAGAAAACATGTTTGTTTGGCATTTCCCAAATACGAATTTTTTTTGAAAAATGCCAAACAAACATGCCCTTAGATTTTTACTCTTAATAAATCATCAAATTGTACGGAAATAATTCTATTTAAAGTCTTCAAATGTTTTTAGCATAATTATTTTATCTTCAGTTTGATAAATACTTCATCCATCGCATTATTTTTACTCCATTAGCTATAATATTAGGTCAAAGTTTTCAATTTTTTAATTGATTTATCATGTTAAATTAAAAAATTTTAAATAATAATATATATAATGTCATATGATATTATCAACTTATTAGTGAAATATATTAATTAAATAATCGTGTACTCCCTCCTCCCATTTATTTTGTTCTATTTGCTATAGTACCTTGTCAGACTTTTCAATATTTTTAGTGACTTGTCATATGAAATTATTCATATTTGTGGTGTATTAAAAATTTTAGATAATATATATGGTGTTATATGATATAGTCAACTTATTAGTAAAATATATTAATTAAATTAGTTATATAATTTTTATAAATTTAGTCAAGTTGACCGTACCAAGGGAGCAAAATAAATGGGACGAAGGGAATAAATTTAATTAAGTTAACTAGTCAACTGTACCAAAGGATAAAAAAAAATGGGACGTAGAAAATATTAGTTAATATCATTCAAAATCTCATTTTTCTAACATATTTTTGTTGAAAAATAAATAATTTCTTATATATTAATACATATATCAGTATTTTCTATGGTATTATGTTAAATCATTTAAAACAAATAAAGAAATGTGTTAATAATTGAATTTTTTTATATTGAATTGAAATTCACTGATTATGGAAAACTTGACCTCATTTTTTTTTTTAAAGTAATAATATTCATTCATGAGTCAATTCAGCGTTTACAATATCATGAATAAAAGCAGGAAGAACAGTCAAAGAATACATTTCTATGGTAGATAATTTAGCTACTTCAAAATGAGACGTTAACAAGCTTGTTTCAGGGAAAATTTATTTTGTGACTTTTGAAATTTTGAGATCCACTGGACAGACCAAATCAAATCAAGATCCGACGAAACGAAAATTTAGATGCGAGCAAAATTTACGTCCGACTCGAATCCGATTCTACATACAACAAAGCCTCCAAATAAAAAGAGCTGAATAAGGCTTTGAAAGCCACCATAATATTTACAGAATTTTTGGGGTTTTTTTGCACTTTGCGCTCTCGAAACTTAGATTTAGCACTTTGCACCCTTAAAATATGAAAAATACAGCACTTTGCATCTTCTTGTATTTTCAGGCAAAAGCTCAAGGACAAAATAGGTAATTCAATTATAAATATTTGGCATTTGGCAGCCCTGAAACTTGAAAAATTAGCACTTTGCACCCCCAAAATTAAATTAGCACTTATCACACTCGAATTAAAAACAAATCAGGAACTTACACCCCAAAACACATAATTAACACTTAACACCCTCCAATTTAAAAACTCAAACCCCTTATTTTTTTCGGCAAAGTTGACAATCGGGGTGAAAAAATTCTAAGGCAAAATAGGTAAATTTTCGATCCGATTGAACAACCTACATTTATATACATATATACAAATTAAATACCATGAATTTGGATTGAATACATAATATAACAAATTAATAAGCCATAAATTGTAGCTTTTACAAATTAAACGTGCTATGCACAATAATTGAATGAGTAAAAATTGGTAAGTTCAACTTTGTCGGAGAAAATTAGGGGTTTGAGTTTTTTTTTAATTTGAGGGTGTTAAGTTTTAATTTTGTGTTTCGGGGTGTAAAGTGTCCATTTATTGTGTTTTGGGGGTGCAAAGTGCCAAAGATTATAATTGAATTATCTATTTTGTCCTTGAGTTTTTGCTTAAAAATAAAAGAGGGTGCAAAGTGCTGTATTTTTCATATTTTAAGGGTGCAAAGTGCCTATTTTCCAAATTTCGGGGGTGCAAAGTGGAAAAAAACTGAACTTTTGAACAAGTTTCAGTGGGCTAGGAGAACTAGAAGCCCATAAGAAAGTGGGCCGGGCTCAAACTGTTGTCTTGTGTTTAACACGGGTCCATTAACGAAGCAGGTGTGGGCGTGTGGCGTAATACACACCGCGTTTATGTTAGAGAACTTTAACTGAGACCTCGATTTCTAATTTTCGATCTATCTAACCCCCAAAATCCTCCATTGCTGATAGAGCTCAGAAATTGTTAAAAGTGAACGGAAAATGCTGGGCCGTCTCGCCGCTCAACGCCTTCTTGAGATCCGTCAAGCCTTCCGTCAACTTCCTCAGGTCAATCTCTTATTTTCTCTCTCTGCTTTTTCTTGTATTTGTCGCACCAGCCTTTTTTTTTTTTTTTTTTTCAATTTTTGTTTTGATATCTAATAGTGTTTACTTTCAGGCGTCGCGATCGTTCTCGACTGCACTGAACTACGTAAGTTGAACACAATATATATTTATCTATTTTCTCTCTAAATAAGTTTCAACGGATATTGTGATAGTTTTTTTTGAGTTTTTGAAATGCAGCATATTGATGGTCCGGATAATAGTCCTGACCTTCCATGGGAATTCACTGAAGCTAATAAAGAAAAGGTTAGTGAAAATCATCGTTTAGTTTAGTCCGTCCTTTATTCAGTAAAATAATCCTTAGACAAATATACGATGATTGCCCTATGTGACTTCTAAGCTGTATTGACCTTGAAAATATTTTAATTTGTTACATAAAAATCGTGGAAAAGTTGGCATTTGAAGCGTGTCTGAGCGAATGTTTTCTGGTTTCAAATTTTCTATTTACTTTGAAGAAATAAGCGTGAATGCTTTTGGTTTCAATTTTTTACTCAGTAAGGAAACTAGCCTAAATTTTGGTTTCGTGTTATCCGAAACTATGGTGATCTCCATTTCCACTATTTCTGTTGCAGATGAATGATCTACATTTTCTCCCCTTTGGTAGTTAGAAGTAGATTAACTATGATTGATGGAGTTGATGACCTTGTTCTTTATTATATTAATCTTGCAAATCAAACTCCTGCATGAAAGTGGTTATGAGAATATACATGTGTTAGTATTGAAACTATTGATAAATTCAATTTATCTGTTTTGCATCGACTTCCAAGGTGTTGCAGTCTTACTCCCTAAGCCTTTACCTGTGAGTAAGGGAGATCAATATTTGTTGATCATTGATTCATATATCTACAATCTTGTTAGCATACTACTAATGCAATGAAAATAAATCTTTGTTCTTGATGTCTAGAGATCCCAATTTCAGAAAGTTTAATATGTGGGATTTTATCTGCTAGTAAAGAGAGTAATATACTTCTGTTGTGCCTGGATTTTCGGTGCCCAAACGCAACCACGAAATGACACCGACAATGTCTCCTTGCTACTGTAAATTTTTTTTTTTTTTTTCTGTCTGAATTGATTATATTATGTAAACAGGAGAGGTAAGAAATTAAGATATCTATTATTTCATATAATATTTTTGTGTTCTGAAAAGTTGAACACTTGTTAAATCTTTTGGATTTGTGAATAATTATGATTAAGGACAATTCATTTTCCACAGGCAAAGGAGATAATTTCTCACTACCCTTCCAACTATAAGCAATCTGCAGTCATTCCTCTGCTGGATCTTGCTCAACAGCAAAATGGAGGTTGGCTCCCAGTTTCAGCCATGAATCACGTATGTTGTAGTTATCTAAAGCCTAGCGTTGCCTATCTGATTCAGCTAGTATTCATAGGGATTATTCGTGTGAAAACTTGAATAAGGTTAATGCATTGGTTAGTATTTATCTAGAATTTGGTTCATATGTAATTTGTGTCAATTAACAGGACCACGCAATTCGCATTAGTCATAAACAAGACATTTGTTTAGTTCTTTTCTCTGTACTGACCTTGAGAATGAAGGCTTTAAATGATTAGCACTTAGCTCACGGGTTCTCTAACTTCAGCATACTTTCTAAAGAAACGCATATATTCCACAAAAAGAATTCCTTATACTAGATTGTGAAAAATTCATGCAGAAAGGTAAAGTTTGAGAAAAAGAAAATTCATCTAGTTTTGTGAAAGCATAGATAACAGATAATCCTCAAAGATAATAACAACTTCTTTCCCAATACAACTTGGGCACTATGGGCATAGTTGCATAGAAATAAACAATAGTACCAATAATATCATTAGTTTGACATTTTGCTTTGTCGTGACTGTAGCCTTTAGTTTGATTTCTTTTGGGTGCCTTGCCTGCACTTGCAAAGTACTTTTTTAACAAACAAAACTCACAAAAGATTATGTTCTCTTTTATCCGTTCCTAGAAGTTGGACCTTTCTTTTAGTGAGTTTTGCTGCAGTTTTAATAAAGTTAAATAATATACACATTTTTCCTCTCCAGCCTGTGAAGGAAGATAATTTTGTTTGTTACCTCAACATCTATCCATATTCTAGAAGTAGCATTCGTAGAGTTAAATCATATACTCCTTTTTTCCTTACAAACCTGACAGCATGTGTTTATTTGATATGTGCTTTGCAGCTCATATATTGATTATCTCTTTGTTAGTCATGGTTGACCTGGCCTTGATCTGTCATTTTAAAGTCCTTTTGTTCAGTAAAAATACACCCTTCCAAAAAAGTTGAGCTGCTAAACTAGTTTTTCCCTTGCAATGGCTGCACCTTGGACTCTTTAATACTGTACCTGTTAGATATGTCTTTGAAAAGCTATCAACATGATCCTGTCTGATAACTGCCATGTCTTAGAAAAGTGTGTATACTTGATCTGCTGTAGGACAGCCTGGTGGACACTGTTTTAGGTTGCGAAAGCACCCGTGAACTAATATTTAGAAAAACAAGGTTGTTTTGTGGTAATTGCATGTAGGTTTGGATGGGCTTTACTATCAGTCCCCCCTAAAAGCCACCTCTATTACAATGAAAATATAGCATAGGTATTAATAGAACTTGACTATTTCTTGCTTGGACAAGAATGTAACTTCCATCTATGTTACCACTAATTTATGAGTTCCAAATCTTACCCTTGTTTGACTAAGGACTCCAACTAGATTTCACATTACAAGCACCATCCTAATAAAAGACTCGTAATAAACATTCACTGCAGAACTGAAATTTACTGGTCCAAAGGATCTTTTGAGCTCAAAAAAATTGATTAATCTCTCTGTGAGTTTACTTTTTCTTGAGCATTTTGATGCTTCTGTACACTTTTGTGATGCCTGATAAATATAATGTTAAAGTATTCAATGGTTTATTTAAGGTATAAGCTCTTTTTTTTATGATTAAAGGTTGCTAAGGTTATTGAAGTTGCTCCAATTCGTGTATATGAGGTTGCAACTTTCTATTCTATGTTCAACAGAACAAAGGTAAGTTATTGTGCTCTAAATCTATTATGCATGTAAGATGTGCCTTTCATTTTGTGCGAATTTTACCTCATTGGATAAATTACTTTCTTGGAAATTTAAGGTTGGTAAATACCACCTTTTGGTATGTGGCACAACACCTTGCATGATACGTGGTTCTAGAGAAATTGAGGACGCATTACTAAAACACCTAGGAGTGAAGCGCAATGGTAAACTCCTATATTACATATTTGACATATCTAGTTCTAAGTTTTATTTGGAACCATTTTATGGTTGCGGAAACTAGAATCCTATTAAAGCCTGTTCTCTAATTTATATCTGGAATCATTTTCTTGCATTTTGCAGAAGTTACTAAAGATGGCCTGTTTTCTGTTGGGGAAATGGAGTGTATGGTAAGTTACTCTGACGGGATTAATAATCCTTCTGAAAATCTTCTTATCTTGTTCTTTACCCATCTCCTCATTGACTTTCTAGTAGACAGTATTGAATTTCATTTGGCTTGGGATCTATTTTGTTCCCAAGAGACAGATTTTGGATTTATATAACAGTTAAAGATTAATAATCACTCTCTAATTATACATATAATAGTAAAACTATTTTGTCTTTGTGGGCACTGGGCCTAGACTGCCCCTAATTTTCCTACACTATGATTTTGAATGGAAAACTAAACTCATCAGAACAAAAGTCCGGTGGAGCCCGTGTGAGAAATTTGTATAGGTCGACAATCTTTGTTCTATACCATATATTTTAGTAGTTTCTGTATTGTCTCTTAGTCTCTTACATGAACATATTGGGGATGCAATAATGCATACCGCTATATCCCAGTTGTCGACTGCGATATGAATTTCACCTCGTAAGCATCTTTATCTTTCATACACCATTTACATCTAAGTACCTGAAATGCCAGTTTCTAGAAGAACACTTAACACAATGCTATTGGTGTTTATTCAGTTATATATGATGTGAAGTATTGTTTGTTCTCATAGGGATCTTGTGTGAATGCTCCAATGATTACAGTTGCTGACTACTCCAATGGATCTGAAGGATATACCTACGATTATTATGTGAGTAATTGTTATCTATTCCATGTTATTATTACGTAAGTTTTCACCTAAGCTTATTATTAATAATTCATAAATTATGTCGTATTCTTTTGCTTGTTCCAGGAAGATCTTACTCCAAAACGAGTTGTTGAGATTGTTGAGGCTTTCCGAAGAGGGGAGAAACCACCCGTAAGTCATCTGTGTCAGCCATTGAAAGGTTGTTATTCGAGTTTTTTGCTATTTTTATTGACATTATCTTTGTTTTTAGCGTGGCACACAAAATTCACAGCGTATAAATTCCGGACCTGAAGGTGGGAACACTTCATTGTTAGGCGAGCCTAAGCCTCCTCCATGCCGGGATCTTGATGCCTGCTGAACAAATTAATTTTTATCTGTCTTTGTTTCTAATAATGATGAAAAATATTGAAAGCTGAGAACATTTGTAGGTCGCAAGCTTTCGATTACCTGACTTGGTGTCAAATGTTAATGTTTTTATTGGCTTATCTTGCCATTGATGATAAGGGTGCAATTTTGAGCTTTTGTTTATTTTTGCACCAGAAGCATTTTTGTTAACTTCAACCTCATTTGTATCCGCAAATTCTTGGGATTAAATTACCCAACTTGTGTGTCAATTTCAGTTTTTATTTCCAATTGACAGGTTGTAGGCAGTAGAAAAATTCTATTCTGGACTCGACCCGATCAAATATAATCATTAGGTAATCAGAAAATGTGCTTAGATTGATCATTATTTTTCATTGGTTGTTCTTTGGAATATTACTTGATAATAAAGCTAAGAATAGGTATTTTTAAAAAGTAATCGGGTGAAGATTACTAGCTAATGAAGAAAGGACCACTCTATAATTCATTCAACTATTTCAAATTTTCTCCTTTATAACTAAAATTGCCCTGCCATTTGTGTTGGAAGATCTAAGTGGTGGTTGATGGAAGTTAAAATATTTATTGCAAATAATCTAGATCAATTACATAATTCTATATGCATTAATCATGTGATTGAACAAAATTGGCCATATCGAATTTAGTTAGGATATATTCAAATGATCACGAAATTTCACTACTTATTTGGAAGATTTGGATAGTTTCCCATCGCCCAACTCGGATGATACCATACCTCCATCACCCAAGAATGAAGGGGATGACCTCATAGTTCTTGGTTGGTAAGTGAAGATACGTTAAGAAAACATTGTTGTTGCCTATCAGTCTCTCTCAAAACAATAATAGACAAAACACAATAATGAAACAAAAGAACAAAGAAAGAAGTCAGATTGCTTTTAGAAACCAACCCACTAAGATATCATTGATTTCTTTTAGACTAAACATCCAAACTTTTCAATTCAAAATAACCATTATCTAATGTCTAACTATCCATTTCCACTTGCACTAAGAACAACATTAAAATTACAATATGTACGCATTCATTCATTGAAGGGCCCCAAAATCCACTACCAAAAGTGCTTCCATCACTCACCACCAGTTCATATGTCCCACCATTGATAGAAAAAAGTGCAGCATATCAAGAGAAGTTTGACATTACCTTCTTTACTTGGATTCTAGCAAGGACATGAGATGTACGTTTCCATTTTAATAAGGTGGACGAGAAAAAAAAAAAAAAAAAAAGTGAAACGTTGGCGTATGACTTGGATTCAACTAAAGAGGTAGTTTGGTTTGGATTGGATGGGACATAAGGGTGTTTTGTGTCATTCTGAAGGCATTATGAAGGGGGGTTAGGTTCAGGTTTCACGAATGTGGTGCTGTCTGGAGGTTGTGTGTGGTAGATGACTGAGGCAAGGGATACCGGCATAATGCATAGTGCCTTGGATTGAAGAAATTGCATTGCAGACCCAACATTTTCTTCCATAAGCTTAGCGACTTGTCGTTCTGTGCCATCGTTTGACCACTTCTCCCAAGCTGGCTGGGCTATTCCACCATCACCACTTCCTTCTTCCTTCAAAAGCATATATGGCGTAAAGATGTAATAGATATTGAGAGAATAGTCATGGAAAAAGGGGTAAATTGCATTGACCTTCCCTAGCCTTTGTATTTTTACTTAGGCTAGGGGAGGTGATTGCAGATAGTTTATAATTAGGTCAATGCAATTCACCCCATGGAAAAAGTTTTAACTTTATTTATTACCTCTACGGATGATATTGGGATGTCTGTCACAAGTGGTGCCACTGCACCAGCTCCTCCTATTCGACTCATGCTCAACACCTAGAAGATTGATGGTTTAAATAAGTAGAAAGGTGTCAATATTAGGTTATGCAAAAAACTGTAGAGCAGACTTAAATACAATTCATTATGCAAAAGGAAGCCAGCCAGCATCAAAAGGATTTTCTGATAAATATATTAGTATGCAAGGAACGACAATATCAAATATTTTACAACCCCTTTCTCTTATTAAAGGGCAGCATCTTTCCATGATAATTGTTATCATCATGATAGCCCACAGTGACCATACCAGAATTAAAAACTGTAACATCAACACATTTAAAAAAAAAGTACTTGTTTAATTATAACGGTCAATCAACTGCTAAATAATTTCCGTTATCATTAAACATGAGGTTTGAGGATAGTGATTAAGGGTGAACCTGACAACTGAAGGAAATCTGAAAATATGTTCTTCAGACAAAGCCCTGCCGTTTTAAGTATTTAAGAAAATTTTAAAGCTTTTTCGCGAGCTCAGATTTGACCACAGAATATACTATAAAACAAGAAAACTGGGTGGTTGCTAGACAACCTATATATTTGAACGCTACTAATCAAAATAGGGAGTATACCGAAAATGACTTATATGGCGTACCTTCACCTGGAGTCTCAAGAACTTCACATAATCCACAATTTCATCAAGCATAGCAGCTCTATCCGTCTGCATAAAGACAAAGTCAATTCCCTACTCAATGCTACAGAATGGTAGTTTGAAGATAATCATCAAACTTAAGAGATCACAAACTCGAAAGGAGAGAACCGATCCTAATTTTTTTTACGGCTGTTGACTAATAGTGTTAAAATGCTAGAAAAAAGAGATAAAAGCTGACCTTGTTGACACTGGGAACTAACTCTTGCAATGCTCTGATTCTTTCAGCTATTCTTTCTCGGCGCAACTGTAATAAAGGAAGAAAAGTACTAAGTAATGCTTTAATTCCATACGAAGTTGCAGTAAAGCAAAGAAAGAAATTACTAATCATTTAGCATAAAGTGGAGGAACTTCATTAGTTCTCAATATGTATAATTAATAAGTCTCTCTCCTCATGTCTCTTATCCCTAGAAAGCTTTAGAACACTGGTAATCCTTCCAACATTTCAGTTCCTTTATAAGCATATCCAGTTATGAATTATAATGTTCCTTAACAGCATATGCTTTGTGGTTACTAATTGCTAAATTACACAACCCAACTTGCAATAAAGCATAACATCTATCAGAGGAAATTAATTATTTGATCAATTTTATGGGAAACAATTGTGCATACCCTCTCAGCTATGCTATGTGGATCCGTTGCTTGGCCTCGTCTAGCCCGTACCCTTGGGCGAATTGCAGGTGGGTGTGGCACTGCAGGAATTGTGTTCGTCATTGGTTGCCCATGAAAACCCTGAAATTTTTTGTTTTTAATGGAAAAATAAAAAATAAAAATTATATAAAGTCACTTTCCGCACATCCAAATGAGAAAAAAATTATAAAACGATAACATCAAAATTCCTTCCCACATTTTGAATATCAGTCATGGATTAGCCAGCATCTCCATTATCATAAAAGACAAAAATTACACTCTCAATCAAATCGACTGTGAAATACTTCCAAGATAATATCATAACAATTCCGAAATAAATAATTACCGGTTTGAGAGACGAGGAAGCGCGGGAATCAACGACGTCGTCACGATAGAACCTCTTCCCACTCCCCGAGGCATCATTAAACCCTAACCCCTTCCCTTGTTCTAAGCTCAACCCCAACGGAAATCCTCCACCTCCATATCCGCCGCCAACTCCGAGCCCCATTCCCATGCCGCCTACATGAGCCGAACCTAGCTGCAACATCATCGCAGCTTCGTTTCCTGCTAAATTAGGTTCGGCTCCGGCACCGTAGCCAGGAAACCCTAAGATTTGCTCGAGGAAATCGTCGGAGGGGGTTTCGCCTGGATTGTTCGCCATGGATAATTAGTTGTGTGAGTTTTTATGAACTAGGAATACGTACGCAATTGCATTCACCGTTAAGGATTCCCGAGTGCTTTTGGAGACTGTCGAAGTATTTACGAGTGTGTATAAGTATATTTATATATACAGAAATAGAGAGAGAGAGAGAAGTGAAGGGTTGAGGTTCGCAGTTTTGCTTTTCTACTGAATACTGAGAAGGAACAAGAAAGACAGAAGAAAAAGTGAGAGCGCAAAAGCGGGTGCCTCTTTTTTCTCCCAAAAAATGGTTCCTGTTTGAAAATTGGTGCGGTCTTTTCTCCATTTTACTTTCTTGCCCTTCTCTATCACAGGAGGAACTTATAAATCGGTCAAAATTAGAGAATAATAACACAAGGATAACTTCAAAAGAAATAAATATTTCAAAAATAAAATAAAAATGGGGAGTGTTATATCTACATATAATGAGAGGGGACTATATATATTTTTCATTTTATGGGGAAGAAAATAAATTAACAATGCGTACAAATAAAACTATTTAAAAATTTATTAGTTTAAACGCACAAGTTAATCTCACAATTATTTTTTGATGAAGTTAATCTCATAATATTTAAAATTAGCAGCTTATTAATGGTGAGAAAGATATTTGAGAAAGTTACCAAATCAAACAAAAAAATTCTAAACAGCCTTAGAACTTCATTTACTTTTTATCAAAAAAAATTGCTTAGGTTTGCAACACCAATAGTTCAATCATTTATAAAATTAAATTTAATGTATTGGTACAGAGTCCTACCAGAAATGCGCGTATTTTTCAGTACCACTAGTCTAAGTGATTTGTGGTTATTTACTTATTAAACTTTCATTATGCAATGAATCGATGTTTTAAGTTCACCGTTCTTAAATTTCATCGAACAAAATTATTGGGCATGTTTGTTTGATATTTGAGAAAGTAATTTGGGAGAGTAATGAATATTTGTGAAATAATTTCGATTTACGTAATGCTGATTATTTGGTGTTTGGAAAAGTAGTTTGGGAGAATAGTGGATGTTTGTGAAATAATCTCGATTTGCGTAATGTTGTTTGTTTGAATTTTGAGAGAGTAGTTTGAAAAATAAAGTAGATGTAAATTCTTTTTGAAAGAGTTATATTGTAAGTGTAAAATGCATAAAACTTTATGTCAAATCATGTTTGTTGTGAAATAAATTATGTAAGAGATAAGTTACTTTATGTCAAATCAAAGTAGAATTTGTATAAATTTTGTTTAGAGTTAAAAAAATTTATTTTTTGTTTGAATTTTGAGAGAATAGATTAAAATAATTGAAAGATGAAAAATTTATTTCAGAAAATAAAAAATATGTTTGTTTGGCATTTCCCAAACACGAAAAATAAAACGCCAATTTTATGTTGTCAATTTTAAAATAACAACTTGTAATTATATGAATAAAGAATTGACGGCAATTCCTTATTTGCAAGACAAAAACGATCAAAAACTATTTGGTAGTCTTGTCCTACTCAACGAGCTATTTTCTATCACAACGAATTTTTGGGACTTGGTCATACTTCACGTCACACCTGATATTATTCGAAAACTATTTTTTCAAGCATGAAAAATGGAAGTGTCATGGAAAAAATTGCCAATTAAAGACTAATAATTGGACAAATATCGTTTTCAATTTTTGCAAGAGTCAAACTAGTGGACCATTATAAAGTCAAAATGAAGTGCAGGCATCATAATTACAAGGTGAAAAATTTCAAAATCATCAAACAGTCCAAGACTAGATTGACTTAGGTTCAAAGTAGGTCATAATTCAATTCCGATTTTTCATATCTTCAAAAATAATTCTGGTATTGAATTGATGTGAACGCAAATGAATTATTCATAGGAAAGAAATTGCAATAATGGAATACATCATCCATACATCATAAAATGAAATGCACGCATCAATAAAAAAATGTTGTACATAGGTCAAAATGTGAGCCAAATTTTGAGACAAGTCTGCAAGGTCTAAAAATGATAGGACTTCGACCATATTAAATGTATTTTATTAATTTGACCATATGAAGACAGGTCAAATTCTCATTACTGTTTGATGCGGAAAACCACAGACACACACATTTTCCTTCGTTTTTCCTCGCTAAAAATTCAAGAACCTAACATAATCTAAATAACTGAAAGAGAAATACAATTACCAAATAATATTAAGAAGCTTATGTTATATTCATCATCATAAAGTAATATGCAAAGATCATCAAAAGAGTGAGGCAAATCCAAAAGAAGAGGAATGCAATTCCATCGAGAATCAGAATAGACAAATTTAATATCATAGATTCTAAGAGTAAAATATCACATGTTAATGGAATAATTTATGGAGAAAGGTAACATGCATCACAGTTTTGGCATATGAAAGGAATGCCCCTTAATACACTGATGTGATAAAAACATACAACTTTATGCACTTACGATATAAAAACCATAAAACTTTATGCAATTGTACCAAATAAATATAGCCGCCAAACAAAGGATATGAAATCCGTCTACAGATTCACATCTAAGCCTATTCGAAGCCAGATCATTAGATAATTAATAAATTATGCAACATAAGATAAATGAATATGTTCATTTCCTGATTTTTTTTTTTTTTTTTTTAAATTATAATCTGTATCTACATATCCTGGTTAACTCTTGAGCTATCTAAGCAAATATGTCAAAAGATTGATGACTACCGATTCTCTCTTTTTCCATGGTAGAAGTCTATCAATACTAAAATAAAGGTAGCATGTAACAAGATTGAAGCCCATTTAATAATAGTTGATATACAAAACATTGGCTAACAGAGATATACAAAACATTGGCTAACAGAAGTAAGTTAAATATTTCTTTCAACGTCTGAGATAGAAAAAAAAAAGGCTGACCATAAATCTTAAGACGATCAAACACAACATGGAACAGGAACTCATACCTATTCATTCATTTTTCTTTTGATTTTGGGCCTGAGGCTGAGAGAGAAATTCCTTTGCATTGTGTGCCACATCTGCCTCAATTACTGCCTCCAGCAATATGTCAGAACCCCTTAATTCACCTGACACCAAACTCACTAGTGACTTCTTTATAATTGTAATACGCAATCAATTGCACATTAAGTCAACGGTTTCACTATTACCACCTAGACCATGACCAATGTGCTCGTTAACATACACAAAACTCATATGATTATTAATTAGGAAAAAAAAAACTGCAGCATAATCATAACTAGATTAAGACATAATGATGAGAAGAAAACATTAAAACAAGGTATTACCTTTCCGATTGGGCAACAATTTAGCACTTTCAGCTGATATAGGAAGAACAATGAACCGACCGGACTCATCAGTTAGCTCACTAAGAACTTCATCCATGGTATTTGTACGTAAGGATGTGGATTCAGTCAATCTTGCATATGCAGTTGCTTGACAATGTATATCAGACAGCAGTGAAGTTCTTGCACTGTGATCCTTAAGGCAACATGATGAAAATTATTCGATAGAAAAAAGAAAAAGAAACTTGATTACAATAACATTGATTCATTTCAACAATGCTACCTTGGCCATGGTAGTGCTTTCTGTGCTCTCAATTTTCACCATGCTCTCTTGCGGAGGTTGTATAGGCTCCTTGTCCACTATACTCCAGTAAATTAAGTTAAAAAAAAGTCAGCTGGAAAAAAGAGAAGGTCTATTTCAAAATAAACACAAAAGATTTAGCAAAACATGATACCATTAGCGGTAGGTGTTTGGGTGGCAATATTATCCACAAGCCTCGTTGTCAAGGAACCAGGATTCATAAAAGAAATGGACCGAATTTCATGACGTATAGCATCTAATTGAGCCATTGTATCTTGCAGTTCTTTATGCACCTGTTAAGAACCATCAAATTAATTTTAGCATATGAGCATCCAAATTAAAAAACATTTGCACAAAACATGAGGTCAACACTATTATCAATGTCAGATTCAACGCCCATGAAATTAATCCAATAGCAATAATACAAATTTCAAAGCACTACGAATCACAGATTTATCCAAGAAGGCATTTCTCTCATTAGTTGAACAGCAAAAAAACAATTTCAGCTGAAATCAATTTAATCAGCACATACAATGCACATGAAGGTGAAAGAGAGGGGGGGGGGGGGGGGGGGGGGGGGGGGGATGAACCTGGCGAGCTTGAGATTGCTGCATAACGCTCTCGAATTGGCCACGCGCCACCTGAATATATCCAATTGCACGCCCAGCTAATCTCCCCGCTGTTTTAGCTATGAGTGGAAGATCCTTCGGCCCTAATTATTCCACCAGTCGACATAAATTAAACGCCCTGGTTTGGCATAGTTCCATGGTAGTACAAAAATTATACAGAAAAATTTAAAATCACGCAATAACAAACCTAATCATGTAAAGTGTAGGCGGCAATTATTCAAAAATGACGATCAAACGTGGATGTATATGTAAACAGTAAACTCGCATACTTTTCAAGCATTAAAAACGTACCGATAAGAGCAGCCGTAGCACCTAAAAGCAAGAAAAGCTCTCCGTATGATATTCCGAACATAATTTCGGTGATAATTTATTTACCGGTTGATTTTCCAGGAGGAAAAATATAGAAAGGGGCGGAGAACAACCCTGATACTAATTGGGCTGTTTATTGTTTTTAGGTAGGCCCAACAAGATTGGGCCTACGAAAGAGTTAAATGCGAAACTTATATCGATTTAATTTGTCTGATTGAGGATCTCAATTCAATTTTTTTAAGTATTTTCTCATAAACCAAAAATAAAAGAATTATTTTTTACTACTAAAATTAAAGATGTAAGAATTTTAAATTCATTCTACTTAATAGTTCATGTTGATTATGAGATCACGTGCTATTCACGAAATATATATTAAATATTTTTTATATGATTACATTCGAGATCGTGTTGACATATAACAGAATAATTAAATAATAGTATTAAATAAAATAAAATAAAAGTAATTATCTATAAATAAAATTGATTGGATATTTAATGTCGATAAAACTTTGTAGTGGTTGGATGTCCTTATATCATTTATTTTTATTTATTTATTTGTTATTTTTTAACGATAAATACATTAATATATCAATTATTACATCAAATTATTTTTAATTACTATGAAAACAGTAATTAAAAAGAAAAGAGAGTGAAAACCAAGTTAGAATATACATACATACTCATAAATGGCAGCTGCTTTGGGTTTCAAGTCTCAAGGCAACTTGTTTCTTTCAACAATAATTTGTCAAAAAAGGTATCTTAAACATTTTCATAAATTAATCGAAGTTCTTGCTA
The DNA here is from genome assembly GCA_003313485.2 of Penstemon barbatus. Taxonomy (NCBI): domain Eukaryota; kingdom Viridiplantae; phylum Streptophyta; class Magnoliopsida; order Lamiales; family Plantaginaceae; genus Penstemon; species Penstemon barbatus. Next base: position 1,793,519 of record CM064881.1, on the reverse strand, counting down.
TCTCTCTTGCAATATATGCATAAATGTATATATTAATGTGTGTTTATTTTAGTAGCAAGTTTTAAATTTTGTTTTAATTAAGAAAAATATTTGATGAAGAAATAGAATATAATTATTCTTTTTCTTATTTTGGGTCGAAAATATGTAAGATAAATTATTGATGCACTGGTGTGCATATTAGACAAAATTGTGGTGTTGGTTTGAATAATATATAATATAATTTTCTTTTATGCTCTTAAAAGTGGTGTGGCTATATCAAAACAAATTATTAGTTTATTACACACTAACAACATATTACCGACATTAAATGTTATTTTTTACCCCTCAATTTTATCAATACAGAATTTTAAGTTGATAGAGGATCAGTCCAATAACTACATTTCTATTAATACAATAGATATTTACAATTAACATATGAGTGTATTTGCTAATTAGAACTAGCAAAGGGTGTATTTCGCAACTAATCTAGTGCTATATCATAAGTCGCATTCCAGAATTCGGACTTGTAGATTTTGAGATAATCTTGAAGTTACAGACTTAGAGCTGATCCCCTCATGTTTTTACTCTATATATATAGGATATAACATACATTATTTTTCTTCGATTTTCCCTATCTATTTCCTGTTCTTTTTATTACTATTTTACCTGTTCCTTCTTTTTTTCATAATTTCTTACCTGTTCCTTCATTACTATTACAATGATAGAATCAAAAATGGTTGCTGCCAATATCCATCCCACATCGCCTCATATGGAGATTCTATTCGCGACAAATTAAAGAGATTTACAATGTAAATAAATTTTCAATATGATGCGATATGGTTCGATATATGTGACAACAGAATAAGTGTTTATGCATAAGCAATCTTATGAGGTAATTTTTATACAATTATTTTTTGTTTTTCTTTTTAGATTGGAAGTGATGAACATGATTTTTGGTGTGTTATTTCAAATTTATGGCATAATAATTTATTTTCCATATCCATTCCCCCCTAATATGTTGTGTCCCTTTTTTTTAGTTATTGTTTATTTTTTTAAATAATCCTTCTGAAAAACCTTCTTATCCTTAATAAAAAGCAGGTGCTTCTTCTGTTTCTTTTAGGTGACATTTTTTAATAATTAAAATTAATCTTTTTACTTATTTACAAACACCTCACGCTCTTGAATAAAATTACTTATTTTTTAATTTTATTTTAAATTTAAATATGTTAGTGCATATTGCATATTCATTATTGTTTCTCCTACAGGCTACAAGCCTACAACTTGTACAAATGGTAAACTTGGAATCAACTTATCAACATCATGGGCCATGGCACCAGATGAGCCCTATTTTGTGCAAGGCCCGAAATAGAGTAACGCCCAACCTTTTTCTGTTCCTTCAACGGCAACACCATATTGTGTCGAACTTTTATAAAGGAAAACACAGTAAAGACTTTCTAAAGTTCCAAGTAAAACTCGTGTACATCTCTCAGATTTAAATCCCAATATTTAGTTATCCATAGTCTCATCATTCAGTCCAAAATTAATATCTATGTAAAAAACTTTGAAGTATAATAAGTATTAGAACTTTTTTGATTAAAAATCAGAAGTGTGCGCTAAAGAAATTGATTTATAAGTTACGTTTTAAAGGAAATTCCATCCGTTCTATTAGAAAGATTTTAGATACACTTTTATACAAAAGTATCCCTATAAGGGACATAACATGAAAGATGGTGACTATCCAGAAAATAGCCACGAATTAACCTATTTTAAAGATCAAAATTGCGAAAACAACTGCAAGTAATATTAAATGTACTTAAAAGAGTTGAACATTCCAACAACAACAAAAAAAAAATACTGTATTAAACATAACTAAAAGTATTGAATGTTTAAGCCTATTGGATATCTTTTGGCATATGGGCTGTCGTGTTTTGTTGGACAAAACACCCCATTAAGTGATGAACAGGTTTCACCGGTCGAAACACAAAAACAATTATTTAAACTAGCTATCACTCTCAATTGAGCCGGGCCTATTCGAAGCTCGATGGCTCGACTCGATTAAAATTGGCTCGAATCAATATTTGTGATTCGAGTCGAGTTTGAGTCATTATATTAAATCCGATTGATTTATGAGTTGACTTTAAACCTAACAGGGCCGAACTCGAATAAAGCCCGAACATATAATTGTTTTTAAATATTACGATTAATTATTTGTATTGTAGTTATAGTTACTAATTATTGTTTTTATTTTGAAACAAGTAAACTTTACAAAAAATTATAATGTAAACTCACATATATGTTAGTAGGGTCTTTCTAAAATAAGATTTTTATAGAACATAAGTGTATATGAGATACCCCATCTCATCCATTAAAAAAAGTCAACAACAAATCTGAACCACAAATTTTGGTCAAAATGTCCAATGATGATGTGGCATCGGACATTTAGAAAAAATAAATATATGTTAAATTACATACTAACCCTTTAATTAATATGTTTAAAAAAATCTCCCTAATCTCTAATTAATATCAAATATCTTTCCAAAACAAAAACAAAAATCGAGAAAATTACACTTTTCATACGAAATTTCTGCCTACTTTCTATATTTCATACCAAACTTTTCAAAAAGACATATTTCGTACAAAAGTTGGATAACTTTTTTTTATATTTCATTCGCCCGCTAGTTTTTGGATGAAAAATATCACGTACCAAATATGTGTCCGTTAACTCGCCATTTTTATCTCTCAAGGGAACATTTACAATTGAACACAAAATACCTAAAATCTTGAAGGGGATAATTGCAATTATTGTAACCCCGCCCAATTCCTCTTCATTCACCTCCGAGACCACGACACCGCTCAGCCCCAATTCCTCGTACCCACACAACCCTACTTTCATTTTATGAATAGGATTTTCTTTTTTAGCAATCTCAATCAGTTCTAATTTTTTAACACAAATCAAATCATTTTAATATCTTTTGTATTATAATACATATTTTGAATTTTACCACCTAAAGTATAAAATAAGTACGTATGAGGTCCGTTGCATTTTTCGCCCTTAAATGATTTTATGCCAATTTTGATCGCGCCGAAAAACTCATATATGCGCCTCACATGTATTTTAAGGGTAAAATTAGTCAAAACATGACGTGCATTTTTTACTTTCTCTTTACAAATAAAGGGGCACAATATGAGCGAAGTATTTGGACTTGTAAGAAGTGTTGTGACTAAAGGGGCACAATATTTTACGCCAAACAAAAATTAAATAAAATTATTTTAAGCGGTAATTAAGTAATTATTTTGTACATATGGGTGGTAAAGTGTAACAATATGTAACTTTGGGGGAGAAGATTTTTATCAAATTTTTAAAGTGAACTTCATAAATCATATGAAAGTTTTTATCAATTTTTTTTTAAATAACAGGGGTTTATTGCAAAAATTTAATGTTGTCAGGGGTTATTATTGAAGGGGATGTTTTTTCATCATTTAATGGGGTAAAATTGTCATCAAAATCATATATTGTTAAAACTATATTGTTAAAATCATATCAAGTTAATTTTATCAAAATATATGATTTTAAAACTACATCAAAACCAAAGCTCGCATTCTCAATTAATCATCAAATTCAAATTATTTTACATTTAAAATTAAAATCAAAATACATATTTTGATCATATTTCAACTATTCACACAATATTAAAAATAAAAAACTTCAACTCAACGAAAATATTTTTCACACAAACCATACATAATCATGCCAAAATAATCCAGGCTTAACTTTTGCCTTGTCCAACTTTCCACAATTTTTACTATCCCAGCTCTATGCAAATATTGTTCCCTTGCCAAAACTCTCACTTCCTTTATGTAAACCTCAAAACTCAGCCCCCCTTGCCTCACTATTTTGTCCAATGCACAAATCAAGTCCTCAACTGCAAAATCAGCCGCCATTAAATCCATCAACATTCTTAACTCCTCATCTACATCTTCAAATTCGCTATACACAGATTCATTATCTGTAACACTTCCCACAATTTTCAACCATCTCAATATCTTATCAGATGCATCGTTCAATCCCTTCACTCTGTCTTTCAATTTTTCACGTTTGATCTCAAGTTTAATTATCTTACCTTTTGTTTTAGCCAGTTCGGCCCGACGGGCCGACAAGCCCTTCATTTCTTCATCAGCTCTCGATTTGAAATCCATAATGTCATTGCACAGATCCCGACCAACCAAATCCATCCTCTCCATTTTCAAAAGTTGGAGATAATTTATACTGGAAAAAGCTGCGTATTTATAAGGATGGTTCCTGAAAAACAAATCGAGTAGCGAGTACATTAGATCCAAGAGGTTTGAGTTGGATTCGTCAAACTTCCAGTTTTGAAGATAAGAACAAATGGGTGCACCCGAATGATCCAAAACGCTGCCGTTTCGGAAGACTGGGTATGGAGAATTTGGGTACAGGTAAACAAAAGGAGCGAACTGAGGGTAAAATTCGTGCACCCAAATAGTTAAAACGAAAGGAGGTGCGTGTGGGGAAACGTAGAATTCAGAGGTGACATTTAGAATTTGAGCTATTTTGCAGTTAGGGTAAGTATGAAAACTTACTGATGGATTGAAAGAAGGGAAATCTTGAAGCAGAGAAATGAGGTGGTTTTGAATAATCGATTTTTGAGCGGGAATCGTGTACGGTAGGAAAAGAGATGGGGGGCCATAAATTGCATTGTTTATGAAATTGATTGGATTTTGATGAGAAGAAGATATTGCCATGTTAAGAGAGTTTGATTTTGTTGTAATTAAGATATGAAGAATAGTACTATTTATTAAACTATTTCTTGGGACCTTATTTTTCTGCTCAAAGGTTACTTTAAGATTAGGTTGATAAATCCTTAATACTAGAACTAGTCAATCATTAATGCGTCAACCGGGTTATTTATTTAATACTGTGTAAAGCTTTCTAGATGGTTATACGTGTATTAAGACATAAATTGTTCTTACTAGTAACAAATTAATCGATAAAGCTAATAACGATTTAGCTACTAACAAGAAATTGGATGAATATTTACTTTATTTGGGACACGAACTCAAGATTAGCAAGGCCCTCAATTTTTCCGTTGACATAGATAGAGCATGTAGTATAATAAATTTAATTTTGTTAGATATGTTTCAGAATTTATTTTAATAAGTGCCTTAAATTTAGGAATCAGTTGCTGATAATTAGTAGTATAATAATTCATTAAAAACATGAGCGATGTATATATGAAAATATACTTATTTTTAACAAGATTGAGATTAAAACATGAGCCATATATGGACATTAGGGTCTATTTGAATGGGTTTTGGCTCGGTTTCGCGGGTCTCGATTTAAAAAAATTGGTTTTGGTGGTTTCGATGAAACCTTTGAGACCTCACTTGGATTGAGTTTGGATGTTGGAGTTTAGGGAAAAAAGTAGGTTATAGGTGTCAAATCAATATCTTTTTTAGTGAAATTTGAGGAAAAAAGTAGATGGCAGGTGTCAAATCAATGTTTTATAGGTTTTTAATGGTTTTATGGGTTTGACGAAAACTCGTTTGGATGGATTTTGACTCGGTCTCGCGAAACCCACGAGACCGGGCCAAAACCCATCCAAATACAGCCTAAATTTTTTACATGTTAAGGCGGCAACAAGTTGTCGATGATTCCTTTGAATGAGTGTATTTTAATCTCAATCTTCTGAAGTAGGAACCCAAGAAAAATTGGAACAATAGCGCTATGTCTACTTTATTACATCTACTAGCAAAACAATATCATAAATGAATAACACGACTTACATTAATTGGTTGTTTTAGTCTTTTTTTTTTTCAAAGTTGTTTTAGTCGTTTGTGTCATTGATCAAATGATCTTATATTAAATACTTTTTCTCCAATCTCATGTGACCAATTCTTCCTGCCACGAATCGTAGACTACATATGGAAGTAATTCGTTTGGGTGTGATTTTACTCAAAACGAGTTAAATATCATTAGATAAAATATTTGAAGAGATATCAATCAAAACATAGTTTCAACTCAAAACTTTACTTAGAATCTATAAATCTATTGATTTGACATTTGTCATATATTTTTTACACATGTAAAGTTATTGATTTGACATTTATTGCTTACTTTCTCCTTCAAACCCCAACAACCAAAACGCAATCCAAATCACATATCAAGTTTTTAAAATCCACTAACTGTAATTTAATTACATTTCATTGTCTCAATATTCAACTGAAATCATTATTCAAACCGAATTTCAAAATTTGACCAAAAAATCTCAACCACTTTTTAAAATTTAACCAAGACGAAATTCAGTAAAAATACTTCAGTAATTAACAACAATTATGCATTAAAAGAGTACTCACACTCTTTATAAGATTCGAAACAACACGAAGTTTTAAGTCCTCAACTTTTACTACTAGATTACGACATCAATGTTATTGTGAGATTTTAGTGTAAAAATGTTAATTGATAGAATCTAATAAGTAAAATAAAATGATTATTCAAGCACTTCCCCCCCCCCTCCTATTTTGCGTCCCCCAAAGGCCCAAACAATATAAGGTGGGCTTCTATTGGGGCTCAAGTCTTTGCTAATTAGGCTCAAGTCCACGGTAAAGCAAAATTCAACACGTTAACTTGATGTGGCTTCTCTCGAGCTCCCAATCTAATTAATGCTGTACCAATTAGTGGATCCAATCAAGCCCATACCTTACAAAAATTCAACTTTAAGAGAGTAGAGCTGTTTCAAAAAATTTATGTTCATAATATTTTTATTTATTTACTTTAACGTGAAAGTTTAGTTAAAACATATGAAGGGAATAATTTTATACTTTTACCCTAAATTGTTGTTTTGCTTTATGTTGAAATGTATTTTTCATAATACCATTCCGTTTTAGTGATTAAAAAAACTTCCACATTTCAAAACATCCAAAAACGAAATTGATATACTTTTTGGTATAGAATATGTATTTTTAAAATCGTTTGTAGTACCGAATTTATGGAAAAGGATAAAATGAAGAAAAAAGATTCAACATTCCCTAGTTTTCTTCGCATGACCGAAGACTAATTTTATACTACTACTTAAGAGGTAGCTTCCTGGAACTTGCCGTCTAAGCAAATACATATGTAAATGCAAAATTTAATACTTAGCTTTTTTTTTTTTTTTTTTTTTTTTTTTTTTTTTTTTTTTAATTTTATCCTTAGTTTTCTGTTAATAAAGTTGTACTTAAATTTTAAATATGTTATGGCAACGTTCTAAAAAAATGGGAAAATATAAAATACATAGTTAAACATTAACCTAGTGATTACTAAAATATACTATAGGTATCTATTTTGATTTCTGTATGGAACATTAATTGCAAAAATATTGCTGTCAGAAAAGATTTTCTAAAATTGGAATTAATAACATTTTATGTATTAACCGTAGCATCTTCAGAAGTTCAAACGTCAAAATCATACATCACAAGTTACTGAAAACGTGTTAAAGAAACAATACGTATTTATTACTTCTTGTTTTCTTCTTTATAATAAAAATAAGAAAGGGAGATAAAATAATTAAATAAATGAGCTAAAGTAAACAACACGTTTTTCAAAAAAAAAAAGAAAAGTAAATAACACGTTGCTTTACCCTTCACTTATTTTATTCTTTACAATTTCCCGATACTTTTATTTTATTCATTTAAAGCCCCCATCTTCCAAAGAAACTAAAATTGACCTCACTCACACGCTTGGTTACGTTCTTGAGTATGAAAAATTAATATTTAATTACTCTTTACGAAAAGACTTCGAGATTTAATTAAGAGAAAATTGAAATTCTACAAAGATGTTAGTATATAGTCCTCAAATACATAATTCAAAATTACATCATTTAAATTACCGTAAATTATATATAATTTCCTAATCATGAACAAGTAAGTTAGGCTTTTCTTTTCTATTATACAAATACGTAATTCAAAATTACATCATTTATATAATCATAAATTTGATATATTATTAACCGTAAACAAATAAATTACACACAATTATACAATTCATAAGTCTATCAATGATGTGGATATACATCCAGTTTGGGTTTTTGGTAGGGGTGGGCACGGGGCGGGTTTGAGACGGGTTTGGGGTTAGAGATATGGGTATACTAAATTTAGGGATTGACACTTTTCATCCCAAACCCGCCCCGTAATAATTCGGGTACCCGGAAGCGGGGACCCGAATTATTGCGGGTCGGGACGGGACGGGATTACGGGTCCCATATTATTTTTATTCATTATTTCTTCATCCATCTAACAAAATAATACAATATTACGTAATTATATTTCGTCATTTTCCTTTTGCTAAATTGTATCTCTTTTTAATTTATTAATACATAAAACATATCATCAAGTCATCATAACGATTATTTCAAATATATCCAAATACCAAATACGAACAAAAAGTAAAATCATATAATGAGCTAATGATAAAACGTACAACTTACAAGGGATTATGAGAGATTGAGAGTTTTTAACTTTCTAGGATTGACTTAATATTAATTACTAAACTAATGTAAGATTTAAAAGGAATATTAGGGTAAAATAAAAAAAGTTCATTTATTAGATAATGTTATACAAGTAAACTAGTAAAGTGTATAAATTATATAATTAAAAATATTATATAGGTGGGTTCGGGGTTGGAGAGACCAATCCCAAACCCGTCCCGTATTTTTGTAATAAAATACGGGTATTCAAGTTCGGGTACCTAAATCCAAAAAATACTTGTCCCGTTCGGGTATTTTAAAAACGGGACGGGTCGGGTTTGGGTTACCCGAACCCAACGCCCACCCCTAGTTTTTGGTATGAATTAAGTTGATCCTGTAATTTCATTTTATGTGAGCTAATAATAAATTATATTGATCTTAAAGCAAAATACATGATTCATTAATTATTTCACGGATGGCATATTCTTTATTTTTATAAAAATTAAGAAATCTTATAATAAATTATTTTTATGATAAAATGTCAAAAATGCTATTGTTATTACTTTTGTCATGAACTTCTTCATACATTTTTTTCTATCGTTTTTAAATTTTATAGAGTTTTTCAAATTAGAAAGAAAAAAAAATGTATTGAAAAATCAAATATGGAAATTAATTTAAAACATGAAAATTTGACAATAATTAATTTAAAGAAATACAACTAGTAGTAAAGAAACGCGCGCAATGATTATAATGTTACAAAAGTGCACGGAAAGCTAAGCACTTTGAAGAAGCAAAAGGCTAACAAGAAGAGAGTCTGAGTCTCAAATCTCAATTCAATTCCCCAAAGATACTTTTGTGCCCCGCTCTCTCTCTCTACAACTCAACACCAAACCAAGAGAGTACAAAGCTGACGAGGGATTGCGTCTTTTTGTGCAACTTAGTCACAATCAATCAATCACTCCCATTAGTCGCCGATGAAGTCCCGTCCTGTCCTTTAGGTAGATCCGTAGATTTGGATTATCATCGTCTCCAACTAGCTAGAACAAATTTCAAAGTTAAAACTTACTATATGGAACACATTTCTTTCCAAGAGCATTTAGAAATTAAGCCAATAACAATAATTTAAGTTTTTTGAAATAATTAAGAACAAGTTATCATCTCTTATTTTCACAAATATAAAGTAAACTCATTGTACACATGTATTAAATATAACTAACCTATTTCTAGAACATATGAGAAAATAATTAACAAATACTAAATTAAGGGAAATTTTAAAAAATAATAATATATATAGACTTTATTTATTATTTAATATTATAAATTATATGATGAAATTTATATATTCGTGTATATTTAGTAAGACTAATCTTTTTATATGCATTTTAATAGTGCATTGTTTATATTTTTACTAGTAATCCGTAACCCAAAAATTTACATACAACAGAGTTCAAGCCTAGAGTCATGAAATTCGATGGTATTTAAATTTGAACGTACAGCCGTGAAACAAAAAAATATTCTAGTTTAAACAATTTAAGACCTAGCTCACCAACCCCAATTGAGTGGCCTAACTGTAATTTGTTTTGGTTGCTTATTCATGACAAGTAGAAAAATTCATTGTGTCAAATATGTCATGGAATTTGAAGGGGACATTTTGTAAGGAAACCCATGTTAATTAGAAAAAAGAAAGTTTCTGAGTTTAAAAAATAATATCAGAAGTGGCAACAAAAAATTATTCCTAATAAAAATAGTAGCTATAGCATTTTTATAGATAATAAATTCAACATCACCACATCAAAATCTACTTAACAATACATCATAATCAATTCAAATCAAAAAATTCAAACTACAATAAATAAATAAGAACAAAACAAATGATAAAATTAGAAGAAGAAAAACCACATTAATTAGAATTTGAACCAAGGTCCTCATCTTTACCACTAGCGAGAATTGGAATACAAGAATTCGTTTATTCTATATAATATAGACTAAATTTTAAGCAATTATCGATAGGCCTTGTAGTACTCATGTTCTGAACGAGATCCAATAATTGTGTTCGAAATTAGAGAAATCTTATGAGAAATATGTGAAGTTCAAAATGTAAGATTAAATATGATCAATAAGGGTATTAAAAGGTCAAAGTAAACAACATCCCAATACATTTGATATCTTCATATCCAAATCATATGAATGGATATTTGATATAGGACCATGTCGACCCCATTAATATCATCTTTGCAGTTTTCCCAAAATACCAAAGTCCATTTTCAATTACGACTTTAGAGAGCCTTATTTTTTCTGTTCTAAGGCTAGTATCTTCTTTCCGTTCGCCCACCCAATGAAGAAAAGAATCGAAGTTTACTTCCAAGTGCAGCAATGAATATGAGATAGTAATTTATAGTATTATTTTTCTCAAGCAACCACAATCTCAAGTCACAACAAGCAAAATACAAGGCAAAGAAACAAATCATACTATACTCTGTAACAGATGTTATTTATTTCTAATGTTTATTGATGGACAAATAATATTACTAGTAATTTTAAAATACCCTTACATTAAAAAGCGAAGGGATTTACAAACCAACCAGAAAATGGTACCCCCCGCATAAGGTTTAAGGTACACTCCATTCTGATGAAGGAAAAAAACCAAAAGAAAGAACAAAATTTTAAGGTTAATTTTTAATAACAGAAGCTAAACCACCAGTCATGATCTTTACCCCTTGGAGTGAACTCTTGGGCTTAATCTCAGGTAACTCCCACTGCTTCATCAATGGAGTCACAAACTCAACACCACTGTTACTGTTACTGGTAGAATTGGATTCACCAATACCAAGTTTATCAACATTAGACCATTCTTCCCCAAAAAGCAAATCAAATTCACCACCACAAGAACTCTTCTTTGTTATTGAAATCTCTTCTTTCTCACCTGTTTCATACTTGTTATTCGAAATTTGGCCACTCCGAGTAAAAGGGGAGAGCCATTTGGCTTTGATGTAATCGGATTTGCGCCATGGAGGACAAGGCATGCCTTTTTTCTTCAAGCTCTGTTTACCTGCCTCAGAAACAATGTCAATGATCTTCTCTAAACGATCAGATTTTCCAACGAATATGCTGGGCAGTGTTTGGAGGACCAATTTGTATGCTTTAGTGGACCTTGCAATTTCAAACTCTGATCGGAATTCAATGTCGATTATCAGTCTCTTCCCTTCAATTATCACATCCACATACTCATATTCCCCTGTTAAAACAGAGCTTGTTACCATTAACAACAACTAATGGAAATGACAATTCATTTTTGCAAAAATTGTTTCTGAAATATTGAAGTTATATACCAGCGGGATAAGATGAGGTTTTTTCCCATTTCGACTTGCAGATTGAAGCGTTATATCCAAGAGTTATCAGACCATCCACCACAATTTTTCTGCAATTCCCATCTTTACGCTTACTGATCTTGTTTTTCTCAACGATTTTTGAAGTATCAGCCAACAGATTTCTTTCAGATACACACAAACAGACTACCAGACTCTGCTAAAAAATTGGAACTTCATCAGATTCATCCAAACAAAACATCAAAAATCCAATCAAACACAGTAACACGGATCACATACATACAATTTCCATTTCCAGCAAATAAATAAACGAATATGAATTACCTTGAGGACATCACAGGCATCGGTGGAAGAAAAGTTGTACGAGTCCAGTTCCTCATCGGAGCTATCCGTACAGTTCCCATTGAAGCAATTGCATCGGTTTCTTCCGCACCTTTGCTGTGTCTTGTCGTTACTTTCCTCAATAAAATTCTGAACCATTCTACCAAGGCAAATCGAGCTTGGCTCAAACTCCTCCGAGCCATCCTTATCAGTAACGCCGGTCAACTTTTCCGGCACCGATGACTTCAACACGTTTGAAAACTGCCTCTCAAAAAGTCGCTTAAATCTCGACTTCACTACTACAGGCTTTGCCACCGGCTCGAATTTGTGCAGCCGCTCTGGTAGCGCATTAAAGTCAATTGGTTGAATCTTCACGGGGTTAGGCATATTTTTCTGAGTTACTTACTTTAAATCAGCTTTAGAGACCATGAAATCTTATACTATACTCTAAATCCTTTTCGGATATTATCCAATCCATTTTTTTTATCAAACTACACAACTAAAAACACTGATCACCTTCTCAAAAAACTAAAAGACAGGGCAGCGGACATAAAAAAGATTGACATTAAAACTGGAAATTGGCTAACAACACACCGATCTGCGGAAATTAAAACTTCAAAATCTTAAAGACGAAAATCAGATACCTTTACCCTTAGGATTATCATTATCCCATATAATAATTCAAAGCATGGAATAACTTCTGAAATATGCTATCTAGAATTCAAAATTTTATCAATTAGCGTAGCTTATGCTCAAGGTTATCTATTACGGCTAAAAACCTAACAAAACCCAAAGAATCAAATACTAAAATTAGAGCCCATTAAAGTTACGGCACCCAAAATCGGATCATCGGAAGGCGAAATCTTCATTTCCGCCGTTAATATATAAACCATCCGGCTAGACGATAAAAAGTGAAAAATTGCACGCACACACACGCTAAGTGTGTGAGGAAAAGGGAAAATTGGGAAGCTCTTTTGGTGTGAGTATGTGAGTACTGTGTGTAAAGCCCAAAGAGAAGACCAGGGGTTTGGGGACTTTTTAAAGGGCCAAGGGGGAGGTTTGCTGACCAGGACTACCGCTCCACGCTGGCATCTAGCGTGGCAGGCTATTCCGATCCCCTTAAGGTGATACGTGTCGGCAGATTAGGGAGGTTCAGCTAGTGATCGCGGCCACACGACGCCACGTTTATATGGGGAGACGCGTTGAGTGTTATGGGCGATTTGCCTAAAATAGCCTTGTGTTTCCCACTAATTACGTGGTTGTTGCATTTTAGTTTTACTGCCCACAGAACTTTTGCAACCGCCTCACGTTCAAAGCACGGTACATGTGTGGTACCAAATTTTACCAACCAAAACTAGAATATGACTAGATGATTTATTTATTTTCTTCTGTTACAAACTTGCAAATACACAATTGCCCACAGACATTATTTCGATTGTTAGGTATGTACCTAGTAAATAAATTTACAAAAGCCGGGTACTCAGGTCATTTCTCAAAGCAAAGTAAAAAGTTCTTTAGCATAGTCATAATTAGTGGTCACATCCTTGTTAAAGTGCTAGGATCGTAGAGGTTGAAATTTAACCCTGCCCATAGTTTATTTGATTTGACAAGAAATAGCTTTTTACTTCGTAGCTAAGAATTATGGGGCATTCAACTTTGCGGTTGAAATTCATTTGTCTGCTTTTTTTTTGGGCTAAATTGTCAAGATGAATAAAACTGTATTTAGAATCATTTTAGATATAATAAGCTCCGTAAAATATTTTTCTATGTAAATTTATGATCACGTTTTAATTAAATAGCTTTGCACTATTTAATTATTTTTAAATACTGTGACATAATTTATTTAAAAAATTGAATGATTTTTTTTAGAAACAAAATTGAATGATTTTAGTCATACTATTTTGGTAGTAATAGATATTAATATTTAAATGACATATAAAAGTACAGCATAAACTAATTACGGTAATAATAAATTAACTAATTTATTCAATTTTACTTTTTTCTAAAAAAAAACAATTTAACTTTAGGAAACCAAAAAAGAAGTAACATCTAACTTTTACTTTCAAACTTTCAGTGTAAAGCCCATATAGAACACAAATCAAATCAAAACTCACCTGCCGGGAAGCCCACTGAGAAATAGTAGCCCAAATACAGATCTTCCAGCCCAATAAGCGTGGGTTCTTGCTCTTACTGGAAACTTCCGGTAATATATTGACCCTTGAGTAAATAATTACACAATAAACTTTTTCCTTGTTATATTATACTAATTTTTTGAATTATTACCAAAATATATTGGTAAGTTAAATGGAATTCGAATTCAATATCTTTCGGAACTTAACTTTATTACTAGATTATGACCTTTTGATATGCATGATAATACAAAATGAGATCAAATAAGGGCGTTTTTATTATCTTAATTCAAATATTTATTTATACAGATAAAGATTTAAACAATTACTTTTTAAAATAACGGTATTACTTTTGAAAGAGAGGTGTGGCGTGTGTCTAAAAAAAGACTAAATAAGGGTGTTTTGAGCAAAATACTTTTTAAAAGAAGGTATGTTTCGGCTTGATTAACACAAGATGGAATTATGCAATTTATCCGAGCAGTAGTAAAAAAAATTCCTTATCATTTTCTCAATATTTTTCTCTAGAACACAATTTTCTCAAGTTAAGTGCTCCTACATGTATGTTAATTAAATTTTTTAATAAATTTAAAGTAGAATCACAAAAAGATTTGTTGAAAGAACTTATTGGCGCGTTATATATTATCTAGGGATTCATTGATTTACATTTATAATATAGCATTAGCAGAAAGTTTAAAGAAAATAAAGTAAAGGATCTTTATCGAGGTTGAATACCACATAGTCCTTTTCCTAGTCCATAGGGTGTGAAGACAATAATCATGACTACGTAAAATCAACATCCCTTTTGTTGGCCTACTGTCCTACCACTAATATAATCTCTATTCTATTTCTTAGGAAATCAGGATTTGACATTACTAGTTACATCATTTGTGGAAAAAGATTTTTGGGTTCATATTCATCCACTGAATTCTCGAAAAAGGAAAAAAAAAAAAATTGTTGTGAATTTTATTTTTTTTATCTTCAAATATATATATATATATATATATATATATATATATATATATATATATATATATATATATATATATATTTATATTTCGGACCGAATAATGCATTAAGTATCGGTTCATTCCAGTGTGGTGTTTTCAGTAGGATTCAAATTTAAGTTTCGCTCCTGTTAAATTTATAAGGAATTTCGACTTGACCAAACCATCTTGAATTAAATGATGTGTATTTTTTAGTCTATTAAAGTTGTCTGTTTTAAGACTTAAAAGTCCCCATATATTCATGGATATGCTTTATTATGTGAATTGGTGATTGATTGATTTGGTATATTTTGATTTCGGAAAATATGCAGAGGTGTTTCTTCATCGCAATGGTATCATAACAAATCATTAAGAATCAAAAGTTCTTTTTTTGTGAAACAGAATGAGGGCAAAATTGAATTTTGGGAAGAGGATGAGGACAAAATTGTCAAGTGCAGCTTTGAATTAATTGCAAAACTGCCACCACCTAAAAAAAGTATATCCTGACCCGCTAGATTGTGGCATTTAACTGCTTTTTTTAGAGAATCAAAAGTAGAAGCCAAATTTTCAAACACCACAAAACTGCTTATGGATCCTGAAAAGCCGAAAAACTATTTTGAGAAATTGTTGCAAACACCACCTTAAATTTTTGAGATGTTATTTATTTTCGTATATTTGAAAAAAAAAATTATTTGTTTGAATTTATAGAGGTGAAATGAAAAGTAGATTCAATTTTAAAAAGTTGGGTTAATCTTTTTAAAGTTGATTGTTTGAATTTATAGAGAAATCATTTAAGAAATAACTTATCTTATTTCGAATCAAAGTTGATATGTTAGTGAAGTAGGGTTAGAGATATGTTTTTTTTAGGGAAAATAAATTACTTTATTTTAAATTAAAGTAAAATTTGTTTATATATATTTTCTAAGAGGAGTTTGTTTTTAAGAATTTTATTATGATAAGTAAAATTTTCAAAACATGAATATATATTGTTTTTGAGATAATACCAAATATCTTCTGAAAAAAAACCTATATAAATTGCCCATTGCTTCATGAATGTTTGCAAATCCTTTTTATTGGTTTAATATTGATGAGGACTAATTGGGTTAAAAGTTTAAATGTGAAAGAGCGAGATTGGGCCGAGAAAGTAAAATATATTTTTCTAAAATTGGAAGACGGACTGGGTCTAAAAGGTTCAATTCTACTCTCGAATTATATCTGACCCATTCAGATCCCGATTATAGCTTACATTACAGGTACCATTTCTAAATAACTATCAAGTTGACCTACCAAAATTAAATTCAGACGAAACTACTTTTATGCCCCACAAAGACAACTCAGACGTCAGCACCTACAACTGTGTTGTTAACTCTAATGGAAGGGCAATTTGGTAAATCTAGAAGGAAGCGAAATTTTTTGGAAGAGTGAAATTGCTTTTCCCACCGAAAAGCAACCGCCAAAACTCCTATACAGATTCAAAACCTCCACAATAAAGCAATAAATTTTATCTAATCCTCACTCTATCTTTTCGATCCGTCTCCTATCCTGTTTCATTCTTCGGGTGCACTCCAATTTCTAAGGTACACTGACTTTTCCTTTACGATTTTGTTCAATTTTGTCGTTTAGGTTTATCTTGTGTAGGGCTAATTTCTTTGGTGCGTCGGATCTAATTAAAGAATCCTATTATTGGTTGTTTGCTTGGTTGATTTAGTTTTGTTTTGTACGGTTACGTTTTTGAACTCTTCTTTTTTGTTCTTTCTCGTGGGAAAATTACCAGATCTGTTCTAGAATGTTGGCACGCGTTACGACGATATATGAGAGTAAAAGAGTAAAATATTTTAGGTTGAATCTTGAAGGAAATTAAATTAACGGTACACAATTAAAACTTTATATGTTGGCGTTTGAGGTATATAGGGCAGAAACAGCAGTACGACAAAAATGGGTATTATTTAATTGGTGTTCCTGATTTTTAGTTTTTTTTCTCAATAATCTCTGAAGTGTAGCAGTTAAGTTGTGAAGTGGCTGGAATCACTAGAAATTGAAGGAAAGTATTGAATTCAGTTAACTTTTGTGGCTCGCGTGGGGATTAAATATCAATACGAACACAACAAAATTAAATAGTTTAATACTTTGATGTATACGTTCCTATCTATTATTTGATTTATTATTTTCCCTTAAATCTGTAGTTCAGGTGAGAAAAATGGCTGGAAAAGGTGGTAAAGGGCTTGTGGCTGGGAAGACTATGGCAGCTGCTGCAGCAAACAAGGATAAAGACAAGAAAAGACCTATTTCTCGCTCTGCTCGTGCCGGTCTCCAGGTATTGACTTCTTTTTGGTTCTTGATGTATGTACCTGAAAATTAGAAATTGTTGTAATTGGTAATAATTTGCTGTCCAGTTGGTTTCTAGATGAGGTTGATGTAAAATTTTGCTAGTCAAACCCCCTAACTTGCTACGTTACTTGGCACCTAGAAAAGCACAAATGTGCCTTAGAACTGCAAACTTGAGTTTAACTTACTTCAACTTTTAATGCAATGCTTTCTTATGATCAATACAATTTCATCTTTACGTGTAATGCCACCTATCTTTTTCAGTAGCACAGCATTATCTAATTTTTTGCCTGCTTGACCTATGCTGGCTTTCCTTGTGCAATTTGAGATCAGGAGAGGCATTTAGTATCTGATACTGTTGAGTGTTGTGCTTCCTTTTTTCACTTCTAAAATTCTCTGTGCAGATGATATAGTAGTATTTTGGCATTAAGGAAATTGTTTTGCTTAGTAACTTTGCTTCTTGTGTGTTAGCCCCCATGATGTTGATTCACATAAATACTTGTTTTTACATAGTGTTTATTATGTGCTTTCAATTTAAACTTCAAACTCAAGCAAGAATATTGTTATGGTGGCTCTAGTTTCCGGTGGGTAGAATTCATCGTCACCTGAAGTCAAGAACCAATGCCCATGGCAGAGTTGGAGCCACTGCAGCTGTTTACTCTGCTGCTATTCTTGAATATTTGACCGCTGAGGTGCTTGAGTTGGCTGGAAATGCAAGCAAAGATTTGAAAGTTAAGAGGATAACACCAAGGCATTTGCAGCTGGCCATTCGTGGGGATGAGGAGCTCGATACCCTCATCAAGGGAACCATAGCTGGTGGTGGTGTGATTCCTCACATTCACAAATCCCTCATTAACAAAACCACCAAGGAATGAATTACTACTCTCTTAATTCTACATGCCTATTTGCCTAATGAACAGTGTCTATGTCTGCGACTGAATATTTCTCTTTTTTAGGTCTGTAGGGTAGCATAGTTTAGATGAACTATTTGAACTGGTAGCTGTGTTTGATTTACTAGTTGTTTCATTTAACATTTAGTTTCAGTATACATCTGTGGTTGAATCTGCTAGAGTTGTCGCCTATTTGCCTTATCTGCTTTCTTGTTCCTGTTTGAGGTACAAGCTTTGCATAAACTACTTGTTAGTTCTTTAATTATTAAATCTAATTTATTGATTATTTTGTTTGTTTATTTGATGTTGCCATTCTTTTTAAGCCACGATTTGGTAACGTGTTAAACTTTATTCTTTCACCAAAAGCCTAAAACTTGGCATTTTTTAAATTTTAGTTCACTAAGCAACCTAATGCTTTCACACCGAACATTTTTTATAGACGTACAAGTTCTAGTTTTTTGAAGGGTAATGAAATGAGACAAATAAGAGTATTTAAGAAAAGTGTGAAATGTGTTTTGATTGATTTTGATTGGGCGCAAACTGACAACTATGTTTTTCTTAAAAAAGTAAATATGGATGGTTTTGCTTATGCCCAAAGCAACTTATGTTTATTTTTGCTTTGACTTCAGCAAAAGCAAAATAATCTTACTCTGATACTCTACTAAGCAGTGAATTCTATTACAAAATAGTAAGTCGATTGAGAAGACAACTGTGTTTGGATTATGTGCTTAGGCAATTACAATTATGAGGGTAAAATTTGAGTAGAAACTCGCTTTGGATGGACCGAGCTTGTTTGTTTGTTTTCTCTTCCAAAATTTCTTTAATTACATTTTACCCAACTAAACAATATCCCAACATTTTTTAACTCAACTTCTGCATTATAACGAGCCCCTTTGCCTTTTGTGAAAGTAATATATATATGAAGTACGCAACTTTTATGATTTGGTGGGTTAATTACTTCGTCAAATTTGTCTACGGTGGATTCAATGTAATGTAAAAGTAGGTTTTTCAAGATTTTGGTGGACCTTATTCTGTGCCACATAATCACTAACTTAGAGTACTCTATTCGTTTCATATTAATTGACACATTTTAATTTTTTACACACATTAAGAAATCTCATTTTGGATATAAAAATAGCTACTTTTTAATATCTTATTAGTGAGTGGTGACTATTGAATTTTCCAAACTCCAATTATTTTCTTTACCAAGTGTTTAAAGTGATAGTACCGTACCAGTATAAACATAACATCAATAACCTTAAACGACAAAAAAATTATCAGAATCCGTACATATTGTTTTGTATATCAAAATTACGAAAATAATTAGAATTGAATGCAAAACATACGGAAAATATTCGTAATTATATTTAATTAAAAAACAAATGATTTTACGGCCCGTACAATTTCATCACAATATTTTTAAATGCATTCTAATACTAGATTTATTTATAAACCTAAAAAGCTCTAGTTGATTTTCTTTTTTGGAAAACGCAAAACTCTTATTAACTTATATGCCTTGAAATATAGGAGTATACTTTTTTCCAAATCAAGTTTTCAAAAAAATCAATTTGAAACACAAATTAAATATCCAATAGGATCCTTGTTGGGAATGTATTAATGTTGCTTTATTAGGGACTATCAGACAAAAGGCATCTTTAGACAAATTTTGCATATCTAAGCAAATTGCAATCATTCATTATTATATAAAAAATAAATCAATACTGGAGTATTATATACTTGCTAAAACTAATTATTAAGACGTATTAGAGGGTCAAAATATAATATAATATAAATTTAGAACAGTGCATTAAAGATTCCAGCATAAAATATACCCTGACATAAGTTTTTGTATTATATGCTAATAATCTAAGTTTCTCTTCCAATTAAATAAATAAACCAACCATTTCTTCTCCTCTAATAAAACCACCGCTGCCGCCGTGTGATGGATGCCATGGTTGTTAAGCCGTACAGGAGCTGTTTTCCGGCGCCACCGGGGATCAACCGGAGAATCGCCATGCACAACCCCGGAGGCCGTCGTTTCATTGTTTCAGTGCTGGCAGACAAAAACACAGATACGTCGTCGTTATCAACGAGTCATGATGATGAGTCTAAAAATGTAATTTACCAGGACAGTTTCTATGACCGTCTCGCCATTAATCATCTATCCCAGAGTTTACAATCTGCAACAGGTTCTTTCATCTCTCTCTCTTTGACTCTTTCTTTCTTAAATAACCGATGGATCGGATTTGAATGGATCGGATTGAATGAGTCCGTCTTCCATTTTAAAGAGGAAGGTTACATATAAAACAAATTGGGATTTAATAACATTATTCAGATTTATAATCAATATATATATTTTCAAGTGTTTTAATTTTTTTTTATCAGTGTATCTAGGGCCTGTTTGTTTTCTGACATCGTGGTTGTGTTTATTTTTTTAAGGAATTGTATTTTTCATAACAAACTTTTACCATAGCATGTTTATGTGCTCTATATTATATATATTTGAAAATTATTATAACATGATTACTTGTTGATTATGAGATATGATTTCTGAAAATGTTTTCAGATATTCGATGAATATTCGAAAAATGTCAGTGATTTTCGTTCATTTCAATATAGTTAGGTCCGTTTAAATCCTGTTTAGAATATATGATAATTTGAAAGAAAGAGGCTCATAAGGTAAACTTTATTTTTAGAAATAAATAAATTTTTGTTTGAATTTTCAAAGAGCCAGCCAAACAAATAGGCCTTACTTAAAACGTCATAGAAAGATATAGAGATGAAATTAATTCGTACAAATGTTCACTAAGAAACCAAATAAACAATCATACA
Organism: Penstemon barbatus; assembly: GCA_003313485.2. Taxonomy (NCBI): domain Eukaryota; kingdom Viridiplantae; phylum Streptophyta; class Magnoliopsida; order Lamiales; family Plantaginaceae; genus Penstemon; species Penstemon barbatus. The sequence continues at coordinate 1,772,275 of CM064881.1, read as the reverse complement.
AAGTGTGAAAGGAAGATAGAGACGAACTTAATGATTCACATAAATGCTTTCTGAAAAATCAAACAAATAGAGACACAAAGTTTGAGGGAAAATTAATCTACACAATTGCTTTCTAAATCAAATACCCATAAAGTTTAAGATCAGAAAGGTCAACGAGGTCGTAGCCCGTTGATAGGATACTTAAGAGGTTACTTTTCCGTGTAATTTGGTTGTACATGAATAGATCTATGATTTGATTTGATGATATTGGTATAATTTATACTCTTAAAAAAAGTGTAAGAAAAAGATTGAGACGAAATTAATTCACAAAAATATAATTTTGGGAATTCATTTTAAACCCTATAATTGTTTGTACAAGTCTATAATGTGGAAAGAGAAACACATACAATCTATTTGTACTACTCCTATATATCTATATATATATGTGAAAGTTAAAGTAATAATTTGATTGAATTGGAATAGGGAGGAAAAGCAAGAAGAGTGGGTACGATGGGCTTGTGGAAGCGGCGACAATGGCGTCACGGCGGTTCAGTCCAATTGAACAAGGAGAAGTTGTTATTCAAACTCTCTTGACGGCCTTTCCTAAGCCCATATTGTCACTGGCAAGTCCCTTTCTATACCATCTTCCCAATTAGTCAACTCTTTTATTTTATGTGTCATATATAGTTCTTTCATACTTTTTTTTTATTCAAGTTAATTCTATGTGATATGTTTAACGGACAATTGACCCTTCCTTTGAAATAAAAATAGGTAATTTAAATTTACCTTTTTTTGATATTTTAAATAGTCAATTTACCTCCATGTGAAATAAAATAATGAGCAATTTATTATCTCACTGTGATATGAATTAATGAGCAACTTAATTAGCATAATAATAACTTAATTAACTTTTGTTCTGTCATCATCTAGATATATAATTAGAGCTTGTCATCATCTGGATAAGTATTTATGTTGTTTCATTTTCTTGGAGACAAACAAACGGCTTAGCAAAACTGATGTTATTTAATAAATCATATATATATACGGATGGGAGTAGAATATAATATCCAATAAAAGTGTATATATATGTATATGTAGGATTAATTTTACATAGTTAGTTAGTATCTTATTCTTAGCAGATCAAGATAATTGCGGTTCCATCCAAATTTACAAGGGAATTCTTCGCCACCTTCACAACAATTTTCTTTGCTTGGCTTGTTGGTCCATGTGAGGTTTGTAACTTCTACGTCATATACTATGTAAAACATGCATTTATTTAATTTAATTTATTACATTGTTTGATGCAATTTACAGTGACTTAATTTGTTGTCACTATCCGTTGAGATTCAGAGTATATTTGTTGTTTTGTTGATCCGTAATGTAATATATAAGTATTTGATGAGTAATCGAATATATTTCCTCTTTCATTTGATTTGATGTAATTAAGGTGAAAGAGTCGGAGATTGATGGAAGAAAGGAGAAAAACGTTGTGCATATAAAAAAATGCAGGTTTTTGGAGGAGTCAAATTGTGTAGGAATGTGCACTAATCTTTGCAAGATGCCATCTCAAATGTTCATTAAAGAGTATCTTGGAATGCCAATTAACATGGTCCCTAGTAAGTTACTCTCTCACTGAATCAAATAATTAATTAATTAGCCCGGGGTGAGCGATTTCACCTTTTGGAACAAATAATTAATTAATTAATTAATGTGCACTATATATTATATAACACATCCATCAGTTCAGTACTACTGTCTACTGTTGTTGCCACTAAATAAAATCTGAGGAGTCCTAGCAAATCAATATATTCACTGGTGGCCCGCCCACTTAATAATGTTAATTGCACCAAATAAATATATATATATATATATATATATATATATATATATATATATTTGAATTTAAAATGATTAAAAAATACTCAGTAACTTGTAATTCAATTTTCTTCAGATTTTGATGATATGAGCTGTGAGATGATATTTGGTCAGGAGCCTCCACCACAACACATGGATCCAGCATTCGCTCAGCCATGTTATAAGCAATGTAAGGAGTATATATATATATATATATAATACTTTTACCAAATAAATATGCTCCAAACAACCTTCATCATTATTATATATTATTGGATTTTCATGCAGGTAAGGAAATCAATAAACACAAAAGGATCTGCATAAACTAATTAAGAGAGATCGATCAATTCAAGTGATCAATGATAGAAGAAATCGTGGAATTGAATATATTTAGCTATTAATTATATATTTATGCTACCAATATAATAAAATTGAGTGATGATGAGATGAGTTCATCAACCCTCAATCAGAAGCTTTATTTATTAACTTTCTTTTTTTAATAAATAATGTTCTTGTTCTTCGCATGTAAGAATTTGAATATTATGTCATCGATCAATTAAAAGATGGACCATGAATGTCAATTTTATGAAACAGGATATGTCTGTTGGATTTATTTTTTTTAGAAATTTCTTTGATATCTTGATTTCAGTATAGACTAATAAATTGGCAACTATTGAAGTTTCAACTTAATGGCCAAGCCATTAAGCTTTTTCTTGCTTGCAAGCATAATGTGCTTAATTAATTTGACTCAATAATAGTATTAATTAGTTCTGTATGGTCCAACACTAATGGACCTCACTCTGTTTCCCACTTCTCATCACAATGTTAATTATTCTCTTATTTTGATTGAAACTATTATCTAGCTTAAACAACAAATATTGGACGGACGACCACTAAAACGAAATTTAATACTCCAATCTTGAATAAAAATATTGTGCGCTTTAAAAAAATAAAAAGAAAATTGCAATGAATAATTTTATGATACTAATTCTAGTTGAGATGGAGTTCACCCAAACCTAAACATAATATTATCTATTTAATCGTCATATTGTTATGTTACTTCTTTTGACGAATGTTTAAGAATTCATTCCTTGGATTATAATTATATCAATTTTATTTTAAAACGTATAATAAATCTGTTAACAAAGTATATATTCCTTCCGTCTCATTATTCTTACTACATTAGCTATAGTACTTGGTTAAACTTTCGAATATTTTAAGTGACTTTTCATGCTAAATTATTTATATTTATGGTGTATTAACCATTTTAAATAATAATATATATTATGTCATATGATAATATCAACTTATTAATGAAATATTTTTATTAAATTTTTATAAGTTTAATCAAATTGATTTGTCATTGTAGCAATGGATAAAGAAAAATAGGACAGGGGAAGTAATATTTTAGTTTTTAATCAATAATACCAGTATCAACATTTGTTTGTTGAACTCCGAAGATGTATGCAATTGATAGCCACTGCATCGATCTTAGTCTATGCGTTCTTGTATTTATATGAATTGAGGGGGATGACAAAGTAATGGACAGCCCAATGGTTGTGGGCTATAATTATTTCTACCAATTGTGGGCTTGGCAAAACGTTACTTTCAGTCTTTCAGAACTGTTTGTTTAGGCCCATTTATTCTTTACTTTCAGGTTTTACCCACAATTATTTAGACTTTAGTAAATGAATAACCTATGTGGTCATTTTAGCAGTATAGCGCGCCATGTCCTAATTGAATTTTTCATGCTTCATTTTCATTACATCAAAATTATATAATTGAATTGATAATAGTATGACAAGAGAAAGGGCACTTAGCTTTGGATGTATTTTGGTCCAGTTACATTTGATTTGGATGTAAAAATATTTTGGTTAGGTATTTGAAATCTTTTTTTTAAATTTGTGCGGAACAATTGAAACATAATTTTGATGTATTATAATCAGATTTTTTTTTTTTTTTTTTTTGACGTAAGAAGTTGAAAAAGCTAAATTTTATTTCTGCTATTAGACTCTTTAACCTGTATTTTTAGTTCTTTCTTCTTCTTCGAAAAGAAATTACCTCCCTGCATTCACCTTCTACTTTAATAGGAATTTCATGAGTTACCATAATTTGGATTATATTATATGGTAAACTTCTATTTCGTTAGAGTGAATTACGTTAATATTAAAATACATCAACTTATTTCCTTAAAAAAAATCTCAACTTATTAAGTGAAAAATATATCCAGTCTTTATGAGCCAGTATGCACATTTCTACTTTTTCGCCTTAGAGCATCCCCAGCAGTTATTTTTTTTTTGTTCTTTCAAGAGCTAAAATTGAGTTTATACATAACCAGACTTAAAAATCTTGTTCCAGCAGTAACTTGTATATATAGAAGGCTATGTATATTGAAGGATTGAATTTGTGTATATAGAGGTCCATGTATAAATATACAATACTTCCACATCAGCAAATTAAATCACCCCAAAAGATGAATCATGTTATGAGATTTGAGAATTGGGAATGTCCCATTTGTAGTTTATTTTTTAATTAGTTTTTTAAAGTTGAATTCTTTTTCTTAATTACTTTTTACTTTTACTTTTTTAATTGAAAAAAGTGTCAATATATATTTGTGTTAAAAAGTTGTGAAGAATTTTTAATAGTAAATTTGATTATGTAAAATGCTATCTGAAATTTAATGCTTTATCTTTTAATTATAAATATTTTATACAATTTTTATGTTTAACTAAATTTTCTACTTATGTGTAGATAATTTCGAACAAAGAGGTTATTATTTTATTAAATCATTATTTAAAGTCATTTATTTCAAAAAAAAGTTTTTTTATTAATTTATTATATTTAAATAAGAAACATTAAAACATGTATTTATTATTTATATTTACGTGAAAATGTAATAAAATATATTAATAATGTTATTTATAATTTAATATTGGAAGAATAATAAAATATAATAATTCTGAAATTTTAGATGATGACTTCTGGAGTGCTGGAGTGAATAGCTAAAACTGAGTAGCCGTGTATAATTTGATATAGATAACTACTTATAGAATATACTGCTGGAAATGCTCTTAGACGAACAAACTTTGCATTAAAATATTCTTGAATAAGTCAATTTCTATCGATCGTGAACTAATTCACTATATCACCCAAATATTACTGAGATTTATTAATCAGTAAAATGAACGGTAACAAATTTACCATCAAATAAATATATTTTCTCTTTATCCTTTTTTTTTTTTCTTCTTGAGGAAAACCACAAATTTTCTCTTGAGCATACAAAATTGGACTACAACCAAATATGGAAAGTCCAACTAAAGATCCAGACCATGAGTAAAGGAACTCTCATAACATGTTATAAGCCATAATTGACTGAAACTCCAACTTTATCAAATATAGACAAAATTGTAAAAATCGTTCCAAACTACAATTTTACCTCATATATATATATATATATATATATATATATATATATATATATATATATATATATATATATATATATATATATATATATATATATATATATATATCAAACAATCTAAATAAGAAAACTAACAAAACAATTATTAGGTAAAGAAAAGCTTAAATGATTTGAGCATAGATTCCTTGCACATTTAATTTTGGCTAAATAACTTAGACCTTTTTGCTAGTAAAAAATAAAGAACCAAATTTCACCCAACCAATTTCCAAGGTATACGTGTTCATTTTCCTTTACCCTATGCAATCTATTTCCATTTTTATGTAAGCCAAAGACAAAAAAAGTTTCACTTCCATTAATGATATACACAATTCAAATATTACCTCTTGGCTCCAGTAAATAGTTCGAAACTTACCTTTTGGCCATAATGAAGTGTTAGAATTTGATTATGCGATTCTCTATAGGCATATTACTATAAGATTCTCCGAAAGATTCTCCGATTGCTGTAAAATATCTTAGTTAAACAGTAAGTACTTTCACGAAAAGATTTCATCACATAATTCCACCAAATATTAATTAATTTTAAAAAAGAAATTGTTACAAGTTACAACCCATCATGAATTACACATGAGTGGCATGTGCTGATGCCAGATCCAATCCGATCCTATCCTATCCATGTCTGGCCTTGTTACTTACTTTTTGATTTTGTCTTGCATTGGGTGACTAATTCTATTTAAGAGGATATGGGACTGGGTTCAGTGGGCCATTAACAGACATAAAGCCCATAATGGGTAAAATAAGAAAGCCCAACATGAAAATAAAGTTTACATCATCAATACTTGTTCCTGGTGGGCCTATGCACATAACCCCCACCTTATCAAGGCATTATTTAGGCATTAAACCATCAATTGTAGAAGCTATCATTAAAGAATAAAGGATAAACAAACCCAAAGTAATTGCAAATATATATACATATATGAGTCCATTTCCTACCCATAATTTATCATGCAGCCAATAATTTAATTTTATATTTAACAAGAAGAATATCTTCTACTTAATCAGAAAAACGAAAAACCTGACACTGAGGGGAAAAGAAAAAGAAAAAAAAAAAAAAAGGAGGAGATTTGCTCTCAGAATAAATATCGAGAATTCACTAGTTTTCAATCTAGAAATCCTTTAACTTAAGTATTTTTCTCTTACTTCGAAAACAAAAAAGGCCACTTGTTTTGGCACTAGAAATAGCACAACATTTGGGTTTATTTAGCTAGAAGAAATTAGATAACTGTTTCCATTAAATTTGAAGTCAGATTATTCTTATATATCTTATGTCTAGAGATTATTATAAAAAAAAAAAATTACACTAACAACATCATTACGTACCTTTCTATATAAAGTAGAAAAGATGAGTACTTTGCTATTCCAATCTTCTTGGGGGCTTAGCTTAATTATATTATTGATTGGTTAAATCTATTTTAATTCCCTAAGAAGTTGATAATGTAATGGGAGTAAAAACAAACACAGACCTAATCATACGAGTACACACACAAATAAATCTTTAAAGTCATAATAATGTATCTGTAAGAATTTTACTATCCAAAATTATTTTAATATAAAGTAGCGATTTGAGACATTTAATTAATGTCAATCACTACTTTTACAATCTAAATATAAGTAATTCTTTTTTTTTTTTTTTATTTAATTTAATTTTTAAGAATGACATAAAATTTGATCCAAACAAATATATATAATAAAAATTAATATTGAAACTGAGGAAGTGGTCTTGATTCATAAAATTGTATCTTACCCATGCATTCACAAAAGTCAATATAATATGAAGTCTTGCTTAGAGGATAGAGTAGTTGTACAGGTGATTTGGTAGTAGAAATGGAAACACATACATTATACATAGGCAATTAAGTTGTTGAGTACAAAGTACAAAACCAATATTTATTAGGGAAAATTGCAAAATTGGTCCCGTAACTATTGGTCGCTGGCAAAAAAGTCCTGTAACTTTTCGGGCTGGCAAAAACATCCTGTAACTATTATATTTTGGCAAATTAGTCCTATTTTAGCCCGAACTGCCAACGTATCTGCCAAGTCACGCCCCTTTGCTGACCTGGAAATGGGAAAATTGCAAAATTGGTCCCGTAACTATTGCTCGCTGGCAAAAAAGTCCTGTAACTTTTCGGGCTGGCAAAAACATCCTGTAACTATTATATTTTGGCAAATTAGTCCTATTTTAGCCCGAACTGCCAACGTATCTGCCAAGTCACGCCCCTTTGCTGACCTGGAAAGTAAAACCCCCTTGTTGACATGGAAAAATAGCAAAAAATGGTTCCAATACTAACGATCACTAGCAAAAAAGTCCTTTAACTTTTTGGGTTGGCAAAAAAGTCCTATAATTAAATTATTTCAGCAATTTAGTCTTATTTGGTTCAAATTGTGATTTTTTTTCGCACCCATTTCAATCGAAAAATTAACCATATCTAACATACTTTAACTTAGAAGTAATTTAGACTCATGATAATATTGAAAGGCACATTATCACATTGCACCAAGACACATATTGAACAAGAATCAATCTTCGACAATTAAAAAAAAATCCCAGATTATCGAATAACGATGACAAAATCAGCTGCAATTAAGTTCAAAAGTAGTTATGGAATACAAAGCATTAATTCTGACAAAATCAGCTGCAATTAAGTTCAAAAGTAGTTATGGAATACAAAGCATTAATTCTGTCATCGTTATTCGATAATCTGGGATTTTTTTTAATTGTCGAAGATTTATTCTTGTTCAATATGTGTCTTGGTGCAATGTGATAATGTGCCTTTCAATATTATCATGAGTCTAAATTACTTCTAAGTTAAAGTATGTTAGATATGGTTAATTTTTCGATTGAAATGGGTGCGAAAAAAAATCACAATTTGGACCAAATAAGACTAAATTGCTGAAATAATTTAATTATAGGACTTTTTTGCCAACTCAAAAAGTTAAAGGACTTTTTTTGCTAGTGATCGTTAGTATTGGAACCATTTTTTGCTATTTTTCCATGTCAACAAGGGGGTTTTACTTTCCAGGTCAGCAAAGGGGCGTGACTTGGCAGATACGTTGGCATTTCGGGCTAAAATAGGACTAATTTGCCAAAATATAATAGTTACAGGATGTTTTTGCCAGCCCGAAAAGTTACAGGACTTTTTTGCCAGCGAGCAATAGTTACGGGACCAATTTTGCAATTTTCCCATTTCCAGGTCAGCAAAGGGGCGTGACTTGGCAGATACGTTGGCAGTTCGGGCTAAAATAGGACTAATTTGCCAAAATATAATAGTTACAGGATGTTTTTGCCAGCCCGAAAAGTTACAGGACTTTTTTGCCAGCGACCAATAGTTACGGGACCAATTTTGCAATTTTCCCTATTTATTAAGTAGTCCAAAAATCAGAAAAGCATTGAACTGCAACCGCAAGCAAAGATAGATAGGTTGTGAATTGTGATTGTGTGGTGGTGCAGTGCAGAACAGTGCAGCACAGATCTCTCATTCATTTCTGTCTGAGACTCAGACTGACTCCATTCATTAATACTCTTGAAAAAGTTACATTAATACTAATTAATTTCCTTTCTTTTCTTTTTGATCCCTACCCTACCCTGTAATAAAAAATAGTTATACTAGTAGTATTTGCGAAACAACGTAGTAATTTCTTTATTTATTTATACTTTAGTCTTTAGTAATCAGTATTTATTATATAAAAATAATACATATCCTACTACTTATTTTTATCAATGATCAACCATTGAATGAGTCTTTGGTGATGTACAGTACAGTTCTAGAGTCAACGGTCATCACCTAATCATACAGCCTGGACCCAGGTTTTTACATTCAGAGCCACCTCACCATCATGTTTATATATACCCAAATCTAATTACTTGTATAAACATCCTGAAAATTGTTATGTAATTTTATATTCTAGAATAGAAAAACTTTTGAGAATTTTTAAGAGGCAAGCAAAACCAAACAAGTCCCTTTCCCCATTACTTCAAAGAAGAAAAGCAATAATAATTTAAGTAGCCCATGATCTCCGCGGGCAAATCACAATTCTCACACATATATGCCACTTCACAGAAAATAAAAAGTTCCTCCTTCCTAGTATCTTTTTCTTTTTTTACAGCTTGCAAATGTGAAAAACGAAGTGACCGTTAGAAAGAAATGTTTCCCAATAATTTAAAAAGAAAAAGCAATTTAGTACTTAGTAACGAATGCCTTGTTTGTTTCCCAACAACTATAATGATCATTTCAGAAAACTAACTTCCTCCTAGGCATAAAACATGATGTTAATGTAGTTCTAGATGCCAATTCCGCAAGATCTCCAATGGTCTCGCTGATTAGATCTTTGAATATGAGCCGTTCGATGTCCAAAATCGCCTCCGACATCTCCACCGAGCAATCTCCCCAGCCGTTGATCACATCTCCATCTAGATCTTTCTTCAAAACACCACAAACGATCTCAAACAAATCTTCACCCACCTCCTGCTCTCTAATTCTTTGAAATTCAGACCAGACCTTGTCTAGGGACGGTTTTGTAATATCATTGTTTGTCCAATGCACAACCTTCCACGGGGGCAATCGTTTGTTCCTGTCTAAAATTTCATTAATCGTATCAAATATTAACTTCCTTTGCAGTGTGGAGACTTTAGATGTGTCCTTTCCCTTGTGATATTGTTGCTTCTCTAGTAATAAAAAGACATCAGAGTCCTCCGGTAGGTAAAGGGATGCTCTAAGTATATCTGAGATGTATATCAAATCACAATCATCTGATATTTCTTCAAATTTCGACTTGATTGGCGAAATCACAGGGCTCCATAATTCATCATCCAATTCACCGGAGTGATCTGTTTGGTTGTTTAAAATCAAAACTATACGAAATTAGAGAATATATATATATATATATATCCCCAAATGTGGATACAGACAATCAATACAAGTACACAAAAGATTGGAAGTATTGAAGTACTTTTGCAGAATCATAAGAGAAAGTGTCTTCTACTATCATTTTCATAACCAGATAATGTCTTCACAAAAAACAAACTAAATACCCTACACCTTTCATATTATGTGTTTTTTTCTTCAAGTTTAGTGACAAAATGAAGTACACAACTGAGCAAGGACCACAGTGAAAGGAAATTGTGGGCACCAGGGTCCAAATACATCACACACAGAATACAAGTACTATTTATTGAGATCGGATTCGGTTCAACATCCATATTACACTTTCCAGGCCAGCTATTACATAGGTCCCTGCCTAGAAATTATTCCAAGAAACTAGATTCTATAGCACTTTTAAGAAATTTACTGATTAGATGTTTAGGTCCAACTACATTTGTAATTACATGCTACTGGGAAATTCCCAAATGACCAGAGACTTTAAGCTTCGACTCATGGATCTTAATGAGTTAAATATTAAATAATTGCATCAGATAATAACATTCAGTTTTAACTTTTTGTTCATTTTAATCCCCCTAGTTAGTTTATTAATTAGAATTCAAGAACCAAACACAACCACATTAATCCATTACAAAGAAAGATCACATGATAAAATGTGATGATTATAACCTTTACTCCAACAAAACTAATTCAAATAAATCAAATCCAGATTAAATCAACTACTTCCAACAGCAATGACTTGTACCTTTGGGTGGGTGGATGGGTAATTAAGTAAACGCAGCCGTCATGGTTATACTACAAGGTGAACGGATGCCCCATTTGGGGACAAGGTCCACTGCACGTGACTTGCGTACGCCCTCGTCACATGCCATATTTCCAAGCCTAAAATTCCCCACCCCTATCCCCCTAACCTAAACCCCTTTTCCCATTAGCCACTCAGTTCTCCTCCAATCAAATTTCCCCCACCATTTAAGTCAAAGTATAACCCTAGCCCAATAGCCCTGTCATCTTCCAAATCCTATTCTTTTTAATAAACCATATTATTTACTATTTAAAACAAGTAAATCTCTACAATTAATCACAAAGTCTATTAAAGAAATTAAAATGCTGTAATTAGTAAACAATAAAAAGCGTGTGAAATTCGAAATTATACCTTTGAAATCAATATTGCGTTTCGTTGTAACAGGGGAAGGGGTCAATGATTCATCCTTGTAAAACGAAGAATCAAGAACTGATACAGGACTTGGTTGTAAATCAGTTGCATTCATCTCTGCTATGCTGTTGAGCAATTTATCGCATCTTTCCAATAAATTTCGCCCCTCTTTGAATTCCTCAGTCTTCGATCTCTGTTATATTCACAAAACATCATCTCGTTATAAGTAAGTAATTAACGGGAAATTAATGTTAATTAATAAGTTAACTAGAATGAAAAATATGATGTACATCTGTGTCAGTTGATGTAGTGATAGTGCTTCCAGAAATGGATGAAGATTCATCCTCTGTAATAACAACGGACGTGATCTTCTCCTTACGATAAGTATCGGCCGTTGGTTTCTTGGTCCTAGGAGATCGATTATTGACCATCGGATCTGATCCGGTTCTTCTCGGGTTAAGTTTTGGAGAGTGAACTGGAGGGACGTTTGCTCGCCTCTGAGTTTCGACGCTTAACGGTTTAGGTTTGACCAACGAGTTTGACCGCTTCGCACCCGAATTGCTTTCAGTCCGGGCATTCGGACTCGGACTCCGACCCGCTCTAATCGGACTTCGGACATTCCGTTCCTTTCTTGGACTCACCGACGGTGAATTTTCCCCGGCAAGGCTGTAGTTTCGGCGAACTCCACGAACTTGATTTCTACCACAATCATTTACAGTCCTCCGGTTAAGTTGATTTGGAGTCGACAATCTCGAAGGCTTCATCAGAACAATTGGTGACTCTTCGTAAACGAAATTCCGATGACTCTGTTCTGAAATTTTCCTAGAATGAAGGAGTCCTTTGAGTTGCAAAGCTTCGAGGATTTGTTTTAATGTCTCTAAATCTTTAGACGTCTCATCAATTCCTCTCATTCTCAATCTCTTCTCAATCTCCCCGTACACTGAAACACTCTGTTTTGGCTCCGGGAAAACGTCTCCAGAATCGAAGAAGCTTTTCCTGTGTTGCGGCGCTTTCCACGGCGAAGACGGATTCAATCCTTGTGGTTCAGCTTTGCCGCCATTCTTCAATGAATTGGTATGGTTCCTTGGATCTGCAACCCGCGGCGATTGAGCTGACTCCTTTGAATAGAAATTGTTGCCGTCTGTGAGGAATCGAGATTGAAAGAGATCTCTGGAGACTCTAGATTCGGATGCGGATCTCCGGAGCTCCGGCTTCTTTTCTGGTACAGAGTTTGTTGAATTTGGTAACGGCTCAAGGCCCATTAACCTGGCGATAACACTGGGAGACTGATTTTGTTGGCTTCCATCGCTAACATCACTGACAATGCTATCGCATCGATTAATGGAGGCAGAAGTGCGGATCTCTTTCGGATGTAAACCTCCTTTTGCATCAGTAGTAGCCCTGCTATCGAGCGAAAGCCTAGGAGCTTCCTTGCAGAACTTCCACGAGGATTTTGTGCCTTGCTTTGTTCCGAATATTGGGAGAGGGAGCGGGGATTTAGGAGGCAACTCACTCATCATCGACGATAAATAGCTCTGATTTGGCATTCCCAATTCCCTTGATATCGCCGGAGAGGAAGGAGCTGATTTCTCCGACTCCGACGTTGTTTCAGTTGCCTAAAAATTTAAGTATGATTAAAAGATCAATAAATGTTAATATTAAAAGTCTCGATTTACTGATAGTAGAAGACATATATAATTCTTACTGGTGGAGGGAGGCGCTTGGCGGAATAGGGGCGTTTTCCGTTCAAAATCTGGTGGCGGTCAAAGAGTTGAAGAAAACCAGCCATACAACCACCCATTTGTTTCTCAATATGCTTCTCCAAATTTTGTGGCTCTTTAATCAACCCAGTCGTCGTCATTTCCCGGTGACTGTTTCACTCTCTCTCTCTCTCTCTCTCTCTCACACACACACACACACACACACAGAGTCAGTCTTTTTTCACTGATGAAGTTTACGTCACATTTGGGGTTCTCTGATTTTCTCTCCCTCTTTTTTCTTTTTAATCTCCCGCTTTCAGCTGTTTTAAAGGCTGGGACTGAGTAGTGGGAGGAGTGGGAGTAGGGTTTGGCTAAACACACGGGCGGGTTATTTTAACTCTTTTCTCCATAAAGGGGATATGACATTTGAGTCCCTGTAAGTAAAGAGCCACTGCACAAATGTTGAGGACTTTTCTCACAATGCGGTTGAAGAGGTGCTGCACTGCAGGTCACCGTCCGTGGGGTAAGTGTGTACGTGTCAGTTACTTGTGTTCTTAATTTGTGAAAGATGTATGGGCAATTTATTATTTTGCCCCTCAAAGATACTAGTATAAGTTAAGGTAGAAGCTAGTCATAAATAAAAAAAAGGGGAAAGTATAATTAAGGAAAACTAGAACATTTGCCTTTCAATTTAATTTATTCACCTCTTTTCGTATATCATAATTAATCCATCTAGAATTTTACATAAAAAAATTTGGTGGTATATATAATAAATAGTTGTTTTACCTTCAAAAAGTGGAAACTAAGATTTTTGGCGTATAGTGTTAATATAAAAATAGATTTGATTTAGGGAGTTGCATATTATTAGTTTATTTATTTGATTCCAACATACTAGAGTAGTCTCACGTATTTGATTTTGATCTCTATATCTTTGTTTCAAAATTTCGCAAAATAAAAGTAGGTCAATTAGATTGTTCAATAAAAGTGTTACACAATTCAAGTAGGTGCTCGTATACAAAAATGAGAATAAAAACTTGGAGTAATGAATAACTCGTGTTAAAATTGTGGTACTTAATTGGGTATTTATCGGTAGATTAATGAGCGTAGTCATGAATAATGGTTGATTAGCAGGGATCTTTCTAAGTTCATGCAAATCATTATGAATTCTATTATAGGATAGAATTTGCAATGGCTTGAAACTTCAAGCTTAAGTGAGCATCCAGTCCACTTAACTTTGTTGGGTCGAGCAATATGGAAACACAACATATGTCAGGTTCAGAAATATTAATCTGATTGCCATAAAAAAAAAACAAAGAAAGAAAAAAAAAATCGCATCTAGTATTTAAATCTGGCAGATGAAATGATAGAAAAGAACAAGAAGAAGAATACTGGCATATATTTATATGTTACTAGTAAAGTTGTATTAATAAAATATCTGGTGAGTTGCCGTTTGGAAATTTATTGGATGTGAATCGGCCATTTTCTGACTGCTGCGTTAGGAAAGAGTCACCCATAATTATATTAGATGTAGTCATTGATTAATTCAAATGGCTTAATTACACCACAACTGCATGTGGGCTGCGGCATGTAACATATGTCAACATATTTGCCCTTATGAGGTTATTCAGATGTAGTTACATTAGTCTTACAATTTTGTAGGTTTTACATAGGTTTCATGATTTGTAATTTACATTGGCCTTATAGTTTGTTAATTGAATTGAAGTAAAGATGATATATTGAAACAATTTTTGTCAATAAGATTGTAGCCTAGTGATAATCACTAACAAAGTTGAGGCCCCATGATGAAGAAGTCATGGGTTCAACTCACTAACTTGAATCTTTATTCTACTTTATTACTAGTACTTGATAGTTGTCTATTATTTGCAATTATTTGTACTTGGATAATATCGAAATGATTTAAGATGTAATTGTTGATGTTAATAAACGTATCCTCCCAAAAAAAAAAAAAAGAAATTGAAACATTTTTTAACATAAATTGTTACAGAAAATCGCTTCTAATTAAAGAGTGGATATATACTATTTTACTGTAATTAAACACCATGAGATTTCAAATGTAATGGGTTAAAAACAATAAATATTTTTCATACTTATGATCACTTTTCACCGAAGAATTCCCCTGGCATGTTCCTTTGAAATCAAGCACAAAATTTTTACTCTTTAGATATAATTATAACAGTTAATTCACATAAATTATAGGAGTACTTATTAAAAAAAAAAAAAAAAAAAAACTCATATAAATAAGTAAAAAATTAATACTGAAAAATGTTATATATATCCTTGTCGTTTCTCACGTACCCTCAGTCTTGAGAAGAAGACAACATTTTACCCTGGTCGTAGATTTTAAGACTGTAATAAGAGTAAAAATCTTTAGTCATTTCTGGGGGGAAAAGGATATTATCTGTAAAATTGACGACTCTAATAAGGTTAAATACTGTAGATTCAACTGAAAACTGTTGTTGATGAAAATCACACTTGTTCCTATTTCAATGAAAAAAACAGTATAATTAATGCCAGCTTCTTAAAGACCACATTTCTCTGACTTACTAAACTGACAATGCATGAGGCTCTCAGGCTTTGAAATGTTGCGTCAATGGAAATGCATGGCCAATATATATATGTATCAAATTTTGTACTACAAGGAATTTAATGCCATGTTCCAAATATACTACTTAATTGAATTTTCATTTACAAGAATAACTGACTAAAAAATATTGAAAATCCATTCAGAATATGAGATCTTATACAAAAAAAAAAAATCTTAATTTTATTTGTCATAAAAATAGTGACAGTTAAGAATTTGTTATATTTTCACATAACCTTGTTCCTACAAAAGAAAAATATGATATTGTCCGCTAGGCTAGAGAGGTGGAACATTCAGGTGTTTGTGAATGAATTTTCAAATTCGATTTTACTGATTTCAGGGAAATTTTGAAATGTGACCTGTATTATTTGATGCAATATTGAAATGATAAGATATATTCTAGTTAAATATGGATAGAGATATAGTTAGTGTTTTTTAAAATTTGAACTATGATTTAAATTGAATGTTGTAGACTTGTAGTTTGAGGAAAAAATATCGATCTATAATTGAGAAAAATATGTAATATGTGTCATATTATCTATAAGTTTGATCGATCTGCAGGACTAGATTTAAATTGTTTAGTGGCACAACATGATAATTTCCTAAGTTTTTCTTGTGGTGATTTTATATATCTATATATATTTGATTTTTTTGAACACGATCACCGATGTAACCATGGAGTACGAATGGGAAAGTTGCTCCATATATAAATAGAACCATACATGCATCATGAGTATTAATTAGTTTTCAATTTTCGTACAACTTGTTTGCTTGTAAAATCATCAAAAGACTATATCTTGGTGTTAACAATGTGCATACGTTTTCGAGGAATTTTCTAAATTAAGAAATTAGTAATTGTTATCCATGTATCTTGCAATTTGCGAGGGTAGAATCTGACTCAACTTGGACTAGTTTATTAGATTGACTAATGATCTAATTGCTGACGTAACGACCAACCAATATATTCTTGGAAGAAGTTTGATATTGTGGAACAAACTTACATGAATCAGCTGCTAGCAATATTAATCATATATACATTTATGAATTATATATAGTTCATGTTTGTATGTCTCAAACTCAATATATAATATCTCAACACATGCATCTATATATAGTATTAGTATATCCATCCGTATCTACATATATTTGATCGGCTGTAGTAGTTGGTCCACGAATAATTACAGTAACTTACAATTAATGATAACTAAAAGTTAATTATAAGTTTTGAGTCTGAGTTTTTATTAATTAATACAGTTTAATTATTTGAATTCAGTAAAGTTAACAAAATTGTACAATGTTTGATTAGATAAGATAGAAGTTTAAATTTTGGATATATGTACTGATAAATAACTTAATAAAAGCAAATTAAAAAGAATCTAATTAAAAATGGATATATAAAAATTAAAGGAGTAAAAGAAATACTACTTGCTAGCTAGTAGCTAGTATGCATGTAATGTATATTATGTGCCCTGATTTTGATACTACATTGCATCACCCCATCCCCTCCCACATGCTGATCATGGGAATCCTTTTTCCTGCAATATATTTTTTTTTTCATATTTTATAGGTTAATTTAAGTGATTGGGTTGAATTGGATTTCGGAATGCTGAATCCAATCATCAACAAATTAAATAAAGATGGG
Source organism: Penstemon barbatus (assembly GCA_003313485.2). Classification (NCBI taxonomy): domain Eukaryota; kingdom Viridiplantae; phylum Streptophyta; class Magnoliopsida; order Lamiales; family Plantaginaceae; genus Penstemon; species Penstemon barbatus. The sequence goes on along the minus strand of CM064881.1, from coordinate 1,754,987 downwards.
GTTTCTGATTCCACCCCACCCACCACCCCCATCTGGGTTTTAGTACTTGGACCACTTTGAAGACTGTTACTTCCTCTGAAATTGTGCATATGGAATGGTGGGTTTAATTTCATTTCATTTCCTTTCATTTCCAGGGCTTTAAATTAACTTTTGTTAAAATTAAATCTATAATTGCTAGATTTATACTAATTATATTTCAATATTTTCATAACAATTTAGATGCCACCCACATGCATGGCTAGCTTGCAAATTCCTATCTTGAAATTCTGTCACAATTAAAAGCTATTGTTACCAAATAAGTACCAACACTTGTATGTAGCAGAAGCATTTTATCTTCCGTGAAGTAAAGCTGCAAATTTTAATACTTTACAATGTAAATAACTGATAAAATAAGGGACAGTAGTATTTCTTCTCATAGCTAGCTTAATTTTATGCCGACAGTGTGAAGGAGCGACAGGATAACACTATATTCTACCCCATCTGTAAATTCTTTAAGGATATTGCAGATTAGATTTCAAATTAGGTGTATGTGTATATTTATTATAATGTACCGGTTATTTTTCTATCAACAACACTTGAATAAAATTTGACTTTATACGAACAAGTCCAAATTAAAACTCCCATTATTTCTAAGTTTATGAGCATCATATAAACACAAACAAAATTAATTACCAATTATCGACCCTTGCAAATAGACAACATGTACAATTTTTATTTTTCTCAGGATAAAGCTACAAAAAATATCTTGATCTATTTCTCTAATTAATCTTTAATCTGAAATTAATTAGAGAAAGCAATCATAAGATTAGTTGTGCAGATCCAGAAAATAAAATTAAATAAATTTATCCCTAAATATCAGTCAAATATATACGTACTATAATTGATGGAATAAGTGTGTTTCAGGTCAGACAAGAGTCAGAAATTGAAAAAGAATAATTATCTGATTGGCAAAAGCAGAAAATTATACATACGACCTAACATGCATATTTGTGCCTTTTTCTGCTTTTGTTAATGTCGCACTCGCACATGTTATCTTTTAACCTAAGTGACAAATTAGATGAGAAGCCAAAAACCTTTAGGAATTTACAGTTCATAATTAGCATATATGCCTTTGTCACTTTTATGTTAGATCTTGCTTCCTCTTATCACGTGAATCTTCGTTATTTGGAAATTAACATTAATTAATTAATAATTCTAGATAAGCTTGATTTTTACTTTTCTTTTTAAAATTAAATAACAAAAAGAAAGAAAGAAAGAAATTAAAAAATCAATAATTCCACCTCCCTGATCACCCAATACTTCTGTTTGTGTTTCATGGAATTATATATGCTTAAACCACGAATTTTAACTAGTCAGAATTCAGTTGGATCACACCGATGATTAAACTCTAGTTAATTAATTGAAGCTAGCTAGGAACAAGTTATGCATATATAATTAAAACATAATATCTTGAACTTGAAGAGGAGGACATAAATGGCTTACCAAGAAGAGATTTTTTTTTTTTTTTTTTTATTACCAAAGAAGAGTAAATGAAGAAGTACTTGTAGTTTTCATTTTTTTTGGGGGGGAAAGATTAACATTGACCATTCAAATGATGATAAAACGAAATAACTATTTCATCATCTAAGCTTAATTTTGTTCTTTTCACAATCTATAATAGGGACAAATTGGTCACCACACCAAACGAATATATACCCATATAAATGCAACTACTACCACCAAGTTGTAAAACAAGATAGATTGAAATTGTGACATAGCTAGTGAGGTTGCTTGGAAATAAGAGCTTGCATACATAATTTATTTAACTAGAACAATTCAAATAAAATTAATGTCCATTAAAACAATCAGAAGTAAATACAAAAAATTAATCATTGGAATACAAGTAATTTCACGTGACTTTAAACTATGGGTTTATTACATTCGTTAAGAATCTGAAAAGTGTACAGCACTGTCAAACAAAAACAGGGGGCCGAAAGTAATTAAAGCAATTGGGGGGGAAATTCTGACTGAATAAGATTTAAAAAAAAATATTCCGAAATATCGATATCGTGCGATTATTCTAACTAGTATTAGCTCCGTTGATTGAGATGTCTTTTTTCTTGGAATATAATCTCCGTAGGTGTTACTTGAATGATTTTTCATTGTTTTTCTATATATCAGGGTGTAATATGACAATGTGTTCATCATTTATTTTCTTTAAATTTCTTTCTCAAGGATTTTATTATTTTCGAGACAAGGGCACATAAAGGAAAATCTCTCACAACACGAATTCAAATTTGAATTCGCTATCTTGTAGTGGCTAGTTCCTTCCACTAGCTAGTATACAAATCACATGTTAATCTTCAATCTTGTGTCTAATTTAATTTTTAACTAATTAAATATAAAAAAAAAAATTATATTAGGAATGATCCGTGAATACTTTGCCTCTTTAAGTAGAGTTTAGGCTCGTAGAATGAACAAGGATGAACTAGGGTTATGAATTTATTGTATTATTGCTAGAGTATATTGCTACGTCTAGACCCCCAAAAATGACCCATATTTGATTGAAACTTTAATATTTAGTCTTTTTTCTAATTTCATATATATATATATATATATATATATATATATATATATATATATATATATATATATATATATATATATATATATATTTTCGAATTTCATTACAATCTTCTTAGATAAAATCTGTAATTACCGACCTGAAGTTTAGATCGAGCACTCGTCTCCCTCACTAATTGGTTGGGTTGAACTAGGACTTATTGTATCATATATATATAGACTATTCTCGAAATTACAATTTCATAAGAAAAAGAGTAGAAATATATATGCTCCTAGCTAGTCCTAGGAATAACATGAAAAATTGTTTAATTGAGTTTTACTAGTAGTAGTAGTTGTTATAAGATTAGGCAAAAGAGGACAAAATATATAAAAGCCTGAGACTGAGAGTACGTACAACTGTATATACAAGCGGTGGATAACGGTCCTCTTAGGTTTCAGTAGTACGTCGTCATTGATACTAATATGTACTACTCACAACTGTATATATATATATATATGCATGCAGTGATTAATAAATTAATTAACTGCACTACATGAAATGGAGGAGAGGGCCTCACTTGGTTCCACTATAATTGGGAATCGTAATATTCTGGTAAAAAGCAATTGCCTTCTCTTTTATTCATGCATCCTCCCACTTATTCACATGGTCCACTCTCTCTTTATTTTTATTTTTTTTATTTTTTAAGAATGATAAAAATTGGGTACAAATGGTCCACTCTATTGCGTTTTTTGGTAGGTAGAGGGGTAAGTAAGTTCTTCATACTGTTCTTTTTAAAAAAAATTACTAGATCTATATTTTTATAATCAATTAAGAAATTCATATCTTAGAGCAAACCATTTTAGAATTTCTACCATGATTCTAAGCCATTTTGAATATCTTCTTTTATGAATTGTCTTTTGCAACTGTTTGCAAAAGTAATGGCGGGCTCATTGTTCGAATATCTACAACGATCGATATATGACATATAATTATAGTGAAACTTGCATATGTTCTTTGCTATGCACGGATTTATATTAAAATTATTTTATATATAATATTCAATAGTTAATTGATAATGTGAATTATTATGGTTTTGACCGGAGAAGATGCACTAAATTCACTTGTATTTTGAGAAATCTGCACAAAATTTTTTTATGTTATTTTTTTTTTATATAACCCTCTTGTGTTTTATAAATACTTGCAAGAAATTTCCTTGTGTTTTATGAAAAGTTGCATGAAATCTCTTTTTCATCAAAAGTGATGGAGAGTGTATTCCACTTGCGGTTAATGAGACTGAAACTCATATTTTCGCTATTCCCGCAAAAATAAAAAATTTAAATATGTTTCAAAGTTGTAATAATTAAACTTTCACATAGCTAAATTATGTTTCAACTACTGCCTTTGTAACAACTATTTTTGGACCCGATTCACATGGCCCACATCGGGCAACGGGGGTGCATGCTATCACAATTTTTGTTCCATTGACCAAAGTCAAATTTCTTCTTATGCATGAAACATAAATAAATGTTTAGCACATCTTTCTAATTTTTTACATATCTAATTTATTTATTTTTTATTTTAACAAAAAAAGGCCCTTTTGTCCCTCTAATGAAACTCAGTACAGTTCAAAATTTTGTATAGACTTCATCTTTCTTAAATCATGATCAAATTCAAAGCATCAAGTAATTTTTAGATCACCACATAACGGTAAGTTGCAATATTTATAACTCCCGTATATTTGATATATTATATGTTCAAATGTCAATGCGGTCTAACGGCAAAACGTATGCATATATAATGTCCTCACAAGGTTAACTTAATTAGCCTTTAATTATTCTTCATATGTCGGAACAGAATCAGTTTTAAATTCCTATTTTTCCGTGCTTAAACTCAATTGACATCATTGCAGTCCATGTTCCAAAAACAATTATTCATGAAACCTGCAGCAGATTTAGAGGTTCTTAATTACTACTCCCTCCGTCCCATTTTAATTGTCGTTTTAGGTGTTTTCACACATATTAAGGCACCTACTTTATTGCCTCAATTTTAGGAAAAAAACAAATGATATTCCTAAAATACCCTTAACTATTTCTCTTTCTTCCTTTTTCTCTTATTCTTTCTATCTTTCTCTTTCTATCTCTCTTGGAGTAATAAAAAGCAAAGGGCAAATTAGGAAAACATGTAATTAATATTGCATTGAAACTCTAAAGTGACAAATAATTTGGGACAAAATAAATTCTCTAAAACGACAATTAAAATGGGACGGAGGGAGTACTAATTACCCACTGGCAGTACATTATTAAAAGTTATCACAAAACAATTAATTATCTAATACACACCATTATATTAATATGCCTAGTTTACATTCCCTTTATCCCTACCCTTTAGCCTCTTATCTTTTTGTTTCAGGAAATAAGACGGGCATTTTTCATGGGCTAGTTATATTGGGCCTTTCGGCCCATCAAAAGAGTAAAAGTCAATAAGGTTGTCCATGTGTCGGACTTGACCTGAGCAGGGTCGCTTCGGATCCGAGTCTGAATTATGTGCCATGACCGGATTCGCTCGGATTATCCAAAACCGAATTCGAATTCAACGGGTATCCAAAACTCCGAATAAAATTTTGGATCCGTTTCATTTTCTAACCACAATATTGGAAATCATATCCTCCCAGTTAATAGACCCTGACCCTCACGAAGCACCAATATATCATAATTATAGCTGATAAACGTTCCTTAAAAATGTAGTTGAAAAGTGCGAAGATGAAATGAAAAAGATAGGAAAGGATGATTCATTCGGATCGACATGAGAGTTCAATCTGCACATCGAAAAGTCGGTTTTTTAGCATTCAAATAAGCCAATTAATCGACCTTGAATGTGGTCAAGTTGAAGGGGAAGCAAGACAAATAGCATAGAGTACGAAAAGAAGCAGCTGTAAGAATATATGAATAAAATTTTAGGATTCGTTTGCCTTTTTAAGAAAAAATTAATATATATTTTTGATTTTTTTTTTTAACATGATTAGTAAAATATTCGCGAAAATATAATTGATTGAATATGTATTGTTTTTATAGCATTGGGCAACTTTTAGTGTCAAGCAGCAAATAGCTAGTTAACATAAATGTGTTTGTAGGAAACTATAAAGGGTTTCACGAATTTTTAAATAGGCATAGTAGAAATGTTCTAATAATTAGTACATTGTATTTCAAACTCACAATTTCAATTTCATTTAATTCATCATCAATTTTTCAATAGAATAAATCAGTGGAAAAGATTTGTCTCATACTATGACAAATCCGTGTTTAAATCCTTGTTGCGCAAGATGCCAAATAATATGTCCAACAATGCATGAAAACAACATTTCTTAGATTCAAATATAAACAAAAAAATAAACCAATATGAGATTGGTCTAGTGGAAGGGACTAATCACTACAATGTAGCTGATTCGAGTTCGAATTACTGTTTAGAAAGGTACCAACTTAATGTGTCCAACATGCCTCGAAAGGGATTAAACCCTTGATAAACTAAAAATAAAAAATAAACAAAAAAATAAAATCCATATTAACCGTCAAAGTTTAACATCAAATGACCCCTTTCTAACTCAACAAACCAAAACAGTCGCAAAGGCCTAACGGGCCACCAAAGCTGAGATCATAGCCCATTTCTTCTTACAAGGTTGTCCTATAGGTACAAGGCCCATGACCGGTTCGTTTTGAAGGTCCATTATTTGAGAAGCCCAAATAATTTGGCCTTTTAATTCATAATTTAGAGAAATATAGAAATATTGGTTTTTTTTTTTTTTTTTTTTTTTTGCAATATAGGAATATTGGTAGCATTTAATGAAATATAAATATATTCGAATGAGTTCTAGATATTGATATTCGAGGAATATAAATATATATGTATGTATATATATTTATAGTTTGGTAATATTAAATTTATAATGAAACCAATCAAACACGTCCCACAACGTGACAAATCCAAATTATAATTCCATTACAAAAATTTATTTTACGTGTTTAATGCGCCACAAAAGAAAATTAAGTTATGTATGAGACATATGCTTAAAAAACCTTCAGTCGAGCCCTTCTTTTGAACCGTTCTTTTAAGCTTTTCAAGGCAGATTTTTATTCCTGGTGCATCACCTTTGTGATGGGGGCTTGGATTGTTTACGTTTTTATATTTTGATTATTCTTGTTGGTTGGTGTATCTTTGTTTTTTTTTTTTTTTTTACATCAATGGATGGCTGCAAAAGACATTGTAGATTGTTTGATCTTGTTTCTGCTCACTTTTTATTTTATATTTTTAGTCATTCTGTTAATTGTTTAGTAGTAATAAAATTAAAATTAATTATAAAAATAAAAATGGCTAAATTTCCTTCTGCTCTCCCTCTTGTGGTACTCGACTGCTGTTATGTCCATAACCATAAGTCTCTTGTGGGATTTCGCCCTCAGTTTACCCTTCACTTCATCGAAAATAATCCATCTTTTGGGTTCTTCAAATTGAGGCATTTATTTAATGGCTTCTTCACTGCTCAATGGAGCTGAAAACCTCACTCTCATTAGAAATAGAAACATCACCCCATCCCCAAAAGGGTTAGGTTTTCTTCGCTCAGATTTAAACGGAATCAAATTCTCCAAGTTAAAATCAGTTACTCATGCCAAAATTTCCATCAAATCTACTAAACACAGAATAACCCATATCCCAAGATGCAGTATTTCAACTTCTAGACCAGCTTCACAACTAAGGTTCATACAACACAAGAAAGAAGCCTTTTGGTTTTATAGGTTTCTCTCAATTGTGTACGACCATGTGATAAACCCTGGGCACTGGACTGAGGACATGAGGGACGATGCTTTAGAGCCGGCCGATTTAAACAGCCCGGATCTGACGGTGGTGGATGTTGGCGGCGGAACTGGGTTCACTACTCTAGGGATAGTTAAACACGTGGATGCAAAGAATGTTACAATTCTTGATCAGTCTCCTCATCAACTTGCAAAAGCTAAGGAGAAGGAGCCATTGAAGGAATGTAAAATAATTGAAGGGGATGCTGAGGATCTTCCGTTCGAAACCGATTATGCTGATAGATATATATCTGCTGGAAGGTATATTGTTGAGTGTTAGGTGTTTGTTAAATTGACTTTCTTTTAGGTTGCATTATACTCATGTTTTTCCATAGGTATATTGCAAGATTGTTACATTAAATGTTGTTATTTGATATGGGTAAGCGGTTAGGCTCGTTTTGCTACTTACCGTTCTTTTTTGCTGGATATTGGAGCTTTATTTTATCTGCTAAACTACCAAAAGTTTATCTAGACATATGTAGCATGAATTACATAGTTTTGGATTCTCAACTTGTCTCTGTTTTTCTCTTGTTATTACTTTGTGACTTTCTTGTATGTTGCAGGTGGAAATTAAGTTAAAAGAGAAGAAAGTACTCTTTCTTGATCTAAAAAACTATGAATTTCTCATGTTAGCAACCACTTTTACTTTTCTTAGAACCTTTTGCTTCTAGCTTTTCCTGTAGCAGGAGTTCTAGTAGAAATTCCAATATTTATGTCATATTTAGCTTTTCAAAAGCTCAAAGGTAAAAAACCACTTTCTTTAATCTTTTGAAAACAAGTCCTTAATCTTTGTGGGATGCGATTGATTAATTTATGGATAATTTCTTTGAAGCTTACTTTATGAAAATCAGCAAAGATATTCGTGTATTTTAACTGAAGGTTTTACACTACTAGTTGATATTGGTTAATATCTAAATCTTATAAAAATTCACTGAATATGATTTTTTCTCTTTTCAGTATTGAGTACTGGCCAGACCCTCAACGTGGAATCAAGGAAGCTTACAGGGTTCTAAAACTTGGAGGGAAGGCTTGCTTAATTGGTCCTGTGCATCCAACATTTTGGTTATCTCGTTTCTTTGCAGATGCATGGATGCTCTTTCCGAAAGAGGAAGAGTACATTGATTGGTTTGAGAAAGCTGGATTTAAGGATGTCCAATTGAAAAGAATTGGTCCAAAATGGTATCGTGGAGTCCGTAGACACGGCCTCATCATGGGATGCTCGGTTACTGGTGTAAAACCTGCATTTGGCGACTCACCTTTACAGGTAATGTTGTAAATGTTCTTCAAAGTACTAGTTAAATGCAATATTTATCTTATTCCTCGTGTTAGTAACTTAACTTTCTTTATTTAAATCAAGCTCGGTAATCGCTTGTCTAGCTGTTCGTCTTGATAATGATCGGTTTTCATATACATTTTAGGAGCAAGTGTACTTTTGCATTTATAGGCTGTTACCTTTTCCAGTCTTATATTTGCTTCTTTTGCACCTTTCAACTATTGTCGTTGCACGATTTGACCCTTCAATAATATATTGCACCAATTGACCCCAAAATTGTCAATAAATGAGGAAAATAAGAAAAAATGTTCATGGCTTTTTCAAGTTATGTATGAAGTGGATGCTACAAATATTTCAATAGAGACATTGGTAATCACTATAGTATGTAATTATGAATATCAAAATTCATTAATCTTTAAAATACAGTTGTGGTAATCTTCTTGTGTCTAGATTGATGTAATTTTTAGTGCAAGCCCTTCATTTCATTACCAATGACTAACTTTCATTATCAATATCGAACATCGTCTCATTTTGATTGTGATTGAAATAAAATGATGAACCATACACGGTGAAAAAAATTGATGGCAACCGTGCTATTTGTGCATGAGGGAAAGAGAAGGGTAAATTGATGCAATAGATAGTTGGAGGGGCAAAACACTCGACAATAGTTGAAGGGGTCGAAATGAAATTTACCCTTGCTATTATTGTTTAGATTGTTTTTAAGACTACTGTTAATTGTTAATTTTTGAGAGGTTAGTTTGTTGTTTAAAGAGTGAAATCATGAAGAAGTTCTTATGGTTCCCACTTAATGTGTCAAGCGCGTCTCGAAAGGGATTAAATCATTGGGAAACCAAAAAAAAAAAAAATTGAGTTTCTTTCTTTTATGATAACAGATTGTGAACCTTTCTTATTGCTGTTTTTTTTTTTTTTTTTTTTTTGGCAGCTTGGTCCTAAGGAAGAGGATGTATCAAAACCCGTAAACCCAGTTGTATTTTTCATGCGGTTTCTTCTTGGTGCCATGGCAGCAACTTACTATGTTCTGGTTCCCATTTACATGTGGCTTAAAGATCAGATTGTTCCTAAAGGTCAACCAATATAAGAACTATTGCGAAATAATTCTCTTCTGGCTGTTGAGTACTGACCATTCTTCTGCGTATGTCCCTACTGTAGTTTGCAATCAAGAATTAAGGTTATGTAACTTAGTTTTTTCACTGTGAGAAACGGCCGTCTACATTTTGTGTTCACTCGAGTAAAAGAATTTCCCAACACTTTATTTCTAGTCTTCAATTAACCAATGGACAATTTACAATTATTCCTTCCATATGTTGTATGCATGATATTGATGGGGCTTAGTACAAATAGTTTTGTGGGAGGGTTGCTACCCAGAGGACAGTACACATCATAAGGTGTGGGTGGGGTTTGTAGAGCTACACTTGAGAATAGCTCAGAATTATGAGATTGTAAAAAAAATTGAGTTGCATAAATTAGACCGGGTTCGTGTACTTCCTAAAAAGTAGAAGAGTAGGAACTTTCATTATAATTTGATCATGCGTGAACAATAGTTGTAGTTTTCTATTTCTTTTATGAGTTAAGTATGTGCCAAAAATTTGTCTCAAAAAAAAAAAAAAAAATAGCATGTGCTAAAAATTGTGAGGTTGATAATGAAATCAGAATTATGAGATTGTAAATATATTGAGTTGCATAAATGTAATTTCCTAAAGTGTAGAAGAGTAGGAACTTTCATTATAATTTGATCATGCGTGAACAATAGTTGTAGTTTTCTATTTCTTTTATGAGTTAAGTATGTACTAAAAATTGTGAGGTTGATAATGGAATTGAATAATTGTGTGGTTTCCTTTTTTTTTTATGTGAATTAAGTGGTGCCAAAATCAGAGGGTTATAATTTCCCTAAAAAAATAAAAATGTAGAGGGTTATAATTGAGATGAATAGTCGAATTTCCCTTTTTTTTTTATTTTATTTTATTAAATTGCGCTAAAATTAGCAAGGGTTATAATCAAATTATCCGGATAAAATGTATAAAATTTACTAATTAGTAAAGTAAAACAAGTCGAGTTGCGAGGGATTCGACTCAAAACCATCCCCGATCCAACTTGGATACATGCTGTTCGACCCTTAAATCTCAAAGATTTTTCGTCCAAAAATTTGGGCAAATACAAAACTAAATTGAATAGAAGCTTAGAACTATTGTATCACATGACAAAACTAGTTGTATGGGTGTATATAATAGACTTCACGAAATTTAATGTAGGAAAAATATTTGCAGCTATAGAAGTTTCACATAAAATGTTTGTAATTTCATTTTTAAGTACGAAAGGTAATACGGAGAGAAATTGTACTTTCCCCTGAATTTAGAGACAAGTTGCACATTCCTCCCATAACTTAATTTTTTGCACTATTCACCATGAATTTATGTTAATGTTGTAATTTTCCTCTAAACTTTTTTCGAGCACTTTTCCAATTAAAGTAGGTCACGTGAGAGGCTCATGCCAGTTTTATAGGATATTTTCATCATTTAAAATTAGGGAGAAAGTGCAATACATAAGTTCAAGATGGAAAGCGCAACAAATGTATCAGTTCAAGGGGAAAAATGCAACTTCACTATAAGTTAAGGAGAGAGAGTGCGATTTTCTAATTGCAGTATTATTTTGCTTCTTTATTCTTCAAATGACAATTATCAACTAGAAAATTCACTATTCACCATGAATTTATGTTAATGTTGTAATTTTCCTCTAAACTTTTTTCGAGCACTTTTCCAATTAAAGTAGGTCACGTGAGAGGCTCATGCCAGTTTTATAGGATATTTTCATCATTTAAAATTAGGGAGAAAGTGCAATACATAAGTTCAAGATGGAAAGCGCAACAAATGTATCAGTTCAAGGGGAAAAATGCAACTTCACTATAAGTTAAGGAGAGAGAGTGCGATTTTCTAATTGCAGTATTATTTTGCTTCTTTATTCTTCAAATGACAATTATCAACTAGAAAATTCACGATTAAGATGGTGAACCTATTTTTTTAACAACATGAAACCTTATTTGAATAATGTAGTCTAGAATTGACAAGATAAAACTAAATTATGAAAGTATAGGGTATGCTCGATTTTATACCCATCTACTCTTTGTAATGTCTAACTAATATATTTGTATTATTATATTTGTTATTTTGTAATAATTTTTTTGCTTTTTATATATTATATGTTTTATTACAACTATATATATATATATATATATATATATATATATATAGCAAAAATTTGAGTTTTCCTCCCTAATCTTACATCAAACTTGCACATTTCCCCTGAATTTACAATCTTACTGTACTTTTCACTCGGACTTATGTTTTAGCGCTTTTTCCCTTAATTTTAAATGACAGAAGTACCTTACAAAATGACTTCCTCTATGTTTGCTCTATTAGCTATAGGGCGAAATCTTTTTTTTCTTCTTTCACTTCAACGTGATTTATTAGTTTTAATTTATATACTCATGATGTTTTCAATCTTTTAAATATTATAATATACTTGGTGTTGTACAATATTATCAAAGTAATATTAAAATAAATTAATTAGACTATTAGTAATATTTTAAATTTTGAACAGATGCCTATAATAATCTCTGCACATAATTACCTTTAACCACAAACATAGTACACTATTCTTTGAATGATTTCATAATAGTTAAAAATAAGTATTAGTAAAAAAATAGGAAGTAATCCCGCGTCTAATCCTAATACTAAGGATTTTTCAAAATTGGTCATTCATCATTAATTTCAGTCCTTATCGGTGGAAATCATCAATTTATGTTATATTTGATGGATAAATTAATTTTTTGCCGAAAATCATCAAACTATGTCCAATTTGACCTTTTTTTTTTTTATTTTAGCCAAAAATATAATTTCTCTAGTGAACTTAAAAATTTGAAATTTCATATTTTGACTCTAAAGTTTGCAAATTCAAGTCAGTGATAGGTCTATAACTTCAATTTTTATTTTAGATTAGTTGTACAATGAAATTTGTATAAATTTGATGCAAATGTAATGTGAATTTGACTTATTTATTTTTTTATAAATAAAAATAGGTATCTTCTATTTATGGGGAACTCCAATCTTTTTTTCATCAAAAATTGAAGTTATACATTACTTGAATTTGCAAATTTTGAAGTCAAAATATGAAATTCTTAATTTTTAAGTGTCACTAAAGATATGATATATTTTTACTAAAATTAAAATTTTCAAATTGGAAATAAGTTGGTGATTTTTCGGCAAAAAAAGCATAAATTGTTGATTTTCGGTAAAAAAATTGATTTTCCATTCAAATAAGATATAAATTGATGACATTCGATGATAAAATTGAAATTGATGATGATGATTCAATAAATTATTTATATTGTTGATCAATTTTTAAACACCACCGGGACCAAAAATGGAATTTTGCCAAAAGGAGGAGTCGTCTGTTTTCACTGCCCCAAGTTAAGAGAAAAAAATTTGAAGACGGTAATTCTAAATTCTAATCCGTCATGTTCTAAAACTTAGCTCAAGGTTTTTTATATTGCTCTCTATTTTTGTTAATTTATTATTTACAATCTGTACAAATATTTGGAGAGAGTGTTTGTCGCTGTTTCTCTCTCATCTTCCCGATCGCCGGCTCTAGTGTTCTCCGATTAGGTAATTCGATTTCTTTTGCATTGTGATTGAATAAGTGGTAATAGCGGTGATCATTGGTGGAATAGTTTGGATCTTTTCTGAGTTAGGTATGTCTAGATTCACTGTGATTTTGCCAATTAAGGTGTGTTTTGAGAAAGTACGGGGTTGGGGGAGAGAAGATAATGAAGTTTTAACAGAATTGATTTGTATTATAATTCGTACTGATGTCGGATAAGCTTATAACTGTATAAGGGCAGTGTACATTTTAATTTTGTGAGATATATGTTCTATCTTTCAAGTTCGAAGCAAGTTAGTTGCCATAGTCTGTCGCGAGTATTGTATTTCTACTAATTGATTGATGCAGTCGTATTTCGAGTAAAAACAATAAGAAAATCCTGAATGTATACTAAATGATTTTAGTTTATTTTCGACTAAATCTTATGATAATGTAAATTGTGATTATGTACTTTGAGTTCATTTATACATGTATTATTAAGCATTTCACTTGGTGAATTCATGATTTGCATGCTGGCTTACAGAAGTTTATTGCTTTCAAGGAGATCAAGCTCTAGTTAAAATATTCATGGGGACTGAAGATCCCAACCGTCCCAATTATACTTTAAGACCGGCTGCAACGCCCTTTGCTGCTTTTCAAAGTACAACACCTTTTTTATCATCTGGTCCTGTGGTACGGTCAGAGGCATCTGCATTCAGGTCTGCATCTCCTGCTTCTTCTCACTCTACAATACCTCCTTTTTCCTCTGGACCTTTTGTTGCATCAGAATCCCCTGCCTTTAGACCTCCGCCACCTGGCAGATCTAATGAACTGGTTGGACCACCTCTTCCATCATCATCACCATATGGCCCGCCAACTGCCGGATTCCAGCGTTTCCCAACCCCAATGCCCTCAACAGGTCAATTACCCCAACCACGCGCCTCACTCGTAGGTGGACCTGTCATACCTCCTCCAACTATATCATCTGGAGGTCCTGTTTCACTTATTTCACAACACCAACATCCTTCAATACCCATGGGATCTCCTCCTCAGAGCATTAAAACTGGACAATCCAACCCGAATATTCTTCCGCCTGCCGATCAACCATTCTCACTTCCCAGGCCTAATGTCCAACCCTCTTCACCACCAATGCGGTCGTCTTATGCCACTGCCAGGGGTACCGTTCAGCCATTATTTCCAGCTCATGCTAATACACAAATGAATTATGTTGCCCAAGCTCCATCCGTGCAGCCTGGCTCCTTTCAATTACAACAAGGAGGCTATGCTCCAGCAGCACCTCCAACTTCTTTTCTTGCTCAACATAGAGGACACATGCCTGCTCCATCTACAACTCCGTCAGGCCTCCATTTTGGGAGTCAAATGCAGCATCATGGTGTTGCACCTCCTATTGCTACTTCACAGAGCTTGGCGGAAGACTTCAGTTCACTTTCGGTAGGATCTGTGCCAGGAACGTTTGATACAGGACTTGACGCTGCATCCCTACCAAGGCCGTTGGATGGTGATGTGGAACCAAAGTCTTTAGCTGAGATGTATCCCATGAATTGTAGTTCTAGATTTCTACGACTGACAACGAGTGCCATACCGAGTTCTCAATCATTAGCATCGAGGTGGCATTTGCATCTTGGGGCCGTGGTTTGTCCTCTAGCAGAATCTCCCGCAGGGGTTAGTCTCCATTGCATTTAAGACGTGTTTATTAGTTACGTAGATCCGTCACTACAACTCATTTATGCTCTAATTTTCACTTAATTTCATTCAGGAGGAAGTTCCAATTGTTAATTTTTCCACGACTGGTATTGTTCGTTGTAGAAGGTGCCGCACCTATGTGAATCCATATGTCACTTTCACAGACAACGGAAGAAAGTGGAAATGCAATATATGTTCATCCCTTAATGATGGTAATTTACGTCGAACTTCAAATTCTTTGATTATTTATATATTCCTTAAATCTGTTGATCAATGAATCAGTTAATCATTTTGTTTGTAGTTTTATGCCCGAACTCCAAAATTTATGTTTTTAGCCCCAGTTTGATTTTTTAGTTGCTTGCATGTGGGATGATACCTTTTACCATAGATAGAAAATTAAATAGAGAAAGGACATGCTGAAAATTATTTACCTTGATATCCCAAGTATTGGTTCTTCTTCCATGTGTAAGGGTTTTTATGTTTTCATGTCAATGGATTTATACTGGCCTCCTTTGCTTTTTTGGCTTTTTTTTCTTTTACCAGATTTTGACCATAGCTTTTTCTCTCATCTAGTATTTTTACTAATTATTAGAATGGGGTATGCCTTTCAATGAAGAGCTAGTACTAGAAAGCCTATAGTTGTATTCCAACTGCCTCAGAGAAGTTAAAGCTGCTATATAAATTGTCAGGTGCAAAAATAATCACACCTTGTAATCGTGTGGAATATAGTTTCTTTTTCTTTCCCTTTTTCATATGTGTAATGGGGATTTAAAAAGTTACCTACTGCCCGTTGAGGCTTGATTTACAACTAAAGCATAAGATATATTCGGTATGGTTTTAACCTATATCTCACTACCTGATTATCTATTTTGTACATTCTAAAACGGAAAAAAATTCGACATGGTTTATAACTTTATCTTAAGCTCAGGTTTTATTCAGTTTTGTAGCTGCGAGCAGGGGCTGTTATATACTAACTTTTCTTGACCAGTTCCAAGTGATTATTTTGCACCCGTGGATGCTTCTGGCAGAAGAGTTGATTTGGATCAACGGCCTGAGCTTACAAAGGGCAGCGTTGATTTTATTGCTCCAGCTGAATATATGGTTCGCCCTCCAATGCCACCACTGTTTTTTTTCCTCATTGACGTATCAATATCTGCAGTTAAAAGCGGGATGCTTGAGGTAACTTTTCTGAACAAAATTAAATATTATACTTAGTAAGATGATTGCGAACTTATTATTCCGATGCATGCACTAAAAGATGTGATTGCATACCTTATTCTTAATGCTTAGTTCAATTGAGCTAAGAGTTGACTGTTATAAACCTATTGTTATGATATGCATGTCATATTATCTATTGTATAGTTTGCTACTATAAAGGAGTATAATGTATGAGTACTGGTTAATGTATAAAAGAAAACTAATTTTATTTTGGTACCCAAGAATATCCACTATTAAAAATTTGGTGTATTAATTTGTAATTTCATAGTGCAGAAGTCAGAAGACGTTATTTAAATTGTTTATTCTATTAGAGAATTTGGTGGAATTTCAAGGTTTGTTTATTTGAACATTTACTTTTAAGTGTTCGGGACCAATGAAATTTAATTTATTGATTTTTTTCCCTTTAAAAGATTGGGTGTTTGAAGGAAATGTTAATTAAAATATATTATAAAATCTTCTCAATATCGTAGGCTGTTGTACTGTAGATGCCTTGAACTGGCTGGTCACTGCAATTTGATTAATATGGCAGTTTCTTTGGCAACTCCTAATGGAGTATAATTTGTATCAATAACTTCTTCTCTGTTTTTTTAAATTTCTCACCCCCGTGTCATTTCAAAAAAATTCCTGCACATGAACTGGTTATGGTTGGATGGTTAGGTCTAACTTGGTATATATATAGAACAACTAATCATCAATAACAACTGATGAGTTAGTCTTTTTAGTATTGCCTTCTGTACTTGGTTTTAAATAATAAGCCAATTATGATATTATGCAGGTGATGGCACAAACTATCAAGTCTTGTTTGGATAGCTTAACTCCTCGAACTCAGATTGGCTTCATAACTTACGATAGCACGATACATTTTTATAATATGAAGGCAAGTGATCTATTGAGGTTCCAAAGTATTCTAATCTGCTTAACCTTGGTGAATAACCAATGACTTTCTTTTGCACCAGTCATCTTTGATGCAGCCTCAGATGATGGTCGTCTCAGATTTGGATGCTATATTTCTTCCTTTGCCAGATGATCTTCTAGTCAACTTGTCCGAATCTAGAAATGTAGTGGATGCATTTCTTGATAGTTTGCCATCCATGTTTCAGGAAAATATGAATGTGGAATCGGCATTTGGACCAGCTCTCCAAGCTGCATTCATGGTTATGGTGTGTATGATTCTTCTTTTCCACCACTCGTTTCTTAGATCAGTACATCACATCTTGTGTTATTGAATTCTTTATCATCTTTCCTATTTTGCTTTGATTACTCTTTTGTTTCTTTGGTTGGTTGAATCTCTAGGAAGTTATTTTCAGTTTATCTTGGTACTTATTTGCTTTTCTCTCGATTGTCAGAGTCAACTTGGCGGTAAATTGTTGATTTTCCAAAATACACTGCCATCACTTGGTGTTGGCCGCCTGAGGCTGCGTGGGGATGATATCCGGCTTTACGGGACAGATAAGGAGCATACAATACGAGTACCAGAAGATCCATTTTATAAGCGGATGGCTGCTGATTTTACTAAGTATCAGATGGCTGTGAATGTGTATGCTTTCAGTGATAAGTACACAGATATAGCATCCTTAGGTACTCTATCTTACTTCCACAGTTTTATTATTTGGAATTGGAATAACCAAAGTGGAAAGGTAAATAATTGTTTCAGCAATGTCGTGATTTATTGATTTCCATATGCGTGGCTTTCCGTGATATTTACATCTCTAGATAATGTATCTTCTGTAAAATCAGCTGTTAAGAATTCCATCTTTGGTTGCAATTAGATTGAACTAGTACTACTTGAACGTCTCTCTATATTTACTTGTCAAAGGCCTAGTGACAAAACACAGAAAGGATCCATACATTTTGGCTTCGAAGACTACCAAAAAAAAAACTAAAATTGCAAATTATTTTAATGTCTCATAGAATAGAAAATGAATTGAAGAGTCATAATGTGTAATATATGTATGATAAGAAGAATCAAATTTAAGTAAGGGAAGACATCAATAGCAATGTCGATCGTCTGTTGGCTCAATGCCCCCTAGTCATCTGGATATAACAAATAACATTACTTTTTTATTTTATGCTTCTAGGTTTAGAACAAATCACAATGGACAGAAGATAGGTAATGTGCTGTTGCATAGTCAAGCCTAGTGGCTTCTGTTCTGATGCTTATAGATACCTCCATTTTTTTTTTACTCGTAACGTATGCCTTCAAACATGAAAGGATGAAAAAATATGTGAATTGTATTATTCTTATTTCTTCAGTACTAGTTGAAAATGCACTGACGAGTGTTGATAGGAGCATTCAAATTATACCTTCAGGTCATGTAGTTAACTGATGTGCTTTAAGTTGCTGAAACAAATATTCCCATGTGATGCAACTTGGGTCTTCACTTGCTATGTAACAATCATGATAAACTTAAATACCATATTCTGATGCTTTGTAGGAACGCTAGCAAAATATACTGGTGGTCAGGTATATTATTATCCAAGTTTCCAGTCCGGTATCCACAAAGATAAGTTCAGACATGAGCTAGCCAGAGATCTTACTAGAGAGACTGCTTGGGAATCTGTCATGCGGATAAGATGTGGAAAAGGTAATCTTATACATTGCAGGCTGCAAGATGAAACGCTTGGGTTTCTCTTTTGTTTTTCTTTCTTAAATCTCTTAATGAAGTCCTGATCCTGAAAGCTTATGTCATTACAATCTGTAGGAGTGCGGTTTACATCTTATCATGGGAACTTTATGCTAAGATCCACAGATTTACTAGCACTTCCTGCTGTGGATTGTGATAAAGCTTATGCAGCGCAGTTGTCTCTTGAAGAGACGCTATTAACTACGCAGACCGTTTACTTCCAAGTCGCTTTGCTGTATCCTTGTCTAGTAAAATAATTTAAGCAGACGTCATCTTGCATATTCATGCATGCATCATTCTAGTCTTTTTTAACTTGAGTTCATGGTGATCACATCTAAGTGCACTTCCTTTCTTTTGGTCAAAAGGTAATGCAACTCCGTCTACGTGAAGTTATGGCCATTTCACATTCATCTTGTTGAGGTTTTCTTGTAATCTATTTAAGGTTCTTTCCCATTTTTCTAATTACTTTTTAGGTGCTTGGAAATTTAGTAAGTCCTATAAACTGTCCTCTGCCTTCTCCTTCATTCTGGACCTTTACGAACCTAAATTTTCTGGATAAAGAAAAATTTCCTTAACCATTCCATAGATATACATCATCTTCTGGAGAGAGACGTATCAGGGTACACACTGCAGCTGCTCCAGTTGTTGCAAATCTTGGTGAAATGTACCGGCTGGCTGACACCGGGGCGATTATTTCTTTGTTTTCCAGACTAGGTAAAGAAGTTGCTCTTTTCCCACTCTTCATATAAACATATACCTTCTATAACCATCACTTTAGAAAAAAAAAGAGGGAATTAGAAATGATAGAGATATCTGGTTCTTTTACTTGATTTTGTTAATTTAGTATACACAAATGTGGATTCAAGTATGATACAAGTTTATGTGCAGCAATTGAAAAAACTTTGTCCTACAAGTTGGAAGATGCTCGTAGTGCTGTTCAACTTAGGATTGTGAAAGCCCTGAGAGAATACAGAAATCTTTATTCTGTCCAACATCGCTTGAGTGGAAGGATGATTTACCCTGAATCATTGAAATTCTTACCCTTGTATGGATTAGCATTATGTAAATCAATACCACTCCGTGGTGGATATGCTGATGCACAGCTTGATGAACGCTGTGCAGCTGGCTATACCATGATGGCTTTACCTGTTAAGAAATTGATGAAACTTCTCTATCCTAGCCTGATTCGTGTGGATGACTCTCTTGTAAATGTAAGAATCTCGCATTTTTTGATTTCTTTTATGGAGTTATGATTTGGAGTCTGAAGCGCACATATTTACATAGAACTCTCTTCAGACTGACCACTTTGACGAAATCGCGAAGAGGCTACCACTTACTGCAGAGAGCTTAGATACCAGAGGTCTCTATGTCTTTGATGATGGTTTCCGGTTTGTCATATGGTTCGGCAGATCTATTTCACCTGATATAGCTAGGAATTTGCTTGGCGAAGATTTTGCTGCTGATTACTCAAAGGTGCGTTTGATTTACCATTTGAATGTATTTACTCTTAAATTGAACTTTTAGTTTTGTGATCGGATCTGAACACATTTCTTGAAGTGCTGGTTTTTATATTTCTTACTTGTATGCCATTTGCTGAATCCAGGTTAGACTTGCTGAGGGAGAAAACGAAATGTCAAGAAAGCTAATGAAGATACTTAATAAATTTAGGGAGATTGACCCATCCTACTTTCAACTATGCCATGTTGTGAGGCAAGGTGAACAACCAAGAGAAGGTTTCTTCCTACTCACAAATCTGGTAGAAGACCAAACTGGCGGTGCAAATGGCTATGCTGACTGGATTTTGCAATTAAGCCGGCAAGTCCAACAAATTGCATAATAAAATAATTAATATAAAGGTAAATTTTATTCTTATTGTTTGAATGTACCATTAATTGATTTTCTTGTTAGTTTTGACATTTGGGTACTGATATATTTATTGGTGTAATCTAGTGCCCAATTACTTTTAGATGGTTTTAGCCTTTTACACCTGTGAAATATACATGTAAAAGTTTGTGATTGACATCTGATCTCAGCTTCAGTTTTGTGGTATAATTAAGATTGATTCTTTCTTTTTAATAACATACCTAATCGAGTTTACATGAAAATGAGGCAACTTTTTTCTAAATAAGCAAATGAAAAAGTTAGATTTTTAGGAGTAAAACATTAGCTAGGGCCAATCCAATTACACAAATATGCCCACGAGGCCAAGTTATGAGCTGCACCATTAGTATTCTTAAGGTATGCTTGAATCATCATTTGGGCCAACAAGCCCAATATTTCTGGATTTCCTCCACTGGCCCTGCAATGGCCCAATCAGTAATTCTGCACAAAAATAGGATTTTCTTGATTTGAATTTGGAATGATAGAACTCTAGTTATTGTTTTTAGCTTTTATTTTTAAACAACATTCCAAATCCAAAACCTTAAATAACATCGAAACTTTTGAGGGAAGTGACATAAACAATGAATAAAAATATATTTCATTTGCCCATTGACATCCTGAAGACAAACAACCTTTTTTTGGATTTGTATCAAGTTATCCTCCTCTAAATTACAATAATCAAAAGGTTAATTCGTGGTTGGACAAGATTTAAACCAAAGTTGTTGCGTTTACAATAAAGAATGAACTTAAACATTATTGGCTATCAATAGTCACTAATCACAGGTTCACAGGCAATGCTAAAAAGGAAAAAAGTTACTCCTAAAAAACATTGTACTAGTAGGAGTATTATTTTTAATCAAGGATAAGAGTATCTCGGAAACACCAAACAAGTTCAGACACACGAAATTCTGTCACCAAGAATTCTAACACATTAATATCTTCCCTACCTCAAAGATTCCCACGCTCAAGTTTTGAAAAGATTCTCATTGTTACGTATACGGAGTAGTATTTTTTATAAAATTAATCTGATTTTGATTTTTTTTTTTACTTGAAACCCAAATATAGAGAGCACAAAATTAAGTATGAGAAAAGCCTTTTTTTCTTTACAGAAATATCTTGAAAATAATCTTACTTATAGATCAAATAAAGGTCTAAATTCATTTTTCACACCATAGAACTTGACATATTTCTCTTTTCATACCAAGCAGGTCATTTGATAGACGTTAAAAAAGTGATACTTCCATTTGTTTTGTTGAGGGAAATAGACTGTGCAAATTGAAGTTCGGGTCCAAAGTAGTAAGAAGAAGCAAAAAATTCTGAAAAAGGTGAAGAAACAAGGCCGTAATCGCAATTTGAAATTTGTGAGGAAAATATTTTCGCGATCTAAATTTTGAAACGCAAAAATTGAACGATTCACTCAACGTAATATGAAATTTAATATACGTATGTGTTCGCGGTGAAGAGATGAATAAAATCCCTCTCCTATTTTCGTTGAAAAACTATCAGAAGACGGTGGTCGTGCGTGAGGAAGAAGACAATGGTCAATTCGTAAAATCGTCAAAAAGCAGGAATCAATTCGAAAAATCACCAAAGTTTAAACTTTTTTATTAATCTTAATATTACCTACCACATGGCAATTCCACGGAAATATCACTTTGTAATGTCTAACAGGGAATTTGTAGGATTTTTCTAAGTTTGGTATGAAAAGTGAAATCTGAAATTGATCAAAGGGGGAGAAAGGACATATATCTTAGGAATTATCCTTACTTGATTTGAGCTAAATGTAGCAATTAAAATTCCACAAGTAAGTACTTTGACTTTGATATACACAAACTTAGATCATAAATCATGATAGTAAATTTGTAATATATAGAAAGACATTGAGTATGAAAAGAATATGTACTAAACACAAGAAAATAAGTCAAGAGCCATCATGAGAAATGAAGATATATATATTTCGTAATACCATCAACAGGTGAAACTACCACATGATCTGATCTGATCTTCTCTCGATTGAGCAAAAGGCAAGTTAAGATCATGCTGGCAGCTTCAACTATTATTGGTCCACGATTCATACAATTTTGCATATGTATATATGTTTCTTTCTTAATTAAAAGAGAATTGAAGAGAGATAAATACATGGAGGAGGCATATGTAATGCACTAATTATATATATAAGTGAAAATTTGGAAGGGGAGTGGGTGGATATATATAGATGCATGTCGAAGACCACCCTATTTTCCTAGCATATATATATATATATATATATATATATATATATATATATATATGGAGAGTATTATTTAGGCATATATATAATGTGTTCCCTAGGATCAATAATGATGTGGCATTGTTGTTTTTACTTTTTATAGAGGAAAAACTTTTTACTCCAATTTTTTAATTTTCAATTTCTTTAAGATGTACATCCTAAAAAAAAAAAAAAAAAAAAACAATTTGGACTATAGTCTAAGACCAGATCATAAGAATTTATACTATGCATCCGTTTGATCATGTAACCATGTTTTGCATGCCTAGCTAGCTTTGTCTCTAGAATGAGCATGATGTGAGTATTAATTTTGCATATATATATATATATATATATATATATAACTAGCATGCATGTTAAAGTAATGTCATTTAATCATGTAGTGCAGTTAATGCATGAAATAATTTTTCTAAGGTATATAATATATGTATAGCTAGAAGAGATGGCAGTGGTCCATATATATATGATGTGAGACAAATTGAAATTTGTCACGCTCACGCCAACATAAATATGCATGCGGACAAAAGCCATTGTGAATTCCTATATTTGACCTAATACCTTTATCAACTTTAGTACGTCCCCAGCCCCACCCATGTATATATATTTATTTATTTGATCATGACTCATACTAAATGAATGTCTTCAATATATATGCATTTTGGTTCTGAGAAGAAAATGGATTCGGGTAATAATTAAGACCCACTAATTAATTAGTAGAATGCTAGGTTGTCTTTAATTAATCCAGTTAATTAATTAACCTCGATCGAGCTATACTCATTTGTTTCATTGTTTGTGTTTTACATCCCATTAGTAATCGACTTCATGTTACTGATCATTTAATTTGTAACTAATTATTAGTTTTACGTACATCTACTAATTAGCGAAAACACCAATAATGGACTTCATGCTGCAAATAATTGTTAAGTTCAATTACATGTTCATTCCTTCACGTTTCAAATCTTCCTATCACGTGAGGCCAAAACAAATTCTAGCTTCATTAAATAAAAATGACTGAAAATTGACATTAAATATAACAAATTAAGTCAAGCTCATATATATAGAAGGACCATTGCATGGCTTCTTCTAATTTCTTGTAGAAGAAAAGAAAAGAAAGGGCATCTCACTTAACAAATTAAAGTAGTATACTTTGGCCACACGTATGAATTTATTGATTATAAGTATTTAAATTTATAATTTGTCAAATCACAGTAAATATGTATTTGTGATTCTAAAGTGTGATATATATATATAAATATATATGAATATGAAAGAAAAGAAAAGGCCTTTTAATTTCCCTCTAACAAATTCATGTGACTAGGTCACCCCAAATCCCCCCAACCCACCCTACCCTCTCTAATATATATAGCTAGTCACATGTACACCAATGTAATATGATTGAATTTGATGCATGTATAATATAATAAAGCTTCTTTATAGTACTTTCCTAATGAATATCTTCCCTTTTTTTCAATGAGCTGAGGATAACTTTTTCTTTGCAAACAGGGAATGGGCATTTGTCTTATTCTTCCATATTCCAGCATCCAGTATCTTTGTCAGATCATATGCATAAAAAGCAATTTATTTTGGTATATAGATTAGGGTATTTCTAATTGTCTGTGCTTGTACGTGGTTAAATTAATAATTTCTAAAAGAAAATTTTAGTTGATAAGAATTAAAATACGTACATATATTGTTAAAAGTTAAAACATTAAGCCAAAAGTGAATTAAGGAAAAATGCATCATCTCCATCTGTGTGTTTTATCAAATCTTTTTCCCTTTAATAGTAAATTGTTAACAACCCTAATAAAATTTGATATTCCTATTTTAACCTCCATTTACATACATGATTTCTCATTTTAATCTTATTCTCATTATGCAAAGAACCACATGTGTGGCTGTGTTATCCTTAATTTGCACAGACCCTTGTTTTGTTTGCGGGGTTCATGCGCATTCTTTTTTGACGAAAAAAGGATTCCTTGCACAATTTGATAAAATACAAAAGGATTAATTTCTTGTAATAAAAATAATACATGGGAGCTTTGCGCAGATTTCTTAAAACACATATAGGTACGTAGAGTGCTTTCCCCATGACTTGTATAATTACCAAAATATTATAATAATCCATAAGCAGGTTTAGAGGGTTTTTAAATGTTTAAACTTATACTTGGCCTACAAAAATTTGGAATTCTCATAAAAGTAATCGTAAATAAGAAGTGGGTGGTGTCTACGTTTTAAGAGAAAATTTTTCTAGAAAATAGGTGTTTGTACTTTAAGAGAAAAAAATGTTATCAAAAGCTAGAATTAGCAGCCTCCTTATCGCTTATGCTCTTTGGACTTTTGTAGTTGTTTTTTTTAGAAGCTAACTAATAAGTTGGCTTTGCAAACATATGTAAGCGCGCTTTTGGAGTTGAAAAAACACAAAATAATTTTGTTAAGTTGTTGAGAACACCCTCTCAAGACCTACCAGCTGGTTTTTCTGGGTCTTTTTTGCTTATTTGTATTGTAGATATATGTGCATAATTAAACTTTGCACTTACAAATATTTTAATAGTAAATGTTTTGGAGTTCTAGAAGCTGATCAATGCTTTAATTAAGCATTTGTAAACGTCTAAATCAGTATATATAATTGGAAAATTCTAGGGTGTCGCTACGTTAGGTGTCGCTAATATCACGTTAATAAAGAAAAATAAATCTGTAACATCTACATTTTTAGTTGATTTTAACTTCTTCTTTCCCATACCATTGGCAATTGACAATTGGCATATGGAACCAATGGGTTGGATGCAAGCACATTCACTTGGATGTCATTGTAACCAAACGTGGAAATAGATAAATATTCTAAAAAAAATTCCAACATATATGCCTGAATTTGGCCTTCACAAAGCATAATTAATGGGATTTTGTCCTAATAATTAAACATGCCCACTAACGATTTGGCAAAGATTTTCTTAATTTATCATCAGCACTTTGATTTCATGCTTATGAGTGGTTTTGGAACTGCTTTGGAAAGTACAGATGTCTAATTATTAGACAGTACTTATCTATGATTGCTTATTTATTTTAATAGTACTTATTAATTAAGTCTTCTTTCTTTTCTTTAGTGTCTATTAAATTTAATTGTTCGTCACTAGTAGATTCTATAATTTCCATGTACTACAAGGTACATATATGTCATTTTTTGGATTTCATTCACATGGATTAAGTTAAATTCTCTTAAATAATTTGATTTTAAATCAACCTCAAAAAGAGTTCGAAATATGAGGATTGTCTAGTACTCCTTTTTTCTATTCGGGAACTGAAGGTGGCTAAGTCAAGGCGCCTTATCTTTCTATTCAGGTAGGTTTGAGCAAAGACCATAGCTATTATAATCATTGTCAGCAACACCGCCGTTGACAAATCCGCCTTAGCCTCAGGTAGTTGAGACTTTTAGGGGGAGCACAACAACTCCCCATGAGAAATTGAATCATCAAGCACTATTGGGCCCTTTCCCATCTCTAACAGGTGGGAAATTTGCGAGAAACTCCTTCACGTGTAAGTGGGTTGAATGCGTGAAAGAAACAATCCAACATGCAATCTATTAAAATTCAATCTTATAAAATGTGACATTTAGGCCCTAACACACAAATAATGACAATTTAAGCATTTACTATCCGGAAGATTTTAAGTTTGACAACATGGATTTAATTTAGGGTTTGTCCAAATGAATCAGGTTAACTTGTCAATTTAATCTGATATAATTTCATTATTCTTTTTTTATCGATCATTTCATTCATTTAGAACATAAAAAGGAGTATGATTTAATGTTAAACTTTATTTTTTTAAACCATATTTAAAATGTTTTGTGAACTAAACAATGATGTTTATGTTTTCTTCTTCTTTTTCTACAAGGATAAACATAGGCGTTAAATTTAACAGAATCAAAATAGTTTGCTCTATCACAAAAGATATCAATATGGAGGGAATTTAAATTTAAATGACCATTCAATTAACATATTTTCCTCGTTTCGCGAGATTATACACCACTTATTGTTTTCCATTTCGACCACTTAATTTTGATATATAAAAACTTTTTCTAAATTCACATAAAGGTGGACTAAACACGTGGCTGAAACGAGTGAGACTATGAATGCCCAAATAATCCCAATGTTACAACATATAGAAGGGCCCAACACAGTGTGGGTAAAGCCCATATATATTTAGTTCATTGGATATGTCCATCTATATTAACTAGACTTTTAACTTAATTTTTGAAAAATCATATCTCGAAAAAAACCTTTTAAATTCTATAGTACTTTTTATCATAAAATTTAAGGAGTGAAACCATCAATTTATTAAATTCAATTCACATGAACTTTAATTCAATGACAATCTGAATCGATAGTCAAAATACATTATAATTGTACTTTAAATGTAAACTATTATAGTTTACTTTAATTAGATTTTTTTCTTTCATATTTTTTCTTCGATTAGAAAAGCCCAGGTTAGTTTATGCACTCATTTCACATTTGCATTAAATTACATTAAAACTCATCGGTCTAAAATATATTTTTTACAATGATAAATAGTCAATAGTACTCCAATATACTTAATTAATTTGTTGTTTTAATTTGGATAATGATACACGGATGAAGAAATCTATTAAATAACTATCATGTAAAAGATAAAAATCTTATTCAATGTGAATAGGTAAAATTGGAAAAAATAACTTAATTTTACAATGAACTTCTATAGCTATAATAACATATATGAAACCGAGGGAGTGGAACAAAATACTAATTAATAATTAAAACCTCTTTTCTCTCGACTTGTTTAATTTCAATTTCCTAAGAATGGTTTCTTTAAGTACTCCATCGAACTGCATGAAATCCAAAGCACAAAGAGCACTTAGAGATTATGGAATCTTATTGTGTTTCCATTTAAATAACAACGTACTTCTTGAAAAGGGTTTCTGAAAAAATCAAGTAATTAATAATAAAAAGAAAATACGTACATATATATATACTTACAGGAATTTCCTGCTTCTTCTTGATTTAAGGCCGGGGTGCGCGCGGAAGAGAAGATGTGCATGGTTATGGTTTGTGTCCCCAAAGAGGAAGGAGTGAGGCTGTCAGAGCATGACCTAGCTAGGGTTAGTATTGTCTTTTCCCATAAAAAAAACACATTCAAAACTATCCCTAAAGATAGATCATGCTGGCAGCTTCACTTGTTCCCCCTTGTAGATTTAATTTTACTCAACACAATTAAATATATAGTCAGTCAGTTAAATCCACTATTTTGGAAAATGTAGTAAAGCCAATTTCTTGAAATTTATTTATATGAAGTGTTCCATTGAGAATTAAAATTGAATCAAGATGCAGAAGATAATTAGGAAAGTAATAAGTAAAGATAAAAATATAGAGGAAGAGGAAGAGTAAAAACAGATGACATGACTACACATAAGTGAATTGACACAAAGGATTAAAGGGGATTGCATGTTAGTATTTATAGAAGAGAAAGAGAAATATATATATATATATATATGGAAATTAGAGTAAAAGACAAGGTCACTCACATTAACAGTGCCAAAGTCATGTGAAGTTTTACAGACAGCTAGCTAATAGCTATATATATATATATATATATATATATATATATAGGTTGACATTTATGATCAATTAATGTAGAGTACTAGCTAGTATATATTGCAGGTTATGAAATATAGGGGGGTAGGGGTATTCTACAGTTTGCTAATCACTAGCTGTTACTGTGTTTGAGAGGCAGGTGGAACTTTAATTATTCAAATCAATATTCTTTCTATTTCAATTTCCAATATATCAAAACTAGGAGGAAACATAAATCAAGTTAATCAATTGGTGTTATTATTTATACTTATTACAATACAAGTGGAGTGGAGTCCATAGGACAAAAATTGCAAACATTTTTTTTTTTTGAAGGTCAATTAAAGCTGCAATTTTATGGAACCTGAAACCAATAATTTGTTTTTAATAGTATTTTATAGGAACAATGAAATATGAACAGTTAATGAAATGAATTTCAGGATTTTTTAGTAAAGAATGATATTCGAGATTTGATTTATACTACTAGCTAACATACACATAGCAGAGAGCTTTCAATGTGAACTGGGATACATTTATTTTCATAAAAGGAAGATAGAGAAGAACAATAAAGTAAAAGCTTCTTGTTATTGCCAAAGATAGTTAATATAGAATGGAAAAGAAAAAGTATCTAGTAATTAGTTCTATTATTTTTGCTCCATTAACTACAATATTCCATTAAATTTTTCAATCTTTAAAGTGACGTATCATGTTAAATTATTCACATTTAAGGTGCATTAAACCTTTTAAATATTAAAATATAAGGTGTCATGTGATATTATCAATTTATTAATAAATTATATTAATTATAATTTTTATAAATTTAATCAAATTAACTTATCAACTCTATCAATTAATAAATAAATAAAAATGGGACGGAAAAAAAACAATATACTACTCCCTCTGTCCCAAATTATCTGTCATTTTAGAGAAAATAATATATGTCAAATTATTTGTCACTTTAAGATTTTAATACATTATTAATTACATAATTTTAGGTATTTAAGAGAGAGTGTTAAACTTGAATAACGTGTATATAGTTAATGGTGAGATAAATAAAAAATAAATATATTTTAAGTAAATAATTATTAATTTTTTCTCTAAAATTGATGCTATTTAGTAGGTGTCTTAAAAAACATATAAAATGACAAGTAATTATAATAAGAAGGAAAGCTAAAAGAGAAAAGACAAGAAATTTGTCAGTTTGTCATAAAAATTCCAGCAGGGGCCATAAATATTCAGAGGTTCAATGACATCTAATGCATTTTAGAAACAAAAACATACTAGTAGTATATATATATATGTAAAGGCATGAAATATGGTTCAAGAACAGAGTCTATGATAGCTGCATTAGACTAGAGTGGTCCTATCCTCTGCTTTCCTCAAGTACCCTAGGCTACATCATATTAGTAGTATTTCTTTTTACTTTTCTTATTTTTCACATAAATTAAGAAATTTCATAATTACATACTTTATTTAAGTTTTTTAAGTTTTAATCTTAATTTAATTTATTTCGAATTATTATTAGATACATCACACTATGAAGATTAATCTTTTCCACTATTACAATTGATCGATACGAAGATATATAAGTATTAAACCTATTCTTCTTTCTCTCTTGGTTTAATAATAACATTACAACCAACATTTCATTCATTCAAGCACCCTATTTATTGTCTATCCTTTTCATATGCTTTTGCATTGCCAGCTAGCTGATAGACATCAATTTGAAGAATATGATGGAGCTTCACAAGAATATTCAACAATTTGAGACAACCCTTTTCATAAGCCTTGAATATATTTGGACAACATAGCAAATCACTCACAAAGGACAAAATGGAAGGAACAATTTCTTTGACTTGACCTTTATTTTAAGTTTAAGTATTTATTTGGGGAGTGGGTTGGGCAGGGTTGTCAAATCGGAAGATAAACATGTGAAGTACTTGCTACATAGCACAAGAGACACACATCCTTAAAATAGGTGAGAAAATAAAAGTGCCAAGATTTGTGTTTGACTGAACCAATCTTAACTTCTTAATTTTCTATATGTACGAGTAACACCACCTTCAACAAGAACGAAATAGTAATAATATACTATATTAGACTTAAAAAAGAAAATAAATAAATTTGTATACCAATGAATATGATTTAAGGAGATATTTAGCAGCAGCTACACAAAACAAGAGATTTTCTAGATTTTATACAGTAGTACATAAAGAATACAATTCAATATGCTTCATATAAGTCATAACTAATCAGCCAAAATGAATCATTTTATGGGAAGTAACTTCATCAAAGTTTGTAAATTCAACACATAGTCAACTTGAATTTACTTAATATATCGTTCTTATTCACAGATTTGCCTGGATTCTTGAGGTCGTGATCGGTTAGCGAATCAGCTTGTTGGCTTTTGCTGAAAATCGGTTATCCCCAAGTTTTTAAAATCACCAGTAATCTCCACACGAACAAATACCATCTCTAAAATGATGAAATCTATTAGCATCCCTCACAATTATTTCTCGTTCAAAAAACTTTGAAACAAGTTTTGTGAAAGTATGGCAATCACCACAAACTCGCAAATTCTTTGTCACTCGAATTGGCACATTCTTGGAAGTATTAAGTAGACCATAGGCTAAAGCAAGCCTTTCACTATGACTATGAAGCATCTTCACTTTCTCTTTCTCTTCCACGTTATGCAACACATAACTAGTTTGAGCCTTATACCCTCCATCCCTCTCTAGTTTCTTAGTAATCTGAGATAATTTTTCATAAATTTCATCAGACTTTGGATGAGACCTATCCCTCGAAATAAATGTATGAACCTTATTTCGTATCTCAATCCAACTACAAGCAGGATCCTTTTTCAATCCCTTAACTTTCATTCTCATTCTTACTTCTTCCACATCATCCCATCTCTTTGCAGCCGCGTATATATTAGATATAAGAACGTAATTTCCGGGATTCTCTGGATCCACTTCTAGAAGCTTCCGTGCCGCTATTTCTCCTATTTCCATGTTAGAATGAGTTCTACAAGCACCAAGAAGAGCACACCAAATGGCAGCTGTAGGCTCCGTTTTCATACTTTTTACGAGTTCATA
The DNA here is from genome assembly GCA_003313485.2 of Penstemon barbatus. NCBI lineage: Eukaryota > Viridiplantae > Streptophyta > Magnoliopsida > Lamiales > Plantaginaceae > Penstemon > Penstemon barbatus. The sequence continues at coordinate 1,723,293 of CM064881.1, read as the reverse complement.
TGCTTCCTCCAAGTAATTTGCACGGCCAAGTAAATCAACCAAACAAGCATAGTGTTCAGGCCATGGTTCCAAGCCATATTTATGTTGCATAATATTAAAAAATCTTTTACCTTCCTCGACCAACGCAGAATGACTACATGCATAAAGAAGTGCCAAGAAAGCAATTGAATCGGGAAGAACACTCTCAGCCTCCATTTTTATAAATAATTTAATAGCTTCAAAACCTCGACCGTGCATTCCATATGCATTAATAACGCTCGTCCATAAAACCAAATCTTTTTCCTTGACAAAGTTGAAAACGTTATACGAATCATCCAAAGCCCCACAGCTAGCATACATATCGACTAGCGAGCTTGCAACAGATTCTTGTAAATGCAAACACTTCCTAAGTAAATAGCCATGAATCTCTTTACCTTTCCTCAGTGCTGATACATTAGCAGCAGCTGAGAGAATGCTAAAAAATGCAATGGAATCGAGCTCAATCCCTGCTTTAACTAAGTGAGTAGAAAGTTTAAGAGCCTCGTTAGCAAGTCCATTTTGGACATAACAAGCTATCATGCTTGTCCAGGAAACAACATTTTTATCTTCGATTAGATCAAAGATATTTCTAGCATAATCTACTTTTCCGCATTCTCCATATACATCCACAAAAGTGTTTTGAAGGACAATATCAGATAATTCTCTTCTCAATATGTAATTATATATCTCTTTTGCTATTGAAATGTGTTTCAACCCACGACAAGCTAATAGAACACTTTCAATCATCATCTTGTCAATATCAATCCCTTCCATCTGCACTTCCTTGAATAATTGCAAGGCCTTCATGTAACAATGATTCTGAACATTTCCAGCTATAACTGTTGTCCAGGAAATATAATCTTTTTCGGGTATTCTTCGAAAGGAAGAGTCCATGAAACTTGTCTTAGAACACTTTGCATACATGTCTATAATAGTGTTTCCAACTTGAATATCCAGTTCCATACCATTTTTTAAAGCAAATGCATGAACTTCCATTCCATTTAACAAGTTCTTAGATTTAGCACAGGCTGAAAGAACACTGATAACTGAAACTTGATCAGGTTGATGACCTGCACACGTTATCTCATGAAAAAAGTCTAGTGATTCATCGTAAAGACCATTTTGAACATAAGCAGATAACATTGAATTCCAAGAAACATTATCCCTCTCTCCCATGTCGGAAAAAACTCGTGTAGCTTCATCAGTTCTACAACATTTTGAGTACATAACAACCAAAGCATTCGCAACATATCTATCAAAATAAAGACAATATTTCATTAGAAGAGCATGAAGTTGCATCCCAACCAATAGCTCCTCACAGGCCTGAAGAGCAGCCACAAAAGTATACGTGCTAGGGGTGACACCAGCACTCTGCATTTCTCCAAACACACTTAATGCTTCCTTACCCATCCCATTTGTAGCATAAGATGAAATCATTAAATTCCACAACACAACATCCTCTTTACAACACATTCTATCGAACAACAATACGGCTGCATTAAGATCATTGCACCTGGCATACATGCTCAAAAGAGAATTCACAAAAACACCATTACTAAAGAGCCCAAACTTTATTCCCAGCCCATGAATTTCTCTCCCACAACATACATGTTTAACTCCAGCACATGCCTTTAAGACAGAACTACAAGTATGAGCATCAACAATAATATCCAAGAAACGCATATCGGCATACAATTCAATTGCTTTCAAAAGATCTCCATTTGAAACATAAGCACCAAGCAGAGCATTGTAAGAGAAAATACTTCTTTCAAGCATTTCATCAAACAGTTTTTCCGCATCTAATAAGGAACCGCATTTGCCATACATAAGCACAATTTTAGTGCACAAGAACACTAAATCATACGCACAATTGCGCTTTTCAATGTGGGTATGAATTTGTTTGCCTGTTGATAGGGATTTTTGAGTAGTACAGTGATCGAGGACTAATGAGTAAGCTTCATCTAAAGAAATGTTTGGGCTGCTGGAGACTAATTTTTTTGTGAGTGACAAAAATGATTCTTTTAAGTTAGTGGATTTTTTTGAAATTTTGAGAAGTTGAGTTTTCTTGAGAGTGATGGGTGGCATTGAGATTGAAGCGAAGTTGAAGTTCATGTGTTGGAATAACACAGCCATATCTTGATTTCTGGGCTCTGCATGGGAAGACAAATAAATTGGGGTATTTGTTTTCTATGAATTTATATAATGTATGTCGGCATTTGTTCATAAATCCATTGTCGTCCAGCGGTTAGGATATCTGGCTTTCACCCAGGAGACCCGGGTTCGATTCCCGGCAATGGAAATTTTTCCTCCTTGAAAATTTCTTTTACTTTTACTTTTACTTGTTGGGGCAGCATGTTAGCAAGAAAAACATATGGAACTGCCTAGAACGATAAAAAGTGACGAGTTGAAGATTAATTATTTATCTAACTTTTACTAAAATCTATTTTTCTAATCGAAGTCATATATCTTAGTTCTTAAGAAATTTCTTGCTTCATTAACAATGATATTGGATTCTGTATTTTATAAAATTTAATTGTGTTAAATGTTTTAAACATTTTTCATTTTTTTTTAAAAAGGGAAAAACCCTTTTGGCCTTTTTGAAATTTCTGTTTTTGCCTTTGGCAAAATTGAAAATCCCTCGAATATTGACGTAAAAAATATATAAATCGATAATTTCACACTAATCCCGGTCTCACTTTCATTCATGATGAACAAAGCATATAAGTGATATAACCAATAATTAAGTTAATTTTTCTAGCAGCATTGAAGAAGTAGCGCAATAAATCAATAAACAAAAGCAGCATAATTCTAGTTTCAATCAGGCATAAAAAATTCTCATAATAATCATATTCGTGTAATATAACAAACTAATATAGTAATATGTATATAATATAATCGAGTAGAAATCTAGTCTAGTTAATTAGAAAACAAAAGGGGGAAACCTTTTCAGCCCGCTTGAGTTTTGAAATCAAAAGGTACTTTTACATCACAGAAAAATGAAATAAAACAACTAAGCCAAAATCGCTTTCTCAGTCTCTTCCCATTAATAGAAAGTCAGCTGAGTTAATTTAAGTAACTTTCCATTTCTGAAAACACTTTTCATCTATACAATCAATCTAATTGTACAGTCTAATGTACCCTATCTATATACAGCATACAGCCAAATATCACTACTTACAATCAACAATATTCACCCCCCAACTTTCCCGATTCCTAGTCGTGAAGCTTGTTAGGCCTGCCTTTACGACCGCGGTGAGGATCATTTTAGCCCCGATTTCCATCTTGAGCAGTCCTTTTTCCCTCAAAAGGCAAAAGAGACGAATTAAAAAAACTCACTTTTGTTTATTACAATTACCCCTGATTTATGGAAGATCTCAAGCTCTCATCTGGTAATATCCATGAAATCAAATGGCCATCTGAATCCCCAGTTAACAACAGTTTTAAGTCACTTGAAAGGTGAAGGGCGGTAACAGGAAATTTGTGGGATTTCAATACTTTGTGAAGAATCAACCTATATTCTGGTACTTTCCCTCCGAGTCCTAGCCCTCCTGTTGGATTTCCGGTTTGTTTACTTTGAGCAGATTCTTCACTAGTGAAATGCACCATTTTCCATACTTTGACAGCACCACTTTGGTGACCCGATACATACCAGTTCGTTTCCAACCAATCTGAGAAAGTACAACCCGTAAGTGAGATAATGAAATCAGATGGTAGTTGTGATGTGTTCACAACCGCAAGGCAGTCACCATTAATGTTCCAAACTGCAAGCATAACACCAGCTGCAGTCACAATTTCACCAGTTAAATCATTTACGTATATAGCTGAAACTGGTGAAGGGAACTCTGGTAGTTGCCTAATGAAAACCATAGAGCTAAGGTCCCATAAAATTACTGTACAATCATCAGATCCACTCACAATCATCATGTAAGGCTGGCTAACATGAAGACAAGTAATTTTATCAATATGCCCACATAGAGCTTTCTCTAATTGTAAGCGTCGAAGGGCACGTGGACCATCTTTTCTGATTCTCCATATGCAGACCACGCCATCATCTCCACCGGTTACCAAAACTTGGCCATCATGGCTTGCACTGACACAGTAAATTTGGTTGCCACCGTGTAGATTTTCATGGGTAGAAAGAAGTCTATCTTGATCATAGCTCATGAAACGTAAGCTGCGGTCCGGAAAACCCCATGCGACATATTTGACAAATGTTCTTGGTTTTAACAAATTATTTGTGCCAGCTAGGAGAATCTTGTCACTGAAAGTTACAATTTGAGAAATAGCTGATGAGGTTTTACGTATCTCACGAGGGAGAAGAAGCTTAGATTGTTTGAGTGGATGAGGGGGAAACTTTCTATCACTTCGTCTTTTGACATGGGGTTTTAAGAACAATTGCTTTGGTGTTTGTCCAAAGTGATTAATTTGTGCTAGAATTGATGCTTTCATAGCAGGATCTGTAACTGAGTCAATGTCAACACTGCCTTCATATGTATAGTGGTAGAAGACATTAACAGCTTCTTCAGCTGCCTGAAAACACATAAAAATGACTTGATCTCAAAGTTAGAAATACGAGCAGAAAGTGAATGGATAGAGAACTTCAAGATTAAGGCAAAACATACTTGTAAATAAAAATAACATCAATCCTACATTCGAATATATAACTAAAGCAAAGCTTTCACATTCAAGAATTTAAGCCTCTACTGAAGTTGGTCAACTTAATATGAATTTTCAAAAAAAAATCTCGTCTCCTTTTTTATCCCAGCTCCAATCAGATAGGGGACAAACGGGCTAATTCATGAAGGAGGACAACTGGAAAGAGACATTATCCCAGGACATCAGTAAAAGACACAATTTGGGAGAAAAGAATGGAAAATTAAAAGTGGAAAAGAAACAGTTAAGATTATAGGCAATGTCTCAGCCTAACTTTATTGGAGCTTTTTCTTCATTCTACTTTCAAGAATATTAAGGAGGTCACCATAATAGAATAAAAGCAATTAGGAACAAGAACATTATCTAAAAAGCAATTAATTATACACTCTTCACCTAATCATGGAATCACAATATTTAAACACTCACCTTCCCTCTTTGTTTATGTCCAAAAATAAGGTCTATCCAATGATGCAGATGCTCTGAAACATAATCTGACTCCAATGCTTCCCTGTGCTTTCTAACGAACTCCCTAGCACTGCCCTTGGCCCATGGAGGCAAGACAACATCACCAACCTAGTGAAAGAGCATGAGCCATCAGCACACCCAGATTCAAAAACAGAAATAGAAGGATAAACTAAAAAAAATTGAAGATTCGAGTAATTTCACAAACCTTCTCTCCCGATTGTTTCTCTCCCAAATCAAGATTGAACCTGTTCTCTAAGAATTCTGGAATATAGAAGAACTCCGGAATTAGTTCCTTGACATCTGATGTATTGCCTTTCCCAGCAGCACTCAACCAGGTATCCCGCACACTGTTGAAAAGACGATCAGCATGGTCAAACTGTCCACCCTGCAATTTTTTATTCTCAATGCTAAATGGAGGCAGCCGTAAGAGGTAGAAGAGAACAATCCCAGCACTAGAATAATGAGAACCATAATGGAATTTGGGAACTTCTGGATCATCCCAGCTATCATATCTGAGAGAGAGAAAGAGTCAGAATAAATAGATAGGACAAAGAGAGAAGATTAGAATCAGCACAAACAAGTAACAATGAGCTGATAAATATGCCAGAAGAGGTGCAAACCTCTTCCTGAACTCCTCTTCTCCTTCTGATGTTTGACAACCCATTGGCTTATTAAGCTTCCGGAACGTTTTTGGATCTGATAAATCCAGATTCTCACTCTCATAATCTGCCAGGACCCATGGAAACACTGGATACTGTGTGAGATCACTGTATCCACGGCCTGCCAGAGTGTTAAGATGCATGATATACTGAAAATTGCTGATTTCTCCATTTTGCCACCTTTTGGAGAAGGATTTTGCCATAACCTTAAAAATACGGCTGCCTTCATTGCCTTCTTGTTTTGTTGAGCCAGATATCGTTGCATCTAAACTGTAAGCCATACAAAATGAAAGTGAGCGCAAATTCTGGTTTCACAAGAACAGCACTTGTAAAAACTAAAGGCAAACATTGTAGGTGTGTAAGATGAATAAGCATGCCAAATGTAACATTATGAACTAACAAGGACAAGAATATTCATTAACTAGGAACGAGCATTTATTTTGGATACTTAAACCTTCATGTCATAAGAATCATCAGATTTGAATGTTTCATTTTGAAGGGGTAATGGAGTTTGTACAAAAGCCATAAGAGAGAATCATATGCATATTTACTCTATTAACCTTATAACTGATGGTTAACATTGCTTCCCAACCTCATTATGCAAAATAGGGAAGTAATGAACATTGCTTTTAACATCCAACCATGTAGTTTTGGACAAGGATAGTATTTAGCAACAATATCCAAAGTTGTGCAAGTCCTATCTGTTGGTAATCCACAAAGCCAAAAAATTTGGCTTACAAAAAGCAACCCAGTTGGAAACCTAAAAAACATTTTCATACAAGGCAAAACAATATTCACAATGCCCAATCACACCAATTACCATATTGTTTCATTTTTTTCTTCATATTGTTTTTTAACCCAAAGTTAAGCCCAACAAGTATTGACGTCTCAACAACAAAATATCTGTCAGAAGCAAATTATTTTTATTGGTAGAGCAGTAAGAGGCTAGGTTACTGCTACAGTGCTACTGTAGGGCAGCCTAAGATAAATAGTATTAGACCACATAAATTTATTTTTGGTGACAATCAACAGGAAGTACGCAGAACTAGCAGAACTAGTAATTAATAAGATCAGAAGAATTAAAACTGAGACAAGAGGAACTTAATAACCTACATGCTGTTTCTGGGTAGATTCATGGCCACCAGGTTTTTGAAGACTTCTTCTCTCTCTTTTTTGTGGAAAACCAATAGGTCATTGCAACCATCCATGCTGAAAATCTCAATAGCAACCGGGCGAAGCTGATAATCACGCTTCAGAAGCTCATGGACACTGTTAAGCTTCCACATACGCCAAAGATGAGGCACATTACCACTACTGAACACTTTTTCCTTACCCCAGGCACCACCATTGTATGCCCATGCCCTACCCCCAGCATATGCATTCACTGTAGCACCCCATGACGAAGTTGACTTTGAATGGGAGTCCATACTACAAGAAAAATCTTTCTTCACACCCAAAGCTTGATCAATGATAGAGAGTTCATCTTCACTCTCTTTTTCACATATACACCCAGCTTCATCAATGTAAAAATTTTCAATGACATAAAGCGACAGTTCTCCTATCAGAAATATACCATCATGTTTGTCAAGTCCCACTACTCTTTCACAGTTATACTTATATTTTATCCTTTCGAAAGGTTCCAGATAAGGTCTGATCAAGTATTCACCATTATCATTTAATTCTTTATCTGTTTTATCCTCTGCCACTCTCAGTTCATCAATTCTTACTGAAGAAGATTGCCTTGGGGATCCTAAATCAGACTTCTCTCGACTGCTTTCTGCTCTTTGAGTGGATGCCGAACTGGATTTAACACCAAATTCAGCAGCTGAATGAAGACTTGCTTCAGTTATGCTACTCGCTCGATCATCATTCCATTCAACACCAGAAAAAGTTACATCCTGAGCATCATCTAATTCTTTAAAAGATGATTCATCATACAGTTCAGCAAAAGAATCATCCTTAGGCTTGTCAGTTAACAGATTAAAAAAGATATCGGAGTCAGTATCAGAGGCATTTTGTTCATTTTCAGTTTTCTCCTTGGAAAGTTCTCCTTCCCCCAGCTCAAATTGTCCATTCAGAATATTTTGGATAGTACTGATCTTTAGTTTACACCGTTCAAGCTTTTTTCTCATCCGGTATGGACCTTCAATGGGGCAAAGCTGCCACTCAAGCTCCTCTTCATCAATAGAAGATTTACTGATTGGAAATATTCCTCGATCATGTACAAGTTGCTGGAGATGGGATTGCCACTCACTTTCAGCATGAAGCACCCATCCATACTTATCCTGACGAATAACTCGTAATTCAGTAGACATAGCATCACGAACCAGTTCAAGTGCGATTCTCCTTTCATTCACCTGCTCCCAATGTCTCTGTTCTAGTTTGGAGTTCTCCTTTGATTTTCTCCCCATTTCTTTCTTACGACGACTATCCATGCCCTTTATCCTCACTGCAGGAAACTTGGTTGACCCAGAAATATACTGCACCCACATAATGGCAGCACACTGTTCCAACACTTTACTTACAACTGTCTCAGAATTATGTAACCATTCAAAAAATCCAGATATATTTCCAGTCAAAAGCTTGTCAAAACCGCCATGTAGGACATCCAGAGATGGCCCTTGGTTTGGTTTAGAGACAAAAAACTCTTCAAGTGCAACCCTACGGTGTACCAGAAGATACTTGAGAATATCAACAGCTGCATTCTGAACATTTTGTCTATGGTCATGGAGGAGAGAAATTAAATTTATGCAAAGACAGCAATTTAGATCATTATCGAGATTACTGGGACAGAATATTATTCGCCTATGGGCAACCAGTAACTGTAAAACTGCGAAAGTATCAACCCCTCCATCCTCTGGTGAAGATTGAGGAAACAATCTTTTCTTAGGTTCAGTCTGCAAGCCTAACCGTGAAAGAAGATCATCTTCCCCAATGGTGAACAAGAATGATGGCTGGAAACAGAACAATATCATACGATTAGTATTCTTAAAAAGTGCATGTATATATGTATCAAGTTGTCTGCTTCCTCTCCCTATGGAAAGGAGTCCTTTGCCAGTCGGAACTGTTTCTTCAATACGACCATCTTTATTTGCCAGCTGCAACATTGATAGCAAAAATTCCAGGGTCTTCAGTACACCAGAGGGCTGAGGAAAAGCTCCCATGTACACACGATCCACTACCATCCACGACAGTGCATCTAAGTTTGAGGACCACCGGCTCTTATCTAACTTCTTCTCATTTTCCTCATCATCACGTAAGAGACGCCTCTCAAGAAAATTCATCAATCTAGTAAGGCATAATCCCTGAAATACTAACACAGATTCAGCATCAACATACAGAGGTACACTCTCCAGAACAGTTTCAACAACTTGTACAGCTTTCATCTGTTCAGTGAAAAAATCAGAAAGAACTTCTGCAACAAAATCTAAAACTGCAGCAGCACCAGCAGAACATGGACCACCTCCATATCCAGAATCATCCACTTCAAGAAGAAGGTTTGAACTGATGGCAAACAATGCGTTTGAACCATACTGAGTCTGAGAAGCAGATTTCACATCTGAAGAGGTATCAATTTCATTTAAAGACATAGAAGACTCCATGGATGGAGTCGATGCTGACTGGGTTTTTGAATCATTGCGAGTGGCACCCCCCAGCCAAGATGTCAGTGCTAAAACTGGAGATGAAGAAGGAGTGAGTGGGATCCTAGAATTGGATCTCTCAGACGAAATAGGATATTCAGGGAGGGTGATAGACATAGAACTCTGTGAATCATTCTGATGAACGCGATCTGGTGTGCTTTTCATATCACGGAAATTGAACTCATTATTGCTGGAAGTGGCATTGGATACTTGGTCGACTGCTTCACCATCAACACTCCCCATAGCCTGCATATCTTCCTTCACAGACTTGGCCAATTCCCGCTGTGCTGTGGCATTATCAATCTCACGCCTCTCACTTGCCAAGTTATTTGGGATAGATGACATATCTTCAGAACTAGCACTAACATGCCCCTGCGCAAAGCTCCCGATACTGATGGAGATCTTTGCTGACTGCTCATGTTCTTGAGGTAAGCTAGTGAAAGTATTCTGGGAGCTACTGGTATCATCACCATCGTTCAAATTCTTGTCCTCAGTTTTTAGAGTGAGTTCTTTTGTCATCCTCACAGCATGTGTAGCCCTGAATTAATAAAGGTAGCACATTTAGTTTACCAGAGTAAGCCGGCATCACCTTAAATATATCAAAAATATTAAAAGCCTTGCGGTATTTAAAGGAGAAATGTTGATAAGCTAAAAGACTCGAAATAAATATGTGAGACCTGACACAAGAAAAATAGAGGTCAATACAGCTCTCAAGAAACTCAGCCCGTCTGGAGACAGCTGAAAACGGAGGACACATTTTTGCAAGATCAACCATAAATCTCAGAACCGAAGTGGCCGCAGCAGGTGCTGAAGCATCTCCGCCCATCAAGCGAGCAGCATAGGTTTTGTGCATCAGAGCTTCACCTTGGAGCTCTCCAGCCATGTCTACATGTCCATCTACAAGTTCTGCCACAAGGCTAGCACCAACTTGTGAGAGATTTCCAGTTTGATGTGCAAGCATTGACTGCATGTATAACCTATCAAATGTTGATTTGGCCATAGCAATAACAGATTCTAAAAGTTCTATGAATTTTAACTCTCCATAGCTACCATCACTTGGCATGAGGGCATGGAAGTCGACCATGCGGACTTCTGGTAATCTTGGGTAAACAGGCTTCCCAAATATCAAAGAAAACAAAATGTAGTATATATCAGGAGAATCATAGAAACTTGGAAGCACCCTTGACAAACCTTGATAGCCTCCACTTGAGCGAAATTTTAGTGCAAATGTAGGAGAAGATACAAGGCATACACCTAGAAGAGTCATGATCCATCTCATACTAGTAGGATGAACTGCTTCGTCAAGAAAATAAGTAATCAATTTTGATGAAACAATTTTATGCCACTGCTCAAGTAACTCCTCTGATTGAATGGTCACCTGAAGATCAATTAGCATCTCAAGTAACATATTTCTCACAATAACATGCTTCCCCATCGGTTCTCTCATAATATGATTGCGTGATGTCAATTCAGGCGGATCAAATGTCTTAATCACAAACCTTACAACAAGTTCCAACTCAGAAGGAAGAAAGCCATCCTCTAAAATGACACCAAGTAACACAACTAGTTTTTCCAACACTAGCACTTCAACATCACCTCTCTGCAGGGTCACGAGTAAATGTTGAACAAGGTTAATTCTACGAAGAATCGTAAGGTTGTGATTTCTATACCAATGCATGGAGACTAAATGCTCAAGAAATCCAAGTAAAGAAATTTGGATTGGAACTGGAGCTGTCACCCAAAGGGTCCAATCTAACAAGACATGCTCAACCATATCAGCATTCGACAAAACAATGCAATTAGATGTCTCTGCCGGAATATCTGCATTTTCCAACTCTGAAATGTTACTAAATGAATCCTTTGGTGCAGAAAAATCATCCATATCCCCTTGAGAACCATGTGATGAAAATTCCTCACGGAACTTCGATAAATTAAGATCTTCAAAGCTGGCTTCATTAACTGTAGCAGCAGGTGATAGAGAACTTTGCATAGTTCTATGTTTTTTTGGTTCAGAGAAAGAAGCCTCACATGCTGCAATTTGGAAAAATATCTCAAGTGATTGCATATCAAACAATGACATTCTGCGATGAAGAAAGAGAGCTAACAAGTGGTATCCTCGGTACTTCTGCATGTCTCTCACATTTTGAGGATTTTGGTGAAGAGCACATGCCAACAATGTCAATGACATATGAAGCATGTCCTTAGTTTCAGAAGCTTCAACAAGTGCAAGCACAACAGCCATGCCACCAATGGGGCGGATTGTATCCCCGATGACACATTGCTTACAGACATAAATATCTCCAAGAAGCCGACCAAACCGGGGTATACCTGAGCAGAATCCACAAAAATTATAGAACAATTAACATATGAAAAGAATATCATCAAGCAATCTAATCTTACTTTTAGAATAAATTTTTTTAAATGTTTCTCCACTCTAAGTCTAACAACTTAAGCTTTTGGATGAAGATGGAAATTCAATATGATAACGCATTCCGGAAAGAAGAGGTAGCGTTCGACTCTCACAGCCACCCATTCATGGAAAAGAGTTGGACATTCGATATTTACAAATGGTTGGATCTGTATAAATCACAACAGCAATTAATCTAGTTTCACTCACCTCCCATAGGGGAAGCAGCAGCTGACAGAGGATCAACCAGATTGAGCATAGATAAAGTTCCCGATGCTCGAAATAATTCTGTACTTGTTCCATCAAATGCGAATATCAGTTTCTTACCCAACAACTGCATTGAAAGGTTTCCTAATTTATCAGAATCCCAAACAAAACCACTTCGATCCAACATAGATGTCCCTTGCTTGCCAGCACTCTCAGGCTTTTGTGCATTAGAGGTCAAAGTTAAGTCTGTGTCTAAAGAATCTAAAATAGCCATACTGCCGCCACCACATGCCTGATTTGGAACAAATTGCAACAGATCGGTGTCCTGGAAGAGCCCTCTATATCCTCTTCCTAGAATGTACATAAAACATACAGAACCTGGTGAGAGAACCTCTTCAAACAGATAGCAAGATCTCAGCTTCCACGACAAATCACTAATCCTTGCACAAGCAACCGGTGTACCAATAGTCACCTGCAGAGACTTCCCTGCAGGGGATGGAGAATACCCAAGTTTCCCCGTGTGTCTTAGCTTTCCATTAAGATATACATAAGCAACACTGGCTTGAAACAGTCCAGCCAAAGCATTTGGTTTGCTATGCACAACTGCAAGGTGATGCCACCTACCTTCCTCCATGTCTAACCCAGTAAAAGTCAAGGAGGAAGAGTTGCTTGTTGCAAGGGTCAGGACCCCATCATCCTGCAGACGAAGTTCAGCATAAAAGGTGCTTCCTTTATCAACAGCCCCGACAGAGAATATCCGAAGAACATGAGGTCCAAGTTGTTGTACATTTGCCATGCTATGCCTTTTAGAATATCCAGCTTTAGGACCTTCAGTCTCCCTTGCCTGTGATTTCAAAAGATTTCGGTACTGAAACCAACATACAAAAGAATAACCAGCAACAGGAGGCCAAGACCTTTCCCCTAATGGCACCTGGATGGAAGCATGCCCTATCTTGCTCATGTCCAACTCAACGAAAGGTGCAAGAGAAACATCTTCAGAGCCCATATCTTCTGATGAGCCCATATGTTCTGAAAGAAGCAATTTCTCCATCATTCCAACAAGACAACGACCGGAACTTGCAAGTCTCATTTGCAAAATATACTTAACAAGAATTCTAAGTTCCGGTACTGATAGCCTGTAAATTAAGCAAACATATATCGTGGATCAAAATTAATACAGTTACAGTTAAAGAAGGCAGTGCAATAAAACTATATACGTGCAATAGGCCCTTCAAACTAGAAATTTTCATTACCTGTAGGCACCAAGAACTTCCACAATCTTCAAAGCATGAGAAACCAAAAGCGAAGAACTTGACATGATGGGGTATATTGTCTCTAAAAGAAGTTCCACACAACCTAGCGCAGCATTGGACTTAAAATTAGTAAGCAGCTTAATAAATCAGGAAAAAAATCTGTAGTTAGCAAATTCGCACCTACAGATGTGAGGTTTTCCTGATTGAAGTAACTAGCACAAGCAAGCTTCTCAATGAGGTTTAGCAATTCTAGTTGCACCTTTGGAGAAAACAGCAACAAAGCACGTATGAGAACTCTGACAGCAGCAGCATTATATATTCGTTCCTTGTCAGGAATAAAAGAACCAGATTGTGTATTCAAAAGAAAACTAGCTGATTCGTTGTCCACAATATCAGATACTGTTGCAGCTTCGGACGTCAAAAATGGAGGAAGAACTACCTCTAGAGCAAGTTCCAGCAACAATTGTATGACTTGGCGTTCAGAGTCAACACAAATCAACCCAGACTCAGAAAGAAGATCATAAAAAGTATGTGAATATAGGATTGTGTGCAACTTTGCCCGGTTAATAGCATTATCACAAACCCCTGCTGTAATTGCACGCAACATATAAGTAAATATCTTAATGTATACAGTTGTAGAAAGTTGGTTTCCTTGTTCTCCATCACTCTGAAAAGAATGAAGTGTGGTCAATAAGAGAGAAAACCCAGTTGATTCCCCAAAAACCCTCTGAGCCGAGCCATTAACCCCTAATATGCGCCATAAGGCTCCAAAAGCATCACATTTTGCATTATCGAGAAGCTTGTACTGGGATCCCAAAGCACTTGTAACCATCCCACTTTTTAGAACATCAACCAAAGTGCCCAGTTCTTCCGGATGAGCCTGATGAAACAGAAATTATTATAGCTTAAACTGTACTAGACTCAACTAACTAGAGCAATTGTGCAGTTGTCCTAATAAAAAACACAACTCGTGTAACATGATGCGACCCAGTTGAAATCTTAGTGTGCAAATCAAATCAAAAGTGTCACTTTCCACCATTAGCACACTGTTTATCAGAACCAAAGGCCTGTGCACCAACCAAATTCTAGAAGGACAACATGTGGCCATAAACTTTCAACCAATGAATTGATAAATTAATCATTACCCTTCACCAAATTTCAAGGCAAAACAAACAGTAGTAACTTTGGAAGGAACAAATATACTAACATAATTAGCTATCCCTCACAGGATAACTCATCTACAAGATAAAGTAATTCATAATATTTGTACCTGAATAGAAGTAATTTGTTTGACCGTTTTAAGGGTACTATGATCATTGTAATGTTAATATTTTAGAATAAATACAATTAGGTAAGTCACTTAATGTAGACTGAAATATTTCCAATCTCTAGACTTAATGCCTTCTTCTACTTTCTCTTACATCAAATCACTTAATAAAAATGGGAAAGATCTATAGTAATTGCAAAAAGATGCAGAACATAAAATGAAGTTAACCATGTCATGCAATACCCATAACAAATAAATCTTTCTCTGATTCCCAATCTTGATGGTTAAGTCAAATGGCATTTCAGGGAAATTTGGCATAGCAGGATACATATTTAGAACTTCAAAACTAAACAAGGGGGAGGACATACATTCTCCAAACTTGCACCATCCAGGAAATACCTCTATGTAAAGAACAAAATGGATAGCAAAATCTTAGTGAAGCATTAAAAGGAAGCAAGGAAGGTTTTATACCTGTTTGACATCCTCAATGATCAAACATGACAACACCCGAAGGACACCTGGACGATGTAGATCAGATGCCAAAAAAGGAAGCAAGATAGTCATGCCATTAGCAGAACGAAATGCTGCTTGATTGGCATCTGCTTTCTTTAGTAAGGAGAGTAAACAATCCCAACCACATGCAATTGTCTCCTCGACTTCAAAAAGAGGTAATTTCCCAGAACCAGATTCCAAGAGTTTGGGAGAAGAAAGAATTGCATCCTTACTGCCCAAGTGCTTCTTGAAGCTGCTAGAGCTAGTTTTCCTCTCCAATTGGCCATGATCGCCCACAAGTTGCTCAGGCCCCAGCAAAAATTTGTTTTGCTTCAGATCATCTAAGAGAACCTCCAGAACACCAACTTCTCTTAAGATTTTCTTGTACTGTTGGTCAAAAGATAGGAGTTTTACAAAAAATGAAAGAATCGTATGTTTTAGCTCGGAGGTGATTGGTTGCTGTAGTAAGCAACAGAGTGAAAGAAGTTCTTGTTCAGGAATTATATTCACAACAGTCACTGCATATTCAAGAATTTTCAAGATTATTTCTTGAAGAGACGAGGGGAAACCAGCCATATTGAGGATTAAGAGAGGTACAGTTCTCAATTCCTGACATAACTTGTAGTTCTCAACATGACTGGAGAATATCTTGAACATTCTGCTAAGTACTTCTGCCTGCAGTTCTGTACTTTCTGCTTTGATTAAAATGTCCTGCAACATTTGGACAGCTTCTAAATCTTTGACTTTGTCGTTATCCTTCTCCCAAATATCCTCAGCTATTCGGTCAGAAGAAGAAGTACGACTTCTGCCATGCCCGTTAGACTTTGAGTGAGAACTTTTTGAAGCTTTTAGTCCAGATGATCCCGAGGCACCTGACGGACCAGCTTGAGCAAAATTAATTATGACATCCAGAAGCCTACAAAGAGTAGGGGAGAGAATATGTGATGCATTGTTTCCTCCTTTTTCTCCTGAGTTCCTCTTCTCTACTCCACTCACTGCGTGTAAACTGTCCGAAGCAAAAGCATGATCAAAAAGTGACTTGGAATAAAAAGAGAGACCACCTTGATTCTTTGAAAGGGTCAAAGCAAACTGGACTAAGAAATGATAGCCATGGGCATTATGAATATCTTCCCTGAGTCTGATACCACCGGCCTCTGCAGGAAAAAATATTGTACAACATGAACATCCAATTAATTAAGCTAAAAAGTTGTCCTATAAATGTGTGAGAACTGCTGGTGCATAATTTGGTGGCACCAAACTTAATCTAGCTCGAGGAATTATATTGATCTTTGACAACAAAATGAAAGTAGTTTTAATAAACAAGATTATTGCAGAATTAGCGTTGCCAATTAAAAGAGAACCACGCATCTAACAAAAGCTCATAATCAATTCAATAGAACATATTACCTGGTCTATATGACAATTCAACACACTCAAGAAGCAAGTCCACAATACCCATGGTGTAGGCAGGATCGCCACAATCAGGGGTGAAATCCTTGACAGCCATAAGAAGCACTTTAATCTGGCATGGAGAAAATAATAAGCGTTAATGTCAAAAACTAGATTATCCAGTCCTAAGGAAACCGAAACACACTGAAGGGTGGCATACGATGAAATAGTGAAATATTTAATGACCTAATAACATTCTTGTCTTTTCAATTAACTGGAGTACCTAATTTCATCGTCACTCTTACTAAATCATGGAGATATGTTGGCTAAGATAATTGTTATTTCTTCGTTGCAATGTTTCCATTGTATATGCATCTTTTATCTGATAAGCAATTGATATAAGTCTTGTTAAAGGGTTCTTCCACTTCAGTTAAATTACATTTATTTCAATGGAAAACCACGAAAAGAAGCAATCAAAACAGGACGGAATCGATTCAAACTCAATGTCAGCTTTTACATGGGGCATGACCACACATGGATTCTCAGGTTCAAAAATTGGATCCAATTGAATATGAAATTTAAGGAAATAAGATATACAGGCAGAGTAGAAATTTTAATATCATTATTTGCCATTTGATGGTGCTTTAGGATTTGAGGTGAATGGGGCATGACCACACAGGTTTTCTAAGATAGGGAAAGCCACAGAAGGCTGTGCATTAAAAAGATGGAACAGGAAAGCTACAGCACATAGGGCAGATCAGGTATTGATAGAAACTACAGGGAGTCTGCTTTAAAGTTGTCCACCACCCACCCCCGAGTATATGCTTCAACAGGAATCACACAAGGGTAACAAATCTATCACTTCAAAACCACCTCTGTGTAGAAGACAGAATAGACAGCTACAGCAGTGGAGCAGCAGGCTGCAACGAACAAGTGGCAATTCTTGAAATGATAGTAACTGGTAACAGCGTTATAGGATTAGGGAAAATGTATCATCGAAAATCAGATATCTTACCACTATAAGGATTATTATAAACAAATGTGTCCATGTTTTATCATATGTTGATAAATGGAACAGAGAATACCTCGAAGTTTCAACTCAGATGGTGACTCTTTTAAATGTCAATTGGCTCTAAAAAAAAACCTAAAATTGACAGTTGTTCTTTATGAATAATTAATTTAAAAAAAGGAAGTTATTTGTTGATGACGTAAGAGAGTAATGCAGCAGCAGAGGATTTAAACAAATTTCATTATGATGTTAATAAGTTAAAAGAAGATATGTTTAACAGAAAAGATATACGTATCATTGTATTATATACCAGATGATGCTTGCGTATATACTTAGTTGTGCTGCCATTGTCATTAACCAAAAGAAGACCAAGAATCTGATGACAAAAAATAGTACAGTGGAACATCAGTTCAGCTATCCAAGGGAAACAATGAAGTAGTGCTTGAAAACATTACTGTGCAAACAACTCATTGCTATTTAATGGCAGATGAAACCTTCAATTACCTGCATAGCATGCCTGTGAAGCTGAATGGCATGTAAAGGAACAAGACCTTCCTTGTATTGAGAGAAAACAAGCAATGAACCATTGGCAACCATTTGGAACAGTAACTGAAGTGAATTATCCTCTATCAGACTTTGAGCAGCTGATTGGTGGCTAGCCAATGCTTTCATTATATGTACAACACTGCCCTCGACCTGATAATTCAAATAATGTAAGAAAATCTCAAAGAAAGTAGATCAAGAGCTTTTTTTCACTGAAAGAATAATCTCAGCCAGGAATACACTGTCCTCTATTTTAAAAAAACAGATAGACCTGTGAAGTATATTATAGGACACCTTTGCTAGTTAGTATTTCTGTAATTAATTTCGAAATTCCTTATGCTTTCTGACCAGGTAACAGACAATATATTTTGGCAAAGCCTTTTCTGGCCACTGCTGGCACGGTATCCACTAAATAATAGGCATACAAACTTTGCCCACATATATGGTAAATCATGAGGATATAGGAAGAATAAAAAGGACGAGGCATCCAGAACATTGTCGTTCAATTCAAACACCATCACCAAGCATCAGCAGGCAGACCGACCACCAAGGACAAAAAGAAAAGAGAAAGAAGATCAAAAAAAAGAGCAAGATAGAAAAAGGAAAACCAAGGAAATCAAATGATGAAAAAAATGATCAGAGAGTTTTCTTTGAGATCCTATGAATACAACAATTAGCGGGAGCTATAGTTTCTGTTCTTCTGCTCCACACAGATGTTGGCCTCAATTTTGTTCAGATGTATCACTAAGACAAAGAGGTAGTTGCTCGCATCTGTAAAGAAAGACAAAGTTGGGGGAAGCGGTGTGGGCCCATAACCCACAGGTCTCAGGATCAAAACCTGCTCTGATACCATGTTAAGAAAGACATGACTGACAAAAAAAGCAATACTAAACTTTTAGCAGACTTTGGGGGCCGCGGTGGCTTATTAATGGTGGAGCCGCCGCGGCCAGGGTTTCACTCACTCTCAAACCCTAGATCGGTACCCGCTCTGATACCATGTAAAGAAAGACAAAGTTGGGGGAAGTTTTAATTCTCATTAATAATCAATGTGGTTGACGGTATATCTTACATGATAACCCTAAGGTTTATTTATAGTGAATAAACTTCTCCCTAAAAGGAAAGAATATCACACAATAATTCTTCACCATTATTTGGATCTTAATTACCTAAACAATCATAATATTAACCTAACACAATATTCTCTAACAGTATCAACTTCCACAATCAACATTATAGTCATCTACATCTAACCAGTTTGGAACAAGTTATCTGTGAACATCACTGAGGAGAAGTCATGTTTTTGCTCACATTTTCACATAATTACATTTCAGTAGTCCTTTATCAGGTCTATACAATTTGAATTTGCAAAAATGAAGTCATTTAGTTTAGTCTTATGTATCATGTGTGGATTTGTATAAGAAGAAACTAAACACAGGTGTTTTAAGCCAATATCCAATGCAGGTGTAGAATGGCTCGCAAGCATGGAATGCAGGAAAGAATTCTTATTCTTAAAGAAGTTATCCTACCAGTTGAAAGCAAATTGTGTAATCAAGGGGAATGAAGGAGCTAAACCCAGATTGGGTAGATAACAATAATGGGCAGACTTACATAATTATTAAGCAAATTTACTCGGGAAAAATATAATTATAAACTATAAACTACCTGCCAAATGGAAACAAACAGTGAAAAAAACTGGCACTTCAGATAAGAAATAATATCTGAAATAATCAAAAAAGCACCTCAAGCCGGCGGACAGGTCTGGTTTCTGCATCATAATTTTCATTGGCTGATAGCAGTTCCTCATTGTCATCTGGCTTTTGTGTTTGACTTCCCCCATCGGGAGCAAGAAGAGCATTTAATACATGAATGAGACAGCATAAGATTCCAGAATCAAGAAACGATTGTCTATCAATCGGCTGAGGATAAACAATAATCTTGCATAAGTTGCAAGGATATATAAATAGACAATAACTAAAATTAAATAAATAAACCGACTTCAGACATGCAGACAGAGCTCATCAAAGCATTCACTGTCATAACATTTGATACCAACAAAACACTTCAGTCTACAATTATCAACGACAAAGCATCAGAACTTATTTATATTTTATTGTTTCAGCGAGCATGTTTCAGAACTCGACAACGTCATGAAATTTAAAGCATCTAAATGTTTGTTGTACAGTTTACTTCACCAAGTGGGCAACATCAGCAAAGATTACTCCAGTATTTCAGATTGACTGGATTTACCATATAGGAATCCTACAACATCCCTGTTGCTAATTCAACATTAATAGAGATCCACATGACATCTACTGACTATCCCAATACGCAATATGTTCATTTTCCAGATCCTTCATTATAAAGAAAGCTGTAAAAGAGATGACAAGTATATAGTGCCACATAAATTAGGATATTTCAATACTATGAAAGTTTTCAATAGTGTCATACAAATTTTTGTGATGTCAAACCAGGACATAGAAAATAAGCAATTTCACTTATTGTGATCATTCAAAATGGAGAATGTAGGTAGTGGAAAGTCGGACCATATTATATCCAAGTAATTTGAGGATTGATGTACCTACCCCAGACACAAGGACTTCCACTGCATGTAATAGATTTGCACCAGCTCTAATGCCATCCTGCAGAGTACTACAGGCGTAAGTTGTCATGCAAAAAAATACACAATTTCAAGGATCCAAAGTAAAGATTGAATTATTAAGTGTAAACATCAGAGGAATACCTTTGTGGTTTCTGAGAAAAAATTTAGAACTTTCTCAGCTTCCAAAGATCTTATTTTACTGCTTAGCTTCAGCTTTTCTATATCAGTCACGAATGCCCTCCCCACGACAAAAGAAAAAATGTGTGTCTCTACTAACCTGCAACAGTTTAGACGTCAGACAATACATTCTCGTCACAAAAAGTTAAAACTCAGTAGCAAGAGAATGACAATCATAACGTCAATGACATTCTTAAGAGTACATATTTATTTCCGTAATGCATCTCTAGAAGTGAAATTGTGGTTCCTAAACTGAAGGATGAGTAACAGATATCAAGCCAGCACAAGAATTCACTAGTTATTTATGTAAGAATCTGTTTTATATACAATTTCTCAGTTATTTTACAGGGCAGTGAAATTTCATATGTTAAAAGCTATAAACATAATTTTTCTGGGTATTGGTCATTCATCAATGTATAAACTGGCTATAAACTTAACTTTTCTGAGTATTTGGTCATTTAATAATGTATCAATTTGTCAAAAAGACAACATGCAGCATCAACAAAACTTGAATGTTAATGCAGTGTATGGCATTGTGAACATGTAATAATGAAAATGAAGTGAAGAAAAGAGAATTTTCCTCTTACATGGTAATTAATTGGACAACATTTGTGTGCTGCTTCACTAATCTACAAAAATATTCTACAGTCCAATTCAAGGCCGTTTCCTTCTCCTGCAGATATGAGAATGATGATAATATATATGTCAATAGCAGCAGTAGTTCTAATTCCGCGATTTTTCAAAACATCTTGATGTACCTTCTCAGAACTAGATGAACGAAACTCTTCCCAATATCTCTTGAAATCCAATTCCAATTCATGCTTGTCACTGCTTGGAGAATTTTCAGATTACAAATGGGAAATATTAATTTACGTACTTAAACATCCAAATATGATTAAGCAGCAAATGCAAGGTGTATAATAAAAAATGTATTGATGTTAAGGCTAAATGGATAATTACAGAATACCATGATGCACCTCAAGGATATAGATCCAGGTATGGCATAATCACAATGAAGAATGGGCCTTAAAGAAGTGATAATCTTGTCATAGTCAGCAGTCCATATTCTTCTCAGAATCTGTATCTTATTTACTCAGTTATTCATTATCCTAGATTTCCAAACTTCCATTTATCACTTAATTTTCATTGTGAACCTACAAATTACTAATTTTTTATTAAGTGATAAAAAAACCCAAAATCTCATCATTTTAATTCAATCTCTGACGAGATTTGCAATGAAAATATTGTTTTGAATTAAATTGATATTTGTCTAAACAGAAAGAACAAAGCGCCACTCTTCATAATTATCAAAAAAAAGGTGCCACTCTTCATCTCATGTAATTGGTTAAATGTACAATCAGACTCCACTTGAGGTTTTCCTGTCTTATCAATCTTATCTCATAATTCTTGTTTACGGGAGATAATCACACAAAGAAAATATTTGGACCACCAGTTGACATTTCATAAAACCAAAAACTTAAAACTCACTTGATAATAAAGTTTTACAATTAATTTTGCAATGAACCATCACAAACAACTTCATTGACTAACAAATGGCATTGTCCAATTAGTGCAAGTTAAGAATAAGACTTCCATTAGTTCCACATAGCCTTTTTCATTATCCAAACAGACTTTAAGATATCGTATAGAAAAGCATGAGGCACGTGAAGAAGGAAGATAGATTTAAACCCAAAAAATATGGTTATAGAAACTTCAAAGGCCTGACATATCCACTAAACTAACCTCCTGAATAAGTCTTACAATGATCACACAGTTAGGGGCTTAAAGCGGATCAAATAGTTTTAGGGTCGTGTAAGCTTATAGATCAGAATTAATGACATGTATAGTCAATTAAAATGCTCACTCAGTAACATTTTCCAGCTTGGCCAGACAACTGCCTGTTCCATATACAATTAACAGACTGAAGTCTCCAATCATAATAGGTCAAGCTCAATCTAATCATTTACAAGGAAGCTTAAAAAAAATTAAAGGGGTATGGGTACCATCAGACTCAGACACGTTTTCCTTACGAGTTTATTGGCTTTATGTGGTCCAGGGGTTGGATGTTAATAAATATCTAATTCTGAACCCCGGAAAAGAAAAAATAATGTTGTTTACCTTACTTGACAATATTGCGAATTTCTACATGTCATATATCGAGTGCAAAATCTAAATACTTTAATGCAGGGGATCAGATGTTCAAAACCACCAATTCTACCAAAATACACTTCTCTACCAGGAATCAAACGTGGTCAGAATAAATTCCATAAACATATTCACCATGAATACTCTACACTGAATCAAAATCAAAACGATATGAATAAATGACTTAACACATTGAAACTCCTTACTGATAATAATGTGTACTTTAACTCAGTCTATCGTCATGTTTTCTTCGACATGCACCTTTACAGATCAGATCGTTCTGCCTTGAGTTATTCTCATGACTACACATAACCTAAAGATTGTACTCTATGCCGTGATTGAATAAAAGAATAGAGAAAATATCCTAATATTAGTCCGTCATCGCTTATTGTCAATTTGTAATCTAACTTTCAAAAATGTTCAACGAAGCAATTTTAGATAACAACAAACCACTGTTGTCCACTAAATCAAGCAGTTGACCAAAAAAGAAAAGGTAAATACATACAAAAGCAAGTAGAGTCATCTCTAAATTGAAGACAAATTTGAAAAATTGAACCTCGATAGCCTAAAGTCTTGGTTGAAAGGTGACTCGGTGTTGACATAATTGCTGCTGCTTTCTTTGCACGGGGATGATGACGGAGATGGTGAAGCTGGCGATGGATTCTGTGAAAGACCAACTTTTTCCTTAAAGTCTTTAAGCAATGTTGCCCATTTCATCGTTTTCTTCCCACTTGATTTCCCAAACATATACGTGAAGAAATCTCAACTAAATACAACAATAAATAGGAGTAATAAAAATATAGAAGCTCTCTCATCCGAGAGAACAAATTTCAGTTTCAAAAAAACAACGATCAGATCCAAAATCCAAACCCTTCTAGATTTTGTCTAGAAGGATCTCCAGCTCATTGCTCAAACTAATTTACAGGAATAAATTATAGATGACGAGGTCAGGAAAATCAAATGTGATCAATCAGAGTATAATAGGGATTACGAAGGGCAAGATCTGTGTATTCAGCCTAGTCCTGGTAATTCAATAAGATAATCATCGCTGTTACAACTTCGAGGGAAGAAAGATAAAAATGTGAGTCGGATGATAGAATGATTTCATATTTAAATTATCGAGGCGGTCTTTTTTCTTTGGATTTTGCCCTAGAAATTTGGGAGTGTACAGGAAAGGCTTAGAGCTGAGAGAAGAAGAAGAGGAAGGACGAAGAAATACAGCGCTTTCTCTCTCTAGTTTTCGGACGATCTCTCCGCGCCTTGTTTCTCGGTCTATATCTGTACGTTTTTCTCTCACTAGAAAAATAGTATAAATACACACAGTGTACAGTGTCTATGTGTAATTTATTTTCCTTTTCATTTTCTTCTCTTTTCCTCCTTAAGGCTTAAACCCTTTGTTGTTCCTAAAACTCACGATGTGCCACGTCAGAGGGGTCCACGCCCATTAATCCTCCACGTGGCACGTGGAGATAGATGTCCACAACGTGAGGGCCTTCACTTTTTCTTTTCTCTTTTAGGAGAGTATAAAACATCATTAACTATTTTTAAGGGCTAATTATAATTACACCCCTGAGGTTTGTTAAAATTAAATATACACTCTCTAATGTTTCAATAATTACAACTATTTCATCTACTTTATGTTTCATCGTTCAGATACACACCTTCGCAATTAGTTTTCTAAATAAAATATCGATTATATCCTTGATGAAGTTTTCAACTTTGACTTAATTTTGTTTTGACCTAATTAAGAACTGTTATTTACCATTTTAGAATATCAACATTAATAGTAATTTTTAGGGAATAGAACAAGGTAAAAATGTTGTTGTGTTAGAATTTTTAATGATATAGCAAAGATTTGTAATTATTAAAACCTTAGGGGGTCTATCAATAATTATCCCTATTTCTAGTTGTAATTAAGTAATTAAATTGATAGAAATTTTAAATGGTTCGACTAATTTTCGTTGTCTTCTGTTTGGCAATTGGTGTAAGAGAAACAGGCCAAGTGGGTAATTGATCTTGTCTAGTTTATTAAAGTACCTTAATTAGGGGTGTTTTCTCGATTTGATCAATTCACTTTAAGCTTTATCTTTTTTCCTTCCCGTGATGGCTCTGTTTGAATTTTTGCTTTCGACTTGTTATGTCGAATAAATTAATTAATTATCATTGTTAGTTTGTTACTACTAGAGTAAATTGCAGAAATACCCCTTGTGATATTACTAATGATAAAAATAAAAATAAAAACTCATCTGTTATTTTATTAGGAAACTCATGTGTTATTATTTTATAAGCTGCACTCACCTAAAAATAAAGAGTTGACCCACTTATTGCTGTAATCTTAAGGAATATGAGGGTTATGGTCAATTTTTTAATTTTTTTGGGCTGGTCATTGCCAATATTTATATGAGCAACTATTTTCATATTGTCCCCGGAAGAAAATATAATATCTACAGATATATTTGTGACTTTTTCTGCAAAATCGTAAGATTACTCGCACTTAAAATAAGTAAATATAATGTGTTCTCGAAATATGAGTGAAACCTTTAACTTGTTAATAGATACATTTTTCCGCTAATAAAAATAATCCATAGAATTTTATGTCAAATAAAAATATAACACATAACGTGCTTTTGCATTTCACTATTACAAGTAAACTAAAAATATATAATTTTGCAAACTGTATTCAACCATGACTAATATTTTAACCCATTGCAACTTTTATATATATATATATATATATATATATATATATATATATATATATATATATATATAGTTTAATCCGAACAAATTTGTCTTGTTAGGATTGGAGTTTGACTAAATAAGATGTTGGGTTCTTTTAAAAAAAAATGTTGGCTAGACCCTTTCTTGATACTTGATAGACTAGTTAGATTTCTTAATTTATAAATTGACTAATTATTTATATTTAACTTAATTAGTTTGATACAACGATGTGATTAATATTATACTTCATCATACAAAAAATCTCAATTTTATTTATTTTTTATTTTTTATAACTATTCTGAAATATAGTTAAATTTTTTGAATTTTTACCAAATTACTTATTGAATATGTCAATTTGATAATTATATATTTGAAATCCAGCATAATTTAAAAAACTCATGTAAAAGATTTTACTAAATTTGAGTATATATTTCATTAGTGTAACATAACAAGGTATACTATTGTATTTATCTATTTCAAGTTGACCCTCTGAAAAATATCGCTAATTATTGGTAGGCTTGAAATATTCAACTAGACTAATTCTGAACCCTTGTCTTAGAACCCTGAAGGATGTAAATCCCGGAATGTGCTTCCACTAAGTATCGGGATCTCACCATATTGTTGTACACTCTTCGTACAAAGGAGTCTTGACCACAAATGACGTTTAGACAAGCTCATGAAAATGCTTCCATCCAAGTTTCAAATGGAATCGAACCCCACCCTTGTTGTTGGAACAAGCCTTATGAATTGTTAGTCATCCAGTTGGAGAAATGTCCAAGGGGCACAAACATATTATTTTATTTAAAATTAAGAGTATCTTTTTTTAATTTTTTTTTTTTTTAAATTGTACATTTGATATTACACTCTTTAAGCAACATAACAATTAGGGGCTTTCAACGAAAGAGCAGATTTGTCCCAATTGAATGGTCCAATCTATTTACAACTTAACATATAAGTTGAATGGACTGATTTTAGGTTTTTCAGAAAAAGAAAAAACAAACGCTTTGGATTTCTTTTCACATATATTAACCACGTAATGACATCCAACTACATATGATAAAGTGAATATTAATAAGTTGTTTATTCCATTATAAGATTAATTACGTGTCATGTTATTTTAATTCAATGAATTTCATATAACTCTTACTCTATATTCTTTTTTTATAACTCAGATGTCCAAGCTTACACTGGATTAATTATGGACTCTCAGAACCATTGCCTAGAACCTTGAATGATGTAAATCGTAGGATGTGCCTCCATGTGGTGCTTGTTATTTATTTAAAGCTTTTTAGAGAATATGTAATTTGTGTTATGTGGCTGGATTCTAAGATGTGATCAGGGAGAATTTATAATTAAATGTTAACATTGTTGTTTGTAAGGGAACAATTGTAAATTTAGTGTTTTAATTATGTTAATACTTTTGCTAAATCATTTTTATTATATTTTTAAAGTAAATCATATTTACTTGATAATATTTCATAATTTGTTTGTGAATATTTCACTATATTTTAAATTTAGTTTATCTACCAAAATT
Source organism: Penstemon barbatus (assembly GCA_003313485.2). NCBI lineage: Eukaryota > Viridiplantae > Streptophyta > Magnoliopsida > Lamiales > Plantaginaceae > Penstemon > Penstemon barbatus. The sequence goes on along the minus strand of CM064881.1, from coordinate 1,696,114 downwards.
CATCATATCTATATATGACAATAATCAAATGTCATAATTCATACATTTCGAGCATTTGCTTTACCAATTAGACAAGCGTTAATCGAAAATATTAAACTTTAAAAATCATTCCACCGTTACATTAGAATGAACTACAAAGTGTAATTCAAGTTTTTGTTGGGTTGAGTTTGTGCTATAGTATTAAACACCACAAATTTTGAATCAGACAAAATAAAATCCAAAAATAAAGAAATAAATAAACTTGCAAACTCATATTATCTACATTCCTAACGATAACATCAAATTAATTCCAAGTTGCCTTTTACTTGCCTTTTATCCAAATTGTGTACAGTTGACTTTGCCTAAAACATCTAAATTTATTTTAAAATATTATATATGATATAAGAATTTAAAAAATAAAAGAAAAGTATAGATCAATGAAAAGCTTGTTTCCACCTCTAAACCAAGAAAAATGAAAAGAAAAAAGATAGTAATTCCACAGTAAAAGCAAGTAGACTGAAAAGTCAATCAAGGTCAACTTCCATAACTCAACTAGCAAACTAAAGAAAGCTGAGTCTGACCCGATATCTACTCTCAAGTTGAAGATAACAAGAAATTCCCCTCAAGGAAGCCAACAACAGGCAATTTGGGTTGAAGTGGATCGGGTCAATTAAAATACCCACAGATTAGCGTTTCTTTATTTATTACTATTATCAAGTAACATGAAGGTTAGGTAAGAATAAGTCTTATTTTAGGGGGCAAGTATAAATTTGTCAACTTTAATTGTTCAGATTTCACACTCTTGCCAGAATGGTTCAGGCAACCAATAAATGAGGCCAGTTTAGAAAACTAGGAACGGATAAAATTCAAGTCCTTTTCAAAGTTGAGTTACAATCACAAGATTGAGTAACATCCCTAAAAAGGGGCTTGAAGCTTCCACACTTTGAAAAAAGTTGAATCTATACCAGTATAAAAAAGAAAATTTTGTTTTATTCGTGATAATGATATTGTTGATTTTTATATATTATTGATGCATAATTTTATAGAATACCTACAAAAATAAAATGAAATGAATTTGTTAGTAATTATTTTTTAGCTAAAATTAAATTATTATATCAATATCATTAAATCTAATTAAATTATATTTATATTTAAATTATGAAAAGAATCAAGTATCAAATACTATTATTTTAAACTATATAAGAAAAACTCTCATTAATGGAATTCAAGCCCACAACTTTACCATTAAGGTACAATTTCATTCACTAGAGAAAAAAAAATACTATTAGTATCTAATGCTAATGTGTTTTATAACATTAACACATTTTTTTCTTCTTAATCAGAGCCTTTAAAAAACTTTTATTAGTGCCTAAATGCCTAATGCATTTGTGTTCTTTCTCCGACCCAAAAGCATATACTCGGTTCAGAGGCCCCACGCGCTTTTATTGTTAATTGTCGGTTTAAAATTCAAACCCGAGATGGCGCGAAGGTTACGGAGCCAATTATAATTTGTTTGACCCACGGGTTCCTCCACAGGACAAATTACTATAAAAATTACTACTATAATGAATTTCGGGGAAAATGCGCGATAAATCCTCGTGTTATGTTCTGCACAAAATTCTTATGAATTATTTTTATTGCACAAAATTCCTTTTTGCTTTCAGGTTTCTTGTATATTTTCCTCTTACTTTGTTAATAGTTTTAACGCCGTTAATTTTTAGTTTATATACCTGTCCCTAGATATCAAAAGATCATATGCTAAGTTTAAAAAGCAAAAGAGAAATTAATGTGTGATAAGTTCAAAAAGTACAAAGTGATTATGTGCTAAGTTTAAAAATTATAAGGAGATTTTGTCCCAAGTTTATAGTACACCGGTTATTCATGCCAAGTAATAAACTGATGAGAGTGGACGAACGAGAGATTCTATGCAAAGAATCTAAAAGTATAAGGAAATTTGGTGCAATGATATTTCACCAGAGAGTTTTGTACATGTTTCACAAAATACGAGAATCACCCCCTTACCAGATTCCTTTGACAACTTGATATTGAATTTAAATTTGAATTTTGTAGATCTTAGTTTTGAAACTCCAAGTTTGTGAAGTTTTTTTTTTTTTTTTAAAAAAATCTAGTAATAGCCTTATTACACAAGTACGTTTACGAGTGTAATCAAGTCTAGTATTAGTGTCGAACGACACATTGTCTAACATTGATTTGAATTTTATCGAGCTTGACACTTTATGTTTGACCTTGATTTGTTTGTTAAACGAACCAAGCTCTATCGTATGAGCTCGAGCCGATTATCGAGTAACTCGATAGTTTACATGTATATTATCAAATTTAGCTAATTGAGTTGAGCATGAGCCGAACTTGAAATTATCGAATGAAAATTGATGTTCAAGTTTACTTGATTTGCGTGATGAACCAAACTCAATTCAAGTAAATAATAGTGGTACACGTGAATTTGATGCAACATGCATAGATACTCAAATAAAATCAAGTGTCACAATGTACATACGCAAATATACGTGTCGCACGTAATATAAAATGATAAGTACATACCGAGTATCATCTTCGAATGAATGGGTAAAAAAGATGGGAATAAACGAATCAATTGAGGGCTTATTTAATCTAAGAACGCTTGATACTTACGGAATTAAACCCAAATGTAAGACGGGTGATTTTATTTAAGAACTACCAAGACGGAAAGTAAATCTAACTAGGAAAACAAGTAAATTAGGGAGTTAACTATGCGGTAAGAAGGATTCATGTGCAATCAATTAAAACGGATAAATCATGCGGATGCTATGTTAGCTATGTAAACAATCATAGGTTAACTTGTTGTTCGTGAGTTGTTATTAGTTGGATATCCCTTTCGGTTTCAATTAACCCTATCAATCTACCCAAATTCTCTATATTTGGATCACTCGCGGACTCTGATGTCACCCAATGTTCTAAGAAAAGTCTGAATCCACCTATTCCTAGATGACTCTAAGGCGTACCGCTGTCACCCGAGACCTAAGACTAACCCAAATTCCCGAATAAAGAGAATCTAAGTTATTTGATGAATTCACGAATGAAACCATTATACAAACACACGGACCACACTAGGTATATGTCTATCCTATGTCGAAATCCACAAACTGTCACCAGCCTAACCTTCAAATTCCTATGTCTAGGATGCATTCAATGTTGAATTAAGCTCGATTTCTTATGATCACGGCAAATTAAAGTATTTAAATAATAATCTACTACAATCATTGGTCAATAGTGCAATTAAACAATAAACCCAATAATTCAAAAATGACGTAACATCATAGCACAATTAATCAATACAATAACATTAATACATATAAATCCAGAAAATCAACAATTCCACAATCATAATTCCAAAAAGAAGCTAACAACAATCATCCCCTAATCACAGACAATTAGGAAAATGGAAAGGATATCACCTAATCGGAATAAAATCGGGAGATGAATTCTCCTTTAATTAATTACCACATAATCACTCCCCAAAGGTGGTGATTAACTCACCCCGTTGGTGGAGTCTTTAATACAAAACGTAAGAAAAAGAAAAAAAGAGAGAGTCGAGGGATGATAGACAAAGAGAAGAGGAGTAGCGTTGTGTTGTTGTTCCAAAGTGTGGAGAGTTCATCCCACTTCTTGCCCTAATAGCCCCCTGAGGAGAAAACCCAAAAATGACCCTTAAAAATGCGGAGTTTTTGCTGATAATTCGCAGTGGTAGGCCCTCCTCGCGGTGAGGTTTGGGCAGAGATTTTTCTGCTATGCCGCACTTCCTTTTGAGCGGTATATCTTTTGATTTCTATCTCCGATTGCGGATCCGTAAAGTTCGTGGCATAGCTAACTCCCTCATCCACAACATATTCAAAATTCAGCTTGATTAGATCATCCTTCAATGAGTTATGCTTGTTGGAGAGAGCAACTATATACGTTTTTGTACAATTTGTTTAAAATTGTAAACACATCTTCGTGAGAATTACTTTGTGCAACAACGGCATAACATGATGTCATTAATTCAGTATTTTATGATATACAATTTATGTGGAAACTCAATTCTTGAACATGACAAAATTAGTATAACAATGAATCCTATCTTCCACCACATTATGAATGCATCATACACAAAATGACTTATCACTAGTAAAAGCCTACGAAATGTCCACAGTAGTATTCATTTAATAGATGAATAAAAAGAATAAGAGAAAAAAATGCATTTTGCTTTAGGCCTCTACTCTGATACGGTTCATATGGAGGTCTAGTTTGGGCCTACAAACTCTGGACTGGGCCCAATCATATAGGAAAACATATGGGCTGAACTTACTCGTGAGTATTTAAGTTTAATTTGTAACTTTTATTTATTTTTGATAATTACTTGTAACAAGTACAATTCTAAAACGATTTCAGCGCGTCCAAGAGAAAACTGCGTATGGGTTGGAGTTGGGTTTTCTTGGATAGTCACTTTTGAGTTTTTCCCTCTCAACAGATTAGCGGCAGAATAGAGTATATAAATGGAAGAGTCACCGCGGATTCTCCGATTCAACGAAATTCCGTCGGCTGAAGAATTTACTTCTCAAATCGAACCGAAAAATGTTCCCGTGGTACTTTTGTCATCTTAATACAGTTCGGGTTATCGGGACCGTACTCCGATTTCTTCTTTTGTTTTACTGTGTGGACTCATACTTCTATTTCATCGCGTGCTTTTTTTTCTTCTTGTTTAATAATCTTTACAACTTGGAAGGTGCTCAACGGATGCGTAAAGGATTGGAAAGCCGTTTCCAAGTGGAACGTATCTAATGGCGGCCTTGATTATTTGCTGGTAATTTTTTAGTTCCATAAATTGGCATATACATATGATGGATTATTTGTTTCATATTTTTCGAATCCAAATAGTTAAGTAAAATCTTATAGTCTTATTAAGTTTGTGATGGATTAAATTTATGCTAGTTTTGCAACTAAAATCATATGATGGTTAAAGTCTTTCTATAATGCTGTTCTGCAGCTTAGGCATCAAACTTCACGGCATTTGCTAATTTTTTGGCATAGCAAAGTCCACTCACACTAACAATTTGTCACTATATAATTTGGCTAAGATTAGTTGAGAGTTTTCATTGAATTATAGACATGATTAATTCTATGGTTTACCCAAGATAACTCTGTGTTTATTTTTCCATTCCATAATACCATTAAGTGTTTCTTATGCTTTACCTGAGATATCAATGACATTCTCTTACAATGGTAAACAGGAAATGGGTGGCTCAGCCGTTGTGGAGGCTATGCTATCCAGATCTGCACCCGTGTTTTATGGAGATATAAGAAGTCATGAAAGGGTGACAACTTTGGTTCTATATTTATGAGTCCAGTACTATGTATTACAAATCACCTTGTTTGTTGATAAATGTTATTCTGCTTTTCATAGGTTTCTTTGCCGTTCTCCACCTTTGTTGGATACTGCAAGGATCTCCTGCAAAATGGAGATGATGGCCAAGATTCTCAGTTAAGGAAGTGTCAGCTGGAGGGACTTGCTACACAAAATGATAATTCCCTTGCTAGAGAAGGAGCTCCACAACAAATCTATCTAGCACAGGTTGTAGTCATGAGTCCAGAAGTTTGGAATGTTGATTTCAGCTAATCTGTCCTGGAACCAGCTTGCTCAACCTGCTTACTTGACCTGCTTATATAGGATCCATCTCAGTCAGTCTATATAGGGTTTTATAATGAGAATGTGAACTCAAATGATTAAGTCTCAGCCTTCAGCCCTTCACCGTCCAACATAAGATTCACATCTATTGCTCTAAACTTTTAGTTGTATTGTTATAATTCATCTGTATGTCTTACATCTAAACAAAGCTATAGATGGAATTCTTTATTTTTCGTTTAGAAAATCAAATTCGCGATAGTAATGTAGAATGCATACTTCATATCACTAAGTTACATATTCATTCTAATATACAATGTAAACTTGTTTAAATGTTTTCACACATTATGTGATACGGGAAAAGAACTAATACTTAACAAATATTTGTTAATAGACAAAAGCTGGGTGGTCAATTGATAGCAAGCTAAATCTTTGCGTAAGCAAGTCAAGCCTTATTCAGCTGACTTTTGAGTTACACCAAGCCAAGCTAATAAGGGCTGACTAAAAGACCAGCCCAGCCTTAGGATGATTCGTTATTCTTTACTCTCTATATATCTACTAACTAGATTGTCTTTTTTATGCCATTCTTGTTAATATTTCTAAATCGGTTTTCTGCTGTTGAGTTAATTACTTTTAGGGTCGATAGTACTTCCTTACCTGACAGAATAACCGTGGCATGATTCAGGTACCCATTGTTAATACTGAGAATGAGGAAAAGATTCAGTTGGAATGTCTAAGAGAAGACATAGAAATGGTGTGTATGTCCAGTCAATGCATTTGCCACTTCTTACTTGAACAAAGCTTACTAAAATATATATCATGATTAACCTTTGTAATTGGTTCGTGAATATATTTATTTACTTTGAACAGCCTGCATTTCTGGAGGGTAAAATGATGACTTCTGTGAATTTGTGGATGAACAATGCCAGGAGTAGATCTAGCACTCACTATGATCCGTACCACAACCTCTTATGCATACTTTCAGGATGCAAACAAGGTATGAAAACCTAGAGACAACTTTAGAATTTATTTCATTGAGTTGGTCTTACTTGTTTATGGTTACTTCTCGACATAACATCATCTTGGGAAGTAGGGCACCTCACTCAGGCATGATGTTGGTATTAGAAATATGTCGAGATGCCGTAGAGTGCAGGTGTTCACTATTAAACTTCTTTATCTGGGAGTGTTTGGTGGGGTTGGTTTGGAGATTGTGCTCCATTGAAAGACATGGTCAGTTATTTCTAATTGTTTGATTTTCTGTCTCACTAGGAAAATGAATCTAAACCTGGGATATTAGTATCTAAACTGATCTATTTGAGTTCACTGGATTAGTCATAAGTTAATCTTGATTTAGCATTTAGGAAGAAAATTCAAGTAACTGATTTTAAACCTGGAAGAATCCCTTTACCAGGTCCATAACGTTAAATTGCTTCTGTACTATTTCTAAATTAAGTAAATATGTCGGTAGGAATTTTTGATCAAAGAGTACTTGCGGTACAAAGAGAAAGCATTTCTTTAGGTCTTCTTTTAAGCAAAAGGAAAACCCTGGCCTGCTCTTCGTGTTGACTGTGTGTGTTTGTTTTCTTTCCTCCTCACATTTTTGGTGGGGATTGGGTGGGGAGGCTTAAGGTTTGCAACTCAGTAATCAATCAAACTTGGTTGATGGAATGATTGGTAACATGTTGAAGGTTGTGTTTACATGATCGATTATTATAATTGTGACAATAGAATTATCATTTTTATATCAGCTGAAAAGTTTTTATCTGTGTACGTAAATGGATTGATAAACAACCGTAACATGTGCTGCCATTATTTTATGGAAATCCTTATACTTGTCGCTCCAGACTTCATTTGCATGTGTCTGCCTAAAGATCTTATATCATCAAAGTTCTCACATCTTACATGTGTTTGTGCGGTTGTTGGGACTAACTTATGCGATTTCAGTTGTTTTATGGCCTCCTTCTGCAAGCCCACTCTTATATCCACTGCCCATATATGGAGAATCCTCAAACCACAGGTATTTACTGTTCATTTAACAATCATCCGTACCTCTGGTCTGTTTGCTACTTGAAGTTTCATTTTGATGTCATTGATATTATCCTCCTTGCCAGTGCCATTGCTTTAGAGAGCCCCAATTTCCGTCTCTATCCAAGGGCAAAGTGTTTGGATGAGTACTCCCAGAAGGTTATTCTTCAAGCGGGCGATGCTCTTTTCATACCTGAGGGATGGTAGTGATTTGTTCTACGTCTTCATGTTTTAATAATTTATACAAATTGTCATCCTTTTCTTTTTTCCTGAAGAAAATTATTATTAGTGAACTTTGAGCTCTTTTGCATGGTGCCATAAACCCTTATTCCATTTGAAGTGGACTTCAAGGGCCTCAATATGTTACCCTTGGGATTTCTTATTGATGCTTGCCGATATGTTCACAATTGAATATGTTGCTGGTTTCTAGTTCTTAGATTTGGAGAGGATGGATTCTTTCATCTCTAAGTTTTAAAATTTGACCCATCATCTTGTTATGTGGTTTAAAATTATTACATAAAAGGATCTGTATAGATGTATGCTTGAATTGTGTCCCCTTTGGCAACAACTAAAAATATTCAAGATATAAAAAGGATGAACCGGAGGAAGTATCAAGTATCCTGTTTCTCACTTATTTTTTCAATGTGTTGAATATAATTTATACTGACATGTAAAGCCTCTTTCGAATATGACAATTTTGGTTTAAGTTTTGACAAGAATGAGTTAAGTACCACTGATCTTATGGATTCAGAATTTGGGAATACGCCTTTACACTCATATCTTTCAGAATACTTTTTTTTTCCACCATTTCTGGAAAAATCAATATGCTATAGGGGAATATGATATTGTAAGTTGAGTTTATCCGAGGAAGGCTGAAATTGTATGTTTTACACGAACTTGAAAATTCCGTTAGTCTTCAAAATAAATTTCTTGATCGTCTGCCAAGTGATATGCATATTGAGTTCCTCATAGCAGTGCTGCTGGAGTTCTCCTCAATGGTCATGTTTAGAAGTTTGTTTGAATAACTGTTGATATGTATATATAAAGATACCCTTCCTATTCCAGGTTCCATCAAGTGGACAGTCAAAGTGTAACTATTGCTGTCAATTTCTGGTGGCGGTCTGAAATGGTGTCTGGTATGTTGGAACACATGGATTCATATTATCTACGCAGGATAATAAAAAGGTTGTTCTGATCCCTTGGTATTTTGATTATGATATTGTTAATACAGACATATAACTAACTTTTTCTCCCTCTTGTTTGTTTGTCATTCAATTTAACACAAAGGTTGACTGACAAAGAAATGGTAAGTAAATTTCTACGCTGATCTGTTGCTTGTAAAAGTCAATCTACTTTGCTTATTTTATTGGCGGAATACTGTCATACATGAATATTGTTTTTTTGGACATGCTTGTGTTTTCGGGTTGTTATTTATTTTTACTTCCATGGTAAATCTTTTTTATTCATGTTTGATGGTTGATTAGATTTATCTGGATGGATAAATAACTGAAGATATTACTGCGACTGAGAACAGGCGTCCATCTAATCTACCTAGATATTGGAAGAAAGAAATTGTTACGACGATTATTGGATAATTCATACTGATTTGGTCAGCATAAGATGGGTACACACTGGTTCAAGACTTAATTTTTATGGTGGTAACCACCATAAATTGTGTATAACATAGAAATCTGTCTGTGGAAGTGAAAATAAAAATACTACTCAAGTTTTATCTGAACATATTCTGTATGAATAGGTATTCCCAGCGGATCATTCTACTGCATCTCATAAGACAAATTTGAGTTTAGAAAGCACTTTTTTATTCAGAAGCTCAATTGATTATTTATTAATATACCCTTGGGGTTTTGAGATTTGCAGAGCTCATGTGATTAAGTGTTAAATTAGAGCTTGTACTAAATTCATTATCTGAACAGGGTATTATGACTTGAGATATAAATTTCAATCTCACCCAAGATAACTGCCTTCAAATTGGGACCAAAAATTGTATGCCGAATGTATAACTTGGGGAATAGAACATCATTCTGGCTAATCTTTTACTCCTGCCATTTGGATTAATAAGATGGTTCTCATTAAGCACCAATATCTCAATTCTTGTCGTTTGATCAGGACAGGAACAAATGCTATGTATGCATTCAACTGCAGTGGATAAAATGATGATCAATGCAAGTGCCGAGCCTAGTCATGTTAATGCAGGTCATAATTAAATTTCATTCTATCTTTCACTACGGAATTTTTTCGTCTATTTTTTTCATTTGATGGGAAGATAGTTTTGCCTTTATTCATAATTGTTATTTATTTTCAGAACATAATGTGAACAAGTCAGATAATTGTAAGAAAAAGTTAGATCAGAACCATCAGACTGTCAGGTCGACAGGAAAGACGCTAGAACAAAGGTTTATGTTACATGAATTGGAACCACATGCACTTCACTCTCTACAAGAACTTGTTTCATTAGTTCACGAACGTGTCAACCAAAGCCAGTCAATAAGCACCGACTCAGAAGATCCTTCTGTCAGTCAAGAGGAAGTTGAAGTTACGAAAAGTGTGAAGACAAATTTTCTTAACTTGAAAGAAGATCCAATTGCATATATTGTTTGGACGCTCGAACCACATGCATTCCAAAATGTTTTTCTCGCGATGGCAGTAAGTTTGTGCTCTTTCAAAAAAATTCATTCCCTCTTCTTTTTCTGAAAGAAAATTACATTTGGCAGGATGTGCTTTACTTTAAAACATGGTTCTGCTTCCCTTTTCTTTTCCATACTCTTTTCTTCGATGCAGCGTCGTGGAGTACTTGTTTTATACAATTGGAGATGCATGGTCATTTAGCCACGAACATGGAATGTACAACTGGTTGAGATTTTCAGAAGCAAAACCAGTTTTGACTGTGAAATACAAATATGTTCCAGTATGGAATTTTAGTGTTAAAGCGAAAAAAAAAAAAGAATAGTATTCCACTGGAGAAAGAATATGACACCCTGCGATACATTCATAAGCGTTTTAGTGTCCCAAATTTGATATTGTACATTGTATGACTCCTGCAGACTAGTTATGATAACCTAATTAATAGCAACAAAAACAATAATGAAGATATTTTTGTCACTGACATGAGCCTTATTAAATTAATAATATAGATATGAGACCTGTCAATTTTTTTCACCTCCAATGATTCAATGGTTCTGTTTCTGGAATGTTGGACGGAACGTAAGACAAAATTGGAGGAGTTTGCTTTCTTGTTTTCTTCTGTTCTTGTATTTTCCTGACCTTTTGGACCATAAGTGTTTTGTTTGCTTGTTCAACTCACTGTTGTATTTATGAGATTTTTTCTATAATCTGCTATACGCAAGGAGCTCATGTCTTTCTTGCTTCAGAATTACTTGCATTTCTATCCAACTTTGATCAATTTATTGCAGATTAAAACAGCTTTTTTATTTTTTTCTTTTCCCGTCCCATCTTGTGTCTCCCATGCCCTCTCTGTCAGTTACTAACTTTGCATTCTTCAGCACAATTTTCCAAGGACATTGGAGGCTTTTATACTGCACGCACTCTCTCCTGTGGGTACAGAAGTCCTAACCAGGAAATTTGAGCAGATGGATCAAATGATAGCGGCAGATGATCGGTCGGTGCATATTGTTTTTCACCTTTTGGGTGGTTCTTGTCTCCATGAAGAGTAGAATATAAATTGACTATATATTTTATGTTTTCAGGAGTCAATTTTACGAGAAATTTTATAGTGTCTTTGATAATGAGTCCTCTGCCATGGATGCTCTTCTGAATGGGAAAGAGTCATTTGCACGTCAGGTAGTTTATACTTCTTTTACATGTTTATTCAATCATTAAGCTAATACACCCTCTGTGTCCTCTTTAAGATGCATGTGCCATTCAAGCTTCAGATGCATCTTTTTTGCATATAATTCGTAATCACTTGAAAATCTGTATATTGAGAAATTATTACCAAATGAAATTTATTTTATGTTTCAAAAGATGTTCAGATGGATTACAGTGTTTATGTTCATGATAACAGGCATTCAACAATGTGCTGGATCAGTATTTGGGAATTAATTTTGATGGTCCAAAAACATTGGTGGAATAGGGCTTCATCTCACAAGGATAAGACACTGACAGTGTCGGGTCTTGACTAGTCTTGGCATCTGGATCACTTCAAATTGAGATGGAGGCTTTTCTTTCCTGGTTACAGATTATGCATGATTCACTACAACTAAGAGCGTGAGTTTTGTAAGTTTTAAGACTCACTAATTTCTGCCACTTAAATTCAGCATAGCTGGAATGTAAGAAATGAACGCTGATATCATTAATATTTGAGTAAGGTGTGTTTTAGAAGTTATCCGCACATGTGACCTTGCAATTTTTAGTAATATAGTTTATTTTTGGCTCGTCAAAGAGACATTTGGAATGTGTTGTTGCCCAACTCACGAGTTCCAGAAGGAAAATAAAAGTTTAGTAGACTTGGTAATAGCTATAATGCTGAAGTCAAAGATTAACAGCAGACAGACTTTAAACTTTAAAGATTAATGTTTGATGTGGATGTAAAGATAAAGAGAGCTCAAAGCTTATCAATAATTAGGTCAATAATGTCTTGATGTGAGCAATGATATATAGTTGCATTTTTTGTGAAAGTTTGATGTCTACAACAGTGTTTACATTAAAAGTGTTGACATTACTGAGATAACATAGCTGACATGTCATATAACTAGTGATCATGTAGTCCTGATTAACCTTTTACGGAGAACCTGATTTTACATTTTATTGACATCCAACATGGAGTGTGTTTAATATTATTGTGATTGCCTAATGAATGTCCTGCTTTTTCTTTTTAAGTGGATTGAGCTGCTGTTGTGCGCCTAAGTTAGTAAATTTTATCTGCTAGGTATTTTTTATATTGTTATTATAATTCCGAGCTCATTATCTCAAGAATTTCGCTTTATTCCTTGCGCACTTTTGAGAATCCTGAAAGCTACAAGAATATACATATCTCTTGAAGCAGTCCTTTTCTTGTTGCGGGTGGAGCCAAAATTGATTAAAACATTGTGCTGAAGTAAGCCATGTATATTTTTTTACCTCCCTCTTTATTCATTGCCGTTTTGACACTCAAGGGTTTGGTGGAAAAGAAGTACTAGCTTGCATGGGGATTTGCAGCAGCAGGGGAAAAAAGATTAAAGTAGAGCAAAGAAGGTTTGGTAATTATTGGCTTTGGAAGAAAAAACAGTAGGAACAAAAGTTAGGTCTGTGTAGATGAGATTCCTTGTTGAATTATGACATATGCATCAAGTCTTTTAGAAAGAGATACGGAGATATATACTTGAATAGTATAGAATAGAATTGAAGCTTTTTGTTTGTCTGCTTGTGGAGGAATTATTCGTGCGACGATTGCATATGACACGGTGCACCTAATTTGGTATATACGTCGCACAAAGTAATAGTTATCCTCTAATTTAGAAAATTCTCTCATCTTATTGGTGGTGTATGGTGTGTTGCACTACAAAAGTGTGCTCCAGATCAAGATAAGAGAAGGTATCTTTTCTATTTCGACAAGGCAAATGGTATTTACTGTACTTTAACCTGCAACTTGCATATACTACTTTCTGAAAGCTTATTGGATATACCAAAACTTTCAGTTATTCCTTTAGGTCTGTGATTAATTCTCATCTTTCTTTTTTCATTTTTTTTTAACTATGTAATGCTGAATATGCATCTCTTAAAGCTAGTGGGGCTATCGTGGTCCACACTTCTAAACTTAATTGTCATCTCTTTTTTTTTAACTGTGGGATGCTGAATATAACTCTTAAAGCTCGTAGATTCGTTCCCTTTCTTTGGAAAAGTTAATTCGGGGATTAACTTAGATACTGTTTTGTAATATGAAATGATGATCTTTTCTGATGATCTAATTCAACATTTTCTCGTATGGTATTAATGGTTACATTTTGTTTTGAGTTTCTGCTTGAAGGCACAGAATTTGAGAAAGAGGTTGAGGAGGAAAAGCAGATTGAGCATGGTAATCCCGAAACTTTTATTTATTGACTCAAGCTTTCTTTTCCGTTGACATTTCATTTGTTATCTTTACCCTCTTTATTAATTTCTATCTTCTTTATTTTCTTTTTGGGTTGTTAGTACCACTGATTTTTGGTCCACCACTAATTATTGCACAAAAACACATAAGGGCATCTATTTAGTCACCTTTTATGCTCACGCTTATAGCAATTTTTAGAGCCTCTATTCCCGCTTCGGAAAAGCCTATATACTACAAGCTTTGAATAGATCACCTATTACTTCCAATTTTCTTAGTACTCCTGCACAAGTTAATTATTAATTATGAGATCGGATGAAATATTTAGGATTTTGTTTGGTGTTTGGGAAAGTAGTTTAGGAGAGTAGTGGAGGTTCTCGATTTACATAATGTTGTTTTTTTGAGTTTTGAGAGAATGATTTGAGAAATAAAGTATGTGTAGTTTTTTTTGGAAGAATTATAGATGTAAGATGTGTAAGACTTTATGTCAAATCATGTTTGTTATGTCAGATAAATTGTGTTAGATATATGTTAATTTATGTCAAATCTGAGTAAAGTTTGTATAGATTTTTTTTAGAGATTAAAAAATTGTTGTTTGTTTGACTTTTGAGAGAGTAGTTTGAGAAAATTGAAAGGTGAAAAATTAATTTTAGAAAGTAAAAAACATGTTTGTTTGACATTTTCCAAATACGAAATAATTTTGGGAAACGCCAAACAAACATGCTCTTAGATGTTGACAACTGAACTTCACGGCAATTTGCCTTGATAAGACGTTGTTTCTTATCAGATTTTTTGTTTGTTACTCCCTTCGTTTCATATTAATTGACAAGTTTTAAATTTTTTTTTTTTTTCAAATTAATTGGCATATTTGAGTTTTCAAAACATTTTTTTTTCAATTTTGTCCCTTTCTTATATTTAAGTTGGGAAACTAAATGATCACCACTCATTAATAAAAAAATTATAAAGAGTATTTGAGATAGCAATAAGTATGCAATGATGATATTTCTTAAATCTGTATTATAACAGGATGTGTTAATTAATATGAAATGGAGGAAGCAATCCTGTAAACCAGAGCCATTTTTCGATGTTAACCCAATTTTAGCGTATATCTTATACATTCATTTTGGACGTAAATTTGATAAATTGTTATCTTAATTTTAATATTGAGACTATCATTAATTCACACACCAATATGATACTGAGAAATGAGATAGAAGATCTATTAAGTAAAGAATTGTTTTATTACAATCTTAAGCAAAGCTATAATGATGCCTTTTTTTCTCAAAAAACTTGGTAATTTTTTCTCAAAAAACTTGGTAATTTTTTTTTGGATTTGGCATGTGCTACTACTATATAGGTATTTATTTTTGTTTTTTCATTATCCATTTCTAAATTCTCATATTTGTAGCCATCGTCATCATCCTTGTTGAGAATTGAGAAGAGATTCTAAAGTCAAATTACTGATATTATCATGAATCACAAGCAATGAACATAATTATGGTATATCTGCAAAAGGAATCTTGTCATAGGACTGGAATCAAGGGTATTTTTGCAAATTTCCATAACAGGGGCATTCAAATATAGCCATGACATGCACGCGCTAGTGGTCGTGCACATACTTTTGTATAATTAACGAATAAAACTAATTTTTATATAACAAAAGAGTTATATTTCATTGTCAAATGACCACGAGTTAAAAAATTAACCATAAACCATGTCAAATTTGTTTTGTTTTAATATTAAGTTGAGGATAGTTTTTGCATAGACCTGGTCTATGAGCTTTTCATAGATCTTGTGGTTGTAAATGAAACACATCATACATTTTGAGAGTATGACATCATCAAAATGTATGATGTGATTCATGGAAAATTCTTGTCCAAGCCTGACTTGGTCAAACCCATCCAACCACCAAGCAAGTGTATTGCACTTGCTTTGTGATTGGTCACTCTCTTGGGAGTTACATCCAATCCCAAAGCAAGTGTATTGCACTTGCTTTTTAGTTAATTTGGGTTCGGCCAAACCCGATTTGGGTAAGAATTTCCCGTGATTCATTTACAACCACAAGGTCTATGAAAAGCTCATAGACCAGGTCTATATAAGAATTTTCCTTAAGTTGAAGGGTCGCTTGTCCCTACTTGCTCCTCTATCTACTTTAGCAATATGTTGATGCGAATGTTTACTTACTTTATTTGTTTTAGATAGCATATATTGATTGGTGTTTACGCAATAATATTGAAAAATAATTATTTCAATGAAAGACTTATGATATTAGATGAGTATATTCAAAATTGTGTTTAGTCTATGAATTAAAGAAATATTTATATGAAAATTGCATTTCCACCGAATAATAACATGATAAACGAATTAGATAAATTTATTTGTTAGCACTTAGAACCAAATCATCATTCCAAATATTGCTGTAGTACTAAAGATAAAGATGCAATTTCTAATATGATAATATTTGACTCTCAATTGCATCAATTCAAAAAAGTTCGTACACATGAGTTTTTTTTTTTTAAAAAAAAATGGAAAACAAAGAGATAATTGAAGTCTCATAACTTAAAATAATTCAGGCTTTCTACGAAAAGAACACACAAAAACAAAATAAATTTAAATGGCTTTTTAAAACTCTTGAACAGCAGTAATGACGAGTTTATGTTTGTTTGCCATTTTTATCCACCCTCCTTTTTTGCTTGCAACATATGGCTATTATATATCCTCAGCAATTTCTCCAAGTTTCAGCAAATCCAAACCCTTGATGCTTCAACAACGAATGATCACGATCATATGGGGGAAACTCTACGCCTCCCGTAAACGGTAGCCCATTTCCACCACCACTGCCGCCGCTGCCGCTATGGCATTGATCTCCGTTCAGCCCTAGAAAGTCTCGAGTAAATTGATCACTTTTCTGCCACGCGGTGGACACGTGCATATCGAGTGGGGCCATGGTGGAGCTCACGTGACCTGCAGCCCCCATCGTCGCCGCTTTCTGGAGGAGCGCGGTGGCTGAAAGTGGCGGCAGACTAGCATTGACGTTGTTGAAGTGTGACGTCATGATGAGGCGGCTACTCTCTTGGTAGATTGTTGGTGAGGAGAGGGGAATGTGGAGGTCTTCATGTTTTATTTGTACTTGATTTTGGGGATTAGGGTTAGGGTTAGGGTTTTGGGGTTGTGGGTCCCAGGGGTTGGGGAAGTGGCGGTGGTGGGAGGAGAAGGGGAAGAGAGATGACGGCGGCGGCGGTTGGAAGTTGAAATGGAAGATGGGGGGTTGGGCGGCGGAGGAGGCGGCGGCGTTATGGTTAGGGTTTGGGGCAAAGATATTTGAGTTTGTGGCGGCAGAGAGTCTGGCACTTTCTTCAGCTAATGCATCACAAAATGCTCTGTGGGTGATGAAGCTGTCCTTCCTGTACAGAATTAAATCCACACGCAATAGATTTGTATTTCATTTTTCGAACAAAAAATAAATAGGAGTATATGAAAATGTACCAACTATTTTGTACAGTAATTAATTTATTTGAGGAAGAAAACAAACAACATGGAATATTAATTTGTTGAATGATGATGAAACATGCTTCTGAAAATAGATTTCATTACGAGTAATTACAATTACTTATAAATCATGAAAAGAAAAAGTTGTTATAAGATTTTCCATTTATTACATTAGCATGATTTTAAGGAAATTGGAAAAAGCCCTTGGCAAATTACTACTAGGGATCATTAATTTTTTGGTCATGATATTGATTACACACAAAAGCAAAGAAAGGTCTGTTTTTTTTCTCCTTGTGTGCCCCATAGAGTTTTAGTGTGTGTGTGTAAAAGTAGAGAAAAACAGAAAGAGAAAGCACGATAGTTGACTGATGTTTTTTCATACACCACTGATAACTGCCTAAAAGTTTCCAGAAATTTTAATTACAATGACGAAAGCTTTTAGAAATTAGAGCTGCACACACACACACACACAAAGAGGTGTATTTGTGTGCATGTGCAACTCACAAAATTAAATTTCTTGTACTACTAGTATTTCATACTTTTTGGTCATACAATACAAAGAAGCAAAAAAAAAAACAACTAAACATCCCATACCAAAATGACTTTTGCAGAATTTATCAGTTTTGATGATTGTAACTTAGAAATTACTTACAGTGTGTGTGTCAGTAAATAATAATGCAGAGATTCTCAACTATATATGATGATCATACAAAAAGTATTTTGTAGCTTTCTTAGATGAGAATAGAATAGAAATTCATCATTGTTTTTGGGACTTCTTTTTTGTTGTAGCAATTAGCAAAAGTTCAAAAAAGGAGGAAGAAACAGTTCATCATTAATGTTTTTGCATGCAATGGCTGCCAGTGCCCACAGTTCAAAAACTTAGAATAATACTCAGCAATTTTTTTTATTTGTGTTTTAAATAATCATGTCGACATGGTATTAGTTTCTAAATGTTTTAATAATTAATTAATTTTTACCTGGAAAAAAGGGTTCCACAGTCACATCTGTATTCTCTAGTTCCACAGGTTTTAGAATGTGCTTTCCAATCGGATTGAACTGCATAAATCTTTGAACATTTGTCACATTTCCATTTCTTCTCACCATGTTTCCTGCAGTAATGTTTCTTAATTCCAGTTAAATCACCTAAAGCCCTTGAAGGGTGATGATGAAGGCACGTGGGTTCAGGGCAAACGTAAGCTCTCTTCTTGATTTCTTTCCCATTTCTCTGCTTCAATTTCCAGGGAAGGTTATGTCCTCTTCTGTGAAGTTGAAGATTTTGATCTCTCTGAAACCCCTTGTTGCAGATCTCACAAACAAATCTGTTTGTAGCCATAAGGGTCTTCGGAGATAACGCAATCACTTCAGCATCAGGATCTATATATATATTAATTAATTCAAATATAAAACATACCAAGAAAGAAAACGAACCAAACCAAAAACAAGAAAACGAACAATTAAAATTAATTTTACCTGGATTTCCTGGAAGGTTCCTCTTCTTCTTGATCTTTTGTGGCTCTTGAGTAATTGAGATAGAGCTGTGTAGCATTAATGGATTAATCAACTTACCAAAATGCATATGATGATCTTCAACTCTAGTTCCTGAAGAAATGCTACCTTCTTCAGAGACAGAAGTTGAATTCGACATAACCGTAGGATACATGACTGTGAGATGCAGAAAGAGCAAAATCCCAATTCAGAAAAAAAAAAAAAAAAAAAACAACAATTTTTTTGAATTTGTTGAACAAACTGAATACAGTGTTGGCTTTTTTAATTTAAAACCTTTTTTTTTTTTTTTCTTTTCCCTGTAACAACAAACCCCTATTAAAAGCCCTTGAACTGAAACCAAACAGGTGGTAGAAAGCACACCTAAAATGAGTTGAATCCCACCAGTAGACACAACTAAGCACTAATGCGTTTCGATAACAAGTGGCAGCCGGCAGGTGAAAAAAACCAAAATTTTAATTTTCTTCTAATTTTGTCTTTTATTTTTTCATCAATTTCAGGAATATATACGACAAAGAAAAAATATATATGTATTGTGAAGAAATGATAATGATGATGGTGATTTTAAAAGAGCAAATCCGCCATGCAATCTGAAGCAAGGAAAATAAAATGAGACAGTGTAGCTATCAGCAGTGTATCTATATATAATGACCTATAAAAGGAACTATTTATTGGAAATTATTACTAAGTTGAGAGAGTATATAAAATACGATGATTATGGCCAAATGTAATATACAAATTTAGAGAAATTTATCATTTAATCATATATATCCCAATAAGAAAAAGGGTTAATTCCCATATATGCATACTTCAATTTATCCAAGTAATTAAAAAATTGCATTTTGTGAAACTTTTAGAATGACCAATTTACCTTATTTCGTTGGAGATTGTAACTAACTCGCCAATATTGAATGTGGGAGCGAAAAGTGTTGTGTAAAAAGAAAAGAAAAAATCATTTTTTAATGAAAATTAATACGGGAAGTAAGTGTCACATTTATATAAAATAATACACGAGGTTAAACTGATCTATATAAAATAACACGAGGAGGGGTTAAACTGATTCATTTTTTTTTTCAGGTTTAAATAAGGTCCAAGTATAGTGAGTTTTTTATGAGAATATCATGACACACTTTTAATGAGGAAAAAATACTTTTGATATCAAACTTTAGTTAAAAAAAAACATTTGGTATCAAGTTTTTTCAAAAATACATTTCATATCATGATTCACATCATCTTGACGCAATTAGTTTTGCCGTCAATTTTCGGACGGAATTCAGCAAGTGCCGCTCACGTTCTCGTTAAGTTAACAATGATCGGTCTTTAAAACCAGTGCATGTTTTACCTCCCATGCATTTCAATTTAGCGGGCATGTGAGAGGCACGTGTTGAATTCCGTTCGAAAATTGACGGCAAAACTAAATGTGTCAAAAGGATGTAAATCATGGTATAAAATATATTTTTTTTCAAAAAACTTGATACCAAATATTTTTTTGGATTAAAATTTGATATCAGAAATGATTTTTCCACCATTTTTAAATAACAAATGTGTAATTGGACATTATGAATAACATAGGGGTTTAACTGTCATTAAATTAAATTTAAGAAAAAGGAACTGAAAATAGAAAAAGCTAAGAATTCTGCAAAGTAGACATGGAGAACCCAACTCACAAAGTTGTCTAAATTCTTACTCTTATTCATTTTTGGGATATTCCAAAATAAACTTTTTCTTTTTATATAAAAATGAACAATTTTTTTTCCAGAAAATATCTTCTCAGTTAAAGTATTTATTTGACATCATAAATTCTTAACAATTAATATTAAAGTTCATAAACATAAAATAAAAAATTTCATATTTTTAACCCTTAAAGAAAAGGCAGTGCGAAAACTATTTGACAAAAAAAAAGAAGGAAGTAATTAAGATCATGAAGAATGGATCCTGTCTGACTCAAACTATTGTAATTTATACAGTACATATGAATCAAAATCACCATTAATTAATTATTTGAATGAGTAATTAATTAATTTAAAAACTTTGAAGTTACTGACAATGGCACTTTCTGTCTTATCTTTAGTTTCTGTTATAAAACACCCAAATACTAGTAAAAAGGGTGGGCTGATTTGAATGGGGATGATTCTTTTTTTGTATTAAAAGAAGGAAGGAATGTGGTTAACAAAGTTTTATGAGATCGATATATAGTAGTATATACATACATACTAGCTCCGATCGATCCATATAAATGTAAATATAAATATAAATATATATAATTATAAATATAAAGGTTAAAGCAATGTGGGGAGAGATGAACAGAACAGGCTCTAGCTAGCTCTCACTTTTAGCCCCACGGCTAGTTAATTACTAGTAGTATCGGATTAATTAATGACCATCAGTATCACACACAAAAAGCTTAACTAATTAATTTCTCGATCTTTGTTTGAAATTAGTATAGATTTTTGTAATTACTATTATATATATTCTTACTCCGAAATTAAGTTGTAGTAACAATTATTTTGCTTTCTATTTCGGTCTTGTCTGTCTAAGAGATACTAAAATGAACCAAAAATAAATAAATGTGAGAATTAGTTGAAGGATATTATCGCAATACTCAATTGTTATTCCAAAGCCAAATCCAGGACGCAGGGAATTTAGAAGGTATCTTCTTTTTCTACTTTTACACACTTTTTCATATTCCAATCCCAAATCCAAAGCCATATAGCTAATTTCATGTACATGTGTCTAAATATTAGTATATTATAAATCAAGCAACAAAATGATATCCTGATATATCTACCGTGAACTGGTTATTTAAATTAAAAGGTAAAATTGCATTTCTATCCAAAATCACAAAATCTTGAAAAGGGCATTTGGTCATTATATATAAGTATTATTTAGTTTTCAAATTCCTTTAATCTTTGTATTTTTGTGTTATAATAATCAAGGGCGAATCGAGTTGGATAATTGACAAGCATCTTATTTGAAAACTAAATAATCAAGATGCTCTTTTTATTGTAAATATTAGGTCAAAATAATTAATTGGGCCATATAATATTAAGTTAGAAAGGAAAATGTCATTGAGTTGGATAATTGACAAGCATCTTATTTATGCCATTGGAGTATTTGACTTCTAAATTGGTGCAAAAATAAAGCCCACACATCAATAAATATACCTACGCATAAGTATAAATAAAAAATAAAATCAAAAAGCCCCAAGCCATAAGGTTGATCCGCCCATGATAATAATGTAGAAAACTGTTGGACTTATTTAAATAGCGGAGATATGGGATTTCATTGTACTTGTAATAATTACATTGGTAAGTTGCATCGTTTGCTTGATAACGTGATGCATCAGTTATACTAAATAGTTTATCGGATATCATTTAATACTTCATTACTAATTAACAAATAAAATCATACAAAAAGGTTCAACATAATTAAAGATGTGGAAGCCCCCAACATTAATATATATATATATATATATATATATATATATATATATATATATATATATATATATATAACAAGGGATAACATCAAAAGGGATTTTTATCGACCCCTGATCCGAAGCAAACGCCCATGGGCAAGGTGTGAGCTGTGGAGTTGGTACATTGAAGGTATAATTGAAACTCTCACTTAAACCAACATGCCCAAAACTTTCGAATATCAAAAATAAAAATCACGACACTCCCAGTTAAATATTTGTGTTATATGACTTAACACTAAACACATCTTATCCAAAATTTCAAATATAGAACTCCCAATTTTTAAATTTTGTTTTTGCACATTCCGTCCTTTCGCCCCTTTCTCAATAATTTTTTGCAGTGTTTTTTAATTTCTGGTCTCAGATTGAATGGAAATGGGGAAATGATGAATTGTTGAAAATACAAATAGGACTAGCTAGGACTAAAAATAATATTTAATCAAAAGCGCATAACTAAAAATGCTGAATATATATGGGGAATTGTATATGACAAGCCAATTTTGTGCATTGGCATGAAAAAAACTAAATAGGACCATCATACTTTCTTGATATTTGCACACTAATTACCTGTTGATTGAAGTTGGTTCTTAAAATACTTAATTAGAATCCTATGTTTTTATGATCCTATATAAATTATTCATGTTGGCTTTGAGATACAATTTCATACTGATTCACCTTTTTGAAATCTTTAAGGAAATTAATGTTTCTGATACTAAAACAATAATACTATAATTAATTACTTCTTATAAAGGTGCAAAACATTACCCTCATGTTAATTTAGCCAATTGCCCCTGATGGAACTTTTCCAGATAAGGGATTGTTTGGGGTGGGCGTCGATAAGGGCATTAGTCAATTCTTGTTTCATTTATTTTCGTTTGATATGACATGATATTCAAGAAACCATTATACATTTTCTTGATTAGACATATATATGTATAACAATATTCCCCCTTAATTTCCGAAATATAAACTTCCACAGCATAGGATTTAATTTTGGTGAAACCGAAGGTATCACATAGATATAAATCCAAATTATTTTAATTGTCTTCAAATTAGTTTCTATATTTTCTTGTTCATTGGACATATGTACAACAACATTCCTTTGCTCAATTTCCGAATATATAAATTAACACAATATAAAGTTTCATTTTGGCTAAGCTAGTGTCGCATAGAATTAGTTATAAATCTTGAATATCTTTATATTCCTTATAAACTCAATTCAAAAACAAAATATTATCACATTTTTAGAATAAAAAATAAAAAATCTTTAAGAATAATTTTAAATTCACCAAATTTCAACAAAGAAGATATTCACATTCAATTATATATATATTTCTCCAATTTCTTACACTTTTAATATCAATATTAATTTTTTGTTTCCCTACTTCTTTTCTTATTTCAATACCACTTTTTTCAAGTATATAATAATTAATATATCACTGATACTTGTTGAGATACATGATTGCGAAAATATCTCGAGTGCACTTTTATTTGTCTTACAATTTATGAGTAATTTGGGGTATGCACAATTCACATATTGGTTAGTGAGAGAGAGGGAAGGAATAAAAAAAGGGCGGGCCATATGGCCCATATCCATATCACATTCTACTATTTGCTTTATGTTCGTTCACAATCACAATCACAATCACAATCCCGGGTCTTCTTATCACTTAATAAATAAATATATTCTCTCATGCAGTTCCTTCTTTTCCCTTTTGAGGTATGCATCATATTTTTATTTCAAAATTAAGCCATGCATTATATTTCTTTACATGCATCGATCTTAGTCCACACATTTTTTGTCACGGTCTTTTTCAACCTACAAATTTACTAAGTAAAAAATTTAGAGTTCGATAAATAATCTGAACCGGAGTTTGCTAAAGCTCGCATTTATGAGATTTTACTATTTTAATGATAAAAAAAAACAACGGACTTCCTTTTATTTTTCTGAAACTTATAATAAAACATTGACCAAAAAAAGCATATTAGATAAACATTAATATGTTTTTTACTGAACCAAAGATGGTATATTTTTTGGTAATTATGCTTTAAGAGATGTTCATTTGATGTTGTTAAACACATGGATCAAAATTTCCATCTTTTCATGCAAAAAAATCGAAAAGTTTCCCTTTTTTAATTAATCGAAACGAAAATAAGATGTAATTTTGAAACTATTTGTTTACCTTAAATTCTGTTATTTTTCTACAATTTTTCCTTAGTGTTTCCAAAATATTTTCGAAAAGTTTCCAATATTTGACTAACCGAAACATACACTCGAAACGAAATTTTGATCCATGGTTAAACAAACAAACTCCAAATATAATCAAATATATTTCGTCAACTTCTATTTCCATTGAACAATTTTTTTTAATTAAAAAAATTCTTGAATGGCTCAAATAGAACAATGTAGTAACATTTGAAATATCTTTGAACAAAAAATTTTAAGATTTGTAGAATCTAGTTTGATAGATAGAAGTATTTATTTATAAATTGTCAATGTGAATGTGACATATACTGCTCTCTAATTGGGCCGTTTCGTAAGCTGAAAGTGGGCCAAAGTAAGGTGCTTACTTGAGTTAAGTTTGGTCTGTTTAAGTAGTTCAAAAATTGGGCTGGGTCTCGCTCTTATCAGCTATTCTGTTGTAAAAATTCATAAGTTAATATATGTAAACGAGCTCTTTTTGTGCTCTCTAATTGGGCCACTCGATACAAATTAATTAACACCACTGAGTATGTTGAAAATGGGCTGAAAAGAGAGTGCTTAACTACACGCCTAAGACTTAACTAATTATATTTGAATTATAAAAAAGAAAAAAAACTAATAAATTTTTTCCACGCAAAATCGAGTAAAGAATCTAATTCAAATCCACCTTAAATAAATTCACTCAATCAAAATACATGTATGAAATTGACCATTTTCTAAAAGTGTTTCTTAGAGAAGTAACAATTGTACTTCATTCTTATTAGTGACGTAACAAATCCAGTTGAGTTAAACACGAATATTTAAATTTGACTTTCTATGTCCCAAATTATTTGTTGTTTTAGAGAATAAAATTTGTCCTCAATTATTTATCAATTTAAGATTTCAATGCACTATTAATTACATATTTTAGGTATGTAAGAGAAATAGTGTAAAACTTGAATAACGTGTAAATAGTTAATGTTGATATAAATAAAGAATAAGGGTATTTTAGGTATATAATTTCTTGAAATCGAAGCTATCTAATAGGGACCTTAAGAAGTGTGAAAACATAAAATGACAAATAATTTAAAACGTGTAATAATATATACTGTTGGTCGTTCATCTTGAAACAATCACTAGGTAGTGTTAGGTCTCTAAACCATGAGACGTGTCAATTGGAGCTTTGGACCTAATTATATATTTTTATTAGACTTAACGTGTTTGCAAATTTTGCCATTTTCAATAGGCTGTTGACATAGCAATTGTCATTTTGCCAGATCAAATTTTAGAAATTGACATTTCTACCCTTTCTAAAACTTTCTCTCTCTTTAAGAAATTAAGGTTTGTTGTGAGCCATCTAGTTCATGTGAATTGAAGAAAACGAAAAGAACATCATGAAGAAGGAAGAGATATTGGAAGATGGAAAACCCAGTCGTCGTCCCGCTTTGTTTTATATATAATAATTTTGTCTTTGCAGTTATCTTCTCCCCACAACTTCAATTTACTTACTTTTGTATGAGAAATCATCAATTTATCTGCTTAGATTTCATCATGTTTATTCTGAATTGATGATGATGGCAGGGCTGGCCGACGGCAATGGAGAAGAATGGGGAAGTCTGGAGACAATCATTTTTCGATCTTCCTTGAATTTTTGTTTTTAGGGACAAAAGAGTCATTGATTTAAGCAATCTTGTTCTGGCATTAGGGATATGAGCTCTGGCTATATCACCGGTCTTTCCAATACTCATACATTTGAATAACTAAAAACAAATGTCCAAGGGGTACTTTTTTCTTTCTACCCCCTCCCCTAATCTATATGTCGGTGCCTGCAATCTGAAAAGGTAACATTTATGAAACTCCAAATGTCAAATTCCAATACTGGAAGAAAGAATATTCACCAATTCCGGTGGATTAAAATAATACCCCTTGACGAAGATTCCGTAGTCTATCATGTATTTTCACCAAGATTTCACAATTACAAAGTAAATCGATTGATCCCGAAATTATGTAGTTTTGCAAGTTGAACATATCTTCGAATTGTATGTTCATTAGCAAAAGAATGAACATTTTTCACTAAAAAATATACATTTCGCGAATAATATGGGCCTGTTTATTTGAAAGTAGTTTGGGAGAGTAATGGAGATTTGTTAAATAATTTCGATTTGCGTAATGTTGTTTGTTTGAGTTTTGATAGAGTGGTTTGCGAAATGAAGTAGGTGTATGTTTTTTTGGAAGAGTTGGGTTGTAGGTGTAAGATGTGTAAGACTTTATGTCAAATCATATTTGTTGTGAAATAAATTGTGTGAGAGATAGATTATTTTATGTCAAATCAGAGTAGAGTTTGCATATGTTTTGTTTAGAGATAAGAAAATTGTTGTTTGTTTGAATTTTGAGAAAGTAGTTTAAGAAAATTGAGAGATGAAAAATTAATTTCAAAAATAAAATAAAAAACATGTTTATTTGGCATTTTCCAAACACGAAATTTTTTTGGAAAACGCCAACAAACAGGCCCTATGTAATTCTAACATGCAATATGTCAATATTTCAATTTTAGAATGCAAAGTGCCAATAAAATTTATTATGGGATATGATATGTTAATTATTCTAAA
Organism: Penstemon barbatus; assembly: GCA_003313485.2. Lineage (NCBI taxonomy): Eukaryota > Viridiplantae > Streptophyta > Magnoliopsida > Lamiales > Plantaginaceae > Penstemon > Penstemon barbatus. Next base: position 1,669,153 of record CM064881.1, on the reverse strand, counting down.
TCCTAAATATTCACCCTATATATTCTCTTTAAGGGGTTGTTTGACTCCACGATTACACTGCTTCAAACTGCGATTGCAATTCTAACGCTATTTTATTGCCGTTTGGCCCCACTTTCAATTATGCAATTAAACTTTCGAAACGTGATATTCTCACGTTGGAGGGAAGCGGCCTTTTGGGTGCTTTTGGTGGCCTTGATATTTAAATAATAGAAATTCACAATTATGTCCTTTGATAGTCTCCCTTTGCAGTTGTCATTGACATTGATATTGAAATTAATTTTATTTTTCTTTTACTTCATTGTTCTTTTAAGTTTCAAAAATCCTTTAATGTTAATGAATAAAGGAAATTTTAGTGATGATTTTGAACTAGTTTACAGAATTAAAAAAATCTTAAAGATGAACACAATTACTAATTAGTGATATGTTCATATTGTAGTTTTCATGTTTCAATTTTAAAGTGTTCTTGATATAACAAAATCAATTTTCTTAGAATTAATAATTATACCCTTGATTTAAACGCTCAATCAATTCTTGTATAACTAATTATTTTTTAATGATATTTTTAGAAGCAATTATTGTATCACAAATTTTATAATCATTAAGACAAACTCGCGATGTTATGTTAAAAAAAAAAAAAGAAAAAAAAAAAGAAAAGTTAATTACCTTAATTTTTTTATTATTGTCTCTTGTGATGTGATAGTAAAAAAATATTATTGGATGGTGTTATTTAGCATATGAATAAGGTTAATTTTGTAAATTATATGAAAATTTGGATATTTAGAATAAATTATGAGAAATTGATATCAAAAACAAAATTAATTTTAATAGTAGTAATTACACTAAAATAGGTCATACCAAAATTTACATACTCGATAGGCCAGACCCATCCTTCATAAAACATATACCAGTGTCAATTTCAAAATTCAAACGCATTGTAATGCACGCACGCAATACATCATCTTTAATAAAATATTCTACCAATAAAAAAAAAAAAAAATATTCAATTTCCAAATTCAAACGCATTGTGATGTAAGCACGCAATACATAATAATTGAAATACCAAAATGCAGTCATGTACAGTAACTAGACATGGACAACAAATTTAAAAAAATCTATTCCGTGATGAAAATATCTTTTATATATTATTCACTGTTTTCAAGTTTCAATAATCTACCAATAATTAAAAATCGAACCGACCATTTACTTCCTATCCTGCGGTTCATCCTACAATGAATAGTAGCCTAGCAATGATACTGTAGGTCAGGTAATGGATAGGGTAAGATTCTGTTCAAACTTTGGTTTTATGTGTAATAATGAATTTGGCCAAGATTCTATTGTACTAACTTAAAAGGACTTTTGATATTTTATACACTGCCAGATTTTTCTGCAATACTCTACCAGAGCTAACCCATAGGTGGTTTAATGAGCTGATCGGTTCGGGTCAGGTTTGGACGGGTGAAAACGGATCGCATTACTGTTGTTCCATATACAGTATGGCTACGTTGCACGGATACGGACTCGGCGACTCGGACTCGACACGATTCGGATTCGGCGACTCATTTTCGAAAAAAAAATTAAGATACGATACGGCATGGATACGTATATTTTAATAAAATAATTTATATAGTTATATATAAAAAAAAAATTATATAGTTATATAATAAATTTGCACATAAACTGGCTACTAATTAGTGGGCCATAATTATTTACTTCAGCCCAATGTTCTTCTGAGAGTAGCCCGGATCTGCCAATGGCCCATTACTTCCCTTATCTGCTCCAAGTCCGTCACCAGTGAAAAGGACATCATTTCCAATTCCATTGACATTCCTTGTTCTTTCCTCCATCCCAGAGACCCCAACTTTACACTTTCTTCTTCATTATTCTTCAAGATCTCTCCCAAATCTTTTGCAATTTCAACACTGTATATGACACAGACCCATACCCAGCATATTCTACCAGAAGCAGATTCCAAATCCCAACCCGAAACCCAGGTCTCCTCCTCCGTAACTCTCACAACCACCGCCACTCCCACAGCCAAGAACCGCCTCTCAATCTTCTAGAACACTTCCCGGAGAGTCCTTGACCGTGTCGACTCAGCAGTTGACCGAGTCGACTCAGCAATTGACCGAGTCGGACTCGAGTATCCGATTTCTTTTTTATTTTATTTTCTTGGACTCGCCACGTGGCGAGTCCGACGTGTATCCTAGCCGAGTCGAAGGCGAGTCCGAGTCCCCGGCGAGTCCGACTCTTCAGCCAGCTATTTTTTGAAGTATCCGTGCTTCATAGCAGTATGGTTGTTATTTATTTGAAACTTAAATATATTTAATAATTTAATATTGTAATTAAAATTTTTGTGAACTCAGAAGAGAACAATAAAATGAGTAAAAAATAAGTCGTTAAGTGTTTATTAATTTGACTAAATGTATATTTGTTCACCAGACCCGTTAAAAATTCGTATACGAACTCATAAAAAGTCCAAATAAAAGTTTACAAAATTCAACCCAACTCAACTCATCAACAATAAAAAAATATATGATAGATCAGATCGAGAAAGGACCACCTAACGAGTCTCAACCCTTTTTGCCACACCAAAAAGTTAACCATATGATACATACTCAACTCTAATGCATCAAATCTGACCAAACCCGACCTAATGACTAGATCCAAATCTGACTAACTAAGTTTACCCGTTAGAAAATTAGTACATCATAGCGTTTCATTGTTTTTCTATTCGACCCAACACCAATTTGACAAGTTAACGAAACCCATAATCTAATACATAAACGAATCTTTAAAACAACAACCACATGAAGCTTAAATATAATAATTATGACAGAGCTGGATGACAAGACAAGCAATTTAATCTAACATGTGACATTGGATCTAAAGCAAATGTAAAATCAGAAGAGATAAAGTCTACTTTCAACTTTTGAATACTGAAAAACTAACAAACATGTTTGGAATTAATATTTTCAACTGATGTTTGTTTCTGGCTTCTAGATCTGCCGTTAAATAATTTCTTACAATGTAATCTACTTTTCTTACAAATATATATATTAAGAAAGAGATCAAGAATGTCAAATAATATAGAACACATTGAACATAACTGATATATAAAAAAGGGGAATTCTAGGGTGCCGCTACGTTAGGTGCCGCTAATACCACATTATGTGGTATTACCACATAATGTGTGTCACATTAGGTGGTATAAATACCATAGAATGTGACACACATTACGTGGTAATACCACTTAATTTGGAATAAATACTACATGATGTGGAGGTCATATTAAGCATATGAGGTTAATACTATGTAATGTGATCATGTACTGTCACATGTGGAGATCATACCATACAATGTGATACACATTGTGTGGTAATACCACTTAATGTGGTATTAGCGGAACATAACGTAGCGGCACCCTAGAATTTTCCTAAAAAGATTACTTGTTTGTTTCTATTCAAACTAGTACTAAACTATTTGAGATACAATCCAATATATTTACTGAAAATATGATCTTCATCTTAAAAAGGAAAACATTATGTCAACGAAGTTTCTCAAATCGTAAAAGCACAAGATAAATAAATAAACTTTTCAATAAGGAGTTGAGCCCAAGAATTCCAACTTATCAACCAAAACATCCACATTTTCTTCCTCCACATAAATTTCTTCGTCAAATCCCTCATTCAACAGCTCTTCCCAAAACCCTTCATCAAGTTCTTTACCATAACTCCCTAACTCTTCAACTTCTTCTTGTTCCTCCCTTTTCCCTTTACCAAATCCTTGCATTTCCAAGGCAAGTTCTTCAAGTTCAGACAAAGAATCTAATGGCTCATCCTTAATGTGATTTCTTCGGCTCGATTCACCCCCCTCAATTGGCCTTCTACGTTTCTTATTCATACCCTCGTCGATTTCTTTCCTCTTCTCTTTATGCTGAACTAATTGAAGAACAAACTCGGGGTTCTGCATTGCTCTAGCCAAGAAACTCATCATTTGTTGTTGTTTTCTCTCTGTCCCTTGTAATCTCAAGTCCATTTGTTGTAAACAGGCTCTAGTTTGAACTTGCTGTTGCCTAAGTTTCACTAATTCAAGCATTAGTACTTGTTTATCTCGCCTCAATCTATCGATTTCGGTATCTAATCCAAATTGACCCAACTCGACACACGGGCCTATAGGTTGTTGGGTAGAAAAAGGCTGAGAGGACGAGGATGATGCCTTTCTTCTTCTAATGTTCTTTAGGAGTTGTTTTTGACCCTTTAGAAATGCTTCATTGGCAAACTCCCATTTGTCTGGATCAACCTTTCTAAAACCCTGCAGGAGTAAAAAAATCCAGTTTCTTTGAGTTATATCCTGAAAGGATTATTAATATATATACCTTGAGAAGAGTATTTTTGTTGATGGGATTGCTTCATCATCTTGTAGCTAGTATTAATCTTCAGTAGTCAGTTTCTTCAGAGAACCTTTAGGAAGATGAAGAAAAAGTATATTGTAAAAGGGCTAACATTTCAAGAATTTAAGACATGTTCAATTATTTGTTGAATTTTGTGGAACAACATAACAAATGGATTAAATTTTCATATTCTTTTAATTCCGACTTCAACATCAACATGTTTTAATCCATTATCCCACTAGCAGCATATGACATATGACATATGACAGACAGATATATAGTTACCATTTCAGAAGATTCAATGTTGAATTAAAAAAAAAAAAAAAAAAAATTAAGAATTGGGGGAATTGAAATTAATAGAATAGAAAGAAGTAAAAGGGATTCTTACATAAGTATTGAGCTGTCTAACAAAGCTTGAGAAATTGTTGTGCTTGAAGTATCTCGGAAGAAGACAGGTAGAAAAGGCATGAGGATCCCAAACAACAAAACTCTGTCCTCCTCTGTTCCAAGAAACTATATCATTACTGCTCAAATCATCCACCATGTCGAAAGTCTTGGTCAGAAACGGCGGCGGACCCATGTCATTCAGCCCTTCAATGGGCCTCGGCAGCGGCGCCACCCCGTACTCCGCCGTGTCCTGCCATGAACCACCTGGGTACTCTTCTTTGACTTGAAATATTACTGGGTCCATTTATATCAAGATAGATCTGGTTTTTAAGACTAAATAACTTTGGCAAGGTACATGAATTTTTTTTGACGAAAGGGAATTAAAGACAAAGGTGAGACTTTAAGAATGGAAAGCAGCAGTTTATGCAGTTATGAAGTTGGTTGCTTTGGGAAAGATCCGGCGTCAAGAGACCGTACATGGGTTTAAATAGAATAGAGCGACTAAAGTATTGGTAGTAGTAATTTGACAAGTAATTTTACCATGGAAAGTTCTAGACTCATGAGCTTCTTAGAAGCCGCACCTTCTACTAGTAGAAGGTATTTTTATATTCGAGGTTAGTAGTAATATTTTATTTTAGTATTCTCTTTCTCTTTTGTTGGGGGACTATTAATAATATTAATAATTTGATTACTTTTGGTACTTTGTCCTTTCTTGTTTTGAGTGGGTGGCAACTTGTATGGAAAGTTCTGGAACAATGGAATTTGTATGGGAAGGGGGTGGGGGTGATTTAGTGACTGTGACCCACAAGTAATGAGAATAGTGGCTTAACATGGATATATAATAATAAATTTGATTTGATGGATATATAGGAATGACCCATTATGATGGGATGATAACGGAGGTATTCCACCATATTCTCATTTTTTCCTTTTCAAAATTGGTTAGATCAACTGGTCGATCGATCTAACCAGTAATCTTCTAAGATTTGTTTGATCTAACATTCTCCAAAATTGATACTATAAAAAATGATATAAATCGTTAAGAACTAATCAAAAATTGATAAACCGACGAATTAAACGTTCATTCTAATCGATAATTCTGTATTTTCTATCAATATCTCTGCTTGGACTCCTTGAACACACAATTTGTCTTCATGGTTTCAGATAGCCCAAGCTATTATAGCCACCGTTTACTACATTCCTATCACATATTGTATTATTAAACCCTTACAACCATTTTATTCTATGATTGAGAAATATATCATGTATAATATCGAAAAAAGAATGTTCGACAAGGCCATGCACAAACATACACTTGAGCAACAAATATAAAGTTCTCCCCTCATTGACACCGTATACGGGACACGACTCGCCAATGTCCACTCGACACCGAATGAGATTTCTCTTTAGGGAGACCCTTTTTTAATCTGAGATTTTTTTAAGACAATTATATTGAACATGCCTTGTGATTGAAGATATCAAATGATAAAACAAGTATATTACACTTGCATTCAGGGGCGGATCCAGGATTTTCGGTCAGGGGGGGCCAAATAGTACAAAAAAATCAGTCAAATATAAAACATATATTATGCACAAGAAAATATAGACTCAATACAAAAATAGGGAAGTGGAGTTTGACAAAAATAACCCCTACGAGATACTTTAATTACACATGCTATCCCGTCATAGTCCTAAAAGAACCCAAAAATCTACGTATTTACATTAATAATTGACCATGACGATTTCTCATTTTTTTTAAAATCGGTACATGATAGCATCGTTTGAAATACAACTAAATATTCCCATTATGTTACTATGTTGATTATTTACTATCTTTATAGCCGAAAAACTCTCTTTACTTATGCAGTTGCAACAGGTAGAATAAACGTTAATGTCACAAGTTTGCAAACAAACGATAATGCCACATGCCTCTTAGTTGCAACCATCTTCTTAACAAGATCACCAGTCTATTTCAAGCTAGAAATTTCATCACTTGATCAAATATTTCTAATATAATTTTCAAGTTGATTGGCATAGCCCGAGAGCTTGAAAGAAGAGAAGTTGTTTGGATTGAAGAAGTTGAAAGTTAGGAAAAAATTTGAGCTTTAATTGAGGCTTGTGTAGAGTTAATTAATATTATGGTAGATTAATCTTGAGTTGAATTAATTGGACTAATTTCTTATTTGGATTGATTTTTACTTGAGCTAGAGAATGCTTATTGTGCAAATTTTTTGGGACTATTTTTTCTTTTTTAAAACTAGAACTATATTAAAACAAAACAAAAAAAAAAAAAAATTGAGGGGGGCTATAGACCCCCTTGTCCCTCTCTCCATCTGCCCCTGCTTGCATTGTGATTGGACGAGGGTTGTCAAACCCGATTTTTATTAAGACTACATATTCAAGCTATCGAAATGTATTAAACTAATCATGCCTATTTGAAGTTTGATTTTAATATTTGGGATGAGAAACTTTAATTTTTTTTTTTATAATTAAAATGATCGGTAAGGTGATGAGAAACTTTCATTTAAAAAAGAAAAAAACCCCACCTTTATAGCTCTTCTTTCGTTTCTTTCTCTTCTCAATCAATGTTTTGAAAATCCGATCAAGCATACAAATATTGAACTCGTTAGTCCCTAATTTGACCGGCATAAATTGGTTCAACCACCGGATGGGGTGAGGGTGGCTCTGACCCAAAATTTTGTACATAGCTAGTGACTGCTTTTGTGTAGACCCACCCGATTATTATTGGATAAAGGTGTTTTGATTGGTGGACACAAGTGGTACCCACCACTGAGCTAAGCTAAGGTTTTAATCTAACAAGAAAATCAAAATCTTGAGGGTGGAATTGGGATTGGGGAATGCCTAGGAAAAATATTACATAGAAGTAAGAATTCAGCAAAAACTCAGCAGTACACTAGGGATCTCGTTTTTGCTCAAAGTGTACTAATAAATTTTTAATTATTAGTATTTGATATATATATCATATCCACATTACATTCGTGTAGATATATAATCTACTCAATAAAATTTAATATAAATTGTATTTCATGATAATTTTCTATGTCGTTTTAAATTAAATAACATTCATATATCACTATTTAGTTAAAAAAAAAATTATAATTTTTAAAGATGATTAAGATATATTAGTGTCTTTAGCAACTCAAATTTGTGCTAAAGAAAGGAAAAAAGGAAACCAAACCCCTACTAATGGTTTTATGGTTTTGTATTAAAAACAAAAAATTGCGCATACTGATGTGATGTCGAATATAAATACAAATCCAACCAAAATAAATGAAATGAATATGATTATGAATATTCAACACTGTGTAGTTGCTTGTTTAGGATTTTGTTTATTGTAAATTAAAAAAAAAAAATTTTGTGAGAAATTATTGTAATTTAAATTTAATCTATCTGCTGCACTGCAACAGTGCAATTGTATTTCAAGTAAAGACGAATATCCTGACGTGTTATAATACAAAAATACTTGGTAGTATTTCTTCAGTCAGTAACTTTTCTATTCTATAGCCTTAGCCTTAGCCTTATCCTTTAAATAATTGCAGTACCTACCAATTGATCACATAACAAACGTAATGTTGTATTGTAATAAACTCAGTTTTTGCAATGTATGTTATATTTGACTCATAAAAACCATTTCCAGGCAATGCTTGCTTTTGCTTGCATCAATTAATAAATCAGTTACATCATCAGAAGAACAAGTCTTAATTTCTTCTTTTAAGGAATCAGTTTCTCTAATCTGCAATTATTTATTTGAAATTGAAAATCAGAATCTTAACATAGTAATTAATTGTAATTGATGTACTGTTCTGTACCTATTATTCCTCCTCTAGCAGAGCAGAGCAGAGCATCAAATTAAATTAATTAAAGCAAAGCACCTGATATGATATTCTTCTTCCCCAATCACAAGTTAACCATCATCCCATTCATGTTTTAATTAATTAAACTTTTGATATATAATAAATGAAGGAGGCTCTCTCTGCTCATAATATATGGATTTTACTAAGAAACTGCCGCTTGCTTGCGTATTCATCACTTCAAATCAAATTTTCTCAAATCTGTCTACTCAAGCACTATATATGTCATCATATTCTTAATTCTTAGTTGAGCTACATGATGATTTCATCTGTAAACATGCACACCTACCTATATATTTATTTTCCAGCCTCAACCAGAAATGCTCTGTCATCATATTCTTAATTGAACTACTTCCACCAAAAACCCTCTCATACCCGATTAACCCGACCCCCCTTTTTCTGCAAGAACAACAACACGAAAATAAAAAAAACCCATCAAGTATATGACAGGGAATTCATACAGATACATAAAAGAATTCATAAAAATAGAAAAATAGACAACAAATATATTCAAAACAACACCCCACCAAGTATAGAAACAAATAAAAATTACCTCAAAAGGAAGACTTTTTTTTTTGGGAGAGTAATTAAGAAAAGTGAGCTGATTTGTAACAAATCAAACCTCAAATTGATTGAAGAAACGGTTAGGTATTTGATAGAGTGAGAATACACAATGTCTTGCATTATAATGAGGGAATTGGTAGGGTAAGAAAAGGAAGAATGAGAGAAAATGAAGAAGAAGAAGAAGCTGTGCTTTATGTTTGGTTTGGTTTGGTTTGGTTTGGTTTGGTTTGAATATACTTACAATTTGCAGTCCATCATTTTGTAGCCCAATTAATATGTTGCAGGACTACGGTTTATTTTGACCCAATTAATTGCCCTACAAAATTAATTAGTCATAACCTCGGTCCCACTTCAAATAGTCTTTGATTTAAAAATACAAGTTAGTTATTGTAATTCGAGAAAGTGTGTGTGCGGTTTTTTTAGCAAAGCCAAGAATATAGTGGAAGACTTGACGAAGCAAAGCATCTTATAAACTACATATTCCAACTCCAAATCTCGATATTTCCAGTTTAGTTATATTTAGGGAAACATTAATAATGTTCAAATTGGACAGGTTAATTTAAGGTTCTTAACTAATTGGTTTAGTTTACTCCTTCAGTTTGTTTGAACAGAATTTGTCATTCAAGAAGAAACTAAACCAGATTGCCACAATCACTCTTGATTGAAATTCTTTTAGTAAAAAACTTTGATTTGAAGATAAATACAAACTACACCTAACTAACTTGTACTTGTCCCTTTTTCATGACTAAAACTTGGAATTATTTTAAAAATAGAATAACTCGACATATTACGGGCATATTTGTTTGGTGTTTGAGAAGGTAATTTGGAAGAGTAGTGGAATTTTTTTAAATAATCTCGATTTGCATAATGTTGTTTGGTTGAGTTTTGAGAGTGTGGTTTGAGAAATATAGTGGGTGTTGGTTATTTTTGGAAGAGTTAGATTGTAGGTGTAAGATGTGTAAGACTTTATATCAAATCATGTATGTCATGTGAGATAAATTGTGTCAGAGATATGTTACTTTCAGTCAGAGTATAGTTTGTAAAAATTTTGTTTAGAGATAAGAAGATTGTTATATATTTGTTTAGCTTTTATTTTAAGAGAATAGTTTGAGAAAATTGAAATATGAAAAATTTATTTCAGAAAATAGAAATCATGTTTATTTAACATTTTCCAAACACGAAAAAATTTTGAAAAACGCCAAACAAACAGACACTACCATTTTTTTAAACTTTTAATTATCTATGACATTATTCATCTATTGAGCATAGTTTAATTTCAACCAAAAGTATAGAGTGTTTTTAATAAATTTCTCGAAAACAATTATTTTTTGTAAAATCAAATAAATAGTTCTTTTAATTTGATTGATCCAAAAATAAAAATAAGCGTTTTTGTGTTTATGATGAAAGAACATATGGAAATTATAATGCACATAATATTACATGCTGGTATAATAAAACTTTTATTTAGAAAATAAAAACATTAAATAATCTAAAACATGGTGTAGTTAATAAGCAATTCCCTTTTTAGTAGTATGAGACCAATCCGGAGAAGTCTGGAATTTTGTTTTGGTATCGTAAATGGATAAAAGAAAAACAAACACGTGTAACCAAACATCACACGTTTGCACGCGACGCATCAAGAAGTTTCCTTTTTCCTATATATATTTATCATCAAATTTCCCTCTCCTCTCTTCATTTCATTCCTTCATTGTAATACATACACACACTCTGTTAAATTTGTTTTGTGGATTAAAGAAAGAAGGATGTGGGGTCAGTCTTGGGGTAAACACGACGTCGAGTCGGGGCAGCGGCCGCTGTACCCAATGATGCTTGAAAGCCCGGAACTCCGGTGGTCGTTTATTCGGAAAATATACACAATAGTTAGTATACAGTTGCTTCTCACAATCGCGGTTGCTTCTGTTGTTGTTACGGTTCATCCTATTGCACATTTCTTTTCTACGACTGGGGCTGGTTTGGCGCTTTGGATAGTTTTGATTATTACCCCCTTTATTGGTATGTTACTACTAGTATTAGTATTTCTTTTAGTAGATAATTAATTTCTATGAGTTACTGATTTTTTTTTTTATTTCCAATTTGGATTGCAGTTTTGTGTCCTTTGTATTACTATTATCAGAGGCATCCTGTGAATTATTTTCTGCTTGCGTTGTTTACGGTGTCGCTTGCGTTTGCGGTGGGTCTGACCTGTGCGTACACAAGTGGTGAGTGGTTTTCTTCTAGTATTTTATGGATATCAATATCATGTTGTTATATATGGAATTAATTAATTAATTTGTCCTTCAGGTAAAGTAATTCTGGAGGCTGTTATTTTAACTGCGGTTGTGGTAGTTAGCCTGACATTATACACGTTCTGGGCTGCAAAGAGAGGTCATGACTTCAATTTTCTGGGACCTTTCCTGTTTGGGGCTATAATGGTGCTTATGGTCTTTGCCATGATTCAGATATTCTTCCCTCTGGGTAGGATAACTGTGATGATTTATGGGTGTTTAGCATCCTTAATCTTCTGCGGATACATTGTTTACGACACCGACAATCTCATCAAACGATATACCTATGACGAGTATATATGGGCCGCTGTTGCACTCTATTTGGATGTAATCAACCTATTCCTTTCTTTGTTGACCGTTTTCAGAGCTGCAGATAGATAGATAGATAGATAGACAGACATCTAATCTTGGCTGTTGAATATTGTATGTATGTTTCGCTGATATTAAAATTTGAAGATAATAAAAACCCGTATAGACGACGAGAATTATTGATGTCAGCTGATTTTTCTTTGCTCACATTCTTAGCTATTGATGATAAAAAAAAAAGGCAACGTATTAAAATAGATATCAGCAACGATGTAAAAAAGCCTGGAGGATACCTTTTGTCCACCCGCACATCAGATTTTCTTGCACACTTCCAGTTTCAAAGGAAAGATGCTCTGAAGAAACCAACAGTACTCAGGTTCTGCAATGAAATGAATTATACAAAGAAAGCTTGCTTTTAAGAATTGAATCTAATAACACGAGCTTTCAATTTTTACCTACCTACCATCAAGGACATCAATTCTTGAAATTTCAACTCCTAGGTTTCAGACACTAACAATCTAACCTAACAATATCTCTCGAATTAGACTAAAGTTTCAACCTGTTAGATTTCAGAAATTAGTCTCTTTTACATGTTAATAAAATTCCCCTCCTTTTTCAAACTCTTGGTAAGCCAAATGGCAGTCTCTCTAGGCGAAACTTTTTCGGGCCCAAACGGCTTCAGCAAAACTTGAAGCTCATCAATTCGTTCTTGCTGCAATAGTTGTGCGCTAAACTCGAGCAACCCTTCCAGGGCTTCAGCTCTCTGCTGGTACGAACAAGTATCGAACCTTCCTCGTTGCCTAGAATCTGAAGACCAACTTCTGCCACCACTTTCTCTATTATTTTCCGAGCTTTCACTACCATTATATTGAACCCCTGGAGAAGAGTGTGGCACAGAAAAGGCGCCTCTGTCGATCTCAACTGTACATTTGTCTTTTGTGATTGATTGAGGAGCCCCAATGTACGGTGATGATAATGAAGTTCTGCGTCGATTTGATGATGACAAAGGAAAGTAGTCAACCATTTTGTCCATTCGTGGAGCGTTCACTGAGACATCAAGCGACGATGACCCCCCCATAAATAGTGGAAGAGAAGCTCGGCGGCTTGTTGATTGGCAAGCTTTTCTTCTAACTGGGATATTATGTGACACCACTGGAAGCTGCATATAATATGTAAAAATACTGGTATTATCATTAAGTCGCGAAGAGGATAAAACCGTAAGTAATAAATATTAAATGTATCTCAGCTTAAATATTAGATGAAAGAATATTCAATATGGCATCAGATCAAGGACTAAAGGTCATGTCTTCGAATCTTTTCATTCATCAAAAAAAGTCTAGCTTCACGTGTATTTGGACCTTTTGAAATTTTTTCAGACGACTTGACCTACATGCTGTCGAATTGTTTTGAAAAATGTTTCTAGATCATTCTTCGACTTCAAAACCTTATACATATTGATTTAAAGAAGAAAAAAAAACTATTTCTACTAAAACACAAAACCAGACACATTTATTTCTAAAAATGACATCATCACTATCCTATATCTTATTATTCAAACTTTTAAAAGACCAATCCAAGCACATTTCTCAAAATAATATCTGAACATGAGAGCGTGCTAGGAGTGTTATATACTAAATGCTTCATCGCTAGCAGCTTAAACTAACGGTTATTCAATAAATGAGAAGAACCGAATTTGAAAACGAACCAATTCACGAGTCGACCCGGGATTTGACATCCTTGATGGAGTCGAGAGTCTTCTTAGATTCGTAGAAGCCTTTGTCGAGATCATTCTAGGGGGTTTTACAGCACTTGACAACTTTGATGAAGTCACTGACTTCTTGACACCTGCATCTTCGCCATTACTACCAACAGACAATTCCGAGAATTTGCCATTCAAATGGCTCAAAGAATTCCGTGCTCTTCTAGAAGAGCATGGAGAATCCAACCCATTTCCAGATATGCTAGGATTCAGAGCTCGGTTATTACCAAACGAGAGCCTTTTCTCCGTCTCGAAAGCTTGAGGTCCAAGGAATCTTGGTTTTCGGACATCAGAGGATTGAATAGGGAAAGTAGTTCGTCTGGAGTTGTTGGATTTCAAATGAGCGGTTAAGACATAGGGGCGTAGATGAGGATGCCTGAGCAAATCTGCCGCCTGGAGAGAATGTCAGTTTGGGCATAAAGCCTACACTTTCAAAACACGAAAGAGTGAAATGCAAAAATAACCCCTATGCTTTGTATAATTAACAACCCCCCCCCCTGGAAATGTTATTTTAATTAGCAAAAAAACTACTCCCAAGCCAAAATGACAATTATACACCCCCACCGAATTTTTTTGGCAATAACCTCCCTATAATTTATGAAGGAATTAAAAAAACACGGGGGATTTTGCTAGTAAAATTAACACAAGGTTTTTATTTGCCAATTAGACAAAGCACATGGGATATTTTTTCATTTAGCTAGTACTCAAAAAGGAAAGAATAATTTCATACACTTGGTCTATGCTCTGGATTTTTACGGAGCATGCTCTTAATGAGCCCACGTCTGGAAGAAAATATATGGTAAGTAACATGTCAGTAAATAAGAGAGAGAGAGAGAGAGAGTTGACTCACAGTGGACCAGAATACATAGTTGGAAGTGGAGATACTATGGATTTATGTATTTTGTTGATCAGACCTTGTATATCCTGTTTGTCAATCAGATTGTAAAGTAATCGAGATGTAGATAAAGTGATCCCAGTACAAAGGCAGGAGAAAATGGCTTACAAAGGCTTTAAATGCAGGTTTGTGAGCAGCCATTTCATATATACAGCATCCTGAATATGATAAGTCGATGTTTGTCTATGATTAGGAAAAACCGATAAAATATTTAAATAAATGTAGCACTTAAGATGTGAGTGAAACTCAAAACTCAAGAGTATTACCTAGGGACCAGATGTCTGATTTGGAACCATAAGGTATGTCGGCTAGAAGCTCGGGGCACATGTAACTCGGTGTACCCACTACCTACAATAAATATATAACACGAACGATTAAATTTCATAACAATCCAGAAGAGAAAATCTTGAAGAGTATGTAGCAATTTTACTTACAGAAGAAGCTAGATCGTCAGAAGTCAATACTTTTGCAAGACCAAAATCCCCTAAAATAATATATCAGGATGAACCTATTTTAGTATTAATTTTTCATTCAAGACTAAAAATATCCAAGATTTGCAGGCATAAACATAAATTTAGTTACCTAAACGTATGTCCTGCTCTTTTGTCAAAAATATATTTGAGCACTGAAAATTGAAAGTATAGAATAAGTAAAGGAGCCTTTAAGTTAAGTTTAAATAAGATGTAAGTTAAATAACCTTGACATCACGATGGAGTATATGGTTGGTATGCAAGTAGTCAAGTGCCATTAACATTTGAACCAACCATTTGCAAAGCTTCTGTATATTATTCAATATTCAGATGCAAAATTTATACTTGTAAGTTTGATGAAGAAATTAACAAGTATGAGAAATGAGAATAAATTATTAGATAAGAGGATAACCTCTTCAGGGAAATGAACTCCATTTGTCTTTTTTATGGCTTCTGCCCTATTACATATAAAGAAGAGCAACATACAAATTATTATACATGTAACTTGGCTGAATGACGATCTAATTTCCACCTCAATGGTATTCTTTCCTATGAAAAGAAAATTGACAGCTTACATGTCTCCTCCTTCACAGTACCCAATCACAATGCATACATAACAACCCTGAAAATAATCGGAATTAATAATTAATGGGAGGATAAAAGGAAATTAGGAAAGTTATTGCGCACATACCCTCTCGACCCAGGAATCTTTGTACTCCACAATATATGGATTCTTCACTTTGGAAATAAGCTCCATCTGTAAAGAGGAAATTGAAAACCATAAGGTCCTCCGGTACTTATTTTGTTTCCCTTAGCAAACGAAAGTAATTTGAATTCTTTAAATCAAAAATTTAGGTAGGCACCTCTTGATGGGCAGATCTGCGGGTCCTATTAGTCTGTCGAGCAAGACGGATTTTCTTCAGGACATATCTTCAATTGAAACAGAAAAAAGAAAAATAATAATTAATCAATCCAAAAATTACAAGGAAGAAACTAGAATATGGTTTCAATCAAATTATATTTGAAAAAGAAAATGATAAAGATCCCTTACTTCTTCTTCTCTTGTTTATGCCGAACAAGAAGCGCGGAACCAAAAGAACCTTTACCAATCTGTCCCAGTATGTCATACTTCTCCATTTTACACACTTTTGGCGTATACGAATATCTTCCAAGATATTCAATCTCAAAATGCAAAATCTGAGAGTTGCAAAATCGAAACTGTCAAAGAAGCCAGAAGATGAATACCTATAAATGTGTAAACTTAAAATTAAAATTACACTTTGGTTTATTGTTGAAGACCAAGAAGAAAAAATTATATCGATTAATTATATATGTTGAAGTTTCTTTTGATTAAAGAAAATCATAAAACAATTTTGAATCTTTCTAATTTAGGGTAATCAAATACTATTGAACAAGGATTTCAAGAACCACATACGTATACACACATTCCACCTAATTTCTTTAGAAAATACAAATTAAAAGTCTAAATAATCATGTTATCTGCACCGCATTCCAAGAAAAGCTTAAAATCATAACTAAACAAGAAAAAGAAAAAAACCCATAAATTCTACCAAGAACGAAAATCTCGACTACTTTGAAATCTTGAAAAAATCCCCAAAAGAAAGAAGAAAAAAAAGGGACCTTGAAGTTAAGAACTGTACCTCAACTCAAAGACGCCCAAATCAAATGCAGATCTTTTAACTCCGGAACATTGAAGGCATATATTTAGGAGGATGTGAAGGTAGAGATAATGGGATTGTAAATAATCAAGATTCAATATTATTAAAAAAATGTGTCAAATCTCAGAAGAAAAGTGAGCGGCAAAGAAAGAAAACAAAGTGTTGGTCAAAATCTGAAAAAGGAAAAAGAAATGCTACCCGCTCCTTTATTCAGTCTGAGAATCAAAGAGAGAATTTCGTCAGTGTGTGTACTGTGGCCTGTCGGTGTGTGAGAGGGACTTTAGTGTGCTTTTGAGGAGTAAAATCTTTATTTTTTATAATAGAGGGAGTCAAACAAAAAACTGCGGAAATACTACTTCGTAAATGTTTGTTTTAAAGATTCTGGAAGAAGACATGTGACCTAGAAATATATAGTGGTTCTGGCAATTCAGATAATTCTTGTGTGTATTTATAACATTCATTACCAGGGTATCTATTTTGGGGCGTAGGTAGGTAATGAGGATTATTGATTTATTTAAACCATTCAGATTTCAGATACCATTTGGAAATATTATTACAAATAAACTGGATTTTGGCATGAATATGAATTACTTTAATGTAAACGTAATCAAGAGTTTGAGTGTGGTAGAATGATAATTCAATAGCGTAAAGTGTTATAATGTAAATAAATTACCCCTACAAGTATTACAGATCTAATTTATTGTTTCTAAGATCCTAGCAAGTTGCAATTTCACAATTACATCTTCATTTGATTTGATTTGATTTTGTTTTTGTTTTATTATCTGTCATTTCCGCTCTACTCTTCATTTACACTCTTCGGTCCTATGATTATGTACTAAAACATTATGATTGTCTTTATCTTTACTAGTATAAAAGTATGAATATTTCCTAATTTTTTTTGTGAATACTAAAATACCCATATTTAAATTATAAAGTGATATTTAATTAAATAGTAAATATATAAAAGAATAAAAGTAATTGAAGAGATATATTTAGACACGAAGTTTTATTATATTTATCTCCTACATAAACTCCTAAAATTTATAAATTATCTTTTACATGAAATTTTGTAATTTTAATCTTAAGAGAACACGCTTATTTTAAAATATATATACAAATGATTTTATGTTAGCATCGATATTTATTTAAGTAATAAAATGTTAATTTAAATATTTAGTACAACATAAATCATAAACACTCTAAATATAAATATTTAAAATGAAATTCTCTCAAATATTATTATGTTACAAAAAAAATTAAAATTGAATCGTCATCTTACTATAAAAGAATAAAAATTAGTTATAACGTAGCTAATTATGTAATTTTACTTTGGCTAGAATATAAAATATGAAGAATATTCAATAATTTCAAGACATGCATAACCTCAATGTAATTTTTTTTCATAAAAAACGAGTAAAATTCGTGGAAAATGGTGAAATTGATAAAATATAATCATTGAAACATGTGAAATCAATGAAAATTCGGGTGAAATTGATGAACACTGGCGAAGTTGATGAAAATTTGGTTGAAAATGATAAAAAAAAAAAACCTGAAATTGATATATGAAAATTTGTGAAAAAAAGATGAAACTGGTGAAACGACAATAATAGTGAAAATCGGGTGAAATAGGTGAAAAAATGAATGAAGTCGGCAAAAACGTGTCAAATCAATGAAAATTCAGGTGATATTGATGAAAAGAACATGTGAAATCAATGAAAAATTGTGTGAAATATGTGAAAACGGGTAATATGTTAAAAACGTTTGAATCAATAAAAAAAAGTTTAATACACAAAATAAGGTGAAACTGGTAGAAAATCAGTTTAAAACTGATAAAACACGCTAAGGATCTTCTGTCCCATAACTGTGTACCACTTTGTGTCACATTGATAAAAAAGTGACACTTGGCAAATACATTTGACCTGTATCACACAGGATTATTTCTTTTATGTGAACCGTCATCTCCATCTTTTCTCCATTATATGGTGCGGTACATTAAAATTAATTTCACCAACAACAAACTGAATCTCTTTTGCCATTGCACTTCTTGTTGGGAATTGCGCAACAAATTGATGTTCATATTTCAATTGAAGTTTCTTATTTAATTTAAGATTAATTCACATGAAGAAATGAAAAAATCCCGGAAGTAGAATATTTTGATTTGTTCATTTGTGGTTTGGAAAAGAAAAGCACCAATGTGATTTTAATTAAACAGAACAAATCCTAATTAAAATGGTATGGTAATAAATCAAATGCAGTAGAAAAAGAAAGAAATAAAAAAAATCCTCGGATCTAATTGAATCCTTAGCGAAATCCGACGTATATTTAAACATGGCAAGTGTCTTGATTTGTTCCGAGAGAAAGATAACTCGAAATTTGGGCGAAAATTTATTATTTCAACTGTAAAATTGTAAATTAATTTTAATAAAATTGTTAAGAGCTTACAGCCGGAACAGAGTACAGGCAGAAACGAAGAGAGAGAGAGAGATAACAGACGTGGGGAGATGGAGGATTGTAAGTGGAAATAATCTTGTGTGGTGTGTTCCAATTAAACTTGCCACATGGCAATATATTATGGGTGTGACACAAAGTGGTACACAGTTATGGGACAGAAGATCCTTAGCGGATAAAACAAGAGGACAAAATTGTAAAAACAATGAAAATAAGTTATAATTGATAAAAATTGGTAAAACGGTAAAAAAAATTAAACTGATAAAATATGTTAAAAAATAGGTTAAATTGGTGAAAATGAATTAAATAGGTGAAGGGTTTAATTTACTTTATTTTATGACATATTAAAATTAATTTTACTCTAACTTACAAAAAATACCAATGAAATCTACTAGACACGTACAACGTACGTGCACTTTCTTAGTGCTTTAAAATTTACAAAATGAAAGACTAGGAAGTATGAAGCTTATGTCAAGTAGAGACAAAACATGGGTTAATGAAAGACATGGGTTAATGAAAGACTGGGAAGTTGCCAGAGGATGATGAACCTTTGGATTTGAAGATCACTACTTATACATTCGTGATTGGTCATAATTCACAAGAACATTATTCGCTCTTATTAAGAGGGGGAAGAGTTAAGGATTTACCAAGTGTAAGATATCACATCGGCATCGATCGTTCGAGAAACCCTAGATGATGTCGAAGAAAAGAAAAATATATACAATTAAATTTATAGAATGTAACTTTTTGTGTAGATCTCAAAACATAGAGGTTCATACAAACTTTGTCAGATATCGGACGAGATATTAAAATGAAAGGATAACATATTTATTATAGATCCATTATAAAAGTTGTAAGTTAATAAAAACATTGCCATCCGGTCCCATATTAGATAGATACATATAATATATTACGATTATGAAGAACAGGCGTTACAAATACAATAAAACCCCCCAGTTCCATAATCTTTCACACATCGCACACCAGTTGAAAGTCCAAACTTTTTCCTGCAGAAGTACACACAATTATTAAACTTCACTCCATCGCATGGAATTTCGTGATGTTCTTCTTCGCATTGAACTGCGGCTATAGTAATTATCATCCCCACTGCATAAAAATATAAAAATTAAGTTTAATGAATCTGCATAATATATATATAATGAGGGGGAAAACATAGACCAAAGTTAATAATAATTCATACCTGATAAAAGAGCTGCAATTAGCAACATGAGAAAATTTTGGGATTTAGCCATCGTCCAACAAGAAATTAAAATTGAGGCTAAAATGCTTGTGTTTTAATTTATTTACAAGGAACCTACCAAGCTTACCAATACCAACCTTTTATATGTAAAATGACTTTGATAAGATTATGAAAATTTGCCATTTTCAAACACAAATCCTAAAATTTAATGTTTATTTTCAAGACTAGAATGAATTGAGTAGCTCTTTTTTCTTACCATCCTTTTTATAGGTAATAAAATGATAATACTGATTTTTTTTTTAACTTTGTTTTCCTATTTAGATCATAATAACTTTTTTTTCTATTTAGATAGGACACATAACATTCATGACATAATAACTCCTTTTCTAATTATACAGGAGTATCATAATTTGTTTTGGATAGAGTCACAAGAGAATTGAATTTTTCATATCAAATGTTTGCCTATTTTATAAAATTTCATACCAAACATTTCAAAATTACACGTTTCATACCAAAATTGGATAATATTTTCCACATTTCATTCGGTCATTAGTTTTGGATGAATAGGCAACGTGCCAAACACATGTCCGTTAAGTCACCATTTTCATTTATTTAGGTGGGCTCAAGATCCTCTATACCACTCTTGTGTACCATCTTTGTGCACCACTAATAATTAATTGCTACGTGTCAAGCTCTATCACACATGGTTATTTTATTTTACACTTTAAATCTTTGTTCAAACAAATGTAACCATCCAACAAAAATTATTGAAACAAATGATTCAGGAATATTAATCGATTTTTGGGTCAATATATTTCTGTTAAATTCCACGAGTTTTGTTGTCGTTTTAATTACAATGATTTCTTGTAATATCAATTTTAATTTAGGGCTTGTTCTATATTATTAAATTTATGGTATATGGATTAATAAAACATATTCTTAGTAACCACAATTTTTGGATTAGATGTGTCAATTTATTCTATATTGAAATCTTTTTTTTTTTTTTTTTATAGTAATCATTGTTTTCTTAAATCTTTCATACTTCATGGATCCGATAAATTGTTGGTCGAATTTTTATCTTTACCCAACAATTTTTTGGACAGGTGTAATTGTTATGAAGATGGGAAAAAAAATGAGATGGGGTTTGTATAATTAAGATGGAGTAGAATCTTTTTGATGAATCTGGAGAATATAATTATGTATCATGTATATTAAATATATATTACAATTAATTATTTTTTATTTATTTGATAATCCAGGTGTACAAACTTACACTAGACTAATCCTGAACCCTCAGAACCCTTGCCCTAGAACCCTAAAGGATGTAAATCATAGGATGTGCCTCTATCAAGACTCGGGATCCCAAAGTGGTATGGAAGATCACCCGCCATTTAGGGGGTATTTGCAATTGTCAGTTGCATTTGAAATTATCTTTAACCTTTCACTTTCCCAGCAACTCCGACATCTTTGGTTAAATCCCAATTCAATTTTCCGGAAAATTCCCCACAAATTCTACCATTGATCTTTCATTCAACAATTAAAAAGGCCCAATTCCTGAATCAAATATTTTCTTGAATAAAAAATACAAGTAATTCCTTCTTCGGAAACAACCATAATTTATGCGGTAACCCTTTACAAAACTTCTGTCTCATTATGTCCTCCGCTGCCACCTTACCACCATTAATCAAATTCAATAAATTCAATAAAAATTGTTTTTTATGCAAACAGAATTGCTTATCATTCCGTGTTACAAATCAAGAATCATAATCAAGAAATTTGTGGAAAACCAATTTGGAAGTAACAGATTTTTTCCAGTGCCAAGACATTTGGTCAAATATATTACTTCTATTTGACATGGGCCAGGACCTTTCAATCCAATGCTTTCTTAGAAGTTTGAGGGGGTGTGTGCAACAATTCTGGAAACAACTTCTGAGATTATTATTGTTCTGAAGTTGTTTTCTTTGTTTGCAACATCGACTTATGCTTTTGCTTAACTTAAAAATAAGTTGAAATAAGCTGATAATCTATAAGTATCCCAGTACCGTGGTGTTTTCAATAGCTAAAATAATCACTTTTCTATTTTTTTCCTTCAAAAGCGTTTATGATGGTGTTTTTAAAACTAACTTTTCCAAAATAAGTTAAAAATGACATAAAAGCAAAAGCTGATGGGATGTAGCTTTTACCTTCTAGTGGTATTTTTTTCCTCTTAATTTGCAAATACTACTTATAACACTTTTTCTCTTAATAAAATGCAAACACTACGTACTTTCTATTCTCAAATACTTTTAGGTAATTTTTCAAAAATCTCTAATCTAAATAAAAGTTCAAACAATTAAAACACCACCTAAGTGTTTCTCCACTTTTTTTGAGTTAATTTGGACATTGTTGCCTCTAATTATTTATATTTCAATTGTGCCACAATCTTGATTTTTATTTTGTATAAAAAAGTTCAATCTCTAATTATTAAATAACAAATCATTGTTTTTACTAATTTATTTAAACCAATTATTTAATAATTATATATAAGAAATTGTTGTAAGCCCATAACTCAAATTTTTTAAATTAATAATCATATTACAATATATGGAGACAAAAAAAGTTAAAACTAAATTAAATTAAGTTTAGCTTTTTAATTGCATATTTAGCAATAGTTTTCAACAAAATTACTTCCACAGCAATATTTAATGTATTTACTATTGGACACGAACATTTCTCAAAACTAGACTATTTAAAATTTTAAAGGTAAACTATATTGGGATTCAAGAAAAAAAAGTCAAACTCACAAGATAGTAGACATTTTAAAACACACACGTAAATAACTTTTATTTGACATATTCATTCATTCGATTTATTTTTATTGTAAAATAATCAATCGTTTAGTATGTGTTCCAATGAAAATCCGTTAGAGTACTTCACGCGTTTATAATCCAAATATTTTTCCTCATAAAATTAACCCCAAAATAAGACCAATTTTTCTATATATTTCACGTGAATATACTTGTTAATTTTATAAACTATGTTAATGGGAAACATGCACCCGACTAATTATTTGAAGACAAATATAACAAATAGAATATATTTTTAACGAAGGTAAATATTTATTGCGTAGTCTATGTCTTTCATACACAAAATTGTGTAAATATGTTTGATAAATACATTAACATTAATTTTGTTCATGATTTAAAAATCTGGTCTAGACCAGTATTTACAACCAACTTTTACTTTGCATAAGATTTTGCAAACACATCCTTGATCGTGGCCATATTAACCAAACACTTTTTTTCCCTATCTAAGTAGAAATTAAAACCCTAGCCCCTAATCTGAAACAGTGAAACCCAACCCCCAATTGCCACAAATGACAAATCCCGCCGCCGTGATTCAGTAGTGACAATGGATCAGATCAACTTGACTAGAATTGTGTATGATACTTCATAATTTTACTGTTATGTAAGGAAAGTATTTGAGAAATCGTGTTTATTTGTTGTTTTAGCTGTTTGTCTTCAAGGAATACTATACAGTGAATCAGAGAGCAATTTAGAATTCCGATTCAATAACACTCTTTCTCTTTCTTTTAATTTTATTTTTCTTCATTGAAGCTGAATGCTATTTCTTGTCAAGCAAAGTATGCTGTAACTGTTTGTTTTCATTTTTCTTTTCTAATTGGATATGCTGGTTTGTCTAGTAGAAAAGTTGCAGTTTTTCCTATCTGTCGCCCCTAAATATTTCTATTGATTAATAAGTCACTTATTGTAAGAATACATTCATTATTCATAAAAGTTTGTATTCATCTTAGACAGAAGCCTTGCTTGCTTTTGTTACTTTGATAAGATAAATTGTGTCAAATTTTCCAATGAGTTGTAAGAAGAACCACCCTCCTGCACACAAATCTCTAGCTTCTGTTTCATCTCTTGACATCTCTGTCTCATTCCTTTACCTTCTTCATCCACAAGTATTCTTCTTATAGCATTCTTGACAATCATCCTGTCTTCCGCGCTCTCCAATTCAATCCCCACCCTCCATTCATTAATCAAGTACCTTGAATTCACCATCTGATCCGCAAAAAAAGGTCTACATATCATAGGAACGCCTCCGCTTATCCCTTCCATAGTCGAATTCCAACCACAATGACTCCAAAACGCCCCCACAGCAAAGTGGGCCAAAACCTCCTTCTGTGGGGCCCACTTCACGATAAAACCTCTCGTTTCTATACTACGTGCCAGCTCATCAGGCAAGCTTTCCATCCATTCCGAACCCTTAACTGAATTTGGTCTAACCACCCATAAGAATGGTTGTTCACTTTCAACAAGTCCTATTGCTGTTTCAATTAACTCTTGTGCATCTATTGTGGCCAAGCTACCTAAGCTCACGTAAATAACAGAGTTAGGGGCATGCTTATCGAGCCATGTAATGCAATTTGTGTCTTCTTTTATTAGGCTCGTGGGATTATGCGGTGGAGTAATTTTGTGGATTGGGCCTATTGTGAAGAATGGGACTTGGTAAAGCTGTTGAAGTCCTGTTAGTGGTGATTTCTCGAGGGTATCTACCGTGTTCCAAATGACTGCCTTGGATGATCTTATGTTGAATGAAGATGGTAAAAATTCAAGTATGGGTTCTGGGATTTTAGAAGAAATGGAATAGGGTAAATCTTTATACCGGAGGAAGCCGAGTTCGGGAACTGCATCGTCCAGCTTAGACTCTGTAAGTGCATCATTAACATTATGCTTACAGCTAAAATGCAAGTTGACATGTTTCTTTCAGTATACTAATACTAAAACATTAGGAGGGTGCTTTAAATTTACAAAATGAAAGACTAGGAAATATGAAGCTTATGTTAAGTAGACACAAAACATGGGTTAATGTCAATTTACCTCCTGTGATATACATAATGTTCAATTGACTCCCTTGTGATTTGAAAAAGAGCATTTTACCCCCTAATCTCCTATAAAAAATTTAAGGAAGCAATTGACCTCCTTCCAATGGAGAGTGTAACACACTCGCCCGAAACTGAAAGTGGGCATGAAAACTATTTCATGAAAAAGCAAAAGTCCCCTTAGAGGGTAAAGTGTCAAATTCATCTTAACACAGGGGGTAAAGTGCCACATTTATCATAACATAAGAGGGTAAAGTGTAATATTTATCATTACACGGTAAAATGCCACTCTTATAGATTGATTGGATCAAGGTATATTATATAAGAGGGGTAGTTTTGTCAATTTGTATGTTTATTAAGTTTAAAAATGTCAAGGAGTCGGTGTGAAGCTTTTATGAGATTATAATGGGTAAAGTGCTATTTTCTTAAATCACGGGGGTAAAGTGAACATTATTCATTTGGTTAATTACCATTAACTTCACTTAACATATCAGATGAATTATTTTTTGAGATTGAGTTCATGAGCTTGCTTTAATCGTCAATAAACTGATCTCAAATAAACTTTCATATAGCTTAAGTTTAAAAATGCATTCGAAATTGATCATCTTAAATTCTACAGATCAACCTCAATAAGACGCAAGAATTGAGTTATATATATATGTATGTACCTGGCAAGGGAAGCAAGTTTTGTTCATGAAGCCGAAGAATAACATGATATGCCAGCAAATTAGCAGCACTGGTGGTACGTAAAATGAGACTCGGGAGATCAAACTGAGTAGCCACAGATTCTGCAAAGTGCATTATTGAATCATATATTACACAAGCAATTCTTCCCTCCAGTTCCTGCAGTTCCATCATTTGATCCATGTATTCTTGGAATGGCTCCCTGCAGTTCACATTCATAGCTGATATAAACTGAAATGCATTGGACAAAGTAGCTTTGTTTCCCGACAAATTTTCCGATAAGGGTAAGAAGGTAAACTCAGGGTGATTCGAAGCGTTTGGGGAGTTAAACTCGGGATGTAAAACAGTCACAGATATACCCCTTGCATGAAGAATAGTACCCAGCTGAAGCATAGGTGTAATATGCCCTTGTAGAGGAAATGGAACCAACAGGACTCGAGGTCGTTTTGGACCATCCATCTCTCTTTTCTATATTGAAATGATACAAGAATAAAACTTGGAAGGAATTAATGTGGGATTCTCAAGATTCTGCACACAAGTATCTAGCTACATGAACAGGACAAAGTATGAGGAATGAATTTGAGACACATCCATAAGGACTAACGTCATAATTTTTTTATCAGATGAGGTATGTCTGATGTGTTTGTTTTTGCATCAACAAAATGGCACTCTTAATCACATTTTCTGATGATCCCTCTCTTTAAGTTTAACCCGTGATGGACGAGTAATTGTTGTTTGGCATATCTTAGGGTCTTAGTTTTCTCTTTTTCAAACCATTTTCCTTTTTAAGAAGTCAAGAGACTTTTGAAATTACTATAATTAATGATATATGAGAATATTTTTAAACCCAAAACCATTTGATATGAACTCTTAAGTCTCTAATTTGAAGTATTTCCTTTTTAGCATTGTTCACGATTAGTTCAAAGTTATCCTTTTGTTTTTTCTTTTTGAGAAAATTCAAAGTTATCCAATTAGCTGCTTGTATAAAATAATGATGGGTATGTTGTTTAAGATATGATACTGCTACAATTTTTTGACTTGTTTATGAAATTTTACCTTGTAGTTAATAGACATGTAAAAATTTAATTTTTGTTGAGATCTGATAAAGATCGACTAGGTGTCACTTGTTTACTTTACATGATATTTTTGTCACTAGATCATGGAGATTTTAATTTGGTTTCATTTCAGTTCCTTAAACTTTTTCCCTAATTTAAGATATAAGGTTGATTGAGAACTTGTAGGTTGACTATATGTCCATTTCACAAAAATATTGCCAATACAAATCACCAAAAGTTTATTAAAGTTTACAAATAGATCAAGACCAAAATATATTGTGTTTGAAATAATAAGTAATGGTGATTGTTTGTAGGAGTAGAAGAAAATATGTCCATTTTTCTTTGCTTTAGCTACGTACTATGATTCATTATGCTAATACAAATTAGCAAGCATTGCAAACACAATAAGGACCCTCGATTCCAGTACTTTCCTGACATTGTACAGTGGTTGAAGGTCCAAATTTCTGGTTGCAAAAAGTGATACACTTAGCAGTATTCTCTCCGCCGCATAGAATTTCAAAATGTACTTCATAACATTCTGCATCAATCATAGGAACTAACATTCCCACTATATATTATATATTAAAAAAAAAAACAATTAAATAATTTTCACTCTAAAATTAATTTGAAAGCATATGCTAAAGTTAATTATATACCTGATACAAGCGCTGCAATTACGAACATGCAAAAGATTAGTGATTTAGACATTCTCAAACAAGAATCCTAAAATGCTTGTCTTTGCAGGCGAAACTCACAAGTCAAGACCTCTTCCTAATAGCCTCTTTATAGGTTAATAAGTCGGTATTTATTGAAGATAAGATTGAATTTATGCCGACATAAATACCATAACCTTTTTTAAGCTTTGTCCTTTTATTAAAAAGCCACGTGACTTTTGAAATTACATTAAATTGATTACGGATTATTATGAGGATGTTTGTAATGATGATACAAATTGATTTTTATATGTGAATAGAGAAGAATCTATTTTGGCATATGCACATGATATGTTATTGAGATTTTATTAGCTAAATTCGTATTGTATTCAAATTTTAATTGCGGTCTTTTTAATCAAATTAAACTTTTGAATTCCATATCAATACATTCGGTACGGTTTGGTTTCGTTATAGTATGATATGATACGATTTTGCGACTTTGAGAATATTTTTTTATGTCATACTATTTTCGTTTTATAATCGACTAATTGTTGAAATTCATCAATTAGTTTTTCGAATGGAATGAATTGATTATTTAACATGATGATATCATCTAAATGATTGAGTGTCAAATTTGCTCTCTCACGTCGAAACAAATAGAAGCAATCTTATTCAAAGAAAGAATGTTGATAACTAATTTGTCGTATGTAACCAAATTAAAAAAAAAAAAAAAAAATCATTCGTGGTATGTTATCTAGTCTTGTGATAGAATAACTTATATTTATTTTTTATGCACATAAATTTTACTTTTTAGGTTTTTTGTAAATGAATAATTTAATCCAAACACAATTATAAGTTCTACTTATTATCTATCAAAACTCTAGAAAATAGGATTTAGTCAAAACTAATCAATTAAGTCATCACCCAACTTTCAAATACATAATATATTGATTGATTGATTAATTAATTACGGACATATGAGAATATTTGCAATCCCACAATTTGATATATGAACTCTGTTAACATGAGTTTGAAATAATCTTAGTATTTTCTTTTTAGCGTTGTTCACAAAAAAAAAAAAATGTTATCCTTTTGTTTGTTATAATTGATCCTTTTTTTTTTTTTGAGAAAATTAAAAGTTAAAACTTATCCAATAAGCTACTAGTAGCTATAAAATAATGATGGATTACTATAAACTATGTTATTAAAGATACGATAGTTACTTATCTTTTGTACTTTTCTATAAAATTTCACCACGTAAATTGTAGCTAGGACCATAGCGATAATTTAATATATGATCTACTAGTTATTACTTGTTTGTAGGTCGACACACTTTACATGATATTTTTGTCATTTGCTTATGGAAATTCTAATTAGGTTCGTTCCAATTCTTTAAACTTTCTCCATTCTAAAAAAAAAATCATTTGATTTTTTTTGCCCTAAATAAAGATTTATGCTTAATCGAGAACTTGTAGGCTAACTATCTGTCCATTTCCAAAAAATACAACAAATCACCAAAAGTTTACCACAATTTACAAATAAATCAACACCAAATTAAGTATATTGACCTAAAAGAAAAAGTAATGGTGATGGTTTGTCTTTACATAGCATATTACAAGAATATTGCCTACAGTTTATAAATAGACAATTCTTAATTACACTATATATTGCACTGGAATTAATCTTTATTTGCTTTTTGATACAAACTATGATTCATTCATTATAGCATGTAAGGCAAACACAGTAAGGACCCGGAATCCCATACTTTATTTGACAGTACACAGTGGTTATAGGTGAAATTTTCTGCTTGCAAAAAGCCAAACAACCAGCATAATTCTGCCCCCCGCAGAGAATTTCAAAATGTTCTTCGGTGTGGCAGTCTGCATTAATCATAGGAACTAGCATTCCCACTAAATAAATAAATCACATTTAAATTAGTTTCAATAATGTTAGTGAAAAAAACTAATTTGAAAGCACATGCTAAGATTATTTTATATACCTGATAAAATAGCTGCAATTACCAACACGCAAAAGATTTGTGATTTAGCCATTTTCAAACACTAATTCTAAAATGTTTGTCAAGGGTGGAATGAATTATGTAACTCTTCTTCATGCCATCCCTTTTTATAGGTAATAAAATGAGCTTTTCCTTTTTACAGAAAAGATCTTCATTTGAAGATAAGACTGAATTTATTACAAGAGAAACCCGATAATCTTTCTAAAAATTACCTTTTCTCATTTAGTCGAGACTTTTCAAATTCTAAAAAAAAAAAATCCATGAGACTTTCAAAGATTACTATAATTTGATAACGATACATATATGAAATTATTTGTAATCCCACAATTTGATATGGACTCTAATTAATAAGTGTTTTGAAATTATAGTAAATATTTCATTTTTAGAACTGTTCAAATTAATTTAAAGTTATCCAATTAGCTGCTAGTAACTACAAAACAAAAATGTAAATATACAATATGTTATTATAGACTGGTTCGTTTAAAGCATAGTTACATTAGTAATAAAATTTCACCACCTAAATTGTAGTTGAACCATAGCAATAATTTACCACATGATAGACGACATGTAATTATTTAATTTGTATTAAGGCTGAAAAAGACTAGTTATAACTTGTTTTTAGATCGACACAATATTTTTTTTTAAAACTATTACTATTACTGTAATGATATCAAAGTGAATTAATTACTAGTATTAAACTAGAGAAATATCCATATTCGTGGGAGTTGAACCCTTGACCTCCTGATTATGGAGCTTCATCGGCAGATCGACACAATTTACATGTGATATTTTTGTAACTTGATTATGGAAATTTTTAATTTGGTTAATTGCAATTCATTTAACTTCTTCCCTAATTAAAGATATACGCTTAATCAATAATTTATAGGCCAATTTCACAAAAATATTGTCCATACAAATCACCAAAAGTTGATCAAAATTTACAAATAGATCAAGACCAAAATATATTGGCCGGAAAGAAAAAGTAATGGTGATTGTTTGTCTTTAGATAGACATATTACAAGAAACATGGCCTATAATTAATTCGTAAATGGACAATTCTTGATTATAATGGCATTGAAATTTTATTTTTATCTGGTTTTAGCTACATACTATGGTTCATTATGCTAAAATAAATTAGCAGGCATTGCAAACAAAACAAGGGCACTCGATCCCTTCACTTTCCTGACATTGTACAACGGTTTATGCTTGCAAAAAATGGAACACTTAGTAATATACTCTTAGCCGCAGAGAATTTTAAAATGTACATCGTAGCATTGTGCATCAACCATATGTACTAGCATTTTCAATGGGCCCAATTCTTCTGAGCGGATATTGGGCGGTACTAGGATGGGCTGGGTAAAAGCCTACCAATTGACAGGCCTAATTCCCACTACATAAAAAATATTACAATTAAATAATTTTCAATAATATTAATGAGAAAAATTAATTTGAAGCAAATGCTAAAATTAATTATTTAGTTGATGCAATAACTTCAATTACAAATATGCAAAGAACCAGTGATTTAGACCTTCTCAATAAAGAATCCTAAAATGCTTATGTCTACTTTGCAGGGAAACTCAAGACTTGTTCTTACAAGCCTTTTTATAGGTTATAAAATGAGCTTTTCTTTCTAAAGATAAGTCGGGATTTATTGGAGATATGACTGAATTTATGCCAGAAGAAATCCCATAAATTTTCTTAAAACCTTTCCTTTTTGTTAAGAAGTCGCGTAACTTCTGAAATTACATTAAATTTGATTAGGATCGTTACGAGGATATTTTGAGTTAAAGTTTAAAGCATAGAAATTTCACGAATCTCAAAGTAAATTGGGCCGAAATAAAATGTACTGGTGCGGTGGTATTTGCTCATTAAATGGGCTTGTTACATAAAAAGGGCCTATAATTTCAATTTTCATTTTCAATACATGGATCATTTCTCAAAGTACTGACAAATTAATACATTTCAAATGTACGAATGAAGAAAAAGGAAAAAATACATTATAACAACTGCTCTATTTAAAGTCAGTATTTAGTTAATAATCCAGTAAATACTTTACTCCTCTGCCTTTTTTTTTATCATAATTATCTAGTACTAGCTCCTTAATTTAGTATTTTAATTATAAACTCATCACATTGGGTCTTTTATAATTTTTTAATAAGTAGACAAGAATTTTGGGTCCATCTAAAATGAGATTTTGAGGAGTGGAAAGCACATGAGATATCATTTATCTTGGTGACACGTGTCCCCTTAAAATTTAAGTTCAAATAAATTATCTTCTTTGAGATAATTTGTTTTTAATGTGTGAAATTCAACACCCTTGGGTATTACCTAACTAAGAAAAATGTTTGTGTTATTTTTATTAGAAAAAAATCCTGTACTTTTTCTATTATTACCAAAAAATATATCCCTCTCAATTCGAAATAACAACTTTACCCCATCAAAAGATGAAAAAAAAATCCCTTGACTTAACAGATTACCAATAACCCCTCGTAACTTTAATATTTTGTAATAAACCCCCAATTTTTTTTATAAAAAAAAAATTGACAACAAATTCCATATGATTTATGAAATCCACTTTAAAAAATTGACAAAAATATTATCCCCCAAAGTTACATATTGTGGCAATTTACCACCAATATGTACAAATTAAGCACTTTGCCGGCTCAAATAATTTTTTTAAAATTTTTATTCGACGGAAAATATACGTGTGCCCCTCACATGAATTTTCAAAGTTAGTCACAACACTTCTTACAAGTCCAACTACTTCGCTCATTTAAAGATCTATTTTAAGGTAGGGAAGGGTTGGGTTGTGGTTGTGGTGCCGGAGGTGAAGAGAGAGGAATTGGCGGCGACAATAATTACAATGCCCCCTCCCAATTTTTACCTTTTTAGGTATTTTGTGCCCAATTGCAAATATCCCCTGAAGAGATAAAAGTTGTGACTTAAACAGACACGTGCTTTATATGTGATATTTTCCATCCAAAAACTAACGGCCGAGTGAAATGTAAAAATAGTTGTCAAACTTTTGTACGAAATGTATCTTTTTGAAAAATTTGGTATCAAATGTATAAAGTAGGCAAAAATTTGGTATGGAAAGTGTAATTTTCTCGATTTTTTTTTGGAAAGACATCTTAAATTAATTAGAGATTAGAGAACTTTGTTAAATATATTAATTAAAGGGTTAGTGTGCAATTTAACATATGTTTATTTTTTCTAAATATTCGATGCCACATCATCATTTGATATTTTGACCATAAATTATAATTCAGATTTGTTGTTGACTTGTTTTAGTTAGGGCTGAGCAAAACAAACCGGACCGACCGAACCGAACCGGAACCGACGGTTCGGTCCGGACCGATTACCGAACCGGCCAACCGGTTCGGTATTCGGTTCTAGCGTGAGAACCGAACCAGGAAGTATTCGGTTTTCGGTAAAAACCGACGGTTTCCCGAACCGAACCGAAGACCCGAACCCACTTGGATATTTTTTTTTCCCCTTACCCGGTCCTCTTTCACTTGGATATTAACCGAACCAATCAAGTATCAACCATTCAACTGCCCAACCCATCCAGAAAAATACCCGATTTGAAATACTCTCCACTGCCCAGTACTCACTTGCCCTAGTTACCCATTTGCAAAATACCCAGCCGCTTCTTCTTCCAAATCAAAATCCTTTCAATTTTCTTCTCCTCCAACACTCCAGTCGCCGCCGCCGCCTCCTCCTTCGCCGACCTCCAATTTTCTTCTCCTCTTCCAATCAGCCCCGCCGTCTCCTCACCTGAATTGACGATCCATAAGGAAACCCATGATGATCTCCAACACCTGAATTCTCAAAGCACAACAAATACCCATTCTCTACTGCTAAAAAAAAATGTGTACAGTATCAGTGTTAGAGATAAATCCTCTTCCCTTCTTTTCCATAAATAATTGTTGCGTATGCTATATGCATATTCTTTGTCAAATCTTCCAGATCCGGCCAGAATTGTACTCCTGAATACAATTGGAAGATAACAAAAATGTATGTATATATATCAATTATGAGAAAACAAGTTTGATTTGGGTTTGGGGTATTATGAAATAAGAATTCTCTCTTGTTCTCTGCTCTCTTCTAATTTGTTTGAAATTGGAATCTTCTTTTTCATTTCCCCTCTATATCTTTTCCATTAATCTAGATCCGGACCGAACCGGATTGAATCGAACCATTTTGTACGAACCGGACCAAATTTTCAAAATTGGGCATGTTAAATAAGAATTTAGCTGCTAATTCGGTACACAGTGGATCGAACCGAAACCGAACCGGATCGATCGATTTTTGTACCGAACCGGACCGAATATTTCGGTCCGGTAAACGGTCCTTCATTTTTCAGAACCGAACCGGGCTAGAACCGAAATTCGGTTCGGTTCGGTCCGGTTCGGGCCGAATGCTCACCCCTAGTTTTAGTGGTTGAGAATTTGATATGGAGTAGCTCGTATAGACTTATATTCTATAAAGTCTTATTTTTGAAAGCCCCAACAATCTTTTATTTTTTAACTTTTATTTGAAAAATAAAATGATAGATATGAATGAAAATTTATTTTGAGTGTATGTTTTGATCAGTTAAATATTAAAAAATTTTAAAGAATTTTTGAAAATATTGTTTCCGATAAATTGTGAATAAGTTACTAAATTAAAAAAAAAAAAAAATCAAGCTAAACAAAAAGTTTCGAAGCTATACATCATTTTTATTTTTACTGATTTAATAATATAAAATTTTCAATATTTTTGTCGAAGGATAGAAGTTTGATTCATGATAACTACAACCACCAGTAACGATAAAAGAATCTAATTCATTAAAAGGCAGTAGATAAGTTCAGATGTATTATATTTAAAATAGTTGAATTAAAAGATTTAAACTACTATTTATTTGAGGGAAAGTTGGTGAATTAAATATACTATGTAAGATATTGGGACTAGTCTGCCACGCAAGCGCCGCATAAGATAATAATCACAACTACATAGTAGTTAAGGTAAGTAGATTTTTAGAAGGTAAGTAGAGTATTTTAATTACCATAATTAAAAAGGAGAGAGGTAACAAAATTGTGCCGTTAAATACCTCGAAGAATCATCATCTGTATCATAAAGAAAAAAAAAAAAAAAAAAAAGAAAAAAAATTCAACAAACTCTCTGCTTCTTCTTCAGTTCTTAAGCCCCCAATTTCAGTTTCTTATAAACGAAGTAAGAATTTTATTCATCATACAATTTCAGTTTCTTATAAAACGATGTCGTCACTGATTTCCAATATACTCCGTCGAAGAACTATTCAATGTAGAAAATTCTCATCAAATGCGTCGGATATCGGTAGCCGGAGAAATCAAGGAATTGAGAAGATATTAATTGCAAATAGAGGCGAAATAGCCTGCAGGATTATTCGAACTGCGAAGAGATTGGGGATTCGAACGGTCGCTGTTTACAGTGACGCCGATGAGAACAGCTTGCATGTTAAGTCGGCTGATGAAGCCTTTAGAATTGGACCGCCGCCAGCTCGGCTTAGCTACTTGAATGCTTCTTTGATTATTGAAGCCGCTGAAAAAACCGGCGCTCAGGTTATCTAATTGAGTATTAATTTCTTTTGAATTTATTTTGGAATACAATTCTATTTAAATCCTCATGTTAATTGAAGAATGTTGGTCTTCGTTTCTGATAAATGAGGATATATGTTCAAAATTTAGGCAACTGGAATAAAAAACATCGAGACGGATGGTGTAGTATCCATGTGCAA
Organism: Penstemon barbatus; assembly: GCA_003313485.2. NCBI lineage: Eukaryota > Viridiplantae > Streptophyta > Magnoliopsida > Lamiales > Plantaginaceae > Penstemon > Penstemon barbatus. The sequence goes on along the minus strand of CM064881.1, from coordinate 1,633,860 downwards.
TTCGCCCTGTTTATCTTTATCCTTAATCTGATATACTTCCTCTGGTTAATGTTTTTAAAAACTCATCACTCGTTTACTATATAATGGAGAAGTATTATATATTAGGGCTATATTGCATAACTCATAGATTTGTGATTTGAACCTGCTGAACAATGTTGTTTAATTTTGTTTGCCCAAAGCAAAATTGTTTTGGACGTTCAATTCCCAATGTAGATGATTGGTCTAGTAGAGATGCCTCAAGCTTTCATGGCTTGAATGGATATATTTTGTAAAATAGAAATTGAATTGGAGTAATGCATTCTTTAAGGTCAGAGTTAGTGTATGGCTCATACTCTTGAATAATTTGATGGCTTGTAGTACTTAAAAAAATTATGATATAGATGGTTAGTTGCTTTGCACTTTTTGGGCATATTTTTAGAGTGGGATCTTCTTTGTGATAATTAGGCTATCCACCCAGGTTACGGTTTCTTATCAGAGAGTGCGGATTTTGCTCAACATTGTGAAGATAAGGGTTTTGCTTTTATTGGACCTCCGGCATCCGCGATTCGTGACATGGGTGATAAGAGGTGAAATCTCAGGGCACTTACATTACGTGATATTCATTACTCTATCTGTAGACGTTTATGCTACACGTGATGAAAAATAGACATGACATTCATGAAGCCCACACTTGGTTATAGTTTTGCACACAATTGGACTGTACTTGATGTTTATTTTATCTGTCTTCTATTTGAGTCCCTGATGTTTATTTCATGTCTTATATTTTGTTCCTTAATGTTAATATTGTTATTTGTTAGTTTTGTACATGGATACTTATTCATCTTTAATTAACTGACATTTTTATGCCATTTCATTTCCGAGGATTTTTTTTAGTTAGTGTTGTCATATTCTTTAACCGTGTTTGTGCAAATTGTTGAAGAGTATTCTAGATGAGCTTCTGGAAGTTCAAAGGTTGCATGACCATGTGACATGTATACTTTCATTTTAGATGACAAAGAAGTTTTTGGTTCATTGACTGTTGGCAAGTTAATTAACTGCACCAATTGTGTTTTTCATTCATGCAATTCTTTTAAGACATACTCTGTGAAGTTTACCTTTTACCAATTGCTATTTTTTGTTGGTCATTATTTTTCAGTGCTTCAAAGAGAATAATGGGTGCCGCAGGAGTACCTCTTGTGCCTGGATATCATGGTGTTGAACAAGATTTGGATTTTATGAAGTTACAAGCAGATGAAATTGGATATCCTGTATTGATCAAGCCAACTCATGGAGGTGGAGGAAAGGTGCTCTTTCCGACGTTTCTCTATTATATGTATTACATTATTATTATCACGTAATTCCATTTCTGAACTACTAAGATTATTTCTGGTGCAAGTGTTGTAGTTACATTCCTATTGCTAAGTGTTAAATGATCAGAGTTAGGTCTGTTTTGATTTCAGTAGCTCACTTATTTGAATTGATATAGTGTGAAAATTTTAGTATCTTCTAAGTTTTCTATTCATGGGATGTGCATATTATACAATTTTTAGGTTCCTGTTAGGTACTTTCTTTTACTCGTCAAAATTTTTCTGAGACTAGTCAGTATAACCTGACTCATTAATCACTGATGCTTCAATAAATAATGTGATGTTTGGCCAATGTTAGGGTATGAGGATTGTGCAGAGTCCTAAAGAATTTATAGATTCATTCGTTGGAGCACAACGTGAGGCTGCTGCATCTTTTGGAATAAACACAATCCTGCTGGAGAAATATATCACAAAACCAAGGCACATAGAAGTCCAGGTATTCTTCTTCGGTGTCATTAATCTTTTGTAATATTTACTGCTGCCCGTTCACCCGTGGCAACTGATTTTCGAAGAAGTTACATTCTCTGTCATTTTTGTCTTGCTTTACTGCCATGGTTGCAAAAATTCTTCTTAGTGGGGTATGGAGGATGGAGTTGGGGACATGTACAAATTATTTGCTCATATAAATAGCTAAGGGAAAAATATTTACTGAAGTGCCATGACGATAATAGCAAAAATTATGTTTCTCCGAACTTTGATATGTAGGTCTTCGGGGACAAACATGGTAATGTCATACATCTAAATGAGAGAGATTGTAGTGTCCAGAGGAGACACCAGAAGATAATTGAAGAAGCTCCTGCAGTAATTCTTTTATTGCGGCTTTTCTTCTTTAGTTCTTATTTTTTTATTTTCCCCAGTGATTGCTATCTAAACAATGACTGCTATTGTGTACATGCAGCCAAATATCAACAGTGATTTTCGTTCCCACTTGGGTCAGGCAGCTGTATCTGCAGCTAAGGTGATGTGATTGTGCCTTGATTTCCTCTACATAAAAGAGATACGCATGACTAACTTGCATGCCCTTACTCCTATAAAAATAATCTTTTCTTGCCCCTTCGGAGACTATAGCATAATGTTTTTCCAATTATGTTGTAATAAGTTAACTATGAACTCGTTCTTATTCTATTTAAATCCAGAAAAAGGTATAAAATTTACTTAATTATTCTGCTTCTATAGATAAGCTTTGCATCAGACGAAAGCATAGTGCTTTTGAGTTATGTGACTTTCTTGTATTGTTCTAGTGTTGTGGGGTATTGGTTTTTGTGCAAGTTTTTTAATTTCTCTAGCTTTTCCGTAATCAAAAAGAAAAAAATCTCTCTAGCTTTTTCATCAAAATTCCTCTTAATAACTTGTTATGTTTTTTATTCTTTTAGGCAGTCGGTTATCACAATGCTGGCACTGTTGAGTTTATAGTTGATACTCTCTCTGGACAATTTTATTTTATGGAGATGAACACTCGTCTTCAGGTAGTTTGAACTCTCCAAGCCATATTTTTTATCTTTTATATGTTTTATATCCTCCCACATGCAGAAAATACTGGCCTTTCATGTAGGTTGAACATCCTGTTACTGAGATGATAGTTGGTCAAGATCTTGTGGAGTGGCAAATACGTATTGCTAATGGAGAGCCTCTTCCAATAAGTCAATCACAGGTTCCCTTATCAGGTCAGAAATTATGTAGTTTTTTAACTGTTTTTTCTTTTTATTGCAATTCTTTGGGATGCAATTCAAAATATAGAATCCTTAAATACATTTAGTTTACCTATATTTATTACAGGCCATGCTTTTGAAGCCCGCATATATGCTGAGAATGTTCATAAAGGATTTCTTCCAGCAACTGGAATTCTTCATCATTATCGTCCCGTTCCAGTTTCGTCAGAAGGTATTTAAAGTAATAAGCGTCAACTTAATCATTTGAAATGGCAAGAAGACTTCCATACAATTTCCAAATCATCCCTACATGCAAATATGCCATGCATGAAAAAGCCATTGGATATTCTATAATTTCTGTTAGTTTTTTTAATCGATTGGAAGTTCATACGTTTCTAAATCTGGAAACAGAAATAATAGTATTTGTCTTTTGCTTATGTTAAGTCAATGCTTATTACCAGTTAGGGTCGAGACCGGAGTTGAGCAGGGAGACACAGTTAGCATGCATTATGATCCAATGATAGCTAAGCTTGTAGTATGGGGAGAAGACCGGAGAGGCGCATTAATCAAGATGAAGGATTGCCTGTCAAAATTTCAGGTATGCTAAATTGTAAAATTTTATGTTGCAATATTAATTGAGAATTCTAGTTTCTTGTTAAAATATTGATTGCCTGATTGACCATTGAAATTCACCACAATTACTGATTATTTGGTTTGAAAGATCCTTTTGATAGAGCATTCAGATCATTTTATAAGATAGTTGCGGATGATACTATAGTCTTTTTTTGGTGTTTGGATATACATGTATTTTCTTTAAGAATCTTAGTACTTGCGAAGACCACTCAATATATATTCTTTAAATCTGATCAATTTCTTTTACAGGTTGCTGGCTTGCCAACCAACATAGATTTTCTCTTAAAACTTGCCAACCATGAAGCTTTTGGAAATGGAGAAGTCGAAACCCATTTCATTGAGTTGCATAAAGATGATCTGTTCGTTGATCCAAATGATTCGTTATCAACACAACAAGCATATAATGCTGCTATACATGGTGCTGCCATTGCAGCTGCATGTGCTTGTGAAAAAAAACATGTAGCAATGAGGGAAAGTGCCCCTGGTAATTCTACAGTTGATTTGTGTTTGCAATTTTAATATTATTTTTATTTGGAATTACTAATACTAAAATAATGCCAGGTACCCTTTCTGTATGGTATGCTAATCCTCCTTACAGAGTCAATCATTGTGCTAATACTACAATGGAACTAGAATGGGATGATGAATTCACCAAGAGTGGATCACAACAGTTATTTATCCATATCACTTATCTTTCTAAAGGGAAGTATCATATTGAGGTTGTTTACCTGTTCTTATTTCAATTTCAATATTTTTTCCTTTTGAATATATTTATACCAGTACCTCTACATCTTCTACTTTTTAAGATTTGTCTTGAAGTAGTTAATATGCATTTGCAGACCAGAGATGGCAATTTTCCTGGCATTGAGATGACTGTTACTCAATTAGGAGACCATAATTTTAGGGTTGAGCATGGTGGTGTGAGCATGAATGTCAGCGTATCTACTTACTTGCAGGTAAACTTTTGAACCCAAGTAAATAATAAACAATACACATTTAGAAGAAAAAAAATAAATATAAGAAAAAAGAACCCGAATACGCATTTAGGATATTTCTGCACTTTGCAGGATCAAATGGAGCATATTCACATCTGGCATGGATCAAACCACCATCATTTCAAACGAAGAGTTGGGCTTGAACTTGCAGATATTGATGAATCCCAACACAGGCCGGCTTCTGATGTGTCCTCCTCACATCCACCTGGGACTGCGGTGGCTCCTATGGCTGGTTTAGTAGTTAAAGTTCTGGTTAAAGATGGGGCAAAAGTTGAGGAAGGGCAACCTATTTTGGTGCTAGAAGCTATGAAGATGGAGGTTACTGTTCATTTCGCCTTGAATCTCTGCTCATAACCAATCAATATTTTATTATTTACTCGGTTTACTTTCTTTTGGCAGCATGTAGTGAAGGCATCATCTGCTGGTTACATCAGTGGGCTTCGAGTCACAGCTGGCCAACAAATTTCTGATGGTACCGCTCTCTTTACTGTGAAGGTAACACATTGATTCTTGTCTGGAATAGAACTGAATAAAAATTGCAGAGAGTTATTTTCAGAAACGGAAATTTAGCATATATAGTTCCTATATCATTAATATTATAAACCACATTATTCTTTGACAGGATGGTTGAAAACTCTGGAAAAGGTCTAGGAATTATTTTATGGACACAAAGTCATACACCTCCATGTTCCAAATGTAATGAGAAACTACATGAAAATGCAATAAAAATGTGTTGCATTTTCATTTTATTTGTGTTGGATTTCTTTGGAATGAGCATTCCCGGGCTCTTCTTCGTCTTCTTCTTGAATGTGTTCTTGTTTACATGTTAAGCTTTTATGGGTGTAAAATAGTAGCATTCATGCATTGGATATTTACATTCATGGGTCAAATGTAAAGAATGACATTTGAGGGGGGGGGGGGGGGGGGGGGGCATAGTTTACGTTAGGGCTGAGCAAAACAAACCGGACCGACCGAACCGAACCGGAACCGACGGTTCGGTCCGGACCGATTACCGAACCGGCCAACCGGTTCGGTATTCGGTTCTAGCGTGAGAACCGAACCAGGAAGTATTCGGTTTTCGGTAAAAACCGACGGTTTCCCGAACCGAACCGAAGACCCGAACCCACTTGGATATTTTTTTTTCCCCTTACCCGGTCCTCTTTCACTTGGATATTAACCGAACCAATCAAGTATCAACCATTCAACTGCCCAACCCATCCAGAAAAATACCCGATTTGAAATACTCTCCACTGCCCAGTACTCACTTGCCCTAGTTACCCATTTGCAAAATACCCAGCCGCTTCTTCTTCCAAATCAAAATCCTTTCAATTTTCTTCTCCTCCAACACTCCAGTCGCCGCCGCCGCCTCCTCCTTCGCCGACCTCCAATTTTCTTCTCCTCTTCCAATCAGCCCCGCCGTCTCCTCACCTGAATTGACGATCCATAAGGAAACCCATGATGATCTCCAACACCTGAATTCTCAAAGCACAACAAATACCCATTCTCTACTGCTAAAAAAAAATGTGTACAGTATCAGTGTTAGAGATAAATCCTCTTCCCTTCTTTTCCATAAATAATTGTTGCGTATGCTATATGCATATTCTTTGTCAAATCTTCCAGATCCGGCCAGAATTGTACTCCTGAATACAATTGGAAGATAACAAAAATGTATGTATATATATCAATTATGAGAAAACAAGTTTGATTTGGGTTTGGGGTATTATGAAATAAGAATTCTCTCTTGTTCTCTGCTCTCTTCTAATTTGTTTGAAATTGGAATCTTCTTTTTCATTTCCCCTCTATATCTTTTCCATTAATCTAGATCCGGACCGAACCGGATTGAATCGAACCATTTTGTACGAACCGGACCAAATTTTCAAAATTGGGCATGTTAAATAAGAATTTAGCTGCTAATTCGGTACACAGTGGATCGAACCGGAACCGAACCGGATCGATCGATTTTTGTACCGAACCGGACCGAATATTTCGGTCCGGTAAACGGTCCTTCATTTTTCAGAACCGAACCGGGCTAGAACCGAAATTCGGTTCGGTTCGGTCCGGTTCGGGCCGAATGCTCACCCCTAGTTTACGTGACATGAGAATGTTGAAAGAAATTGATTGTGCTGATTATTTACAAATTTGAGATGCATTTACGCATATTGATATCTATAATTGGTCATTTTTCTGAGAGTGAGTGTAGATTAATCATTGTTCTTAAAAAAAAGAGTACGTGTACATTAATCATTAGACAGAGATGCTGAAATCGATAGTGCTGGTCCAGAATTTTTTTTTTTTTTTTGGTCAAGAGTGCTGGTCCAGAATTACCCCTAAAATAAGTAAATAGTGTTGTTGCATTGGTTGAGGAATGGATTCTTTCTTTGAATTATTACACTTAAAATAAGTAGATAGTGTTGCATTAGTTGAGGAAGTATATTTATTCGTTTCTGAGTAGTGTTTATATTCCTGAATTGTAAATTTTCACTCAGAAGATTGAGAGAACACACTCCAGAAAAAAAAGGAAATCTATAAGATTAAGAGAACACATTCCAAAAACTGATTTTCTCAATAGAATAAGTTAGATTTCTACTTGGGGTTGTGATCGTTAGGATCCAATAAAGTCCTAAATTCCGAAAATATGAATAATATGTTTATAATGCACTAAGCTAAAACATTTTTTATTTCTAAAGTTGATGAACGAGGGACAAGACGCATCTTGCTTTTTTTTCTTTTTTTTTTTTAATGCACATGTTATTCCTGAAGAATAATTAACCCGAGTACATCCTAAAAGAAAATATTACTATCCAAATGTATGGAGCGATGTTTTCTGTATTCATTGAACGATAAATTTGTCAGTTTAATAGACAGTTTAAATTTAGAAAATTGAGAGATTTTATGTCTAACCATCATCTCACCTCAAACTTAAAATTGAGAGATTTTTATACTAGTAAACCATTGAAAATGAATTTGAGAAAAATGAGGATTCAATATAACCTAAAGCAACTTTTTAATTTTTCATAATCATGATATATGTTAACCAGACCTGATAAATTGGATCTACTGAATTATATTAAAATTACGCAATTCATGACCATATATCTTGTAACCTCGATGAATTGAATCTGATGAAGTATCATCGAATTAACCAAAACGTAGTTTCTAAATTTTGAAAAGAAATTTTAGCACATTAATAGCTTCTTATTTAGAACTCAATATCCTTAATTTATAACAATTGATGTTTAGGGAGCATCAAATTAAGCATATAGTTGACTAATCAACAATACTAATTTAAAATGTATTTAAATTGATCAATCAACTACTCTAGTAAATAACTATAGTACACACATTTCACAAACATTATATTATTTTGAACATAATTGATATAGTGGAAGAATCCTTACAAAGTTAACATTGTAGCAACAAAATTTCGAATCTTGAAATTTATTAGACAAAAAAATAATTGCACAATTAAAATATATATACTAGTTTTCTTAATTTAAATCTTGAAGGATGATATCATCAATTTTCAGGATTTGGCCTTAGAAAGAACTTATTCACCATCTCCAGAGTAGTTTGGCCTTTGAAAACGTTAATTCGAGGGAATAATGCTTTATCTAAAATCAAATTGGAATTTCGGTTTCAATTTATGTCGAACGGTTTGAGTTTCATCTTGATTTCTTTGGATTTCGATATCCTTCGGAAGATTGTGGATCTCCAATAACGTTATTAGCTTAATTCCAAATCAAATGTTGAAGTTTGAAGAACACCTTGAATTGTATTTGGAGTTGTGAATTTATTATTTGAGATGACCAATATTTATTGATGATTTCTGAAGATTTATGTAACATAAGGGTGAACATGGTATGGTTTTGGGGATTTTTAACAAAATTTATTCATGTTTCTTTTCAATTTCAGTACGGTACCAATATTATTTTCATCCGTACCAAAACCTTTAATTTTGAGGGGAAAAACCCAAATTTTTTGTACGATTTGAAAACCATGTACACCCTTAATGTAACATTCACTTAATTATGTTGCACAATATGATTGGCTAAATATTTAATATGAGAAGAAAATATTTCTGACTTTATATATTGCATTGACATCTTACATTGTAATTTTCTACACAACTCTGCCAATGAAGATTTGATCTTATTTGCAAGATCCCCAAAATTTGTTGTTTAGTAAAATTTTATTCTACATGTCTAAAAAATAATCAAGTTTTTTTCCATTTAAAACCTAAATAAATTTGGAAAAAAACTACATTACATTATGGAATTATTGTATTTTTTGTGTCACAACTATAATCCACTGATGTTTCTATTCCGTAAATTTTCGGGCTGTCACACTTGGTGCCTCAACTTCAATATCAGTGGTAATTTTAGTTTCAATTGAGGTTTAATTTCAAAATTGACCAGAAATTCCCCGGTATGCGGGCCATGTGATATGAAAAATAGAAATTTTGACCATCCAATGCCTTTTTCATTAAAATAAATACCAAAATTTAAAATCCCTTTAACCTATTAAATTGTTAACCGCATTATTCTTCTTCCCCAAATAAAAATATCCAAGTATATTAGTTCTTGGTATATGGAAATAAAAAAATTTTAATGAAGAAAGTATCGAATGGTCAAATTTCCCAATTTTTATGTCACATGGCCCGCATATGAAAAAAATTCGGGTCAATTTTGAAATGAGGTCTCAATTGGCATCAACTTTTCAAAAAATTACGGAATAGAAACGTCAATAAGTTATAGTTGTAAAACAAAAAATTGCAATAATTCCATTCAATTATTATTATAACTTAACCCCAAATTTATATGCCGATTTGTTGTATGGAATGAGAAAAAGGAATCGAAGTGGTAACTTTGAAAACACAACAAACGTTGAGTTGTTATTTCTCTCCTTATCTATAAAAATCATTTTTTGTTTGAGCTATTCACTTTTTTTTTTTTTTTTTTTTAAATCGCACATTTTACCAATTTAATGATATAGAATAATTTATTGTCATACTCATTTTAAATGGAATTTATAACAGTTCATATTTATTTTATCATATTATGTAAATTAGTTTAATATATTTCAGTGGTTTAGGCTAGTTATTATTATAACTTAACCCCAAATCCTCGTCTTCTATATAAATGGGCGGGCGCGTTACCTTATTCTGCCATCTTCTGCCATTACAATTATCAATGTTATTGGATTAATTGATAATTTAAAGAATATGGGTCCCGTAGAAGAGACCATGTCAGATTTCCTTCGAGAATGCGGCGGCGTCGCCGTGATCGACGGCGGACTCGCGACGGAGCTCGAGCGCCACGGTGCGAATCTCAACGACCCTCTTTGGAGCGCCAAATGCCTCCTCACTTCCCCTCACCTCATTCGCACGGTATACCCTTTCCTTCTTCCTTCATTATCTATTACAGTATTTTTCTTTTCTTGATTATGTACTCATAATATACTACTTGATTCTTTTGCTTGTTTCAATGTTTAGTGTCGAAATAGAATTAAAAAGTTTACATATAGTCTTGAAATAATGATAAACAATTGGGTCATCATACTTTTATCTTGTGATGAATTGCTAGTTCAAAGTGGAGTGAGTAGATGTTAAGGTGATTTTTTAAGTTTGAATCTTTAACCATAGAAAGTTCAATGAAGGGTATTTGGTCTCTTCAAATTTCAAGAATTTTGATCCTTTTTATGTTGATGGTTTATGTTTATAAATCAGGTTCATCTTGATTACTTAGAAGCCGGTGCAGATATAATAATTACAGCATCTTATCAGGTACGTACATACTTCTTTTAATCTAATACAGGAAGGCCTTATCTTGTTATGTGTTGTGTAACTCTATGTGAAACTAAAATATTTTATTTCTTGAGTTACACAGGCAACCATACAAGGGTTTGAGAACAAAGGCTATTCATTAGAAGAAAGTGAAAAATTACTCAGAAAGAGTGTTGAGATCGCACTCGAGGCACGTGATGTATACTATAATAGATGTCGAGAAGCCTCTACTGAACATACTCCTGATGGTATAATTCTCAAGGAACGCCCGATTTTAGTTGCAGCTTCTGTGGGGAGTTATGGAGCTTACTTAGCTGATGGTTCAGAATTCAGGTGAGGCTTTATCAACGAGCTAAATGCAAAAATACCCCCTTCCCCCCTTGTTTAGGTTAAGAGTGTTTTTGCATTTTTTGTGGGGTTATAATTGTCATTTTTCCTGCAAAATATGTATTCCAGCATGGGAGGGGGTTTTGTGTCAATAAAAAATAACACGGGGGGGGGGGGGGGGGGGGGGGGGGGGGGGGGGGTTTGCTAATTAGGCAAAGCATAGGGGATATTTTTGCATTTCACTCCTCTATCAACTCACCAATTAGTTATACAAGGCTTCTTTTGGATTGAGAGATTTGTTCTAAAGAAGGAATTTCAAATGACTCCAATATTGGGTGGATTCAGCTCCAAATTCCTCAATCCAAAGAAGTCTAAAGTTATAGATTGAATGTAGATTGCACTAGACAATCTTATGTATCCCCCTCGTTTATATTTTATTTATTTATTTATTTCTTTTTCCGACTTATAGTGGTGAATATGGAGATGCTATGGATTTGGAGTTCTTAAAGAATTTTCATAGACAGAGGGTTAAGATTCTTGCAGATTCTGGTCCTGATCTTATAGCCTTTGAAACAGTACCAAATAAGCTAGAAGCTCAGGTATGGGCCTTTTCATAAAAAGTAGGAAATTTGAGGTTAACTTTGGCACTAACGTATAATTTTTCCTCGGCTAGGCTTTTGGTCAGCTTCTTGAGGAAGAAGGCATTATTGTTCCTGCATGGCTGTCCTTTAATTCTATGGATGGCATTAATGTGGTTAGTGGCGATTCTTTGTCCGAATGTGTTGCCATTGCTGAATCATCCAAGAAAATTGTTGCTGTAGGGATTAATTGTACCCCTCCGAGATTTATCCAGGATTTAATATTATCCATCAAGAAGGTACTAACTTTATTTATATCACAATCTCTAGCTTTATTTAATTATATTTGCTAGGGAAACCATAATCTTGTATTTCTTTTTTATTTAAGGTGACGGCAAAACCGATAATCATTTACCCAAATAGTGGTGAAAGTTATGATGCTGCGACCAAGGAATGGGTGAGGAGTTGTTTACATTGTTTTCAGTTTTAGTGTTGCTTTCTTTTGAGTAATATCCAATTTAAATTTGCATATGAATGTATGTATGTCAGCAAGATAGAGGAGTTTCAGAAAAAGATTTTGTTTCATGTGTGAACAAATGGTGTGAAGTAGGAGCATCACTTGTAGGAGGTTGCTGTAGAACAACTCCAGATACTATCAGAGAAATACACAAAACCCTTTCCAATAGAAGAAGATCATCTATGCACGGAGCCGATTTTGTTTTGACATAAAACTTCAAGTGTAATGTTTGAACAAGTTTTGCAAAACTAGTTATGTAATGCTGTTTCTTTCCTATCAAACTAATTTTCTTTTATTCAAAACTCTATTGCTTTCCTCTGTCATAAACTTATAATGATAATGGCTTCCTTCCTCTTCTTTGGCCTATCTTTTTGTAGAGCTCAAAGAACATCAAGCTGTGTTGTGTTTGGACCAATATACTCAACAAAACACAATCAACATAGAATTGAAATTTTTTGAATTATAAACAACAATGAGAGTTTAGTAGGACTTGTCTTTAGATTAAGCAATCTTGCATAAAGGAATTAATTAATAAGACGCAAAAGGAGCCTTGTACATGGAAAATAAATCAAGAAGAATTTTTTCATACAATAGTTTCATGTCAACTCAACATCCTCAGCACTGCAAATAGCTGTTTCTAAACATACATCAAATTCCACCCTGAAAATTCAAAAGAAGACATATAGAGATCAAGAGTCAAAACCAGAGTAGACGCCGTTATCTCTCAGCAACCTCTTCTCTTCTTCAACATAATTTTTGCCTCTACTTGTCTGACCAATATCTCGTTTCCTCTTCTCTTTCTGTTGAAATGAGAGATTCTTTTTCTCCTTTGGAGTTATAACATGAGCAAGCTGCTCTCCATCAGCTAATTTGTCTCTCGTTTTCTGACGTTCTTTAAAAGATTCTTCTTCCTCTTTGGATCGAGTTCGAGTTTCCTTCCCTGTAGACCACGACCAGTTCTGTTCCTGCTCTGGTTCTTTTGGTGGCGGCACCTTCAGAACTGATAATCCTCCTTTATATCCATGTTGACTTAAAGCTTCAAAGTCTATACCTTTCTTCTTTTTCTTCGCAGAATCCACTGTTACAGAGAAGCAAAATTGGATGCCATTCATCAACTTTTGTTTTTTCCTCTATTCATTTAGTCTCATTCTAAGATACAAAATATGGACTATGTATTAAACCCAAAAGACCTCTTTCATCCTACTACAACAAGTAAATGTCGTAAAATCAAAGAATTAGAAGTACTTGAGGGTTAATGAATTAAAATGGTGAGTTTCAGCTTGGAAAAACAGTTTGCTTAAAACTTCTAAACACATATAGAACACATTAATCTACTGATATTTTTTAAATGTTAAGAGTAAACAAAGGGAAGGAAAAAATTACGTTAAAAAATGGTTAACACTGATGCTTTAAAAGATGCAATTCCAAAATTGCTTTAATTCAAACACTCTCCATTCCTCTGTTAATTCTAACCACCTCCTTCTATCCCAAATTCTCAACCACGCCAACAAAACCATTAGATTAGTAAATCCGGAACGCCAATTAGAATTGACAGTGGGGGCAACTATTTCAGCGTAAAAAGCAATTCTTCGATAAATGAAATAGCAACCCATTTGAAGTTAATACCTTGAGAAGTTCTGAGCTTTGAGGATTGACTTGTATCTTCCGTATCCGTACCAGTATTGGCGTTCGAAGAATCGCCGGATGAAGACGAATCTCCGCCCCACCTCAATCCCCTCTTCATCTCCGACTACGCACGCAACTTCTGTATGTATCTGTATCAGATGATTGCAAAATCCCAAACTAAAAACACAAAACAATTAAGGGCTTTTGTTCGTTGGAAAACAAAACGGCGTCGAAATTGTATTCAGTCAACCTTTAGCATTTCTTATTTCTTAATCATTAAACAGGATCCGAACTCGGGTTCTATGGTACATAAGCCCATAAATGCGATAGAAATTGGCTTATAGCAGCCCATCGAGTTTAAACAATTTATCCTCATCTGCTATTCATAATAATGTGATTTAATAATAAGTAATTTATTTTATTTCAAAAGAGAATATAACTCACTTGTTAAAATTGAAAATCAACATAATTTTTTTTGTAATATAGGAGGATAATTATTATAACACATTAGATAAAATATTATATCTATCATAACATCGAGAAGGTAAAAAATGATAATTTTATTAATTTGTATTTTTTTTAGTTTAAAAATACCAAGAAGACAGTGTAATTTTTTTTATATATAGAGGGTAAAGGGCTACATTGCAAATTAGAGGAAGCTAATTGAATCCTATACATATCAATTAAAATCAATGCAACCTGCTTTATATCTGGTCGTTCAGAAAAAAGAAAAATCTGGTCGTTCAATTGAAACTCATTTTCTGGCTTCTTTACATATTGAGCAATGGAAAATTAGGACCTACCCTGGTGGATTTAATTCATCCGGGTATTAGATGAATTTGGTCTGATAAATTAAAGCTCGCTCGATTAAATGACTAAATATTTGTAAAAATATCAAATTCTCAACTTATTTTATTTTGAACTCAATAAAACTTAGATTCATTGAACAATACAAATATTCAATCTAAACTTGGAACAATACTCGATTAATTAAGAAGTTAAACCAAAATTAAATACTCTTCTAATTGAACTGTATTGTTCTATTTCGTTTACAAACAAGCATTGGGTCATTGGGAGCTTTTCGTTGTTGAGGTTGACAATGAATGGTCTCTACAATACCCATGTCAAACTATTGGCCTTTGATTTCGTAACTCTTTCCCCCAACCCAAAAGACCAATCGTCCTTCTTTCGAAACGGAGCTCTCCTCTCACGCGCCGAAGCAGTCGGAGTCGTCGTAACCCGAGATTTCAAACCCGGAAGATTTCTTCGGTTCACAATCGACGATGGCACGGGCTGCATCCCATGTGTCCTCTGGCTCAATCAGCTAACTTCTTCTTACTTTTCCAAACGAAGCCCAACAGGTGTTCGATTAATTGCCGATGTGGCTTTAAAAGTTTCTTCTCAAATTCAACTTGGTGTTGTCGCTAGGGTACGGGGTAGGATTACTGGGTATCGAGGGATGGTTCAAATTACGGTTTCTGATGTTGTTTTGGAGATGGATCCTAATGCACAAATTCTGCATTGGTTGGATTGTGTTAGGTTGGCCAGGAAATGTTACAACAATTTTTCTAATAAAGATGTTTGATAATTCTTATGTTTTTATCTAGTTATTAACTTGCTAATGTGTTTTGAATATTATGTGTGTACCCTTCTGTTAACCACTGCTTCTTGGTTGCGAAAATCTTAACTTTGTTGTTGGTTGTTGAATGATTCTTGTTTGGCTAACTCATATGATCCATCACGTTATCTGGTTTCATAAGTGATATATTGTTGCAAAATGGTAGTTTGGTTTTTTCTTGAAAACTTTGCTGAAAGTAAATGTGAAGTTCATCGAATTATAAGCTCATTATAGATCATTGTGTCGTAGGTTTATCGAATTTGTGCGTGGTTAGGAACAATATGTTCATGGTTAATGAAAATTCTCCTCATGATTACTATAAGTCTATTAGTACGCTTAGTGCGTACTTAGTTACTTTGTATACTCAGGTGAGACACATAATGCATTGGAATGTAAAATATTTAAGTGTTTTGAAGTTGTGGGATACAGGATACTAATCACGGCATTTTCGATTCATAGAGAGAACTACAAGTGAATTGTACTATTTGTGAAAACCAAGTGTTTTATTGACTTATAGACAATTGATATTGATGGCGGACAAGTTAGTTAAGAGCTGCTATATAATTGTTTTAGTTTTCTGGGGAATTTCTCTGTTTCACCAACCTCGGATTATAGTTAGTTATAGCCAAACACTGAAGAGATGCTCATTATATGCTTACTCCATGTAGCAATCACTATTTTGATATTAACTTCATTGTTCTTAATGAGTTACCTTGTACTTGTGTGTCACTTTTGAGGTAGTCTATTTATTAATAATTGATGGGCCATTACAAGAATGTGAAGCTCCTCGGTGCCAGCCTTCTTTGCCGGTGATATTCAAAGCTCCATTATTGCCGTTCATATATCAACTATACTTTTATATGGTTTCATTCTTGAAATATGAGATGTATTTTTCTTGTAAATAGGATTAGTAACTAAATTGCTCCTAAGTATCTAATGTAGTGGCACTATGGCTTAAGGATGTGTTTGTTTTCCAATGGTATTCAGATCTAGGACCTGACTTAATCATTTTCGAGGTGTAGTTGAATGTAGATTCAATGTCTTGGTTTGCTATTTCTGTTTTAGAAACAAACATAAAGCGTTGAGATCTTCCTTGTGATGCTTAAGTCCAGTGAATTTGCTATTGCCTGTTCCTAACACCAAATGGGTGTCCTGTTGAGCAAAATGCCAAGAACAACTGGTTTTACTTTCCAGCTTTTTATGTTTATTTCCTAGTCTTATAATATTGGAAACTTTGAATCCGATAATTATTTTCATGTTCGCAGTTTTAAGGGTAAGATAATAATTTATAGTAATAATGTTATTTGGTATGAGGGAGGGAGGGAGAGTGGATACATCCAGTCACGATGATATATAATACATACTTCATAAATATACAATTCTCTGCTTTTGGTTGGTGAAACCATTTCAACAGGACAGGAGGGAATTTATTACAAAGTCTGTCAACTAAACCTAAATAAATGTGTTTATATTCTACTTACAAAGTCGATCAACTCATGCATGTATAACTTTAGGAAAATAAATAAGAACAAATCCTCTGTAGCACGCCTATTTGGTATTTACAAGTAAGTTGCAGAGGTGTTAGTTTAGTTATGGAAATTAAAAACAAGGATAAAGACAGGGTAGGGTTTATGTATTTGATAGTATATATATATAGGGAAAGTAATGTAACTATATAAAGGGGTAGTGAAAGAGTAGGGAAAACGAAAGGGGAGAAATACAGTAACAAAATCTTTTGGCCAGGTCAATATTAAAAATACTGATTTGATTTTAATAAAATTTATGCCCTCAAGTATTATGAAAATTTGGTGAAAATTTTCTACCTTCAGTTTTATGAAAAGTTCACATCAGAAATTGAATGTGTCTTGTTTTGCTTCTCTTTGTACGTAATGTTTGTTTTTCTTATAATAAATGTTAAGTTTTTTGTTCCAATCATGATGGCAGGTAGTAGTACCCTTTTTAACATATTACTGTAATTGGTATTATTTTCTGGGACTTAAAAGTCAATGGATGTGCTTAATTCGGATGATTTTCCAATTGAGCTATGTTCCGAAAATGAAGAAAAAAAAATGTTTAAGTTTGTTGTAAATAATGTATTTTAATGGGTATTCCTATTTAATTTGTGTATAGTCTAGGGGCTTAGTTTGTAATAGATATCCATTATCCCCACATCCCTTAGATTGTGGGATTTGTAACTACCTATGTAACTGATTTGTTATATAATGATATCTATCCCCTCCCCAAATGATATCCCCCTCAATCTCAATTTTATACACGTTTCTTTTTCTCTCTATTATTATATCTCTCTTCACAATCTATTGTTCATCAGTTCTTTACACATAATCAATTAGCTAAATAAAATATTTCACAACACGTTATCAGCACGACAGTCTCTTTGTGATCGTGGAAGGTAATTGTTGAAGGAATCTTTTGTTCGGGTAAAGAACGAGGTTTGTGGATCAATCATTCATAACCTTTGGTGTTATTAAAAATTCTCAAGTAAGTCTTACATCTTCTGAACCCTTATGAATTATTTGTTTTAAATCTTGGAATTTTATGTTTTGAAGCATGTTCAACGGTTTAAGAATTTATATGGTTCATTACATGCCTTAAGAAATTTAAACCTATAACTTAATTGTTAATGTATATTCTGAACGATGATTACTTTTGTGATTTATTTAATATATCCAGCATAAAAATTGCCTCATTATCTTGCTTCCATGGTTATGTATTTGCATTCAGATTCGGTAACATGTGTTCAATTGTGTTTCTCTGTGTATTGAAACAACAATTACCATAGAAGTTCCTCAAATTTCTGTTTAGTGAATCAATTTATTCTCGAACATGTTTTGCTTACTGATTGACTTGTTTTGTGTTTGCCATAGTATAAATGCACCACTTTCATACACGTACTAGCTTTTATATAGACTAGTAAACATTCACTTCTTTCACAATTGAAATTCTTGACTCCTAAGAAAATTCAAAAATCCAGTATGGGGGATAATAAAAAATAATGTAACAAATCTTTCCTAGGTTTTGTCTCCTAACTATTAAGAAAATGTTTTGTGTCCTACTCTTTGTGTCCAGTTTTAAGAAGACTTGCAAAGATAAAAGAATTGTGGACAAAACATAATAATTGTAACAATTGAATTGTAAGCAAGAGAAATATCGTAATTCTTCTAAATTGGGGACTCAAAATCGCAGATTCAGCCTTATTTAATTTTTCTTATATATGCGCACATATATACATTTAAACATTTATACACACTCATGTGTATATGTATATTATGTAGAAGAGAGAAGGTGGATGGTGTGCGGTTAATAAGGCAAAGGGGCTTGAGATTTATTACTGAGACTGGAATAAAAGGAAAAAACTATTAGTGGGGGTTAGAATCTCAATTTTATAAAAAAAAAGAAAAAAAAAAAAAAAAAAAAAAAAAGGAGGTCTCGTTTTTTTTTAATCCCATCAATTTAATCATGATAGCAACCTTAAAAATCTATACCTCGCATAACAGCCCTTTGAAATACGGAAATACTTTTTCCAATGCCTTTTCGGTCATCAAACTTTAATGCTAAATATGGTTCAGAAAAGTGTTGGAGACTAATATGCTTTTGTTGTTTCTATCAATTGTTTAAATGAACTAGCTATTAATTATTCATGGAATTTATGTGTGAGGCATGCATGTTTGTAATTTGCAATTAATTTACACTGTTTAATTTATTTATAAATAAGACATGATAAATAAATGCGAGTGAACTTGGATTCATGAATATTGGGACTGGAGTTCCCTTGGATTAAAACCACAGAGTTCGTTATGAATCAAGAAATGGAACAAAATGGCATGGGTTCAGTTAAATTATTTATGGAGGCTATATGCCCGTAAAATACTCATATTCTCTTAATGAATTTGCTTGTAGGATGGATCTCCTGAGCAAACTTGATTTTATGCCATTGAGTGTATCTGGCGAGAACTACATCAGTTGGACAAGAGATATCAAGATCCATTTGACATCTAAGAAATTGAGCATGGCAATTGTAGTGGACAACTTGCTAAATGATGCTCAAAAGGCTGAGGCTATGATTCTGATTAGGAAACACTTGGATGAGGCCCTTAGGTTGGACTATTCATCAATTGAGGATCCCCAGAAACTTTGGGATGCTCTGGCTAGTCGTTTTGATCACCAAAAGACTATTTTATTGCCAGAAGCAATGAATAAGTGGAATACTTTGAGGTTTTTGGACTTCAAAACAGTTAATGAGTATAACTCAGAGGTATGTCGCATAAAGTCCACACTGGAGTTCTGTGGAGAGAAATTAACTGATATTCAGCTTTTGGAAAAGACATATTCCACATTTCCTGCCTCTCATTTGATTCTCCAACAACAGTATAGAGCCAAAAATTACACTAAGTTCTCAGAGTTGATCACCGCTCTACTCCTCGCTGAGAAGAACAATGATCTCCTTCTGAAGAACAATCAGGCTCGTCCGGTTGGCACTCAACCATTGTCGGAGGCAAATGTTATCAAACGAGGTAATCGAGGTAGAGGCGCTGGCCGGGGGCCGAGCCGCCATAATAGAGGCAGAGGTCATAGGGGAGGCTTTAATCCTTATAACAGACCACAAAATGGTCCTCCACAGTATAGAGGGAGCCCCAAGAGGGGGTAATAATAATGGCCGACGTGGAGGCATTCGAGGTGGTCACCGTGGCCGAGGTAATCAAAATAGGGCTCAGAATCAGAATCAGAACAAGGATATATGTTACAGATGTGGTGGATCAGGACATTGGGCACGAACTTGCCGTGCAAAGAATATTTTGGCTGATGGAAATGGGAATGCGCCAGCACACACTAATAATGTTGAAACCAACGTCCTCCATGTGGACCCCATCACTATGCTCCCGAATTTAGGCACATCTGATGTCATGACTCAGAGTGGGATGGAGTAGTAATTTCATGTTTTTGGAATTTATGTTTAAAACTTCTGGACATTAAGTTGGTTATTTTTTTCAGACATCTTGTTATTGAGTGGTCATGTTTTGAACCACATTTGGATTTGAACTATGTTTAATTTATTTTGGACCATTTTTTTGTGTGGTTTTATTTTTAATCCAATTATTATGGTGATATCAACTTACTTTATACTTTTTCAAGCAAATGTTTTAATAGAATATATTTATTTCTAGGCATGGCATGTGGGGAAGAATGTCTGGCAGATAGTGCAACTACGCACACTATCCTTAGGGATAGATTATACTTTATTAATATAATGCCTAGTAAGACCTCTATGACAACAATATCTGGCACATGTGATTTAATAGATGGTTTTGGAAATGCCCACATTATGTTGTCAAATGGCACGGTTTTAGCCATTAAAGAGGCTCTATATGCTCCACGTTCAAGGAGAACGTTGTTGAGTTTTAAAGATATTCGAGCTAATGGTTATCATGTTGAAACCACTGAGGAAAAAGGAATCGAATATATGTGCATTACCTCTAATTTGTACGGCCAGAAACGTACATTGGAGAAATTAGAGGGGCTCTCGACTGGATTATATAGGACCACAATACGAGTGCCCGAGGTACACGTTGTTCATAGCTCGAAGCCAAGTGACTCGAGCAGGTATTTTCTATGGCATGACCGGTTGGGACATCCAGGTCAAAACGTGATGCGCCGTATCATTAATACTTCTATCGGGCATCCACTAACGAACAAGGATCTAGTACACAATGATAAGTTGTGTCTACCTTGCTCGATTGGAAAATTGGATCCTATGCCATCTTATGCACAAACGAGTAAGGATTCTCTCGCTTTCTTGGAACGAATCCAAGGGGATATATGTGGACCTATCACACCACCTTGTGGACCTTTTAGGTATTTTATGGTGATGATTGATGCTTCGACTAAATGGTCACAGGTTGATTTATTATCCACAAGAAATGCTGCATATGCTAAACTCCTAACTCATATCATACGGTTGAGAGCTCACTATCCGGATTATCCCATTAAGTCTATTAGACTGGATAACGCCGCAGAATTTACATCGCGATCTTTCAACGACTATTGCATGTCCCTGGGTATTGATGTGGAACATCCAGTAGCACATGTTCATACCCAAAATGGCCTAGCGGAGGCATTCATAAAGAACTTGCAGAGAATATCTCGGACTTTGGTTATGCGCACCAAACTCCCGATCTCTGCTTGGGGCTATGCAATACTGCATGCAGCGATGTTAATACGTTTGAGGCCCACTGCGACCCAACCTTTCTCTGCGTTACAGTTGGTGTCTGGGCATACACCAGACATTTCTCATTTACGCACATTTGGGTGCGCTGTATATGTGCCAATTGCTCCGCCACAACGGACTAAAATGGGACCTCAACGTCGAATGGGCATATATGTTGGTTTTGTATCGCCATCTATTATACGATATTTGGAACCCTTGACAGGCGATCTCTTTACCGCACGATTTGCGGACTGTCACTTTGATGAGACTGTCTTCCCGCCGTTAGGGGGAGGCAATAATGTTCACACTAACGTTCGGGATGAACGGCGTGAAGTCGTGTGGAACAACCCCACTATTTCTCATCACGATCCCCCTACAGCGGTCAGAGAATATGAAGTACGCAGAATAATTGAACTTCAAAAAGTAGCCAATAACATGCCAGATTCATTCTCTGACTTAGCTAAAGTGACGAGATCTCATATACCAGCTGCAAATGTGCCTGCAAGGATAGATGTCCAAGATGGACAAAATATGGGAAGGCCATCAATCCCAGCTAACCAGTCGTATCTCCCGGCCCATAAGAGGGGGAGACCAATAGGATCAAAGGATTTGCATCCCCGAAAGCGGGCGAATGCACAACAATTGAATATGGTTAGTACTAGTAACAATGGGATCCCACCCGATCCATCTCATGAAATAGTTCCGGACTATGGGTCCGTCTTGGAGACGACGTCGGGGGACGCCTCGACATCAGTAACCATCCCCGAGAATAGGGAAATCTCGGTTAGCTATTCATGCATGAATGAGGTGTGGCATCGGGATGAAATAATCATCAATGATGTATTTGCTTACACAGTAGCTACTGAAATTATATCAAGTGATGATATTGAGCCTCGATCGGTGGACGAGTGCAAACAAAGGGATGATTGGCCGAAATGGGAAAAAGCAATCCAGGTTGAATTTGATTCATTAACAAAAAGAGGAGTGTTTGGACAAATTGCTCCTACACCTCCCGGAGTTCTACCCGTGGGATACAAATGGGTATTTACAAGGAAAAGAAATGAGAAAAATGAGATTGTGAGATACAAGGCTCGTCTTGTTGCACAAGGATTTTCTCAGCGACCTGGGATTGACTTTGAGGAGACATACTCTCCCGTGATGGACGTTATTACGTTTAGATACTTAGTCAGTTTAGTAGTATCCGAGGAACTGACTATGCAGCTAATGGATGTGGTCACAGCGTATCTTTATGGGGATCTAGATACGGTTATATATATGAAAGTACCGGAGGGACTTATGGTACCTAAGACAAGTAGTTCTAGACCACGGAACACGCTCTCTGTAAGGTTGAGGCGTTCACTTTATGGCTTGAAACAATCTGGGAGGATGTGGTATAATCGCCTAAGTGAGTACTTGCTTAACAGGGGATACGTGAACAACGATATTTGTCCTTGCGTGTTCATTAAGAGGACATGTTCTGGGTTTGCTATAGTTGCCGTTTATGTCGATGACATGAACTTGATTGGGACACCCGAAGAGGTTAGGGAGACAGCCCAGCTCCTGAAATCTGAATTTGAGATGAAGGATCTCGGACGTACTAATTTTTGTCTCGGGCTTGAGATAGTACACCGTGCTGATGGGATTTTGGTCCATCAATCGAATTACATCCAGAAGATGTTAAGACGCTTTAATGAGGATAAAGCGAAGCCATCAAGCACGCCAATGATAGTCCGATCATTGGATAGGTCAAAGGATCCATTTCGTCCCGTGGAGGATGGAGAGGAAGTATTAGCACCTGAGGTGCCATACCTAAGTGCAATAGGTGCATTATTGTACTTAGCTCAATGTACTAGACCTGATATCGCGTTTGCGGTAAATCTACTAGCTAGATTTAGCTCAGCACCGACACGCCGCCACTGGAATGGCATAAAGGACATATTTCGATACCTACGTGGTACGACTGACATGGGTTTGTTCTACCCCTATGCGTCACTAAAGAACGCAAAACTTGTGGGGTATGCCGATGCTGGTTATCTATCGGACCCGCACAAAGCTCGTTCCCAGACTGGGTATGTCTTTATGATTGGGAACACAGCTATGTCTTGGAGGTCTACAAAACAGACTTTAGTTGCCACTTCTTCGAATCATGCCGAAATTTTAGCACTTCACGAGGCAGTGCGTGAATGCACATGGCTTAAGGCTATGATTGGGCATATTCGAGGTTCCTGTGAATTGGCTACCACAGAAGATCCTACGGTTATATTTGAGGATAATGCTGCTTGCATCGAGCAGATGAAAACGGGTTTTATTAAGGGCGACAACACCAAGCACATAGCTCCGAAATTTTTCTTCAATCAGCAACAGCAAGAGCTCAAGCAAATTGTGATCCAACAGATCAAAAGTCAGGACAACTGCGCCGACTTATTTACTAAGTCATTACCGAAAATCACTTTTGAGAAACATGTTAAAGCTATTGGCTTGCGCAGGTTATCTGAGCTCGCTCCATTATAGGTTTCAGTGGAGTTAACTTGAGGGGGAGTACCGTGCAGGTATTCCGTATCCAGAAGATACCCGGGTGCCCTGTTGTACTCTTTTTCCTTCGAGCGGGGTTTATTTTTCCCACAGGGTTTTTGTTACCCGCCAAGGTTTTAATGAGGCAACATTTGTTGGTTGAAAAGATTATGCGTTGTACTCTTTTTCCTAACCGAGATTCTTTTTCCCACTGGGTTTTGTTACTTGGAAGGTTTTAACGAGGCAACATGAAAAGCATAATAACAGTTCAATAGGAATCCCCAAGGGGGAGTGTTGTAAATAATGTATTTTAATGGGTATTCCTATTTAATTTGTGTATAGTCTAGGGGCTTAGTTTGTAATAGAT
Organism: Penstemon barbatus; assembly: GCA_003313485.2. NCBI lineage: Eukaryota > Viridiplantae > Streptophyta > Magnoliopsida > Lamiales > Plantaginaceae > Penstemon > Penstemon barbatus. The sequence continues at coordinate 1,609,688 of CM064881.1, read as the reverse complement.
ATCCATTATCCCCACATCCCTTAGATTGTGGGATTTGTAACTACCTATGTAACTGATTTGTTATATAATGATATCTATCCCCTCCCCAAATGATATCCCCCTCAATCTCAATTTTATACACGTTTCTTTTTCTCTCTATTATTATATCTCTCTTCACAATCTATTGTTCATCAGTTCTTTACACATAATCAATTAGCTAAATAAAATATTTCACAACAAAGTTAACTTAAACCTCGTCTATTTTTCTCAACTTTCAAGATTGAAACAAAAAAAGTTCATTTGAATAAATCTACATCACTACATGCAATACTTAAATAATTGATTGTTATATATCACGTGGCATATAAAGGATAAGGTTCAAGTCATTTAAGATTGAGAAATCATAAATTCATCCTTGAATAATTGACTCCAAGTAACATACCTTTCAAGATAATTGCTTTTTAAATTTCAACAATATGTTTGGATCATATATGTCGGTAAAATAAGAAATATTGTGTTTTCCTTTAAAAACTTTTATATTAAAATGTTTGTTCTTCATGGGTGCATTTTATCAAATCATAGGAAGAATTTAAGAGTGCATTTAGATACGTTTATGTTCAGATTTGGGTAGAGTAAGATACCGAAATGTCATTTGCGTCACCATTTGTTGGTTCAAACATTAAAAACCAAATGAAATGAGATTTTTTCAGAAACAATTAATTATGTTATGCACCAAAATATAATTATGTCATCTCATTGACATAAATATGATTATGGACATGATTTGATACCTATTCATGGGAGTATTATATTTTGTAATACTCCTATTACTTTATATTCTGGAAAAAAATTCTTCCAAATTCAAACATCTAAAACTAGAGGGAATAAATACTACATTGCATTTTTGAATTTTAATGAGGAAATCACGAAGTAAAATGATTTTCTTAAAAACACTAAATTAATATCTAAAACATAAAAAATTAAAAAATCCAACATACATCAAATTAATGATACGTAATATATAATTCCAACAAAATTAATTAATAATATGTACCTACCTTTAAAACCTAATATTTGTTCTAATGCCTGGGAGATAATCATCTTCTCCAATCATAGTCATGTTTAACTTATGCTTTAAAATCAATATGAATTCCTAATCCAAAATGCAAAGTAAGCCAAAAGTGACATGTCTACAGAATTTTGCCAAAAATATATGCACGTCTTCTACCAACCGTTCCAGCTTAGTGCTTAATTAATAACGAATTAATTGGCATGAATTACAATATGGGATACCACCAAGTTTTCTTGATGTTATTAATACCAGACCAGATTCCTAATGCCAGATCAATTTAAAATTGTTTATTAAAAATACCCTTAATTAGACTTAATCTTTGTTTTAGTGTTCCACTTTCCTAATATCTGTTATTGGTGCCCTCTCTTTCAATTTATCGAATATATCCTTTTCAACTATTCAAATTATTAAATGGATATAACAGAAAATCTCATAATTCACATCAATCAATTTGGCTAGATATTGCAAGTGGACATTTTTTAAAAGAGAGGATATTAAAACAATCAATATTAACTCAGGGGTTATAATATTGGATAAAAAATTAAATGTTTGGCATTACGTTAATTGCTCTGGATATATATCAATTTCCAACTCCTCCTATACCTCTTTAAAAGTACACTATTAGTTAAACTAGAGTTCTTTTTATTTAATTTGGGGACAACTAGCATAATCAAACAAAATCTAGACATCTTATTATTGAGATCTAATATAATTCTAGTTATGGCAAGTGGAGTTTCAGCATAGATTAGTTGGTCATTAGGGGTTTGTTAGGCAATTTAATTAGGAGATTGGGAGCTAGTATTGTATAATTTGTATGGTTAGCCGTCAACATAATTAAATTAATTAAACCAATACACTACTTGATAGCAAATACTTGAAAATGTGAAAATAATGACTTGGGTTGGGACCCTGGCACATTATCCCACATGTAGCATGTGGTTTCAAAGATTAGTCAATAGAAAATTCCAAACTTAATCCAAGAAATTACTTTATTCTAATGGTAAAATATTCACTTAACTTTGAGTTTGCCCAAAAGCCAAGCCGACCCGCGTGGGCTGCGGGTCGACCCAAACTAGGTCCATGATCTTAAACAAATGTAACATTTTAAGTGCTTTTTTGAATGAAGGATTTCCAAAGCACAAAAAGTTACTTAAACCCACGAATAAGCTTAATTAAATATCTTTGTTACAAATGGAATAATTTCAAACACAAGTCCTTAAATTCGGACTTTTGCCTTAGGGTCCCAAGACACTAGCCTGGTTTGACCCAAAAAGAACCTCTAAATTGCTTTACAAACAAACATAGTGTTCTTATGTTTAGATACACAAAAAGTGTAGAACCAAGAGGAATACTAAAATACCAAACCCAAAATCTACATTGGAGAAATGGTCATTCCATACACAAAAATTCCATTTTTTAAGAACCCAATAAAGTAGTAGTAGTTTGCTCAAACTCCAATATTTTAATTTGAAATATAGTGATTTTAGTTATTTTTGTTTCACGAATGAAAATTCGTTGGTATGGGCTCATTTAATTGACTTTTGGAGAGTAGATTTAGAATTTAGAAAGTGTGAGAATATTTAAAAAATTATAGAAAATATTTAATTTGTTTGGATAAGTCTTTTAAAAGTTTGACTAATAAGATATATGGTAAGACCATCTCCAACAGTCCGTTTAAATTTAGGTCTCTTATCTTAAAATTTAAATGATGAACAGTGTTATACATTCCCATTTTTTACTCTGCACTCCAACAGCTAGTTTATATTTTAAGAGTTCACTTTTAAACAATCACATCACATCACTCCAACAACTCATTTATATTTAAACAAATTACTTTTAATTTTTATTAATATATATATAATAATATATATATATATATATATATATATATATATATATTTAATATATTATAATTTGAAAAGTACTATGATTTGTGTAGAAAAGTACTATGATTTGTACTTTTGTCTACAAAATCAATTTTAAAGATTTAAGTTTGGACTCTCAAATATGAGAGTCCAAACTTAAAACTTTTTGGCTTTTTCAAATTATAAAGACTCCCTTGGAGTTGATTTTTTGCCCAATTCTTATCCTATCTCTTATAATATAGGATATAAGAGGCCCCTTGGAGAAGGTCTAATGGATCTTTTTTTAGAAGTAATTGTGTTTGGTTTGTACTTTATTACTTTAGTTTTAAAAAAATAGTTTTATAAAGTAAATTATTGTGAAATAACGATGTAGTTTGACTTTTTTTTTATTTGAGAAAATGTAAGTTTGAAATTAAGATAACTCCAATGTTTATAAGTTTTTACATACTAACTTGAAGAAAAATAATGCGCGTCTTTGTGTCTTTCGGAAAATCATAAAAATTCCAAAAAAAGAAAGAAAAGAAACATATTTATAACATACAAAAATATCCCCATAAACATGCCTTAAATCTTGCAAATACTAGTACCCACCCACCCCCTACCCTCCAGTCTCCCCCAACCCACCCTCTCAAATCCTCTAAAAGACACTACAATATAAATGCTCAGGGTTTTATGAGCTGTATTTACCAAAAAATTCCTTTTTTTTTGAAAAAAAAAAAGAAGGAAGAAATAACACAAGTAAGTGTTCTTTTCTTCTAATTTCGTTAGATGACCAAACCCAAATTAAATGGTGGGTGCCAATATAAACCCCTCTTTTTGCTGACCGCGGTCAATCTTGAAATCTAAAGGGAAAAGATGTCCGGGCAGCCCGGGTGAGGGGTCCTTTCTATTGTGCAAAATGTACATTGCCATTCTACCCTCAATTTGGGTCCGGGCCCCTTGGTTTTTAACCCTGAAAAAAAGCCTCGAGTAATACACACACAAACACACACTCACAGTGTGTATAAGTGTGTGTGTGAGAGAGAGAGAGAGGAAGTCATTTGTATTTTTCTTTTCTTGTTTTCTTTTTTATGCACCCACTTCTGCACTTTATTCTCTTCAAAATTTGATACTTTGCTCTGTATACTCCGAACGAGGTTTTGAGAAGATAACCCAGAAAACCCAACCCGACCCATAAAATAAAAAAGGCCATATTTATGTTCTGCATTGTTCTGTTTCTACATTCACAATCTGAATTCTCAATGTTCCTTTCCCTTTCTTGATTTTCATTGACTCAAATTCCCCTCTGTTTTTCTGTCTAATTATCATCAATCACAGAATCACAAAGAAAATAACATGCCAAGAAAATTGGATTTTCTTCTCTATCCATCTTTTTTCCTGTTCATCACATAGCATCACATTGACCAAGTCATTATTTTTTATTGAATTGGAACTGGGAAAGAAAGTTATATCTTTGTATAACTAATCTTAGAAATTTCAAGAGGAGTTGTTTATATATGAAGTGGTGAAACAATGAGAGATGAAAACACAAAGAAAAGCAAGGTTTGTTAATTGGATTTCTGATTGGTTGGTTGGTTTTCTCTGCATTGTAGTTTTTTTTTTTTTTTCCTTTTTTACATTTCTGATATATTTTTGTCCTTGATGAAGGCTTCATGGCCTAAAACACTAGTCAAGAAATGGTTCAACATCAAAACCAAAGCCGAGGATTTTCACGCCGATGACGTCACTTATGCAGGTAATTATTTCATCTCTGCAAATGCCAAAGAGGGATTCTGTGAAAAATGGGATCCTTGAATTCTGTGACAATTTCTCAGAATGAAAGTGAGATTTTTTTGCTAATTACCAATCTACATCAATAAAGCGTTTGTCTTGCAGATAAATATTTGGGATTTTTAAATATTTCAATTTGAGATCTCTTCTTTGTTGAATTCATTTCTTTTATTTATTTATTGTTTATAAAAAAAATTGAAGAAAATTATACTACTAGAATTTGTTGCTTTATATAATTATATTGTGCAAATGTGGGTCTCTGCAGTATTAACAGTGAATAAAACAGCTTTAAAAACTTTAAAGTTTTTGCTTTATCAGGTGTTGATGAAGAATTGAGGAACAATTTTGCAGAGGGGGAAGCATGCACTATCAAGAAAAGCAAAACAGGTTCAGAACCAAACAACTGGTTTTCCTTATGGACCACTATACTATTACTAGCCATTATTATCAATTAAAAGCTACAATTATTATTATTCTTTTTTTAAATATTTTTCATCTATACTTCCAGTCCCATTGCTTAGTTTTTTTCCAATTGGATTGACAGAGAAGTCGAATAGACGAAACTCAGACCGTTACCGAAGAAGTAAGATTGATCTTGATGCCTCCCAAATTACAGATGTAGACAACTATAGGTTTGTGTTCTTTCAGCTTTAATGATCTGTCTAAATTTAATAAAAATATAGTCTTTAATTTTAAAATTATCCGTTGGAACAGAATCTTTGTGGCAACATGGAATGTTGCTGGAAAGTCCCCACCTAATCACTTAAATCTTGAAGAATGGCTACACACTTCACCTCCTGCAGATGTTTACGTTCTAGGGTGAGTTAAATAGTTGAAAAAATTGCATCATTTTGACCTTTTATTGGGTAATTGAGTAATAAGATATCTTACTTTTAGGTTTCAAGAAATTGTACCTTTAAATGCGGGTAACGTTTTGGGCACCGAAGATAATGGCCCTGCTAAGAAATGGCTATCACTTATTCGTAAAACATTAAACACTCTTCCTGGCACTAGTGGTAGTTGCCGTACACCTTCACCGGTTTCTAACCCGATAGTTGAGTTGGATGACGATTTTGAAGGGTCAAATAGAGAGCAAACTTCTCAATTCTTTCACCGCCGCTCTTTCCAATCGTTGAGCCGTAGCATGAGAGTTATAGAAAATGACCTTTTTACCCCTCAGCCTAGACTCGATCGAAGATTTAGCGTTTGTGACCGGACTATGTATGGGAACAGACAAAGTGACGACTATTATGATCCGAATATGAGGTGGGATTGTTCTTCTGATGATGAAAATGGGCCAAATGATTCGCCTTATGCTCCCTACTCGCCTTTCTCATATAACGGTAGGGATTGTGTAGAGGAGAAAACGAATTCGAGGTATTGTTTGGTTGCGAGCAAGCAAATGGTTGGAATTTTTCTAACGGTATGGATAAGAAGTGATTTAAGAGATGCTGTTCGAAGTCTTAAGGTTTCTTGTGTTGGGAGAGGTTTGATGGGCTACCTCGGTAACAAGGTATGATTTTGTTTTGGAAAATTCTAATCCTGACCTGGTTTGGTCAAACTTATCCAATCATAATGCAAGTGTACTGCACTTTTGATGTGATTGGTCTGTTTCTAGCAGTGTTATCCAACCACAAGGAAAGTATATTGCACTTGCTATGTAAAGATTTAGGATTTGGCCTAACGGTCTAATTACCCTTTTGTGTGGCTAAATGAAAATGGAGGTCTTATGGTATTAAGTTTTTCAGGGTTCGATTTCAATTAGCATGTCTTTGCACCAGACGAGCTTCTGCTTCATTTGTAGTCATTTAACATCCGGAGAGAGGGATGGTGACGAGTCTCGAAGAAACTCCGACGTTATGGAAATTTTGAGGAAAACGAGGTTTCCACAAGTTCATAACATGGGAGATGAGAAATCCCCTCAAACAATCCTCGATCACGAGTAGGTCCCACGTCCATATCCATGATTCTTTCTGCATTTTGTTTTGAATTTCAAGGTCTCACTTGTATTTTCTTTTAGTCGAATCATATGGCTTGGAGACTTGAACTATAGAATTGCTCTATCTTACCGATGTGCTAAAGCTCTTGTGGAGATGCGCAATTGGAGAGCTTTGCTAGAAAATGACCAGGCAAGCAATACAATTTACATTTTTACCCCTCGTGTTTTAAACCCCGCTTGACTTTACCATTACACAAATTATTGAATCTAATTTTTTTTTTGTGGCACAGTTAAGAATAGAGCAGATACAAGGCCGTGTCTTTCCAGGATGGAATGAAGGGAAAATATATTTCCCTCCTACGTACAAGTATTCAAATAATTCCGACAGATATGCTGGCGAGAATATGCACCCGAAAGAGAAACGAAGAACACCCGCGTGGTAATTTCCCTAAACAATATATAGGAGCAAAATAGTACTTTCACGTTTTTTTTAAATTTTTATGTTCTTGAATGAAGGTGTGATCGTATATTGTGGCATGGTCGTGGCATCAAACAACTATCGTATGTTCGAGGAGAATCGAGATTTTCAGATCATAGACCGGTTTACGGTATATTTTTGGTAGAAGTTGAGTCTATTGACCGTGACCGGTTTAAGAAAAGTACGAGTTATTCTAGCGCAAGGGTTGAGGTTGAAGAGTTGCTGCCTTATTTACATGGATATGGCCAGTTAAATTTCTTCTGAAAGATGCTGCTAATTGTTGAATCTTGTCGAAGATTTGGATTAATTATTCATTATTCAGTTGGATTTTTCTTATAATTTCAGGTGAGTTATAATGTCTTTTTTTAATTGTATTAAAACATTAAAAAATGTCATTTTTTCTTTATTTAAACTATTTGGTGACAAATCTCATGTTTTCGTTTGTGGTATTGTAATGCAGATGAACTAGATACAGACATAGAGAGATTGACATTCAACATACATAAAAATACATTGTAAGTTGCAATGATATTTTTTTGTTTACTTCTCTCAATTAATTCTCTATTTGTATTGATAAATAATCTAATTGTTTCAATTTGTTTCCATGTTTTTTGGCAGGCTCAGAATGTAAAAAGAAGCAAGCAAGCAAACTCAATCCAATGCACAAAATTCTTGATGTAAATACTTGTTTTTCAGAGGTTTGTTTGATGCTCTAGGGTGATGTAGTTTTTTCAGAGGGGTTGTATAGAGAATAGAAATTTTTTGAACTGGTAGAACAAGAATCCTAAATTTTATCAATTTTTTTTCTAGCTAATGGTGGTGAATATAGTGATGACTGAAGAGGAAGGTATTTTTCTTGTAAAATGACATTTCTAGCCCGGAGATATAAATGATAGTGTACTGCTCAATAGCAAAATTTCCATCCTACAATTAGGTATTGATTGGATTTATGCAGTCAAACATGCAAATTTATTGCCTAGCTTCGGAGTTCAAATATTACTACTAGCTTTAACTTTAACTTTGACTTATTCTGTGTGTTTGTGTGTGTCCGGTGGTTATACAATTATCATTTGGAAAGTTTAAACCACCTTGTGTTGTGGAAATCCAGAAAAAGGTTGTTTATAATATTCTTCTTGTTCACATCCCTATAGTTTATTAGTCAAATTGAATTTATTTTAAGAGGGACAGAAAAAAAAAAAAAAAAAAAAAAAAAAAAAAAAAAAAAAAAAAATTTTAAGAGGGACAGAAGCTAAAACACCTCTCGTAAACACTTCAAAATAATTTTTGAGCAAAAATAAGTTCACCCGTTGCAAACACTATTTTACTCTAATTCAATTCTCTTGAGTCGGTCAGAAAAGGTCAATTGTAATGATCAAATTTGGAACATCTTATAAAATTGTAACAATATAAAGAGGTGGTGTTTTCAATAACTTAAAAGAATCAATTTTCTACTTTTTTCTCTCAAGAGTGTTTATGATAGGGTTTCAAAATCAGCTTATGAATTAACTTCTCTAAAAATAAGTTAAAGGGCAGAAAAGCAAAAGCCGATGAAAGGTAGCTTTTAGCTTCTAGTGTTCTTTTGTCCTCTTAATTTGCAAACACTACCCACTTTTTACTCTCAACTACTTTTAAGTGATTTTTCAAGAATCTATAATCTATATAAAAGTTCAAGCAATTGAAAACACCACCTAATTACAACCCACAAATAGATGAATTTATTATTCAAACTACAAAGAAGTCCTACGACTATTACAAGGAAGGCCATGTGGCGGCTAAGCTGTGGGGAGTGTCGACCCTCCCAGAGCCCCGCCACAATTGTCTTGAATATTTTATATTGCCTACACTGCTACACGTATTAATATTAACCTTTCTAGAAAATCTTATCCTTTATTTTATTTTAACAACTTTTTATATATAAGGTGATTACATCTTTATATCATCATTGGCTTGATAAATTTGTTTGATCGATAATAAAATATAAATAATTTTAAAATAATAAATATAAATAATATTTACAAGGAATACTAATATTTGAACTAAAAAAATTCAGGTAAGAGGCAAATAAGGTCATGGGACAAGCCATCAGAATAAGCCTTCTCGATCGATACACAACTGAACGATGAGCAATTCCTTATAATTTAAGGTCTTAGACCATCTCCAAGAGACCATGTATAACTCAAATTATGAGAAATGATATAAGTTTTGGCAAAAAAAATGAGCTCCAAGAGAGCTCTTATATTTTAAGATCCACAAAAAATTATAAGTTTGGCCTCTTAAATATAAGAGGCCAAAGTTAAATATTAAAAGTTCTTCTTGCATTGATAGTACAATACTTTTGAACTTTTGTACTTTTCCCATAGAAAATTAAAAATATTTTAATAGTAATTCATATTATTTTTCTAAATAATAATATTTTAATTTTATGTTACTTTTACGAAATATTTAATTTAAATTCATAGAACACAATAAGCCTTCTCGATCGATACACAACTGAACGATGAGCAATTCCTTATAATTTAAGGTCTTATTACGAAGAAATAAATAAAAAAGATGAAAAAGTAAAGTAGATGGAAATAACAACGAGGAAGTTAGGAAAAAATGAAAAATAGTAGTCTGAAATTTTGTGCATTATAAGTCGAGTACAGTTCCCTTCTTCAAGAAGAAATTGAAAAAGGATATACGACATTTTTTACACAATTCCAAGGGAATATTTTCTGAAATGTGCATTCGTGCTTTAGACCAACAAAATAAATACTAGTATACAACAATCAGCTTTAATTTGTTTCCCACCAAAAAAAAAACATTAATAAAACAAATTCCTATTTTTTTAAGATTAATTTGTTGGTTAAGTAAATCCGACGGCCAACATGTTAAGATGTTTCCAAAATCCACGTTTGGGGAGAATCCCAAAAAACCTGATTGGGCCAATTAAGACAGATGTGATGTTTGGATGGAAAATTCTTCGACGGACCTGGACCATGTGGTCCAGAATTTTTCTTTCTTTTTTATTTTTTATTTTTCTCTCTTTCTTTCATTTTTCTTTTCTTAATTAATAACTAAAATTGTCTTATACAATTAAAAAATTTTGACATATTTTGTGTGGTAAATTTATAATATGATATTTGTTTCTATCAAAATTATTTTTTTCATTTTCCACGCATTATTTCTTCTTTAAAAATATTTAATGTTTAAATTAATTCTATAAAAAAAATATCAATCTTAATTATTTCATAAATTATAGCACAAAATGACACAATGAATTTGCAAATTCATATCTTTGGAAATAAATATAAATATAGCTAGAACAACATTGAACGATTACGAAAAATACATAATATATATAAAAAAACTACCACTACAAGAAATTTTCAGTTTTTGCATATATTTAGTGAAAAAAATGTTAATTTTTTCACAATAACAATAGTGACAAGTACAATAGTGATAAAATATATTTTTTGTCACTTTGTCTTTTACTAGTGTATCTATAAATATCACTTTAGTGACAATATATAATTTTTTGTCACTTTGTCTTTTACTATTTTGTCATTAAAATTTAAATTTTTTGTAATTACAACTTAGTAACAATAAATATTGTCACTATAATTTCATGATGTTTTTTTAGTTGTCATTTTTTGGGACGTCAGTAAATCTCAATAGTGACAATATTTTTACATTTCTTGTCAATAATGTGTCTATGTACATTATTTTAGTGACAATATTTAAATTTTTGTCACTTTGTCATTTAATATTCTGTTACTAAAATTAAATTTTTTTGTACAATATTATTTTGATAGGATCAATATATTACCATAAGTTTGCAACAAAAGTATATAAATGTGTTTGATTTGTGTAAAAGATATTTGTTATAAGAAGGAAAAATTAAAGAAATAATGAAAAAGAAAATAAAAAGAAAAAAATGTAGACCACACGGTCTAGGAGTTAAACTCCTAGACCTGGTCTACTGAAGAATCTCCCTGTTTGGATTTGGATTTCTCATGCTTTTGTTTTCCTCTTTACTTGTACGGGGAATTGAGCATTATGGAGTGTTGTTTTTTGTTTTCTTTTGCCTTGATTCAGTACCCGACCCGAGTAACACTTCTAATTTCTTCTAACAAGTATTAGGACATTTCTTTTTATGGTATCTGAATGAGAATTGTCCACTCACAAAAACAAAACAAAAAAAGGACCAAATATATATGAATATAGTATTAAACATGTGTTGGGTCTTATAAAATGAATTAGTACAGCATGATACGATAAATTTAACCAGGAATCATTGCTGAAAAACATATTCACACTTCGTTATGCTGTTTGATAGTCCATTTTAAAACTGAAATAAATAAAAATATTCTAATCTTTAAGAATATTTAATTTTTGAATTTTTAAGACTTACAAATATAATAATATTCAAAATTACATATTTCTTTTTTTTTAATTGTTTAACCACGTATCCAAACTAATTTAACCAAAACCAAATAAAATCAATGAATGTAACACCGATACACATGGAACATTCAGGACATTCGCCAAATTCTTCGTAAAGGTAACACAACAAACACGTACCTTTTGTTTTCCTACTAAAAGTAAAAGTGAATTAAAGAAAATCCCAGTGGCAGTGGGGATGGGTAGCTGCATCTTGGTTTCCGGTTTTAGGAGCATCCATCGCCTTTATTATTATTATTATTATTATTATTATTATTATAAAATCAATAATGAAAATCAGTCACATCAATCATCTCAATGCTTGCTTTTGAGGGACAAAACATTTTTAAATCTAATTTGATTATTGTTTCTCTAGGATTGACCTGTTTAATTATTTTCTCCGTTTCAAAGTTTTTGTTTTTTTGAGATTTTACACAGTTTTAAACAGTTTGTTAAAAAAATAAATTTTTGTTATTCTTTAAAAGAGAAAGAAAATTATATTTTGGGACATTAAAAAAAACAAGAACAAAAACAATGAGACGGAGAAAATATATAGCAAAATCAAGTTGAGAGTTCAATTAAATAGTCTCAATCTGATGTGTGTATTGCATTTGCATTAAATGAATATATTAAAAATGTAATTTTAAATAACCCTTAAAAGATATGGAAAACCAAAAATAAATAAAAATATTAGCGTGTAGAAACCACGTGTCGTTCTGCTACTGGCCGGATAAGATTCAATACAAAATGTCATCAAAATCGGTCAGCTCTCGGTGATGGTTGCGTCTGCACGCACGGTTAGTTCAATCACGTGACGTCACGGGTGACCCTTTTGGCCTAAGAATCGAGTATTGACTTCTATCTACTTTTGGAAAATAATAAATCTTCACTTGGAAAGATGTGAATGTGATGCCACTACACTACTGACTACACAACAATAATTATTGCTCAAAGATGCCTCCAGGGACCAAATTAAGCAATTCAATTATAGAAATTATAGAAATTGCACCAAATTAAGCAATTCAATTATAGAAATTGCTTTTAATCAATCGTAATTTTAATAATGTTTGACTCTCAATATTATAATTATTTTTTAAAATTTTCATAAGCTAAAAATCTACTTATTTTAGAAGCTACTAAAGTGACATTTTTATGAAAGCTATTATATGAAAATAATTATAATTGAATCTTATCATAATTATAAAAATTATATTTAGTGAATCATGATTTTAATGATGTTTAGATCACAATTACATAATCAACTTGATCCCATTGAATGAATTTTTGGACCATCCAATGTGATGTGATACATCACGTGGGTCATTAGTGGAAGCACGTGAAGAAGAAGATGACCTTTACTTAATTATGTTGGGCAGATGGTACATTCATAATTCATTGTATAATTAATTTTTTAATTTCTAGCTAGCTTTGTGAAAAGGAGGCCTAGGTTTCTTAAATCACTTTCAAACAATTATTGGTATTAGATTTGGTTAGGCATGCAACTAATCTTGTTTTCCAAGTTTGCAAAATAATTTCCTTTATCAATTTTGTAAGAGATTTATGATTCTTAATTAGTTTTCAGCAGCAAACTGGGAGAGAGAGGAAGAATTACATTATTCTGACTCCAAAATGGCAAGCAGGTAGGTTCAAAGTTTTAAAATTGAGGACATTTAAAGAGAAGATTTGATGAATATGTGCAAAGAGGAGGTAAAAGAACGAGATATCATAATAAATAATTATGTAAGATGATGTCAACATTATGCCATCTCCAGCAACCTCCTCTTGCCTGTTCTATCTGCCTTGTCTAATTTGTAATCTCCAACCGAATCAATGTACAATTTAATACATTTAATTTAATTTCAAACTTTCCCCACTTTCACTTAATAATAATAATAATAATAATAATAAATAAATAAGGCATTCATAAAATTAAGAAAATAAAATTAATTAGATATTTCTTGGTAATCGTATTTTTTAAGTTGTTTAATTAATCTTTAAATTGTATTTTAAATTAAGATGTGATAAAATTAAGTCATATTTTTATACAACAATAATTAAACTTTTTTAAAATTAAATCATAGTTTATCAAAATAAAGTGTCATTTTTTCCTTTATCATTACAGGAATGAAGGTACAATAATCTTACGAAATGAGGTCACAAAGATATAGTGTTTCTCCTTCAAGTTTTATACTACTAAAAGGTCACTCAAACACTATCTTCTAATCAATGTGGGATAACGAGAGCTAAGTGTTTATTTCATATTGATTTGAAAATAGTGTTTGAATGATCTTCTAGTAGTATAAAACACTTCATCTTTCAAAATTATGATTTTAAAGAAAATATTTTATTATAATTAAATAAGTATTACAAAATGTTTATATATTTTTTACATACATTTAAATTAATAACTTTTAAAATTAAAATAAAAAAATAAAGGGTGGTCGCCACGCATTGGCATGGGTGCTGCTGCAATGGTATTGTATACAAACCAACAACCAACAACCAACAAGAAACAAATAGTTTCTTGTACTATAGAAAAATACTAGAACGGAAAATTTAACTTGAATTCAGGTTGATTTAACATGGTGTTGGCGTAGAGTATAGTAGGGGTAAAAAAACTGAAAGTAGTAGTTTGCTTTGCATTGGCAAAATAGGTAGCATTCAATTCAAGTATTTGCTTCCTCGATTTTCCTTGAAGAATATATTCTTAATTTCTTCATTTGGCAAACCCCGGCCAATAACCAAAACAAGAATCTAGTAATAGGACTAGGCCAGATACGTGCATGCACGAGGCCGAGCCGAGCTGAGCTAGGGCCCTCCATTTGAACTTTCAAATCTACAGTAGGTGGGATAAATTTATAAAAACACTCCCCAAAATAAAATTTTAAATTACTTTACAACCACTGTCTGTTTTATTATGACTTTTATATAACAAACAAGCACACCTTTGACATCATTAAGAGAAAATTAAGACGAAAATGGAAGCTATGGGACTCGGAGAGTGAGGGATGGATATGCTGTATATATGTAGTGTCGAGTATGGAATTAATAGTTTTAATATTTATAAATATGTTAATGTTATTTGATAGTAGATTAACTTTATAAATAGGAAGGAATCCTCTCTTAATATAATATAATATAATGTAATGTAAAGAGGAGAGGATGCATTATGATTTATTAATCAAGCAATCTGCAGGTCACTGGGAACACATCCACAACCAGAGGAAGGGAGGGAGGGTTATAGAACATGTACAGCTTAGCTATATTATTTTGTTTCTATTGTAATATATATATAACAATTAACAAACAGTCTGTCTTAGTAAACACCTATACAGTACTGCTAACCAAACAGGCAACTTTCTTATCTTAATTACTTATCCATCAGAACGGCCCTCCTTGTGCTGCTGCATGCCTAGGCTAGGTCCCTTGAACAAAAACTCTTCTTCTTGGTCATCAATTTACCACTTCTCTGAACCAGACCTACTGTTATGCTAACTGAGACGAGGATATTATTTTATTTTCCCATTTTTCCTAAAGATTTTATTCACACATACTAAAAAATTATGCAATCCAGCTTTACTTAAAATCAAAATCAATATTCTAAAATATCACAAGATAAACAAACATATTCCCACATTGGATGCTCGAATTTCGCCTGCATACCACTTCATATGACCGCACAGAACAACAAAGAATTATGGTAATGTTCTTGTATTCATGTTACTAGTCAATGAGTTAGAAAAATAGGATGATACTGAAGATTGTTGATCCTGTGAGCCAAAATGAGCCTGACAATAGTGCAAGGACGAGCACTTTCTCACAGAATACCTTTCACTTCTTACCAAACCCTGATCCATCTGCAAACACAAAGAACACTGAAAGACATTCTTTCTTATAGATTCCAGGAAAAAGAATTGGTACATCCTCCGCAGCTCATGCAACTACTTCTCAATTAGGCAACTCTTGACTAACAAAAAAACCTTGCACAATAAATATAGAAACCTGAATAATGCAAAAACTTCATTCTCTTGTTTGTTTTAGCGTACTAGCCTTAGGACACTTATTCAAACCGCAAAATTCTCAATGCACGCAAACATATGTATGTACGTAATTTTTAAAGTGAATAGAAGAAGAGCAAGCTTGGGGGCAACTTAAAATATTAGACATCAGTTTTTAAATTTTAAACAACAGTTATACAAACCACAGAAAATGAGAGATGTAGTTGTGTGCTTTAGATCCAAGTAAAGGTGAATGGAAGTTATTCTCGATCGAAGCAATGCAACATTGGTTGCATGACAGTTTGGCATACAACACATAACATCACACAATATATAGTTACCAGCCCATTGCTGATATATATAGTCATGTAGCTAAAGGACTATATAGAACATCTTTAGCAGAGGGAAGTACGAAACTACTTCAGCAAATCTCTACATAAAGGTCTGCCCCTTATATTGCATGTAATGGTAAGAACTTATCCAAAGTTGAATAAAATTTTGTTACTGCACAACACACCAGCTTGCTCAGACGCACCAAAAGAGCAAACACAGTTAGAACATAAAGCAACAACCAATCTATGCATTAGGTATAACCTAAGTGCACAAGGAAGATTGGATCTATATGATATCAAAAGCAGTATATCTAACTCCAGATTAGCAGCTGAAGGAGAAGAACTGGACCAAGTTTAGCGCTTACAAACATGTTAGCCAACAGAGAGAAGAAACTCTGCATTGTAGACAGCACTACAAAAACACAATCTGAAATATTCCTATACTATAGAGAAGTGCGAGCTGATCCCCAAAAAACTTGTCAGCTTTGCACGTCAAAAGGTTACTACTTGAATAGCTGTATGTAATGTAACTATATATCTGCATTCCACCACCCATTCTAAAAACCTGAGTACGTAGCTCTTCACATTGTAAATCAACTATCCCTCTGGATGTTTCTCTGCAGATTGGTCCAATGCAATCTGATTATCTCGGCATTCAGCAGAGCAGAATGCACAGAGGTCGCTGCACGAAATTGTACAGCTAAGTATGAGCACTAAGCACTACTCCAAAAAAAATCATGGAAACTTAAGCTGAATGACCAAAGATGAACCTTAAAATAATGATATAGTATTACATCGTACAAAAAGAATTTTAAGGTTTCTCACTAGTAGTAATATATTGAAGTAGAAACGATTTCTAAAAATTGATAAGCAGAATGAGTAATTATGTTCAACTTAATGATTTGTCAGAAAAGAGAATAACTTAATTGGATATTAAGTCATTGTAATGAAGAAAGTCAGCGGAGTGGGTAATAATAGTTGACCAATAGATACTCAAGGATGAACTAACTAAAAATTTGGAAGATATGATGATCATAAACACAGCATACGTGGGGCGATTAGTCAATGAAGCATTACTAAATAAAACATCAAGCAATAAATGACGAGTCAATAATAATAATATATAATGGAAAAGCAAACAGATACCTTAACATTGAAGATTAGTCAACAAAACAGTACAACTTAATTAGTAATTAAAATGAGAAATGACGAAAAAGTTATTCAGCATAATGAAGAATGCAACCGAGTCAAAAAACACACAATAATAGGAAACGATTCATCACAAAACTAGACCAGATCGAAGAAAAAGATAAACAATGCTAAAATATATAAAATAAAATTAGTACTTAAATAATCAAATTTTTTTACCTGTACATGAAAATTTCAGAATTTTGAGCAATACGCTTCTTACAAAAGTGACAGCGCTCCAGAAATCCATCAGATTTCATCAGGTCAGGTGCACCGACAGTCTCCGGGGAAGCAACGGTAAAAATATTCGCTCGTGACGAGTCGGCGGAGGATTCAGCCTTCATTATCTTCGCTGGACTGGGGGAAGAAGTTCCAATGCGCGTCGGCGTCGCGAGGTGGCTAGATGAGCTTCCGGGTCGGTTCCGCTTCACTGACATTTTGAAAAGTGTCCAAATAGATGGTGAGCTAGGGTTTTGTACGAGTATCTGAGTGCGTATTGTGAATTGTAAAAATGAAAATAAGATGAGTAGTTATAAAAAGATGACGAGTGAAGAAAGAAAGGGGATAGGTGGCTGATACATATAGGGCACTATGGGCCCTATCTAGTGCGCTTTTCACACGAAACCCGGGAAAAGGAAATTTTGCAGGAGACATTTTTGGACGCGTTAGAGTTACTGCCCCGTCAAATTTCAGTCTAAATGAATTTTCTGGGAAAGAGACCATTCTAACCAAACAGTCAAAACACTTGTCATAAATTGTCATTTAAAATTTTCTTTCCTTCACTAGATTAGAATCCCCCGGATGCATTTGTAATCTCCATTCTTGTTACCTTTGTCTTTAATTTTTAAAAACAAATTACTGGGGTCCCCTTGCGGTATGATAAATCATAGATCATGAAAATAAATATATTTTCGAGTCAACCGAAACGAAAATAGAAAATCCTTTCTACTTTAACATATTTCTTTAATTTATAATTTTTTCAAAAGTTTCTCAAATTATTGAAAAATTTCTTATAAATATTTAATTGACTTAAACATATAATAAAATGAAACTGTAAAGTAAATAGATAAAATTATAAAAATACTCTACCAAATTTTAATTATTACCAATATCTATTATATTTTGATCTTTACATAACAAGTGCACCTTAGCGTTAATGTTGTGACGATTGACGTCATCACAAGAATCTTAAAGGAGTACACAATTTATGTTGCTAAACTTTGATTTCAAGAGAAATTTTAGACTAAAACAAGCTTCTATACTAAAAAAATTGTATATGTAATTACAATAAAGATAAATATATAAAGAAACACAGGGGTAATATTAATAATTACTATCCTAGATGGTATACTTCACTTTTTTTTCTTTAAATAATTAATTGGTCTTTTGCATTTCATTTGTTTAAATTTTTCTTTTTAGGATTTCGCCCATTCTTCTAATATTAATCTAGACCATTTGATCGGTGATAAATCATATTAATGACTTATTAACCAGTTTTTCCATTGGTTCATTTCATAACTCCAAAGTTTGTTATCCCCTAACTAAATTGTTCTTAATTCAAGGATGTTAAATTATAATTTTGTGTTTTGGAGGTATAAAGTGTTCATTTATCGTGTTGGGGTGCACATTTATGAATTGTTCTTAATCAAAGAGTGTTAAGTGCTAATTCTATTTCGGGGTACAAAATATCCATTTCTTGTATTTCGGGTTACAAATTGCTAAAGACCCAAAAATAAATTATCTATTGTCTCTAAATTTTTAGATTCCGATGGTAAAATTTGCTGAAAAATAAGAAATGGTGCAAAATGCTTAATTGTTTCTATTTCGTGGTGCAAAATTCTAAATCTATATTTTCAGAATGCAAAGTGTCTATTTTTCATATTTGGAAAGTGCAAAAAAACCTCATAAGTAGTCTGTTAAATGAGAATTTGCAGTACTAGAGAGAAAAGAAAACCAGGAAGCAGAACGAACAAAAAGAGGTGGACTGGACAGGACTCCCCTGTTAACCAGGCCATCATCAGTAGTCTTTATTTATTGCATTACTAGAACATATATTAACAAAAGCTGGCCTTTTCTTACAGCAGGAGTAGGACATATTTACATCATGATTCTCCACAGGGCTTTATTATACTAGTTCATTATTACACAAAACTTTCCTGCGCCGGCAGCTAGCGTTAATCTTACTCATCGGAACGGCCCTGGTGCTGCTGCTGGCTCCGTGGTCCCTTGAAGAAAAACTCTGCCTGTTGGCTCCTAAACACCTCATCCACTTGTCTTTCTGAGACTCCGAACGCCAACTCCTTAGCTTCTCTCTCTAGTTGGTTTATCACATTCCTCCTTCCCGCAAGTGGGATTTTCTCATTGTTACTGCCATTGATCCCGAAGCCGACTATCTGTAGGTTCTGATTTTTGGAAGCTACAACAACCCAAGGATGACCCGCCGGGATGACCAACACCGTGCCTTGCCTCAAAGGTGTACTCACTTTCTGATAACTCGGACCCCTTGCTGATCCCTGAGACTGAGACTGAGACTGAGACAGGTGAGGACATGCCATCTCAAAGTAACCTTCTCCTTCCACCACTACAGCAATCTTTGTCGATTTCGTGTTGTAAAGGGGAGCTGTCATTGCACCCTATTCGAAAAGAAACATCAGTTAAAGCAATTCAATCAGAGAAAGGGAAGGGAAGAAACAGAACCGAATTAACCTGAGTGATGTTGACTAGAGAGATCTCTATGTCAAGGTCTTGTAGCTGTCTGTGTTGGCTAGGTTCGACCACATAGAGCTGTCCATACTGGTTGGAGTAAGTGCGACGTTGACTGTAGATATTAAAAGTGCCCTTCGATTCTCCTCCTCCTCCTCCTCTGCCCTCTTCTTGGCGGTGGCTCATGGCCCTGATCTGCTCTTGAGAAGCCTTGAGTATCCCACCTTGCTTTTGTTGTCCAAACAACCTCTGTATCCTATCCCTCTTTGTCTGAATTTAATTAACCAAATTTAATCACCCGCCCAATATAAACAAATTAACAAAACTACTTAATAGATTCATTCGAATGTAAAAAATTTACATTGAAAGCGGCTTCCAGTATTTCATTGCTGAAAGCACTATAGAAGGATTCTGGATTTTCTCCTCCCGCGCCAAAGAATGCCTGTTTACAAACCATAGTCAATATACATAATATAATATATGACAGATGATATTTATTTATTAATTCAGTAATGACCTCAAAGTTGCCAGGAGTGTTGACGGGCTTGATAAGCTTGACGAGGATAAGTCTTTCATTGTTGTCTTGATTGATCACATAAGAAGTTGTACCTGCCCTGACCCTCATTATGTCACCTTGTTTAAGATTGTAGCTCTCTCTTCTGTCTTCCCGCACTGAGGTTAATGTTCCCTGGCCTATTGCACAAATTGAAGTAAGTTAGTTTCGTTATGCAAATCAAATCAAACTAACTATTCTTTTAATAATTAATAATAATTTCATGTTGGATAGAATACTAGTATAATATTAATTGGTGTTCATAATTCTTATTCCAGGTTAGATAAAAACTACAAAATTGTTTGTCCAATCTTTACAACCTATTTTGAAGTAAATACTGTATTAATTAATACCTCTTGCAACGAAGAAAACAGAGTCAGCATCCCAGTGACTAGGCACGACAAAAGTCTGAGGGTCTATTTCGAGAGTGGCGACACGATAATTCTCAATTCCACGGAGAAGCTCGGAGCGATCCGTGAACTTCTGGAGGATCCGAACCCGCCCGTGTTGAGTCTGCATACCCGTCACGAAATGCCTATCCTCAAACACGTACGGATTCTGTCCTTGTTCTTCCTCTTCCTCGCCTTCTCTGCCTTCCATAATTTCATCGCCGCCTCCCTCTCGCCTACTCTGTTTCTCTTCGCAACGTTGGAAGCATCTTTGTCTCCTTTCCTTGTCGAAGTGCCTCTCAGAGTCGCACTTTGCCCTGCACCGCTCTACCTCAGGGTCTCTTGTTCCCAAAGCTATAGTAGCAGAAACAAGTAACAACGCAAACAAAAGTAGACAAGCTCTCATTTTCTTTTTCTTTTCCTTTTTGGATTCGATTAAATTAATTGTTCTTTGATTAGTTTAATTGATGAGCGGGTAGCTGCTAAGTATTTATAGTGTATTGAAGAAGAGTAAGAGATAGCTATGAGAGTGTTACATTAATTTACATTACATGTTTGGGCCGTGAAGGACCATGCATGCGTACAAGTGTCATCGTAAACTAGTACGTGTCTTTGCAATGGGTGAAATGATCGCCGCGTATTATTAATCCGGACAAGATAAAGACAGACTGGTTTCTTGTACGGGTACAGGCTGTAGCTTTGTACAGTAGGTGCTCGACAGAATGTCCAAGTGATATAATATAAAAGAAAGGAAAATTCTAGGAGGATAAATTTGAAGGTGAAGAACGATTAATTTCGACAGGGAATATACAAGCCCTGAGGTGGTCGTGCACTGTACAAGTTACAAGTTTTAACGAGTGTTTTCTACATTCTTTATTGTAAATAAGAGTTTTATGAATTGAGGGATAATATTAATATCATGAGTTGTGACTACTTTCCCTGTTTTTGCCCAAAAGTAGAGAGTTCCTAGGTCATGTTTAGTGTATTTGTTTTGTTTCAATTTAAGTTAGCACAGTTGAGAACTGGGATTAACTCTGTCGTTTTCTGGATCGCATTTAGTAAAGTTGATAAGGTACACAATGAATTAATTGAGAAAATCCATAAAAATATCTTACAGTATTTCTTCTTTAGTACTGTAATATAATGGCATGTTCATGACATATCCAGGAATTTTGGTCAGGGACTAAAGTTAAATAAATAGTTAAACTTAAAGCTTATAGTATTCACCATAAAATATATGATACATTACAATATAAGGAGGTAGAGTTTGATCAAAATAAATATCACACGATATATTTTAATTACATATGATACATCATTATAGTCACAAAAATATTCAAAATATCTACATATTTACTTTAATAATTGACCACAATGATTTTTCATCATTTGAAATCAGTCCACGATAGAATCGTTTGAAATATTACTAAATATATCTCACTTTAAAGATAACTAAACTATCATTTAATCATTAATCGTCCATTCGATTACGAAGTCGATTCTTAACTATCTTCATAGTCGAAAAAATTCTCTCCACTGATGCAATTGCAACGAGTAGAATAAGCGTCAATGTACATAGACTCTCCTAGTCCCTATCTCGGTCCGCCAGGATGGCTAGGGTTAGGGCTTGGAAATGTTGGGAGTAAGTTGGGGAGGGGGGGGGGGGGGGGGTTAGAGTGATGTATTATTAGAGTGAGTTGTATGATATTAATTGGATTAAATTTATTTGGGCTGAAAATCTCGGATTGAACCAATTTATCGGGCTTTTTTTTTTGAAAAAAAAAAACAACACTACAATATAAAAGATAAAAGATAAAAATAAAAATTGAGCCTAGTCCCTATCTCGGTCCGCCAAGGGGCATGTCCGTATAATTTAGTCACAAGAGTTGGCCATATTCGATCAATAGTTAAACTGTATAATTTTCAAAATATCATTTTAGTGTTTTCTGTATATAAATTTAATCCAGTTAAAAACTACGCAAGGACATATTAGAACATTAAGCCAATATTAAAGACTACAACCAAATTTTTTAGATAAATTATTAATATGCTCTATGTATTGTTTAAAATTTGTGTTTTGAATGCAAGTCCTCGTGCATATCTGAATTGAGTACTCTTGATTATAATCAATACAAAACTTTGTGAAAAGAAAAATTGTGCGTTGCTGCATATTTTGTTTTGGCTGTATTTACTCAATAATCTTATTCACACATCCCATGGACGGATTTATGGAAATTTTTTAATTAGGCCAGATCTAATGATGTAGTATATTTTTAACTACGAGGCTTAGAAAAATCTCCTAGCTTGGTCTAATCAAGAATGTCCCCAAATTCAAAGAAAAAAAAAATTAAATTAGAAAAAGAAATTAAATTATTTATGTGCATTTTAGTTTCGAATTTCTATTAGCTAGTTTGAAATTTCTAAATAACCAAACCAATTATAATATTTACCCAGTAACAAAAATAAGTTAAGAAGGTATGGGTGTAGATAACGTTATCTTATCCATGAATAAATGAATGTTAATCCCTACCTGAAAAAGTATTTCACCATTCTCATCACTCTTTGGACTTAATAATTAAGAGAACCAAAATTATTAGACTTTATAAAAGGGCAAAAGTGATTTAACTCTTGGGCAAATTTAAAAATTAACTTCAGGGACTAGAAATTTTTGCTTTCTTCAAACCAACATGGGAAGACTAGTAGTACTGTTTTTGAGTTGTCTCTTCGTCCTTCTCTTCACCCTAATTGAAAGTAGGGGTATATATATATATACACAATTGCAATTCTTTCTCTCTCTCTCTCTCTCTTTTTTTTTTTTTTCTTCTCAAATTTTGGACGAATGCAATGCACACATATTAATTATATATAGGTTTTAATTCTCAAAAATAAAATAATGAAAACATATATAAATGACGACAAATGTGAACAGGTTACTAAGATTTTCTATTTCTTTTTATTTTACATATATGCAGTTGGATCTTCAAGGAATCCATCAATGCCGCCGGGGTGCAAAGTTTACCTAGGGTGTACAGTAAATATGACTGTATGTCACAAAGATTGCATACATGGTCACGGCGGCATAAAGGTGACGTGCGTAAAAAATCCACCTTCCCAATTGGCCAAATTCTGTCGTCATTGTAATTGTTTTTGCCATATCCGAAGGACGCCGCCTAATAATCGTTGTCCAAAACCAAAATCATTCTTACTTAATATGAATATTTAATTAGTTGAATTTGCTTTAGCAGAGATTAATTAAATAAATGTAATTCGCCATCTAGTTCTACCTACATTTTATTTTTCTGAATAAAAGTATATTTTAATCTTGTTTTTTGGATATTTGTTATTGTAATTTTAATTAATTTTAGAGTAAATGATCTGCACTTAGCATACGAATACTTTTGGTAATTTGACCAAATTGAATATGAAGAAAAAAAATACTAGATCTCATCTTAAACAATATTATCTCCAATCTACTATTGTATAGTTTTCAACAATCTTCTAACTTGTATTTATTACAAATATGTTCACATGAAAGATTTTACCCTAAGGAATTGAAAAGCAGAATTCCTATTAAAATTACAAAAAGAGAGTGCAATGAAGTAAGAGGTGAAATAAATGAGTCTGAAACTGGCCTGACACCATGATCTGCAGTTGGACCTAACTGCAATTCTGGAGGAGATTCGGGCGACAAATCCATTATTTGATCAGCTGGTGGTGGTGCAGCTGCACTTGTCTCTCTAGAAGCTGAAAATAAAAATTGCACATTTAATTAATTATATGAACATACACAAACTAATTCATTTACTATCACTGACTATATAACCTTTTGGGCTATGGCCTTCAGGAGCCGAGGCAACCGGAGCTAGAGTTGGCCCGAATAAAACAGGACCTGTTAACAATGTGACATGAATTAATTAAATAAAATTATAAATCAAACTTGATCTAGGCCAATTATGAAGCATTTAACATATGCAAACTCGAATATTCTACGTACCTGGAGCCGGTAAGGGAACACCAGAGGCTGCACCAAGCATATCAAATATTAGTAATAATGGGATTCATATTTCTTGAAGAAAACAAATTTCATTAAAAAAAAGATAATTGTGCAAGTTAAACTGTTAGATCCTCTCATCTCATGTGAAGGAAATCATACAAATTAAATGACATTTCAAGTATGTAAACCTTAATCAATACTTGTAGAATTTGATATCGATTGAAGTATCCATGCAACACAAAACAAATCTTACCTTTGCATTGTATTGGCACAGAGCTTTTGCACATTCGAGGGAGTGAAATTGCCAAGTTTCTATTGATGGAAGCTGGAAGTGAGAAAGGAACGCTTCCTGTTAAAATAAGGCACGTGCAGTCCATGCTAACGTCAACGAGCGATTTTATTGAGTTGCAGCAGTCTTGAGTTGGGGAAGAACCGGTGGCACTGCTTCGTGTGATATAGTTCAAGCAAGGGGTGAAGCTAGATATCATTGAACTTGTACATGGTGTGCTAATCTGTGCATTTGTTCTAGAAATAGAAAACATCAACAGGGTTGCAAGTAGTATATTCAAATATGAATAGTCCATTACTTTTTTTTTCTGAAAAATCCCTGGAGAAATGAGGAATGATTTGATGAGGTATACTGTGTAAATAGGTGTATTATAGCTAGTACAATGAGTTGATTGAATTTGAGGGGAGGAATTTTTTGAAAGGGGATTGTTGGAGCTCAACTACTTTAACTAACACTTGAATTGCAAAGTATACCATTGGTCAACTACCATTTTGACAAGAAAATAAGGATATTCATGTTAGGTGGTATCACTAACATCTTTGAGGATTAATTTATGTATGAATTATGATATTAATGTTTATATGTTTATCAAGTTTGTAGGAGTGTGTGGGTATGTGGTTGTGTTATAAAGCTAGTACAACATATATTAATGATCCAACTCAAAATTTTAAAACTTTGATAATAGTAAAAATATCAGGTGAAAGTAACAAGAGGATAATTTGTGTCACATCCATTCCAACAATCCCCTCCCTAGCAAGATTTTAACTCTAATTAATATTAATTGTAGGATTGAACATCGATCTATATATTGAGTTGAAACTCCAAACTTTAAACTTGCACAAATATAATAGGCCAAGCGTCACGTTTCGATTTACATATCTAGACCCCGAGCCTCCTAATAACGTTTTAATTATTAGTTCATTTTTTCTATTGTTGGATATCAAACAAATAAAAAATTAGTTGCAAAGTTGGCCAACAAAGCAGAGCTGTTTAATTATGACTCATATATATGTTTGTTTGTCCTTTTTCCAAGCAATCTCTTATTTAAGCTCCAACCCTGAATCTCCCTCCTCACTCAACTTCAAAAGTAAAGGCTTAACCTTCTCATCTTCCGAATTCTTGCATTAATCAATCAACCAAAATGGCTTCTAACATAATTAGCCTAGTCATTGTTCTCATGCTTTGGGGCAGAACGGAAGCTCAATCGGGCTGTACCACAGCACTAATCGGCTTAAGCCCTTGCCTCACTTACATAAGTGGAAACTCATCGACTCCATCAACATCGTGTTGTTCCCAGCTCTCGAGTGTCGTTCAGTCACAGCCACAGTGTCTTTGCTCACTGCTAAATGGTGGCTCTTCAAATCTTGGCATTTCCATAAATCAAACTCTTGCTTTGGCATTGCCAGGAGCTTGTAATGTGCAAACACCTCCTGTTAGCCGGTGTAATGGTAAGAACTGAAGTAAAAAAAAAAAAAAAAAGGAGTTTTGTTATAACTAATTATTAGCATCTTATAATTTTGGATTCAATATAATTTGGTTGGAAATAAAAATAGGTGGTAATTCGCCTACACCAGCTAGTTCGCCTTCTGATTCTCCGGCTGATGAAACTCCTGAAGTTGAAGGTCCAACTACATCATCATCAAATCAGCCAGATAATATTCCATCAGGTATATACTTTACATCATGTCAATGTACTTTACATGGGTGAATGACAATTGGTAATAATATCTAGTTTCTGGGATCAAAATGCTACTACTTACTTATAATGGAGGAGGAATTTAATTAATGCAGGAGGGACAGGATCTAAGACAGTTCCGAGCACAGATGGAGTTGTTGGAGGGAGCAACATGATCAATGCAAAATTCAGTCTTCTTGGAACTTTGTTCGTCCTTATTATTGGTGTACTAGTTTCTTCAAGTTAGAAGAAAATGTTATAGTACAATATTGGTGTTCTGTGTTTCTTTTCAGTGAGTATTAATTGTAAAAGGAATGTATCATTCATTATTCATCTTCCATTGTAGCCCAGAGCTTTAGGGGCCTTGTTCTGTACTACTATCACACATTACATTATCTAAGGAACATATATGATTTCTCATTTTTCATGATGAGCACAACAACTCTTTTCTCATGTTCTTATTGTCACAAGCTCAAAAGTATACATGAACCTAAAAATATCTAAATCAAAGGACCGAGACAAGTACTAACCTAACCCCATAAAGTGACGAATTCAGGTGCGAATTTTCAAAATAAACCTGGAAAACAAAAATCGAGGGCATCAGAGTATGTATTGCAAAATGTAGTCAGTCACAACAATTTTATTTGCTGGAATTTGTCAACTATCCGTCATGGTCAGGAGTATAACAAGGCAATGAGCAGCACAGGGAAAGGGGAATTAAACATCACAAGTACATGGACATAATTATTAAGTAATTATACAAGGAAATAATTGTAATTAATTATAAAATAACATACGCAATATATTTTACTTTGGTATTAGAAATTATTTAGGATGTTCGAAGATATTCAATTGATATTAATTGGACTGAGAACCAGCTAAAACTTTTGGGACGAATTCAGAAAGTTGGACGGCAGCAATTGAACTTGAAAGTGCATCGGGCAGCGGCGGTCGACGACGGAGAGAGAGAGAGAGAGAGGGCGGGTTGTTGTTATGTTGGGTCGCTTTAGTTCTTGAGCCAGTTACTTTAATTGGGTTAATGCTATTAATTGGACAGAGTTATTTTACTTCGACTGTAAATTTAATTGGGCCTGGCTAAGTTATTGTTATATGCCCAATATGATAATACCAATTATTGCTATATTAAATAGAATGGACTTGGATTAGATCCGACCGACCTAGTTCTAACTCCATTAATACGGAGTATTACTCAACTAATAAAATATTATATGTATATATACAATTTTTATTTATTAGCATATATGGATCTCTAACGGATCAGATTCATATGCGTATTTTAAATTTTGAATTTATATAATTGGACTTTTGAAGTGTTTGGCCCCAATTATAAAAGTTACTCCTGTTCAATCGTGATTTTTATGGTGTATAGCCCCCAAGATCATAATCACTTTTGGGATCCTCATAAGCAAAAAATCAACTTATTTTAGAACCAACTAAAATATTACTTTTACAAAAGCTATTATACAAAAGCAATTATTCTATAGTTAATTATTATTATAATCAATTATTACCAAAATCAATTTTAGTAAAATTAATTATCCTATAATTGCTTTTTGAATCTCTAGGCCAAACTCACCCTAATTCACCGAGTCTCTAACGGGAACAAAAATCCTACCTTATTTTGATTAATATTCGCACATTCACACTATTAGTAGCAAAATTGTTTTATTGGGCCTTTATTACGTAGGGTAATCTAACTAATTGAAATAGTATTAGTTGGTCAGCCTAACACACCAATCTACTTCTACTTTTGTCCTTTCCCTCCCAAAATCCCTATTTAACTCTTAATCCACTTCCCCCTCCTCCTCACTCAATTTCAAATACTTGTCAATCAAAATGGCTTCTTCCAAACTAACCAAAACAACTCCTCTATTTGTCTTTCTTTTAGCCTTGTTTTTAGATACAACCACAGCTCAATCAAGCTGCACTAGAGCACTAATGGGCTTATCCCCATGTCTCAACTACGTTTCGGGAAATTCATCGACACCATCATCGTCGTGTTGTTCACAGCTGTCGAGTGTTGTTCAGTCACAACCACAATGTCTTTGTACACTTCTCAACAGTGGTGCTTCCTCGTACGGCACCTACAATATTAATCAAACATTAGCACTCGGTTTACCTGGTATATGCAACGTGCAAACACCTTCCATTAGCATGTGTAACGGTAATTAAGATTTTTTTATTTTATTTTTATCATTCTTTAAATACAAGCAAAAGGTTATTATTAATATATTTTTTTAACAGCTGCAAATGTACCAACGGCTTCACCAGAAAGCCCACCAACAGATTCCTCTGAAACACCGGAAACTAAGTCGTCACAGCCTGATATTCAATCAGGTATTTGAGAAATTAAAAGAAATATTGAATAAAGGAAAATAAGTTTTATGTTAATTATAAACATTCTAACTTTTTTTATTTTTCTTTATTTGTTTGAGAATAACTTTACATATGTTTTCATGTGAATGATTTTGTGACTGCAGGGACAGGGTCTAAAGTCGTTCCCTCGACAAATGATGGAAGAAACGTCAAAGCAACTTCGAATATTGTAGGTTTCGTGATTTTTGTTTCATCGTGTGCGGTGTTTGTTTCTGGATTTTGAGATTCAAGAGGCGTATTGAAGATCTTTTATTCAAAATGTTGCCTTTTTTCCACTTGATGGAGAGCTGTTTCCTTTGTATTTCATAATTTCGTGTTTGTATTTTTGTGGAAAAACGTCCAAATTGTTTACTTTATGTGGCCTTCTTGATCATGGAGACTGTAATATACATTTATTTATGTATTGTTTCACACTGTTAGTATACCATTATTTTACATCTTTAATTCTCTGACCTTGGCTACCAGATATATATATGTTTAGAATTTTGGTCTCTGTAGATCATCAAAATTTACTCACTCTGTCTTGTTCTAGCTGGAAACCAAAACAAAATGGTGAATTGATCTATTTGATTTGGTTTTCCAGTACCCAAGAACTTCATTGATGATACAGTTAAGAAGCCTTTTGTCTTCCTATTATAAACTTGTCAAGACAAAAATAAGCTTTTTATTGGTAGAAATTATGATGTAAGTGGGTGAGTACTTGCCTCTTCTAGTGGCTAAACAACTAAATGAATTCTCTATATGACTATGTACTGATGAGTGTTCCAAATCAATGTTTGTGTCGGCTTACTTACACTTGTTACATATGTTTTAGTGACATGAAAGTGGGATGATCTTTTGACAGATTTATCAGGTGCTGCACAATTATGTACGATCTACTCTTTAACGGGTGGGAGTGAGTCTTCATTAGCCATGTGGTAGGTGGATCGTACACAAAAAATTGACTCGTGTTCTTAATGCTCATGATTTTCATTTTCTTTAATTACATTGGAACTTGAATTTCTAGTGAGAAAAAAAAATACTAAGAAAATAAAAAAATGAATAACAACTAGACTGGTTTATGCTCTTGCTCATGAAACAAAATGAATCATCAAATTATTAATGAATTCAGCTGGAAATATTTCTCTGCTTTACTTAATTCAGGGCCTAAAGCATATTTGACCACATTTTTTGTGAATTCTTTTTCACTTGTCTTGCAGCCGTTGTTCATTGCATTGATCATTACATCAATTAGGAGAATAATAAAACAATTATCATTTAAAAAAAAAAAAAGGTAGCAGCTAGCCATTTGATCATTAGGAATACCTAATAATCCTAGAAATAATTCAGGATTTCCAACTGATCAAGAAATCAATAATATTGAAGAAATGTTATTATGTCACTTGAACATTCTAGGTACACCAAAGGAGTTCAATCACCATTTCCATATAACAAAAACCAATTTATTTCACAATTGACAGATATTAGTTTGAAATGAATAGCCTTCTTAATTATTTGGTATACATTATTATATTGTTCTTGAACATTCAACGTGGAACCAAACATAGGCCCCTTATGACATAAATTTAGGAATCATTGATTTATCAATTAGTTAAAGTTCGTTAAATTAGGAAAAGTTAGTCATCTAAAATACCAAATGACATTGTCTTCTTCTATCCAATTCCAATATATATATAAATTATCTCTATCGATCATATAACAGTATCAATCAAACTATCCCAAATACTCTTCCTTGTGCAAACTATCAAACAAAACAAGGTATGGCTACGAAAAGCTATGAAATGGGCTTTGTCCTGATTATCTTAACTACACTTACGCTCTTAACAAGAGCCGGGGCTCAGTCGAGTTGCTCCAGCACAGTCATGAGCCTTTCCTCATGTTTAAATTACATTACAGGAAACTCAACAACACCATCACAGCCTTGTTGCGCTTCACTTTCTAATGTTGTCGAAACACAACCTCAGTGCGTATGTCCACTGCTAAGTAACAACGGTGTTGGGTCGTCTACTCTTGGTATTGCCATTAATCAAACTCTTGCAATGGCACTTCCAGCTCTTTGTAATGTGCAAACTCCTAGGACACTTAGTCAGTGTAATGGTAAATATGTTGTATACATAATTTCAGATACAATATTAGAATATGATTATGTTGAGATTAAACGAGAATAATTTTCTTATGTATGTGTTTCTTATAAATAGTAGACGTTAATGGAGCTGCCAGTGCACCGGCCCCTTCGTTTATGAATTCCCCTACAGATGGGTCCAGTGAACCAAATGATGAGGAGATCCCTTCAGGTATATATATAGAGTACAAGATTAAATCAAAACAAGCAATACTTGGACCTAAACAGTGACAGTGTTGCATTGAGATATAACTAATTGCACCGGGAGTCCTTAAAAGACTGTATTAAGGAAGTCTCATACGTTAAACATTGTATACAGAATTATTACTATTATTTATATATACAAAACCGAAATTACTGCTGAAACAGGTTCAAAGACAGTTCCAGGAACAAGTGGGAGTACAACCGAGACATCGTCGATCCTGTTCACATTTGTTACTCTGTTAATCGTTGCTTGGATTGCCTAAGACATAATTCAATTGTTAAGCTTACATTGAAGTTTCATTTTTTGTATCAATTTATATTAATATATCTGGCGCTTGTTACATGGTTGTGCTTGAACTTGGAATGAATAAGCTAAAACGGAGAGATTCTTTGTTCTCTTAACATACAGTCATATGGCATGTACAATTTTAGTGATTTTATTTAAGAAAAAATCAAAAGTCCTTATATGCCTCAACAGTTAAACTTAATTCTTGAATCTTCACTTTGTTTTTGGTTTCTCGAGGTATTAAGGTTTGCCTAAATTTCTTTTGAAATTGTTATTGCTAATCAAATTAATTAATTGAGTGTTATATATGGTGCTGTAAAGGATTAAATTATGTGGCAGGAAGATCACACCTGTATTACATATGGAAACTACTTGACGACGTACCCACTAAATTGACCCATAAAAGTCCATTTATTTCAACAATTTCTCTAAAGACAAACTTGGTACAAAAATTGAAAAATATTGGTCGGAGATTTTGCTAAAATTGGTATTTACTAAAAATTAATTTTGTAGAAAGCGGCTGAAAATGTTTTGTTAACAAATATTTTTCGTTTTAACGTTTGAATAACCAAAATCAATTTATTTGTGTCAAATGTCTAAGAAAAACATAACAGACAAAAAGAAAAACATTTTTATCATGTTTTAAAAGAAGAAGAAAATAACTATTCCTAAAGAAAATACAGAAAGAAATTTTGATTTTCAAAGCCGAGTGGAATTTCACATTCACGTTAAACATGTGCAGAGCACATGACGTTTTGACATCCAAATTAAATCACCTTATAGCAGCAAAGCATGGAATATTCTAATAATGCCTAATTCTAATTATTCCCAATTGTAAACTGTTCGCCTAATTTTCACGAAATCTTAACACAGTTTTCACACTCTAGGTCTCTTAATTCAATTCGTATGTGCAAGAAATGTTTGGTACTTCTATTCATCCAACCTCCAAACACTTTCTTTTTCTTGCGATTGTTTGAAATCCAAAACGCTAAACAGAAAAAACTCATTCCATCTGTTTTGCAGAATCTTGAAATTCGTTGATTTCTTCATTGGGTCCTTTTAAATTCAGGTAACTCTTAATTTTACATATATATATATATATATATATATATATTCGTATGAATTTCTGCGTTTTATCTGAAAGTTCGTTTTTTTACTTATTCTGAATTTATGTTAATTCTATTATTTGGTTGATTTCGAGGTAACACTTGTTATGTAATGGTCTATGTTGTTTTACAATTGTTCCAATTTGGATGATAATTTATTGCACAAGATTGAAGATGAGTATTTTTCATGGAAAACCACATGATAATGTTTAACTTTTTTAGTTGTGTGTTTGCTATTTGTTCGTTTTGCCAGATAATTTTACGTAAAAGGCAACATAAATGAACTTATGTTCTGATTATAATGCAATGTGAATGTGTATTGTCTATTAATTTGAAAAATTGGTGAAAGTTGTGCTTTTGTCAGCTATAGTGGGGATAGGCTCAATATCTCTGACTATGATTTTACATATGATACAGTTTATAACCTTTTCGAACCTTTAGTATTTAGTCTTATGGTTGCTCCTGAATTTTGCTTATATGTTATGCTTTTGTCTCAGATATTACAAATCAGAATCGGGCAACAAACAAATAAGCTATACAACTACATTTACACTTATGACTGAACTTATAGAAGGTCTTCCTGACTCTGTTGTCATAAGGTGCCTTGCACGTGTTCCCTTCTATCTTCACCCTAAATTAGAACTCGTTTCCCGTTCTTGGAGAGAGGCCATTCACAGCACTGAACTCTTCAAAGCTCGTCAAGAAGTTAACGCAACCGAAGAGTTCATATGCGTCTGTGCATACGACCCCGACAATCTATGGCAACTCTACGATCCTCTACACGACCTCTGGATCACACTCCCCGATCTCCCATCAAAAATTCGCCACCTGGCGCATTTCGGTGTGGTCTCCACCGCAGGAAAACTCTTCGTCCTAGGTGGCGGAAGCGACGCCGTTGATCCTTTAACTGGCGACCACGATGGTTGTTTTTCCACTAACGAAGTCTGGTCTTATAACCCAATAACTCGACAATGGACCATGTGTGCTCCAATGATCGTCCCTCGTGCCATGTTTGGTTGCTGTGTTTTGGACGACGGGAAAATAATTGTGGCTGGCGGTTTTACCGATTGCCGAAAATCGATCTCCAAAGCTGAGATTTACGATCCGGAAAGGGACACGTGGGCCCCAATACCCGATCTCTATCAGACACACAACTCCGCATGTACGGGAGTTGTGCTTGGGGGTAAGATTCATGTCTTGCACAAGGGGTTATCGACCGTTCAAGTGTTGGAAAATGTTAACCGTGGTTGGAGGGTTCACGACTATGGTTGGCTACAGGGCCCGATGGCGGTTGTTAAGGGGAAGCTTTATGTAATGAGTCATGGGCAAATTTACAAGCAAGAAAGGGATTCGAGTAAGTTGGTTGCATCAGCGTCGGAGTTTCGTAGGAAGATTGGGTTAGCGATGGTTGGGCTTGGAGATGATATTTATGTGATTGGTGGGGTTATTGGGCCTGATAGGTTGAACTGGGATGTGAAGTCGACTTCGGATGTGGATGTTTTGCTTGGAAACGAGAGACCGGTTTGGAGGCAGGTGGCTTCTATGACAAGATGCAGGGGAACTGTTCTCGGGTGTACTCAGCTGAGAATTTAGAAGGTTATTTATTTGTATGCATAAAGCTTGAACAAAAGATTTCAGTTTTGTTGTTAGTCCTGGATTTGAATTTGCATTCTTTTAATGTGAGAAATGGTTGGTTTGGGTAAACTTTTTGGTAGTTTGGTTGTCTATTTTTATTTTATTTTAACGAATCCATTCTTTTATCTTTCATTTCTACCTAGATAGTTGTATTTCTTGGAGGTGGGTATGCCTGTTGTGATGGATTTTATTCGGTTAACAATATATTATTATATATAGGGTGTAGCCAATTAGCATATAATTCCTAGTCAAAATCAAAAACCCCTTTATATTTAGAATGAAATATATTTCCTTTTACTATATGTTATATTGAAAGTAGGAAATATCTCATTTTCAATTAAATTGTTGTTTATACTCGTTTGAATTTGTGGACTGAATTAAGAGTGGGCTCTGAGGCAGCCCAAACATTAACCACCTTATTAAATAGCCCAAATATTCAATTTCAATAAGATAGATAGCTCAAATATTCAATCAATTTAAATTGGACTGTTAGGTTATCTTTAACAGCACTCTTAAATTTCAGCCTCTTATCTTAAAATATAACTAATGAACAGTGATATAACTTTCATTTTTTACTCTGCATTTCAACAACAAATTTAAATTTTAAGAGACTACATTTAACAACTATACAATTTCACTCCAACAGCTAGTTTATATTTTAACAAATAACTTTATTTATTTTATATAAATAATAATGATATATTTATAATACTAATTGATTTTATTTTATAATAAAAAAAACAAGAAAACAGTAAGGCCGCGTTTGGCTTTTTTTTTTAATTGACCAGAAAATTAGATTTCATGTTAATGCAGAAAAATCGCCGCCCAAACGAGACCTTAGGCAAAAAAATCTTAAGGGACAAAAAAAAAGCCATCCAAACGCAGCCTAAGTCTTAAAAAGTTAAAAAAAGAAAACAACAAACAACTTTAAAAAACGTAAAAACAACAACTTTACAAATGTAAATAGTTTTTGGCGGATGATTTAATTTATGTGGAGAGAAGGTGGTTGAATTGAAGAAGAGGGATTTTCGGCTAGTGAAATTTAATTTTATTCCAGATAATTTATTCATTTGCAGGAAAGTATACTTTCCTGCAACCAATTACAAATAGCACTTTCGGTTTGGCCATGGGTATTTGGCAAGCCAAACTTATAAAATTTAGCAATTCCTAAATTATGGAGGTGCTCTTAAAGAACATTTTTTTTCAAAATTTTAGCAAAACTCTTAAAATTTAACTTTTAAACATTTAAACATGCTCTTGGAGATGGCCTTAAACAGCACAAATAATCCAAATACTCTATTAACCCTTTAACAACCCACAACATTTTATTTTATTCTAAGAATTGGATATTATAATACAAGACTTGAAGTTGCAAATTGGCAAAAGACTTGTAGTTTTGTTTTCGGTCAAAGTACGGCAAAGGAGGAATTTGCTTCTGTTCTGAGTTCTGAACAGTTATCCTATTCATGGAAAGCTGCAAGAGCAAGATATTTTGTATACTTCATATTTTTTGGGGATTTGACCATATAATTTAATAATAACGTAAATTTGGTACGATTTAATAATGAACCAAGTTTGTGTGTGTGAACATTGGAAATTTCACACATCCGTGTACCCAACTCTCAAATTGTTTACTTAAACTGAAAGAAAAACATTATTAAATATAGCCTTGTTCTTAAGATAAGACAATACAATTTCCATGTTTATCTCATCCACGTAATCAAATCAAATTCACCTAATAAAACGCCAACCCCTTCAATGATAGACATCAAATTGTTTGTACATATAATAATCAAATTCTCATAGTGTTATATTCGATATGACAAAACCATCAATTATATGATTACTAAAAGTTTACTCATGTACACAATACACGCGTAGACTATTGACTAATTAAATCAAAAATAAAATATTATGCTATAAGAAGGTTTTCACATAAATTAAATTGTGTTCATTTTTTAGGAAAAAAATCTCACGGAAATCATAATATTAAGGTATACTTAGGCTTAGCTGTTGTTTTTATTGCTCTATAAATGCAAGAACTAATTCTTAATTAATTTCCTTTAAGAACTCCAAAAAGATAAACTCGATCCGAAACCTCATCATCACAATATGACAGTTCCAAAAAATATGATTGCGTAAAATAAATTTCTTATAGATGGCTCCACCTAGAAATTAAATTAAATGGGATAGATAAATGCTACAAACAATAATGCAATAAGAGCTATACCTTGATTTTGATTTTAATTGAATGCATGTGGGACATTATTATATAATTCAACACGTAAAAGAAAAATTAAACTAAGTGAGGATAGGAATGATTGATTCAGCTGGTTCCCCACTAAATAACTTATACTGAATAGGACGAGGACGCGTATATATAGAGCAAAAGAGACAAAAATTAGCCACAATAAAACTCTTTCGTATCAGAATTGATTATATGGTCCCAGTTAGACTTAGAGGCCCAACCATCGTTTCTGAACAATACTTTTTTCGAAAAATAAAATAAATTAAAGGTCATGTATATTATATACTAATAAATTAATTAATAATTTTAGAGTTGTGAAAAACCAGTACTAGTCATGAGAAACAAAAGATGACTACCACTTCTTGTAAGTAGGGATATATATAAAGGTGGGGTAGAGTAGGTGTGGAGTAGGGTTATTATTATTATCTTTTATTTTTTTATTTTTTTATTTTTTATTTTTTCAAAGGAACATTACAAGTCATACGTCAAGCAGGGGCGGAGCTCGCTAGACCATTTTGTTGGGGGTCCAAGATCTTTTTTATAACAAAACCACGATTTTTTCAATGTTTTGATAAAATTGTTTCCGTAAGAAAAACTAAATTAAGATAAATTAATAGTACTATAAAGCTTAAACACTCAATAAAAAAATATTCAGGACACAATTTGATTGGACATAAAATAAATAAATATTGTTTAGGCTAGACATGAAAAAATCAAATATAACATAAAATCAAGGAACTTGTCACTTACATAATCAAACAAGTGTACGATTAGTTTTTAATTTATTATACATTTTAAATGATATTGTAAAGTTGTGTGTAACACATACATTATACAAAATGCATAAAAATTAAGACATAAGAAATTAATGATGCATGTTAGGTTTGAACTGGTGACTTTACTAATGTTCTCAAAAGTAAAAACACAATTTTATAATACTCTATTTTAGTTGAACATAGTATGATGGGAGATTTCACTCAATTATCTCCCCTCATTACACTCTGTCTATAGTCTCAAGTACGTGTCGTATAATTGAATATGTTTGATCAAGTTAAGTTCAGAATAAAATTATTGTCATTAGTGTGATCATAAAACTGAAGGGCATGATGCTAATAATAGTACGTGGATTAATTACATCTTACTGAAATTACAAAATAATTATTAATGTTCCAGTAACATATATATTGGCTGAAATTCAATAGCCACGCTCCCCCTAATATTATCGGATAATAAAAAAAAAATGATAAGTTGGGATCATAAACATTTACAGTACAACACATATTATATTTTTATTCTTTTAATAGTTAATTCAAATAACAATCTTGTATTTTTATTAAGAATAGTAATAAAACTAGACGAAATAAATTATATTGGGATTTTAGGTATGTATCAGTATCACAAGAACTTATTGGCACATGCTTCGTACTTGTAAAGTTTATCTACAAATAGTCTTTTAAAATTCGTAGAAATTATCTAATATTTGACTTAGCCAACTAATAAGACAAAATATTGTCCAAAATTCGTATATAGATATGTATTCATACTTCAATTTTATCATACATACGCATAACTCCTTTTCTTTTTTTTTTCCCTCAAAAACAAAAAAAGCATAACTCTTTTTTATCCCAAACAGGTGAAAACTCTACTATAGATTATAGATGTTGTTGTGCAAGTTCATCATAAATAACCTACTCATAATTTTCTTGCATTATCTTTTTATATATTCAGCCATTTCAAAATACTAAAGTGAGGAGTGGCAAAAATCTAATCTATATGGATTAGAATTTAGAAATTTAGAATGTAATAAACCCCACGACTAAAAGACAAAGGAAAAGCGTGGGGTAAATATGTTCTGTAACTGCACCCAGGCCCAAAATTAAATGGGCCCAATAATAAATGTGGGCCAGCATCTGCACTATATTTAGGTGTGTGTCGGAGAAGCCTGATTGAAACGCTGACATCATGTTGGTCTTTGAATTTTACCGGGCAAGCTTCTTTTAACCATAGATCATAATTTTATAATTTTCGAATAGGAGGAAAAATAATTTTGTATAGTTTCTTAACTTAACAATGTTCTTTCAATTTTTCCTTTTTAAAAAAAAATTACTTTTGGAAAGTTTCTAAAATTTTGCATATTGAAAAATGTACTAGAAACAATATGCTCCGGTTTACTTGGTTAATCCAGAGTGAAAGAAATTAACTTCATACATGTACATGAATTTGTCTTCAACTTATTCAAATATTTAAGAAGTGAAATAAATTTAAATTCCTTAATGATAAGACATCATTTTTAAAAATATTAAAAAAAGAAATGCAAAAGCTTTCTAGGAGTACATTGTACTAGCAGTGTTATAGAAAAATACGAAAGCTTTCCTTACGATGGTGGAGTCCTCTGTCATATTTTGATGTCAAATGTTAGATTCACATTTTGAATGTATTTGTAGTTCTACACAAAATTTTTAAAAATAACTTATCAATAGATCCATTTATATGACACCAACAAAATGTGCGAAAAAATTATTTATTTATTACGAAGAACCATAACAAAAAGACAAGATAGTGATTTATCTCGGTCAAGATGGTAAAATATGTCAAGTCATCTAAATCGCCCCAGTTTTAACTTTCGAGTGCGTGCATTTAAGATTTAACTGCACTGCATGCCCCCTTTATAACTCTGCCCGTGTGGGCAGAGTGTTGTCTGTACGTGGTGCATGTGTGTGCTCTCACGTGTGAGAGAGAAAGAGAGGGGTGTTTGTGAAAATAGTGCATTGACAAAAAAACAAGAAAATTCATCAAGAAAAAATAACTAGAAAAAAAAATAAAAGACAAGGGTATTTAGTAGTTTTTTTTTTTCTTTTGATTAATTTTAGTATTTAGTAGTTTCATATGCAATATAACATAGTAATATTGATTAATATTGTATTGGGGAATAATTACTCTTCGGCCCAGATTATCTACAACCACTTGCAAATTTCAAAGTACAGTTTTTAGTTAATTGTGCATCCGGATTGAGTTCATAACGGAAATGACTCGCAATTTATATTGATAAAAAATATCTGTATCACTATTGCAAGAAAAAATGGATGCTAAATTCCAAAATGAAAGAAATAATTATGAAGAGAGGGGCCGGGCCCCCTTATTCATTTTTATATTCTTTCTCTCCTTTTCTCTAAACAATCAGCCTTGCTGCTTCTCTTCTCCTTTAAAGGGAAACCAAAACTAGCCATTTGTTCTTCCCTTTCCTTTTTCTTTTCTTTTTGCAAATCTATCTATCTATCTTTCTTTCTTTGCAAATTTCTAATAGTATTTTTTATGATTCCAAAAAATTGAAAGAAAAGAGAAGATCGGATCTTTTGTATTTTTCAGTCTCAGTGCTCTAAAAATGGAGGCTAATGAGATTGAACTGAGTTTTCTATGCACTATACATTTAACAACATAACCCAACTCCTTATTTCATTTCAGTTAGCTTAATCACAATTTCCTGGTTAGTTCTCTATTGGATTAACTACTAAAAAAAACCTTATTTTCCCTTTTCAATTTTGATAATCATGTTTGAATACTCTGTGATCATACTTTTTATTGCAGTTTAATTTATTGATAAGGTTTTGGTTCAAATGTTAAGGAACAAATCTAGAGCAGTGGCAAGCAAACAAGCTTTAATGGCTGATCAATCTTCCTTAATTTCTCCCACATCTCCAATTTCATCTTTCTTGAATTCTCCAAGATTCTTTAACGTCTTCTTCTCAAAAAAAGCTGAAACTAATTCAATGAGTCCAACTTCAATTCTTGACACCAAAAACTCATCTTTCATAAACCCTTTTGGCTATGAAACTAATCAACCCAAACCCCCAACTCAATTTCATAAAATCAATGATGATCCATCAAAATCAGAGCCACAAGCCATTGGACTTGCCCTAATTGAGGAAAAAACTGAAGTCAATAATAAGGTTTTGTTTGGATCAAAGCTAAACGTTCAAATTCCCATTACAAATCCTCAATCCGATTTCGGAATCAAGACTCCAAATTCTCAATTATTGAGCCCTTTTTCTGGCACAAAAGATTTCAAAAGGCAGTTATCTTTTAAGGAAATGGAGCTTTCTGAGGATTATACTTGTGTGATTTCTCATGGGCCTAATCCAAAAACTACTCATATATTTGAGAATTGCATAGTGGAGAGCTGCAGTGATGATGATGATGATGATAATACCGAATTTAGTGGAAACAAGGAAATGGAATGTGATTTCGAAATCAATGTGTCAAACTTCTTAAGTTTTTGTCACACTTGTAAAGACAGTCTTGGACAGGGCAAAGACATTTACATGTACAGGTTTGTTCATTTTTAATTCCTATTCTGAATCAATATTGAGGCCTGTTAGATGATCATTATTACAGCACACGAACTACGTACCCCTAAAGTACGGGAAATTACAAAATTATCCACGGCGACCTTATCAAGATCGTTCTTATAAA
Source organism: Penstemon barbatus (assembly GCA_003313485.2). Taxonomy (NCBI): domain Eukaryota; kingdom Viridiplantae; phylum Streptophyta; class Magnoliopsida; order Lamiales; family Plantaginaceae; genus Penstemon; species Penstemon barbatus. The sequence goes on along the minus strand of CM064881.1, from coordinate 1,568,574 downwards.
TGAAAATTCATTTATTATTTTTACATCTTTCCACTACTCGTTACTTATTAAGACAATTGTGGAAATGTAGAAATTACACCCCTAAGGTTTGCGTTATTAGCGAGATATTTTTATTGAGTTCGCTACATTACAGTGACTAGTTATTTTCTCTAGACAAATTACATGTTGATAATTTATGTAATTTACGCTCATCTTTATTTTATCACATAATTGGCGAATTAAATGAATATTTTGATATGCTTATAGATGAATGATTGGTTTTAGAAATTCTTTTTAATTCAGAGGAAGAAAATAAAAATCATGATATGGTTATTTCATTAGAGATGTATAATGTCGGAATACTTTTGTTCCAGGGGTGAGAAAGCATTTTGTAGTCAAGAATGCCGCGGTCAAGAAATGCTTTTTGAAATGAGGAATCAAGAATCGGGTGATGCTATTTGATTCTCTTCCCTTCATTTTCTCTTCAAAAGGGATTTATTCTACATTAAGATTTTTACTTTTTTAGTGATGATATGATGAAGCTATCAGTGATTTGAGGATTATTATTGCTTAGTCCTGTTGTTCCACACAGTTGCTGATGTGTGGCTGAAGAATTAATCAATTATTGAGTATGTTTCTTTTCTTTTTATAAAAAACAAAATTAAATAGTTATGTATTTCTCATCGTATAGAAACACATGATGGTACAATACAAGTCACCTCCTTGTGCTGCTTTTCTTATCTTGCCAATTATACTAATCCAAAAGACACAATCCTTATCATATCGGATAGATATATGTCTTTTGCATAGGATTCCTGTCACAAACAAGCAAACTCCCGAAGTGTACAGAAATGAAATGGTGTATTACAGTTTAAGGCTTTAAGCCTTCTAGCCTAAGTCAAGTGGAATATGAGTTCGAATTTATTCAGTAATCGCATTCTAAATAAACTAGAGACCGAAATTGGAAATTTGATGGAAACAATTACCAGTTTCGTGTTCATTCATACCCGAGAAAATCAGTGAAACCAAATTTAGATAAAATTTTCATTGAAATTCAATATCTTGTTTGCTATCATATCGGTATTACGTCAAGGAGATTTCTACACGACAAACTAGTCAAATCAAACTTCTTAATAAAATAAAGAAAACACCGAAATCGTGTGTTAATAAAGATGCTTCTACCCTAAAGAAGTAAATAAAGGATTATAATAGTTGATCACTCCTCCTCCTCTCATTTTTTTCCAATATTTTTCTTTCCTTTCTTTTTGTTTTTTCTCCCAAAAATTGGTTGGTTTGATCTGATTGTTTGCTCACTTTAACTCTTAGTTCTTTAATCCTTTCAAATGTAATTGTAATGCCTTTTTATTTTTAGTAAAGTTATTGAAGTTTAATTATAAATAAAAACTTCTTATTACTCGCACAGAAATGATGTATTTCTTTTGGCCCAAATTTATACATGTTCACGGTATTGGAAACATCAGCTAACATGAAGTTCTACAAGTCAAATCATTCATAAAATAATTGCAATACACACAACGTGTAATTTGTGAAAACTACCAGAAGCTCAGAAAATGGCTAGTAATAGATCACCAATAACGTATTAACGTATTTATGATTAAACTAAAGATTTCTCTCACTAAAAATATGAGCCAAGCCAAAATACTCGAATCATTCAATGAGACTACCATAAAGGTTGTCTAGACTAGTTCGAAAAATAGAATTTGCACTGTATTCATGGATCAATGTTTTGATACGTTTACACCAAAAACACCAAAGAGTTTCTATTTTCAAGCCAACCAAAACGAAAAACATGGTTTATTTTTAACTTCAACGTATTTCTTTAGTTAACAATTTTTCCAAATGTTCTCCGGTAAATCTCAAAAAATTTCAAAATAACTTCCAAAAAGTCCCTGGATTTTTTACTAACCAAAACATCCTCCATGAAAACGAAAGTTTAATCCATGACGGTTAATTAATGTGATTTCCAAACAAATAATACTAGCAAACTTGGGGAATTGTTTGCCTTGTCAAATAAGATCAGGCCAAACTCCAACAATTCCTTAAATGACAAAATATCCTCATTAAACGGCATGCTATAAAATTTTAGAATTCTAAAAAAGTGGTTGGAGCGTCACTCTCACATCTATATTCCTATTTTCAAGTCATAAGAAATATCAATGGAAATATCCACAGTATAAGAGGGAATTCTCATGTCACCACAACCATAATTGTGATCCATCCAGAGTATTCAATTAGCATCATTATTTTATCAAATCGAAACCAAAGTTACATTGACTGCAATCAATGCAGAAAAAAATCATGCCAATAACACAGACTGTAGAGAATGTATTTAAAAGGTAGTTGGCACCCATAAAATTACTGCTCAATGCCAGATGATTAGAAATGAGCAACCCACACAACTAAATGTTGAAAACATAACCAAATTCGATGGCATATTAAAGAGACTGCTGATTAAATAAACAATTCCAGGCAGAATGTTAGAGATAAAGAGACAGAGACAGAGTAGAACTTGCAGTTGGGGGTGGGAGTGAGAGGAAGCAGCATAAATAAAAAATAATAAACTTTTACTAAGGAGTTCATAAACTACAAAATTTCATAGAAGTTTTAAAGTGCATAACAATATAAAGATAGTTCACTACTTAACAAAAAATAGACCCAAGACAAAATAAGTAACAAGACCAGGTAATGGTAGAGGCTCCCAAAAAATCTTCTTCCATGGGGTACCCGTACAAGCACTGGTAAAAACATGAGAAGTATAATATTAGTAACACTGTATCCACAGTAATACAGAATAAGGAAAATGCAAAATCAAGAATAGATTACCTGTGAACAACTTGGCATGATAGGATCTCCAATGACAAAGAGAAATTTAGGAAGAGTGGCAAAAGGTGCAAATTGCTTTCGAGTAAAGACGTTGTAGGCTAACAAGATCGGCAGATTGGATCAAGCCTAGGCACTAAGAACAGAAAGATCAACTGTATAAATCGTTTCAACAAAGAGAAATAGGCAAAGCATATGACAGCCAGCTCAATATGGATCAAACCTAAAGCCTATTGAACAAAAGGATCATCTATCTCCATTTCCCTTCCCATTTTTCTTTTCAAAAAACCAGAAAAAATGGTGAGGGGATACAATACCTTTGCATAGCAAAGATGTTGAAGTCAGCAACTTTAATAAAGAAGAAAAAAGTCAGTAATGGTATTATAGGTAGAAGAAATATGATGAGCTAATTCCTGTATAACGAACAGAAAGATACTAAACTGACAACATCAATCTTAGGACCTACAACTGAGAAGAAAAACAAGAAATTTACGGATGTCGGATGAGTTGAACATAAGGGCTCACATGCTAAACTGGGGTAAGAGAAGATAAACCAAATCCCTACTGAAACTAAGAAGTAACCAAGTTAGGATTCTACAGTGTATACACAAAACTAACTCTATTGAAGAAAAGAAAAAGGTTAGCAAAAATAAACCCTGGGAGATAGATATATTTGGAGAGACAGATTGCTACTTCAACTGCATATTGTCTTCTCCCAGCTGAATATATTTAGCCTGGCAGTCAATTAGGCTATCATGTTAATCCTTGCCTTCAATCTTCAACAACAGACTGCCATTGGTAAAGTCTTTCTTTAGCTCACAACTTTTGCCTTGGCATAATCCAAAGTATGAACAACCACATACGATTATGTTCAACCAACCAACAATATGTATATCCATATATTTTGGAGATAGTCCACTCACCAGCTACCACAGCTCTCGCACCATGTTAACATCACTTCAGAATATTAAGCACACTCCTAATAACAAGTTACCCGATGGACCGATCTTATTTATTTTATATACAATCTACCAGTGACTAATTCACAAAGTAGATTAATTATTTATAGGGGGCCACTACCCATCCCCGGTACTCCTTCATTCATTTGTAATATCAAGATTAAGGATGCGACGAAGAGTCTTAGTCGCAGAGTCAGCACTATCAAACGGATCACTGGGCCAAGGGTTGCGCTCCCTTGTTGGGGAAGTAGGTGCCGATCTTGCAATGGGATGGAAATCAATTTCAGAGACCGACTTTGGCAAGTCAAGGGAAACAGTTCTTTTAGGATGCACTGAGAATTTGGGCATGGGTAAAGAACTAGGGGGAGGCGAATTTGAATAAGCAGGTCCGGCCCAACGCTCGGAGAAAGATAACCCCTCGTTTTCAAACATGATCTTTATTGGAATCGGAGCCATAATGTTTCTCGTAGTTCTTCTCAGGCTCTTTTGGTTTTCAACTGAACTGCTGCTTGGGTATTCACTCATAGAAGGTGATGGGGTTTTGGGTGAAGCAGATGGGGCCTTCATAGTAATAGGGGTGGCCATGGAGCAGGATTTGGAAGGGGTTGGGAGTAGACCAGCTCCAGATTCAAATGCCCTGCAATTAATACCTTGAAAATTGCCCGAAGGCGCTGTTCCAAGTGATCGAAATTTAGTCGAGCCATGGCCACAGTTTCTGTCATAATACTGATGGTGATTCCTGTGATGTGCAACAACAACTAGAGTCTCCATCCCAATCAACTTAGTGAATCTTTTAAACACAGTCCTTTTTTCACTTCTCTGTTATCCACTAATATTGCTCAAAACTAAAACAAATTTTAACAAATGATCTGCCTCCGAAAACTAAAATATTGAAATTTTACCCTATCATAAATTTTAGATCTCCTCCATAACCACCAAAATCTGAGCAGATCAACCTCTGTTTCAGTAAACCCTAACCTTTCATCGAACATATACGTATATATATGCGTATCCACAATACCCGCACCCTCACACTTCCGTTTCTTCAGATCTACACACACAAAAAGAAATTATAACAAGGAAATATACAAAAACTACAATTACAAAACGCGAACACCAATAAAAACACTACAAATCAAGCTGAAAATAGAAATTACCTGATATTTGGAGTGAGGATAGAGGAGATGGTGGAAATCTTAGTCAGTTTATTTCTCTCTCTAATATATGCGTTTTTACAGAGTGTATCTATAGATGTATGTATGTTTGTGATTTTTTTAGAGAGAGAAGAGAAAGGAGAAAGCCATTGGAAGCTCGGATTCAAAATGGTTTGTGGGAGCCTTTGCTTTGTATACTGCGAAAGCAGATATGCCCGGATCTAAAATGGACTCAAAATTATATTTAATAATGTGGATAGGAACGGCGTGGGTAGTGAGTGCTACCTGGAAGTGGGTGCATGATTTTACGACATTGACCCTTTGAATGATAATTACTGGCTACGTCTCTTAAACGGCTAAATGCATATCTAGTTACCCAAGTTTAACTCTATACATGCAATGATCACTCAATTTTTAGGAATAATATACTAGCTACAATTAATTGAACCATTCATCACCTAGTTAACTGCTAGGGCTGAGCATTCGGTCCGAACCGGACCGAACCCAAAAAAATACGGACCGTTTACCGGACCGAAATAATCGGTCCGGTTCGGTTCCGATTCGGTCCAATATGTACCGATTTCGCATACCCAGTTCTTGAAAATTCAGTCCAACTCGATTCGATCCAGTTTTGTCCGGATCGGTCCGATTTTTTCCACTATAAAAGGGGAGAAAAAGCAAGAAGTGAGAAGATGAAGGGGTAGGGTTTTAAGAAATGTTTTTGTAAAATACTAAACCTTTTTTTTGTAAAGAGAGACAACTTTTGGTGGCACAGCCTTGGGGAGAGTAAAAACTTGCTTTTCTTCTCTCTCTCCCATTCTTTAATTGACCTTTTACTTTCTCTTTCTATATCTCTGTGTGTATGAATATATATATTGGCAGTGTATGTATATATTGTTTCTCAATTCCTTTCTTTTGTGGCTTGTCTTTACACAATTGGAGAAAAAGAGTGCTGGAGAAGGAGGCGGTGGAGGCGGCGGCGGCGGCTGGTCGGGCTGGAGAAGGAGCAAGGAGGTTGGAGAAGGAGATCTGCTATTGGAATATTGTGTTAGGGCTGCTCAACCGGTTCTGCTGGAATAAATAGGGCTGCTGGAATTGAGTCAACATAATAGGGGGAAAATAAAATCGGTTCACTCAGGTAATAGAATAGGCATAAAAAAAAAAAAAAAAAATTCAATAGGTTCGGTCCAACCGGTTCGGTTCGGTAAACCGACCGGTTCTACCGAGAACCGGTATTTTTGGACTTCGGTTCTCGGACAAGAACCGTTTACCGAACCGAAATTTCGGTTCGGTAAACGGTCCGGACCGAACCGTCGGTTCCGGTTCGATCCGGTCGGTCCGGCGGACCGTGCTCACCCCTATTAACTGCAGTGCTTGCAAGCCCGGATATGTTGATCATATGAAGAAGAACAAAATTGAGAAAATGTGGGTGAATAAAACTGGACATATAATACCCAACATCAACCTACAATCCTCCAATTAAAAGAAAATTTTAGCCACTCCAAACACTTTCATTTTTATAGCAGAGACATTAGTACTCAAATTATTGTAAACACTTTCTACCCTAAAAATAAATAATGTAAACACGTACACACAAAAGTAAGATCACTAACTTAACCATGTTTATATCACAATTTTTTTTTTTCTCTTTACAATGAATATGAAAATACTACCCAACTAAATCAAATAACAAGTAAAAATAAAAATAATAATTAACAATTATGTGGGTTCCTTGTGCTTGTCACGTGATGATACTCCGTTATTTCTCTGTCAAATGTCATAGAGTTGCTAATGAATGATGCTATTAATTGTAACTTGAGTGACTATATATATTATTCCTGAAAGTTGAGTGACCATTGTGTGTTTAGAGTTAAAGTTGTGTGACTAAATATGCATTACAACTACAAGTTTATACTGTCGTGACTATTTTGCCCTCCAAACACTTAAAAGTGATTTCAAATTTTCAATGTGTTTTGTTGTCTTTTTAATACTCCTATTTCTCAATAATTTTCGAAGAGAGAATTGTATTTGTGGTACCAAATTATATATCGATTTTCACTTGTGATACTGTAAAAATCGAGGCGGACACATTTGGTACCACAATTTAATAAATTAATCATTTTTGGTACCACCGTTAAAAATGGACGTTTGTTGATGACGTGTCAGTTAAGTTTTATTGCAAAATTGATAAAATTAAACAAGTTAAATAACTATATAAAACTAAATAAGTTAAAATCACCCTAGGGGCAAACGTTGAAATTTTTCAATGGTAAGAGATTAATTGTTGATGACAAACCTGAGAATGTGTAATACCCAATTCGTGAGAGAGATTATCGTAATTAGATCTTAACTCAGAGGGTTTTCGTAATTTACTCTTAATTATATATTAGTTTTGTTATGTGCTTTTTATTTTTACACTGCTTATAATAATCAAATTGAATTTCGAATTTAATAAGCATTGTTGTTCAAAAAAAAAAAAATTCAATTTTAATTTTAATCGGATAATTATTAAGTGAATTAATGAAATCCATTTAATAAGTGAATAATTTGACGGTTCAATATTGTGCTAAACTAGTGTTGTACTTTGGTTTTATCTCCCCAGGACCATCCTGTTTTCGTTTTATGTAATAGAAATCACTGGAATTTGAAAATTGAGTGAACCTTTTTTTAGGTTATCAAGGAATGCCACTTAATAGTCCTCCAAAAACAAAAAAGAGAAGGAATGCTACGAAATAAAAGAAAAGAAGAAAAAGGAAAATGAAAGCAAATAATGTTTCGTACAAATACCGTCAACTCTGTGGACTTTTAGATAAAATCAAACTCTCTTTTCGCACAGATCAATTCTTAAGTAAAAAATAAACAATTTCGTGAAACGAATTAAGACTAGTTAAATTGAAGCTCATTTACATAGGTTATATGATTTAGTAATTGGGCCAATTAATAATATCTGTAGCACGGATAGGATGCGTACAATATTTTTATGGTCAGTTGACCAACTTATCTTTAAAAGTTAAATGCTCAAAAGTTGGTCATATAATCTTAATAGAATATTTTTTGAAGAAGAGTATAATTCTCTTCGCATTAAAATAAACCGAACCTATTATGCTTTTGCTTTCTATGAAGAGAAAGTGAAACGTCTGCTTCAATTATTGCATGGCTACTTTAGTCTTTAGGTGGCATATGCTAATTACTCTGTCCAGGATGTGAAGCTCAATTCTCAAAGTTATTGTAAAAAAAAAAATTATAATTTTATATATAGTTTGATATTGTTGTTGGAGTCTCAAAAGAAATATTTTAATTACTATTAAATATTATCCTTCATAGGATTAGGTATGAATGAGTCAAATGCATTATTCAGTTTTGTTGAAATTATATAATTTATGTTGAATGTCTGAATGTAATTTGATATTTTAATTAGATCGAGTTTGGACATAATGATTATATAGAAAACAAGATTTTTATTAAAAAAGAGAAAATAATATACATATCAAAATAAAGATCGAGTAAAAATTGAGACTGAAGCACAATTTACAACATTAGGGAAAAGAGAAGAAGCTAATACATACTCGTTAATGTTGAAAATAAAATGAATCTAGAAGTGAAATTCACAAAAAGAAGAAGTTGATGTTCAGTCATATAGGTTGGGGCTAATTTTCTTTATTTTTCTTAAGCAGAAAGCTAGAAAGTTTAATATGTTTTTATTTTTATTTTATATTTGAAAGTTTCATAAGTTTATAAAATAACAAAACATCAAATTTAGTAGGGCTTGAATTGAAATGTTTTATTGTAAGCTACTATGATGATTCTCGGATCGGAGCCACCTTACTTGGGCCGAAACTGGGCTGGTCCATCAACCCCGCGAGTTTCAACTGATGAGTTATGTGATAATTTTGGGCTATGGATTTATGAATCAAGTGGGCCGGATTTCAGTTTAAAATCCCTCCAATTTATACATCGACCTAATTTCATAATGAAGTTCCATGATCAGGAGATCATGGGTTCGACTCCTACGAATGTGAGTATTTTTTTTAGTTTCATACTAGTTTTTCTTTAGTTTAATACTAGTAATTAGTTCACTTTGATATCATTCTAATAGTTTCGTTCGATATAATGTTTGATGTAACAATGTATTCACCATTTAAAAAAAAAAAATTGAAATACTTGTCTCCAATTACTCGAAACAATTACAAGTTTCATGTATAAACTCAAGGTTAAATTTTAATTTTCTTTGATAACAATTAACAACGTAGTAAAAGATAGCATTACTCCTTCCTTCCGTTTTTTTTTATTTGTTGCTTTGAAGAATTACACACAAATTAAGAAATATCATAAATAAATATTTTTTAAAGTAAAAATTGCAACTTTCATTTTAATCAAATAATTTTAACATTAACTAACATACAAATAAAAATAAACAAGAAAATTTTGCCAAAGCGATAAATAAAAAAACGAAAATAGTATCATTTTAGCTTAGTAGGCAAAATAGTAATTTAACATTACCAACTTTATGAGTCTTATGACCAATTAGCAGATAATAACCAAATAAACAAGATAAACGAGAATCTATCGTATTAATTAAACCCATTAAATACACACACACCAATTTAAAATGTCTATAACTGTACAGGACTTAAAAATTTTGTGAAGCTGTATAATCAGCTCACCATAAGTTCATAGTTACCCTACTCTATTTTTTCTCCTTAAACCCATTAAATACACACACCAATTTGCCGAAAATCTTTTGCTACATACCCATTTAATTTTCTTTCTCAAAACAATTCTTTTCCTAAAAAAATCCAATCTTTACCTCAAATTATTATCCCGGTCCCCTTCTGTTCAATCTTTTCTTCGTCTTTTCTCAAGACCCATCACAAAATCCAAATCTTTCCCTCAGATTTAATTTGTTCTAACCTTTTCCCGGAATCTTTTTCTGGAAAATTTGCCCCAAATGAAGGTTCACCCGGTTCCAGGTAATCGAAACATCACTCTACAATACGACGTCGCTTCGGTTCTAGCTCAGGCGAATATCTGCCGTCAAAAGAAACTGCGGCGGCTTCCTCACATATTCGCGAAAGTTCTCGAGCTTCCCTTTCACTCAAACGCCGACGTTTCGATCGACGAAACCCCCGATTTTCTCAGATTTACCGCCACCACCGATGACATCAGCGGCGGCGTTAGGGCAGATGCAATCGAGATCTATCCTGGGGTTACTAAGATTGTGGTAAGGGGAAACGGCGTCGTTGACTTGTCAGGAACTGAATTCGAGCTCGATTTGTGGCGGTTTAGGTTGCCTGCTTCCACGCGGCCGGAAGTCGCCATCGCCACTTACTTAGACGGAGAGCTGGTGGTGACGGTGCCAAAAGGGGCGGCGGAGTTGGAGGAGGACGGCGGTGGAGATATTGGGAATAGGCTTGTATTTGTACAGTAAAACTGTAATCACTGTTCTACCCTTGCTTTTGTTTCACTTCTCTTTTTAATAAATTACTTTTATGTTTCTGTATGAGTTGAGTACCCTGTTTCCATGCATTTATAGTTCATAAACAAAACAAAAGGAACAAAAGTTGCAATCTCTAAGAGTTCCATGAAATTAGCTAGATTAATGAAACAATTGTACAAAACAGGGTCCTTGGAACAACAATCAAGATTTACTTTAATCTCTATTGATTTTTTTGCTTTATTGTTGGAAACCTTTGAGTAGATTCTTGAAATAAGAGCAATAACATTTCCATGTTATTGCTTAGCTAACATATGCCAGTTTGTGTGTTGGAGTTTGAGGTTTTTAAATGGATGATGTTAAAATAACAAATGTGCATCTTTCTTGATTTTTCTGTTGGAAGCAGATAATATAAATGATAATGGTATTTATTTATGTAGCCATGGGATATTATTGTATTTTATTAGGGTAGCCATGGGAGCAGGAGAGAAACCATTTTCAAGCAGTCTTGAAGTACTAATTGGCGTTTTTCTTCTCTTGTGGCCCTTTTTTTCTTTTTTCTTTTTTCTTGTCCTCGTGTATCAATAGTCATGTCTTTCGTTAGATATATATGTCGAAATGTGCTGGACCTTTCCTATGTGCATTTGTATTTTTGTTGAATAAATTATCAATCTGCTCTACTCGGTCATGTTGTTTCATATCACAGTAGATGAATAAGCTCCAAGAAAATGCATGCTTTGTGTTAAGTTATAGTTACTGGCGGTTAAGTCCTACTTTGATGGGTAGAATTATTACTGTCTAAATTCTTAATTTGGAGACCATCATATTTTCTTGAGAATGAATCTTGTTGCGAGCTTTCCCAACTCGACCATGAGAATTCCAAATTTTTACCAGATTAATGGTGACACTTATGGTACCAAATTTGCAGATTTGGTACCACAATATGAAACGGGTTCGCAGTTTAGGTATCAAATTTGCGGCTTTTCTGAAACGTACAACCTGTCGAACGGCCATTGATTGGTTTGGTACTAGATATGCAAATCTCTCCATTCAATTAGGTTAGTTTAAATAGAATCGTGTCATTACAATGCATGTGTTCTATTTTAGTTATGTGATCTTTAATTAGTACACTTGCTTCTGTTCTGTACCAGTATATGTCATTTTCCTCACTGCCATAAGAAAGTTGTACGGTTGTTGGATGGAGGAAATAAACAATGCTTTGCAAGTCGTGTGTCTGACTCAAGGGTGACTTATAGTGTTATACTCTTACACAGATGATAATAGTTGATTAGTTTACTTTTAAGTGATAAAGAAGCCCCACGTAACGATTAGCTCTTTATAAATCTTTAATCAATTAGATTAGGTGTGTGTATATTTTATAATTGATTTGTTGTATAATTCAAACTATGCTCGCTTATGCATAATTAGTATAACGTGCAAGCGCAATTGAAATTCATCTTTCATTGCATTTTTGTTTTTATTTGATAGCTTGCATATAGCTCAAATGTCGATTAGGTTACTTCTATTGTCTCTTTCTGGTTGAACTTTGGATTTTTCCTGTTTATTTGTTTTTATTAGTCGTAACATAGTCAGTAAAAACATGAGCTCCTCATTGATCATGTGACAATCAATGAGGATCATATACAATTGCGTTGTTCTTCGTAAATTAGATTTTTGTAGATGTTGATGAATGGGGTGGTAGGGAATGGAATATTGCCCCTTCTTTGCCTCTTGAGTCATCCAACTTAGTTTGTGGCATGACGCAAGAAAGGGCTAATGTGATGCGACAATAGATTGGAAATTGGGAAATGTGAAATTCAAGAAAAGAAAGGATTCTTCTACTAATATTTGTTGGTATGGAAGAGGGGGCTAGTAGGCATATAATACTGAATAAATGCTTTTGGTCTCAGTAAATCTTCCTTCAACACTAATGCAAATTTGTAATTTATTCCTTTGCAATTGGGGAAAAAGCATAAGTACCTCCAAAACATATTTTAATCACCATTTTGAAGCGAATATTTAATTCAAGTACTATGCATTCTGTAGTTAGTGTATAACTGATAATCATTTATGAACATAGTTAATTTTATTTTCACAGCCTGTACTCCAGTAATGTGATTTTTTTTAACATTTCCACATTACTCTCTGGGAAATTAAGCAGACCCAAAGCTTACTAGCTTATACAATATAACATTAGGGTTCCCCATGTACTCAAATATGGGCCTTGGGGAAAAACGAAATAGAATTTGGGCCTTAGTGTTGGAGTAACTCTCTCTATAATTCCCATTCGTAGTGGCTTTGGGTGATTCAAATACACTAGTCTAGGCAATAATTAATTTTTCCTTTTTCTATTGAGTGAAAAATGTTATTCTAACTAATTTAATATACATACTTACATCAAATCAAAAGGAATTTTGATTTCAAAATTATATAACCAAATAAAGGGATAGGATTTCGGGTTTTTTGCACTTTGCACTCCCGAAACATGTGAAATAGGCACTTTGCACCCTCGAAACTTAGATTTAGCACTTTGCACCCCCGAAATATGAAAAATATAGCACTTTGCACCCTCTTTTTTTTCAAGCAAAATCTCAAGGGCAAAATAGGTAATTCTATTGTAGATCTTTGGCACTCCCCCCCACCCCCCAAAAAAAAAAAATTGCACTTAACACTCCCTAATTAAGAATAATTTAACAACTTGCACCCCCGAAACACTATAAATGGACATTTTGCACCCTAAAATACAAAATTAACACTTAACACCCTCAAATTAAAAAAAATACTCAAACCTCTCATTTTTTCGGCAAAGTTGATCATTAAGGTGAATTTTTTTTAAGGCAAAATAGGTAATTATTTATGGGTCTTTGATATGTTGAAGTAGACAATGGGTCTTCGAGAAGTTTACTTGTACTTTATTTAGTTATTTATGATTATATTGTCGAAAAGAAAGATTGAGAGAGAAATGAGTATTCGAGTATTTATAATTGTATTTTGCAAAATTTAAAAAAACGAATTACCTATTTTGCGTTAGATTTTTTTTCACTCTGATTGTCAACTTTGACGAAAAAAACGAGGGGTTTGGGTTTTTTAAATTTGAGGGTGTTAAGTGTTAATTTTGTGTTTTGGGGTGCAAAGTGCCCATTTATTGTGTTTTGGGGATGGAAGTTGGTGATTTGTTCTTAATTAGAGGGTGTTAAGTGCTAATTTTATTTTGGGGTACAAAGTGCAAAATTCTCAAGTTTTGAGGGTGCAAAGTGCCAATACTATTGAATTATCTATTTTGCCCTTGAATTTTTGCTTGAAAATAAAAGAGGGTGCAAAGTGCTAAATATAAATTTCGGGGGTGCAAAGTGCCTATTTATCATGTTTCGGGGGTGCAAAGTGCAAAAAACCCTAGGATTTCGAAGCGCGGATATCAATTTTGTAAGAAACCACCACTTGTAAGGATGCTGTAACCTGTCATCCGCTTAAGTTGAACACGTATTGCCACTAAGCTATAAATATATGGCCACCGCTTTGTCATCTCTATATGTCTTCATGCAAAAAATAGAAATAAGGCGACTGTAACTGATAATTAATTAAGAGACAAAAGCACTAAATTTCAAAATAATGAGTCAGGAACAGCCACGTAGGCCGGAAGCCGTCAAATACGGCGACGTTTTCCAGGTCTCGGGCGAATTAGCATCGAAACCAATTGCTCCACAAGACGCCGCCATAGTCCAGTCTGCTGAGAATGTGGTAATTGGGCAAACCCCCAAAGGTGGTCCGGCTGCTGTTATGCAATCCGCTGCGGATATCAACGAGCGCATCGGCGCGGTTGGTCACGAGGACATGACCGACAGGGGCGGACCTAAAGAGGGACTGGGGGGGCCATGGTCCCCCCAGAAAAAAATATATTTATAGTCTATATATGTATATCATTAACATAAATGTATAAATGGTGAAGTGGTTGGGGCACTTTATGAAGGTTCTGATGGTCGCGAGTTCGACTCCTCTAAAGGACTTTATGTTATTTTTTTTTAACTTTTTTGTTTATAATTAATTGCTCTTTGGGCCTAGTAACTTTCTTTCTATTTCATGGAGATTTAATTGATTTCTCTATTTTGACCAATCTTTATAAATATTCCACTTACATAAATTCATCTACTTATGTACTAATGTATTTATTTCTTCATTTCACCCTAAAATTTATCTAGTTTTTCCTTTTTAAAGTATTCTTTAATTGACGTTTCACATGAATTTTGCCTTCGTGCAGGCTTCAAGTTCCTTAGTAGATATAATTTTATTGAATTATGAGATCATAATTATACTATATTTACAGAAGTCATAGTATAATTTTAATAGTATATTATACATATTGGTGGGACATTCGACATTTATATATCTAGATTAAACAACATTTATTTGTTTTTAATTCAGCTAGATTGTATCTTAAACATCTGTTTTGAGTGTTCAAAATTTCATATTCTTAAAATATTGAAAGTATATTTTTTTCACTTGTTCTTGAATAAAATTATAGTATTACTTTATCATAAGTTAATTTTTCTTATTTTATCAAAATATTAAAAAAACACCAAGGTTTTGTTACCAAAAAATCTTTCGCCCCCCCAACAAAAGTAGTCTAGGTCCGCCCCTGATGACCGACGTCGTCAAGGATCAAGGCGCTGTCGTATCCGAAGCCGATATAGGTGGCTATCGCTTCATTACCGAAGCTGTTGGAGGACAGGTATAGTAATGAATTACTTGTGTCGTGCATCGATCGATCTGATCTGCTAATTCATTACATGTTCTGCTGGTTGTTTATTCATGTGGAAATGGAACCAATTAATTAACTTAACTAATGGTATCTTTATATATATCCATGGATTAACATGCATTTTTTAGCACAATTGTGAAGTCTTATATTGTTTTTTTGTGAGCTGGTGCAGGTTGTGGGACGTTATGGTGTTCCAGCGGTTACTCCCCCCGCATCTGCTCAGGACCCTCATGATGCCATCACAATTGGAGAAGCACTTGAGGCCACAGCGCTTTCGGCAGGAGATAAGCCAATAGATGCGAGTGACGCTGCTGCAATACAAGCTGCCGAGATTAGGGCAACAGGGCTCGGTCATGTTGTGCCCGGAGGCATAGCAGCTGAAGCCCAGGCAGCCGCAGCACGCAATGTTCTCGCCACAAAGGATGAGGAGAAGACCAAACTTAGTGACGTTCTCAATGTAGGATATCTCCATTCAATTAATTAATCATTTATATGTATATATATATTATGGATGAGTCTTAGTATTTTTCCTTTCTTGTTTCTCGATTTAGGATGCGACAGATAAATTGATTAGTGACAAAGCGGTGACGAGGGAAGATGCAGAGGGGGTCATTAGCGCTGAAATCAGGAACAAGCCGGACTTGACCACTCACCCGGGTGGCGTGGCTGCATCAGTTGCTGCAGCAGCAAGGCTTAATCAGTCTTAAATCTATCAACAATGTCTATACATATATATATATATATATGTGTGTGTGTGTGTGAATACACTCTTGCTAGCTAGTTAGTGATGTTGTACAATGCATGTATGCTCAGATAATTAGAAGGATCTTTTTGTGGTTACGTATCGGGCATATATTGCAATGGTAATATATATAGTAGTAGATTTTGGAGGGTTGTTGTAAATGGATCTAGTAATGATATGTAAATTAATTTCCTAGTTGAAGGTTTCTGCGCATCTTTAGTGTCTCGTTTGTGCGCCTTTTTTTTTTTTTTTTTTTGTTGGTTTAGTTTGGGCCCTGTTTTTAGTCTATTGAACCGAGGATCACAAACTACGGCTGACCCAAAAGTTAGTTATCGGACATGGGCACCTCACTCAAAATTGAATCTTAATAAAAATGAAACTAAATAGATAGTAGTAGTCTATATATATTTATTTGATGATATTTCTGAGGATATAATTAATTACGCTCATGTGAGAAACAAACCCCTAGTTAACTAGGGTGAGTCACTGATTTGCAGAGTGAAGGTATTCTTCAAGCATATACACATCAATTAAAATTTATTAATTAATGATTTTCTACAATTCATTTAATTTAGAAAATTGGCAACGATTCGAGACACACAAGACAACGTATAATAAATATAGGCATGAGTAGAAAGTCCCAAGTGTTTTTTCCTCTGTTATAAGTATAACCACGTGTATAGTGAATTACGCAATCTCGCCGCTTCACCGCTTCCTTTGCCTCTATATAAACTCTCCTTGTGATTGTGATGCATCATAGAAAAGTAATCTCTATCTCTATCATAATCCTAATCCTCCCTCAAATCTATTAATCTGCTTCTAAAAATAATTAAATTAAGCTAGCTCTTCAACCATGAGCCAGGGACAACAACCCGAAGAGCAAGAACAACCGGCGGTCAAGTACGGTGACGTATTTCAAGTCTCAGCTGGCGAACTAGCTTCCAAACCCATAGCTCCGAAAGATACAGCCGCTGCTCAGGCGGCTGAAAGTATAGTGCTTGGTCAGACTCAGAAAAGTGGTCCTGCCTCCGTCATGCAATCAGCAGCTGATGTAAACGTTAGCCACGGTATCCTCAGCCGAGACGATGTCACGGAAGCTGTCAGCCGAGGCGGCGTCTCCGTTTCTCTGGACTATGTCAACGGTCAACGTGTTGTCACTGAAGCTGTTGCTGGAGAGGTGTGTATGTATGTATATATATATATATATGCATATATATTTTCATGTTATATACCTATAGTTGTCCATATGCTCGATTGAAAATGCTGGTCCGAATTACTATTATTTGCATTTTGTGTAGAAAATACAAATGCAATTAAATTTGGAAAAAGAAAACACGTTTTTATTACTTACGAATTAAATTTAAAATATTTATTTGAGTGTGTAATGTCAAATGTGCTATTTTTCTAAATTTTTGGGAGTAAAAAGTGATTGTTTTTTTTAGGTGCATAATGCAAATGACCCTATCAAAAATTCTGGATGCAGGTGGTGGGGAAATACGCTGTGGCAGGAGTGGAGGAAACGGCAGCAGTTCCACCCATATCAGCTCTTGATTATGCGAAAATAACAATCGGACAAGCTCTGGAGTCCTCAGCTGGCAACAAATCAGTTGATGAAAGCGACGCAGCAGCTATACAGGCTGCCGAGATCCGAGCAACAGGGCGCAACCAACTAGTTCCTGGTGGCGTTGCAGCGCAAGCTCAATCTGCTGCCACACATAATGCCCGCACCCCAGCTGAAGATAAAAAGATGAAGCTACGCGATGTTCTTGCCGTAAATACTGCTTTTCACTTCTAAATTAACTATATTTATATTATTCAATCAACTTTCCAATTATCAATTCCAATTTGTGCATATATATATATATATATATGCAGGGGGCAAGTTCTAAACTTCCAGATGACAAGGCGGTAACAAAGGAAGACGCGGAAGGAGTAGTTGGAGCAGAAATAAGGAACAAGGCGGATATGACTACCTACCCTGGAGGCGTGGCTGCGTCAGTGGCTGCAGCTGCAAGCTTAAACCAACACCAACAATGAGAAATTCAAAATGTCATCTTATCTTAATTATGTAACATTTCTTTTTCTATTTCTTTTCCTTTTTCCAAAAAATCTTTTATGTATAAATGTAGCTCTAATGTATATACACTTATATATATATGTGTACGTGCTGTTGTGCTGTGAAATTTTATTTATAGTTTTATACAACTAAATATTAATATCAATTATGTACTCTTCATGTTGTCAATGGTACGCAAGTAATTAATCAAATCTCAACTAAATTTATAAATGGTTTTTTACTATTTAATTATAAATAAATTGGCAATAATCCGTGGTTATTTAAAACATCATTGATAATTTCCCTATTGAATACCTAGTGACAATGAAGAAATTCAGATGAAATATTGTTTTGTCAATAACATAAACAGATGAAGATTTTTTGTTAATAAAAAGAATTTTTCGTACGTACATACTTTACACAAAGAATGGAAATATTAATAAATTTAGCTCTAAAGAGTAAAATTTAATTAAACTAGCTATATTTTATCACAAAATAAATAAATATACTATTATATATCAGTTAATTTTTCTAATTAAACGAGTGTTATGTAACTTTAGAACAAATGTATAGATCAACTAATTCAATTTAGGTGCAACAAGACACACACAACACAACCAACGTACTAGACCGTTGAGTTATTAGTGGAATTGCCCCATCTCGGCGCTTCTTCCGACTCCATATAAACTCTTGTTAAGTTAATTATGATATTTAATTATTTATAAGTAGATAAATTAAATCCCACCATGAATTAACCCGAAGAGCAAGAACAACGGGTCAAGTACGTACGGTGAGGTATTTCTGGTCTCCGGCTCCTGCCTCGGTCGGCAGCAGATGTAAACGTTAGGCCATCTCCAATGGTGCTTCCGGGGTCGGGCTGCGGTGAGGAAACGGTTGGAGATGGAGAGGGGTCGGGCTCGGGGTCGGAAGCGGGGCGGAACGGGCTCGGCTGCGGGCTGTTTGGAGCCCGCAGGCCAGCCCTGCTCGCGAGTGGGACGCGCCCCCTTTAAAACAGGTGCCGCCAAGTGGCGGCACCTGATTGGTCTTTCATTTTTTTTTCTTTTCTTTTAATGAATTATTTGGTGTATTGGTGTATAATTTAATGTGTGTATAAATTTAAATGTGTTGTATGTAATTTTAATTAGTGTTTTATTTTAAATAATGTGTTATGGTTAATTATTTAAAGAAATTGGCAAAAAAGAAATGGAATTTGGAAGACATTCGTGTGCGCAGGTCGCGGGCACGCACAAGTCTCGAAGGGCCAAGTAGTAATCCGAACCAAGATTTGCACCCCCCCCCCCCTGCGCGCAAAGAGGGAGCCTTCTAGTAATAATTTCTTAACCCTTATGATTTAGAAATCATATATAAACCCAAGTTTTTCTTATCACACTTCCAATGTGGGATTAGTCTATTTCTTTCCAATTTTTCCCATTACATATGTGAACTTTGAGATTTAATTTCTCATTCACTCGTACTCCGATTTGGACGTACCATATACCATTTTAATCTACTCACGGAGTAGAATATAATTCCGTCAAAACCCGACTCTTTACTCAAAGTGGGTCCCACTTAAATTACGTCCAAAATGGTCCATTAACTTACTTTTTCCAACACTATGTTTATGAGGTTTATAAGGAGCTTTAGGACTATTTTTATTTTATTTTCCTTGATTATGTTGTGTAATTAATGTTGTGTATTGTTGTAATTAATGTGTTATTTTAATTAATACTCCGTATTTAAAAAAATAAAACTATAATATTAATAGGTGAGAGTTTGCGTATTATGTATTAATTTTAAGTTACTTTAATTAAATATTCTATTTAATATTAATATTTTAATATAATTAATAATTAAATTACGAGTACTAATATAATTACTATTATTAATATTAATATTAAAAAATTATAAATCTATAATAATAATAGGTGAGAGTGGGCAAAGGAAAAAAATGGAATTAATTCCTCCACGGAGCCCCAACCATTGGAAACGACCAACAGGGCCCCGGACTGACCCTGGGCTGCCCCGGGCTCCGGAGCCCGGGGCTAGCCCTCAACCATTGGAGATGGCCTTAGCCATCGGTCATAACTCAAAAAATTCTCCAACTGCAATCCGGGGACCACGAGTGATGCCAATTCATTTACAGTCCAATAAGGTACAAGAAAAATAAATTCAGCCCAAACTAAAATTACATGTAAAATTAATCCCGCAGAATCCTAGCCCAACCTTGTTAAACTTTAGGCCCAAAGTAAGTTGTGAGATGAAGAAGACGGGGAACAAGTGCACTCGGGAAGCAAGATTCAATCGAGCTAAAAATGGAAATTCTTATTTTTTGCGATTTTGTATACGATTCACAGAAATAATAATATATAGATCAAGACCAAAGTAAATTGTGCAGAAAGAAAAGGTGAAATAGTAACGGTGACTTTTTTTCTTTATTCACGAAATATATCCTACAAGTACATGCAACTCATATATATATATGTTATGTATATATTGTCAATTCTTGATGATTAGTGAGTGCATTAGAATTAATCTTTATTTGGTTTTAGCTCCAATGGAAATGGAATACAGCAGGCATCGCAAACAATTAACATGACATAATCACTAGTTTTTCTACAAAGTACACTGCTTGCAGATCCAAATTTCTGATGGCAAAACCTTAAACAATCAGATCTAGATATTAAGTCACAGGGCTTTTCATAATGTGGTTCCTCGCATGCATCAAGTGGTTGAACCTTAGGACCTCGCCTTCCCTCTACATACAAAGATTATAATTAAATGATCTTTAATAATATTTAGTTAAAAAATAGCAAATACTAAAATTAATTTATATACCTGATAAAATAGCTATAGCTGCAATAATTAACATGCAAAGGATTTGTGACTTACCCATTTTCAAACACTAATCCTAAAATATTTATTTTTACCTTTTTATAGGTAATAAAATCAGCTTTTCCTTTTTACATAAAATATTGACATTTACCATGACTAAAGATATTCGAGAATCTTATTTTATATCTTTTCTAATTTAGTCATGAGAATTTTGAAAGTACTTTAATTTGATAACTAGAAAAGACAAGGATATTTGAAATTTCACAATTTTATATGGACTCTTATTAACAAGAATTTGTAATTATTTCAAGTATGTTTTCATATTGTTCACATATAATATAAAGAATATTGTAGAATCATTTTTATATCTTTTCTAATTTAGTCATGAGAATGTTGAAAGTACTTTAATTTGATAACTAAAAAAGACAAGGATATTTGAAATTTCACAATTTTATATAGACTCTTATTAACAAGAATTTGTAATTATTTCAAGTATGTTTTCATATTGTTCACATATAGTATAAAGATTGTAGATTCATTTTTGGATTTATTATTGATCCATACTATAATCACACTTTTCATGTGTGGATTCATATTAAATTTACACTTTGTCAAAGTTTAATCGGATCCAATTAAGCCAATTGAAATTTAGTGGATTTTTTATGGATTAAATCCATCGGATTTGGATCAAATCCATATTGTCACCCAATGAATATGTCAATAGAAATATATAACTTTGAAACAGGCATAATCAGTTTGCAACAAAAAAAGTTAAAAACTTTATTGAGATTTCTTCATAAAGAATAAAGATTGAATGAAAAAGTTCCAAACCTATTAGACAAATTTCATTTCATAAATTAATGCCAATTCCTCGGATTTTACATACTATCCCAGACATTCCAAAATAAAAAAATTAATGATCAATATATTTTTGTTCTCTAGAGAAAGAACCATATCCTTTTCATTTTGACTAAAATAAAAATTATGACATAGTATAATCTATCAAAAATAAAAATCATATGCACGTTTTGGGCCTTAGAAGTACTCTAACAACCATTAATTTTGTAAGGTAAAAGAAGCCCAAAACATGATCATAGAGCTGAGTACGTTGCATATGAAGTCTGCTCTAAAGTCTCAAAACGCTTTTAGTGGATCAAGATATATATGTAACGAATGTACGTCGGCCAAATTACTCAAATTCAGTACGTACTACCTTCATGTTGTGATTTTTATTTTATAGCTTTGGGTCACCAGATTAATTCCTTAAGTTAAAAAAATGCCCTATAGCAATGATGTTAGGATAACCACCCAATATGAAAAGAAATAAGAATATAGAACTAAATTTGTTCCGGTGTGTATGTATTCAAATCATGTTATGTTTCAATTCACTAAAATTCATTTATACATACATACATACATACATTATATATGTATGTGTATTATAATATGTTGCTTTCACCTGTTTTGTATCCATGCAATTAATATGCATGTGCATAAAGAAATATTCAAATTAGAGGATCACAAAAAGCATCCACAATCCTTTTAGTTTTCTTTTTTATGTCTACACGCGCGCAAATGATGTCGTTTTCTCTACTATTTGCGTGTCATTCATTCAGGATCGGTCTAAGGGTAAACCGCACGTGCGACTGCTTAGCTTAAATTAGGGTCATCGATCTTCGAAGGCCTCCAAAAATAATTTTCTATCTCTCTCTCTCTCTCTCTCTCTCTATATATATATATATATATATATATATATATATATATATATATATATATATATATATATATATATATATATATATATATATATATAAATTAAAGTATGGTGTATCAAATGGGAAAGTTGTTGAGATGGTAAAATGGTCAATTAGCATGTTAGAGTTGCAATGATCAATCCCTCTCTACTACATATTTTGTTTAAATCTATTTATTTTGCTATTTTATGGGGTCCAGATTTTAGGATGGGAAGTCCAGGCCAAGACATTACTAAAACTTCGGTGAGGATCTCCTGTCCCAACTTAGTGTCTCAAAATACGTCACATTTATAATTTATCGACACGTGTCAAACTCAATTAATAAAAACCACACATGATAATTTCTCAATTAACATTCATATCCCACATGTCTACCACCACAATGTTAATATTCTGTCATTGAATTGCAACTCAAATATTTAGAACCCACCATCTACCACCGATGTTAATATACTTGGGTGAGTAAAAAATCAAAATAATTAGCAGTTTAGCCCCACACAAGATTCACATATCATTTCACTGTCTTAAACCACAGATTGTGGTAATTCGCTATGAACTATATGTTCTCTTAATTTGTATAGTAATAATATTAATTAAATAAAACCCAACTCAAAGCAAAACCCTAAACCTATTTCATCTCGACCCATCATGTCTTCTTCCTCTTCTCCTAATAATCTTTCTATGCCAAGGTCAAATCTCTTGCGAAATGTACATCCCACGACCACACAAACCCATTCAATAAGTGCGTGGTCATAATAATTTCCATATTTGCAATAATATTAACTACTGCAGGTATCATGGTGTGTGTCGTCTACAACAACATGAATCCTAAAGTGCCCGAACTCAGTGTCACAAATGCTAAACTAGAAGCCATCCACTACCATCACTCTGGCTTACTACTCACTCTAAAAGTGAATGTAGTAATGAGGGCCGATAATGCTAATTTGAAAGCTCGTGCTAGTGTTTATGAGCTTTCGTGGCCTCATAATCGCTAATTGATTCTGAAATATTAAAACAACAACATGAGTCTCAATTGAACAACATTCACTCGTGCGAATGACTTAATTATGTACGTACCCACAAATTCTAACAATGAACAAAAGCTTAGTTTTTGGATTAATTGACATACCCTGGACAACAAAATATATAATATAAACCACACTAGACTTAAGAGCATAAATAATTAAAGTATTAATTATCAACAGACAAAAATATGTATAATGAGTAAAACTACAAAGACTATATATGTAACTACAAATATTATTAAGACTAAAGTATTAATGTTTTTTCGTCTTAAGAGTTGGGTTTAATTTTATATTTTTCAGACCCATTAAGATCCCATTCAAGACCCATTAAAAACCTTATAAATTTAATATTTGTGAAGACCCAATCCCAACCCAATAAAATATATGCACTAATGAGATGATTCTCAAGTTGTCTAGGCGGGTCATTGGCGACCCATTGGGTCCAGACCCATTTTGCCAACCCAGAATGTATATAGGCATGTCAAGTTTTTTACCTATAGGCTTCCCTTGGAAAAAGCAAATTTGACCGAATAATTTGACACTATGCACTTTAAAATTACTATCATTTGCATTTTGAGTAGAAAACTTATTTATTAGTAAATTGTATATTCATTAAATATTAAGTTGAGGCTTATTTTTTCTTAAAATGGTGAAAGACGTAAGTGCAATTAAATATGAAAAAGGGAACACGTCTTTATTACTTAAAAATTAAATTTAAAATATTTAATGAGTGTGTAATGTCAAATGTGCTTAGTTTTACACTTTTGGGAGAAAAATGCAAAAGTAATCATTTTTAGGTGCATAATGCAAATTAACCTACAAAAAATTCTTCAATTGAAGTCCGGGGACCACGAGCGATGAAATTTGGGCTATTGCATGGGCTTTATTTGGAGTAAAATAACAGGTAAGATACGAGATAAAATTGTCTTTCCAAATATATATACTAACAAACATTACTAATGGCAGCAATTTTAATGTTTTCCCTAATTATATTTTTTTGAAGAATCATCAAGATTTAATTGTCAATACACACGATTTTATGTTGTTGTATCTATTTATTTATTAAATTTTTTTTTTTTTTGTCAAGCTTAAGAGACTAGACCGTCTTCAAAAATGAAATATAAGTCCGTGGCTGGGGAGATTCTCCACCTTGGGCGGCTCTGCAAGTCCCCAGCTGCTCCCATTTGATTTGAGTTGATGTCGTTCCTTTCAGTCACTCGTTTCTATTCTGAACCAAACTTCCTTGAGATCACAAATTCCAAGTTTGTCTATAAAGAGTGGATCTAATTGTATTAGTGTTTATAAGTCCTCAAACCCCCTCTTTGTAATGAGCATGTGGATGACTTCTGAATCTACCACAAGTCAACCTCTAGTCGCTGAATTCTTCTTTTCCACTCCACATTAACTAATTAACATTATTAATTTGAATAACTATGATTAATAGCTATTTAAATAATAGTTTTTTAATGATGATTTAATTAATTTAATATTCCAATGTCCCATAGTCCAACTCATTTACAGTCCAAATAAGGTACGACAAAAATAGATTTAACACAAACTAAAATTTCCTGTAATGGGTTGACCTAGTATCAACCGGCCCAAAACCAAACCCAATTAATTTACCCAATCCCCCAGAATCCTAGCTTAACCTAATTAATCTATAGGCCCAAACATGAAACTCTAAATTCATCTTCTTCCTCTAGACCGTTACCCGCCGCCACCACCACCACCAGTCAACCGCGACCCAACCAACTCAACCCGAGATTTCACCACCATCGGAATCTCACCGGAGTATTAATTCTTATGTAGTACAAAGTAGATTGTACCGTGGTATTATAATTCTAACTCAAGTTTGAAATAAATTCAAGCTTCTTAGTATATACCAAATTTTGAGATGAAGAAGTGCACTAGTCGGTAAGCAAGATTCAAACGAGCTGAACATGGAAAATGTATACGAGTGACAGAAATAGATCAAGACCAAAATAAATTGTGCAGAAAGAAAAAGTGAAATAGTAATGGTGATTGTTTATATTTATTCAAGAAATATGGCCTACAACTCATAAATTGACCATTCTTGAGTTTACCTACATACTATGGGATACCGCAATCATCGCAAACACAGTAAGGGCCATCTCTCTCAAAATCTATTTTACAATGTACGGTTGTTGCAGGTCCAAATCTCTGGCGACAAAAATTTAAACATATAGGATAATTAATTGCTCCGCCGCAGAGAATTTCGTAATGTGGTTCGTTGCATAATTCAGTTGCATCCGCCTTAAAAACTAGCATTTCCACTGCATATAAAAATTAGAATTAAATGATTTTCAATAATGTTAGTGAAAAGATAGAATATACTAAAGTTTATTCATATACCTGATAAAATAGCTATTACTGCAAGTATCAATATGCAAAAGATTTGTGATTTAGCCATTTTCAAACACTAATCCTTAAATCTTTATTTCACCCTTTTTATAGGTAATAAATTCAGCTTTTCCTTTTTACAGAAATTATTGATATTTATGACGAGAATCTTTTTTTTTTTTTCTTTTTTTCTAATTTAATCATGAGAATTTTGAAAGTACTTTTGATTTGATAACGAAAATATGAGGATAATTTTAATACCACAATTTGATATGGACTCTTATTAACAGGAGTTTGAAATTATTCTTAGTAATTTTTTCAAATTGTTCACAATTAATTTAAAGATTGCGGGATCTTGCAACGATCTATAAATTAACTATCATATTTCTAAGATATGATTTTTTATTTTTTTTTCTTTTCTCAAATCTCTTATATTTCTATAATCAACCTTTTTTTTTTACATAAAATATTGACATTTATCAATGACGAGGTTTATTCGAGAATCTTTTTTTAAACATGTTCTAATTTAGTCACGAGAATTTTAAAAGTACTTTTAATTTGATAACAAAAATATGAGGAAATTTTTAATCCCACAATTTGATATGAACTCTTACTAACAGAAGTTTGAATTTATTTTAAGTATTCTATTCAAATTATTCACAATTATATAAAGATTGCAGGATCTTGCAACAAACTATAAAGTACCTATTATATATCTAAGATATGATTTTTTGATTTTTTTTGCTCAAATCTCTCATATTTCTAAAAATATCTAAACAAACTTTAATTTGATTTGATATAAAGTAACATATATTTTGATTTTATTTTCACTCATATAATATTTTTGATTTGAAACAAACAAATATACCAATTACCAAAACATGCTTCCCTTTTTTTTTTTTTTTTTTTTTCATCATTAATTTAATCCTCTTAGTTTGTGAAGGTGGAGTTACTGTGTTGAGATCTTAAGAAATATTACATTAACCCCTAAATCCTAATTTTTTATTCAACTGAGTCCAATTCAAGTAATAAGAAAGTCTTAACCTCCATTTTTTTTTTTTTAAGTTAAATCAAAATCACTTCCTAATTTTAAAATATTTCAATTTTTGGTACCCATGTGGGGGGAGGGGATTGTTTATGTGTGTAATGTTTTGTTCAGTTGAGTCTAATTTTGCCACTCCTAAATTATCAAAAAGAGTTGTGCAGTCCTGTTCAACTACAAATTAGGGAACCAAATGAAAACTGTTTTTTCCGTAGTACTTTTCAGATAGGAACAGAACTATTCTTATGACTCCATTCATTAAGATCGAAATGAAAATTGTTTTTTCCATAGTACTTTTCAGATAGGAGCAGAACTATTCTTATGACTCCACTCATTAAAATCGAAATGGCGTATGGAGAAGGTGGTGGGAACAGAGATGGATTGGGTGGTTGGTGGGTAATTTGGTAACTAAAAATAATGTATTAAAAGATTAAATAGAGTATATTAGTCTTTATAAAAATAAGTGATTTAATTATAATAAAAAAAAGACACGTGTCAATAAGGGAAAAGATATCTCATTTGCTCTTCAGTCAATGAAATCTCATTTTAGACAATTCCCACCTAGATCTACAATTCATTTCATTTCATTTCTAAATGTTCAAAAAATAACTTTTAAAATAAACAAACATCAATAACAGGTTAAGAATCTAAAAATAAAACACAAAAGCCCATGAAGATATTATTCGTACCTTTTTTTTTTTTTTCTTTTTAGAATACCCTTATAATTTGAAGCTATGAAGGGTTTGAAATGTTGTAAATTGGAATAGGATGACCCTTCAAAGTACAAAGTTGAGCAAGTACCTTTGAACCACTCTTCTATCCGAAAATTGGAATTGCGATTAGGATATATACATCACCAATTTGAAAAGTAATATACGTGATACTGTTGATTTTTTTGGTGATTACGGTTGATTTTCTTTTAATAATTAAATAGTTGCATATACAGAAAATAAATGGGCCTGTTTGTTTGGCGTTTCCCAAAAAAATTTGTATTTGAGAAATGTCGAACAAACATGTTTTTTATTTTCTTAAATAAATTTTTCATCTCTTAATTTTCTCAAACTACTCTCTCAAAACCCAAACAAACAACAATTTTCTTATCTCTAAACAAAACCTATACAAACTCGACTATGATTTGACATAAAGTAACATATCTCTTACATAATGTATGTCACAATAAATATGATTTGACATAAATTCTTACACATCTTACACCTACAAACTAATTTTTCCAAAAAAAATTATACCTACTTTATTTCTCAAATCACTCTCTCAAAACTCAAACAAAAAATATTATACAAATCGAGATTATTTTACACCACCACTCTCACAAACTACTCTCCAAAAACACCAAACAAACAGGCCCAATAATTTTGCTTTATCCATAACGCGTACCTATTGATTTATATATTAAAGACTAAAATGTTAATGATGAATCGATCACCTTCCTGGCAAAATCCATTTACTGTATTAAATATATCACTTCTCATTTGGGCCCGGTATGCATTGTTTACCCAATTTTCAGATTGTGAATTTTATTAAATCAGTGTCAAAAGATTTTTTTTTTCTTTTATACAAAATTGACGATGAAAATCAGTGTAAAAGATGGCTTTATACATTATCACACACACAAAAAAAAAAATATAATAAACGACACACTACGCTTTTAAAATTTTAATTATCTATGACTTTATACATTTATTTAGCATAGCTTAATTTCAAACCAAAGAATCAAAAATAATATTTTTTAAAGAATTTTTCGAAAACAGTTATATTTTGTAATCAAATAAATAGAAAACTAATCTATTCTTTTAGTTTGATTAATTTTTGTGAAAATCAACAACAAGTAGACGGTCTTTATTTTTGCTATCAATTTTGAGATGACTACCATGTTGGATGAAAAGGGCCACTTGTGAGCTAAGGCTTAATGGGCTTTTTAAAGTACTATAGTGTTGGTTTTCTGGGCTAGAATCTGGATAGAGAATGCGACCCATAGGCCTTGTGTTTAATACTATTTGAAGACTGAAGTTATTCCATACTGGATCGATAATGAAAAAAGAAAGAGTTTAAAATTTAGGATGATCTTAATTTTTCAAATGTTCAGCCTTGATTTTATTGCTAGTTATTCTTTGCTCTAATGATTGATAAATTCCCTATCTATCTATTCATTAAAAAGAAAAAAATAGTTTCTGTAACTTATTCAGAATGGTCGAATATAACTAATTTATTTCATATATGTACGACACATATAATGAGTAACACTTCTAAAGAAAAGTGATATTATTGATGAAAATTTATTTATTTTTATACAACTAAATATTAATTCAGCCACTCCTTCGACAATAATTGAGATCACACGTGCTTACCATGCAATAGTAATAAATACAGTATTTAATGTATGATTTTACCAATAATTTGAAATAAGTACTTTTGTACTTATTTTTCTTTTTCATAATAAAAGTACCGGTTTGCTAACGGTAGGCTAAACTATCGGTAGTTCACCACTCACTTGTTGCCATGTGGCAATCAAGTGACTTGAAACCAGCCAATTAATATACTAGTAGGACTTGAGAAATGACTTTAATGCCCTTCTTCTTCTTCTACACAACTAAATTTTGTAGTCGGGTTTCATGCTGAAGACTGATTTCTTTCATTTATTAACGGATTTTTGCAAGATTAGTCTCATTCTCTTCGTCTCTTCATCAGGATTACGTTGGTGGTTTCAATTTTTCGTTTCTCTTTGTTTTTCGTTGTTAATTTTCAGATCTATAAAAATTCAAAAAAAAACTTAGTTTATGATTTCTTCACGTTTCGCTGCGTTTCCTTCCGGATTTCTGTTTCTAGAGCTGTTTAGACGCATTGGCCGGCTTCAATTTTGTGTTTCCAGTTCGGAATTAGTGGATTTGAAGATTCGGGCCACGAAGAACATTTTCAAGCTGTTGCTTTCTTCACGTTTCGTTGCGGGCTTCTGGTTTTGGAGCTGTTTTGACGCATTGACCGACTTCAATTTTGTGTTTCCAGCTCGGAATTAGTGGATTTAAAGATTCGAGCCACGAAGAATATTTTCGAGCTGTTATTTTATACGTTGGGTTGGGAACCAGTTGAATCATTCCTATCCTCACTTAGTTTAATTTTTCTTTTACGTGTTGAATTAATTTCTCTTTTGCATTATTGTTTGTA
Organism: Penstemon barbatus; assembly: GCA_003313485.2. Lineage (NCBI taxonomy): Eukaryota > Viridiplantae > Streptophyta > Magnoliopsida > Lamiales > Plantaginaceae > Penstemon > Penstemon barbatus. The sequence continues at coordinate 1,538,459 of CM064881.1, read as the reverse complement.
GCATATATCTTAAAAAGCTCCAGTAATCCTCATCCTGTTTGTATCATTATTATCTTAAAAAGCTCCAGTAGCTGGAGCCATCTTCATTCCTATCCCGTTGATGGTGCTGCAAAAGACTACTTGAGATGCGTATTTTGATTAATATTATGAATGAGATGGTGTATTCTGATTAATAATACCCAGAAACTTAATATTATATGCACATAATACGAACATTTCTGGAGCTTAATATTATGAATCAAAAGATTACTGGCTTGCTAAAGTCTGAGATGGTGTATTTGATTTTGATTTTGTCATCAATGCTGATATTGGATATTGGATATTTCTGGTGTATTTCCGGTGTTCTGGTCCAAATATTGGGTATTGTATTTGGTGTTTTTGTTTATTTATTAAGCCAAGTGTATTACGGTAATATCTTCTAAATCAACACAAAATATGAACGACAATTTTTACTTATCTAGCAGGTCATGGCTAAATTTTTTAATATATTTAATTGACTATAAAATTTTCTACAATGTGAACTGTTATTAGCAACCCCTATAAAAGTACTACTGTACTTTGAACGACAAAACGGAAACATCCTATCCTATCCATTTCTTCTTTCTTTTTTTTTTTTCCTTTTTTTTTAAAATTTTTCTTGCCTCAGTCTTCGACTACACCATAATTGCTCTACCATAGCTTACCTCACAGAAATTAACCTGAAGGAAGCAAATGAAAGATCATTATCCAGCCAAAGTCATTAGTCAAGCATTATACTATCAAGAATATCATAATTTATACTCAATTTAATATAACCACATATTCATAAATTAAATTATTGACTAACAATATAAATAGTAGGAGCTAAGTTTACAAGGATTTACTGTAAAAACTAGACAATCAACCTGGTTTCATGATGAAATTTAATGTGGTGCAATAAATTTAGTTTTTCTAAAATTCATATTGGAATGATTGCTCTTATCCCATAAATTTACTCAACCAGAAAGTGAAGAATTAATTAAAAAATCAATAGTTCAAGTAATTGACCCCTGATAAAACAAGAACAATAATTAACCATTATCAAGTTATTAACCACAAAAAAAATATCTTCAAGAAACAAAACTCAATCCAAAGCAAAGCATAATTCAAGCCACAATTTTTTAAAGCAAGCCCTAATCTAATTCTTCCCACAATAAAAAAGCTAGCCCTAATTCAAACTTTAAAGCAAGTCCTAATTCAAGAATAGGTGTGTCAATGTGTGTAGTGATTCCAAAAATAGAATTTTCTATTGAATTATAATAAAAGTACAAAGAAAATCTATCAACAAACACTCCTATTAAATTAGGAGAAAATTTACATTAGTAGGAGTGAATCCAGGACCACTTGAATACGTTATCTAATTAATGACCATTAGACGGTCTTTATTTAATTTTGCTATTAATTTTGAGATGACTACGATGAAGTAAATAAAAGACGAAAAGCGCCAGTTAATATGTTGGGCTAGTGGGCTTTTGAAAGTGTACATCTTTATCTTTATAGACTATAGTGTTGATTTTATGGGCTTGAATCTGGATAGAGACTGCGACCCAAAGGCCTTCTGTTTAATACTATTTGAATTTTGAAGCTATTCCATACTGGATTGATAACGAGACAAGAAATAGTTTAAAATTTAGGATGATCTTAATTTGAATTATTCAAATGTTCAGCCTTGAAATTCTGTGTAAAACTACAAAGACTATGTAGGCTTGAGTTCGAGTACAACCTCAAAACGTTGTTAAATTATATATTAGTTATTCTTTGCTCTAATGATGATTAATCCCCTATCTATTTATTCATTCAAAAGGTAAACAAATAGTTTCTTTAACTTATTCAGATAGGTATAACATAACTAACTTTTTCATATATGTATAATGAATAACACTTTTAAAGAAAAGTAATCAATCACATAAAAATATGTAACTATACTACTTAGTGAAAATAATATGACAAATCGTATTCTAATTAAAATTTATTCAAATCGACGAGTGGCTGGTCTTGTGGATAAAATTAGTTTCCACAATATGGTGAATTCAAGCTCGAATTCCTGCTTTGAGAGATGCTCACATAATGTGCTGCTCGACTTACCTCGATATAGATTAAATCAGATCTAAGACATTAAGGCCCCGTTTGGATCGGTTTTGGTTCTGTTTCGCCCTGTTTCGATGTTTCAAAATTGTTTCAGTGGTTTTGGCGAAACATTTGAAACACGATTTGAATTGATTTTGGTTGGAATATTGAAATGATAAAATATTAGTAAAATAATAGATAAAGAGATTTGAAAAGTTGAGATATGATTTGAAATGGTTTTGGATGTTGGTGTTTGAGGGTGAAAATTTATGACAGATGTTAAATCAAAGACTTTATGGAGTTAAAATATGATATTATATGGTGTAATGATTAAATATATAATTATAATAATAATATATACAAATATTATAGATATTTTAGCTACAACTAAAGCAACAATGTGTCAGTGCACAGAGGTGGGATTGGGGTGTGGTAGGGTCTATGAGTGCGCAGCAGTTGAAAGTTGAAACAATGTGTTTGGGCTGTCATTGAAACGATTGTTTCATTATATATTTGGGCCAAATGCAACTGGGATGGTATTTGGCCCGTTTCGCCAACGAAATTTTTGAGCGAAAATCAATCCAAACAGGGCCTAATATCTTTGAAAAATAAAAAATAAAAAAATTAAATTTTTTAAGGCTTGAATGTCCGTGGAAAACCGAAAATATTTGAAATTACTAAAACACAAAATACTAGATCACTTGCATTACACTATATAATTCCGAATTTTTCCAATTTGTGCCTGTCCAAGTTAGGCTGGAATTATCACAAATGGATATGCTTGTCGCGGACAGTATTGCATTATATATTTATATTTGTCGCTGAAAACTTATTTATATTTTTGTACAACTAAATATTAACTCAGCCACTCCTTCGACAATAATTTAAAATTTAGGAACATTTCTGGTGATGTACAGCATACTTTGTTCCTAAAAGACTTGGACTCTTCAAATATGTTAATTGGACTTGTAAGAGTACATAAACGAAAACCTTCTCATGTACATAGCTTCAAAGTTCAAACTCTAACGAACTGCTGATATTACGTAATCAGAATTATGCTGATGCTTGTAATATAACTGGGATGCCAATTTCCAATGTCACACCTCCGTCCCATGTAGGTCCCAAGGGAAAGTGAAGTGCATGTCAAGCATATCATATCAAATCAATTACATGTTATTTTATTAACAAAATCATATCATGTGACATATAATTCCTTAGTGAAACATGCAACATAACAATTGATAAAAGGACATATATTAAAAGTTCGCGGAATGGGTATAAGTTTTACAAAATAATCGGACATTATTACTACCCTAATATGACATAACAAAAATATATAACCTGTACAATTAATCAAACCACCAATTGTGGCACCAACACAAGTACATAAATAGACCACGATATTGTAGCAACCAGATAAACAAACCCTGCGGTAAATAATTGTCATCTCCTCGACTGAAACGGTACAAACTACGTGGCTAGTACAATCAAGATAGCCATAGGTACAAATTACAAGAGTGAGGTTATGAGCCACAAAATATACTACAAAAGAGACTCATAATTGGGACCAAACACTTCAAAATCACAATAAAAGTCTAGAAGTGATTTTAAGAACTCCAATCGCTTGGTTAAACTCACCCTAACTTCCTTAATTAGTTAAAATCAAAACAATATAAAATATTAGGGCCTGTTTGTTTGGTGTTTGGGAAAGTAGTGGAGGTTTGTGAAATAATCTTGATTTGCGTAAGGATGTTTGTTTGAGTTTTGAGAGAGTGATTTGAGAAATAACGTATGTGTAGGTTTTTTTTTTGGAAGAGTTAGGTTATAGGTGTAAGATGTGTAAGACTTCATGTCAAAAAATATTTGTTGTGAGATAAATTGTGTAAGAGATTAGTTAATCACGTGCAAAACACGTACACTTTTCTAATTTGATTTAAAGAAATTAATTAATCACATGCAAAGCACGTGCACTTTTCTAATTTGATTAAAAAAAATTAGTTAATCACGTGCAAAGCACGTGCACTTTTCTAGTAAAATAAAAAAAAGTTACCATGAGAACCCTAGCTAACAAGGATGTAGAAGGCATCTTAATTGGAAAAGAATTAAGAAAAATACAAGGACAGGAAAAATTATACGAAGGATTTTTTATACATACATATATGGTGATATATTTATTTAAATAATGTACGTTTAACAGAATAAATAAACATGATATACACTAATTAAAGGTGCATATGTATATACAATAAGTCAACATATATATACATCAATAATTTTAATAAGTTTTAGCAACTGCTATATGATCGATCTTCTTAAGCTGATCACAGTTTGCCTACGAAAGTGATGAAATTGTTTGAGAGTTGTCCTAATCATGTTTACTTATGTACATCAATAATGGATTGAAAGAAAAAAGGAGATATATAATTGTTGTGGAAACAAATTGGTCAATCTGTCCATATATGAGCATTTTGCTTTTTCTGCATATATGAACCATGTGAAGAGAATTACTAAATATGCAAGGAATCCAGATAATGTTATCTTATCTTTTTTCCATGATCTTATTTTTAATGGTTACCATCCATCATCAGGTTACAACTCAACATTACGAAGGGGTTACGTAACCCATCATGGATATATTCAAGTTGGTAAGGGACGAGATGTTGGTATGAATCAAATATCTCAATTTGAGGCAAAAGTCGCAAGTGGTAATGGAGAGCAAACGCTTAGTCGAGATGTGCATCGACTTGGCCGTCGATTTGATTTCTATAGAATGATGTCTTTCTATTTCACCACGGTCGGGTTTTACTTCAGTAGTATGGTATGTGCTATTGTTAATTACTCATACTTCTTATATAGCATAAAACCCCCCTATGTTTTGAGAAACCTGAACAAAACAAAACCCAATGTATTAATTTTATTGCATAAAATCGCCTTGTGTTTTATAATACGTTGCATGGAATCCGCAATCCATTTAAATGCGGGAGAAGATGAGTATTTGGTTGGGTCAATTGACGTGAATACGGTTAGTGTCGACTTAAAAGGTAACACAAAGACTCGGTGGAGGTTGGGGAAAATGGGTCCAATCATGTTTCGGGTGCACTTGAATTGCCAACTTCTATTACCGGTTGATTCAACTACAATATTCCCAAATTGCAGCTCTATTATGTACTGGAATTATTATATTATATAATTGAGTTTTAGTTTGTTTTTTCTGTGTTTAATTTAATTGATATAGTTGAATATTAATTAGACAGGTTTACAGTTTTATGATAACTAGAAAAGTGCACGTGCTTTGCACGTGATTAACTAATTTCTTTTAATCAAATTAGAAAAGTGCACGTGCTTTGCATGTGATTAATTAATTTCTTTAAATCAAATTAGAAAAGTGCACGTGTTTTGCAAGTGATTAACTAATTTCTTATGTTAGTTGAATAATATCATCATTTTTAATCATACTATGGTCTAAATGACATACCAAATAATTTCTTTGATTAAATCGCTTTAATTATGATTATGTTGTTCCCAAAAATTTAAATTGAGTTTAGCATTTATTTTTTGTTATCCCATGTTAGGTCAATATCATTCATTTTTACCAGTTACCCATTTTTTGCCGGCTTACCCTTTTGTTTTATCAATTGCACCATTTTTTTCTTTAACTCCTTTTTTCTTCTATCTAACTCATTTTCCCATTGATTTTACCATTTTTTTTATTTTTTAATAGAATTTAATTTACCATTTTTCATCAATTTTAACCATTCTATGTTTTGATTATAAGTTTTTCAGTTAACTAAATTATATTTTTTTTATTCATATAGCCCAAAGGTGGCCTTTTATTTTTAGGTTCTTTAATAAGTTATAATTTCATAAAAACTTAGGAAAGAAATATCGATTTTACCTGCTTTTACACTGAGTTTATCATTTCTTTTTTGTTAGTTTAACCCGTTCGTTCACAATGTTTTTATGGTTTGTCCAGTTTATTAATCGATCCATCTATTCTCAAGTTAACCCATTAGTTGATCTTCACATTTGTTAATCATGTCACTGATTCTTTCCGGTTTAACCCAATTTTAGTCTGATTTTACTTATTCTTTTGCTTATTTAATATATTTTCTCACATATTTCACTTTTTTTTTTTTTTGCCAATTAACTCATTTTTTTTGTTCTTTAATCGATTTGATCCATTTATTTGTCATCCCATGTTTAGCCGATGTCATTCAAATTTTTTTTACCGGTTTTACCCATTTTTTTGCCGGTTAACCTTGTTGTTTTATCAATTCACCATATTTTTTTGTTTGTTCTTTTATCGATTTGATCCATTTTTTTTGTTATCCCGTGTTTAGCCGATCTCATTCAATTTTTTTTACCGGTTAACCTTGTTTTTTTTTTTTTTTTTTTATCAATTCACCATTTTTTTTGCTTTAACTCATTTTTCTTTTTATCATATATTTTTTATCGAATAGTTGATTTTAATAATTTCTATCTTTTGACTTTTTTGGGCTTAAGCCAATTATAAATTTTTTAGTTAACTAAATAGTACCTTTTTTAATTCATGTAGCATGAATGTGATATAATTTTTTTTTTCAGTCTCTCTAATATTTTTGAGGTTCCTAAATAAGTAATAACTTTTTAAGAACTTTTCAAAGAAACTTTTGAAGAAATATAGAATAATTTATTTTTTTGTTATCATTAATGTTTTAATGAGTTGTAAACTTTAAAAGATAATAATAAGGTTGATGTAGGATAGAACTCTTGTCTAATTATGCTTTAAGGATTTTTTTTCTTTTATTTTTTTGCCATAAAATTAAATATCACAATATAATTTAAATAGGGGTATATTAGTCTTCACAAAAAAGGGAAGAAATTTCCTTAAGCCAACTCGTACTTTTATATGTATATAGATAGATAGATAGATAGATATAGAATATAGATAGATAGATATAGAATATAGATAAGAAAGAGTACTGTACATTTCAGTGCGAAACATGCTGCATGTATATGACTATATTCTTGAATCTGCCACATCACTAATGCATGTCAACTAATTAATTAGAGCTAATATATATATAATAATATCATGACTAGCTCAAGTAATTTCCTTAAGATTTAATCAGACAGGGGACACATATTTACAAGGATACACATCAAAATCAAATAATTAAAAAATGAGATATTAATTATACTGGATAAACTAATAGCCCTTCTAATTAAGATCGATCGTGCTAAAATGAGATATTATACATGTTACTTCTTGTAGTGTTAAGATAATGATCATGACAAACAACAATAATTAATAATACATATAGCTAGAAAGCTGAACGAAAATCATCCATCCATTTCTAAAATCATAGATCAAAGTTAATTATCGGTGGAGCTAAAGGGGTCAAATCCCGTAGTGGCATTTTCGGGAATTCTGTTTGATTTCTGGTTAATTAATTTGTTTGTTTTTCTGGGTTTAATTGTTCAGTCATTCCTCCTTTAATATGTAAATTGTATTATGCTGTCATGAGCTTAATTTTCTTCTGACCTAAACCATCCAAGAACTACACAAAAACAAAAAACCCCAAAAATTTTTCTCATTTATATCTTTGCTTGCTCCAACATACAGATACACAAAAGAATTCATAAAAAGGGAAAAATAGACCACAAAAATATTAAAAAAAAGTAACTCTTTTTCTGGGAGTGTAATTAAGAAAAATGAGCTAATTTATAACAAATCAGAGCTCAATTTGATTGAAGAAACGGTTAGGTATTTGATGGAGTGAGAGAATAAAACAATTGAATGGCATTTTGATGTAAGAACTAGCTCGGTAAGCATAATAAGAATGAGCGAATATGAAGAAGAAAGATGTGCTTATGTATGGAATGGACTCTTTTTTTGGTTTGGTTTGAATGACAGAGTCTGAGCCCACACATACGCCGCGAAGAAAGAGGGAGAAACCGACTCACCAAATATTACGGGACTTTTGGCAGCTTCCACCCTAAAAAATAGGATCTTTTGACATATTGCACCCTTGAATTTAGATTTTGGCAAATTATACCCTCGAAATACATAAACTTTGACAAAGTGCACCCTCTAAATTTTTTCTGCCAAATAGTTCGCCGAAAAATCAAAATTCTGATGTTGGCAAGGGTATAATTATCTTTTCAACTCAATTCCTCCAAAAATTAAAATTTTCTGCCTAAATTTTTATTTTTCTTACAACACATTTAAATCCTTCTCAATTTCTTTAATTTTGCAGTATTGTTTATAGAATTAACGACTTATTAGATTCTTGCAAATTCATTGTATTCTTGATCAAGAATCAACCAACTTTTGAGCATATTTTCCTTTCACATTAGGTAGTATGTACGTTGAATCAACTAATGTCAACAAATTGTTATAGTCAAAAGATAGCCAACAAAACTCTTAAGCTAAGAGTGAGTTTGGCCCGGAGATTCGAAAATAGTAGAATTATTTTTTCTAAGATAAATTTTGATAATAATTGATTATAAAATTAATTTTAGAATAATTGCTTTGGTATAATAGATTTTACCAAAGTAACATTTTAGTAGCTTTCAGAATAAGTTGATTTTTTTTTTTTTTTTGAAGATCTCAAATGTGATTATGATCTTGTGGGGTCAAACGCTATGTAAATCACGATTGAGCATAAATAATTTTCGGAAAATTCTAGGGTGCCGCTACGTTAGGTGCCGCTAATACCACATTAGGTGCAATTAAATATGAAAAAGGAAACACGTTTTTATTACTTAAAAATTAAATTTAAAATATTTAATGAGTGTGCAATGTCAAATGTGATTAGTTTTACAGTTTTGGGAGAAAAATGCAAAAATGATCATTTTTAGGTGCATAATGCAAAAGTGACAGTTTTAATTTATTAATTTTTTTTTGTCAAGCTTAAGAGACTAGACCATCTTCCAAAATGAAATATAAGTCCGTGGCTAGGGAGATTCTCCAACTTGGGCGGCTCTGCAAGTCCCCAGCTGCTTCCATTTGACTTGAGTTGATGTCGTTCCTTTCAGTCACTCGTTTCAATTCTGAACCAATCTTCCTTGGGATCGCAAATCCCAAGTTTGTCTATAAAGAGCGGATCTAATTGTATTAGTGTTTATAAGTCCTCAAACCCCCTCTTTGTAATGAGCCTGTGGATGACGTCCGAATCCACCTCAAGTCAACCTCTAGTCGCTGAATTCTTCTTTTCCACTCCACATTAACTAATTAACATTATTAATTTGAATAACTATGATTAATAGCTATTTAAATAATAGTTTTTTAATGATGATTTAATTAATTTAATTCCAATGTCCCATAGTCCAACTCATTTACAGTCCAAATAAGGTACAACAAAAATAGATTCAGCACAAACTAAAATTTCCTGTAATGGGTTGACCTAGTATCAACCGGCCCAAAACCAAACCCAATTAATTTACCCAATCCCCCAGAATCCCAGCTTAACCTAATTAAACTTTAGGCCCAAACATGAAACTCTAAATTTATCTTCTTCCTCTAGACCCTTACCCGCCGCCACCACCACCACCAGTCAACCGCGACCCAACCAACTCAACCCGAGATTTCCCGTTGTCTCCTCCACCACCGTGAACCACCCCAATCACCTCCGCCGCAAGCCGCCGTGCCACCACTACGACTCTTCTATCTCTCTTCCCTGACTCTCTATCTGCGTACGTGTGTGTGCGAGTGTCCAGATCTTGAATGTTTGTACGTGTAAACACTTATTTTCACATATTTCACGTGTTTAACTCGATTCAGGTTTCACCACCATCGGAATCTCACCGGAGTATTAATTCTTATGTAGTACAAAGTAAATTGTACCGTGGTATTATAATTCTCACTCAAGTTTGAAATAAATACAAGATTTTTTAGTATATACCAAATTTTGAGATGAAGAAGTGATCTCGTCGGGAAGCAAGATTCAAACTAGCTAAAAATGGAAAATGTATACGAGTGACAAAAATAGATCAAGACCAAAATAAATTGTGCAGAAAGAAAAAGTGAAATAGTAATGGTGATTGTTTGTATTAATTCAAGAAATATGGCCTACAACTACAACTAATAAATTGGCAATTCTTGATTTTGATTTTGATTTTTATTGCATTTATTCTTTATTTGATCTTCCCGCATACTTTGGGATACCGCAATCATCGCAAACACACTAAGGGCCATCTCTCCCAAAATCTATTTTACAATGTACGGTGGTTGCAGGTACAAATTTCTGGCGACAAAAATTTAAACATATTAGGATAATTAATTGCTCCGCCGCAGCGAATTTCATAATGTGGTTCAGTTGGGAAAATTCCTGTATAGACCTGGTCTATGAGATTTTCATAGACCTTGTGGTGATAAATAAGCCACATCATACATTTTGATGATGTCATACTCTAAAAGTGTATGATGTTGCTTATTTACCACCACAAGATCTATAAAAATCTCATAGACCACTTCCTAATTTTAAAATATTTCAATTTTTGGTACCCATGTGGGGGGAGGGGATTGTTTATGTGTGTAATGTTTTGTTCAGTTGAGTCTAATTTCGCCACTCCTAAATTATCAAAAAGAGTTGTGCAGTCCTGTTCAACTACAAATTAGGGAACCAAATGAAAACTGTTTTTTCCGTAGTACTTTTCAGATAGGAACAGAACTATTCTTATGACTCCATTCATTAAAATCGAAATGAAAATTGTTTTTTCCATAGTACTTTTCAGATAGGAGCAGAACTATTCTTATGACTCCATTCATTAAAATCGAAATGGCGTATGGAGAAGGTGGTGGGAATTAGGGGTGGGATCGGTACGAGTTTTCGGGAATTCGGGAAATTCGGGAACGGTATTCGGGTTTCGGGATTCAAATTTTCCCTCCCGAAACCCGTTCTGATTAGTCCTCTACCCGGTATTTCGGGTTCCCGAAAAAAATCGAGAATTCGGGAACGGGTTCGGGAAACCCATTAGTGTTGAAATTGTTAATTTTTAATTTTTTCTAATTGGGCTTTCCATGGCCCAGAATAAAGGAAAAAAATCAGATTGGCCCATAGTTACCAAAATTTAGTCTGTCTTTGCCATGAATACAATTGGTAAATTCTTGTTCAATAAATTAATAACACACTTCAATGCTCATGCGTTATTTATCACATGCATTGAAATTAATCGGGAAATCGGGTACCCAATCGGGTAGGAACCTCTACCCGAAACCCGGACCGGTTTCTATTAATCGGGAAATCGGGTTTCCCAAAACCCGGAAAACCCACAAATTTTTATTCTTTGGGAAAAAAATCGATCGGTACGGTTCGGGTTCCCAATTCCCGATACCAAACGCCCACCCCTAGTGGGAATAGAGATGGATTGGGTGGTTGGTGGGTAATTTGGTAATTAAAAATAATGTATTACAAGATTAAATAGAGTATATTAGTCTTTATAAAAATAAGTGATTTAATTATAATAAAAAAACAGACACGTGTCAATAAGGGGAAAGATATCTCATTTGCTCTTCGGTGAATGAAATCTCATTTTAGACAATTCCCAACTAGATCTACAATTCATTTCATTTCATTTCTAAATGTTCAAAAAATAGCTTTTTAAAGTAAACAAACATCAATAACAGATTAAGAATCTAAAAATAAAACACAAAAGCCCATGAAGATATTATTCGTACTTTTTTTTTTTTTTTTTTTCTTTAGAATACCCTTATAATTTGAAGCTATGAAGGGTTTGAAATGTTGTAAATTGGAATAGGATGACCCTTCAAAGTACAAAGTTGAGCAAGTACCTTTGAACCACTCTTCTATCCGAAAATTGGAATTGCGATTAGGATATATACATCACCAATTTGAAAAGTAATATACGTGATACTGTTGATTTTTTGGTGATTACGGTTGATTTTCTTTTAATAATTAAATAGTTGCATATACAGAAAATAAATGGGCCTGTTTGTTTGGCGTTTCCCAAAAAAATTTGTATTTGAGAAATGTCAAACAAACATATTTTTTATTTTCTGAAATAAATTTTTCATCTCTTAATTTTCTCAAACTACTCTCTCAAAACCCAAACAAACAACAATTTTCTTATCTCTAAACAAAACCTATACAAACTCGACTATGATTTGACATAAAGTAACATATCTCTTACATAATGTATGTCACAATAAATATGATTTGACATAAATTCTTACACATCTTACACCTACAAACTAATTTTTCCAAAAAAAATTATACTTACTTTATTTCTCAAATCACTCTCTCAAAACTCAAACAAAAAATATTACACAAATCGAGATTATTTTACACCACCACTCTCACAAACTACTCTCCAAAAACACCAAACAAACAGGCCCAATAATTTTGCTTTATCCATAACGCGTACCTATTGATTTATATATTAAAGACTAAAATGTTAATGATGAATCGATCACCTTCCTGGCAAAATCCATTTACTGTATTAAATATATCACTTCTCATTTGGGCCCGGTATGCATTGTTTACCCAATTTTCAGATTGTGAATTTTATTAAATCAGTGTCAAAAGATTCTTTTTTCTTTTATACAAAATTGATGATGAAAATCAGTGTAAAAGATGGCTTTATACATTATCACACACAAAAAAAAATAAAAAATAAATAATAAACGACACAACGTTTTTAAAATTTTAATTATCTATGACTTTATACATTTATTTAGCATAGCTTAATTTCAAACCAAAGAATCAAAAATAATATTTTTTAAACAATTTTTCGAAAACAGTTATATTTTGTAATCAAATAAATAGAAAACTAATCTATTCTTTTAGTTTGATTAATTTTTGTGAAAATTAATAACAAGTAGACGGTCTTTATTTGATTTTGCTATCAATTTTGAGATGACTACCATGATGGATGAAAAGGGCCACTTGTGAGCTAAGGCTTAGTTAATGGGCTTTTTAAAGTACTATAGTGTTGGTTTTCTGGGCTAGAATCTGGATAGAGAATGCGACCCATAGGCCTGGTGTTTAATACTATTTGAAGTTATTCCTTACTGGATCGATAATGAAAAAAGAAAGAGTTTAAAATTTAGGATGATCTTAATTTGAGTTATTCAAATGTTCAGCCTTGATTTCCTTCTTTCCAGCCATTAAAAAGAAGGAGATTGTAAAGGAGTAATTGACATAATCAATGAAAGAAGGAGATTATCTAGGAAGCTGCGGAATCTTGATTAATGACATAAAATGCATTTCGGCTAATCTTGAGTTCTTCCAAGCCAGGCACATTAAACGGAATGGTAATACTGTGGCGCACAATCTTGCTAAATTAGCTCTTGAACATTTTGATAATTTTGATGTACTTCCGATTTCTGTCATTAACATTGTAAACTCTGAAGTTTCATCAATATAATCCAATTTTCCTCTCAAATCAAAAAAAAAAAAAAATGTTCAGCCTTGATTTTATTGCTAGTTATTCTTTGCTCTAATGATTGATAAATTCCCTATCTATCTATTCATTAAAAAGAAAAAAATAGTTTCTGTAACTTATTCAGAATGGTCGAATATAACTAACTTATTTCATATATGCACGACACATATAATGAGTAACACTTCTAAAGAAAACTGATATTATTGATGAAAATTTATTTATTTTTATACAACTAATATTAATTCAGCCACTCCTTCGACAATAATTGAGATCACACGTGCTTACCATGCAATAGTAATAAATACAGTATTTAATGTATGATTTTACCAATAATTTGAAATAAGTACTTTTGTACTTGTTTTTCTTTTTCATAATAAAAGTACCGGTTTGCTAACGGTAGGCTATAAACTATTGGTAGCTCTCCACTCACTTGTTGTCACGTGGCAATAAGTGACTTGAAATCAGCCAATTAATATACTCATAGGACTTGAGAAATGACTTTAATGCCCTTCTTCTTCTTCTACGCAACTAAATTTTGTAGTCGGGTTTCATGCCGGAGACTGATTTCTTTCATTTCTTAACGGATTTTTGCAAGATTAGTCTCATTCTCTTCGTCTCTTCATCAGTATTACGTTGGTGGTTTCAATTTTTCGTTTCTCTTTGTTTTTCGTTTTTAATTTTCAGATCTATAAAAATTCAAAAAAAAACTTAGTTTATGATTTCTTCACGTTTCGCTGCGTTTCTTTCCGGATTTCTGTTTCTAGAGCTGTTTAGACGCATTGACCGGCCTCAATTTTGTGTTTCCAGTTCGGAATTAGTGGATTTGAAGATTCGGGCCACGAAGAACATTTTCAAGCTGTTGCTTTCTTCACGTTCCGTTGCGTTTCCCTCTGGGTTTCTGGTTTTGGAGCTGTTTTTACGCATTGACCGACTTCAATTTTGTGTTTCCAGCTCGGAATTAGTGGATTTAAAGATTCGAGCCACGAAGAATATTTTCGAGCTGTTATTTTATACGTTGGGTTGGGACTAGTTGAATCATTCCTATCCACAGAAACCTGAAAGAAGCAAATGAAAGATCATTATCCAGCCAAAGTCATTAGTCAAGCGTTATACTATCAAGAATATCATAATTTATACTCAATTAATTATATCCACATATTCATAAATTAAATTATTGACTAACAATATAATTAAATAGTAGGAGCTAAGTTTACAAGGATTTACTATTTTACTGTAAAAACTAGACAATCAACCTGGTTTCATGATGAGAGGTCATGATGAAATTTAATGTGGTGCAATAAATTTAGTTTTTCAAAAATTTATATTGGAATGATTGCTCTTATCCCATAAATTTACTCAACCAGAAAGTGAACAATTAAAAAATCAATAGTTCAAGTAATTGACACCTGATAAAACAAGAACAATAATTAACCATTATCAAGTTATTAACCACAAAAAAGTATCTTCAAGAAACAAAACTCAATCCAAAGCAAAGCATAATTCAAGACACAATTTTTTAAAGCAAGCCCGAATCTAATTCTTCCCAAAATAAAAAAGCTAGCCCTAATTCAAACTTTAAAGCAAGCCCTAATTCAAGAATATGTGTGTCAATGTGTGTAGTGATTCCAAAAATAGAATTTTCTATTGAATTATAATAGAAGTACAAAGAAAATCTATCAACAAACACTCCTATTAAATTAGGAGAAAATTTACATTAGTCACATTTGCTATAATTAATAGTCACGAACATGTGACAGAGTTAATTATTAAGAAAGCAAGACCAATAAGCAATTTCCTTTTTTGAGACCAATCCAAAGAAGTCTGGAATTTTGTTTGGTCAAAACGGATAAAGAAACACAAAGAAAATATTTCGGAATGTTTGGTAATCTCAAAGAAAATATTTTCGAAACACTAAGAAAAAATTGTAAAATAATTTATTAAATTAAGAATCCTTATAGATCTACAATTCACAACATTTCTAAATGTTCAAACAAAATTTTTTTTTAGAGGAAAACAAACAACTTTTTGAAATAAAGGAACTTCGATAACATGTAAATAATCTCCAAATCTCTAACTAAAACCACTCTTAAAAATCTAAAGTAAAAAAAATGCCCATGCAGAATCTATTTGTATCTTTAATTAACTTTTTGAGAATACCCTTATAATTGGAATAGAATGACCCTATATTCAAATGTTGAACCACTCTTCCATCCGAAAATGGAAAGAAAACATTATCACAAAACTTTATAACACCAAAATCTGATTCTCCATGACCTGGCCAATTAAACCATGATGCCCTATCGAAAATATCTGTTAGACTGATCCACAATATATATTCTGGGGGGAACACGGGCATTTCCTAAAATGTGTTGACCATGCTTTACAATAAATCTAATATATATATATATATATATATATATATATATATATATATATATATATATATATATATATAAATGAATTATAGTGAATTGAAAGAGACTAACTAACGATACCCTAACATGAGTCATGAGTTGAAATTGTTGAACACATACACACTCTCACCACCTCCACCTTAATAATTGCATATGATGTCATCGTCTTCATTGTGTGCATGTCATTCATTCCTTTATCCCACAACCCCCTCCACTAAATTACAATGATACCCTTATTTCTTCTTCTTCTTCACTTTCATTAATTATAATACCTTTTGCCAAATTTCTCATCAATTTTCGTCTTTCATTATAAACCCTTATCTTCTAGGCTTCTTCTCATACTAAATGTTCCTACATATTATCCAAGGCCAAATCTTGTAATTAATAAATTTGGTTAATATATATTTGGAAGGTTCACAATGTTGATTTATACTAATTAATTATCACAACGAATACCATGCACATGCTTTAAAATTAGATACACACTATATAGCTAATTAATTAATTAAAGGGTAATCATATCTATCTATTCTATATCTATATCTATATCTATCTATCTATCTATCTATCTATATCTATCTATATCTATATCTATATACATATAAAAGTACGAGTTGGCTTAAGAAAATTTCTTCCCTTTTCTGTGAAGACTAATATACCCCTATTTTAAAATTATATTGTGATATTTAATTTTATGGCAAAAAAGTAAATAAAAAAATCCTAGAAGTATAATTTGACAAGAAGTCTATCATATATCAACCTTATAATTATCTTTTAAAGTTTTACAACTCATTAAAATATTAATGATAACAACTTTAAAGCGATTTAATCAAATAAATTATGTGGTATGTCATTTAGACCATAATATGATTAAAAATGATGATATGATTCAACTAACATAATAAATTAGTTAATCACATGCAAAACACGTGCATTTTTCTAATTTAATCAACAAGTATTAGTTAATCACGTGCAAAATACGTGCACTTTTCTAATTTGATTAAAAAAATTAGTTAATCACGTGCAAAACACGTGCACTTTTCTAGTATATATAAATTCATTGACCGTAATGTACGTGCATACGTTTTAGGTATGGGTCATGGTCAAAATTGAGCTATGTAGCAATGAGATAATGCTTATTGGTCATGAACAGTCAAAATAATTTCATCCTATAATTAGAAAGGTCATGATGTCATTCATGCATTTGTTGGGAACATGCAAATGATGAAAAGATGTTGGAAAATGTATAAATTAAACAAAATACCATTGTAAGAATTTGAGAAACACCAATTATGTGCTACAATTAATTCTTGTTCCAAAAGGTGAAATCGCTCACCCCGGGCGCCCCTCACCCCCTGTCCGACGGGATTGTGAGAGGAGGTAAATCATGGTGACTCAACCGACAACAGAGACTGGGACCAGTACTCACTGCGCACAAGGAGCCCCCCTCATTTTTTGAGAGGTTGCTCCCACACTGCCGCTGGTGAGGACAATTAATTCTTAGTATATGTGAAACTGTAGGAAGAACTCTAGTGATATAGAGTACATGGACTACTCTTTAATTTCTTCATGTAATTATAATATCGATCCGTTTATTTATTCGAATATTCATGTGATGTTTTGTGCCTTTTATAAGAAAGAATTAAAGGGTATGGGCATTCTTAAGTTTCTTTACTCTGAAGCTTCAAAATGGACACTATATATATGCCATCTAGCTGCTGACATATACTCTAATCTTCATTTTTTTTTATTTTTTTTATCTTTCTGTTCCAAGATCTTCTTCTTTTTTACTCCCTATCTTCATCTTTTCCCACTTTCTTGATCAAATTTTTTCTCAAGATTTCTCTATGTTACCTTTCATCTCGGTCGATCCATCATGCAAAGGCAAACTACCTTGCAAAATTTTCCTCCCCACGACCACACACACCCATTCTTTAAGTGTGTGGTCATTATAGTTTCACTACTTGCAACACTTGTAATTATTGCAGGTATTGTGGTGTGCATTAGCTACAACACCATGAAACCTAAAGTGCCGCAAATCATCGTCACACGGGCTAGGTTAGATCACTACAAGAAAAGCAGGATTTTTCGACGGAAAATTTCCGATGGAATAGAATCCGTCGAAAATTCCCGATGGATTTTCCGATAAACCAAATTCCCAATGGATTTTCCCACGGATTTAATCCGTTCGAAAAATTATTAAAATAAATAAAAATATTTATTACATATTTCCGACGGATTTTATCTGTGGGAAAATAATTAAAATATGTATTATATATTTTCGACGGATTTTATCCGTCGGAAATGAATTAAATAAACTGGATACACCATAAAAAAGTTGTGAACGAACGGGTTAAATAACAAAAAAATGATAAATTCAATGTAAAAGTAGGTAAAATCAATATATCTTTGTTAATCACGGGCAAAATACGTGCACTTTTCTAATTTGATTAAAAAAATTAGTTAAGAGAATGAGTGAACTGATTAACAAATGTGAAAATCAACTAATGGGTTAATTTGAGAATGGATGGATCGTTTAAATAAACTAGATAAACCATAAAAAAAATTGTGAACGAACGGGTTAAAATAACAAAATAGGAATGAAAAACGATCAATGTAAAAGCAGGTAAAATTGATATTTCTTTTGTAAGTTTTTAAAAAATTACAACTTATTAAAGAGCCTATAAATGATAACAACTTTAAAGCGATTTAATCAAATAAATTATGTGGTATGTCATTTAGACCATAATATGATTAAAAATGATGATATGATTCAACTAACATAAGAAATTAGGTAATCACATGCAAAACACGTGCATTTTTCTAATTTAATCAACAAAAATTAGTTAATCACGTGAAAAATACGTGCACTTTTCTAATTTGATTAAAAAGAAATTAGTTAATCACGTGCAAAGCACGTGCACTTTTCTAGTATATGTAAATTCATCGACCGTAATGTACGTGCATATGTTTTAGGTATGGGTCATGGTCAAAATTGAGCTTTGTAGCAATGAGATCCGAGTCTTTGTGTTACCTTTTAAGTCGACACTAACCGTATTCACGTCAATTGACCCAACCACATACTCATCTTCTCCCGCATTTAAATGGATTGCCGTGGGTTGAGATATGTAGTTGATGACCACGGAGGAATTTGCATTGATGCCGAATGGCTCAGTTGCCCACATTGCGATCCTGTGGCCATTAAAGTTGAGGCCAAAGCTCGTGCCATAAAAACTAACACGAGATTTCAAATTGGCATTCTCGGCTGTTATTACTAAACTCACTTTTAGACTGAGTAGTAAGTTAGACTTATTGAAGTTGATGAAATCTAACCTAGCCCGCGTGACGATGATTTGCGGCACTTTAGGTTTCATGGTGTTGTAGCCAATGCACACCACAATACCTGCAATAATTACTACTGTTGCAAGTATTGAAGCTATAATGACCACACACTTAAAGAATGGGTGTGTTTGGTCGTTGGGAGGATAATTTTGCAAGGGATTTTGCCTTTGCATGATGATCGAGATGAAGGGTAACAGAGAGAAATATTGAGAGAAATAATTGATCAAGAAAGGATGTAAAGAAATATTTCAAGAAAATAGGAAGCTGGTGGATCTTGAATGAAAAAATATGAGAAAAGGAGATTACTGATGGTTCTTGATTGAAAGGAAAGAGAGAATTTAAGAAAAATGTAGAGAAATAGGGAGTATAAAGAAAGACCAGAAAATTTTGTAGAAAAAAAACTTGAGGATCCAAGGAGATGTGGATGAACTGAATGATGGAATTGATGAAATATGTAACCTGAAAAGTTGATGCTGCTGTGATGACTGGAATGGCCAACAGTGGACACCAGAATGAATTTTGATGAAGAGATCGGTTGTATGATGAAGAGAAGATGCAAACTGGATACGAAGATTTGAATAAAATGAAGATGAATTTGATCGTGGGATGATCAATGAAGAGCGGAAGCCATGTTTCTTGCTGATACCATCTTAATATTGATAATATGTGTATATGTAAATGTAAATGAAAGAAACAATTGTATTGAGAAACTTGAGAGAGATTTGAGTAATGTAAACTGTATATTAATTTTGAATAATTGTGTACAAAATAAGTAAGATGTTACAGTTTAAATAGGCAGAATAACTAAAGGGCAAAGAAGTGAATACCTAAACAAATAAACTAGGCGGCTAACAGAAACATAACTAATAATTAAATAAGCAGATCCCTAATTAAATCAATTTAGGATAAAACTCTTCCTTTTCATCTTCTTCAATCGTCTTCTGTAAACTGTCTCATTCTCTTTGATTTTTGTTATCTGATAAGATGAAGATAGGGAGTAAAAAAGAAGAAGATCTTGGAACAAAAAGATAAAACAGATAAAAAAAAATGAAGATTACAGTATATGTCAGCAGCTAGATGGCATATATATAGTGTCCATTTTGAAGCTTACAGTAAAGAAACTTAAGAATGCCCATACCCTTTAATTCTTTCTTATAAAAGGCACAAAACATCACATGAATATTCGAATAAATAAACGGATCGATATTATAATTACATGAAGAAATTAAAGAGTAGTCCATGTACTCTATATCACTAAAGTTCTTCCTACAGTTTCACATATACTAAGAATTAATTGTAGCATAATTGGTGTTTCTCAAATTCTTACAATGGCATTTTGTTTAATTTATACATTTTCCAACATCTTTTCATCATTTGCATGTTCCCAACAAATGCATGAATGACATCATGACCTTTCTAATTATAGGATGAAATTATTTTGACTGTTCATGACCAATAAGCATTATCTCATTGCTACATAGCTCAATTTTGACCATGACCCATACCTAAAACATATGCACGTACATTACGGTCGATGAATTTATATATACTAGAAAAGTGCACGTGCTTTGCACGTGATTAACTAATTTCTTTTTAATCAAATTAGAAAAGTGCACGTATTTTGCACGTGATTAACTAATTTTTGTTGATTAAATTAGAAAATTGCACGTGTTTTGCATGTGATTAACTAATTTCTTATGTTAGTTGAATCATATCATCATTTTTAATCATATTATGGTCTAAATGACATACCACATAATTTATTTGATTAAATCGCTTTAAAGTTGTTATCATTTATATATAGGCTCTTTAATAAGTTATAATTTTTTAAAAACTTACAAAAGAAATATCAATTTTACCTGCTTTTACATTGATCGTTTATCATTCCTATTTTGTTATTTTAACCCGTTCGTTCACAATTTTTTTTATGGTTTATCTAGTTTATTTAAACGATCCATCCATTCTCAAATTAACCCATTAAATGATTTTCACATTTGTTAATCAGTTCACTCATTCTCTTAACTAATTTTTTTTATCAAATTAGAAAAGTGCACGTAGTTTGCCCGTGATTAACAAAGATATATCGATTTTACCTACTTTTACATTGAATTTATCTTTTTTTTTGTTATTTAACCCGTTCGTTCACAACTTTTTTATGGTTTATCCAGTTTGTTTAATTCATTTCCGACGGATAAAATCCGTCGAAAATATATAATACATATTTTATTTATTTTTAATTATTTTCCCACAGATAAAATCCGTCGGAAATATGTAATAAATATTTTTATTTATTTTAATAATTTTTCGACGGATTAAATCAGTGGGAAAATCCATCGGGAATTTGGTTTATCGGAAAATCCATTGGGAATTTTCGACGGATTCTATTCCATCGGAAATTTTCCGTCGGAAAATCCTGCTTTTCTTGTAGTGGGTGGAGGTTGGGGAAATTGGGTCCAATCAGGTTTCGGGTGCACTTGAATTGCCAACTCCTATTACCGGTTGATTATACTACAATATTCCCAAATTGCAGCTCTAGGGCTTCATTAGGTTTATAGTTAGTATATTGTAATTTATTCCGATAATTAATTATGTACTGGAATTATATTATATAATTGAGTTTTAGTTTGTTTTTCTGTGTTTAATTTAATTGATATAGTTGAATATTAATTAATTAGACAGGTTTACAGTTTTATGATAATAAGAAAGAGTACTGTACATTTCAGTGGGAAACATGCTGCATGTATATGACTATATTCTTTAATCTGCCACATCACTAATGCATGTCAAATAATTAATTACAGCTAATATATATATATATATATATATATATATATATATATATATATTACTAACATATAAGAGCCGATCCACCCTATTCTACAGTGGATTTTCGAGCTGCTTATAGGCCACTGTTCTGTGTTTTTTCGAGCAGCCTGCTTTGGGCTCCCACAAAGCCCATTTATTTAAAACGTCGAAGCTCGAAACGACGTCGTTTCATCCCTATTTTAAAGCATTTTGTACCCTCCGCTGTAACTGTTGTACTCTCAATTGATATAGGAATTTCTTCTCCCTTTCCTTTCAGCGCTCATACCCAGTGCCACCAAGCACCTTCCTTCTCTGATTTCGTCATCTTTTTGCCTTGCCCATGTGATTACTGCCTTCCATGTCTGTTGCTATCATTACATTCTTTCAATTCAGAGATTTTTTTACCCTAATTTGCCCTTGTTAGACTTCTTCACCTGCTTTGGAAATTTGGGCTAAACGTGTTGTGTTGAGGCATTCAAATACTCCACGTATATTGTATAGCTTCAGTGAGTCATTCACCCTCGCTTTTTTCAAGAACCCAGAATTTTCCTTCATTGGTACTTGGTGCTCTGTTACTTGATTTATTAGTTTATTTGTTTTCTAAACAGCAAAGGCGGTGGGTTTGTTCTTCTAATAGTTTAATTTCTCTGTATAGGTCCCTACTTTCTTCGATTTAACCTTAATTTGGTGGCTATTGTTCTGGTATATATATGTATGCATATGAACATTTGATTGAGCTACAAATTGCACGCAGTCCGGAGATAGGGAGAGAGAGGCAGAGGAGGGTACGGCCGTGGCGATACAACGGTCTTTTTACCGATTTTTGCTGGAGTTTGTGTGGTTGAGGACAAACCTGAGTTTTGTGTTCGACTGGGTCGCGGATGGCTGTGATCTGGTTGGCAGCGGCGGCTAGGGTTTCCCTACTCCTCCAGTACACATTGATCGGAAGAAGAGGAATAAATAGCACAAAATGAAATCGAACACCTGAATCAGCTAGACAGGTTATTTCTTTATTTTGAATATGATTTCACAGTTGGATTGTGTTCTCGGTTCGTTATTATGTTATTTAGGACCTGTTTACCAACTACTTTCGATTTGGTTATTAGGTTGTCAAGCTAAAAGCTTTTTCAAAATTTTAGAGCACACCAGAGGCTTTGTTGGCGACTACTTAATTCATCAATGGCATACGAAGCAAAGGTCGGCGACATTTTGGCTGTAGTTTATTCTCATATGCTTAGTTTCATGTTCTTGCAATGAACGATAACTTAACTGACAAAAACTGATTAAATGTCTACCTAAAACGTCTTCTTACCTTCATACTTGCATACTTTTTTTTTATTAGATATATGAATCCCAATGATAATAATGGTTTTAACTTAGAATTTGTTGCTCTGTTGTTTGCATTTTTTTAGACATTAGTAACATTGCTTTTGGTAGCAAAGATTTTGAAGTACTTTCCTCACATAAAGATGATATAATCAAACCACATGAAACCTTTGATTCTTCAAATCAGGTATATTTTCTCATTCTTATTTTCTTTAAATTTCAGTTTTTACTCTTTAAGTGATTTGTTTTCTCAGTTGTCTGAAAATTCCATGGGGCTTTTCGTTGTTACAGTAAGTGGGAGTTACTCGCTCTATTACATGCTTTAGTCACAATATAATTTAGTTAGAAAATTATATTGTTGTATCATGAAGAGTTTGTCTACATGGGGTCCTCTTCTTGCCATTTGATCGAGGTCACCGTCTTCATCTTTTTAGCCAAATTCTCTTAATTGTTCTTTCTGTTCTCGTGGACAGTTGTAATGTATTTTAAGATTTGATAATTAATATGCAATATATATTTGTGGGAAAACAGAAAAATAGTTGTTGTTTCAGCTTTACATCTTTTTTGGTCAATTTTACTTCCGATATTTGACCGGTTTTTCCTATTCTTCACATTAGTTTACCAATCACTTTATCGAGAAATTGAAGAAGCCATACAGGGGCACACAGGAGAAGAAGAGAAAAAGAACAGTGGCAATGGTGGAAAGTACTCCAACCAGCACAAAAGTTCCTGCCAATATGACTATTTACATAAGTAACCTTAACGAGAAAATCAAGCTCGATGGTAGAGTATTAATATTTTTTATACTTCGTCTAACTTTAATTCTGAATAATGTCGATTGTTTCAATGTATTTGTAACGTTATAGTTCTCAAATTTTGATATAAAATTGAAAAAATCGTTTCACGCTATGTTTTCACAGTTTGAGAAAATACTAGAGGTTTTGACTTTCAAAAATCTAACACTAAGGGCAAGCGTGAGTTATTTTCAAAGGGATTTCTTCTGCCACCAATGCGCTTCATCAA
Organism: Penstemon barbatus; assembly: GCA_003313485.2. Lineage (NCBI taxonomy): Eukaryota > Viridiplantae > Streptophyta > Magnoliopsida > Lamiales > Plantaginaceae > Penstemon > Penstemon barbatus. The sequence continues at coordinate 1,514,076 of CM064881.1, read as the reverse complement.
ATGCAAGGATTTTAATTCTATGATAAACCTATGGTATGGATTAATGTATTTTATAAGTAGTTTCCTTTTGATCACTCCTAATTTCATTTAGAGTTCTATGATTACGACTTGTGCATATCGATTGTATTGTATAACATAGTGTACCTGTATGATTGGGAGTATTAGTTCATTCAATCTTGCTGCAAGCTCCAAACTGACTATGCAAAAAATCATGCTGACTATGAAAAAAATCATGCTTCGGTGATTTATTTTCAACTTTGTAGGGTGGCTGTCGAACAGGGATGGCAAAAGTTACTAATGCATATGACCTTCTAGCAAGGTGATTATGTCATTTTTTGATGAAAAAGTTTATAATATTATTTGGAGTGTGTGAGGTTGTCCTTGATTTTTTTCTTGACTTTTTGAGATTCTGTGTTGCTCTTCTTCTAAGCGAACTTCACGGTATTTATTTGCTTCTCCTTTTGTTTGTATTACTTTACGGCCTTTCTCGCCTGCGTGCCCTCTCTTGAAACCACCAAATTCTTGTGGAATTGAGAACAGTTATCTACATGAAATTATCCCCGTGCCAGCTGCGGTGCTAGATGGTTAAAATTAATATTTTTTTTTTGCAGTGAAATTATTTTTTGTCTAAATTTATTTTTGTCCCATCTCTCCCCTCTCGAAAATTGATTCTCCTTATGTTTGAAATCTTAACTTTCAACACTGGATATGAAGTAAATCTTATTCGTAATCTGGTTTTTATTGATTTCATCATAGTAAGATACTGTTCAAGACTACGCATATGCTTGCTAGCAGGGCTGGGACTATTTGATCCACAAGACCACCTTTAGAGTGTCAATGTAATCCCAAATAAAATATTGTGAACATGAAATTAAGGTGCAAAAAATTTATGCAAAGAGCATGTAAGTCTCACACATTTATTAAAGATTTATATGATTACTAGAAATTCTATGTTAAGTTTTCCTTCTTATCTCACACTTTTTCTTAGATACCTTACACGATCTCTGGTTTTAAATATTTCTCGGGTAATTGCAGTGGGTTATATTATGATGACCACAAGATCATTAGAGTTGGACAGGAAAATGAGGGCATTGCGAGTCTTACCAATGTTTGTGCTGCCAGCATTATCTACCTTTACATATTCAGGACTAGGAAGCTACACAAGGATGCGTAAGCATTGTTTGCTAATTGTACTTTTGACTTTCATTTTGTTCTACTTCAGTTAATTACACTTGTGGTGGTGACAGTACATGTTCTTGTGTTGGGAAGATGACAAAGTATTGCAGTTATGTATCTATAGATACAGAGTTTCGGCATTTATGTGTAAATAGAAGAATTGGGTCAAATCCAGATAAATTTATTTCAAAAAACTATCTCTCTTAAATAGCTTAAATATTTAAGGTAGTAATATTTTGCCTTTGACCTATGACTACTCTTTTTATTGCGAGCATCTAAGATTTCGAAAAGATGACCAAGTATGTGTTGGCTTTTTGCGATAAGAGGTAGTAGAGTGGACTCCATGAAATTCTTATGGAATCACTAACCAATGGAGATATTTGGAAACATAAGAATTAACTATTTTGAAAACTTCTTTCTTTATATTTGAAACTTTATAAACCTCACTGCATAATTAGTAGTATAAGATTCTATACTTTTCTAATAAGATCTACTATCATACTCAAGTTCAAATTGCAATTTATAATTATTAAACTAATAACGAATATGAAAAATTAACTTACAAATTTCTTGGAGAAATTAGACTTGCTACATTTATTATTGAAGTCGTATTTTACCACTGATACACATGGTAAAACTATAATATTTTATTAAATTAGTAATTATTAAACATGTTTAACCTACGCTATTTGAGTGAAAAGATGTAATTAATTTTTTTTTTATATACTCATTGTATGAGAAGGGCAATTTTTTTTTTTTTTTAATAAATAGATGGTATGAGATTGGGCTATCTCAATTATGTAAATTCGAAAGCCCACGGAAAATAAACCCACTATTATTTAGCAAACAATTTTTAAGCCCAATTTTTTAAGTTGGGCTCAATAAATATTTAAACTTTCTTCATTCTGAATTTCACATTATCAAAACAGGGCAACAGCACCGCGCTATGCGCGGTGCGAGACCACTAGTATATATATATATATATATATATATATATATATATATATATATATAATAATATCATGACTAGCTCAAGTAATTTCCTTAAGATTTTATGAGACTAGGTACACATATTTAATTTACGGGGAATTCTAGGGTGCCGCTACGTTAGGTGCCGCTAATACCACATTATGTGGTATTACCACACAATGTGTGTCACATTAGGTGGTATAAATACCATAGAATGTGACACACATTGCGTGGTAATACCACCTAATTTGGAATAAATACTACATGATGTGGGGGTCATATTAAACATATGGGGTTAATACTATGTAATGTGATCATGTACTGTCACATGTGGAGATCATACCATACAATGTGATACACATTGTGTGGTAATACCACCTAATGTGGTATTAGCGGCACATAACGTAGCGGCACCCTAAAATTTTCCTTAATTTACAAGGATACACATCAAAGTCAAATAATTAAAAAATGAGATATTAATTATACTGGATAAACAAATAGCCCTTCTAATTAAGATAGATCGTGCTAAAATGAGATATTATACATGTTACTTCTTGTAGGGTTAAGGTAATGATCATGACAAACAACAATAATTAATAATACATATAGCCAGAAAGCTGAACGAAAATCATCTATCCATTTCTAAAATCATAGATCAAAGTTATCGGTGGAGCTAATTAAAGGGGTCAAATTAAATCCCATACGTATCAGGTTGGTCTTCAGTGCTCTGTGATATCAGAAATTAAATGTCATTGTAATCAACGCCACTGCACTTTAGGATCGATTGCGGTTGATAGTACGTACTACTGTAGTGGCATTTTCGGGAATTCTGTTTGATTTCTGGTTGGTTTGTTTTTCTGGGTTTAATTGTATTATGCTATCATGAGCTTAATTTTCTGACCTAAATTTTCTGGGTTGATTTCTGGTTTGTTTGTTTTTCTGGGTTTAATTGTTCAGTCATTCCTCCTTTAATATGCAAATTCTATTATGCTGTCATGAGCTTAATTTTCTGACCTAAACCATCCAAGAACTACACAAAAACAAAAAACCCCAAAAAAAATTTCTCATTTATATCTTTGCTTGCTCCAACATACAGATAAACAAAAGAATTCATAAAAAGAGAAAAATAGACCACAAAAATATTTAAAAAAAAAAAAAAAAAAAAAAGTAACTCTTTTTCTGGGAGTGTAATTAAGAAAAATGAGCTAATTTATAACAAATCAGAGCTCAATTTGATTGAAGAAACGGTTAGGTATTTGATGGAGTGAGAGAATAAAACAATTGAATGGCATTTTGATGTAAGAACTAGCTCGGTAAGCATAATAAGAATGAGCGAATATGAAGAAGAAAGATGTGCTTATGTATGGAATGGACTCTTTTTTTGGTTTGGTTTGGTTTGAATGACAGAGTCTGAGCCCACACATACGCCGCGGAGAAAGAGGGAGAAACCGACTCACCAAATATTACGGGACTTTTAGCAGCTTCCACCCTAAAAAATAGGATCTTTTGACATATTGCACCCTTGAATTTAGATTTTGACAAATTGTACCCTCGAAATACATAAACTTTGACAAAGTGCACCCTCAAAATTTTTTCTGCCAAATAGTTCGCCGAAAAATCAAAATTCTGATGTTGACAAGGGTATAATTATCTTTTCAACTCAATTCCTCCAAAAATTAAAATTTTCTGCCTAAATTTTTATTTTTCTTACAACACATTTAAATCCGTCTCAATTTCTTCAATTTTGCAGTATTGTTTATAGAATTAACGACTTATTAGATTCTTACAAATTCATTGTATTCTTGATCAAGAATCAACCAACTTTTGAGCATATTTTCCTTTCTCATTAGGTAGTATGTACGTTGAATCAACTAATGTCAACAAATTGATATAGTCAAAATATAGCCAACAAAACTCTTAAGCTAAGAGTGAGTTTGGCCCGGAGATTCGAAAATAGTAGAATTAATTTTTCTAAGATAAATTTTGATAATAGTTGATTATATAAAATAAATTTTAGGATAATTACTTTTGTATAATAATTTTTACAAAAATAACGTTTTAGTAGCTTTCAGAATAAGTTGATTTTTTTTTTTTTTTTTTTTATGATCTCAAATGTGATTATGATCTTGCGGGGTCAAACGCTATGTAAATCACGATTGAGCATAAATAATTTTCATAATTGGGGTCAAACACTTCAAAATCACAATAAAGGACTAGAAGTTATTTTAAGAGCTCAAACCACTTGTTGAAACTTATCCCTAACTTCTCAAAATAGGTAAAAGTAAACTGGATAGGATAAAAAAATTAAAGTTTAGCCAAAAAAGTGAAACACTTCAAAATCACAATAAAGGACTAGAAGTTAAGAACTCAAACCACGTGTTAGAAACTTATCTAACTTCTCAAAATAGGTTAAAGTAAACTGGACAGGATAAAAAAATTAAAGTTTAGCCAAAAAAGTGTAAGTTAACTCCTAGTTTAAGGGAGGAAGTTATTAAAAACAAAATTCAACTAAGAGACCGTGCCGAATGCCTAGATACACATTATCCTTAATTAGATATAAAATAAACTTCTTAGAAAAGATTCTTTGAAGACATATTTCTAGGAGTATTTCCGATCGGAATGCTACCTGGAAAAACATTATAATCCTTTATTAATTAAACCTATGATTGCTTAATGGATTTAAGTAATTAGGAACTTTCCCAAGCTTGGGTTGAAAATTGATCTCAACACATGCACGAAGATCATAAAAGACGAACAATGATTTAAGTTTGTTCTTATACTACAACTCTTTCAAGAAGAGTAAAGCACTGCATTTCTGGTATTCTTGAATTACGCCAATCCTCTTACTCTTATACCCATCTTCATGAATTACAATTTTGCACCCAATGTAAAATATATATTAATTTTATTCAACAATTTATTCATGACGGCAGATTTGCAGGTTGTCACTAAACAAATACTTAGCTTCCATCATAAACTTGATTTTCTAATATTTAACAATATGCGGGTAAAATTAGAGACAGAAACTACAGAGATCATGGTTGTAGAAAATTATCACAAATAGATCCAAGTAATTAAAACAAGAATTCAATACTTCGTTTGTAACATCCACAAAATTGTGCAACCCCAAGATAACAATTGAGTTAAATTAACCTACGTAAAGTAAATTAACTCATCATATGATAAGAACCTTTTCATGATTTCAAAATAAAAAAAGCTAAAAATCCCAATAAACTTATTTTTTCTTCCCGGCCTTGGCAGCATCTCCAGCTTTGGACTGCAAAAATATAGTAAAGCATGATTAGCACAAGATTGGACTTCACGAATTTTGGAAAGCTGGATAGAGCCGCTAAACCAGATGGGTTATAGACCATACCTTCTTAACACCACGGATCTTGAGGGCCCGGTTCTTTCTTTCTTTCATCTGCTTTCTAGATTTCTCTACCTTGGTATCAAGACCATTCTATACAGAAAATAATACATCAAAAGACATTCAAAATTTAATTACAGCACGATATTTATAATCATCACAAATCATTATATCGACAAATAGAATAGGTTTGATTGGCCATCTTTTTGATATATAAATAAGAATGGGACTTAGATGCTGATGGGAACGCTGCTCATAGTTGCAGTAGCAGGTTCCATCATCATACAACAAATTAGACATAATGATGAATGCCTGATACAAAGAGGGTAAAAATGTTAAAATAAAACAGACTTCATATTTACCACAAAGATATGGGCAGCATATACTACCTCCATTTCTATGTCATTTAAGGATGTTGCACAAGGATTAAAGAAACTATTGATTAAATAAATTTTAGAAGAATAAAAGTCCTATGTTACAAAATTACCCTGGAAAAGAAATAAAAAAAATCTCCAACTTTCCTTATTAATCATAAGTAAACTTGTCAAAAATTAATCTCTCTCTTGGATGATGTGTATTTAGGAATATTTTCTTTTTACTAAAAAAGACATGTATTAAGGAATGGAGATTTTAACAATGAAGAACTAAATGAAGGAACATGTCTTAGAGTGAAAACAGGAAGTCTCCTAGTATATTATTTGTCATGATGACAAATGGTCATCCTTAGGGCAAATTGTATAAGAATAAGTAGAATTAAATTAATTCAAGATTTTATAAATGTAGATAAATGAACTAAGTAACAATGAATTGAGAGGACAGTTACCACTGTCTTGACAAGAACTGTAGCAATTAAGATACCTATTACCATATGACCCTATACAGAGCAAGCATGCCAAGAGGTTATCAAAGTTGGTCACAAACTCAATATACAACAGGACAATAGAGGAGTAATAAAATACAAAAAAATTACAAAGCAAAACATAACTAGGCTATCATATGAAATGCTCATATATAAACATGCAGTGCAAAATAGGTAGACAAGTTACCCTGATGAGCCGGTATTTTGGCTCAAATTTCTTGGCATTTTCAACTGAGTCATAAATCAAACCAAACCCAGTAGATTTGCCTCCACCAAAGTGTGTCCTGAACTTGAACACAAAAATGGCATTTGAGTCTTTAACCTCGTACATTCTTGAAAGTTTTTCCTTCAGCTCAGCCTTTAAATTACAACAGAAGAAACAAGATTATTTAAATCAAGTAACAATGCCTCAAAACAAAAAAACCCTAGCTTATCATCCAGACAAATATATTCTACTTCCAAGGTACAATAGACAACTAATTCCTGTATTTGGAGATTACAAATATCACTCTAATATCATCTATTAATATTATAACGTTTCTAATATATTTCCTGAACTCCTTTGGTTCAAATATACTAAATCTTAACGACTATTTAGATGTGAGAAGGTGTAATATTTATATAAACAAGTCACATACATACATTTAAATTTTATAAAACTACATAAACGCAGAAAATATATAAATAGAAACCAAGTTCAAGGAATTCCTACCTTGGAAACATTAGGCCTCCCTGGATGCAAGACATCAATGATCTACCAAACAAAATCTCAAATTAGAACAAAATAAACAAGAATTAAAAGTAACAGGGTTATATATATATATATTAGAAGACGTACAAACTGCTTCCTGGAGAGGAGACGGTTTGTCATGAACTTCCTTGTCCTGATAGTAACTGCCTTGTCCGCCATTTTCTGTAAGACATAAAAATAGATGCCCTAATTATATAAAATCTGACCCTAAAATACAAATCAATAGTAAATCAATATGCTCGTAATGGAGGACTAGTAGAAAGAATGCATTTTATTACGTTGTCGATTAAGCAGATTAACGCCGTTCGCCGCCGCTCTTCGGTAGCTGAGTAGTGTTCTTACTGCTTGAGAGGCGTTTTTTGCGGTGAAAGGAAAAGTGAATTAAACCCTAGTGCTTTTGTAATAGGAGCGCTCCACGTGGGCTGAATGGGCCCAATTAAAATATAAATTGGTGGGCTGAGTATTGATCTGGTAAAAGTGTTGGGTTATAACTCGTTGGGCCAATTGCGTTGTTGGGTTAATTGCCAAACTCACTTATAATTTGATAATAATTCAATAAATTTTTGATTTAATGATATTCTTATAGTAATATTAATGTAATCATAGGCTTTTTTTTTAGAAAGGACACTAACAAGAAAACAGTTATTGAATTAATCTATCATGATAAGTAAAATAAGGAAAAACTTATCCTCAAAGTTAGTTATATCTTCGTAAAACTATAATTGTCATCCTATAGACTATAATGCTCTATCACGGCGTAATTATTCTAAATTAGGAAAATATGATCATTTTAGTTTGTTTTTAAAATATTCAACAGTGGTGAATATTGCCAATTTTGTCACGTCCAAGCATCACTTCATCCCACCTTAGTAATATATTAATTTCAATAAAAAAAAAAACATTATTAAACCAAATTGATGTGCAAAAACTACTAATGTGATAGAAAGACTAAGGTGCATTGCATTTGGTTTTTGGGTTCGGAAATAGCGGGTGCATATCACGATTCACGTGCATTGGTTAAATGTTTAATTATAAATGTGAATAATATTTATTGAATTTCCAACTGTAACAAAAATAATTAATAATTTTGGTACGTATTTAATCCACGAAAGTAGCTTTAACCTAGTATTATTGAGTTGGCTACGTATCTGACTCTGAGAATTTATCTTAGTCTATGGAAAATATTTGATAAAATAAGACAAAATACATATATAGGCTATTTTTAAATCAGATTAATTTGGACTAATATTCTTGTTTAGACACTCATTAAAGCGTCATAATCGGGTCAAGCCTTTCCAATGTCTATGGACCGACCTGAACATATTTTACTTGTGCTTATTTATTTTTTATTTTTTTAGTGCAATATATTATGAGACATGAACTCAAACATTAATGAGTTGAGTCGGAGTCAATTAAAACAAAGTAATTAATGAGCCGCACCAGAATTTAAGTCTTGTCCATTGAATTCGATCGATTTGAGCTTGAACCATTTAAAGTTTTGCTAGCTCACATAATATAATTAATACTCCTAATAAAAATGAATGATGAGCCATAGACTCTCAATATATGTTATGCGATATTAGAAATCAACAACATAAGCTTAGTTTAAGGATAATTTAGGCGAAGTGAATTTCAAATCTCCAAGAAAAAAGTGCTTACGCATTTGGATTGTAATTGAACAATGACTACTACCATACTCCATGAAGGTGGGGTAGGTGATTTGAGACAATTGTCCACAAAATCAAAGGCTCGCCAATTTAAACAAACTCACGTCCCATTAGTTGTGTCTTACGTCTTAATCTCAAAACCCATACCGAGATTATCTATATTTAGATTTCTTAGATGCAATGCCAAACTTTAATTATTTATATGTTTGGTTTTGAATAAATTAAATCTTCCTTGAGTATAATATATATGTGGTTTATAAACTAGTACATCGGTACGTAGTTCTGTCTAATGGTACAAAATATGGCTTCAATAACTAAGAACTTGCCTACACAACTTAGGGGGACCAAAAAGTACTTTTCTATTAAATGAAGGACGTTACTTTTGTAAACTAATATTCTGACACACGGCTTCAAGATATTGGAACAAGTATATGGTCATAAAATGCAATGGTTTCAGGTGATATATGATAGATATATATATATAAACCCCTAGTTTAAATAATACTCTAATTTGGTCATCTAAGCTTATTTATTACATTTATATCTCCAATTCTTTTGAGTATTGGACTTCAAATTGTTTTAAAGGAATGACATCTAGTGCTATATATGTTGAACAACGTTAACCATAAAAGTGTCCAAAAAGTTAAAAAGAGAAAGTAGAAACCCATTTTTATTTAACTTAAAAGTACGTAACATGATTAATGTAATAAATGTGTAAAATAACTATTCGAAGAATATTGATTGGAAGAAATAATTTCAATTATACACAAGAAGATAAAAAACATTATATAGATCTGAAATATTTTCATCATCTCATTCTTTTTTTGATATTAGGCTAATTAGTTACCCGTGATTATATATAGTTGGATAATTATCACATAAACTAAAAATCATATTGTAAAAGCAAAATAAAAAAAGGTAGGTGAACCATGTGAGAGTATTGATGATGCCGATCTATTTTAGTTACGACATCCTTTTTAGATGGTTTCTTGTGTGACCATTTTGCCCAAATCCTTACAATTCGGGATTTCGTGCTTCTAAATTATGAAAATCTGTATACTCTTTGGATCACATGGAGTATAAAAATAGACTTACAATTTTCCACGTTGGTTTGCTTGAAATTATCTAAGATCTTGATTCTGTTAGCTCGAAAGACTAATAAACATGTTAAGGGGTATTCCTTAATTATCAAAAGTTATGTTGCGAATAACCTAATATGAATTGTATTGAATTACATTAATTAGCTACCATAAAAAAAATTAAATTTTAGTGATAAAATTTTATGTGACAATGTTAAAGTTGTCACTTGTTATTATATATATTAAGTGACAAAAACTCAAATATTGTCACTAAAATGGTTTTCGTAAACACACTAGTGACAAAAATTGTATAATAGTTGTCATTATTGACATTTAGCGATACCTCAAAAGTGACATTCAAAAAAGTGTCACTAAACCATAGTGACAATATTTATTGTCACTAATTATCAATAGTGACAACTTAAGCCACCATATATTTGTCATTTAAAACTATTAGTGACAACTCAAAAATTTATTTTGTCACTATTACACTTGTCACCATTATTATTATGATAAAATTAATATTTTCTTATCACTAAATGAATTCAAAGAGTGACAACTTCCACATTATCACTTATTTTTTGTCACTTAAGCTCAATTTTCTTGTAGTATACATTGACTTGAATTGATCGGGCACTTGTTTAGGATAAGATATCCACTAAATAAATGTGTCTTTTTACTTATCACATTGATATGACAAACACATAAATTATTTAGTACATATGTTGCACCATGTAATCAAATATAATCGGGACAGTCAATCAATGCAACTACATAGTCTACATGTGTGTAAATATAAATTGAAAATTCATAACACTCATATTCTGACAAACATGAAAATGTTTTTCAAATTCTATATTCTTAGGTACCACGTGGCAGGATATTAGTGATACTTATTCTCCCTTCGCACGTAACATTAGCTATGCTCTGCACCACTTGTGCTTAGTAACGTGGTGCAACGAATGAATGAAATAATTTCTGATGTAAACGAGATTAAACCCAATATAAAAGGTTCATTTTAGAACGATCTACCTATACTACTATAAACACACATTACTTGTCCTTTAAAATTAAGTTTGAGTAGTTTTATATGAAGTAATTTATTTATTTATCATATTACCTCAGTTCAATATGAGGTAATTAATTTAATAATCATATTACCTCTGCACATCAAAATTGGGTTACTTTCGTGTAAATTTTGTATTATATGTAATTTTCAGTACAACTAGTTAGCTAAAATCAACGCAGAATGCTTGTTCTTGGACAGCTAGGGAAGTACAACTTAAATTGACACAAATTATTATAAGAGGACCACAACCAATCTGTGTTATAGAGCTGATGGTTAGGTAAGTCACCGTTTAAATCAAAATTACAAATTACTAGTATACAAAAACTACCCCATCTACCCTGACCCCTTCCACTTTTTCATCAGTTAAAACACATGCACTGTTCCCCATTTTTAATAAATAAGGAAAAAATTCAAGAAAGACTAAAAAGGAGGAAATTTCAAGAGCTTGGTATTATTTTTTTAATTAATCTACAAACTTCAGAAACTTCTATTCATGTCTAAATTCACATGCATTGTAGACATTACATTTATAATGTCAAGAGTAATTTTTAAATAATAGGAATAAATAATTTAATATTATAAATTAATACGACCCTATATAATATGTGAAAAACAATTATATATTTAATGAATTAATTAGTTTATGAAATTTAAGTGCTAACTTTCCAACCGAATTTTATTTATATCCCTGGCCTACTACGTGTATTAAATAACTCAATTAAAAGTTTGAATGATCACACATATTAAAAATTCGAATTTTTTTACTATTTTTAACAATTTATATCTTTTTTGTAAATAATTTGAACGAGAATTAAAAGAAATTTGATTCCTGATTTCATGTTGGGGTTAGGACTACTCCTAATCTTAATTGTTTAAGAATTACCACATGATCAATTAGGGCATATGGGAAGGTAGGGCGATATATATTATAAAAATAAATAAAAGGTTTAGGGAAACGAAGAAGAAAAAAGAGCAAAATATGTTTTCAATAAATAATTATATATCATCTGGCAGTGCTCACCGCTATTAATTCGTCCACTAAACTATATTTGTCCCATTAGGTCTGAATCTCCTATGAAAGTATAACCTTGTTTCCGTGAAAAATTCAGTAGATATTCAAGTGAAATAATATAACCAAAAAAAAAAATATGAATTCTTTTTTTTAAAACGATCATTACATTAATATTTATCAGAAAATATATTAGGTTATTAATTAAATAAAAAAAACTATCATCAAACACCAGACACTAATATTAAATTAAGCGAAAAATTCATGTTACTGAACCCAGAACCCCTTGATATATGACATTAATGTTGGAGTAGTAGAAGATCCCAAATCCTCCACCCCCACCAGTACCCCAACTCTGGATGCAAATTAATTAATTAAATATATATAAATACAGATCAGCCTTCCAAACTCTTCATGTCTGAACAGTAACTAATATCTATCAATTTTTACATTCAAAATCTTCTCCTCCATAAATTCTTCTTCTTTCATTTTTCCACAATCATCGATTCGAGAGAAAAAAAAAAAAAAAAAAAATTAGCAATGCCAAGAAACCTTATAAATCTCTGTTTCATAAAAATCAAATACCCCCTTCCATTTACCACCGACCCCCCTCCTCTCCCACAAGATAATCACAGCCGTCTATTATTCAACAATTTCAACTCCCTCTACGCCGCCACGTCAGATTCCGATTCCGACACCACTCCCGACTTCGCCACCGCATTCGCCTCCAACCGCTTCTTCTTCTCCTCACCCGGACGCTCAAACTCCATCATCGACTCCTCATCACTCGCGTCCACCTCATCATCAATGTTGTCGAACGAAAACGACACCATTGCGGACGGAAGCATTGCGGTCCCCACCTACTCGCCGGATCCGTTCATTGACTTCCGCCAATCAATGCAGGAAATGGTGGAGGCGCGTGAACTCCACGACGTACGCCAAAATTGGGATTACTTGCATGAGCTTCTAATGTGTTATCTCTCCTTAAATCCGAAAAGCACGCACAAATTTATCGTGGGGGCTTTTGCCGATCTTTTAGTCAGCCTCACCACGTCAACGTCCCCGCTGCCGGACAAGAGTCACCGGAAATAATTCCAATGATTGTGGTAAAGTAACTATAAAATTGTTAAATTTATATAATTTGAACAATAATCAAACTTATCAGTTGTTATATGTGTAACAATAAAATGTGAATGATAAAAAATATTTATCCGGTTACAAATCTCTATCGTTTTCAACAACATTTAATGTCATAAAATTGAAAAATAAATATAAAAATGTTGACAGTTCATTATGTATGGGGATGATATAGAATCTGGCCCCCCTGCTATATATTATCTTCAATTGTATTCAATCGACTTATCCTATTACAGCACAAAATTTATTTAATTTGTTATTTCAATTTTTTTTTTAGTTAGTTACTATAAATTTGATAGACATGGTCGTATATACATTCAGAGTTAGTATATGAGTAGACCTATTAGGAAAAGCTGTTGCTATATCACTGATAACTGTAACATTATCTAAGGAAATTTATTAATGCATTTTCCATTAATTAATAGGATTGATTAATTAAGATTGTGAATTAAATGTGTAAATGGGGAAACTTACTCTAATTAATGAAGAACTTTTAAAGTGCAAGAGATTGATGTAGCTAGCAGAACTGGTTTAATACTCCTAAGGTACGGTCAAATTGTAGAAAGACCCCCTTATGTTAAAAAACTACAAAACTACATCTGATGTATGTAGATTACTATATTTACAACCCTACGACATTAACTCCCAGCGAGATTTGATGAGTTCGGAAAAAATTAAGTAGATTTTCCTAAAATACCATCAGTGACAGATATATATATATATATTCATTCTAAAGTATTGTGTAGTTGGAGGGGTATATAATCAAAGTAATAGGCAATTGAATTTTTATAAATTGACAAGTAGTTTTATAGTATTTTAACTGGCGGCGGCAACCGGCAGATACAGATTTGGTGATAATTTGTTAAACATGAAGGGGTTTTCTTGTAATTTGACCATAACTCAATGTTGTGCAAGTAAATTTACATAATAATTGCTTTTGCCAACTTCTGAGTTTTAGTAACTTTTAAGCAGACAAGGCCACGAGGGTCTCAAACTATTTCAATCTTCAAATAATGGAAAGATCCAATTTTTGTTCTTTTTTCAGTTTTTGGAGTATTTATTTTTTATTATTAAATATCGATATTTGGCAGCTTAGGTTTTAATAATCCAAATAATTTCTAGCTTCGCAGCAGATGCCAAATGGGTTGTGCTATATTTATGCAAGGACGTGACTGAAGAGCGTGTCTCCTATATATCGATGGTCAGAGCAAAGTTTGTCTTTAAGGAACAATAATTAAAAGCATAATGAAAAGGGTCCTAAATCTAATGCCCTGTTTGGAAAGAAAATAGTGGGCTCATTGTTTTGAACACAACATAAAACTATCTTAACTTCTTCAACTTAGATTGAAAAAGAATCATCATACTTTGTCTTTAATGCAGTCATTTAAGATAATTTTTATGTACCATGTGTTAATTAACAGATAAAAAGATTCGATTCTTCAAGGACACAGAGATTTGTGTTTAAAAATGCAGGCCAAGTTATTAATTATTATCAGAAAAAAAAACAAGTAGGTCCAAAACACTAAAAGATTCTTCACTGGACCCGGTCTAGGAGCAAACTCCTAGACCATGTGGTCCAGTTTTATTACAATTAAAAATTCACTTTTTTATTGTCTAATCAACCCCATTAAATATTTGTATTCATACTTTTTACCTTATAACTTCTTGATTTACTTTAAGAGTAAATATATGAAATTAAAAATAAGAAAATTTTGTTAATCTTAATTAATTATATATACTATCTGATGAGTACGTGAATACATAAATCTTTATATTTCTTATAATAATTTTAATATTTCAAACAAAACTATTTATCTGCCTCGGTTTCGCGGGTCTCGATTTTTAAAAATGATTTGAGTGATTACGATGAAATATTTGAAACCCCATTTATTTATATTTTTTATGTTGGATTTTATGATTCTTGAAAAGTTGAAATCCACTTGGATTGATTTTGGATGTTGGGGTTTGAGGAAAAAAAATAGGTGATAAGTGTCAAATCAAGGTAAATTCTTACCCACACCAGGATTGGCCGAACCCAAAGTGACTAAAAGGCAAGTGCAATACACTTGCTTTGTGATTTGATGTAACTCTTAGGAGAGTGACCAATCACAAAGCAAGTGCAATACACTTGCTTGGTGGTTGAATAGGTTTGGCCAAGTCAGGCTTGGACAAGAATTTTTCTCAAATCAATATATTTTTAAGAGAGTTTTAGGGAAAACAAACATACGGTAGATATCAAATAAATGTTTTACAAGTTTCAAGAGTTTGGGTGTAAATTTGTGAATATGTTTGTGATGAGTTTCATGGGTTTGACGAAAACTCATTTGGAAGGGTTTTGACCCGATTTTGCAAAACCCACAAGACTGAGTCAAAACCCATCCACATTGAGCCTAAATATCTAATGTATAGAAATCATGTATACATATTATATACTTTATTCAACTTATAATCAAAATAACATCTTCACATTTACAAACGACTATATATAAATATAATAGAATTCTAATAAACAAAGAAAAAAAAAATCTTTGAATACAACACAATTTTTCTGAATTGATACTCTATTAGGTAATAGTTTTCATTCAATTTATCTGATAAAATGGCTATCCTTTGTCTTTTATTTTTAAGTATATAATAATTTCATATAGTTATTGTATAGTTTTTATTTTTTTAATAATATGAATTGCTACCTAAATTTATGCTTGAGTATTTATTCGGTAAAGTATTTTACTTGAACATATTTAATTACAAGGGATAACAAAAAAAATCATGTATTGATGACATGCATTGATTTTTTATGATTTATTAGAATTCAATTACAACTTTCTGATTTCTTTTTAAATAAAATTAATTAATATAAAAATAAATCAAGATTATATAAGGTAGAAAATATAAATAAGAACATTTGTTGGGATTGGTTAGGTAAAATAACCAAAAAATTGTTTAATTGAAAAAAAACTGGACCACATGGTCCAGGAGGAAAACTCCTAGACCTGGTCCGGTGAAGAATCTCCCCAAAACACTGTATAATTAAATCAGGGAATCTTGAATTTGTTTCTGGTTAGCTGCTTTTCTAAGATTTTAACTTTTTATGAGACTTGGGATAAGTCGGTCTAATGAAGATTCTGTTGCTGAATAAAAGTAAAAGTGCATGTGATTTAATTTAAGAAATTTTGAATGTATCCCAGAAAAAATGGCTTGTTTCTTCGTAGCAGTTAACTTTTTTTTTTTATTGAATTTAATTAGTAAGCAACTTGCATAAGTAGTACTCTGTTGTTTAGTAGTATTCAAATGCATGTTCTATCATTTAATTGTCCTACAATACAACACAGGGTAGCTAGTTAGGTCTTAGATGGGCCTTGACGTGTGACAAATTAGCTGAAGTTCGGTTTTCTAATTTGTCGTCTCCAATTCGTACATATTTGGGTTTTTTCTCTTAGGCTGACATAGGATAATAAATAGAGGAACATTGGAACGAAAATGTGAGAAAAATATAGTTTATACTTTCTACAAGAATTGAGATTACGTTTCCATAAATTATTTTGATCAATTAAATATTAAAAATATTTCGTTAACTTTTGAAAGACATTATATGTTTCTACTTAATCTGAAACTATATATATAGAAAAAAAAAAGGTATATTTGTGATTGATAACGCATGAAAAATTTTCATAAATGATTTTTTGTGGCAAGGAACAGACGATTTGGCGTACACAAATCCTACTAGGTTGAACGTGTGCTCATCGATATCTAATGTGGAAAAACAAATTGAATCACAATGTCATCTGGTCAGGAACAGAGTTCAAAAAGAGAAACTAAGTCACATTTCCAGAAGACCTAAAGAGGGCTTACAACATATCTCACCCATGTGACGAGAAAGAGCACAACTTCAAAAGTCCATCACGATAAAATTCAAATATTCAAATATTAGAGAAAAATCCTGAAAGAACTTATCATGAAAAGAAAGAAAGAATGATAAAGGATCTTAGACTACATCAATGTTTATTAATTCTTGGTACTAGAAACTATTCAGCTCAACCGATCATGTAGCGGCAAAAGCCGATCAAAATTCAGAAAGATCATTATCAATAAGCCACTCACTATTTTAAAGTATTCAAACTCATGCGCGAAACCAAACTAAAGTTTCAAATCAGTGGAAAGATTGGTGAGGTATTATTATATTTAGTGCAAGAATCCAGGAACTTAAATGTGGACATACCCAAATTTCATATTAGTATTTTTAATATCAAATTATCAAATTCAACAGGGTTCATAACTCAACTGACAATCAATAATAAATGCATTCAAATTTTAGCACAGAATGACATTGGAGTGTGTAATATGTCACCACTGCTTGTATTTTATCCTTTCAAGAGCAAGCAATCAGATGAACTGCAACTTTTACCGGAAACTAAATTTTAGTAACTAAAGCATCAAATCCTACTTCATAGCCAAGGTGTGTAGTGCAATTGCATAAAAAAAAAACTCAAGGCACAAAATCTTCGAAAAATTTCAGTATTATAATTCTACAAAAAAAACAAATAAAAACCGAAGATGATGACATTAAGATTGGTGACAAAATTCAAATCCAGAACAAGGATTACTAAACTCCATAGATCTAATGTCTTAGGTAAAAGGATAGCCCAAAACGAAACAAAATTACCATAAAACTACATAGAAAGAAGATGAGGATCATCGCTTCTTGGATACACCAACAGTCTTTCCCCTACGACCAGTGGTCTTGGTGTGCTGTCCACGTACACGTAGACCCCAGTAGTGACGGAGACCACGGTGGTTCCTACAAGTGCCACGCAAGAGAATGAATAGACGCACAAAAAGAAGTCGAGAATACGAAAAAAAATCCTAACAACAAAGTCAAACCTGATCTTCTTCAAACGCTCAAGATCATCCCTAAGCTTCATGTCCAGAGCATTGGATGTCACTTGAGAAAACTTTCCATCCTTGTAATCCTTCTTTCTGTTCAGAAACCAGTCTGGGATCTTGAACTGACGAGGATTAGCCACAATTACCATCAAGCTATCAATCTCGGCATTAGAGAGTTCACCAGCTCTGTGAAACACGCAATTTAACAATATTGAATTAGTTGAACCATGATATAAAGTTATGATAAAGAAAATGCTCCAAGAGTAGAAGATAAAAACATTAGGTAGAAATATGTATCACAGAACAAAGTATCCAATAATCAAGAATCAGTATTCTAAATTCAAACGTAGATGTTTCAACTAAGTGAGAGTATATGATTGCAGATTTCCTGCAACAGAGTTACAAATATTTGGTTCAAGATTTTTACAGCTCCTGTAACCTATTAATAGTAAATGCTTCCACAATTGTAATGAAAATGTATAAATATCTTAAGAATAAAAATTGAAACAACTTAAGCCTAAAATACTAGAGCAATGATGTGCATAACTTTGGAAAGAGGGAATATAATGAGGGTCAATTAATAATATTTCTATACAGGAGATAAGTTCCTAAAGTCTCACACAGTCCAATAAACACAAAACAATTGCTATTACCGAATTGGATGCCGGACTCATGATGATTGAAATAACAATAATTTTGTCATTATAATCATTATCACGTACAAGGATCAAAATATCATTTCCTTGGAATGTTTTGATCAGGTAAATATTAGTAACTATTTGAGAACCTCGCGTAAAGTTTCTGAATACATTTGTAAAAATCGCTGATCAAATAAAAATGTTGAAGTAAAACTCATCTATATTTTAGATTCAGGTAACTCAATAAAAAGTAACTCTTAGGTATTTTGAGTGGAATGTATGAAAGTTTTTCATTTTTAACAAAATATCACATAAGTACATAAAACATTGATACGAAAATCAAGCTAGCTCAATGGCTAGCAATTAAATATATTGATACATTTAGGTGATTGCACATATGCTAGAGCTCATAAAAATATGTAGCAATTAAATTTACGACAGGTCATTATAACAAATGCATAGCGAAAATAATTCAAGGCACAACATGACAAAGTAACTAAAATGACTAGATGCAATAGTAACCTCTTGTTCATGTCGACATCGGCTTTCTTACAGACGATGTTAGCGAAACGACGTCCAATACCCTTGATGGAGGTCAAGGCGAACATGATCTTCTGCTTACCATCCACGTTCGTATTCTGAATACGCAGAATGTGCTGAAATTCCTCATTTGCAACCAACGACTGCAATTTTTCGAATTTTAGAAATAATACACAAATCAAATTAAACAATCAGATATCAGAGAATTAATTCAAATCTAAGCAAAGAATTGGAGGAGAAACCATGGCTAGGGCTTCGAATAGGGGTGTGGAGAATGCTTTGTTCTTCTTGGTGCGGCTGCTCTGCTTTCACTCCGTAAGAGAAATAACTCGAAACCCTAATTGTGTGTTTTTAGTCTTGCGAGGTTATATACGGAAATTACCTCTAAAACCCTCGTAACAAGCGGGCCTTAAATCCGAAGTTTGACAGACCGGTCCAAGTCTATTGGCCCATTTGGAGATCTAGTTTAAAACTGGAACCCGTCTAGACAATGGAGAAGAGAAGACTTTAATACGGAGTCCCACCCACACCAATTCGATCATAATCTCTAAAGGTAAGATGGTTTAATAGGTTCAAATTCGATTAAATTCATTAAATAATAGTAGTAATAGTAGTAATAGATGATATTTTAACTTAAAATTTTCATTTTTGTAAATTATGACTAAATATAATCATTCCAAATAAAATTTGATTTTGTTCATTTTTCAATCTATCTTTCATCCAAACTTGCTATCTAATAAGTACTTAAATCCTCGAGTAACAATCTTAATTAAACTATATTTTGAAAATAACCTCTCTCAATTTATTTTTCTAGTCACTCAACACGTATTTTTGTGTGCTTCAATCCATAGAAACGTAAAATAAAGTATAGAAGAGAAAAGAGATATATCGCTGAAGTTGGAAAAGTTAAGAAATTGTTTGTACCCAAAAAATCACCCTCGATTTATCGAGGAAGATTGGCTCGATGACTAGCCAAAAATGGCAATAAGGCCGAACCAAGTTACTCCTAAACGGGTCGGACCGGATCGGACTCAATCTGACCCGAAAATGGATCCAATCGAGACAATAATTTGGCCACGAGCCCAATTTCAAAATTCAACCCAATTTCGCAATTAATTAACGTTTGGGCCGTATATGTATTAATTGATTGATTAAATTAATTAATTCATAAGCCAAAGTTAATTAATTGATAAATTAAAGCCAAACAATGGCTAACGGGCTCAACCCACTTAATGGTTAATCTTGGCTAATGAAGATTATGGACTAATTAATTAAATTTAATTAATTGGGCCAAGTCTTAATAAATGGCCCATTTGATAAGCAAGGCCATTAATAAATTAATTGGACAAAACCGAACCAACATGGCTCGACCCGAGACCAATCATGGTCCGATCAGCCCAGGTCGACCACGGCCCAGCCAATAAAATCGGCCCAGTGGTTTAATTAAATTAATTACTAAGGTAATTAATTAGAGATAGCCATTTTAATTAAATAATGGCTAATTAAATAGATAAGGCCAATTAGTTGGAAGTGGTCACAATAATCTCTCTAACCATAACCACTTCCTAATTTGTCTCAAGTTGGTTATCACATTAAATTCAAATTCAAACAAAAGACACGTTTTCTTCTCCTACAACTTCCATTAGCATCAATTTTCAGCAACAAAAGAACTACCATCAAAGTAGTGGAAGTAGTGGAAGGTTTTTCAAGTAGTGGAGAAAGTGGGAAAGTGGCTGTCAAGGCATCAGTTTCTGGCCATCAGCTCCTTGATTTTCGGCCATCAGAGGTTACTTGACAGCCATCAGCTTATTTTCCAGCAGCTATAAATACAGAACAGCTGCCATTCGCGGGAGACACACACAACTCAATCAACAACTTTTCAGTCTAACACTGATCGGCTCAACGCCTCTCCGGAAGTCCAGCGCTCCGCTGCTTCTTTTTCAGCAAACACCCTGTAGAACCCCTGATATCAACCGTCACTCCTCAGCCACCAGCCACCCTCGACAGCCTGAAGTCTTGCCGCCGCCGCCGCCCAAGGTCCGCCGCCGCCGCCACTAAAAATAGTCTGCCGCCGCCGCCGACATTAAGCCGCCGCCGCCGCTGCTTCCGCTGTCCAGACGCTGTCTCGAGCGAAACCCCTTGATAGCAGGCAGTTAACAGCTGTTTTCTGTCAAGTTATCAGCCCGCCAACTCCTCGATATCAGTCAGTCCCTCCTCAGCCACCAGTGATCCCTGACAGCCTGAAGTCTTGCCGCCGCCGCCGCCGCCGCTCACAGTAAGCCGCCGCCGCCGCCGCCGCTCTCTTCCGCCGTCAGCTGACACTGACTCGAGCGAAACCACTCATATCAGCAAGTAGCTCGCTGGTAACTGTCATGTAAGTGCCCACGTATTTATATGACAAACTCATCAAGTAGCAATCTGCCTGATGAGCTCGTCGTCAAGTAGCCATCTGCTTGACGGCTATCGGCTGAGGAGCCATCTGCTCCGTCGATGCCTTGGTCAGTGGCCACCCGCTGATCAGGAGCCCGATTGATGGCCATCCATCAAGGTTGGGCGAACCATTGACGTGGGTCTCCCGTCGTCAATGTTACTTTCTGTCAACAAATCGTTTTTCATGCATTATCAGCTCATCGGCGGGTTTACCTGCCGATCAAGGAGCCAATTTTCAGAACTTAAAAGATTTATCAACTCATCTGGCAGATTATGCCGAAACAGGAGACTCATCGTTTTGTATATTTTTGTAATGTTTGTACATCGGGGAACTTGCCAATACTCTTTTATTTTTAATGGAAGTCGTTTGGCTCGTACGTCTTGACTCTTTTACATAAATATACTTTACGTCAATTGATTTCCATTGATATGTTGTTTCTGTCAAGATCATGTTTTCTGTCAAGGTGTTTATTTAAATTGATTGATTGTCAAGGCACTTGCTGATTTTCAAATCCGCTGATATGTTAAGCAGGCCATCGATTGGTCATAAGTTTTTGGCACTCAAAGAGAGATTTTCAGAAATTATTTAAGTCCTGCGGCCAGGCAGGCATAGAAAAGAACTAGGGGTAGTGTTTGCCTACTCTGTCGCAATCGTTTAGAAGTCAGCCTTATCAGGACAACTTATTTTGATATCAACGTGTCTCTGTCAGGACATTTACTTTATCAATTTACCGATATCAACATGTCTATTTTTCAAATCGTTATGTTTGCACGCACAAACATTGGCACGCCCGCATTATTTTATATCATATCGAGGCATTTCGCATCGAGCCTTTGGCTCGTCGAGGGATTCACTGACAGGTTTACAACGAACAATATTTTGGCACACCTTGATGCCAATAACCCCTCGATGTCGACCCCTCGATGCCAAGCATCCCTTGATATCAGTTTTACCGCAAACAATATTTTTGGTACTTCTTGATGTCAATGGTCACTCGATGTCGTCGAGGTGTTCCTCGATACTGAACTTATATGCAAACAGTTCCTTGATGCCATGTATGGTCTGATGCCAAACCCTCGATGACATCAAGGCATAACAGGGCCAAAATTATATGCAAACAGAAATTAAATATACAATTGGGGTAATTTAGGAGTTCTAAAAAATTTGAGAAGACTTTTGAGGATTGAGGACAGGGGTAAAACATGCAAATTCAAATATTGGCACAAACACTTTGCAAGTGAGGCATAACTTTTCCTTTTTAACATAGCAAGTATAGATTGCGTAAAAATATTTCCTGCTACCCATATTCCCTTTTCTTAACAATGTATAGATTACTTCAATGCTGAAACAAGCATTTGCTTTAATTTAAATAATTGGGTACGCTTCTTAGGCTTGGCCAAAGTTGATCTCAATACATGCAGAGGTTTATCAGCAATAATTTTCACAATCATCGTATGTTTAAGAAACTTAAAGAGACAACATCCACAAAACACGAACAATGATATAGGTTTGTACGATTAGTGCAAGTCTTCCGGTAGGAGTATAGCACTTGCATTTTTTGTGTCCTCGATTTACAACCACACTCCAATGTTAATAACAATATTTCCAAAAAAGCTTCATTACAAGTACACCCAAAAACCATATATTGCATCAGAACTTGATTTTCCAATATAGCAGAGACGCAATCTATAGAGATCATAGTCATAGAAATTTAACACAAATAGATCCATGTAATTAAAACAAGAATTAAATACTTAGTTGGTAATAACATCCACAAAACTGTGCCACCTCAACATAAATGGAGCTATATTAACCTACACGGACGGAGAAAAATAACACATCATATGAGAGAGAACCAACATGATTTCAAAACCAAAAAGGCACAAAATCCTACGAAACTTATTTCTTCTTCCCAGCTTTGGCGGCGTCTCCAGCCTTAGACTGCACAAATATAGTAAAACACGATTAGCACAAGATTGACTCGAGGAGATTCAGAAAACTAGATAGAGTCGCTAAGCCAGATGGGTTATAGATTCTACCTTCTTAACACCGCGGATCTTAAGAGCCCTATTCTTTCTTTCCTTCATCTGTTTTCTTGATTTCTCTACCTTGGTATCAAGACCATTCTAAACAAAAAACAACACATCATTAGACATTTATATAGTCTTGAAAAAAGAAAAGCAATATATTGCAGTATTAAAGGTATACTCATTACACATCAATTTAAGCACAATGTCGAATGCCTGATGTGAAAAGGCTAAACATATCAAGATAAAACAGCTTTCATAGGTAACAAAAGGACATGGGCAGTAGATACATTTAGACAATGAAGAACAAAAGAAAATGAAAGAACACATTTAGACAATGAAGAACAAAAGAAAATGAAAGAACATGTTTTAGAATGAAGGGGTTCTCCTAGTATAAACTTTGGTGTGATGACAAATGGTTATCCTAAGAGCCTATGATATAAGAAAAATTGGAATGAACACTGAAATGGGTGCAGGAATGTACATCACCCTCTTAATAAGAACTGGAGTGGTTATCAAAGTACTAGCATACGACACTGGACAAGGTAAAATCATGCTAAAGTGGTTATCATAGTCAGGCACCAACTCAACATTCCATTATATCAACAGAAGAGTAATACTACAAAAGTAAGAGGCCACATCATATCAAGGCCAGCATATGAAGTATAAACTTTTAATGCTAAATAGGTAGACAAATTACCCTGATGAGCCGGTATTTTGGCTCAAATTTTTTTGCATTCTCAACTGAGTCGTAAATCAAACCAAACCCAGTAGATTTGCCTCCACCAAAGTGTGTCCTGAACTTGAACACAAAAATGGCATTTGGGTCTTTGACCTCGTACATTCTTGACAGTTTTTCCTTCAACTCAGCCTTTAAATTACAACAGAGAAAACAAAATTATTTAGCATTGAGTAGCAAAGACTTAAAAATAAATCCTGGCATAACATCCAGATAGATATATAAGACTTTGAATGTAGAGTAGACAACTAATTCCTTTATTTGGATATTACAAATATCACTAATATCATCTAATAATATAATGATGTCAGTTCAGGAAGACTAAATTCTAACAGCTCTTACATGCAAGAAAGCGAAATATTTCTTTAAATAAGTCACATACTAATGCTAAATTTACAAAACTAACTAGACAAGACAATATCATAAACAAACCAGTAAAAAAAATTAAACTATGATAGTACAGGAAATTCCTACCTTAGAAACGTTAGGCCTTCCTGGATGCAAGACATCAATGATCTACCATACAAAATCGCAAATTATAATAAATTTTCGGAAAGTATAATTAAAAAAATTAGAACAATACATATTCGAAGACGTACAAATTGCTTCCTGGAGAGGAGACGGTTTGTCATGAACTTCCTAGTTCTGATAGTTACTGCCTTGTCCGCCATTTTCTGTAAGACATAAAAATTGATGCCCTAATTATATTGTATCTGACCCTAAAATACAAATCACTGGTAAACTAATATGCTCGTAATGGAGAAGTATAAGGAATGCATGTATTACGTTGTCGTTTAAGCAGATTCACGCCGTGTGCCGCCGCTCTTCGGAAGCTGAGTAGTGTTCTTACTGCTCGATATGCGTTTTTGCGTCGAAAGGAAAATGCAGACTTAACCCTAGGGCTTTTGTATTAGAGCGCTCAAGTGGGCTGAATGGGCCCAATTAATATATAAATTCGTGGGCTGAATATTATATTGTTCTGGTAAAAGTGATGGGTTATCTTATAACTCGATTGGCCTAAATCCTAATGCGTTGTGTTTTTAATAGCCCAAATATTTAACACCAACCTTGGTTAATTGCAAAACATACATAGAGTAAATTGCGGATACCCCTTATTCATGATGTCAAAAAATTTAATTACAAAAATCTTCTTACGTATTAAATATTATAAAAAATTCTTTTAGTTTTGTCACTTTCTTATAAATAACATCATGCCTCTCAAAATATTCAATTTTTCCAGTGAGAATTATTTATAATATATATAATATCTTATAAGTTTTAAAAATTAGATGCTATTATGTTATATCTTATCAATTATAAAGATGATAATTATATATTTACTACTAAAATAACTGATAAAATTTATAAATTGCCCATTAGTTTCAAAAAATATTATAAAAAATAAACGTTTTTTACATATTTGTTAACAATTTAAAATCTCCATTTTTTTATATACGACATGTTACAAAACACCCCTAATTTATGCAACTCATTGCTATGTGAGATAGGTGGATTATTTGCAAATTACTCTATCGCTTTGGTTTTAATTCAAAAATAAATCTTACGTCACTTTTATTGAGTTATTTTCGTTAGCAATATAACCATTGCGTTCGTAAAATTCCAATATACCCTCTAGCACATGTTAAAATTCAATAAGCAACCATCCATCTATAAGTTTAAATATGTTCTTTACATCTACATATTTCACTAGATTGACTGGGGAGAAAACATTTACTTTACTATGAAGAAAAAACAAATAATATTCTATATTTTTAGAGTTAAAAAAAAATTCTAAAATATTAATTACTATTTTATATTAAAGGCACAATATATCATCCAAATATTAGAAGTCGATGATGTTGTAGCCTAATAACAATATCCGAGACATCAAAACTTTTTGAATTAATTATAAAAAAAAATGTGAGAACATAACTCTAAAAAAAACAAAAAACATAATATAGACATTAAATTTTACTATTACAAGAAATAGAAGAATAAATCTTAATCAATGACACATACATGAATTTTAGCATGTAATTTGGTATTATTGCTATAACAATTGGAAGCCATGAGAGGCCGGAAACTTGATATTACGCGATCGTAATTGTCCATCTTTATTCGTCGACTCCCCTTTATGAACACTTAAATGGGAATTCTTACCCAGACATGGTCGAATTCAAAGTAACTATAAGGCAAGTGCTATTGCTTTGAGATTTGATGCAACTCTCAGGAGAGTGACCAATCAAAAATTAATTTTAATACATTTGTTTGATGATTGGATGAGTTTGACCAAACCAAATTTGGACAAGAATTTTCTCACTTAAATGTGCTTATAAAAATAACCAGGTATAGTTATTAATTAGAACTAACACGATGATGTATATTGCAAATAACTCCCTTCCTTCAAACTTCTCACATATTTTATTTGATAGAAACTAACAACTATAAAAAGTAAAAAAAATAACTAAAAAGTTTCCCGTATTCTGCAAATATGTGAAAACAAGATAGAAGTGATTTTTCATGGCCAAGATATATTTTTTAGAAGAGATCTTTCCCAGTAATCATTTGCAGCATTTGAATTTGTACATGTACATGCAATGAGAAAATAAGCAAACCAAATTAAAGAACGAAACAAAGAAAAAGAAATGTAGGAAAAAGTATAACATCGTTTCATTTATGAAACTTTGATTCTGAATCTACAAGCAGAGTCCACAAAGCATGCACATCTTCACAAGAACACGACTTCACATCTTCATAGAGAACATATATTCCTCGTCCTGAAACAAAACACAATTTTTACAGTAATAACAATAAACATAAATTAGTTGATTAATTAATTCTAAAAACGATCGAGAAGAAAATGAATTTACTCGTTCTTTTAGTTGAGCGTAGCTTGCCCCATAAATTCTTCAGAGGGGATGCAATAGAATGAAGCCACCCCATTTAATTAAAAGAAGGGGGAGTTTTTTCTTTTTTTTGGTATTAACGTTAGGTGAAAGTTTGGAAGGAAATTGAAAGGTTTAAAGCATGATTCATACTGTAGGTTTCCCCAAAGTGAAAATATTTGCAGACCAATGTTCTTTAATGTGCTTTAGTCCACAAATCTTGCTATAAAAACACTATGATTTAACTAAAACAAATTTCCTTTTGGTGTGATGTCGTTATCAAATCAACAGAAAAATGATTTTTGATTTTAAGAGGAGGTCAAATTTAGTCTCCTCATGTGTAAATTTACAAATTTACTACTCTATGGATTAATTTGATTTTATGTAATCAATTATCATATGCTCCTTAATTATCTCTCAAGAGTTTATTCATTAATTCGCAGTTATTTTAGGATTTATATGTTTGGAATTTGAATTTGAACGAGGAAAATTATAAAGAAAATAGAAAGTGAGTATAAAGAGCTAATTTCAATTTAGCACATGTGACATGTATAATGTTCAATTTTACTCCGATCCTTGTAATTTTGAAAAGAGCATTTTACCCTCGTGTAAAAATTTTAAAGGAGCAATTTACCTCATTCATCTCAAAAGTGTAACTCACTCACTGAATCTGAGAGTGGGGGCATGAAAAATATTTTTGTAAAATAGGGACGCAAAGTGCAATATTTATCATAACATGTACATGGGGTAAAGTTCCACATTCATCATAACACGAGAGTAAAGTTTCACAATCATCATAACACGAGGGGTAAAGTGTCGCATATAAGATGAGTATTTTATCGATTTGTATATTTTTTTAAGTTTAAAAATATCATAGAGATGGTGTGAAACTTTTATAAGATTATGGTTTGCTCGTTTGGATTACTTAATTTAAAGGGTCATTAGGAAAGTAAGTCCATGTATTCTTCAACAAGGCTCTGTTGTTATCATTGACATTTGTGTTTTCTTCAATCAAAAATATGGGCAGTGGTTATGGTGATAGTATTGCAAGTTATGTTGGCCTTAGACATAGGCAGAGCAATACTCCTAGTGCCAGAGCAACTTTCTGAAGGTTGTCTATAATACCCTTGATTGATTAATCATCATAATTAAAGAATTAATTAATAAAAGAAGAACACCCACCTTCCCAGAAATCGGCAAAGTAGTTCCTCCATGTTTTCAAACAAATCTTTCATTTTCCAGAGCTTATTCCTAGTTTACCCAGTTAGAAATCTGAATCTAAGACCCAATGCTATAGCAGCAAATTAATCTCCCGCAATTAGAATGTTAGTGTTTGTACCTAAAAAATCGCCCTCGATAAATCAAGGTATAACGGCTCGACGACAAGCCAAAAATGGCATATAGGCCGAACCAAGTCGCCCCAAAAAGATCAGACCAAATCGGGTCCAACCTGGACCGAAAATGAGTCCAATCGAACCAATGAGTTGGCTATGAGCCCAATTTCAAAACTCGACCCAATTCTTGCAATTAGTTAATTTTGGGCCAAACATAAATTAATTAATTAATAAGGTTAATTAATTTATGGGCTAAGTTTAATTAATTACAAACTAAAGACCAAATTATGGTTAATTAGGCCCAGTTAAATTCAATAAGTGTTTTTGGACTAATTAATTAAGTTGTTTAATTAATTGGGCCAAGGTTAATTAAGTGGCCCACTTGATAAATAGGGCCATTAGTTGATTAATTGGGCAATTATATGAATGGGCCGATTATAACTCTGAATTAAGACCAAAATGGCTCGACCCGAAGCCAAAATGGCCCGATCGGCCCGAACTCAACCTAGGCCCAGTCCCAAAATCGGCCAACCCTTGATTTTTGGCCCAATTTGATTTTAATTGTTAATTAATTGGAGATAATTAATAAGAGATAGAGATAAGCCATATTAGTTGGTTTAAACAACAACTTCCTTAATTATCTCTAGTTAGTTATCATTAATTAAAATTCAAATTGAAAGACACGTTTCTTCTTCTCCAACTACCTTAATTTTCAGCAAAGACATAGAAGAAAACCACCATTAACATAGTGGAGGTAGTGGGCAAATAACAAAGTAGTGGGAGAAGTGGGATAGTGGCCATCAGCTCCTGGATTTTAGGCCATCAGGAGGTTACTTGACAGCCATCAGCTTTTTCCAGCAGCTATAAATACAGCAGGAGGCTGCCATACGCGGGACACACACAACTCAATCAACAACTCTTCAGTCTAACACTGATCGGCTCAACGCCTCTCCGGAAGTCCAGCGCTCCGCTGCTTCTTTTTCAGCAAACACTCTGTAGAACCCCTGATATCAACCGTCACTCCTCAGCCACCAGCCACCCTCGACAGCCTGAAGTCTTGCCGCCGCCGCCGCCCAAGGTCCGCCGCCGCCGCCACTAAAAATAGTCTGCCGCCGCCGCCGACATTAAGCCGCCGCCGCCGCTGCTTCCGCTGTCCAGACGCTGTCTCGAGCGAAACCCCTTGATAGCAGGCAGTTAACAGCTGTTTTCTGTCAAGTTATCAGCCTGCCAACTCCTCGATATCAGTCTGTCCCTCCTCAGCCACCAGTGATCCCTGACAGCCTGAAGTCTTGCCGCCGCCGCCGCCGCCGCCGCTCACAGTAAGCCGCCGCCGCCGCCGCCGCTCTCTTCCGCCGTCAGCTGACACTGTCTCGAGCGAAACCACTCATATCAGCAAGTAGCTCGCTGTTAACTGTCATGTAAGTGCCCACGTATTTATATGACAAACTCATCAAGTAGCCATCTGCCTGATGAGCTCGTCGTCAAGTAGCCATCTGCTTGACGGCTATCGGCTAAGTAGCCATCTGCTTTGTCGATGCCTTGGTCAGTGGCCACCCGCTGATCAGGAGCCCGATTGATGGCCATCCATCAAGGTTGGGCGAACCATTGACGGTGGGTCTCCCGTCGTCAATGTTACTTTCTGTCAACAAGTCGTTTTTCATGCATTATCAGCTCATCGGCGGGTTTACCTGCCGATCAAGGAGCCAATTTTCAGAACTTGAAAGGTTTATCAACTCATCTGGCAGATTATGCCGAAACAGGAGACTCATCGTGTTGTATATTTTTGTAACGTTTGTACATCGGGGAACTTGCCAATACTCTTTTATTTTTAATGGAAGTCGTTTGGCTCGTACGTCTTGACTCTTTTACATAAATATACTTTACGTCAATTGATTTCCATTGATATGCTGTTGTCTGTCAAGATCATGTTTTCTGTCAAGGTGTTTATTTAAATTGATTGATTGTCAAGGCACTTGCTGATTTTCAAATCCGCTGATATGTTAAGCAGGCCATCGATTGGTTATAAGTTTTTGGCACTCAAAGAGAGATTTTCAGAAATTATTTAAGTCCTGCGGCCAGGCAGGCATAGAAAAGAACTAGGGGTAGTGTTTGCCTACTCTGTCGCAATCGTTTAGAAGTCAGCCTTATCAGGACAACTTATTTTGATATCAACATGTCTCTGTCAGGACATTTACTTTATCAATTTACCGATATCAACATGTCTATTTTTCAAATCGTTATGTTTGCACGCACAAACATTGGCACGCCCGCATTATTTTATATCATATCGAGGCATTTCGCATCGAGCCTTTGGCTCGTCGAGGGATTCACTGACAGGTTTACAACGAACAATATTTTGGCACACCTTGATGCCAATAACCCCTCGATGTCGACCCCTCGATGCCAAGCATCCCTTGATATCAGTTTTACCGCAAACAATATTTTTGGTACTTCTCGATGTCAACGGTCCCTCGATGTCGTCGAGGTGTTCCTCGATACTGAACTTATATGCAAACAGTTCCTTGATGCCATGTATGGTCTGATGCCAAACCCTCGATGACATCAAGGCATAACAGGGCCAAAATTATATGCAAACAGTTAGTTAATTAGTACAATAAAATTAATGTCATATCATCAGAATCATCAGATCTTCATCGGTGGCAGAAACATAAGGAGGCCTTAATCGAACAAATTCAGCGGCATTGAAATCCTAATTCGTTAATTGGAAGAGGTTATTATGGATTAATAATTATCATTGATTGGATTAGCCTTAATCGCATGTTCAAAAGTGCTCTGCCTATGTCATCAGCCTTGGATATAGTTAGTCCTAATTTAATCTATTATCAGTGTAGTTAGTCCTAATTCGAATCTTTCGGTCACTTATTATATACTTTAATAATAAATTTATTTTTATAAATATATATTTTAATACTTTTCATCTAATTTGCTATTGAACAAATTAAACTATTTGACAAGGATGAACTAGAAATTAACAGGTTATCTAAAGTATGGAGTTAAAAATAGAGTTAATGGTTTGAAAATGAGTTGTTCACCCCCTGTAAAAAAAAATTAAGAAGCAATTTATCTCTATCAGCTGGAAAGTGTAACTCACTTGTTAAAATTGAGAGCGGACATGAAAAATATTTTGTACATAAAGGGCAAATTGTCACATTTATCAAAACACAAGGGATTAACTAGCTACCACATTTATAAGAACACATGGGACAAACTGTCATATTCATCATAACACATAGGGTGAATTGCAACATTATCATAAAATAGGGGGTAAAATGCTCTTTTCAAATCATATGAGAGTAAATTAAATATTCTAAATTTTCCTAAAAAAATTGAACACTTTGAATACCACATGGGGTAAATTGCCATTAACTTATTAAAAATATGAAATAAGTTACATCCGAAAGGCATTTTATTAACTAGATTAGAGACATTAATCACAATAAATAAATTGCAATTAGCTTATCATAATTTATTGAATGTTACATATGATAATGTTATCACGTGATGTCTAGATGATGTGAGAACAAACTAAAATTCTTAATTTCATTACAACTGTAGAATAAATATTATTTTTCTTAATTGAGATTAAAATATCGATCCCACATAGAATGCAAGTTGTCATAACTGAGATATTCATGCATATGTGATAATTGAAAGAGACAAAGGGTCTTTGGATGAGTTTTGGTTCTGTTTTGCGGGTCTCGATTTAAAAAAATTGGTTTGGGTGATTTCGATTAAACATTTGAGACTTCATTTGGATGAGTTTTGACTCTCGGGTTTTGTTGTTTGAATAAGAGGAAACCCTACTTGGATTGAGTTTGGATGTTGGAGTTTAGGGGAAAAGGTAGGTAATATGTGTCAAATCAATGTTTTTTTTAGTGAGATTTGGGGGAAAAAGTAGGTGGTATGTGTCAAATCAATGGTTTTTTAGATTTGAAGAGTTTGAGTGTGAGTTTCTGAATAGTTTTTTGATGGTTTTATGGATTTGACGAAAACTCATTTGAAAGGGTTTTTGCTCGGTCTCACCAAACCCGTGAGACCGGGCCAAAATCCATCCACATACACTCAAAGTGATGCAATCGTAATTGAAAGGCTAAAATGACAATGTAAATAGTTGAACGATACAAAGTGAAATTTACCTTGACATCATATAATATGATAAACTTTAATCCTCTTATTTTCACCTAAACACATTAGATCCTTTAAGTTTTCTTTTTAACATATTTGAACATTTATCTCTTAGCTTTTAGTTTTATATTTATATGCTAGATGTCATTTAGGGTGAGTTTGACCTAACGGTGGGAGTAAAAGCACTTCTAGATATTTATTGTGATTTTTAAAGTGTTTGGCCTCAATTATAGAAATTACTTTTAGTCAATCGTGATTTTAATGGTGTTTGTCCCTCGCTAACATAATCAATTTTGGGATTTATAGAAGTTAAAAATCAACTTATTTTTTTTTTTAGAAAAAAAAATCAACTTATTTTAGAAGTAACTAAAGTGTTACTTTCGCAAAAGCTATTATCCAAAAAAAATTTATTTTATAATTGAATTTTATCATAATCAATTATTGACAAAATTCATTTTAGTAAAATTAATTCTCCTATTATTGATTTTCGAATCGCTAGACCAACCTAATTAACGCGGAATTATTACTGTTATATTAGTACTATTTGCAAAGGAAAGTAGTATTAATTTAAATAGCTGGAAACTGGTGCATATATACACATGACCGTACCCATTGGTTTATTCCAGTATCGATATCCTGATTTTCTGAAATCCCCAAATGGGTCGAATCTCCTCCGCTATAGAAATCCCCCAACACCGCCGTACCGAAGAACGCCGCTATTCCCCCGATACGCGCCGTCACGGGAATGGTCGCTACTCACCCGATTCGCGCCGTACCGCAGGTGGCCGCTATTCACCCGATTCACCACGTCACCATCGGCGCAATCGTAGCTATAGCCGAAGTCGTAGCCCGATGCGATTCAGCCGGAGCCCTAGCATAAGCCCTCCCAGAAACGGCTATAACAGGTACCGTCGCTCTTCCCCTGATTACTCATACCCTAATCTTGATGAAACCCTAAAATCCGGCGAAAAAAAGTTATTCAACTATGCTAATGGGAAAAACCACTACCTAGATCGTGATAATAGAAACGGACGATATGCGGAGTGTGAATCAGATGAGGAATTGAAAGGCCTAGGGTTTGAAGAATACCGGAGGCTCAAGCGTCAGAAACTGAGAAAGAAGCTTCTAAACAGTTTCTGGAATTGCACTCCTAGTCCACCTAGGGATCCAAATGAAAAATCAGATGGAGAACTAGAGGAGGATATCGGAGGTGATTACGAGAAACAGAATACAGAGGGTAGTAAAGTGAAGTCCGGGAGGAAAAAAGAGGTAGAGAGCAAATCTGTGTCTGAGTCGTCTGATTCGGATGATTCTCGGTCTAGGAGGAGGCGGAAGGATAAATCTGGTTCCAGGAGGAAGAGTAGGAGATCGAGATCTGTTTCCGAGAGCGAGAGTGAGTCAGTAAAGGAGTCAAGTGATGATTCTGAGGAAGATAGGAAGAGGAGGAGAAAGAGTGGGAGAAAGAGTAGTAAGAAAAGTAAGAGAGGTAGTAGGAGAAAGAGAAGTAGCAAAAAGAAGAGCTTGTCGAGCGAAAATGAGAGTGAGAGTGAGAGTGGAAGTGAGGATTCTGATATCAGTGATCGTGTGAAGTCAAAGAAACGAAAGCATGGATCATCTTCACGGTCCAAAAGAAACAAGAAGAAGAGAGAAGCTAACAGCGAGAGTTCCTACTCTGATGAAAGTGGACCTGACCCATTAGTTGATGTGAAGGATGTTATTCAGAAGGCAGATGAAGTCAAGGTCGAGGATGAATCTAATAGCGAGATTCTTAAGATTAAGGAATTGATTGAGTCACGGATGAAACCCTCTTTGGATGATGAGGCAGTGGTTGGTCCGATGCCTCTGCCAAAGGCGGAAGGGCATATCAGCTATGGTGGTGCACTTAGGCCTGGTGAAGGTGATGCTATTGCACAGTATGTTCAACAAGGTAAGCGTATCCCTCGTAGAGGTGAAGTGGGTCTTTCTGCTGATGAGATTTCTAGGTTTGAGAATCTTGGCTATGTGATGAGTGGAAGTAGACATCAGAGGATGAATGCCATTCGTATTAGAAAAGAAAACCAGGTTTACAGTGCTGAGGACAAAAGGGCGTTGGCAATGTTCAACTATGAGGAGAAAGCGAAGCGCGAACAGAAGGTTATGGCTGATTTACAGAGGCTGGTGCAGCGTCATATCGGGGAGGATACTGGTCCTTCCCATGACCCTTTTGGTGGAACAGCTGACGAGGGTGAGGACAACTGATTTAGTGTCAGATGTTTTACTTTCAGTATTTATTTTGTCAAAGTTTACTTTTTCATGCGGATGATGTAAGGATTTGAACGCCATTCAGAATTTCTACTAAAGTCTTCGAATTTTGAGACTTTTAATCTCTCTTGAAGTAGTTAAATACATATGCTTTTCTTATTGCTATGAAAAGTTACCTTCAGTGTGATGTTCAGCTTGACTAACACTAATAAATTTAGGTTGGTTGTGATGTATCGTGACAAGAGCATGATTAAGTTACAGAAAAGTACGATTTAAACATCTTTGGAGGTGGATGTTAAATTACATGAACTTTGGTAGTTCTGTAAGGCAATTTTTTGTTTTGCTGTTCTGTGTAATTGAAGTAGACTGGCGTTGCATAAGTCCACTAAGTATC
The DNA here is from genome assembly GCA_003313485.2 of Penstemon barbatus. NCBI lineage: Eukaryota > Viridiplantae > Streptophyta > Magnoliopsida > Lamiales > Plantaginaceae > Penstemon > Penstemon barbatus. The sequence continues at coordinate 1,478,731 of CM064881.1, read as the reverse complement.
TTTACTTAATGATGCCTTTCTGGAAATCAAGTTGCAACTAAAATTGCTTGAATGCAGTAGTACTTGTGAATTTCATGAAATAAACCATTCTATATTAATGTTTCTTAGCCTGTTCGGATCAAAAGCTTAGCTTAGTTGGTAATCTTATTCCATTGTTCTTGGTAGAACTTGTTGAGATTTATATCGGGTGAAAATTTATTTGTTCATCTAGGTTTCTTCTGATGTAAGTGCTTTTTTACTGATGCTTGTGAACTTGAATCATTTTCAGCATTGATCGATTGTACATATTCGATTATATCTTTTGGTTAGTGTTAATCTCCTGCTGTGTTGAACTTCATATTCCCTTTTTCAATTTCTCTTTAGTCAATTGGAGTATTATAGAGATGATTCCCTTTCACATGTAATCAGCACTCCTGCCATATTGGTTATGATACAATTTGAATAATCTTCAGTTCAAACCGTCCTACGCCCAAGTGAAGCATTTGAGTGTGAGAATATATTGATGAAATGTCTTAATACAGTATTTCAAATATTTCTGGTATAAACAGTTGATGAATTAGACAATAGGTAAACTGTAATTTGCATCAACGATTGTCTTTTTTTTTATTTAGGTAAGTATAATGTACTACTAAGTACTAAGCTTACCACGATCTTATTTAATTGATGTGGCGTGATGATGATTATCTTTCAAGAGGGGTCTTTCAAAAATAAATATCACATGGCATGTTGATGTTGCATGCATGTCACAATATGTCATAATACCCAACCCCACAATATGTCGTAGTACCCAACCCGGACTCTTTAAATTTCGTTCAAGCAAAATAATTAGTATTATTCATGATTGTGGCTGTTGAAGTTCATCATAAGGTATAATAGTTTCTCAATTAAGGGGGCAAAATCAACAAAAACTGAAGGACCTAAGTTTGCACTTTTTTTTTTTCTTTCTTTTCTCATATACTAAACTGTATATTTACATCTTGGACAGAAGACGAAGAGTGCATATAGTATATATAGATCATTTTCAGTGTGGTGTCTTCAACAAGATTCAAATTTGAGTTTTACTTCTAGAGTTTCAAGTCACTACCACTTGTCCCAACCACCTTGGGTTATTTGCGTTGTGTTACCCATATTTTGACAATACCCAAATTGAAATTCGAGTTACTTTTTAAGCATTAATTATATTTGAGATCATCATAACAGGCAGTGGCGGAGCTAGACCAAATATATCAAGGAGGGGGGGAGGTGTGAAATTTTTTCGAGTGATGTATTAAATAAAGTAAATAATTAGGAAAAGAATATATTATTACAATTATTAACAAATATATTTTTTTAAATGTACAGTGCACAAAATAAAGAATATTATATAAAGAAAAGTGCACTAAATAAATATAATTATAAGAAAAAGACCTTATATATTATAAAGAAAATAAAAATTTTATTCTTCTTACAATTATTAAAAAAATTTGTATGAATAATGCACTAAATAAAGAAATTTATAAGAAAATGTTTGTATTGTAATAACAATAAAATATCATATCCCTTTTATAATCATTAAGAAGAAAGAAAAATTAAAAGAAAGGCTTAAATATCCAGAAAGAGAGAAAAATTAAAAAAAATGGCTTGAGTATCGAAGAGAGAAAGAAAAATGGCTTAAGATTTGAAATAAGAATACAAAATTCGAACCGGATCTCTAGCCTGAACCTGCAATTCCTTAACCTACGGCCAACAAGTCATTTCTTATAGCTTCACTACTACAAATATTTAATCCTGATATTTTGGGGGAGGGGGATCAAGTCTACATATAGCTTCGCCACTGATAATAAGAGTATAATATATGAAGGATTATTTAAATCCTTATCTGTAATTCCTTCAATCTCAAAAAAGGGGGAATTTAAATTTAAAAAATTCAATCTAAAACGGTCTTGTAGTTGTATTTCTTTTTTCCATATTCTAGACCTATCCCGTAGGTGAGAAACTTGATCAAGAAAAAAGTTTTTGCATTAATATCACATCCATATCCCTCCATCATTAAATCAAGAAATAAAAAAGCACATGGATGCTTAAGAATGAAGGCTCTGAATGCTAATTAACTCCTTTGTCTTCTAAATGAGAATGAAAATCATTATGGAAATTTGTCATGCCTACTACAGTGTTTGGAATATTAATTACAGAAAATGAAGGAATATTCTGTTGTAGGTGTATTATTTCAACAATTTTTTCAAAGTATTATTTCACCAATTGTTCAAAAAAAAAAATCATTTGTTTTTAAGTCGGTAAAATAGTCTTAGTTTTATGCATCTTCTTTTAAAAAAAATCTTCTACAAAGGACCTGATTTATGATCTTGAAAATTAGGTTTTGTCTTTCTCATGAATGATGTATTCGATCCCACTAGTTAAATATCACTTTCCTGACTTAATTCAGTGTTCAAAGAAGACTTATAATTAAGGTGTCCTAACATTATATATATATATATATGAAAATATATTTATTTTTAACTTAAACGTACAGGTCCCCTACATGATATAGACTACTTTCAGCCACTTCACATGATATTTCATGTCCAATTTATTTATATAAGAAAAGCTTGGGTTAATTATTGTTTTGACATATCTCAGACAAGCAAAATTACAAACTAAACAACTAAAAGTATCACCTTGATTGAAAATGTTCAACACAAGAAAGAGTACTTTCGACTGAAAAAAAATGAAAGTAAGCATGGAAAATATTGTTATTAAAAAAAATGAGATATAAAAAGGGCACATTGCATTGGCTTGTGGTAAAAGATATATGTGATCATTCTCGAATGTCATGCCAAGGACTTATTTTTCATTACTTATATATATATATATATATATATATATATATATATATATATATATATATATATATATATATATATATGTTAACAACTACCATTTCTATAAGATATCTCAAAGCAATAACGTAACATACCCCTCGATCGATCACATATATATATATATATCTTTAATTAAACTTTACCAATTTCTTCTACTTAGTCAGCCAATGGATAAGTCGTCCTCAAATTTCATCAATTCCCATTTGGAGGTATGAATTGGTAGTTTGTCTTCTATACTCACCAACATTGTTTAATTGATCCAGTTAATGTTATATACTTTCAAGAAATCCAATATTACAGTACACATGACACTGGTGTACAATGAACCAAAAAGTGGGGACATTTTATTTGTAGCTGCATAATTAGTTAGTATCCATCTCCAGCTAGCAAATATCCAGTTGCCATTTCTTTCTATATCAAATCGTTTTTGTCTTTCAATTAATTATTCATTTTCCATCACATTTTCAAGAAACAGATCAAATTGAGAAATAATTTCCAAGAAAATGAAGGACTTCCCTTCTTGTTTTGGTGAAAGTGGTGTTCAAATTGCAGACTCTTCATCATCAACTACAATTTCAAATAAACCCCCAGCTCAAAATCTAGTTACATGTATTTACAAATATGAATCACAAGCCATTTCTAGCTTCATCACAGTTACATGGATCAAATATCTCTTAGGCCAAGGCCTCAGCATTGAAATTGAATCTTCAAAAAACGAAAGCCTTTGCAAATTCGACATCAAACCATCCTTGTTTTCCAATCGAAAAGGCTTCAAAAACTTAGTCGTAGATACCAAAAATATCGACATTCATTGGGATTTCTCTTCTGCTAAATTTGGCTCTAGTCCAGAACCATTAAAGGGATTCTATTTATCTGTATTTATCAATCAGGAACCATGCTTACTTCTCGGAGATTTAAAGAATGATGCCTACAAGAACAGAGCAATTTTTATTGTTAAAAGAGAAAATGTATTTGGGAAGAGAATATATAGTTCATTAAAGGCACAGTTTTGTGATAAGGGTAAGTTACATGACATAAGAATCGAGCACGATACAAATGAAAGATGTGATCAATCTCTTGTCATCTATGTAGATAACAATGTAGCAATGGAAGTTATGCATCTTAAATGGAAATTTAGAGGGAATACTATTATTTTTGTTGATGGGATTTCGGTTGAAGTGTATTGGGATGTTCATAGCTGGCTTTTTGGTAATTCGATTGATAATGCGGTTTTCGTTTTTCGGACTCGGGTGCCTGGGGAAAGGATGTGTAGTAATCAGTCTCCATTTGAGACATATGCAATGAGGAGAAGTAAGGATTTGTTTTCACAAGGTTATGGTTTTTCTTTGGTTTTATGTGCCTGGAAGAATGAATAGAGAGTTTGCATTGATATAAGAAATGATATATAAATATATATATATATATATATATATATATAGATTTATGATTTCTAAGATTGGTACAAGTAAATTAATTTCTCTTTGCAAAATTTGTAGATAGTTTTAAAGATTTGAATTTTGGGAAGGTTATGCAATTAAGCAGAGTTGCAATCGAGAAGTTACGTATAAGTTTGCTTGTTTATTGCCCTTTTTGAGACATTTATTGTTGCCAAGTGTCAACCATTCATATGTTTATGTATATTTTTCGTGAATGACTTATGTTAATAATTACTTGATATTCGATTTCAGTAAAATACATCTGTCATTTCAGTAAAATACATCTGTCATTTGATAACCATTTAAACTTGATTCAAGTTTTATTCAATAAATTTTAAAGTACTAATAAAATATATGTTCATATTATAGACAAAATTTGTCTAAACTCAACTAGATTAACAATTAAAACAAATTCAAACAATAATATCAAATTTATAGGAGTATTTATTATAATAATTAAATAATATATTGTCCAATTGTACCCAAATAGTAATTTGAGTTGGTAGTTTTATACTTCATGTACACTTTCTAACTCCGTTTGGCTTGAGGATTGGGAAGCTCAAGAACTTTCCAATTCTATAGGAGTGTATTTTACTGTAATATTTTTATTAAGGCTTCTTCTAATGTTTTTTGAAAGATAAGATTGTTTGTCTTAATTAGTTCAAAACTTAAATTTGGGAGAATAGAATAATTCAATGTTAATGTTTGTTTAAAAAATAGAAGTATTCTCCACAAACATGAAATAAGTTGCTACTTCTACTTTTATTTTATGTCCACAAAAATACCCAATTTAGAATTTACAAAGAGATGGCTCTTCAGTGTTTCTCTCACTTCCCTATTTCGCTCAATTTATCTTCTTCACAAATTAAACCCTATATACTCTGCTCAACCGTACCTTCACTCTCCAAACATCTCTACAAATCCAGAAGCCAAACAGCACCCAGGAGGAGCAGTTTTAGAGATGGAGTTGATCCAATTCAAGAATCAATTTTCCTCGATGAAAACGGCGTCGTTGAGGACATGGATGGTTATCTCAATTATCTATCCCTTGAATATGAGTCCGTTTGGGACACCAAACCTTCATGGTAACCTCTCTGCTTCTCTCTGTTCCTTTCTTATTTTTAATTTTTTTTATTTATTATCTTGTTCCAATGAATTGTTGTTTGGTGTTTGATGGTAATCGTGAACTTTTTCATTTTTATTTCTCTTGGATTTTGCTATTGAAATGAATCCCTAACCTAACATTAATGTATGTTTAACCAAGCAAAAAAAAGATAAGCTGATCTGATCTCCAAGTTAGATTTTAATCAGTCAATTATAAATTGGTTTCCTTAGTACCTCATGCCTTAATTTCTTAAGGTTTTTGTAGATATGTTTGGAAATTTGTTAAGGTTCAACTTGATTGATATTTTATAGTTCAGCTCTAAAGAGGTTATGAACTGTCCTATCTGACAATCAGCGAAACTCTTGTAAAGGTTCTAGAGGTCCATTTCTTTGCTAATTGGTCAAGCAACTATATTTCATGTCTTAATTTTGAATATTTTGTTGCATCTCTGATATGTTCAAACGCGGAATTGATCTTCTATTTATTTATTTTTAGTGTCACACTCAAACATTTAATGTATTGGCATGCGTCCGTTTTAGAACTTTTACTTTAGATGTATGTATAGAGAATAGATGCGACACCGCTTCAAAGTGGTAAATATGACACTAAGACGTGACTTTAATTAAGGTGGGATATGTGACCTCAAATTTGAGAGTTAGTAATGTAATAGTTATGAAAGGGGTGAGAGTTATAATTTCAACAGTTACCTCAAGGAGTACATTTCAAGAGTTATAATTTGTAGTTATTGAGTTTCCCTTGTTTAATCAATTTCAGGTGTCAACCTTGGACAATTACTCTAACAGGAACAGGAATAATTGCCTGTAGCTGGCTAGTTTTGAACTCCATAGCAGTTACTACATTAGTTACGACTTTAATTTGTGCGTGGTGGTACATATTTCTCTACTCTTATCCAAAGGTACAATCTTTTTTGTATTACTATGAATATATGTTCGAATTCACAGTTGGATTGATAAATGTTTTACAGTTCTACTTCGTCTATTCTTCAGGCATATTCGGATATGATTTCCGAGCGAAGAAAGAAGGTAACAAGTGGTCTGGAAGACACATATGGTACCGAAACAGAGTAAATCATTTTGAGGGCTAAATTTGTGGTTCGGAGTAGAAGAAGAGTAAATGCACATTCACTTTCAAAAATTTGTTGTAAAACTTTTCGTATTTAATTGGGCATTTATTTCGATTAGAATATAAAATGAAGCCTTTGAGATGAATCTTAGCCTAGGCTTCTGTTGCTCTGCCATTATTATATCTATCCAAAAAATGCACTCCATTTACATTCTGCCATTCAAAAGTTTTCAAGTTTCACTCTTGACCCCCTATAATACATTTTTTTGCACCCACTCCCTAAAATTTTATTTACAGTTGCACTTAACCCTGATCAATTGCAAATGAAGATGGTGGTTTCTGGTGGTGGAGAAAGGAGTGAAGCCGGTATATAAGTCTAGGGTTCGAGTCCTCACTCACTGTCATACTAATTTTTTTTTTTTTTTATTTTTTTTATTTTTTATCTTTTTGATATTTAGTTTTATTGTTGTTAAGTGATATGGTATTGGTATTGTAAAAGTTGTTAGTTGCTCATTTATCTTAGTAATTTGCTACTACTCAAGAGATATTTCAGTGTAATAATAAATGTAAGGACGTGTATTTCAAGGTTTCACTAAGAAAAATAAACACGTTTTTACCTCAACACTTCCACGTGTTATTTTCAAACCATACATATCTTCTTCTTTTTTCATCGACACTAAGTTTCCATTTTTCGCAGTTTTCATTTTGAAGCTTAAACGATATAAGTCAAATCACTGTCGAAGAACAAGGATTTAATACCTTAAATTGAGGTTAATGACAATTTGATTACCGACGGAAATGTTTTTGGTGGTGGTTGTTGATAATCTGGTTGATGAAAGTTGACTGGTTGATGAAGGTTGAGAGTGAAAATTATACTCCCTCGTTTCTTTTAGGATTTCAATGTAAATTAATTATTTTCTACCAATGTTACCTTTCTTGTTAATGTTTGTAATAAATGCTAATTAATGATGTTATTATTCGATTAAAATGATGTTTTGGATTTTTGCTTAAAAAAAGTGACTATTTATTGCATTTCTTAATTCGTGTGCATTCCTCAAATACGACAGATAAAAGAAAACGGAGGGAGTAGTTGATAATTTAATTAAACCTTCAATTGTCCTATCAAAACAGCAACCTTAACTTATGTTAATATGAGCCGTGCGGAAATCCTTAACTAGAATTAAATCTTCTAGTATCCTATTACGATTTCATGTGGTAATGCTGCACCATATCATTCATTCATTCATTCAACTTAGACATTGGCCCAATGCAATTCCACAAAATCATTTTTTCTTAAAATCAACCCAACCTCTATTTAGTTAGACTTGCCTAAATCTGATTTGATCTACCATATCAAGTTATATTCCCACTTCATATGTTGAAACTACTTCTATGGCAACTACAAAATAATTTGTATCACATGACATGTGCCATATATACATGCATCTGATCTAGCGATAAAGTGTTGGCAAACTCACAAACCAGAACACTAGTACTACATTGTGAATAAATACATACACTGATACACACATACACACACGACAAGAAATTTTTTAATCCAAACCGATTTGATCAAATATAATAGGCTTTGTATCAATTTAAGAGCAAAATAATTACGTTACATGGCAAATGTACTTATTTTGAGACACGTAAAAGAACTTTAGTTCGCCTAAGCAAAAATTACCCGCACGAAAATCCATCCTATTAACCCACCCCTTAACCTTCATTCCTCTTATTCACGTCTGCTCTGCTCTGCTCCTCCAATATCCATACTAATAATACCAAAAGCTTGGTTTAGTATAAATCCCCAAAACTTCTTCTTCTTCTTCTTCTCCTCCTCTGCATCAACACCAAGTTAAAACACAAAAATTATGGACCTCCACTTCTCATCAACTTTACTCATTCTTTGCATATTTATTCCTGTAATTTTTGTGATCTTAGCCAAGTTCAAATCCATTTTCAAGAATCCTTCTACTTCAAATTCTACAAAATTTCCAAAATCATACCCAATATTCGGTTCATTTTTCACTATCATGAAAAATAGTGAAAGGTTTGTGCAATGGACATCAGAGATAGTGACGTCCACTCCAAATCTAACTTTTGCCCTCCGTCCTGGTTTTGGCCTACAAGTCATCATCACCGCCAACGCTGCCAACGTACAACACATTCTCAAATCCCACTTCGACAACTACATCAAAGGGGACATTATCACCGACACTTTAAGAGATTTTCTTGGAGATGGAATTTTCAATGTCGATGGTGATAATTGGAAATTCCAGAGACAACTTTCCAGCCATGAATTCAACACAAAATCACTGCGTAAATTCGTGGAACATGTGGTGGGCCATGAACTATCCAAACGCTTAATCCCAGTCCTAAGAAATGCAGCAGACAACAAATCCGTTGTAAATTTTCAAGACATTCTTCAGAGGTTTTCTTTTGACAACATTTGCAATATCATGTTCGGGTACGATCCGGCTTACTTGTCGCCATCGCTGCCGCAAGAAAAGTTTGCAGTTGCATTTGAACAGGCGGTGAAACTCTCAAGCGAAAGGTTCAACTCATTGAGTCCTTATTCATGGAAAATCAAAAGGGCTCTGAACATCGGATCAGAAAAGCAACTAAAGATTGCCATAAACCAAGTTCGAAAATTTGCGAAAGAAATAATCAGAAAGAAAAAGCAAGGAAAAGCATATTCAATCGAGCCCGTTGATCTCCTGTCAATATTCTTGAGTTCCAGGCATTCAGATGAAGATTGTGTGGATATAGTGATAAATTTTATATTAGCTGGGCATGACACAACTTCTGCTGCATTAACATGGTTTTTCTGGCTAATATACAACCACCCAGAAGTTGAAATTGAGATACTGAGAGAGATCAGAGAGATATCGGAAGCAACAACGTATGATGAAGCGAAGGACATGGTTTATACTCACGCTTCACTTTGTGAAAGTATGAGGCTCTATCCACCAGTACCAATGGACTCTAAAGAAGCCGTAAATGACGATGTTTTGCCCGATGGGACAACAGTGAAGAAGGGGACAAGGATGATCTATCATCCCTATGCAATGGGGAGGGTGGAGAAGGTGTGGGGGGCTGACTGGGCTGAGTTTCGCCCTACCCGGTGGCTACAACGGGAGGTAGAGGGTGGGAAATGGAGTTTTGTGAGTCGGGATCCGTTTACTTATCCAGTGTTTCAAGCTGGACCAAGAATTTGTCTAGGGAGGGAGATGGCTTTCTTGCAAATGAAGAGGGTGGTTGCGTGTGTCCTGAGGCGGTTCAGGGTGGTTCCGGAAGGAGGGGAGCAGCTGGTATATATATCAGACATGGGGGCTAAGATGAAGGATGGTTTCCCAGTGAGGATTGAGGAGAGGGCGACGGGGTGACTAATTTCAATCCTAAAATAATTACTATAATATATTTGTTTAGCTTTATAAGAAAACAATAGTAGTAGTAGTAGTAGTACATATATTATGCTTGATGGTATTATATGATTCTATCTCTTTTAATAAACTTAATAAGATCCCAAATATCATGTTGTATCATAGCCTTGGACAAACTAAAAACATACTCATATGATTGCATTAACATAGAAGGATTCCTTACTTCAATATTAAAGACAAAAAGGAATATAACAGAAAGGCAAAGGCAACAAACTTGGGCATCTGGCATCATTTTTATAAAATAATTCAGAAATTGTGTATCCATCCTCAGCTACACCGATGCAGGAGAACCAAACCAATGACTAAATTTACCATGTTCTGAAAGCAAATCACCATATTATGGAGGACTTCAAAACATTCATGAAACTAAAGAAATGCACTATGAAATTAAACTAAAAAGTAACAATTAAATAATTTGCATCTCGAGAATGTTTTATTCTTTTTGGTCATTTCAGGTTATTTATCAGAATCTATCAGAAATAGTTCCTCCATATTTCTAGAGGTCCTGAGTTTAGGATAAAATATACGGTTTTACCTTGCATGACTTATGTTTATAATGTTTGTCCACCCATAATTAGCCAAGAAGCAGTTCAGCATTGTTGTACCTCTGTCACGCAAACGCACAAAATTTAAATTAGTTCTACAACAGTATTGTATGCAAAAAAAAAAAAAAAAAGATAGGAAAAATCACCCATCCGCTGCGGCATGAATGGACAAGCCCTTTCCTGTGACTCCCCACCTTAATATGCACTACAATGTCAGTAATGTCACAAATTCAGAACCACATCATATATAAGTTTGAAAAGTTAAATATAACTTGAAAATTGCAAACAAAAGGAATGATCAGAATATGGAGAAAAATTATACCTACGCATATTTTAGGAAAATAAGACAGTGGTGATGAACTCAAAAGTGTAAATGATGATGATGAAGCTCAATAATCCACATATACCTGTAACTTATTTAAACTATTATTGAAACAACAAAACTTATAAGATACAATTAGCAATCCATATATGTGGAATTTTGAATTGTTAGTCAGAATCAAGGTCCATAGAGTAGATAAAGCACAACACTCACTGCAGCTACAAGGAATTATTGAAAGAGACTCTAAACCCTAAGTGAGAAAAAACAAACATTCATTAAAAGATAAGCACAACTTTATCTGATTCGCCTTCTTTAAGATGCAAGAAGCATCTGGATCCAAAAACAAGGGTGTAATTAAATAAACAACTTATTTCTTAATATTTTTTCATTCTCTTCGTTTCCCTCCCTCCCAAGGTAAAACAATCAACACTAGTAAGTAAGGACCATGGAACAGTCTTGCAAAATAAATTTTAGAGCAATAATTATTCAATAAATCTCAAAACACATAACAACAAACAATCTACATTGATAATTTACAATATCCATACACGAACCAAAAAGAAGACAAATTTGTTTGTGTATTAGGAGCGAGCATGAGACACGATGATACAACTTAAAATTGAGCAAGCATAATAACAGCAAAACAAGCAACACAATCACACTTCATTAATGAAATAATCAATCTCCAATCAATTACCCATACTACATTGAATCAAATCTCAATATAATAGCAACAAAATCGTATCAAAACTGAACAATCAAACGCCAAATAACAACAATCACGCAGAATGAACTACTTCAATCGAACGTGATCAAACCAAGCTCCTAATCCCTCTATTACGTGAAAGAGAGATGAACAGAGCTTGATTAAACAATCAATCCGCAGCTGAAAGAATTTACAGAGAGAGAATTGAGGAAGAGACTCACAAAATATTTCAGGTGTTGCCTTTCCAATTGCGTGATCACTGCCATATAAGGCAAGGCCCTTTTCCACGTCATCTCCCAGTCATTTGCACGTGGACGAATGAAGTCAGCTCCCTTATCCAGCTCACTCTTTAGTTAAACGGCGTCGTCTGGCATTAGTTGTTTCTTATTTGTAAATACGTTTTCTCCCACTTAAGCAAAAATAGCAAATACACCCCTAGACATGCAAAAAAAACCCCCTCCTTGCATGAGTTTATTTGGATGCATACATAAATAAATTATGCATGCATCACACGATGAAAATAGAATGTGCCGAGGAGCTTCATTGAAGATTAGAAGGCTTAGTTTTTTATGATATTAAAAACTGTAAGAGCGAAAAAGAGGAAGTATGTTACATGCCTGGGTGAACAACCCATCAAGCCTGACAATCTCCTTAACAATAGACATCTTGTCAGTTTGCAATTCTCCCTTTAGGGGAGGAGCAAAACACACACTGAAAGAATTATGATTAGTGCAACCGATAAACAAATAGAGTAGAAAGAAGAAAGAATGAATCTTGGATTTTTTATTTCTTATTGGTCTTTCTAACCAAAGAAAGGACCATATATGTGACAGTGGGATAAAAAAAAATTAGACCAATTAAACTCAAAGTACATAATTATTTTAATAAATCTTTTAATCACATCTAAAGCAATCCACATTACTGATTACACAATCTCCTTAAAGAACATAATACAAAATTTTATTCTTGGAAATAAGCAAAGAAAAGAACAATGAACTTTCACCAAGAAGAAAAATTAAAAAGAAAAACGGAAAAATTAACAGAAAATGGGATTCTTACAAGTCTTGATGACAATTCCTTTGAATTTCATGAAAATGGTCCTTCCCATTATCATTTATCCCTTGTTACGGGGTTCAGAATCTGAAAGACTGAAACCACGACCAAGAAAAGAAAGACGAATTCAAAAAAACAAGAAAATCTACTAATTGAGGAAAAATTAACAGAACTTTTTTTTTGGAGGAGAAATTAACGGATATTTCCAAATTAAAAAGGAGTAATATATACCACCGGTCGCTCGTGTAGGAATCTGCCGACTACAATACTTAATTTGGGCTTTGGACCTAACAACTTGCGGCCCAAATTTTACAACGACTTTAATTTTGTTTACTTACGAAGTTATCATTAATGTCTAGGTGATAAATATTTGATTGTGCATTTTATATTAATCGAGTTACTACTACATAAGTCATTCCCCCCCCCCCCCCCCCCCCTTAAAAATATTCATGTATTAAGCTTTGACTTTTTTAATATCTTTTGACACGTGTCCTACATATCTTTCTTCTGCATGAATTTAAATATGATTTTGCCACATCTTGAAAAATTCTCTTTACTATTAGTTAATTATATTAATATTATTCAATTGTATGTGTTTTTCTAGTATTGAGATTAGGAACTCGAAATTTATGTTCTCTTGATATGTTTTTCTTTTTCAAAAGTTTAATCCCTTTATAAACATGAACAAAATCTTTTGATTTTTGTAGCATGTTAAAATCATTTTTCCTATTAAAAATTCACTTGCCTATGAAATTAAGAAATTGCACTTCTCCCCTTAAACTTAAAATTATCCATTCTGAATATTGCAATTCCCCTAAACACTTTTTGGAGCACTTTCTCGGGCAAATGCATTTAGATAACCATTTGACAGCCTTCTATTAATTTTGTGATTGACGGTGCGAATGTGAGATCAAGGGCAGAGCTAGGGGTTGCGCACAGGGGCGATCCCCAAGCTCCCACAAAAGTTCTCCCTATTCTATTAGACCCCGAACCCAAATGCATGATGGAATAAATCCACGTGGTAAAGTTGATCACACTCTCCATGAGTCACCAGACCATATATCATAGTTCAGTCCACAAATTATATGTCGAATCTAATCTATCATCATCATTTCATGAGTCATAAATTTCCTTATTTTACTAGCAGGGGTGCAGCTGAAATATCGATTGATGATATGTTTTGATATTCAAAAGTGATTCTAACACATTTATATATTAAGATTTAGCAGAATATAAAGATACAGAATTTACAAAAGAAAACGACGAAGATATATAGAGCATACTCCATGGACTTGCTAATCTAGTTGTAAATAGCAAATGAAGGGAAGCAACTAACCAGTTCACCGCCTACATATATATATATAGATCATTCTTGTACCCAAACTCTGAGTGTCCTATCATTATCAAGTCCTGCAGAAACAATCATATTCTCTTTCGGATTGCAAGTTACAGCTATAACAGTATCTGTATGGCCTTCGAGTTTTTGAACCATATTTTTACCCTGTAAATTCCATATGTATACACAGTGATCCTCTGAGCCACTTACGATGTACTTCTCACCGGTCACAGAAAATGTCGGTATAATGCAATACACTCTGTTCACATGCCCAGTATATATCTTATAGAACTTTCCTGCAGCGTAGTTCCATAGCTTCTGCAATCAAGAAAAAAGACACCCTAAACATTACAACTCCAAGGAGCTAACACCAGAGTTCAGGTTTGTTTGTTTGGTTTTTCAGAGAGCATTTCCATTACTCTCAGAAGAGCTAAACAAAAAAGTATTCTTGGTTTCAGAAAGATGCTTATCATACAAGCTTTTCTCACAATATTCAAAAACAATATTTTCTTGAAAATATTCTCTGTAAACAATAAACAAACTCCTCTTTGATTCAGCATAAAATAACATCTCTTATCATATTTCAATCACATAACATATATTGACATTAAATAATTTTTATCTGACTATACTTTAAGTAACCTCTAAAAATACTTACCAATTACTAAAACTCCTCTTTTTTTTAAAGAAAGAAAAACTTTTTCATATACACAAAAATCATCCAGATACACTCTAGGGAAATCCAAAACAAACATGCTCTTAGCTTCTCCAAATTCAATTTCGATTCAAAATTAAACCGACAGAAACTTACAAGCGTATCATCAAGCGTGCCAACAAGAATAAACTTCCCGTTGGGCGAAAACTTTGTAAACGAGACTGAAGGCACTTTATCATCAATCAAAGTCTTCAACAACACCCCACTCGCCGCATCCCAAATCTTACAATTCCCATCATGACTCCCTGAAACAATCAACGAACCATCTTTATTAAAATGCACTGACGTCACAGGCATCGTGTGTGCCGGGATCACGTGCACCGCCTTCCCGGTTTTCACATCCCAAACCCTGACCGTTTCGTCAAACGAACCGGAAACAATTAAATTAGATTGAGGGTTGAAATCCACGCAGAACACGAAACCCGTGTGTCCCTTGAGTGTCTTCAAGCACTCGGCGGCGCGTGCGTCCCATATGCGGAGGGTGCGGTCGTCGGAGGCGGAGCATATGTAGGTGGAGTCGGAGGACCAGGATAAATCGCAGATGCCTTCGGTGTGGCCGATTAAGTGGGAGACTTGGGTTAGGGTTTCGGTTGAGTAGACAATTAGGGTTTTGTCGAGGGATGAGGAGGCAAAGAGCTTGCCGTTGAGGGCGAATTTCACGCTCGAGACGGCGCGCGTGTGGTTGGTTAGGACTTTTTTTAGGCGGTAGGGGCGATGAGTGGTGGCGGGATGGTGGTTGTTGTCGGCCATTGCAGTGGAAGAGACCACCGGAGTTAGCTTCTGAGCAAGGAATTTACTTTATTTTACAAATAATAGTCACATTATAAGGAAATTACAACTATTGTCGCACATTCGATGTAGCGCTTTCTAGTCATGCAACAAAACGGTAGCTTTCATATTTTAAAGCTGCCTCCTTAGACATTGATCTCTTTTCATTTTTATTATTATTATATTATTATATTTATTATTATTATAATTATTATTATTATATAATTATTTTTTTTGATAATTCAAATTATATTATTATTATTATTATTATTATTATTATTATATAATTATTTTTTTTGATAATTCAAATTATTATTATATAATTAGTACTACTAACAGAACCTAAACATTAGGACTATCAATGGGCCGGATTTTAATTCAAATTCAACCAGATCTATAGACTTCGACAAAAAATTCAATGGATCTAATACTACAATTACTTTACCTTTAATAATACGTGGAACGAATCCACAAAGAAGAATTAAGATCGACCGATCCGTTCATTATTAGGATTGGGTGATTAATAAATAAGAATTATACATAATATTTTATTCTTATAAATCATTAATACCATCACTTTAACATGAGATAACTATTTTATTCGTCATCTTATTTCTACAACATGAATATTAATTTCATTGTTTTCCATGTTTATCTGATAAATTATTTGAATTAAGTGTGTTAATGCATCAAAAGTTCAACCTCGTACAATTTTTTATGAAAAAGAAAATTAACATGTGAACTTAATTAAATGACAACATTAAATTAACAAGCATATAGGACATAGCATGATCAAAAGATGTTAGTGAAAAATTTAAAAGAGCAAATATTATTAAATCTGCAAAATGGCCAAGGAAAGTTTCGGGCACAACCAATAACCCGAGTCCCAACTGTTGACAGTAGTAGGACTGGACATTATTTTCACCACACATCAGGACCAAACTCATATTCATATCATAGATAAAACATCATTATCACTTCTACTACTGCCCCTTAGAAATACCATTTTTTAAGTTGCCATTTATAGGTTTCTTCCTACCTTTGATCGAATGGTATACCTCAAGATACCGTTAATTCAAACTAAGAAAAATGTTAACTTTCTACAGATCCATTCAGACTCCTCCAAAGAAACCAAAATTTTAAGATTCATAGCTTACCCAGTGGGGTCAGTCACCTAAATACCATACCACAGAGGGAACCGATGGTTGCCATCCAGTGGTGTGTTGTCAACTGGGGTTCGAGTTGCTGCTTGTGTTACAATGCTTAAACACGAAATACCGAAAAAAAAAATTAAAAAATGTACTGGGTACGTGCATAGAAAGTAAATACGTTCCATTAAACCACTCAGACAGACCTTTTCGATTTTTCAACAATCTTAACACTGAGATCATAATACTAGCAACTTTCTAAGCACATTTTGGAGTATGGAAAATAAGTGATTAGCTTTTAGTATAAACAATACCATATATTTGCATTAGTTTTGTGGTAGAAATTAATAACGTAAAATTTATGTGACAACCAGAGCCAACTGAAAACATTTGGACCGTACCCTCTAAATGTAACCCACTTCATCAGCAGAACTTTCCTCGTGATTTGGATGAACAAAACTTGGATTGTCATCATTACCACTACTTTGATCACTATTATAACTGCTCTCTGATGAAAACAAATATCCATCAGATGTATGACTGTTTGATGAGGGTGAACTGAAATCGCTGCTGGACATTGGCTCTTCCACGAAGCTGATCATTGCAAACAGAAATCCCAATTGTTTAATATTATAATTGTGATACATGGATTCACAGGTAATATGGAGAATAATAGAGATATAGTTACCTTCCCTCTGCAGGAAAATCGGCAAGCACACACAAATTAGGTCTTTCTTCCAATAATTCGCCTAAAGACACAAAGCTGCATAATGTGGATGATTGTTAGAATAGATGTATTTCATTGCAAGAATAAA
Source organism: Penstemon barbatus (assembly GCA_003313485.2). Lineage (NCBI taxonomy): Eukaryota > Viridiplantae > Streptophyta > Magnoliopsida > Lamiales > Plantaginaceae > Penstemon > Penstemon barbatus. The sequence goes on along the minus strand of CM064881.1, from coordinate 1,461,398 downwards.
ACTCAAGATGAAATTTAGAATACCTTGGGGTGAGACATCTACGATACCAATCACCATCACAAGCTAGGCCCTCTCTGTTGGATACATCCTGTTTACAAGGGAACGTGAATTGCTTGGTCAAAGCCAAAACAAAAGGGTGTTAAATAAGATATTTGTAGACAAGGGATTGCTCTTTAGACTCACAAGGTGTCTAAGGTGTCTGAAGCGTCCAGCACGAATTGCAGACACCAACCGCGAAACTTCCACCTGAATGACACCACTTAGTTAAAACTTGTTTTTCATTTTCTTTTACGATGATCTTAATTTGTTTACTAATTAATTATTTTAAATATAGAGTGAAATAAGACTAATAAGTCGAGCCTCACTTCTTTCAAGTGCATACAATCCCTTAAAATCAAAACCTCCAATAAGCTTCCACCTGAACTGCCACCAAGATTCCTAAAAGGAGGACTGAAGAATATGAGCGACAACACATTTAATGAACAAAGAGACAGGCATACGTCGGATGCATAACTTTTTGCACTTCTGGGATAAAAAGTAGTGAGCATACCTAAGAAAGTCACCAGTAATAAAGTAAGATGCTGAAAAGTCAACATACTTTAAATTAAGGAATCCCTGCATGGACATCGTACATTCTTAAAATGTTAAATCAAGACAAAATTTTGAGCGCAGAAAGAAGAAAGAGGAGGAAAAGAAAGGAAAGGTCAAGTAAGTAGTAAGCATACCTTGACAAGTATTCGAACTTTAACATCATGCAGTTTAAATCCTCTGAGTGCCAGTGAAGATAAATTGGGACAACTGGTCACCAGATCGTTGCACGTTGGCAATTTTAAACTGTCATCTCTCCCTGAGCAGAAGCACACTATATAAACAAAAAGCCTTTCGGCACTAAAAGGACAACACAGCTAATTTAGAATGCACCTGTTTTTGATGATTCAAAATATAAACGCTCTATCAAGGGGCAAGATCTACTCACTGACTCCAGTGTCTGCCTCAGTTCAACATGACTGACATAAGAAGAATGAGTTATCACATCAAGATAACAGCAATATTTTAGGTGATTTTGCTACAAGGGGTCTCAGATCAATCATGAGACCAAATTATGAGAGAACACACGTATGCATACATGGTTCTTCAACTTCGAGCTATTGCTTACGGCAAAGATACTAAGACTGAGACACTAAGGGTGACTTTTGGCCTATTCGAAAAAGTGAAATAAAATTACTACATTGATTAATTATAATAAAAATAATTTTGAAATAGTTAATTTTTTAGAATTAGGGTGAAGGAAAGCTACATTTTGTAGCTTTTGAAAAATGTGGGTTTTATGTGTTTAGAGATCCGAAAAGTGATTATGGCATAGGAGGCCAAACACCACAAAAATCACAATTGATCCAAAATGAATTTGACCCCTCCAAAATTACGAGAGGTCAAGAAGTTTTCCTGTGGGATATCGCCGCTAGGCCTAACCAACCCTAACAACATAACTTGCTGGTCCACAGGGAAGACAATTATCCCTGGTGCCCAATAAATAAATAATTTGAGTCTGGACATAATACATAAAAAGTGAAGACATAGAACCATGTAGAACAATCAGAAATAAAATCGAAACAACTGGTAAGTAGTTAAACTCACAGTCCAACAATTTCCAGATCGAGTAAAGAGGGGCAAGCTGATAATGCAGCCCCAAATGCTGTGTTGTCCATTCTTTCAATGTTGTAAAGATGCAGCTGTCTCAACAGAGCCCTTTAAAAGTGGAGAAACAAGGGGAGGATTAGAAGGCGTCAAACACAAGAAATCTACTGAAGTATCAAAGTGAAAGCATCAATGTTACCCTGGAGCACCGCCATCAGCAATCAATGGAGCCAAGCAAGACCTGCTAAGTATAAGTGACTCTTTCCCCTGTCTAGACCTTTTATCATTCCACGAAAACCCTGATGTATCGGAGGAATTCCTCATAGAATAAACCAGCGGTTGAGACGAACCTAGTGATGAAACAGGAGGGCAGGAGACAAGCCCAAGCTTAAGAGACCTACAATAGTAAAATAATCAGCATCAGTCCTTAAAGGGAAAAATGCAGCAATTCCTCTATTATGCATAAAACTATCAGCTGGTACATATCATTCCACATAAATGCATAAAATTCAGCACTTATGGTGTTTCACTAGGATTCATCACAATACGAAAATCGTAATTACAGAAAATCTTAACGGGTCAATCAGGAAGTTCATAGACAATCAAGATCCTTGGAACATGCAACATGCAACAAACATATAATTTTAACCCAAATTAGTTACAGCCAAAGATGAAGACTATGCTCTATACCAAACCTCAGTACACATAATATATTTGAGGCCATGTACTAATGCCTAGTTTTTTAGGACAGAAAAGGTGAAGAACCATACAAGATTATCTCCTAAACAAGGTCCTGATATGACGAAACATAATAAACACAGCAAACGGTATGTTTCAGTTAAACTCATACATCTTACCGCAGATCTTTTCCAGCTCGTTGAATCATAGTTGAAACTACCATATTGTTGACCTTTGGAACTATCGTGGTCAAGTCAATATTGGAATAGCACAATGGGTCTGAAGCGCACTTGCGGAAAAATGAGCACGTCGCCGCAGCATGACATACACTTTGCGTATCAACCAAAGAGAACACCTGAAATACACGAAGTTTCATTGAAGAACTCTTGAGAGTGCCATGGCAATCTAGCCTGCAGTCATTTCAATCTTAAAAAAAATCACAGAGATAAGCAAGGGAATGCATTTTTAACAGAACCACAATATTAGCTAAGGCATCAACTCAAAGATAAATCCATGAAAACAAGGAAAAAGAAATCCACACAGATTATAATCAAATGTACTTTATTTCAATGAAACTGACTCTTTCATGCAGTAAAAAGGACAATGCGTAATCAACATGTCAATTGGAAACTAAATAAAAACCATTAACAAAATTCAACATCTCAGCCAGCATTCACTTGACAAACATCATCAAATCAGCATCATGAGCAATATTGTATTGAAAACAATGAAACTGAACTCGAATTACAAAAAACAAAAACAAGAAAGAAAAAGAAAAGATCCATACAAAATTCGAGCATAAGTATCTCTCTAGTTACATTTCGAAGAGGTTAATTCCTTCATATCAAACACCAACTTAAGACATTCAAAGAGACAGATCCAAAATTCAATCAGCAATTGAAGAAAAGTACCTTGATTGTGAGATCGGACGGTAGAGCCCAAACGACACCATTGTGCATAGAAGCGCGCCTCCTTGCGGATCGCTTGGCGGCTTCAGTGAGAGCCGATCCGAGCCGAAGGGCGCGCTGGATAACGTCATTCTTGTCGGAATCGTAAGTTCTGGATTCGAGTATGCGATCCAAGGAGAGGTCAAGAGCAATCGCTGATGAATCGGGGAGTCCAAAGAATGATTCCAAGAGCACGTCCAATGGATTTGAGTTCGGGTTCGGGTCTGAGATTCGGGTCGTATCGGTGAAGGGAGAGCAGCATGGGCGCTTGAGCTTGGGCTTGGGGGTGGCGGAAACGGTGGGTCTGTGGAGGAGGAAACTTGTATCCATCGGAAGTGGTGGTGGTTCGATCTCTTTTAGTTTTTTATTTTTAAATTATTTTAATTTTGTCTTTTAGAGGTGAAGAGTGAGAGAGTGAGGTGTAAGCAGCGAAGAGAGTGACACGTGGGACATGGAATATGTCTGCGTTGGACGCAATTACGTCGCCGTTTCACTGTGAAGTCTACTCTACTGATCCCAGAAGTCTAGTCTAAGCTAGCAAGCATTCACTCTTTTTCGGTGGTAATATTCTGGTAATTATCAATAATACGTTGTTATGATTAAGGAAAATTAACGAAAGAATATTGTGTCGACTCATTAGTATACAGTATTAAAGATTTTTGTTTTTTCTTTTGCTAGTACGAAGTACAAGATTTATTTTTTAGCTAGTGAAACTTCTAATATTTTGAAATTTTCATATAGATCTTATTTTCTTATAATTCAAGGGAATTAATTATCAGGGAATTATTTACAATTAATCCTTTGATAATTTATTAAGGTGGTCAGTTTTTGAACAATGATTCTAAAATTTGCACATTAATGACACTTATAAAACTGTCCTCGTTTCTAAATACACTAGGATAAAACAAATTAGAGTTGAATTAAAATAAAACAATAATAGGCTGAATTTAATTAGTAATATTCTGGTCATTTAGTACAGTTCTTATACAGAGATAATAGTATAACATTATTACTGCTGAAAAAACAGCAATTTAAAGAGGAAAAAATAAAAGGTGCAGAATTATCAAAATGTGAGAAAAACAATTTAGTAAAATATAAAATTAAAGGAAAATTTTTGTCCAAGTATGACTTGGCCAAACCCATCCACCCACCAAGCAAGTGTATTGCACTTGCTTTGTGATTGGTCACTTTCCTGAAAGTTACATCCAATCCCAAAGCAAGTGTATCACATTTGCCTTGTAATTAGTTCGGGTTCGACCAAACCCGGTCTGGGTAAGAATTTCCCAAAATGTGAAATATCTGCCCGAAGCAATTCAGGGACTTTGGGGCACTCAAGTGGAACACATGTGCATTTATGATTTAACTTCCAAATTCCGATTTTCAACCATCCTACCTAATTCTAAAACAATAAGCAAAACCACAAGATTCAATAGAACTTGAACAAAGTCGGTCTACATTATCTCTAGGCCAGAAAATCTCATCAAATTTTTTGTTACAGGTCATAAGTAACCTCTTACAAATTACACCAAAGTAGTCTCACATTATTTCTCCCACATATTTCATAAATGCTATCATAGATAAAATATGCATGTAAACGAAGAGCAAAAATGAAACCACAAAATCACATGTTTTTCTTACACACATCAACTAATCATCCTTCGGAGCAGGCATCAATAGAAGCCTCTCTTCAGAATGATGTCTTCCTCCAGACGACTTTTCTTCTGCTAATAATGACTGTAAATCGCTACCATTTGCCAAGCTATTGAACTCAACAGCTTTTGAAGGCATTGTAGGATAACGCCTTTGAGCAAATGTCATTAATCTTTTAATCGATTGCAAGTATTTGCGAGTCGTCTCATCATTCATGATATGTGCCACACTGTTAGTATAAATCTTTTCGCGGGCCGAACGCTCGTGAATACCAACCATAGTAACACCAATAGGCCAAGGAGCATTCCCAATGGCCAGTCTAATGTAATGATCCATTGCAGCTAAATAGTCCCGTTTCATACAGCAATTGACAATCAACATTAATGCTTTTCGCATATCATCAGGAAGAACCTATGGGAAGGATTGATAGTTAATTAGTAACAAAAAATTACTTTATACAGATAAATTCATGGAACATATGTAACTATACTATAGGCTATATTGAGGTTATGTAATCTAAAAAAAATTAAAGGATCCAGAAACCAAGGCAGAAGGTAACCAGCCAGTAAAGAAGAAACATTTTTTAATTCAAAAACTTTGTACATGCATATAGTATAGGTCTTTATTTCATTACCTTCCAGGGATATCTTTCAGTGGTTTCAAGAAAAAGGCATAATATTGTATTCATCATGGCATGCATTAAATTGTAATCAAATTTCTCTGCGGTATTCACACATAAAATTAGTCAAATTTAAATAAAAGTAGAACTAGTACTGCTTTCTGGATAACATAAATGAATATAAAGTAGGAATTAACTTGGTCTCTTCCTCACATCATCCAAAATCATAGTAACATATGCCGACCAGTATTTCTATAATTTCAAACATGAACTCGGACCATTCTTAGACATATGTTCTACAGCATAAAAAATGTTTTATCTGGAATTTCATAGTCTTAAGAGTCTGGTACAGCTAATCTGCACAAATCTTACCCTAAAACTCTATAACTCGTTATGGAGTTTGAACCTACAACAGTTATCTTGAAGAGCAGACACTTGCATACAAACATACTCCCATTGCAAGCTCTTAGATAATTTCCAATTTTATGCTGCAAGTAACAATCTATTGGACACTACTGCATTGTTGTGGCTTATTTTAGGATGCTGCTAATGTGTAATGCAATATACGCTAGCTACTAGATTGAATTTGTAGTAACATTTTATTTCTAAAAAACACCATTATTCCACCCACCTCAAACACATAAAACTAAAACAAGTGGATTAGAAACAAACAAGAAATTTCAAAAATAAACATGCAATTCATGGCAACAAAAGTTTCATGCAGGGATAGATCACAAACCGGGTGAAAACCCCAACTCCAGTAGACTGATCAACTTCACCTCCTTATGTTATAATAGCATGTGGGCAAGCCTAGAAAGATCCTTCTTTAAATAACTCTAGATAACTGAATGCTTTCACGTTGTGTAACAGGATATCAAGCTTATGCTATGAATTTCATTAACGGAAGAAAATAGTATGCATCAGTTAACAAATCCATGTAATCAAACATTTCGTCCATTGAGTTATGACATAATTTGACCCCTTTACACCACAAGGGCACATGTATTACACAATTTCATTTGAAAACCATATATTATCAAATTCATTCATATCGGCACACTTTTATAAATCCCTACCAAATATTTTTGAGAGAAAGTAAGATACTAAACTCACCTGCTTCCTGCAGAACTTAAACAGTGGATTCAAATATCGGGCACACTGCTTAAATGTGGCCACCATGGACTTTCCTTTGGCCGTCCTCTTCTCGATCTCACTCATCTCATTCAGCTCCTGATTCCACTCATTCAGCAATTTCTTGAAAAACACCAGAATCTTATCTTCATCACACAATTCATGAAAATTGGACTTCATTCTTTTCAAATCCTTGTCGTGATCAACCCCCGACGAAGCCCCATCCCCACTCAAATCTTCATCCGCACCTCCATTATCCTTATCCTCCCCTCCATCTTCCTTCGCTTTCCTCTTCCTACCACTGGAAATCCCCGACTTCTGCCGCTTCTTCAACTCCACTATATCACGCAAAAAGTCGTTCGTTTGCCCTTCTGTCATATCGTCATCAACTTCAAACAATCCAGCCTTAAGCACAAACTTCAAACGGTCTAACCTCGCGTCATCGTCTTCTCCAAAGAGAGTCACCGGTTGTTTCAGGAAGCGGAGGCGGCGGATGACTTCATGTTTGGGTAGATTGAGATCGTCGATGTTTTGATCGTCGGCTAGGGTTTTCAAGGAGGACGATTCGGGCTTCGATTTGGGAATCTCGGGGTTGGGATTAGAATTGGATGGTGAATTGGGGTCCTTATTCTGATTTTCCTGCTGAAATTGCTTCTGCCGGAGGGCTTTGGCCTCGGCTTCGCGTTTTTCCTCTTCACGCAGCCGCTGGAGGCGCTTTTGCTCGATTTCGGAGCGCTTGAAAAATTTCTTGCCGCCGACGTCTTCCGATAGGCTTTGCCGTTTCTTCATCAACTCTTGTTTTATTATATCCATTATTGTATTTCGATTTTGGCTAGGGTTTTCTCAGATTCAGTGAGAAAATAGGGGAGAAAATAAAATATGGGAATGCTGTACTGCGGGGCAGATCATAAACTACTCAACCGGGTCGGTGATGGCCGAAATGGACTCAATATAAAGGAAGGGTGGGTTTCGACTTGGACTTCAAGGCTGTATATGAATGACTTGGTTTGTTTTTGCTTAAATTGGATCAAATTCCATCAAGTAAAAATTTTGAAGATGTTTCAGAAGAAACTCCATATTTCGAATAAATTAAAAGCTAAACAATAATGTCTCAATAAAGTCATTAATTTGATATCTGTTATCTATTTTTTACACAAAATTTATTGATTTGATATCTACTAACTATTTTTTTCCTCGAAACTTCAATTCAAGGCATATCTCAAAGTTTCAAAATCAACTAACTATTATTTAATAATATTTTACAATTTCAATATTCCATTTAAATCATTATCCAAGTCAAGTTTCAAATGTTTCGTCGAAACTTTTGAAACCAATTATTGAGACCAAGCATAGTCAAACTACTCCCATATTAATCCAAAAATTCTTATTTTTTTATTTTTTATTATTTTATTCTTCCAATGTTGAATACATCCATAATTATATAAATATAATTATAAAAAATGTTGCATAAAAAAATACTTCAACTACTATCAAGTACAAGAATAAATTTATTAAATTCATTAATAGTAAACTAAAAAATACCCACACTATCGAAAATCAAACTTACGATATAATATCTCCATAAAATTTTCCAATTCCTTTTTCCATGTTTTTACGACAATAAGCATGTATGTGTTTTTCCCTAAAAAAAAAAAAAAAAAAAAGCATGTATGTGTTTGGTTTAAAATAATCAATCACGGCCGAAATTGTATGTATATATAATATGTGTGAACGTGTCAATATGTTTGATGTTTTGACACATAATTTAGTAAATTAAAAACTAACCTCTAATGCATTATTGCTCTTTATATGAACATTATCAAGCCAAGTGATTGATCATAGTAATCAAATTTTACTCTTCATGAATTCACCATATCTGCTTGTTCAAATGAAAACAAATTTACGACGTTGTTAATAAACATGACCATATTTGTTGGTTGCACTCGAGATTACAATCACTAATGAAATTGTCATAAACCAGTCCAATAGCCGAAAATAATAAAAGACAAACTCCAGATTATCAAACAAAGGGTATATTTGAATGGATTTTGACTCGGTTTCGCGGGTTTCGGTTTAAATAATTGGTTTTGGTGGTTTCAATGAAACCTTTGAAATTTCATTTGAATGAGTTTTGGCTCTTGGATTTTATGGTTTGAATAAGTTGAAACTTGAAACCCCACTTGGAATGAGTTTGAATGTTGGGGTTTAGAGAAAAAATAGGTGATAGGTGTCAAATCAATGTCTTTTTTAGTAAAATTTGGGGGGGGGGGGGAAATAGGTGGTAGGTGTCAAATCAATGTTTCATATGTTTGAAGAGTTTGAGTGTTAGTTTTTTAATAAGTTTTTAATGGCTTTATGAGTTAGACGAAAACTCATTTGAAAGAGTTTTGACTCGGTCTCGCGAAACCCGCGAGACCGGGCCAAAGCCCATCCACATACACCAAAAAAAAAAAAAAAAAAAAAAAATAGAAGCTCATTGGTTGCAATTAAGAGTACAGTAATGTACAACAATGTAGTACTAGATATAATTGTTTAAGTTGCCTCAGCTTATCAATTAAATAAACAAACAAAAAGACAAATATACAACTTTTTTAACATTTTAAATGATTTATCAATTTTTTTTTTAACATCTATGGAATTTTAAATAGTTTCAATTTAGTATTTAAAATTCCATATATGTTAGTATTAAATTTTAATCTAAAAAACTAATAATATTATCTACTTTCTTATATATTTATTTAATTTGATCGATCAATTGTATTAAGTGATAAACAAAATTACAAAATAACGGAGTTTTGGATTTTTTGCACTTTGCATCCTAAATAATGGAGTTTTTGCACTTTGTACCATGGCTTAATTTTTGGAATAATTTTTATTTTAACCAAATTAATAGCTATTAATAACTAGGTAAGAACTCTTTTTTTCTTTTTTTATAATTCCTAATTTTGACATGCTGATAATTATAGATTTGTAGAGTACATGTAGTGTAGAAAAATTTAGGAACGATTACATATGAGTTTCATAACAACAATATCATATGATACGGTGTTAAATATGAAAATGTATCGTAAATACAATATAAATAATCTAGAGAATACCTGAAAAGAACATGAAGTGAAAGGTCTTATTTTCCTTGATCTAAGTTTTGCTTAGAGAAAATGTTAAATAGTACCAAAAAAAAATAAAATGTTAAAATAAATTATTATAAAATTAATCAGTATGAAAACAAGAAAAATAAAACATGCATCTATTATATAATTTTATGTGAATATCACAATTAATCCATACAAGTGTCTATTTTTTTAGGATAAAATGTTAGTATAATTTGCACAAAAAATAAAATAAAACAAAAAATACTATTATATTTTTGTAATTGACTCCTGTTTGATTGACCGACAATGATCAGCGTGGAATGAGCCTAAATTATATATTTTTAGGGTTCAAACTGTCTAAAAAAATTATTCAAAAATTACTTTTATACCTTTCATTCCCTTAAAACAAATATTAAAGTGCAAAATATCAAATTACTTGTGTTTTTGAGGTGTGAAGTGCAAAAACTCTTAAGCCAGAATGCCTAAATCTCAAATGTCAAAGAAAAACTTTCCCAATATAATTAATAATTGTTAAGCGGGTCGGACTAGTCGGGTCCACCCGATTATGAAATCAATTATCTAACTTGGTATACCCCCTTCTTTTTTTCAATTAGTCAATATTTCACCCCACTGAAAATTGCTAGAAGAAAGAAAAACCCTGATTGCGGTAACAAAGGGGATAGGAGTAATGACGACGATTCGAAGGTTTTGCTGCAACGATCTCCTTCGTTTCGCATCAGTGAATCTCGACCATCTCACGGAAACGGTTAGTTTTCTTCATTATGTTCATTCGTGATTCAATTATAAAATCATGTCATCCACCGTTTTTTAATAAACCACAATTGCAGTTCAACATGTCATTCTATATGACTTATTTGGCGCGTTGGCCCGATTATTTCCACGTGGCTGAAGCTCCTGGCAACCGGATCATGGGCTACAGTGAGTTCCCCTCATTCGTTCTAGTTCATAGCTTATTCATATCTTTATTTTGTCTAATTAATTAAAATGAGATCGGGATGCCAAATTCTGCACGTGGTTTAATGTTTGTATGCCGTGTAATATTTATATCTTTTGATAGATCCTGCTTGAAAGTCTTGTTAGTGAATTGCTTATTGATATCGGAAGCATATTTGTAAAGAAGCTATCATTCGAACTACTGTAGCAACATTAGTTTCCAGCATTTCTTTATAAATTGCGTAAGTTCTTGTTGTGGAATCATCAGTGAATTGGAGATTACTATTGGATGCATATTTGTCAAAAATCTTTGTTTGAACGAGTGTAGCAAGTAGCAACATTATATTTCTAGTAAATCTTTATGATTTGCACTGTATAATTTCTAATTGTGGCTTTAGTTTTTTAACATTTTCTTGAACTGGGATACTTTGAATTTGTTTCTGAACGTGCACTTCTTTTATCTTGGGATATATTGGTTGTCAGGATATTTTCTCGTGGCTTCAAATAAATACACACAAAGTTTTCTTGAATAGTGAAGTCGTTAAACAAAGAGAAAGATAGTTGGCACAATTATGTAATATACTTTGGCAAGCTTGTGATAATTTCTTTCCTAGTGGAATACTGATGGTTTACTTTGAAGCTGAAGGGGGAGAAAGAGACTTCAGAACAAAGAGCGATCGATTTTTTTTTTTCTTTTGTTTGTTCTTGTTAGATGAAAATGGTTAAAAGTTACTAGGTTGGGGATCACTTCCTCGTATATATGTAGTAGTTTGTTGTACATTAAAAGTTAGGTATGTTGGAAACAGAAACCAAATTGATTTAGGGTTTTTTCTTATTGTGAAAGCTGACTTGTTAAGTTGATCTGTAGAACCAAGGATCACGGTTCCTTTGGATAATTTGATTTGCATTTAGTAATCTTACTCAGCTCTAGTCTGTTTTGATATTCTTCAGTCAAAAGATGAGCGTTTTCCATTTTCATAAACATTCCTGGTTTATGCAGTGACTTGAATGTCAATGCAGTACACGATCACTTCTGTACGAGAGATTAAGAGATAAAATAGAAGCCGACAAGCTTATCTTGTTACATTGTACGGCGGATTTGCACTTTTCTACTTCATTCACTCTGCTGCATGATTTAGTTTTGTTTAAGTTCAGTTCAGTATGAATTTGATCACTCTAAAGACACATTTGCTCGCCATACCTAAGATGTAGCATGAGACATTTGGGTATGGAATATAGCAAAACTAGGTTTTTCTTAGAATGTGGTCTATTTTTGTGTTTAGTGAGATACTTGTGTGATATTTGTCACAACAAGATAACCAATTTCAATCAATCATGATTAGTTCCTTTTATCCTGAAATTATTTACTGAAGCAGAAAGGTTGAGGAGAAGCTTCTTTTATCCGGAAGGTAGAGAGTTCCACATGTCTGCTTGCGGGTTATATTTATAGATGCCTGTGCTATTTACGCATGCCAAACTAATAAGAAGTTTCAGACTATTTGTTCTATAGTAAAGAATGTTAATTGTTCAAAGTCTTCTTTGGAGTTTGTGATACTAATTGGATGCATTCTACTGTGACTTTGAGTGATCTTTATATTACTAAACTGCAACCTTTAGTCTGTTGCATAAAGCTGCTGAGGCAAATAAGAATGATGGTTTCCAGTTCTGTTTGTATCCATTTTGTGATATTAATAGAAGACTTAGGAGGCTATTGGACCTTCTGGCCTCAGAAGCATGTTTAGGAACTCCCCTGAAACGTGAATAAGTGAACATTATAGGTCGAAAGGTAATTGTGGGACTTGAAAGATGTTAATGTTAAGTTGTTAACTATGACCATGTTTGCAACGTCTATAATTTTTCTGTTCATAACTTTTGTATCTTTTTAGCTATCTCCTTTAGAATCAGACCTAATTGTTTACAGTTATGGGAAAGGTTGAAGGACAAGGAGAGTCATGGCATGGTCATGTCACTGCAGTGACCGTAGCTCCTGAATACCGCCGGCAACAATTGGCCAAGAAACTGATGAACCTTCTGGAGGAAATCAGCGATAAGATGTAAGGCCCGCGTAATTGATGCATGCAACTGCAGTTGGCTTTTTTAAAACTATTAATGAAATAAAAAATGAGGCTATTCAATGCATTGATGGTAAAAATTTGACTGCCTATGGTCCAGTATCTCTCTCTCTCTTACATGTGTCTTGACCATTGTCAAAGTCTTCTTTCTCTTTCTCTCATCCATTTGACCTGATTGTGTCATAGTCTCTTTCTCACGATGTATAAGGGAAGTTCCTATGGATGAGAATTTTTCTTTTATATCATGGATTACTGGATGAGTTCTTTGTATTGAACTAAGGTTACATTTTTGTAGTGATAAGGCTTTCTTTGTGGACCTTTTTGTTAGAGCTTCGAATACCCCTGCCATTAAGATGTATGAGAAGGTACTGCAATACTTAGTTCGCACTTGTACTTTCTCTAGTATTTATACTCTGTTTAATTTCAGTTTATATGTGGGAGTTAGCTGCCATGCTCATGGATTTTTTTCCTTTTTTCAGCTTGGTTATGTAGTTTATAGACGCGTTCTTCGTTATTACTCGGGAGAGGAGGATGGTTTGGGTGAGTTTCCGTACAAGAGTTTGAAATAACCTCTAAATAGCCCATGAATCTTTTGAAATATGTAAAATATCTTCTTGTTCTTTTCCCCTTTCCAGATATGAGGAAAGCTTTATCAAGGGATGTGGAAAAGAAGTCTGTTATTCCTCTCAAACGACCAGTTACTCCGGATGAACTGGAATATGATTAGTCTTGATTTCTTTAAACAAAATTAAATGCAGTCAGGTATGTCTTTTAAAGCATCAGCTAAGTTGCTTGTCAGGACCGGTGGTGACTGAGATGTATCCAAATGGGTTATTGAAAGTTGATTTATTTTGAACCTCTTGATAACATATATGTTTTTTCCAGACACTTTTTACAAAAATCTCCAATCTACCTATTTTTAATTTAAGCAGTGCTTTATAAATATATTCTCTGCAAGAATATGTATATTCGTATTATATACTACTCCAGTATATGTAAAATTTATGATCTAATTCCTTGAGATGAGGTTAGAGTTGAGCTAGTTCAGTGTTATTAGAAACCTTGCCTTAAAAAAAAAAAAAATATTACTTGTTTGTAATATTTGGTAACAGTTTTAACAATACCAAGTTTATAAATTAACAATAATTAATTTTAAATCTTGGAACTATAAAATCTATATGGCACATTTGATAGGTTTACTTTCTCAACATTTTAAAATCACTAAAACTAGGGTGTCAGAAAGGGTCAAGACCCATTGGTTTTCCCCCTGGACCAATCCGATTCAACCCGATCCAACTCATATAGTATTTCCTATTGTTGATGGTTTGGGTTGCGTTCCATAAATTTTTACATGAGCTTTTAGTGGGTTTATAAGGGGGTCATCTAAACTAATTAATATTTAATGCCATAATTTTGACTCAACAATGTTATTTAATTTAAAACTTGAGTTCAATATTAAATTAGTTAATATATTTAAGTTTCAAATAAATATTAAAAATATTAAATGGCTTTAAAAAATAGAAAAAATAAAGAAATCTTAAGTGTACGTAGTGAGTTTTTCTTAATCCGTATAATTTAAATAATGATATATTAATATAATCTCCTTTAGTTATAATTGAATAATATTTACATAAACTATATTGTATTTATTTAATTTTAATGTACTAAAATACACGCTATTAATATACCTAAATGGGTCGACCCATGACCCGTCTACAATCCAACCAATTTAAGACCCGCGTAAAGTGTCCCGTTAATGTTAACTAAAAGGTTGATGAATGATGACAATATTGTTTGCCAGGCCAATTTTGGATGTGTTATGGTGATGTGCACATTTGATGTTTGCCGCTTGCACAACACAAGTGCAAGACACAGATTATGGAGATTGCACGTATCAGTCAGAGTGGGGATAGTCCCTACTCCCTAAACATGAACCATATTATATTATATATGTATGTATATACTATCTATCTATATATATATAGGAAAGCAAATAGGCCAACACTCATTGCTAAAATTGTCTAGCATCCATATTAAGATTCGCCTTTTTTCCCCTGTTGATCGATGTCCATCACTAGGAATTTGACTAGCAATTCATGGTTTCTTCTTGTTGAGTCTCTTATCTTTTGTTATGGTCATGTAGACTTATAGTGGCATGGATTTTAAGACCCTATATACTTTTTTGATCGATTTGGGACCACCTTTCGTTATTATCTACTTGTGATAATGGGATGATCTTAAAATTCTTATGAATAAGGGTCAGCTTACCTCCTCTCCTCTTTTTGTTCATTGTCACTTAATTAGTGATGAATTGGAGATCGTCAAGACGTGTATTGACGAATGAAAAGGAAATCTGTGACCATTAAATCATAATCCTCTTTGTTGTAAAAGACATTTTGAAATGGTTTCAGTGGCCAACAAGAATCTTCAATGTGTACTGTACACATACATATAGGATGTTACAATCGGATAAAAGGTGGATGGGATGGGACTATTTTTTAAAGAATAAGGAATGTGCTTCAGTGTAGGCATCCACTAATCTTGAAATGGTTGGATACTAAATACTTTCTCAAATTCATATCTACCAAATACTATAATAATTTATATAAACCTAAACAATTGCTAATTTTTTTTGTTTTTTTTCACTTTTTCAAGAAGAAGAAGATTATTATCTACTAATTTAATCCTGTCACTGAAGTCAGAGTACTCTTTCAAAGAGTACTTTGGCAATGTGAAAGTTGATAGTTCCTTGGTTACAATATGCAGCATAGTAAAAACTTTTAGCTACAATAAGAAAGTTGTGCTTAATATGAGAATCTAAATCTCCAGATGATTTTGTTAGCACCAATTTCACTAATTCTTGCATATCTGATTCAATTAGGACATTTGTGATGCCTCCCATGTCAGATATGCACCCATTCGCTTCCTGCTCCTGATTCAAAATGATAATAGAAAACGTTATATTTGGAACTCGATTTTCAGTGAAGAAAACTAACAAACAGATGAGGTTGACGCTTTGTTTGGTTCTTAGATTCTAGTGAGTAGGAAAAGCTAAGAAAATATTATTTTTCTGCTACGCTTGATAGCATTGAATTTTCTTCGTTAGTGTTTTTATCCATTAAAATTCAAAAACCAATTAAAGAAAAAGTGATCATACTGTGATATTCATAATGTTCAATTTATCTCATTGTGATTTAACACAACACTGAGGTAAAGTGCCACATGAAGAGTAAATTAAACATTATGCATATTACATGGAGTAAATTGCCATCACCCAAAAGGCCAAAACTTTAGTCCTAAGAAATATTGGGTAAAGGCAAATGGGTTCTCAAAAACGAAGATGACTAAGGTAAAGTAAAGAGATGAAAAGACAAGTACTCTCCATTTTGCACAAGTGGTGAAAAAAGTGATAAAAAAACATTCTGCTACTATGTGCAACATATAGAATAGTTAAATTTTGTTTCTGACCTTTTGGTATTGAAATAGACGAAGTTGACGGCAGACACTATTTGTGATCTCCAATAGTTGTTGATACTTAGGATGTGACGATACGCTGCCGGTGCATCTTAGCCCACTCAGATTTAACGTGCGCACTAGCAGTTCCGCGTCTCCTTCCCCCATGTCACCTCCTCCTTCCCATGTACTTAGCCAATTTTGCCACTGCACATAATTATATCATTAGACAATGTAATTCTTTCAATTCTATTTTCTTTTTATTCCTTAATTACGTCTAATTTTTCTCTTTTCATTCAATTTGATACTAAAACAACAAAATTGTGGTACTTTTTATGAGAGAAAAAAAAAAACGAAATATATACTACTAGTTTATAGAAAATCGGACTTATATGATCAAAACTAGAAAACGTTAGAAGTGATCATATAAAAATGTTTTTTGTGAGCGACCCTAACAACTTATTATAGTAAAACTATCATGTATTTTGTACATACTGCATTGTGCAATTGTTGATGGATATCTCTGCCATGTGCCAATAGTGTACCCAATGAGAGTTGATTCAGAGTTTTGAGCAGAGTTCCCATGAGATTATTTCTTGTTTTATACCTGGAAAATAAATTTGCATTTTCAGCGTCTTACAAAAATTATTGATAAGTTCGACCTAAAGTATATATTTACAAATAGAGGATATTTATTAGTACTCCTACTCCAGATGATTGAATTTTATGATTTGAAATGGAAAACGTTAATAGTAATTACTTACCTTCCTCCAATGTGGTACTTTAAGATGCTGCCATGCTTAAATTCATTTACAAAGGCGCGCTTCTGTTCTTTAAAGAGTTGTTGCTGGCCAAAACACGATTTAATTGTTTCCATTAAAATCGTGGTTTTGGCCCAAGCCAAACGCTCTTCTGATTTTTCTGGCTGGTATACACTTGCCGCAGCTATATAGTAGGATAGAAGAAGACTCGTCTCACTCAACTCAAATTCTCCAAGGCTGCAATTTCTGTACCATCTGAACAAAAGGAAGAATTTTATTAATTAATTATTAATTTAGTAAATTGTATGATTGGGAAAATCAAGATTAAATAAATATCTTACTTTTGAATACTTTTCCACTCCTGTTGATGCAAATTCTGGCAGTTGTTATAGTCTAATTTTGCCAGCTCAAGATAAGTGTTATTGTTAACATATGGCATCCTGAAAAAATAAAACATGAATATTTTACCTACCATATAACGTGAACACGTCAATACCGTTACTTTTCGTTTCATTTTACCATATAAAACGTGATCTGATGGGGTATATATGGAAGAGTTTTGATTTGTTTCGTTTCGGTTTTCTATTATAAAACAAATGAAACTTTTCAAATTCTATTTGGATTGATTCCTTTGATTGTGGTATTTTAATAAAATAAGAAGTTTTTTTTTTTTCTGAAATTTGTGATATGATTGAGTTTTGATTGTCGGGGATTATGATATCATAAATGGTTGTTGGAGTTTCTTAGACAAAAAAGAAAGAATAGATATTGTTCCAATCAGTCAATTAATAGACTTTGAGATTTGTGTATTGTTTTTTATAATGATTCAAATTTTGTATAACCCGTTTTTCAGGTTATATAAAATTTCAGTTAGACATTTTTTTCGATTTATTCTAATAATATGTTAAGCATACAATATTATAATTATCTTACTAATAATTTGATTGCAATTAAATCATATTTGAGTTAAAATTTCCCGTCTGATACCTTCTACTAACCAAATTAAGAAACTTTATTTTTTTCGTCTTGGGTGTTTGTTTAAAATTAGGACACCCGAGTAATATGCCACAACATTGCCAAATGCTAATTAGATGAATAAATAGAATCTACAAGGAATACTCTTGAGCTTTATCTAACTGATATTTTTACTTCTAAGTTCTATCATAGTACAAACATAATTATAGTATAATAATGCACATAGGATTCCGATCCTGGAATTTGATGATGTCACAACATGTCGTCTTATCCTTTAAAATATCTGTTAACATGTCGTTTTATTTACCCGGCTGAACTTGTTTTTTGGCTCAAACGCTTTCACGGCTGTGCAATGTTGGACTTAATTAATCATATTAATATTATATTTTCTGTTTTTTTTGCAAGCGCAAAATCGATATAATTACATGGATTAAAAAAGAAAACCTGTTATCGGCTTTGAGCCATATTTAACAGTTTTAAGTACTCCCTTAATTTTTTTATTTGTCTCTTAGGCAAAAAAAATTGGTAATTTATACTTGTCATTGTAGAATTCAATGGAAAATTAATGTTATTTTATTTATCAATTTTATTCTTCTTACTAATATTTGTCAGTAATACTAATTAATACTAAGAAATGGTAGTTTATATTCGATCATTATACTAATTATTTGATTAAAATAATATTTTAGATTTTTTCTTAAAAAAAGTGACTATTTATGACATTTCTTAATTCGTGTACACTCTTTCATAACGACAAATAAAAAAACGGAGGGAGTATTTTGTAATTGATCAAACTTCTAAAATAGTACTACTTTAATAAAAAATTGAATATGCTAATATGAGTTAATTGAAACTAGAGAAGTAGCAAATTAATTAAGTACCTGTATAAGGTTTTGCCAATCCAAACATCATCTTGGCCGCCGTATTGTTCCAAATAGAACCGTGTTTCAACTCGAGGTAGACTTGCGTACCATGGTATGTCTAATGCATATCCCACCTGTAATTTATTTTTATTTATTTTTGTTCATAATTAATTTCATGGATGAAAACACTACACGATGAATGAATTCAACCACTAAAATCTACTAAATTAGGATAACGGCAAAAAGAAAATGTTCAGATTTGGACGGAGTTTGACTAGCAAAATGCCAAAGCAAAACTATGCACATTCTTTCTGGTTGTGGTGATAAGTTTGAATTGGTCTCCTTGTTTCTATATCCAACTTAATTAATATGTTTGGGATAAAAAAAATTGTAGTTACCGCATACCAATGTAGTGTAACCACTTAGAATATTGGTGTTACACATTATTTCTTAAACTTAGAAAATAATTAATGCATGTTTATTACTCCATATGTCTCATTATTTTTACTCCATTAAGTACAGTATCTCGTTTAATTTTTCAATCTCTTAAGTGGCTTATCATGTTAAATTATTCACATTGGTGTCATATTAAACCTTTAAAATAGGTCAAAGTCAATGAATTGGTTTGATCCTAATTACATAATTGAACTTGATTAATCCAAACCCCCCTTAAATTAATTAGCTATTAAGTGTGAAATTTAAATTTAACTAGGTCAACAAAAAATCAATTAAATTATAAACACTAATAAGGGAAGACAATTCAGCATGAGAAAGGACAAACTTGACCTTCTTTATCAAAGACCCACCTTGATTTTGACTAGTATATTATTTCTCTCTTAATTTTATTGCAATGCATTAGTGCATTAGTGGCTTCTCCAGCTACAAATGTAAAATATATTTTCAACAGTCTTATGAGTGATAATAAATACAAAGTACACATATCAATTTTATTTTATTTTATTTTTAAATGACTCGTGATCTCCAAAACTCAAATAGCTGGTTTCCTTTATATATAAAACAAGCACACGGGTGAATTCTATGAGGAACTCATGCATGTATGAAGGTCTAGCTGAATAAATTCCAATCAATTTTATTTATTTTAAATTTGTATAAAAATTAGTAAGCTCACCTCGCCTGGAAGATCTTTGGTAATAATCCACTTATCCAAAAGCTCATTATTTGCTCTCTTTATTTGCAGAAACATGGAAGAAAACATTCGGGCGTCTAGAAGAACATCTTCTCCAGGAAATTTAAGGTGCGAGGCTCTGTGAAGATTGTACATTCCTGTCACTGCCTGAGTCGACTGCCCCGCGAAGCAGAAGAACTCACCACCCTTCTCGAAATTCTTAAAAACATCTGCACGCATGCATATGCATATGCATGGTAAATAAATAACTCTAATCATACATGTTTTGTCCTTTTTTGTACATTTTAATTTCCAAAGTTTAAAAGTTAAATAAATAGTACTCCCTCCGTCCCATTTTAATTGTCGTTTTAGAGAATTTATTTTGTCCCAAATTATTTGTCACTTTAGAGTTTCAATGCAATATTAATTACATGTTTTCCTATTTTGCCCTTTGCTTTTTATTACTCCAAGAGAGATAGAAAGAATAAGAGAAAAAGGAAGAAAGAGAAATAGTTAAGGGTATTTTAGGAATATCATTTGTTTTTTTCCTAAAATTGAGGCAATAAAGTAGGTGCCTTAATATGTGTGAAAACACCTAAAACGACAATTAAAATGGGACGGAGGGAGTACTATATAGTAATTATAAATTACCTGCAGAAACCTGATAGCCGTGCAATCTCAAAAGCCTGAATCCCATTGACGTGTCATCAATGTCTTGAACTGTGGAATTTCTTGCCCAACATATTCCTTTATTTGTCCAATACCTGAAATTAAATTTCCCAATATTATATTTATTTTAATTAAAAATGAATTGTGTGGTTAAATATTTAAATAGGAGTATATAATTACCAACCAACCAACTTACTTGTGTACATATTGTATACATTCCTCAATTTCTTGTTGAAAATAGCGAGAAATCCCAAGTCTTTCCAACTTGTCGACTGCCCATAGATGCTCGAACAAGTCCACGGGATACACATTTGGAACTAAATATTAATTAATAATGAAAACAGTGAGAATTAATTAATTAAGATAGAGATAATTAAAGTACGTAGGTATATAGGTAGGTAATTTAATTAATTAATTACCTCCTCCATGAAATTTTTGAAGTTGATTGGCAAGATATTGGAGGCAATTATTATCTCTGGTTTGGTGGAGGGCAAAGGCAGTGGAGGAGGGAGAGAAAAGGAAAGAGCCATCTTGGGACTGTAACTTTAAAAGCTTTTCCCAATCAAGCCCACACATCCCTTCCAAACTGTGAAGCAGTGTTGTGGGCACTTTATGCAATATGTCCATTGGTATTCTGTCCATTCATCCAGATAAATATACTATAATTTAATCTTCAAATATATTATTATTATATATATATAAATATATAATCATTACGTACTTTGTAAGCTTTAAATCTCTTCTTGCATATATTTCTTTCAAGCCTGGTGAATCGTTAGGGATATCAATGTTGAGCTTTTTGGCTTTTTCAATGAGTGATGGTAATGCCACTTCAAACCCAATTGGCATATGCTCTTCATTTTCTTCTTCAAGCTTGTATATATTCTCTTTCACAAACCAAATTCCTGACCAGCTCAATTAATTACAGTAATTATTTATAAATCAATCGGAGTAGTAGTATTGAAAAAGAAAAGAAATTAATTACTAGAACCTTTATCACTTTTGTCAGGGTGCATGTTCCATGATCTCAATGCAACAACACATGCTAATGTGTTGATTATCCTGTCGTGAGCCGAAAAGGTAGCTTTGTCGCCCCACGACCCATCGGGAAGCTGATTATTTGATATCCACTCCAGGCTAGTCGGAAACTGTGGTGCAGCGATGGTGCCGCCAATATCCTCGACTAGTGCCACCCATGCGGTGTCGTATGGCGATACGCTTATCTCACCATCACCCATTGATTTCAACATCGACTTGATCGTGTCTACAAGTACCCTTGCCTTATCTGATGATTCTGGCTCCTTTGTTTATTTTTATATATATATATATATACATAATGAAAGAACTTAATTACTATTATATATAGATAGATGATGAAAAGAAGCAGCAAAAATTAATAAGATAGAGATAGATTAATTATAGTAATTAATTAGTTGTACTCACTACTACTTTATGTGTATCTTTTTCTGTGTCATCTTCCACAATCTCGCGCCACTTTATTAATGGCAAACCATTTTGAATCACATCTGTATAATAATCAAGTACACATATATATATATATGTATAAAAAAAATGGAGAGAGAGAGAGAGAGAAAAATGCTGATAAAATAAAAATTATTGCTAGCTGCATCATTAAATGATAGAACATTCAACTCTATATATTTTTATGGAGTACTCGCTCGATCAAGTTCAAAAAATCAACATAGCCATAATACACACATTAAATTAAATTAATGGTACGTAGTGTAGTACTAATTTTGTAATTAAAAGAGTAATTTAGATATATAGTTTGATTGTTTCATATATATATAGTATATAATTAATTTGAGGCGTGCAAGCGTACTTACCTTGTGTTGTTTGAGGTCTGGAAATCGCATTACATTGCAGTAGAGTTGAACTAGAAATAACCAATTGATCATAGTTATGGGTAAAAATACCTGCTTGTATTAGTACATTTATAGAAACTAATTAGAATGAAGAAAACAAATTAATATATATTATATATATATTCGGCTTCAACTTTACAAACGAAAGGGGGCCAATACCCGTAGAGGTACGAGTGAGAGGGGTAGTGGCCGGGAAATATAACGCCGCCGCCGCTGTGAGACCGCCGTGCAGGGTGGATGTTTGAAGGAGAGAGGTGGTGGCGGAGGGAAGATAAGGAAATGCCATATATGGTATGAGCTAGCGCTATGTTTGGTTTAATAATATTATACTAGCTAGTATATTATTATATATATTATAGCTTTTGTTTTTTAAGATGACGAGACGATGATGAGAAATAAAATGGTGGTAGGGTTTAAAAAGGAAAGGAGAGAGAGTGAAACTGAAAGGAAGTAGACAGAAATGACTTCCCAAGAGATTCTCGCGTATTGGTGCATGGTATCATCCAAATTCATCAAAATCAGGACACTCTTGTTCTTTACCTTTTCTTTTTTCATTTAATAATTAATTAATTAATAATCAAACCTTACTTACTTCGTACCCAATCCAATATATATTAATTAATTTTAACTATATATATATATATATTTTTTAAAATGACTTAAAACCAATTTTTTACCATACACTTAGTTCAAACCCACATGTTCATATTACTTTGGGTGATCGGATCTCGTGTAATGAGGATTTTTTTTTTTTTTAATTTGTATGTATTATGTTCACAAAATATATATGTAACTTAAAGGGTAACAAATTAAATTAATTAATTGTTAATGCTTCTCTAATCATGGCATGAACTAGTTAGATTAAAGAGTATATAAGGCAAGCTTGCGTAAGAGTCAATTGTAATATACTCCGTAGTACTATCAATTATACAATTAAAAAAAAAATATATATATATATATATATATTTTTTTTTTTATTTTTTTTTGAATCAAGTACACTTTATTAAGACTTGCGGCCTATATGTCCTAACTGATTGCGGGACATTCTTACTTAGACCTGGTCTAGGAGATTTTTCTAGACCTTGTGGTTGAAAAATACTCCACATTATCATTGTGAGAGCACCACATCATCACAATTAATGATGTGGTATTTTTTCAACCACAAGGTCTAGGAAAATTTCCTAGACCAGGTCTAAGTAAGAATTTTCCACTGATTGCTATA
Organism: Penstemon barbatus; assembly: GCA_003313485.2. Taxonomy (NCBI): domain Eukaryota; kingdom Viridiplantae; phylum Streptophyta; class Magnoliopsida; order Lamiales; family Plantaginaceae; genus Penstemon; species Penstemon barbatus. The sequence continues at coordinate 1,437,665 of CM064881.1, read as the reverse complement.
GTGGCTTCTGACCACCCCACTTGCATTACTTGTATACAAAGCAATAGCATATATAATATACTTATTTAATTTTAAGTTACCAGTTTAGTTAATACATCAAGCCACGTTAAGATATAATGATTCATAAAGTTATAGAAGTATATAATAATAAAATTTATTATAAAGAAATAATTATATCATATTAGACATTTGAAATACTTCATATGTGAACATTGCCGATGTTATTTTAGAAAAAATTGAAAAAAAAATATGCATGAAAAACATGTATTTATATCTAGATAAATAACTTTTTGTTTCTAATTTTAAAATATTCTGAGGAAAACAGTAGTATTCTACATGCATCAGTCACTACAACCAAGATTCAATCCACATTTTGGCGTTTGGTCCAATAAAAAGCACTAAATCATTTTTTTTTCTTTCTTAAATTGGTAAATAAGGGCTGCACAAGATATTATAGATATTAATTTCAAATTTATCTTGTGCAAATACTTGGTATTTCACTCCAAAATATTTAAGTTTGGACTTTATTTTTGGTGTCTTTGTATTGAAAGATATTAACTCAGAAGGTCTAACGCATATGCACAACATCATAATACAACGCCACTAATAGATACCATTGCTGTCATTTGTGGGATACTTAGAGGTTAAAACGGTAAAATCAATCATATTAACTTGTGTGCTTCCAGACAAGGAAGGCAACAAAAAGGTACAATAAAACTTTTGGATCTTAATTAATTCAGAATCCTAAGAACATTAGGTAAAATAAATTTATAATAAAATGGTGACTACATGTTTATGTAAGTATTTGATTTTTTTTTTCATGGTTATTTAGATGTTAAACCTGACATAGGGATTGAAAAAATAATTCTACAATAATTGATTTTATATAAGAATTTTAAATAATTGATTATAACAAAAAATTATGATAAATAATTGCTTTTGTAAAAGCCACCATTTTATTGCTTTTTAAGAAGCATACTTTTTTGGTGATTAAAATTTCAAAAGTAATTATAATGCTGAAGTCTAACACATAAAAATCCTGATTGACCTAAAATGATAATCAATAAGAGGGTCAAGATCTTTTAAAATCACGACATAGATACAAATATATTTTTGACAGCCTCAATCAATAGGCCAAACTCACTCATAATTCAAGTACATTAGACACTTTATGTGAGAACCTCTCTGAACAAAAGATTAAACATGATTTCGTCACATTTTAAAAATTAGTCATTTTCAATAGAACAATCACCGACTAAAAAACAATCAATGGTGCATATGCTCAAAAGGATCAAGACCATACTTAGTTAAAGAATCAATCTTTTAACAAACCTTTAAGGAAAAAAGACAGTTCCAACAAAATTTGAGAGATTGACATTTAGGTTGTTACATGTTTCACAAAACCTGTTCTCAAACAAACAAAAGGATAAGTACAAAGATTAATCTAATAATAGAAAGCATCAAACATAAAAGCATATAATTCTATGATAGAATGGGTACTGAAGCATCTATCTTTTCCTTGATGCCCTCTCATAATTATTAATAATCGATCTGGTTAGGTATGCTGATCTAATCAATAAAATTAATTAGACAATTATACTATACGTGTATATATATAATAATAAAATTAATTAATTATACAGAAGTAAGCCTAAGACCATTGGGCCATTATACTGATGGGAATTAATTATTTATTGGGCCTATTTCATTGATTGGTACAGAGTCCCATTATTGGGCCTTTAGAATAATAAAATCCCAAATTTCACCGAGCTAAGAATAGGCTCAATTATTATTTAGCACGTGACACGACCTTTTTTTCTTCGTAATTGCACGTGACACCACCTTGGTTCAAAACAAGTGATGCAACTAACCTCATTCTAATTGAATAAAATAAAATAGAATATGGTTTCTTTTCGCTTCCCCTTCTTGTTTTCTCAGCCTCCAAAGCCACCGAACTCCGCCAATGCCTCATCCAGAACATTCACCGCCACCGCCACCGCCGCCGCATTATCAGTTGCGGCCGCCGGGGCTGGGATCGTAATCTCGCAGAGCGCCAACAAGGCATTTATTCTGAATTTGTTGGGGTCCGACAGAGTTAGCTCTTGTACGATGTGGGGATCTCTTTCTATATCAGATAGTTCTTCATCACCTGTGACTGAATCGAGGACAGGAATGTCATTTCCAGCTGTTCTAAGAGGTTCTCAACGGCTCCTTGGAGTTGGGTTGCGGAGAAAAGCCGTTTTGGGTTTGAAAAACATCGATGTTTATGCTTTTGGTACAACATTCATAAACTTCGATCTTATTTGACTGAATTAGTTTCCGGGAAGCAATGTTAAATAAATGTGTCATTTTCATCCCTGAAATTTTTTCATTGGGCTATTATAGAAGAGTTTGTACAAAAATAGATTTGAAATTTTCCGAAACTTTTGAAGCTCAATTTGAATTGGTTATAAATGGAAATGTTTAGATGGGAAATATCAATAAAATAATGTTTTATGATTTGAATTGAGTTTTAGTTGTTGGGATTTGGGGAGAAAAGAGGGTGTTAGATGTCAAATAAGTAAATTTATTAGGTATGTTTGTGATCATTGACCAGAATTACTACTCCATAACCATGATGTTGTGATTATTTATGATAATAATAGAATTTAGTGAACCAGGTTTCCAAAATATTAGGTCATAAGATTTTGGATTATATATTGACATTTTCATTGGCATGTATATATAGGAGTGTATGCTGATGATTCTGATGTAAAGGAATTTCTGAGTGAGAAATATGGAGCACTTTCTTCTTCGGAGCTGAAGGGAAACGAAGAACTAAAAGAGGATCTGATGGAGAGTGATGTAAGTATGACAATTAGGCTTCAAATAGTTTATGGAAGATTGAGTATTAAATCCGTGAGAAGCGCTTTCCAAGAATCGGTAGCTAGCAGATTACACAAGTTTGGGGGGTCTGATAACGAGGAATTGCTGCAAAGGTAACTTATTAGATTTTGTCAATTCGTATGGGACTTTTATAAACCCAGATTTACTAACCTCATCCTCACTAAACGTATGCTTTTTTTCTTTTTTCTTTTTGCATATCTTGAAAGAAGAACAAAACTTCTCTCGTTTTGATGATCGCATTATCTTTTATTTGCTAAGGGACTACTGACCAAGTTCATTTGGTTGTTTCAGGTTCACCTCTCAATTCAAAGATGAGTATAAAATACCCAAGGGATCCATCATTGATCTGTCTAGGGAGCGGGGCTATGTTCTTCGTACTACGAGTAAGATATTTCTATTGTTTGCTTTCGAAAGTATCTTTTATTTTTAATTTGGCTTCAAGTATTGAAATTAAGTTTTTCAAATTCACAATAAAAGAAAAATCCGTGGTACTTTTTTAGATCGTTTGTGAGGATTTCAAGTCCCTCATTAACCATTTTGTGCAATTATTATAACCAAATTGGTGAATTTCACTTGAAGTCCTTTCTCCAAATTCTTCCTCAAGTCCAAGCCTTTTAATCCTAATCTTCTGGAACATTGATAAGTAGTTGTACAGACGGAAGTTGAGAAGATGAAATTTAGATTCACATTATTATAATTATTGCAAATACATAATGCTTATATGATTATTTGATGTAATTTTATACTTATTTAATGTTGCCTTTCCTTGACATAGTTGGTTTTTCCGATGCTAGCAGCAATGTATTTGGTATTTTGGATTGAAGCTTTGTTTTGCATTTGTTTGTGTAGTTGATGGAAAGGAAGTGGGAAGCATTCAGAGCAAACTATTATGTCGATCAGTACTCGATCTATATATTGGAAGTGAACCATTTGATCCAAAAGCTAAAGAAGATGTTGAGAAGAACTTGGCTCCTCTCCTTAAAAAATAAATAATAGCAAGATGCGTATCAAATTCAATTCGAAAATCTCATCACATACTGAATACTACTATTTCAATATATTTGGTGCGAGTATACATGTTCTTTTCAGAATCCTCCTTTGTGTGCCTATTAAGAAGAAAATAAATAGACGTAAGAATTTGAAGTAAGTGTTAATTGTATTGCCAACTATTGGAATTGTTTTCAACTTTTGGTGAATTGCAGTATTCGGCGTGATAGGTATGAATTGGCAATTATCTCACAAGTGTACTTTAATAAAATGAATCTCACAAGTGTACTTTAATAAAATGAAATACTGTGATACTATTAATTAAAACCATTACTCTCCAACAAAAATGACTTTTTGATGCTATTGGTTTTCAAGACAGTACCGAAGTTTAATATTGGAGTGGAGTTGATACAATTTTAATCACTTCCATCTGCAACTTTAAAACACGCGAGATTTTGTCCTCGCTGACTAGTAGATGACATGATAATTGTGGTTTCAAAATTGGCTATATAGTAATTCCCTTTTTGATAGATTTCAATCTTAACCTCCTCGTCCTTGAAAAATTAGTACCTACCGCGGTGGATTTAATCCACTCGGGTGCTAGATGAATGCCACGTGAGCATGAAAGAACATTTGTTCGTCCTTTCATGCTCATGTGTCATTCGTCCAATGGGATAGGATTTAAGTAACCGCTAGGCCTTAAATATAACATTCTAGTTCAAAATTTGTAATGACCAAACACTGCATTCAAATATGTCAGCTTGGCATCTTAAGTCTAAGTTCAGGTTCATAAAATGCCAAAAAAAGAGTCTGATTTTTGAATCCAGGAGCAAAAATGGCAAACAACAAAGAAAACATGATGTTAACATGTACCCATAATCAACCACCCTCTTGAGCTTTCTTTAATTATAGATATTAATTCCTTGGTGAGGTCCCCAGTCCAGTCATGCATAAAACAAGAATCATGTAGCAGACTGCATAAGAAACTAATGAAAGAATATAATTCAATGATTATAAAAGATTAGTCCATTTTACATACAAACCATCACTTTCTCATTTTTCTCAATCTCAACTACTCATCTCTCATTTTCTTAACATAATAAGTAAAATGAAATCAAGTCTGATAATTTCATTGATCTTTATCTCCAAAATTTCAACATGGATTATTGACTTACCCTGCTGCTGCAATTATCAATACTTGAGTTCTGAGAGTTGGGTAGGGGGGCATGTGATTAAAATTGATGGCACATTCCTTCTACAATCAGGGGATGACTTCTGGCATGTTGGTCCATTTGAAGAAGAATCATCTGCCTGTTGAGTTGTCAATGCCAAAGTTTTTGAGCCGACAACAGAAGCATTTCTCGGGCTACCAACTCTATTTCTCGATATGGAAGAATTACGATGTTGCCCATGAAACGAACTATTTCCAAAAGGTACATGTGTCTGGCCACCTTGTGAACTAGTCAATTCAGGAGCAGCTGCGGTTCTCGACAAGTTCACCCATTGGGGGGTATCAAATCGCGTGAAAACAGCGTTGTTATTCATTTGCTGCATATGATGCTTCTGGAGCTGAATCAATTGTTCTTGATGCAAATGCTGTTGAAAATTCGGTATCGTAACAGAAACAGCAGAACTGTCCGGGGATTTTCCTAAAATACCCTTTAATTCATTATCAAGATTTGAGAACCTGGTCGCACTTTTTCCTTCAGATGTTTGGAAATTACTCTGTCGTGCCATTTGATAACCATTCTGAGCTATGTCAGGAAGCATGTGGAAGATTGGGGGAGAGCTTGAAGAGAAGTTAAATGCGGGATTTGTTGAAGCATTTGAACCAAATGACATGGCAAATGCTTGAGGGATGAGCTCTCTACCCTTGGGGCCATTTTGTAAATCACTCGTTGTCCCATGTGGGATAATTGTAAAGTTCACTGGCTTAGGGTTGTCACTGATCTTTGTACTGGTGGGTGGTTTATGGGAGGATAAGCTATTAGATGTGCTTGTATTTTGAGAAACTGATTGGACAAGACTATGAGGAAGGGATAACTGCTGCTGGCTTTGTGAAGAATAAAAAGAAGAGCTAAAGATGGGCAGAGTTGGGGCTTGGCTTATAGGAATTGGGCCACCATTCTTCGGGAATATTGCCATGTAAGGAGCAGCTTCATTGGGAGGCAACTTTAGATGATTAAAGTTCACAGAAGCTGCTTTCCCGGGTAAATTGGAGGGCAAAGACGCAATGCCACCAAGTGGAAAATAGAAAGCAGGGCCATGCTGTAGGATAAGAACACAAACATTAAACTTACCAATCGAGCACTGGGTTATGATTCAACAACTTAAAGCTAACAGTAAAAAAAACTCACCAAAATATTATTAGCTGGGGCTTGATGTATTGCTTGTTGAGGCCCAAGCTTGTTACTGGCTTCACTATTTAAAGCTGCAGCAACATCAGATTTTTTATAACTTCCACCTCCAACTGAAACGGTGGCAAAATTCTGTTCAACTTGCAAGTGTTCAATCAATGGGTTTCCAGGAACAAACTTTTGTGTTGTTGACATGGAATTTAGATTCAAAGGCCTCGTTTCATATAAATGTGAAGCACCAGTTGGCCCAGACACCAGAGACTTCTTAATGAGTTGCTGGTGATAATGAATGTTGTGGGCAATGTATTGATGTGTAGAACATCTCTTTGATTGAGGTTGTGAGGACTTAAATTGAGGTGGCTGCACATTTTTCATGTTCTTATGCAAGTCAATCAAACCGTCAAGAATTACACTGAAACAAATAAAATAAGCATCACTTTGAAAATCCCCAGTTGAGATACCTGCACTACAAGTGAAGACCTGGCACTTCCATCTATGGGTAAACCTGGTTGGATTGACCGCATATATCTACATATAAAATAGATTCTTGCACAGTAGGAATAAATATCTATTAAATGGAAGAGTGAAGAAAGCCCTTATAATACTCACCCTAGAAGAACACCAGTAGAGCCATTCGTGGGCATTGGGAAAGGCGACAAGGAAGTTGGTGCTGCTAAAAGAACTCAAATAGCACAAGTAAGCTGAAAAGCCTCAACACAATTAAGTACCTGAACTACAAAAGGTTAATCTCGAATTTAGGATTAGAATTTCAATGCTTTACATTGATTTTTCTGCTCCTTACGACCCGGCTGCCGTGGTTTATTTCCCTCCTTGCTGACAAGTGAGACATCAAGATTTGGCAATTGATTACAAGCAGCTCCTATCTTTTCCTTCAAATTAGTTTCGCTTTTCTGCATTAGAAATAGAGGTTCAAGAGTTTCACTCAAATTGCAAATATGAAATCCCAGAATCAAAACTAAAAGTGGAGGAAAAGATCAACACACATCTTGCCCGTTTTGAGCCATAGCTTTAGGATAGGGTGTCATATCAACCAATAAATCTCTTTCCGGTGATGATGGAAATGGAGGAAGAGCCTGCCAATAACATATTCATTTTTCAGAATTAGCACATGAAAAATTAAACCAGAAAGAGAACTGAAAGTGACGCCATATTCACCATCAAATCAATCTCTAACTTAGTTTCCTTCTTAGTCTCGACCACAACTGCTTCATAATCCCTGCCCAGCCCCACCTTAGATATGTTAGAATTGTCAAGAAAATGGAATTAAAAAATATTAAAGGAAAAGGGTAATAAAATGAAAAAGTGAGAAACGGAAACAAAATTGGAGGATGCTCACGCTTTGGTCACTGTCTGATCCTGAATATCACAAGCATTTACTTTGACACGTGATGGCGAATCGCTTTCTTTTGGAGACGCCACTTTTCCTTTACTCAGGAACCCATTTCCACTCAATAATTCTTGAGTTGGGTCATCTTGAAATTTTTCTTTCTCAATCCTTTTTTCTTTTTTCACCTCTTCAATTGAGTCAACCGTAATTGTTTCAGCATCCACTCTGATTGATTGTTCATTTTGAATAGAAAAGGCACTATTCTCAGCTCCACCAACCTCACCTTTTATTATCCTTAAGTCTGTATTCCACCAAATCCACATTTATCAAAACACTTTTTCATAAACTCTCATTCAATGGAGGTAAAAAAAGACTTACCATTATCAACAGTGTTTTCTCTGCTGTCTCTATCAAGCTTTTTGGAAGACCGATTTTGTTTCATCAGATCGAACAGAGCTTCGGCAACCTCTATCTCAATATCTTCTTGAATGACTGAACACGGCCTTGTGTTGGATTCACTGTCAAAAATCCGAGTTACCGGCTCTACAATTTTCTACAGTAAAAGAGTCTCAGATATGTCATTAAAACTCGACATTGAATATTAAGAAAAAAAAATCTGGTATAAAAGAGCCAACCACCTTGTTTTTCAAGTCCTCCGTGAATCCGTCACCGCCCGAACTCCAGTAATCATGCAACCTCTTAGTTAAACCTATTTTAATTAAAAGAAAAAGGAAATTAATTAATAAAACCAATTAGAACATTCAAATGTGGAAAATCAAAATAAACTAATATAAACCAAAGAGTCCCAACATACTTGAGCGAGCTCTTCTGGGAACAGGAACACCGATAATTTCATAGGCGGCGCCTCTGTGCCCCGGAGACGTCCTCAGAGTACGGACTCTCCGCCGATTCGGCTGATGAATCTTCAAAGTCTCTTCATCTTTTTCATAGTACTCTTCATCACTCGAGCCTGTACCCTCATTCTCCCCATAACTTTCACCACCACCACCATTCCTAATCCTATGCTGCCTATCAACTCTTCTTCTCTTCAGAAACTCTCGATTCACATCTCGATCCTTCTTCTGTAACCGCTCTCGATCTCTCAACCTCAATGTCTCCTGCAATTCCATCTGCCTTTCATCTTCTGTCAAACCAAAAAGAAAATTCAATTCAAACGACTATAAATTAATCAGTCATCACAACTACTGTTGCTCTTATTCCATTGATTTCTAACCAGGTGAATCTCTTAGAGTAGTGATCCTCTGCCGTCTTCTAGGCAAACCGTTGATGCAATCAACAGTAGCTCTTCGAAATTCTTTGTTTCTTTCCATCACGCAGTTGAATTTAATCTCAACAGATAACAGTTGCATCATTCACCGGATATCCACCATTTTCACCGGCGAAAATGACCGGAAACAAAAAAATTGAAACTCTAAAAATTGCAGTTATACTCTGAGATTTACAGAGATATGTAACTGAATTTGTTCAACAATTAAATATCTCTATTCCCCTCTCTCTCTCTCTCTCTCTCTCTCTTTTTCTCTCTCTAGTTTCTCTTTGAGCTCTTTCCAGTGCTTCACTTTTTGTGCTCGCTAAAATCTCATCTAATCTGTTCTTTGTTGTTGCTATTTTTAAGTCACGCGAAACCTACTCCAAAGCCGAGATGGACGGCAACGATTTCTGTTGGCTCTTCAAACGTCGTATCCACCGTTCGATCGTATGCTCATCTAAGGGTAGAAATCACCCGGTGCCTACATGGCAGAACCGTCACTTTCCCCCTTAAAATAAGCTGATCCCGGGCCTCATATGCCACGTGGCTCATCTATTATTGTAATTAAATTATAAATATCGTTTTATTACCTTTCTTATTATATGACCTTTTTATATTATGATAATGGACAGCTCAAATATTTTACCAAGTCCCCCGACTTTTGATTTCTTCTGTCTCTCTTCATTAAGTGTGTGTTAAAATTTAAATGGAATAAAGGGATGATGTATTTAACGTGTATGGAGAATTCCTAGAATGCAATGAGAATCTAATTATCATTCATTACCTAATCAAAAATGGATATTTCAAAATTATATTTTAAGTCTTCAAATTGATTTTCTAAAAACAGTCTTAAAGAATATCCAACTTATTCTAGTCTGGCATATATATTCAAACTAGATTTACCTTAGGGTATATTCAAATAAAGAAATTTGCTTTCATTATGTCATTGATTTTTGTTACTTGAGATAAGAGCAAGAATAAACTATAATTATTTGCAGAACTCGAATTAATCAATTTCTTTTTATACAATTACATAGTTTAGAATGTTGTTTTTTTTTCCTCCTAAAAGAAAAAAGAATGTTGTCGTTTTTTTTTCCTATTTTTCTTTCTCATGCTTTTATTTTTGGTAAATTTCTTTCTCATACTTCATTTCCTATTAAATGCACAAGAAAGGGGGTAAAGGTAAACAACACATCCATTGCCAAGTTTATTGACATATACCACAGTCCACAAACACTCCACAATCATATAATACTGTATACGGATTTATTTGTCGAGTTAAAAAAGTTTAACATTGAAATAATTTTTTTATATAGTAGACTGAAATGACCCGTTTGCATCTTTTGCAACTCGAATTTTATTATATATGGGTACCACCTTCTTAAACTAAAATTTCTAATTTGGTAGAGTATGATCTCGATAGTAATGTAGGTCCCGCTTAAAAATGAGGTGGCGCTAAAAAATATATACCATGGTCCCCGAATTAATGAGCGAGATCTTTATAATTGGAGTTGTCTAATCATATGACAAAGTTTCTTCAATCGGAAGACTCTCTATCGTCTTGAGTACTGGTGGTGAATCAGCTATCTTGTTGGTAAAGAAAATAAATTTTTGAGAATTAAAAATTAAAAATAATATAGCATACAAGTTATACTTGACATAATATAATTAATGTAATTTTCAAGAAATTATGATTATAAAATAGTTAAAGTAGTGTGTCACCCATCACCCATGACCTATATCGTGTAAAATTATGTTCCGTTATAAATCAGTTTTTTTATTAATAATATCAAAATTGATGGTGATGGTATTTATCCAAATTTCTCAAATAATAGTTGACAATTTATTGAAATTGATCGATCATCTATATATTAAGAGAATATGTCTGAGGGAGGTGGAAAGTAATTAACATAAAGGCATTTTTCTAAATTAATTAATTATGTCACACCAATACATTATCTGATATTTTCCTTTTTTTCAACTAAAAATCCATGTTGTACGCTTTTTTACTTTCAATTGTGTAGTAAGCAATGTAGTAAAATATAATTGGTTTATTCATTTATATATACTCTCCAAAAGAAACCAATTGTTTTGTGCGAGTTAAAAAGTTGAAGCGGATTCTACCACAATAAATCCCAGTCCGGTTGGCCGAGTTACAATCAGTGCCAGACTAACTAATTAGTCAGGTCTAACAAGTGATAAAAATTTGGGTCGGTCCAATAAGACTGGGCCATTTTTTTTATCTGGCCCAATTTGTAACAAACTAACACCACCTCCCTCGCCTCCCCCGTGATCCGCAATTTACTAATCTATTGTTTCATTCTAAAAAAGAAAAAGGAAAATCATTGATGATGTTGCGACTGTCAGCTTTAAAATGGAAAAAAAATAAACAGAACCGAAAAATCGTCCCGCAATAGTTCAGAAGCCGATTTTACCCTATATGCTCTTGTCCCAAATTATTCTTGAACAACTCAGTTCCAATTTCCAAATATGTTCAGCTCCCAATTATACTTTTTACAAATTTTTCCAATTTACACTGGTTGCCCTCTTCTTCCAGATTATAATATTATTTGGGAAGAGTTTATACTAGAAAAAATACGTATCTAATAAGTAGTTAAATAGAAATAAATCACAAGAGTTTTAAGGGAAGAAGATCTTTTGAAGATCTATATATAATTATATATATACAATCTTTTTCTTCAGCTGATGTTGAACCTAGCTAATTAAGAAGAGGCGGCCTGAACGAAATCTTGAATTTTGATTCAAGAATTCTTTCCTCTGATTTCTTTCTCCTTGTGCTAGCTTCTCCGAACACAAAACAAGGTATATATATATATATATATATATATATATATATATATATATATATATGACAGGTCCTTTAATCTTATGTATGTTGTTGCTTAATTCTGTTTTTTGTTAATAGGTATTGAATAGTTTGCATATCATCATTTTACTTTACATACTCACTCTTTTGCAATTTTCTTCAATATAATATAATAGGATACTCTTTCGTGGCAGATGAATACTGATCCTGTTAATCTTACACCATTCAGAACATGTTCTATCATTGTACGCGAAATGAAGGATATCATTAATGTCAATCAAACTCATCATGACCCAAATACGATTATATACGTGTATCTCGCTTCGAGTGGCGACTCCTACCACTATGTGTCCGAGAAATGGCTCATGGACTTTTGCGCCCGATCTCAAAACCTCGTGTACTTGGGGAAACGGGCAGTTCCAAGAGTACGTTTCACATTTTTGAGGTATTGTATTGGAAAGCTGCGTATGGTGTCGGCACATGATTGGTTGAATATTGGTAGTGAAGTTATGCTTTGGGGATGCCTCATTTTTGTGAGTTATCAGATTTGACAAGTTTATCACTGTCTTGATGCGAACCTAAAGAAATTGCGCAAGTGCTTTGAGGAATTTAAAACCCCGTGGGATGGACTCATTAGAAAAGGGTACGTATAAGATTTTGTTATCTTATTTTGACAATTTAATTATATTGTGTTTGCTGTTCCTTATATATTCTTATCTTGATTATGCTACTTGTTTGTATTTAACTCACATATTATATAATGATCGATAGTTATCAACTTTTTTATATCTTAGAAATGGTCAGTCAGAAATGGCTACTTTGTATCATAAATTAATTAGTCAATATAAACTCCATGTTGGTTCCAAAAGTCAATTAAGTTACTGAATAGTACCAAGTCTAAGAGAAATGCAATGCATGAAGTTGGTGACATCAACACAATATATAAATTATAGGAAATAATTAATGGGAAATTATTAGTAGCGAGCAACTAAGTATAGACAAGAATTTTCCCCCAAATCGCCTTAAGATATGAGTGTATTTTGAATCATTATTTTTCTTCATCGTGGTTTTCCTTTTTTCAGGTTTAAAACAGGAAAGGCCTTTACTTCTGAAGATTTATTTTTCCTTTTTATTCAAGGTTTGTAATATATATCCATTTTTCTTGTACTTGAACAATTTCAGGGTGGCTTTTGGAATCATTACTTTGTCTTTTATTTTCTTAGTGTTTCATGTAACGGCCCGACTTAGTAAAACGCTCAAGTAAACTAACTTTCAGTTACAAATGCCTTAAACATTTAAAATCTAAACAAGTAACGAACACTTTGAAATTTAAGAATATTTACTTCAATATTAAGACTTAACAAATATAATTCGTTATTTGCACAAATAGGGCATTCTGTCAAGAGATATCTTAGCACGAAACTATTTAAGATAGAAACTCTTGATCACTTCTCAACTTCCTTGCTTTCCTGTACATCTGAAAAGTAGTAAATCGAAAGCGTAAGTTGAATAAATCAACTTAGTGAGGCTGGTGCAAGTGTAAAATGTAAATTTTTTATGCATGTGGTAAACGATTTGTGATAACAATCAAATCCGCAATATAGACAATTCAAACTTTCGATAAAATGTCGTTCAACATTATTTCAATATATAAAATTATCAGGTTCAAGATAACCACTCATTCACAAAAAAGATACTTCAATATTTGATCACGCCTTATCATTAAGAGTAAGGGGTCAATCTTACCATCACTCATGAAATGCATTCAATAGCACGTCTCTCACATTCATAAGTTATATAAATAACCACACGTTCAAGAAAACAAGAAACTATTCAAGATAACCATTTACTCACTAAAAGGATATTTAATCCCGCTTTATCACTAAGGGTAAGGGCCAATCTTACCAACTCTCACTAAATGCATTGCTGCCAATTTAGGTCACGTATATCGAGATATACGAGACCAAGATAATGATCGATTGCAGAGTCAACCTGACAAGTCTCCACTTGTCCCAGATTTATCCGAACCTACCACTATCGCTCACTATGAACAGGGGAGATAAAGTAATACTCCTCTGTCGCTCACTATGAACAGGGAAGATAAAGTAATGCACCCCTGTCGCTCACTATGAACAGGAGAAATAAAGTAATACACCCCTGTCGCCCACTATGAACAGGGGAGATAAATAAATACACCCCTGTCGCTCACTATGAACAGGGGAGATAAAAAAATACACCCCTGTCGCTCACTATGAACATGGGAGATAAAGAAATACACCCCCGTCGCTCGAGATAAAGAAATACACCCCTATCCCAACAGTATTCATTTAAAAGCAAGCAATACGATCATTACGTATTTCACATAAATAATACTATCATATCTCCTCTTCAACAATTATTGCAAACATTAAAGATAATTAATCTAGCATTTTTGAGATATCAAAAACACTCAAATAAACATCAACTGCGGACATCGCAGGCATATTACCCCAACAATCCCATAATGTCACAATTAAGGCATAAAACGAATATTATCTACCCATGCATTAACTTGCATTTAAGTAAACTAAAACATTCACATAACATAAACGTGGTGCACAAAAGCAATAAATACGAGCATTCCATATACTCTAGCAATCTTAAATATAACACATAATCATGAGTATTCAAACGATCTAATTATACACCTTACGAAAGCAAGTATGCAGCTCTCGCCTTGGTCCTTAGCAATTTTCGTCCCCAAACTTGAAATCCAAATAGCATGTTCAAACGAAATGTAGGATCTAACAAACTCCCGTCATGCCCAACCAAATTCATTACGGCAAAACCATTATAAATCATGTTATATGAGTAATATTTTCATTTCCACCTATCGAGTGCGATCAATTACGGCGAACATCGCCAACGCACAAATCCAAACATTTCACCATAACATTAAAGTATACACATATCAACATGCTCATACAATAATTAAACACATAGACACCAACAAGATAAGGCTCTCACCTATTGCGGATTAAAGAGATGGTTGTTTGTCGCCTTCACCTGTCACGTAATTCGATTCGATTAGAATTTCATTCCAAAGAAACTAAACGCGTCAGAAATCTAAATTCCTAAACGAAGCTTCTACTTAACCCAAAAGTATACAAATGATTTTCAACTCGATTCGGACTAAGCGCAAGACACTCAATAATACGATTATCAATTATCCACCTAAAACGAGGATGGCATTTCTAACAATCTAATTTCCATCATATAACCACGTTAAGTCTACCAAAAATTCATTATCTTTTCAAATTGAAGTTTACACTTAAATCCCATAACATTTGTTCGTTAATCTAGACGCATGCATAACAATTTACAAGTTCAAAACATGCTCAAGTTTAATTTCTAAAAGTAATTTATTCATCGAAACTTTGAAGGAAGTTCGATAGCCTTCAAGTCAAAGTTTATTACCTAAACGAACTCCCTTCGTCAAAATAGAACCGGATATGGAAAACCCACGCCGAAATGAACGCGCTGACGGACTAACCACCGTTGACCGCGCCGGTGACCGGGGTTGACCACCACCGGAAAATGAGTCAAAGTCACCACTCGACTCTCCTTTGTGCCTAGAACACTATTTTGGAGCCTAATTAATGAAAAGGTGGTCGAAAAACCTCCATCCAAGAAGACCCACTTTGAAGCCGCCACTTTCCGCCGTCGTCGTCACTTTTCCGGCCACAATTTCCGACGAATAATGGTACCAATAGAAATCTCTCGTCGAGGAGATGAATTTGGACTACTTATTCGCTCGATTTGGTTAAGAAATGAGGAAGTTATTAACAAAATAAAGAAAGTGTTTTGTGTGTGTGGTAGTGTGTGTAAATGTAGAAGAAGGAGAGAATGAGGGAATTTGGTTCACTTTTCTTTTCTTCATATGTAATGGGTGTTTTGCATTTAACACCCTCAAAAAGTGGATAGTCACTTTTTAGTTCTCAAAGTCTCGGGTCAATTCAACAAGTTCCCTTTTTATTTTATCTATGCATTTCCATCCTCAAATAACACAAGAGTGAGCTATTAATAATGCATAAATCTGCACACCAGTAATAATTCAAGTATATTAATTTGAATAACATAGTTCGACCTAAATTTAAAATTATAGAAAAGTAAATTCATAAATGAGTTTTCGGGGTTTTACATTTCATGCATGGTGTACCTTTAATATATACTCCATATGAACTAATGCTTGGGATATTATTATATTTCAATATCAAAAAATTACCGTACTAGCTAGTATGAGCATATAATTCGTTATTGGCTTGGTTTAGATTGATTTTGATCTCGAAATTAAATATTAGTTTGAATGGTTTAGTTTTGAATCTATTTGGGCATATATTAGTATTAGTATTAGTATTAACTCACAAAAAGGAAGCATATATTTCACAACCACTTTCAAATATAGAGAGTTCTTCCCGGAGTGTGCGCGTAACCACTGCCACTGACACCCAGTATGAACGGTGTTGCGAAATTTACAAGACAATTCATTCCATCTTACAAGATCTACCAACAATAGTGAAAGCAAACAAGTATATATGTCCGGAACAAAGCAGTTTCCCACACTTTCCCATTGCATGGGAGCTTTGACTGAGGACAAGGGTGGAATCCTAGCTATTTTATGAAAATGTTAAAATACATACTTCATTATTTTTTTCTACACAAATATAAAATTGAACCGACAATTAAAAGTTTAAAGCATAAGTAACTAATCATTTACAAGCCCACAATTAATGTATAAAAGAGTCTAGATTATATAGCTTTTTACTAGAAAAAATCAATTTCCAAAATGAAAGTTTATGCGTAATCATTTAATCATCAAAAGATTTGAGCAAAACAAAATTGAGGATTATATATGATGATTTCTAAAATATTGTCTCCTTTGTGAAAGTGTAAAACCAAAAGGAATGATTCAAAAGTTCTAAATCAAATAAAATGTTAAAATTGATCGAAAGTTAGGCGGGAGTGACTTAAGTCAACTTTTTTTTTTTTTTTTTTTTTTACAATTGATTATTCCAACTTATTGTAATTACAAATTATTTGTTACCACATTATTTTTATTGTAACAAAACTTGAATGTTACGAGAAAACTCAAATTTTGATTACGAGAATTGACACATATATAACTGGCAACAAATTTCTCATACTGTAACAAAACTTTTGATTTGTTACTTAAACAATCTATTTGTAACAAGGTTTTATTAATTCTAACGAGATTTATACTTTGTTACCGAGTATCACGGTATTGTAACGACAAAATATATTTCGTTACAAAAGAGCTTGATTGGTTGAGTTATGTAACAAAAAAATTTTGTTTTGATAAACAAATTTCATACCACACTTGATAAAACGGTTCGACAAAGTGAAAAACTTTTGTTATCAATACTTTGTCATGAAAAGTACAATTTCTTGTGGCTATTAACTACTATGCACTAACATTATATCCTGAGGCCATCTCCAACTGAAGTCATTGCCCAATTGCTCAATTGCTTGCCTAATTGCCCAATTGCCCAATTGCCTTGCCCTCTTGCCTTGCCTTCATGCCTTTTCGACCCACCTAAAAAACTCATCTCCAACCGAAGGGCAATTAACATATATTAATTCAATTTGTTATCATCTTACAATATGCCTTTTACCCCTAAAATATTCCAATTTTATTAGGTTATTAGTGATGTTTGTAATATATGTAATATCTTTAATGAAAAAAGAAAAAAAAAAACCATTGCAGATTGAGTTATAACAGTGGAAAATTCTTACATAGATCTGGTCTATAAAATTTTCATAAACCATGGGTTGTTATTTTTCGTTATCATAATTTTTTTGTGTATTAAATAAAATGTATTTTAAATTAAGTCTTTTTAAATTCATAAATTTAAATTAAGTCTTATAAATTAAGTCAATTTTTCAGCAAAACTGAAAGTTTGTGGGCGACTTTGACCATGGACAGAACCTGGGGGCTGAATGTGTAAATTACTCATCTTCCCCACCCTTTCTTCACGTACAGCAGCAGTTCAAGGAGATTTTTCACCCCAATTTTTAATTCCACCAAATTAACTCAAATCTCACAAAATTTAAGCAAATTGTTGAAGAAGTAATATTGATTTATGAAATTAACGGGTCTAATTACGCATAAACTAAATTTTAAAAAAAAAAAGAAGAGATCCACTGCGTATGCCAGCCGGCAAGCGGGCGGTCAATGATCGACAGCCCGGTTGCCCTCCTGCCTGCCCCAGCCCCCTGCCCGCCCTGCCCAAATTGCCCGCCCTATTGCCCTTTGCCATCTCCAACCGAGCACAGCCGGCAACCCCCCCTCATGCCCGGTTGCCGGCTCGGTTGGAGATGGTCTGATATATCAAGTAAGCAACCTTCATCTAGCTTTCAAACGAGATATAATATTAGATCATAAGTAGAAAAGGAAAAAAGGAAAAGTATAAAACAGATTTATTTACGTGTTAGCTTTGCTGACATATATCTCCATTCTAGTTAAGTTAACCATGCTAAAAATGCCGAAATCGATCAATCAATCAGCCGATGATAATCACCTGAGCGCTCTCCGAAAGGGCTTGCCCTTGCAATCGTTGATGAATCATTCTAAGTTTCTCTTTGCTAAATCGAGTTTTCTTATCCTTCAACCAATGCCACCCACCATGTCCATGTCTCACGTAATATCTAGGACATCTGATGATACGCATTCGTTTGAGGGCCGCGGCACTTTTGAGGATGTATATAGCAAAACATATCTCATTCTCAGTTCCAGAAAATCCACTAAATTCTACCTCTTCCAACTCAGAATGAAATCCAACACTCATTTCTACTTGTTGCCCATTGAATACTGATGATTCCATTGCCTGCATCCACAACAAATGTAGCAAAATGGGATCAAACTATAAAGTCGAAAATATTAAATACGATCAAATACATAAAATGATCGACCCACCGCCAAATGAAGCTTCTGCAGATGGGGCACACATCATAAATCTTAGTAATCCTTAGTAGATCACATGCAGGCTTGGTAAGCATGCCACAAGTTTGAAAAAAAACGACTTAACCTGAGGAAGACGATATTTGCTAAGTTGTAGAAATACATGAGGCACCACATTTTGGACTGATTTTCCATATAAGCTGATATATAAACTTTCCAACAATGGAACAGAAGTAAATTTTAATGCTCGCATCTTGCAGTCAATATATTCGAAAGTATTTAGATTGATGGCACGAAGCTCGATATCATTAAGGTTACTGTAAAAGCAAAGCTCAATCCTTAGGAATGTTAATTTTGGACTTAGGATGCATAATTTGGAAGGATGAAAACACTTGGATAATGTTAATGACTCGAGGCTTGGGCAACTGGACAAAATGCACTCTAATCCACCAGGAGCTAAGGTGCTACGATGAAGCTCAATAATTTTAATAGGATTATAACTTTGATTTCTTAATTCTGGTTGCGAATAAAACCCTTGCAAACCAACAAAATTCAACGAAGATGCTTCAGAAAGCAGATGCCAAGAAAACAAAGGCACGGGACCAGTTGCATGACAAACCATAAGCTCAAGCTTTTCCAAACGCAATATACTTAAAGACCGCATCCATTTCTTAAGAATATTGATGTTGGCCTTAGTAAACCTAAAAGACAAGCAAAAACTGACCAACTTTAGACCAGAATAATGCTCTAAAAAGGCATCTACACCTTCCACCATTTTTTGAAGCACAACTGAAGAAGAATGAACACCTGAACAAAATGTTGCATGCGCAAAGGTGACATGAGGTATAATGTTATAAAGATTCATCCATTTCCTTGACAAAATGCTTGTCCGAACAACTTCAATGATGGATAATCTTCCCAAGATTGAACAGAGAATATCGTCTGGAAGTTGACTAATTCTGTCATGCCTCTCTTCATCATCATCAGCAGCATTGGATTTTTTGAATAACAAAATAACCTTTGAGTGAAAAAACTGAGATAAAAAAAGATGAATTTTAGAATGTTCATGTAGTTAAAAATTATCACTTCAAACACATTAAAGTATTCGAGCTTGCCCCGCTAGATATATAGGCAAAAGATAAAAATTAATACCATTTGAATTTATCAAGTTGGGCCAACACATATGCATAATCTGCCTAAAATCTAGTATTTGAATGGTAGCTGTAAAGTTGTAAGAATTAGGAAAGTTATTTAACTAGACTGTGGATAAGAACATGTGCAAGTAGTCATATATATATATCTCATCGAAGAAGAGGCCAAAATGCTAAAACTCTGGAGTTAAAAAACAGATGCAAAACTTCACAGGTTCTGGACTGTATGACTTAATGCATATGAACTGCTTAAAAAGTTGGAAATTAGAAAAAAGGGTTGCGCAAATTCTGACTCGCCAACAGGACATCTTCCCTAAACTTGCAATGGACATTGAGTAGGAAAGTCTTTTGGAAAATTAAGGCAAAAAGATAGATTTAGTTATCAAGTTAACCAAGTGCATAAAATCAAACTAAAACTTTTGTGTATGGAACTTATTAGACAAAAATGTCCCGCGTACATAATTTAGAGTGACCAAAGGATATTGAAGAGAATCAAACTTAACTGAAAAAGGTGAAAAACGTTGGTTAACCAACGCAAAACCTGCGACTGCTGCAAAGGCCAAGAATGGCAAAGCCACATGCTTACAGACTCCAGAGTCCATATCACAAACTCGATGCAGAATATTGTTGGTTCTGAAAATAGAGGAAGCGACCTCGTTTTAATTAACAACATATCACGAACTCCAGAATTGATTGATTAAGTCAGAGGATACACTAAGAAGATTAATGAGTCATGCAATTTAACACATTGATTCAGTAAGAAGATTATACATATAAAACATAACCGGTTTACGAGGCTGCTTTGGAGCAGCAAAAGAGCAAATCTACGCCAACATATTTTCTTTGTTCAAGTTGGATGAACAATCCGAATAAAAAACAAAACAGATAAATAAATATAATTGAACACCAAATAGCAGAAGTAACAAGTCTTTTAATGCACTATAATATGCGACCTTAATTAGTGTCACTTACATCACAAGTGAATTGTCGTGGAAAAAAAGGAGGGAAAAGTTAAAATATCATTGTGACAATATCACGAACAGGTAACTTGCACAGAGATGACCTAAATCGGCCAGCCGTAAATTTAGATGATTGTAGTTTGATTTTTTAGAAGCGCATTGTAGTTTGATTTAGGGGATGGAAGATCTGTTTTCCTTATTTCTGATTTTTTTCCAATAAAGAAACTTTCCACTTTTTTTCCGGTATGCTTGGTTGTCAAGAAAGTGGTGGAAAAGTGTAGAAAGGAAAATAAAGCAGTAAGTTTTGTATATATTTGATTGTCAGTTATCTTGCACATGTTTGGTTGCCAATTTTTTCTTGAAAAATTATATTTTTATAAACATCTTTATTTGAAAACAAATAATTTCAGCATATTAAAAGATATTAAAATTGACAGCAGAATCGAAATTATCATAACAATCTCTTGCAAATTTAAGGCACAAAACTAGTTATAAATTATAAAATTACTGCTATTATATTATTATTGTAAATTAATTTGACTATGTTGTATATTTTCAGACACCAAAATTATATCGATTTTGAAAAGTTGTATACGAGTTGAGTTCATATGTGTTACTAAATTATACTGCAGAATAAGAGTGTTGGAACTTAACAAGAACACCCACCCACCCAAACAAAGCACAAGCACAACTTGTTTCACAAGAAAAGATTTACATTTAGAATAACGGAGTTGGAAGGAAGGCCTTCTGCCTTAACAAAAAACACGTCAAAGATTCAGACTGCTTTTCCCCTATGTACAGCATAGTACACATCAAAAAGGTTGCAACTAAGAAGCACTATGCTAGGTTCATCAAACTGTAAGCAATTCCTGAAAAAGAAGTTGAATGAATGAGCAACAGGCATCCTATTTTTAATATAGTTTTGCTGATATTAAATTCAAAATATTACTACAATTAATAGAAATAGAAAGTCTAATTACTTTCTACTAGTAAAGAAGATCATCATATACCTTCTCTTTCTGTTTGTAGATTGAATCAATCTTCTTCATGTACTCATCTGTTACTTTCTGCAAATAAAGACTCAAAACTTTTAGGCTTCCTTCGCCATTAACTGAAAACATTGCAAATTTGCAACAAAGGTAAAAATATTAATACCTTTTGCAACTTTAATAATAAGAAATAATATAATGAGTCCACTTATGAGTATATTATCGTTCTCATTTTTTTCCCATAAAAACAATCACTCAACTCCCAATTTTTTCTTTTTTTCTCCCAAGGTAATGAGAGAGAAATGTGGTGTTTGCAAATTATTAAATCCTGATTGGCAGAAGGAGAGTTAATGGCAATTTACCTCTCTATGATATGCACGATGTTCAGTTTATCCCCTTGTAATTTGAAAAATAGCATTTTACCCCCTATAAAGGTTTCACATTGCCTCCCTGGCATTTTTAAACTTAAAGAAACATATGAATTGACAAAACTACCTCTTTTATATACTATATAGAGTATATAAATGTACCCCCTTGTCATTATAAATGTGGCACTTTACTCCTACGTGTTATGATATATGTGGTACTTTACCCCCTGTGTTATAATAAATGTGACACCATACTCCCCCACCCCCCACCCCCGGTGTAGCACCATATCCCCAAGTTATGATAAATGTGACACTTCAGCCATCAGTCCTTGTCTTTTCACGCAACATTTTTCATGCCCACTCTCAGTTTCACGCCAGTGTGTTACACTCTCAGTTGGAAGGAAGTAAATTGTTCCTTTAAAATTTTCACAGGGGGTAAAGTGCTATTTTTCAAATCACAGGGGGTAATGAGCATCATATATCTTACAAGGGGGTGAATTGGCCTTAACCCGGTAGAAGCAATTAGCTAGTGTTTATAGTTAAGAAAATCATTAGCATATCCAAATACCTGTAAACCACCAGTTAAGTCCTTTACATAGTCTTCAGAGGCCTTTTTCTCCTGCACGATGTAAATTGACATTAGAACACATTTCTTTATACAACAATAAAGATGGGGAAGATGATTTTTGAACCTTTTCGAGTTTTTCATAGGATTTGATGGCATCTCTTCTTATATTCCTTATAGCAACCTACATGAGTTGTGAGCGACTTAACGTTATAAGGGGAATAATATTCGATGATGATCATTTTTTTCATCATTAAAAAAAAAAAAAAGAATTTACCTTCCCTTCTTCAGCTTGCTTAGCCACAACCTTTGACAACTCCTGTAATAATATAAGAAAATACCAATCTAAATTTAGTATAGCATGGACATATAAAAGAATTTACTAATGAAGAGAAAAATCAAGCAAAACCTTTCTCCTATCTGATGTAAGCTGAGGGAGGGTCAATCTAATTACATCTCCATCGTTATTTGGAGTCATCCCGAGATCAGAGTTCACAATTGCCTTCTCTATAGCCTTCAAGCTGAGGAAAATTGAGAATCAAAAGTTGATAGGATCAGATTATATATATATATGTGAACTATTATCCAACTGAAATATAGACCAACAGAAAATTTTAAAACATCTCAATGTCAGCACTATATAACCAACAGAAACGGGTAATTGAATGCATTATTTGCTGAAAATTTCAAAAACAATATCGGGAGTTCTAGCTAGGCATAAGATAAATTTTAGCAATGTGCAATCCAAATTCCTGAAGGTCCTTATAGTAGTAACCATTGTTTACCCAGCAAGTGAAATGCAAAAACCCCTATGCTTTGTCAAATTATAGAAAATAAAAAACCTGTGTTAATTTTTTATTATCAAAAACCCCCCTGTGCTTATTTTTTATTAGCAAAAAAAACCCTCCCAAGCAGAAATGACAATTATATTCCCACCAAAGGATGCAGAAACATCCCTCTTAACAGGAAAAAATTACCCATAACCCCCTAACTTTGAGAATTGGCAATAACCCCCATTTTCACTTAAAAATAGACAAAATAACTCCCTCTGATTTATGAAGGAATTTCAAATGGGCTTTTTTGCTAATAAAGAAAGAATAACAGGGGGGGCTGCTAATAAAAATAACACAGGGTTTTTTTATAGTTAGGCAAAGCTCAAGGGGTGTTATTGCATATAGCTATTTATCCAGTATCTGTGAATTTTTTTAAAAAAAATTGATGGTAAGGTTTATTTTTTTCCTTTCTCTTTTATTGGTGGGGGTGGGGATGGGGTAGGTACAAGGGGGTTACGAGAAAGCTGGAAATGAATCTAGAACCAAAGCCACTTAGCATTTGTCTACAGCGCATAAACCTATCCATAGCTTATCTGTTGATGGTTATATTTTTAAATTTGCAGAAAATGTACAGTACAATGAGCTACACCTGGATTTGTCGTAGGGCTGTACCAAGAGAGAACTTGATTCAGGAGTACTGATCTGAGCTATACTCTTCAAGCTGACTGGTGTACCGTAATACTCCACCTTGGACATGGGAAGAAAAATACAATGGGAATGAAGCGACAAATAAAATCATAATGTGGGCAATCACCTTAGCTCTTTTAAAACAAGTTGCAAATCATGTTACAAATATGATTTCCCAGGTAAACAAATTAATGAAAGAAACACGAAAACTGGATCTAATGTTACAAATATGATTTCCCAAGTTGCAAAATTTTGATGGGATTTAATTTCTCAGCAGTTTTGTAATCATACAGGATCTAGTGCTTCCTTGGTGCCCATTAACAATACCAAAACAATTATGGATGCAGGAGGTCATTTAACACCTACGTTTTTAGATAGTGTGGTCATTCAATACAAAAGAACCCAAAAAAATTCCAACAAAATCACGTCATAATGATAATAGATACCTCGATTTTATCAAGCATTGCTGGACTAGCCCTCCCTGTTCTTATGGAATTGAAACTGGACCTCACATTTTCAATAGTCTTTTCCATCCTTTCCTTCTGAAAACCAATCAACAAAAAATTGAAACTCTAGACTTTTGCAAGAATTCATAAACACAAAGAACTGGCTCATAAAAAGAAAAGCTAATTTCTTACGACGTCCTTCTCAATCGCAGCCTTCTCTTTCTCTATATCTTCAACACTTGCACACCTCAACACTCCCTTTCTGAAAACTAATCAAAAATATTAAATGAAAGGAAAGAACTTTTTGTATACAGTATAAACTCAACTTGCCTCTGTTTCCATGGCTGTAAAACAACAAAGTGATTCCCAGAAAACCCTTTTGCCCCAACCTGAAGCTTAACGTAACTCGAAGACGAACTCCATGAACTCACATTCCGAAATTTTGCATAAGAATCTGCAGTTTAAAGCCTAAACTATAAGATACGTAAGAAAAATTCAAAAAAAATTAAGGATTGAAGCTTTTAGGATGCCTGTAAATAACAAACTAGTTTTCATGCCTGTAAATGACAAGCGAGTTTTCGGAAGGTCAGTTGCGTCGCAGATGGGACGTATGTGAGATGCAGGCGAGAATGTTAAGGCCATAGATGTAGACAAACTGTTCGATGAAATGCCAATATGAGTTTTCGCAATTCTTTCTAGATGAAGTGGGATTTGAGAATAGACGGGAGAGAGAAGCGGATAAGAGTGAGATTATTAGCGTTGGACATTTACACACAAAAACCGCAGATTCATCTGGTAGGATTCGAACCCTTCACCACCGCGTTGCCAAGAAGAAATTTACCATTTTGCCCTAATAATTTATGGCTTCTTGGACTTTTTCTTTCTTTCTTTTTCTTTTTCTAGCGAAAATGACTTCTTGAACTATTAATGGTAATATGATGGGTAAAACATTAATAATGGTCCTTTCTTATTATTAATTTTTTTTAAAAGTAATTTCTCTTTTTTTTTTGACATTAGTCATCACTATGAACTATTTCTTTATCAATTCACTTGTGGTTATTATCATATATTTCAAGGTGAACTAAAGTGTCAAAACAATTTTATAAGGACTAAATTGATAAAGAAATAGTTTTATGAGGAACTAAATTATTACAAAACAATTTTATGAGGAACTAAAGGGTAACACTTAAAGTAAAAGACCTCTTACAAGGATTAAAGTAAATAAATAATTCATAATGAAGACTAACAGAAAAAAAAAAAAAAAAAAAAAAAAAAATATAAGAGAGACCACTCTGAAAAAATTAATGATAAGGATGACCATTGGTGTTGTTTACCATAATATATGATTTTCTGAATTTTAAGATTAATTTATTAAAAAAAAGAATGTTTAACATGAAAGTAGATTGTATTCGGATATATTTTGTAATTTGATAATATGATGTAATTTGTAAATAAAAAAATAATATTGAATTAATTTGTATCTCCAAAAAAAGTATGAAAGCAACGGTCGAATTTAGTTTTGCTCGGAAGATTTTAAAAAGAAAAAAGCCAAAATTTATTAATGCCGCTTTAAATAATTTGGTGCCTACTTTACCTTTTTTTAAAGGGAGCACTTTGTCACCCTCTTGAAATGTACTTTGTGCTTAAATTGCATCAGATCATTAATTTTTAACATAATTTGTCAAAACATCTCTAAAAAATCGCTTCAAATTTTTCAATGTACTAGCATAGTATATTATATGAGCTTTGTACTACTATCCTTTAAATACAAGTACTGACATATTTTAGGATTTGAACTCAATTGTTCATAAACTTGATAGAACTATATCATATTTATCTAGAAAAAAAAAAACTATACCATGAAGCTAATGTTTATTAATGGAAAGTTAAAAATAGGGAGTTCAATGGTATAACAACAATGTTCTCCTAAGGATTACAACACAAGACCTCATGCCGTGCAGGAAAAGTACCACTATGCCATTGCCTAATTTATCTTTTCATATACATATTTATATATTTAACCAATTTTTTTCTGGGGGTCCCCATTCCCTAAGAGGTCCGCCCCTAAAAAAGTCTAAGTATCAACCTTCTAGAAAATGTAAATTTTTTAAAGCTTGATCAAAATAAAACATATTAATATGTGCGGAATAAGTAATTATTGACATATATCTAAATCTTCCAGAACTTAGAAAATAAACCAGCTGGCAAATAAATTATGGGAGAACTAAGGCCATCTCCAGCCGAAGGGGAAAGGCAAGCAACAACCCTCACTTCGGCTGGAGAAGAACTCCCCTCGGAAGGGCAGGCAGGCATCTCGGAAGGGCAGGCAGGCATCCGGGGGGAGATGCTTGCATGCCTGCCTGTCCAGCTCCAGACGCCCCTTTTCTTTTTTTTTTTTTTTTTTCTTTTGTTCTTTGTTGTTTTGCTTGCCAGCGAGACATGCCGTGCCTTTCCTTATTTCTTTTCTCTCTCTTTTTTTTTTTTTTTTTGTTTTGTCTGCCAGCTCCATGCTTTTCTTTCCTTTTTTTTTTCTTTCTGTTTTTGTTTTTGTTTTAACTGATGCGCCCTTCATTTTTTTTTTTTTAAAGTTAAGTAATTTAAATGTATAAAAATTTATAAAAACTATTTATGATACAATATTTTTTCCTTCATAGGCCCATGATCCAACTTGTTGTAGTGTTTGTTATGTTGCTTTAATTATGTTTAATTGTTGGTGTTTCCCTTGAAAATTATGTTTGTTTTAATGTGTAATAGTTGTTTTTCTTTTCAATCTAAGTGCATTAATAATAATTGTTGTTATTTTCCTTGAATTATGTTTACTCGTTTTTATTTTTATGAATGCCTTGTTGTTGTTGGTTCAGTTGAAGATGACTAACTTGACAAGGCAAACATGCATGAGGAGGTTATTGCCTGCTTCGGCTGGAGATAGCCTAATAAAGTCCGAAATTGCAGAAACACACACTCCTGTCACAAGCCTAACCTAAAAATAAATTCTTAATACAAAACCCAAATAAAAATTAGCAACAATCCAATATTAAAACGCAAGTGAGATTCTCCACTATAGGGTAATGGGCTGGGTGCTAGTGGCCCAGCTAGTACATGAGGGGCCTGAATTGGGCTAGAAGCAGGCCCAATAGACCTGGGCACCCTGATATCAACCCTCTGCCCGCCTTGGCAATGGCCTACAAGTTAAATCCACGGATGAAGTAGTAGTGGGAGCAGTCGAGTCACACTTGTGGAAGTCTGTGCGTCTGACTTGTAACACATTGTGATTTCGTGGATCATACTGGAAAACTACAAGGAAAGAAAATCAGGAAAATTTTGGTCTCGAACTAAATGTAATTAGGTGATAATATGAAAAGTGAAAAAAAAATTAAAAATCTTACGATAATTTTTTTTATAAGGTATAATGTGGGTCTAATAATGTAATATTAATGCCATTTAAATACTCTTTTAATTTAAGAAAAGATAAAAGTGAAATAAAAACTTAGGGAGAATGTCGCCAACTTGAATGGTATTTGAAGAGGCCCATTTGTTGTAAATGACATTTCCAGTAATAGTACAGCCATCAGATCACTAACTTTGTAGACTGCACCTTTGCAAAACCCATAAAAGGCCAGTCCTATAAACAAGAACAATATTTCTCTATTTAACAAACCCATGATACAAAAAATTTGAACTTTTTATCTAAGTTTCTAGAGTGAAAAAATTGTAAGGGATGAGGTGAAAGGAAAATGATTTTGAGGCCCAGTATATAAAGAATTTTGGTGGGGGCGGTAAGTTTTATTTGTTGGAAAAAGACAAAGAATCTTGTTTCTCGGAAAAGAAAAGAAAAAAAAAAAAAAAAAAAAAAAAGCCAAAGCATCTTCACTCTGCAGTAAAAGGCTCACAACATATGCATGAACTCTGGGAATTGTTATGTGTGCATGCTTTTATTAACAGTAAACGTGATTGTACCTCATTTGTTTGGCCATATTTTGAACTGGTAGGTAGACAGGTAGTCATGTTTAGAAAAGGAAAAAGGACAAAGAAATGGTCCTATACTAAAAACTGAATATTAATAGTCACTATTAGATTTCATCCACTTCTTTGGTAGTGATTTTCGAATATTGGGGGATTATGGATGCAAAATTGAACCTACTAAATTTGTTGCCTCGAATTAAAATTGGGGCGTCGGTAGCTAGCTTCCATTCTCATAACCTAATATACTTTCTTATTTTGTCTCGATTATTTGTTTAAAAGGTAATGATCATCTCACTTTCATATCACGTTTGAATCTGCATAGATATACATTATTGACATGTATGGTAAAATATTTACATGTGCATCTCGTGATTGGTAAAATTAAATTGACAAGATTATTTAACCACGAAATAAATTTATGACGCTTGTCAAATACACTTTGTGATTGGCCGGCTGAATTAGGCTAGAATTACCTGACAATAAAATATGACATTACATTGAAATATATAGTCCAAGCCCATAGAAGAGAAGGACTAACATGATAGAGAAGAGCTTGTGAAGATAGCCAAGAAGACTGCCTGACTTTCCTGTAAAAAAATATATATATATCCATATATATATTTTTCCAATTGAAGGAATGCAGGCAAGTCATTCTTGGCTACTAAACAATGCTCTTATCTCCATGTAAGGCCTCTTTTCCCTCATATTTAATTCACTTGGGATATGAGATAAATGTTATTTCTTCTGGTTGGTATTTATAGAAAAAAAGGTACATTATATTGTTTGACCTTACCCTATAGCCAAAATGCCTCGACATAAATAGCGCATAATGTAGGAATATATTCATATGTATCTATTTATGGTCCTTCTACTACATGGATTTTATGGAGATGGAATGTCAACTATAAGATCAAGAAAGCTCCTTTGACACCGACCACGAATTGTGATGCCAAGTTGAAATGTATACAAGATTGCGAGTATAATATATATATAGTTTTATGTTCCATGTTACTCATTAAAGTATGAAACACAATATTCATTATAAATTCATTATAATTGATATGTGATTTGGTAACAATTCTCTGTATTGAAATAGTAATACATTTAAAAACATGTAAATATATACGATTAACTCTCTGATCTAGTCGATCGAGAGTATGGGCTAACAAGTTTGATTTAATATTAACTCTCTTCAAAATTCAAAAGAAAAACGAAAAAAAAAGTATATTTCAAGTTTGATTTATGAGTCTGAGATTCAAGTTTTTTAATTAGAAAGGTCAATGTAAACAAGCTGCAGCTACTAAGAGAGGAATCAAAATCAACATCCTTGCATTTCAATCAGTTGAAGGGATACAATGCTTTTTTTGCCCTTTCCCATTCTCTTTTTTGCGGGAATATAAGAAAGATATAGAAGTTCGTTGTAACACTTTAGTTTTGGGAAAATTGTTTTTTTCGTATCATATGATAGGATAACTTGCACTTTTGATATCATTGGATACGAAAATGCACATTTTGTACCATATATAGTATAGGTTTTCATTGCAATTTTGGTTAAAAAACCAAAATTTTCTACAAATTTAATGGCAATTTATCCCCTATGAAATGCATAATATTCAATTTACCCCTCTATAATTTGGAAAAAAATTAATTTAACCCCTGTTAAATTTTAATGAATCATTTTACCCCCTTCAGTCGGAGAGTGTAACTCACTTGTCGAAATTGAGAGTAGGCATGCAAGTTATTTTATAACATAGGAGGATAAATTGTCACATTTATCATAAGACCATCTCCAATAGCACATGTATAAGTTCAATTATAAGAGTTTTGTTAAAATTGTCACTAAATTGCTCTCCAAAAGCACACGTATAATTTATATATATTTTGTTAAAATTTATGGGTTTGGATGGTCAAATACCCATGGTCAAAGTGCAAATTATTATTTGCAATTGTTTGAAGGAAAGTACATGTACTTTCATGCAAAACAATAAATTATTTTGGACAAAAAAAGTGATAAGTTTGTTCTTATAGCTCAATATATTATCCAAAAATATTAATTTCGTATCCTATGGTATCAAATTTATATTTTAATATTCAGTGATATCAAAATTGCAAGTAGGTCTATCCTATACTTAAAATTTTCCCCTTTAGTTTTCTTCACTGAGTTCGATCACTCTATATATAATACACTAATGAGTGACTTTGAATTAAATATTGAGATCATTTTTCACATTTGTATGTGCTATATTACTGTACGTAGTAACATTTTATTTAAAATTTTGTGTTATAGTAGTTTACAAAAGAATAATTAAGTTTTATAGTGATTATTTTGCACTCGAACAAAATAACAACACATGTAACATATGAAGACCTAAATTAAATTATACTCCATATTAATTATTACTTAATGAATAATCAAAATTTCTGTTAGACGAACGAATCAACATTATCTAAATTCATTGTTTGATAGATTCATATGCATTTGAACATTTATGTACTAATCAAAATTATTTATTTGAAAAAAAAAATTTATTTATTTGATTTTTTTTTATTTTGTTATGAGAATATATTGGTCTTATTTAAGCAATATTGGACCGAAGAGCCTCTACCCAAATATAAAAAGAAGAGCATTTTGATCCTCAAAATCCAAGTTTACTTGGTCGGGCTTTGTTGTAAACTTGGGCTTCAAGTCCACTTGAACTTGGCTATGAATCCAGTAGTCAGTACCACCAAAAGCCCAAACCAGTCTGTCCGAATTTCAACTCTCTCTCTCTATTTCTCTTCTTTCTTTTTTATTTACGGTACATAAAATTTAGTGTAAAGTACGGATACACTTCAAATAAGTCATAACTCATAATTATAAAAAAATCGCCCCATGCTATGGATTTTACGAAAAAACCCTTTCAAATTTATCACCTTCTTATTATTAATTCGTTGTCCTTAAGATATTTCAATTTAACCCCTGAGTATTATTTGTAATTTTTAATATATCTTAAACTTGGATGCTAATTATTATATCTTATTACGAAAGTGATAGTTATATATTTACTATCAAAATATTTATAAGAGTTATAATTCCCTGTAATTTTCAATAAATATTGCAAAAAAAAAAAATTTATTTACATATTTTTTAACAACTAATAAATTAAATGGAATTTTAATATTAATATTTTATTAATATAAACAAATCATTTACATATTTAGCTAAAAGAATTTATTTTCTATACTAGTAAATTTAATAAAATTTATATTTTATTATAAATCAAATATTTTTATTTAATAAAAATTTATATTGTATTGTAAATTCAATATTTATTAATGAAATAAAAATATTAAATTTATATTTAATTGGTGTAAATATAATTATATATTTATAAATTTTATTATTAAAATTTTATTTAATTTGTTGTTATAGAAATTAAAATACTAATAAATATAAAAATTGCAATATTTATTGAAATTTGTGGGCAAATATAAATTATATCTATTATTTTGTAGCAAATTAATGATTATTGTTTTTATAATTTATAAGATATAACAATTAATATTCAAATTTAAAATTTATAAGATATTATTGACATTATAAATAACTTTCAATTGTAAAATTGTAACATTTTAGAGGCAATTGGTTAATTGTAAGAAGATGACAAACATGATAATTTTTTTTAATACACAATACATGATGGGGTTTTTTGTAATTAGGCGTACCTCATGGGGTAACCGTAATTTACCCTAAATTTTATGATAGTTAAGTTATAGGGTTTTTTCTCAAATAATCTGCCAAACCCTACCTCCTCTGTTCAGTCAAAATATGTAACAAATTTCTTGAAATTTATGTTCATACCCCAAAACTTTTATATATATGATTGAGACTAAAATTAATTAAAAATAATATATATTAAATTATTACAGTGGTTTTCATAATATAATGGTCAAATAAGTTACATTAATTTTATTAAAAAAATATTGTTTTATAATTGTTCTCTGATACATAATATAATTTATAATCTAGATAACTATATTTAGATTATTAGATCGATAAATAATTATAATTGTTCTCTGATAATTTATAATATAGATAACTATATTTAGATTATTAGATCGATAAATAATTTTAGGCACATGTGTAAGATAAGTGATTTGTCCTAATATTTGGGTTCAAACACCCGAATCGGCGAATCCTATGTCTAAATTCTAACCAAATATGCCCTATAATTTTCCCCTCCCAGTAAAAGCCCTAGATAGGGATTATTGATTTCATTCACTTTCCACAACAAAATATTTTATAATTTTTCTCTGATACATGATATAATTATTTATTATTATATATTATTATTTTGTATTAATTAATAAAATTTAGAATTTGATGTAATATTAATTTTTTACAGAGAATATTCATATTAAATACTAGTCTCATTTTGTTGTAACGGATGGAACCGTTTGATAATTGAACTGAATAATATGGTTTGATGTATTGTACAAATTTTAAAATTAGTGCATCAAACTAGATATAAGTACGATTTAACTATATTGAAATACAACGACATCAAATCCCTAATATTATGATTGTGCATGATTGATTAACCATATATTAAACTGAAATTTCAATTTAATATACAAAGTGAGCTTCTTACCGAACCATTATAACTTTCGATTTACGATATTAACTATAGAATTACCTTACATAATTCAAACGATATACCCAATTTAATCCCAATTCGTACGAGGTAAAGACACGTTACAAATTTCCAATCCTTCACTTCACTTTCTCACTTCTTTTACGGTGCCCTAGAGCAAAACCCAAATTTTCTTCTTCTTCAGTTCAAAATCCCACCGCGCCGCCGCACCACCTACCCCATCGCGCCTCCACCACCTCTCTCTCGGCCCAGATTTTTAATTTACAGAGGTACAGTCCAAATTCTAAATGCCCAATTTTATTCTTTTTCTGATTTTCTCTTAATTATTTGGGTTCTAATTGCATTTAAAACCCAAAACTTGAATGATGCTAAAGTAATTTTTGGAGAGGGGACTGAGGCTAGGGGGTCTCTGATGTATTCTTTATAATTTATATTCAAGTTCATTGGATGGTTAGTGGTTAGAGTGGTAGGAAGCATATTATTATTTACCTATGAATTCAAGACAAATTATTTTTGATTCAATAATTTTTCTGTTTGTTTGTACTGAATCAAATCGAACCTTACTGAATCGGTAATTTACTGAACCAAACCAAAATTTTCGTTTTGGCAAACGGTACGAGATTTCTAAATACCGAACCAGCAGGGTATAACTAAATTTGGTAAGGTTTGGTTTTACAGTTTGCACAGCCCTACCTAAGATAGTAGTGTGAGCAGAAATATTTAACTTTCATATTCCGCCTATTTACTGATTCTGACAAGTAAAAAATCATATTTGTTAACTTACATTTTTTATATAACTATATTCTTGATACTTGAATTTTCAACATATATATATATATATAAATTTAATAGGATTTAAAGGTCTCGGAGTTGTATGGGGAGGGAATTAACTGGGCCATGCTGGAGGTGTCAGTTTTTTTTTCTTTTTTTCGGCTCCGATTTTAAATTTTGCCTAGGGCCCCCTAATATGTCGATAATATATAGGTTTATGCTCGTAGGATTAGTGTTTTTTTTTTCATGTTTTTGCTACAAGTTAGTATACTTATCGCTGTAATTATTGGTATTATTGTCCAGGATGATATCTTCAGTTTCTTGGGTTCCAAAAGGAGCCTCAAAGTCAGTCCCAAGTTTAGCTGAGCCTCCTTCAAAAGAAGAAATTGAAGAGATTCTGAAGAGTGGTGTCCTTGAGAGACGGTTAGTCCTAAGCGTTCCTCTCCTTTTTCCTTTCTTGCGGTTGCACTTTCTTGTTGCATTTGCTTAATAGGGTACTCGTAGCATGTTTGCTTACTTTTATGTTGTTGATATCTTGTGTGTACCACTAAGCTATGTAGTATAATAGACATGTTCTTTCAAAATTTGTGGCTTAAGATGTTTATAACTCATGTACTTTGGCCATGTTACCTTTCTGTGTTATGTATGACCTAGCATTAAAGATATGTAGAAGGCAAGTTATTTGCTTTGCAAATTTATCAGAATGGTTTGCTCTTTTTGTTTGCAGTGAAGAAAGTGAAAATGAGGAAGACGATGAAAATATGGATGTTGAGACATCCAAGCAAGACGATGACCTTGCTCATGCATTAGCTGCTGCTGATGCCCTTGGCAAGGCTTCCAAAAGCTCAAATTTGGAATCAGACAGCTTAGCAGATACTATGAAGTTACTAAATATGGAGAACTATGATGAAGAGGATGATGGTATATTTTACATGTCATTCTCATGGAACAGTTTTGTAGAACTTCATTCTACCATGAAAATTGATAATTTAAATCCTCCTTGAGAATTCCCAAGTTTAGCAATATCATTTTATTATTCGATGATATTCTTTTTAATGTCTTGGCCAAAATTTTCTTGAATTTGGAATGAAATTTTCACTGAATATCAGGGGTTGAGCTGTTTGGAGCGGGTAACTTATTTTATCCTAGTAATGCGTTGGACCCATATTTGAAGAAAGACGAAGTAAGTTGCGTCTATTGTATTTTTGTATCTTCAATTGCCATTTTATGGGCGTAGCTGCATGCGATGTATTAATAAATTAATCTTTCTTGGTGAGCTTTTACTTATCTATGCATAAATCCAACTCTTTTAGGATGATGACTCAGAAGAGGAAGAGGATATCACAATAAAACCGGATGACTCAATCATAGTCTGTGCTCGAAATGAGGATGATGTCAGCCATCTCGAGGCATGTAGTTGTTGGTGAATAGAATTGTAGAATAACTGATACTTTAAATTCTTTTCAGTATTAGCCAGCCATTTATGGACGAAATTAATCACTAAAACAGGTTTGGATATTAGAAGACCCCACAAGGGATGAGTCCAGCATGTATGTACACCATGATATTGTCATCCCAGCATTTCCCCTTTGCACGGCATGGCTTGGTTGTCCTCTGAAAGGTGAAGAAAAAGGTATTAATTGCATCCCTTTGCTGAACTCTGAGACAATATTTCTTTCTAGGTTATTATTTTCTCATGTAGCTGCTTGGCACTTTGAGCTTTCTAATTTCACAAGCTGTGTCCTTCCCCTTCTTATTTGGGTTTAACGCATCTTAGGTCAATTATTGTTCATTTAATTGTAAGTCGTAACTAAGGTACTCTCATGAGGTCCATTCTCCTATTTGTGGTTTATTGATTGCAAATTCAGTCAACATACTTTCTTAACCAGACCTATAATCTTTTTGCTTGCCAGAAGTAGCTGCAGTAGGATAAAAGTGTACTTTCATATGCTGGAACCTTTGGCTTCTCTTTTCTAATTCCTTTCGAAAGCGCAACAAACCACTTAGAGTACATTAGTCTCTAAATTTAGGGAATTGGTTGTTTAAGATCTCATCTCCAGCATATACTGTCAAAGATAACAAAATTGACTGCACCATGTCATATAGCATAGGTTCCAAACGTGCCTCTCAATCATTTTGCAACCCATATATGGCAGAAACTCTCTGATTAATTGTGCCCATTTCATTTTTTCATTCTTACTATGTTTCCCTATATATTATCCTCTGCAAGAAAAAAACTTCTGGAAATTGTCACCAGTAATTGGCTATTGCTGGCTCTCATCTTTTTTGTTACTTGTGTATAAGAGCATTTCTTATTTAGTCACTTCAACTCTGTCCTTTAGCTTGGTTTATTATGATTTGTTCTCATCTATAGATATCTCCTTGTTAGGGAACTTCATTGCTGTTGGCTCAATGGAACCAGCTATCGAGATATGGGACCTTGACATTGTATGTAATATGCCTTTCTCAGTAATCAGATGATTGTGGTTTAAATGTAAACTTTTAGTTAATTTTTCCAAATTTTGATGCTTTTAGATGGATGAAGTCCAGCCATCTGCCGTATTGGGTGGTATTATAAAAAAGAAGAGAAAGGGGAAGAAGGTTTGGTTCTTAAACCTTAAATATTTTAAAGTCCAAGTTTTGATATTATTCATTCTTAGGTGTTTGTTTCAATTATTTGCTCAGTCCATCCACGTTGCTGAAATTTGTACTGTCAGTAATTCAGGTCATTGCATCAAATTCACAGTCATTAAGTTGAGATATTTTGGTCATTACCCTAACACTGTATCTGCAGTTCATAAATGGGGGTGCACCTCAGGTTTTTCCAACTCCTATGATATTACATTTGTTTCTCGAGTTATGTTACGGAAGGTTGTTGGGTGTATTATGGTGTTCGATGAACTTACAAGTTACAATTGTTATAGATCATAGTGTCTGTGCTTGGACATTTGCCAAATGCCATTAGTTTAACCTACTTCCAATGTTTCAAGTTTCAACAATAAATTTCACTGAACTTTACATTTTTTTTTTTTAATTTCACACGATCCTTTTCTCCTTTTCCTAACAGAAATATATTAAATACAAGGATGGAAGTCACACCGATTCAGTTCTTGGGCTTGCTTGGAACAAGGAGTACATGTATTTTGACATTCTGCATTTTTTTAATTGTTCCGAGTATTTGGAGGTGTTTTAATGTTCTGTAATTCTGCTCCAATTATTCGTATTTCCAGGAACATACTTGCTAGTGCAAGTGCAGACAAGTTGGTTAAGATTTGGGATGTGGCAACTGAAACATGTAATATAACAATGGAAAACCATACAGACAAGGCAAGACTTTATTTTGCTTTGGCTGTCTTAAGACAAGTAACCTTATTTTTTTTCTCAAATTTTTCATCAGAGTAACAATTTTGAGATCATACTCACCTTGTAATCACACACTCGAAAAACACAGAATGAAAATCTTCCATATGTACCAAAATATAGTATATATTTAGCATAATAGTTTTCCTGAGTTCACATTGGGATACTTCTCACAATAATTTTGTAGCACTTGCTTTATTACCCCTTATGGGTTTCTGTTGAAATTTTATCAGCTTTTTGCTGTTTGACGCCTCTTAACTGTATGATGAGGTGATAAATGTTCATCAAAATGAGTTAGATTTTTCTTTAAGTAAAATCTATTTAAATTCAAATGACAATATTCCATAGTCCACTGGATGCCTGTTTCTCTTAGAGATGTTGAGGCTGACATCTACAATTTGTTATATCTTTAAGAATAGTGTTTAGTAAAATTGGTCAAGAGCTACCATTCCAGTTAATATATTTTTATAGATGTGAGTTCTGTTACTTGATGTGATGATGTCATAATATATGCTTTCAGGTCCAAGCAGTTGCCTGGAATAATTTTGCGCCGCAAGTTCTTCTCAGTGGATCTTTCGATCATACAGTAGTTATGGTACGGAAATTACATATTGTCTTATTTACTAACACAACCTGATGTACTTAATTTAAGACTTCAATTTTCCGTACATTTAAAAATTACTAAAGTATGTCGTGTGTTATAGAAAGATGGAAGAATACCTACGCATAGTGGATTTAAATGGACAGTTGATGCTGATGTTGAAAGCTTGGCATGGGATCCTCACACTGAGCATTCGTTTGTGGTATGTGCTTCAGCTTTTTTCAAGTCTTGAAACTCTTTCCGAAAGATGGTATTTCTCAAGATGCCCAATATTCTAATTTTTTTCTCAGGTCAGTCTTGAAAATGGCATGGTCACTGGGTTTGATATCCGTGCTGCTAGCTCGAATTTAACTTCTGATCCTAAGCCTAGTTTCACTATCCACGCTCATGACAAATCAGTTTGCACTATTGCATATAATTCTGCAGTCCCAAATGTATGGATCATATAACTCATCCATTCTCTTGTCTTTATCAACTTACATAATATTTCCGATACTAAATTTGGGGACGTACATTCTTGCAGCTTCTTGCTACAGGTTCCATGGATAAGATGGTATATCCTCTTCTTTTTCTTTTAACAATAATATTACTCTCCGCTGATTCCTTGTTAGTCATGTGTTCAATATATATGGTTCTTCTTATTGACCCTTTCTCCTCCACTTCAGGTGAAACTCTGGGATTTGTCAAACCAGCCATCATGTATTGCATCCAAGAAACCCAAAGCTGTATGTTGCTTCGTTTTATTCTTTGTTATCCTGTATTCTCTCTGTTGCGTCCTTTCCCATTAATGAACAGTTATAATTAAAAGTTGATTTATCAATTTGTCTTATTTAATTCGTTTGTGGTATGTGATGTAATTTTTTATTTTTGCAAATATTTCTGAGAAATAATGCTGGCTTAAATTGTTGTTAGGGAGCTCTGTTTTCCATTTCCTTCTCAGAGGATTGCCCCTTTTTGCTGGCAATAGGAGGATCCAAGGGAAAGTTGGAGGTGGGCAAGAATTTTTCTTATATTCCTTGTGAATTTTTCTTGCTCCTATCGAAAAATTATAGCATCTTTGCTAATTACTTACAGGTATGGGATTTGTTGTCTGACGATGGAGTTGCCGCTAGATATGGAAAGTATGCCAAAAAGACTAAATCTCCACCTTCCTAGTTATTTGGATGTGTCAACTTACATGTAAAAAGTAAGTTCAAATTTGAATTTTATTCACGACTGTTTTTCTTTAACCTAATATCCTCACAACCTGCATTTCCCCCGCCTCTAGAAAACTAGAGATGAACTGCTGCACGGAATTGGATTAGAAAAGAGTACAAGACACCGACCCTTTAGCGAACCATTGGCCAGAGTAATGCTCATTTACGACAGTGTCAGGCATTGCCCAGAATACTCCCCTTGTGAGTAAAAGAACCACAAGCCCGCCATTCCAAGTTGCTGTGCACAGTTTTTACATTTCCTCTCCCCCCCCCCCCCCACCCCAGGTGTTTAGGCCGTTTGATTAAAACATAAGAGATTTTGTGATGTGATATCGATATTTGTTGACCTTAATTATTTTAATCCGTCTAACTCATTTGCACGACTTATCAACTGCTTCTAATGTGAAGTTGTACCTTGAATTAATTGAGAAAACAACATAGGAACTGTTTGAGTGGTTTTTTGCCGATACTACAGGTAATCACAATGGTGATGAAAAATCTTGATATACAAATAAGCGATGAGTTTGTTTATTTTTTCAACTTCAATTATGATGCATTTTTTTCCGTATGATTGAAGTTTGGCTACTAGTTTTCTACAATAAGCTTTACATTTTGTTCTGAATGTGACAAAGTAGTTGGTGGTTTTGACAAAATTTGGAAGCCAAAGTCATGAGAAATGACTAGTAACCAGACTAATTAATGGTCAGAAAAATGACAAGTTGAGATGTGTTAACTAATTTCTGCTAATTTGCATGCAGGTGGTGCTGATATTTTCTACTAGATTTGGTTAAATGGCTCCTTGAACTAGAGGCGCATTTCTATGGATTAAAGATGTGCCATACTATTTGTATTGTAACAACTACTAATCTAGTTAAACGAAATAATTTACATATAAAATAAGCTTCGGTTAACCTCTTGAAGTTGTGATTGGAATTCTACAATTTTGATAGTATTATCACATCTAGAATTAGAAAGAGTATTTTGAAACTGAATTGTTTGGTGTCAAAAAGTATTATACATTCAAGAAATAAAATAATGATCAAATATTTGATGCTGCATTGTTTTATCTTTTAAAAAATAGAAAATTCTATGAAATAAAACGAAACCAATCCACTTGAGATTCACTTTGATTGTTGTTGAAATGTAAGTCAAAATGGTATTACCTCGTTTTCGCTAGCTTCTTAGTATAATACGACAACAAAATACTCGTATGAAAGTAAAAAAAATGTTATTATTGATTAAAAAAATAAATCTACCAAATCTCTCTTAAGTTTTAATTATATAAGTTATCGTTTCATCACTGTACGTAATTCTGGCTCATAATAAGCTCTTTCATAATCTTCATGTTGAACCTTGATAAATAAATAAAATTGCTTCCCTTAGTTTTCTCCTCACTTACACAAGAAAACTAAGGGAAGCAATTAATCCAAGAAATCAGCTACCTCGAAACTCCCTTACACAAATTTACTGTCTAGATTTAACGTGATACTTATTTGCTTAATTTTGTGACTAAGTTACAATTTAGTTATAATTAAATTAATCATATTCAAATGAAAAGTGTGTAACAAATTTTAGACTTGCTAATTCATGGCAGACCAAACTGGTTATTGAAGTACAAAAATATTACTTCCTCCATTTCATAATATCTGTCATTTTAGAAAATTATTTTTGTTCCAAAATATGTATCGTTTTAGGATTCCGACAATCAACGGCGGATTCAGGAATTAGAAGTCGAGGGGGCAAGAAAATATTATCAATAAAAAGTAGTTTATTA
The DNA here is from genome assembly GCA_003313485.2 of Penstemon barbatus. NCBI lineage: Eukaryota > Viridiplantae > Streptophyta > Magnoliopsida > Lamiales > Plantaginaceae > Penstemon > Penstemon barbatus. The sequence continues at coordinate 1,396,795 of CM064881.1, read as the reverse complement.
ATATATTTTATTTACTTAAGCACACGATTTAAATATAAAAATATTTATAAAACATACTATTACAATATTGAATTTAGACTGTAATTTTTTTTAAAAATAAAAAATATTCTCATGACATTTTTTGTATCATAAAATTATATGTACTAAAAATAATATCAAATTCGCAACAATCGTCTTGTCAATATAAATAACCAAACCATTCATAGAATATTGACCTTATATCTTTTTTTTTTAGGCCTATTTTCAAAAACTTTATTACTTCATAACAAAGAAATCTTTACAAAAAGGTTTATGATGTTGATCAATAAAAATCAAAATTAAAATACCAATGCATTTTAATAATTCAATAAAAATAGTATATACATATAAAATTGAAAGCAAATAGAAAAATAAAAATCTTGGGGGGGGAAGGCCCCCAGTGGGCAATGTAGATCCACCCATGCCGGCAAATAATTACCCTTTTTACAATTTAGCACTTTATTTACACCTAAAAACTCTATCTTTTTTATTTCGATACAATATTAATTAAGAATATTTTAAGAATATTATTTTCTTTTTTACAAAAAATAAATTTATTTATTTGAATCTTTAATATTACAACAACACTTTAAAACGGCACATATAGTGGGAAAAAATAGAAAAAAGCCATGTAATTTATTGAATGAAACAAAAAACAGTGAAAATAAAAAAGAATCATTAAAATCAAGTACTCCACACACACCATAATATGGTACGGTAGTAAATTGCCCCAAGCATGGTAAATTGGAAAAATAAATCCCATTAAACAAAAAAGCATCGGCATCGGGTATATATAAGTACCACACGTAACCTCCTACCCTCACTCTTCACTTCACTGCAAATATTTAAAAACCCGCAGTTTCACACTCAGTGCGTGCTGTTATTGTGAGAGAAAGAGTAACAACATTTCAGCACCATTAATGAGCTTCAGTATTAAAGTGTGACCTTTCGCTTTTTTCACGGATTTTCTCTCTCAGAAATCTTTCGTAGGTTGCTAGGTATAGCCATAGCTGTAGCTCGCTATATACTCATCCAGTACTGCCATTATCCAGTAATTCATCCTTTTCTGCGGCGGCTTTCTGATCTCTTACTTGTAATTGATTGGAAGTAATGGAGCTGAGCAAGGTGACTTTGGAGATTTTCTCCAAGCTTGAGCAGAAGTGGTTGTACCACTGCGAGGGCAAAAAAACGCGTGTTTTGAGCATTGATGGCGGCGGAACCACCGGCGTTGTCGCCGCCGCTGCTCTGGTTCATCTAGAGGACCAGATCCAAGCAAAAACCGGCGATTCCAACGCTAGAGTCGCCGATTTCTTCGACATTGTTGTCGGCACCGGAATCGGCGCTCTACTAGCCGCAATGCTAGTCGCCGACGACGGCTCCGGCCGACCGCTGTTCTCTGCCGGCGCCGCCGCGAAATTCGTTGCGGCGAATCAGGCAGAGCTTTTCAAATCCAGAACCACCGGAGTTTTCCGCCGACAAACGAGGTTATCCGGCAAGTGCATGGAGGCGTTGCTGAAGGAAACGTTCCGAAGAGACGACGGCAAGGTTTTAACTCTAAAGGACACGTGTAAGCCTTTCCTTGTTCCATGCTTTGATCTGAACAGCTCGGCGCCGTTTGTTTTTTCCCGAGCCGACGCTTCTGAGTCACCGAGCTTTGATTTTGAGCTGTGGAAAGTCATCCGTGCCACGTCAGCGACGCCGTCGATGTTCAAGCCGTTTAAGCTCTCCTCAAGCGACGGAAAAACCTCTTGCTTGGCGGTTGATGGAGGACTCGTGATGAACAACCCCACCGCAGCCGCTGTCACTCACGTTTTGCATAACAAACGTGATTTTCCTTCGGTAACTGGAGTTGATGATCTTTTAGTACTTTCAATCGGTAACGGAACGTTAAGCAGTCCGTCAACAATGAAGCTCAGTCGTAACGGCGACTGCTCGACGGCGTCGGTGGTCGGCATTGTCCTCGATGGCGTCTCCGAAACCATTGACCAAATGCTCGGCAATGCTTTCTGTTGGAATCCCAATGATTACGTCAGAATTCAGGTAAATTACAAAATTCAGTAAAAAAATAGAAGTATGATATTATTATTGAAAACGGAGTTAATATCTTAACGGCGTTATTTTACAGGCCACCGGTTTGGTGGAAAAAGCGGAAGATGTGTTGACAGAGAAAGGAGTGGAGTCGTTACCGTTTGGCGGGAAACGGTTGCTGACGGAGACTAACGGAGAGAGGATCTCAGGGTTTGTGCAGAGGCTAGTTTTATCGGGAAAGAGTAGCTTGCCGCCGAGTCCGTGCAAGGAAACAGCCGTTAGTCCACTTGTTAATGGCCGTTAGTCTGATTTGTTTTGTTTAATTTCAGTTTTGTCCTTTTTCTTTTTCTTTTTCTTGAGTTTAATATTAGTCAATGTCAGGCTACTTTAGCTAACTGTCTCTATTGTCAACTTTAACTAGTAGTAGTACATTTAAATAACAGTACTAGTGACGGTTTAGCTCTTAATCTACTTTTTCTTCTTCAAGATCTCCCTTACTTTAATTATGTGCTTTTATTTCGAACCAAAAAAGTACTAATAAAGAATAACTTTCTGTTCTAATAATCAATGAAATTCTAACAATTAATTTGCACATATAAAATAAATTATTTTATTTTCTTTAATATAGTTACCTATATATACCAAGTAGGTTAAACTTGAAGCAGGGTGATAAATGAATTAGTTCTGGCTCAATAAAATCGAAACCAAGTTGAGTTGAATTTGACCTAGTATGATGGGTCAAGCTCTTTGACCCAAAGCACAATGACCCAGTTTTTTAGACATTCACAAGACTAACATAATATTATAGGAGTATTTATAATTATATAAAGCTATTAATTTGATATTTATTATTTACTTTTCTCTTTCATGATTCAATACAAATATGATTTATATCTCCATTATTTGAATTCTTTAATTATAATTTGATTAGTGTTTTATGATTTTAATATTTTTTTTTTTTGGGGATAGTGAATATATCGGTACAAAGATAAATTAAACTAAGGCCTCATCGGCACCATTTTAATATATTTTAAGTAACAAATTTAATTCAGATGGTATTTTAAATTTTTGGGTTAAAAAAACCTAAATTATTCTTATAAAAAATTGAAATTATGACAAACTAGGCCAAAATCGATTCACTAACTAACGGAGATTGGAATTTCATGATAGAGAAACTTTAGGCCGTGACCAATTCAATCAATAAATAAATACTTCTAAAAACTTTTTTTAACAGAATAGAACTCTTAAAATAGTACTCTTTATTATTATTTCATTTCCTTTTGGGAGGTCTCAAAGTGAGATATTATATCCTAATATTAATTCTCTCTTTACCATAAAAAAAAAAAAAAAAAATTTACTTTATGATACCATTAATTCTCAATTTTAACTTTTAAGGACATAAAATAAAATGTAAAAATATTTGAAATTTTCACTTTCCATTTAGCTAAAACTCCGCCATAATTAGAAACAGTGGAAAAAAAACCTAATTATTTGATTATAATACTGCATATGTATTTCTTTGTCAAGATATCAAAGCACGCACAAAACAGAATCTGCAGATGAAATTAAATTAGGCTCCATAGAAACCATTTCACATGCATTTTCAAATCAATTCTTTATTTATATCTCTTCCCATAATTATATGTGTATTTGCATGTACATAGAAATAGAATCAGATCTCATTCAGCAAGTATAAATTAAATATATCTAGTTCTGTATAGAATTTTGTTTACACTATATATAATGCCGTGAGGCTGCAGTAGTGAAAATCCCATATATCATAACTAAGAGTTACACTGTACTTTCCTTTTGATCCAAATTAAATATACTTTCGAATTCCCATATGGAGCTTGTGGTGGTAGTTACAGTTTGTTAGAATAGATATACTCCTATAGTCCCATGTAATTTTAATTTTTAACTGCTTGAAAATATAATAGAGTTGGTAATTTGATAATTGGTAATCAACAGTTCCATCGATTGTTTCCCTCAATATTTTCTTTATCCCGTTTCTTGGATCACAAAGAATATATACTATGACAACTTCACCCACAAGGTGAAATCCCTAAGTTACTAACTTGGATAACATAGTCATATATAATAAAATCACAAATAAATAGGAGGATACTTTGAGCACCTTGTGAAGAATCTTCGACGAAACCAATTATCAATAGTACCCCGATCTCTTTCACAAACCCTAAGAACTCATATTTTTCTCATTTTTTAAATTCTCCCTTGTGTTGTATTTTTATTCCCTCCACACACATAAGAAGAATAAAAGTCTTTTTATAAATGCCTCATGTAAACCTAATTTTCATTTAATAGACTCCAAATACATGGGTTGGGCCCCAACAATTTTGCCCCTCCAACACATGTGAGTGCACAATCAAGTCAATTATGCTTTGACTGCAAACTTCAATAACATAACCTTTGTGAAATTTTCTGACTTTTTAATTTTCATCTGTCAAATAACATCACATTGCTCATCAAGTACCCCCCCCCCCCCCCCACTCAGAACTAAATTGAATTACCTGAGCAAATTTTGGGCTCTTACTATATATTTTCTTAATCATCAACAATTTGATCATGATGGAATACAAATTCTTGCTTCTTCTGAATAGATAATTTGAAATGTTCAACACAAACATATCTCCAATTGGCATTCATTTTTTTTAATCTCTACACCATTATTGCGATGATTGTTATTGTCCAAGATACACCATCTTTATGCTATGATACCACTTGTTAGGAAAATAGTACCAGTTTAGTAATAATTTAGGAGTACATTTTTTTTTTTTTATAAAATGAAGAATAAGGCTATATATAGGCGATGGTTAAATACTTAAATGTGTTAGCTATTTCCAAGATTCAATGAAAATAAAACGGGATACCATGTGTGAAGTCCATGATAAATGACTAAAAGTTATGACAAAGTGTGTCAATTCAAATAAATAATCATTTCATCATTTCTCAAAAAGAAAAAATATTTCTTCATGACTCCAAAATTGCCACACTAAAATTGTAATTTTGCTACACTAAAAGTGTAATTTTGCTCATAAATAACTAGTGAAAGGTTGACAATAAACCCGCAGTTTGAAGCAACATTTAATAACTAGTAAATAATCAAGTGCTTGATTTTGAAGACTGAAGTAGGAACGAACTGTTGACGGTGCATATTAAAATGTTGAAGGAGAAATATTATAATATAGTGTTTAATTGGTATGTGTCCAAATAAATAATGTGGCAAAATTGTAAACCATATAATGCTTTGTACTCTTTTGCCTAATTAATTTCATGGTTAGGTATAATTTCAAGATTAATTAATTGGCTGATGATTAAATATTAAGAGTTTGGTGGAATATAATCCATTGCTATATATTTAAATTGGTGTAAAATTAAATTATGCTAATGAATATTGATGACACACTAGGAAAGACAAACATTTCAGCGGCTAAAACAAGTACTTTAACTTATTTTATTGTCAACACATGAGAACCCATCCAACCTGGCTGATGTGGACAAATCCAAGTATAACCAAGCAAGTGAAAATGGTGTACATTCTCTTATTTATTTCAGGCCTTTTAAAGAAATATTAATTACTATATTTCTCAAAAAAAATAAAGAATTGTTTTGGGGTGGGGGGTGTTCACGTCCACGGTTCATCTGTCCTGGGAAAAAACAATAGTAATAATAAATTGGGGGCATATGTTTTGTAATTTTTTTTATTCTCCTAAGTATTAATCACATAGTTATATGTTTAATTACCTGCTAGTATTGACCAACAGTAAAAAAATTAACTTTTTTTCCTACAGAATTTTCATCAATTTTAATAACCGCGGAATCAATAACCCCTTCATATTAATTGACAAATAAACTGTGTACTCGAAATTTCATTACTCAAAACCACCTGAACCGACAAGAATGGGACTCAGCCCCATTTACATCCCTGTAGTTCGGGCCCATACCTCCATGCATGAAATAAACTATAGATTTTTTATCTTTATTTTTATTTTTGGATGAATAGTAGAAATTACATTTCACAATAATTTGTTCATTTGTTTTCTAATTAAATGGAAAATTACAATGAAAGAACAATCAACAACCGTTATAATTAATATCATCAACAACAAGATTAGTATTAATTAAATTATAGGAAAACTTAGATTTCAAGTGAAATTCAAATCCTATAAAGTCCTGAAGCCTCAAATTCGCCATCTGGACAACAAAGTTAATTAATGGCCAAATTTCAATAATTATATGGCCATCAAAGTAAAAAAAAAAAAAAAAAAGGAAGAATAGCCAAATGATCAAAAGACAACGTTGTTGGAAAAACTGAAAATTAAAAAGTGTAACAACATTTTTTTTTTAAATTTTGTAACCTCCATATTTATGGAGTTGTAACTCCCGTAACGGAAATGCCATTAATTTTCTTTTTATTCCGACTTTGCCCTCACTTCGACCCTATAAATAGTGGCTTCCTTTTCCACTTTTAACACACCAGAATTCACTCTCCTTCTCAATCCGTCCTAGAGTTCTACTTTGTTGTTTCAGTTCGTCTAACAAAGCTTTGGTGCAAAGTACTTTGTTGGAGCCGTTGTATCCTGGGAGACAGACGTTCGAAGGAACCTCGAGCACAACCGGAAGGGTGAGGGAGCGAATCTGTCTTAAGGACACCGTGTTCACACGGGCCTCGGTTTGGTGTTTTATTTCGTTACATTTGTACTAAATTTTCTGTCCTAATTATATTGTTTATTATACTTTATATTCAAGTTTTCCTTTTACGTATACTCATTTTCTAACAATCTTAAGACAGAGTCGCTTCTGCGTAAAAGGAGAACACGTTTGGACAGAAAGTTTGTTCCAGTAATCTTGTTTATTGAACTTTTTGAACTATTTCAAAACTGTTTACGTATCTATGCAAGAATTGGTTACAAAGTTATATTAGTAGTGTTCTGCTTGAATAAAAAGTTTACCACGTAAAAGTTGTTTACTGAAAAATACTTTTGGTTTCAAAACCACAAGATAGAAATTTTTGTGATAACGGCCAAGGAAATAGAAACATATTTTCTGATTACTTGAACGTTACAGTACATAAACTTTGAATACTATAATTGCTTAAAAGCTTTATTACCGTTACTGTACGTTTCATAGTGTTCTGTTGGGATTGATATATCCAAATTACTTTGGAAAAAGTTTACCACCTTAGATTGAACAGAAATTGTTTACGGTTTGAAAAAGTTTACCAAAGGACTTGTGTATACAATTTCCAAAATTATTTACATTTATAGTGGTGGTGCATTGAAATTTTTTATTCAAAGTCCACTTTATCTACAAAGTTGTTTTATACAAGTAATAGCAATACTGGTCCGAAAATTTTGTGCCTAATTCTTTGTTTATAAAAATTGTTACAAAGTTTGAAACTTAAAATTATTTACAAAATTTTTGGTACGATTATATATCTTAGGATATATATAAATTATTTGCAATTTTGGGAAAAAAAAATATTATTTGAACATAACGGTTTTCGAATAACAAATTTTCGAGGAAATTCTTTGTTAGATAAAATCTAAAATTTTCTGAATTTCCTTCAAATTTAAATCTTCTGAAATTCCTTCGAGGAATTTGATAGTTTGTTTTGGTTTCAGAAATGGCAACCGAATCAAACGTGGATGTGGTAGTTACTGAGAACTCATCTGGAGCTCCAGTAACAAACCAAACTGTGGCACCTCAGAGCCAAACTGGAGCTGTGGCACCTTTGAGCCAAGCTGGAGCTGTGGCACCTCTGAGCCAAGCTGAAAAACCGGAGAAATTCAACGGGCTGAATTTCAAAAGGTGGCAACAAAAGATGATGTTCTACCTGACCACCTTGCGCCTGGCTAGGTTCTTAACCGAGGATCCGCCCAAGAAAGAAGGAGAGCAAGATACTGCCTTCCTCATTGCTCTTGATGGCTGGGATCAGTCGGACTACCTTTGCCGACACTACGTCATGAATTGTCTGAGTGATTCATTATATGATGTATACTCTGACAAAAAGTCTGCAAAGGAACTTTGGGAAGCCTTGGACCGGAAATATAGAACTGAAGATGCCGGTACCAAGAAATTCGTTGTGGGTCGGTTTTTGGACTACAAGATGGTGGACTCCAAACCACTTATGACCCAAGTACAAGAATTTCAGATGATTCTTCATGAAATTCAGGCTGAGAAAATGGAGCTCGGTGAAACCTTCCAGGTGGCTTGTGTCATTGAAAAGTTACCCCCTGCATGGAAGGATTTCAAAAATTACCTTAAGCACAAGCGAAAGGAAATGAGCATGGAGGATCTTGTTGTTAGGCTTCGTATTGAAGAAGACAACAGGAAATCTGAAAAAAGAGGGCTTATGTCTGGTGAGTCTAAGGCCAATGTGGTGGAGCATGGCCAAAATTCAAAGAATAAGAAAGGGTCCAAGATGGGGCCAAAAGGCGGTATTTCCAAGAAAACAAAGTTTCAAGGGAAATGCTTCAATTGTGACAAAATGGGTCACAAATCGGTAGATTGCAGGCTACCGAAAAAGAAGAAACCCAATGTAACCAATGTTGTTGAAGACAGTGGTGACATGGACCTCTGTGCAGTTATTTCAGAGGTGAACTTGGTTGACTCTAATCCTAAAGAGTGGTGGGTAGATACAGGGGCTACAAAACATGTGTGCTCCGACAGGGAAGTGTTTACCACCTTTGAGCCAATCCAGAATGGGGAAAAACTCTTCATGGGAAACTCGGCTACGTCAGCTATAGAAGGCAAAGGGAATATAATTCTCAAAATGACCTCTGGGAAGGAGCTGACTCTGAAGGATGTCCTCTATGTGCCAGATATCCGCAAGAATCTGGTTTCTGGGACGCTGCTGAACAAGCATGGCTTCCGCCTTGTGTTTGAATCTGACAAATTTATTTTGACTAAGAGTGGTATGTTTGTCGGAAAGGGATATGAATGTGGCGGAATGTTTAAGCTGAATGTAATGGCTATTAAGCCTAAAGTTATTAATAAAGTTAATAATTATGCTTACTTGCTTGAGTATCCTAATCTATGGCATGGTAGACTAGGACATGTTAACTACGATTCCCTGCGTAGATTAATTAATTTGAAACATATCCCTAAATTTCAAATTGATCAAAAGCACAAGTGTGAAACTTGTATTGAAGCTAAATTAACGAAAACGTCTTTTCAAAAGGTTGAAAGGAATACTAAACCACTCGACTTGATACATAGCGACATAAGTGATCTTAAATGTGTGCAATCAAAGGGAGGTTATAATTATTTTATTACCTTCATTGATGATTGTACTAAATATTGCTATGTATATTTGCTAAGAGCAAAAAGTGAAGCTATAGATAAATTCATTCTATTCACAAAAGAAGTTGAGAATCAGCTTGATAAAAAGATCAAAGTACTTCGAAGTGATAGAGGTGGTGAATATGTGTCACCATTTAGTGAATTCTGTGCTGAACACGGAATCATACATGAGGTAACAGCACCTTATTCACCGCAATCAAATGGAATTGCGGAAAGAAAAAATCGAACATTGAAAGAAATGATGAATTCAATGTTGATAAGTTCTGGATTACCACAGAACATGTGGGGGGAAGCTATCCTATCTAGCAATTATCTTTTAAATAAGATACCCCGAAAAAATCAGGAGAAAACTCCATATGAGTTATGGAAAGGTCGAACACCTTCCTACAAATACTTGCGAGTGTGGGGGTGTCTTGCCAAAGTGGTAGTTCCTACACCCAAGGAAGAAAGGATAGGACCGAATACTGTAGATTGCATATTCATAGGTTATGCTCAGAACAGTAATGCTTATCGGTTTCTTGTGCATGAATCTAAAAATCCTGAGATTCACAAAAACACGATAATGGAATCTAGAAATGCATCTTTCTTTGAAGATATATTTCCAGCAAAAATGAGAAAAGAAGGGAGTTCATCCAAAAGAACTCATAGTCAAGACCATGAGTCTGAACAGGTGACTGATGATGAGCCAACTGAGGTTGAGCCAAGAAGAAGTAAAAGAGCAAGGATAGAAAAATCTTTTGGCCCAGATTTTCTAACATATATGCTCGAAACTGAACCTCAAACCTTCAAAGAAGCTGTAACTTCTTCTGAAGGACCTTTGTGGAAAGAGGCAATCAATAGTGAAATTGATTCCATCTTGCAAAACCATACTTGGGAGTTAGTTGATCTTCCTCCAGGTTGCAAACCACTAGGATATAAGTGGATTTTCAAACGGAAAATGAAACCAGATGGAACAATTGATAAATACAAGGCCAGACTAGTAATAAAAGGCTATCGGCAACGAGAAGGCCTTGATTACTTTGATACGTATTCTCCTGTGACGAGAATAACTTCCATTAGGATGATACTTGCTATCGCAGCTTTGCGAAACTTGGAAGTACATCAAATGGATGTAAAAACAGCTTTCTTAAATGGAGATTTGGAAGAAGAAATCTACATGGAACAACCTGAGGGTTTTTCTGCTCCAGGGAAAGAAAAGAAAGTCTGTAAACTGGTTAAGTCATTGTATGGCTTAAAACAGGCTCCGAAACAGTGGCATCAGAAATTTGATGATGTCATGTTGGAGAAAGGTTTTAAAACCAGTGAATGCGACAAATGCATTTACGTGAAAGAAACAAGAGATGGCTATGTCATTCTTTGTCTCTATGTTGACGACATGCTTATCGTTGGAAGTAATGATAAGATGATTAAATCCACAAAGGATATGTTGAATGCTAGATTTGAAATGAAAGATATGGGTCTAGCAGATGTGATATTGGGAGTTAAAATCACCAGAAAATCAGATGGCATTATTTTGAGTCAATCCAGTTATGTTGGAAAAATTCTTGAGAAATTCAATAAGAATGACTCTAACGAGGTCAAAACTCCTATAGATCCAAGTCAACCTTTATCAAAGAATAAAGGTGAGAGCATCTCTCAAGTGGAGTACTCAAGGATTATTGGAAGTCTAATGTACGTGATGAGTTGTACAAGACCGGATATAGCATACGCTGTTGGTAAGCTAAGTAGATATACTAGTAATCCTGGTACTGACCACTGGAAAGCCATAGTGAGGTTACAGAGATACTTAAGATATACTCGTAACTATGGGCTATACTATACAAGATATCCAGCTGTTGTAGAAGGATACATTGATGCAAACTGGATATCTAATGTAAAAGATTCAAAATCCACCAGTGGATATGTATTCACTTTAGGTGGTGCAGCTGTATCTTGGAAATCCTCTAAACAAACTGTGATAGCCAGATCCACAATGGAGTCTGAGTTTATAGCTCTAGACAAATGTGGTGAAGAGGCTGAGTGGCTACGCCAATTCTTAGAGGGTATTCCACAATGGTCTAAACCTGTGCCAGCAGTGTGCATTCATTGTGATAGCCAATCTGCGATTGGAAGAGCACAGAGTAAAATGTACAATGGTAAGTCTAGGCATATACGCCGAAGACATAATACCATAAGACAACTACTCTCAACTGGAGTGATTACTATTGACTATGTAAAGTCAAAGGATAATCTAGCGGATCCGCTAACCAAAGGGTTAACAAGAGAGATAGTTGCTAAGTCATCAAGAGGAATGGGACTAAAGCCCATGGAATAAAAACCTAGCGAAGGAAAACCCAACCTAGTTGACTGGAGATCCCAAGATCTAGGTTCAAAGGGACAACCTAACCGCAAAGGTTTAGTTAAGTCACTGTGGGGGTTTTACCCTCAAGTCCATTCCTATGATGAAAACAGTGATAATGGTTAAGGTTAAGCCTAGCTTTTAATGATTCTTGTAAAGAGAGTAACTCGGGATACTCTAAGGAAATGAATCACCTATGTGAGAGAGAAGAAGGGCCGCTTCAAAGGGAATTGTATAGGGCACAATTCTTAGAAACTCTTGCTGAACCAGGCAGATGTCCATGGCCAAAACGGACATAACCGTAAGAACTGAAACGTTACGAGGTAAGATGCGTGTGAGGAGTATGTCATCGTTTACATAAACAGCAGAACAGTTCAAGGACACCGTGTCTACTGGTCAGCCAGTAAAGTAAACATACTTTCTCAAGGGAAGGTTCAAAGGGTTACTCCTACCTATCCTATGCAAGTGTCTGCCGCTGAACTCTATCTTCTTAGAACTTCCTGTTAGGAATTTATTCAATTTTCATTCTTGTGGGGGATTGTTGGAAAAACTGAAAATTAAAAAGTGTAACAACATTTTTTTTTTAAATTTTGTAACCTCCATATTTATGGAGTTGTAACTCCCGTAACGGAAATGCCATTAATTTTCTTTTTATTCCGACTTTGCCCTCACTTCGACCCTATAAATAGTGGCTTCCTTTTCCACTTTTAACACACCAGAATTCACTCTCCTTCTCAATCCGTCCTAGAGTTCTACTTTGTTGTTTCAGTTCGTCTAACAAAGCTTTGGTGCAAAGTACTTTGTTGGAGCCGTTGTATCCTGGGAGACAGACGTTCGAAGGAACCTCGAGCACAACCGGAAGGGTGAGGGAGCGAATCTGTCTTAAGGACACCGTGTTCACACGGGCCTCGGTTTGGTGTTTTATTTCGTTACATTTGTACTAAATTTTCTGTCCTAATTATATTGTTTATTATACTTTATATTCAAGTTTTCCTTTTACGTATACTCATTTTCTAACAAACGTATTCTTGGATCATAATTTCTAAGTATGAATTATAAACTCGTATACTAGATTGTGCGGTAGTTGTTGGTTGTGGTACATATATATTATATTATATAAGTCAAAATAGCGAGTAGGGCAGTATTGAATTGGTTAAATAAAGCCAACCCACTGCCTCCAATCAAAGAAAGGAGAAATTTGTGTACAAAGTTCCTTAATACTTTCTTGGAACAAGGTCTGAGAAAAATTCATTTTAGTGAATTTTAGGCAGAGTTAACTAGTTTGCCTTGTGAAACATTTTTGTATGTATGCATATTGTTGTTTTCTTTTGGAGCGATACATGTTTGGAATTAAAGAAAGGTTGTGCTTCATATACTTGATTGCAAGAAATTAATATAAATCATTTATGAACGTGATTTAAATTGGGTAGTGGGAAAAAAAATTAATCTTGTTAAAATTAAGAATCGCTTGGAAACTTGGATATAAATTAACATCGAAAACTTCCTTTAGAAGTTCAATGAAGATTCAAAAATTTATGAGTGATGTACGTTACCCTTGCGTTAAATCAAGATAAGGAGTTCAATAATCACTATATATATATATATATCAATAATTCATTCTTAAATAAAGCCTAAAAGTTTTCCCACTAACAATATAGTAAAATTAAGCTAGATTAATCTGCCCTAGCAAAACTCCAAAAGCTTTTCGAGTATGTTATTTTAATAATACATGAAACTTCCCAAAAAGAGACTAATTAAGCATGGGTTGTGTTTTTTATTACTAAGCTTTCTCTACATATGTTGGTTTCTTATCATTGCTTTTTCAAAAGAAGGTTTTGGTTATGTCTTCGAAAAAGTGGATTAAAAGACAATACCTTGGTTACCAAACTATATATATCAACATTATATTTAAACACAGTCTTAATTTATGATTTTATGTCATAGTCTTCAAAGTGAAGACAACTTGAGTAAACACTATAATTGTCCTGTAAGATTTAAGCGATTTAATTATAAAAAGATTATCATCATTTTTATATATTTTAATTATTAGTGCTAAAAGGAAAGAGAAAAGTGGGTATAAGTTCAATGATTATTCACGATCTTGTTTTTGTTTAGAGGAGTGTTTTAGCTAGGAAACCTTGCACAAAACTCCTTTGTAATTTTATTACCGTGCCACACTTTCTTGTAGTTTTAGAAATTTTGTACATGATTTCCTTACTTTGTTATTTATCTAACCCCGTTAAATTTTAGTTGGTCTCAAATTACCCCTAGATGTTTTTTTTTTTAAAAAAAAAAAGATGTGCTACAAAAGGGAATTTGTTCTAAAATAAATCATACAAAAGAATTTTGTGCAAAAGTTAAATAATACATGGGGATTTTGTGTATGTCCCTATCAAATAATTGACAGAAGTAGGCGAATAGAGGATTCTATGCAAAGTTTTTTAAGGTACAAGAAAATTTTGTGCAATAAAAATTTCACATGGAAGTTTTGTGCAATTTTCCCCTTTTTAGTTAGAAGTCTATAAATATTATTAATATGCACCAAACAAAGCATTTGACGTACTATGTTTTTTCCTTTAATTAAGGTAATACATTGAGTTAGGCATAATCACTTGTCTTGACATTAAAAAATAATAAACCAATTGACAAACAAAGGAATCTCCAAGTATTATAAATGGCACAAACTATCCACGTATTCAATTAAAGAAGGAACGCATGGTTCAATACTGTCATTATATGCAGTCCACTTTTACATTATTAATTGGAATAATAAATAAAAAAAGTTGGTAAGACTAAGATGACAATTTTATGAATTGATCCGGGTGATTGACGTTATTTTTTATTTTTATTTTGGTTTTGGTTTTGCTTTTTTTTTTTTTTTTTGGTTGGTTTGCTTTTAAGATAGTATATCGAATTGAACTAAAATTATATAGTGCAGCAGTAGAATGTGATCAGGTCATGAATAACGAGTCAAATAATCGAGCATTAATCATCTATATAAGCGTCTAAATATAGTAACCTAGTTATGAAACCTTGTCCATTCGATTATAGCGATCAATTCCTTTTATGCGTGAGCTAGACCGAAATAGATCCAAATCGACATAATACCATAGATTTTATGATTTGTGATTTTTAGTAATCTTAAAAGTTGTCAACCACCAATGTCCATAATTCTTCTAACTAAAAATTAATGATCAAATCAAATATGAAAAAGGTTGATCAATATTGATATGAAATGTGCCATTTTAAAATGTATGGTACGAAATATATCAAGTATAGATAAGTTTGATATCCCTCATATTTTAATAACCACCCTAGCATACCCCAAACACGAATTAAGTATATATAACTTAATTAATTCATTGATACTTTTATGCTGTTGAGCATTTAGCCCACGTATTACCCTTTGTGGAACAAGACAATCAAATACGTTTGGATAATGTACAAAACGGTTACGATATTTAGAGTGATGCATTTATTGAATTCATTTACTGCCCGCCACAGCTCTTTTTATGACACTAAGCATTTAATTACTACTAGCATATATATATATACTTGTTTGTTAGGTACACCATTAAATAAATGCATATTTGGATGCAATTAATTAATTAACTTTTCATATATACTTTGAATTGTAATAAGTTAAGATATTGATTAATAATATGTACCAATGTACTAGTAATTAAAAAGAATATGCATGCATGTCAGGATATCTTTCTATCAAGTGTTGATATTTATATATTTGACATGTTGTTAATCATGTCAGATTCGAATTTATCAGCATAAAATATACACACTCTATTTATCAGGATATATATCTTGCAAGTAATTAATGGAATGTATTTATCTGGTAATTGCATAATCAATTAGCTAGAAAAAAGATTACATTATGCTTCCGTGGACCATATGTAGTGCTGTGTGTGGATTTTTTTTCATTAAATCAGAATATTTTCAATTATTATCAAATTAATAAATTTCAATCTTGATCTTGAGACTTTATCTTTACTACTAGCCTACGACCTCATTGACACTCCTATATGAAACTTTGTTATTTTAATAATGAAGATAAACACTTAATCACCATTCTCCGGAAAATATATATATAGTTGATCGTATACATATATATATAAGTCAAGTATTTGCGATTGTTTGAAGATGAAATGCTAAAGAAATATAAATTAATACATATTGATCTTGTTAGTTGAATATGTATTTGTTAATTAGAAAATAAATTAGATAATATAATGAGATAATTATTGTCCATTGAAAATAATAAAATTAGATGCCAAATATCTTAGAATTAAAGTAAGTTCACTGGACATGCAAAATCGAAATCTGATTAAATTTGTGCCGACAAACGACACAAAATGTATGCACCGCTTTCCACCCATTTCGCCTTGTCCTCAGATCATGCACACGTGCATTAGTTCCTCCTCACACATTTTATTCAACAAATATCTTTGTTCACTAGTCTTAAATAATGCTTAAATACTTAAAGAATATTTTATTAAAATTAATAATTTATTTATAATAATTATATAACACCTCTATTTTTTAACTACAATATAATTTTCCAGCGTATGTTACTTTAAGAATACAAAAGATAGTATAGAATTAGTTTCTCACTAATGGTTGCACAAAACTCAACTCAACATATATGACATATGTCGCGAAGGCTTAGTTTGAAGTTAAAATTCAATAACGTATAACCAATGGATTCAAATTTCACGTGATACGTCGAGGTATTTCTTTAGAAGTTTTTTTCTTTTTCTTTTTCTTAGGGGTTTAATTTAATATTAATTAGCCTTGTTAGTAAATATTTTTTTATTTATAAATTGAACATTATATATATTTGATTAGTTATCAAATAAATTTGTTGATATCAATGATGTAATGTCGTTTCACTTCAAAAAAATATCTACTCGATTAAATGTTGTTCAGTCAAATTAAGTCCAAACTAAAATATTCTGAAAAACATATCAATAACAAGATCCAATACTTTTACTAATTATTGCATGATAATTAAGCACATACATACAAAAATAAATATAGGCACACATATATGTACATATAATATGAGAAAGATTATGATAAGATCTTGTCCCCTTAGATTGCATCACGGACTATGGCACTTTCATCCTCTGCCTATTTCCCTACATAATAACGACGAATCAGTCCATTCCTTGTAATTACTAATTTCACTTTTCATTGAGTTACTCACTGACTTATATATTTCATCAATCATAAAAATCAATGTCAATCTTATCAATCTCACATATTTATGTTTGTATGTATGTATGTATATTAATAATGATAATGCCAGCTTTTTAGATATTGTATATTTATGCTAAGTCTTGTGTGCCCATATATTTAAGAAATTTGGATGAATGAAAGAAGACAAAAAAAGATTTGATGGTACACGAATTCGAACGGCTTTCATGCATTTGATTCATTGGCAAGTTAATTGCATGTAGATCACATTTGTGGAATCGTATTGCAATAGGACCGATCGAATTGATCCTGTCCATCAATCATTATAAATATTATTATTGACATATATATGTCCATTTAGAAGATCGATTGATATTTGATCACTTATTGGGGGTCATGTTGTAGTTTAAATGTCACATATCACATTTAGTACCGGTACGTGTTATTTGATAGGGACGTATTAAATCTAAATAAGCTGGTGATGAAAATATATATATATATATATATATATATATATATATATATATATAATGTCATGTTAAGAAATAATATAATTATGATCCGAAACAAATTGAATTAGAACACATGTAGCGAGACCAGTCATTTGTGATATTTCTTATTTAAGATTAGTGTATAAAAAATATTAGTTACAATGTTCATACTACCATCAAGTATTTGGACGAAATTGGTCACGTTCACAGCATGTGGTCCTTATCTTGTTTCTTAGAAGGAAAGTAATCATATTTCCATCATTAACCATTTTTAGGGATAACTATCATGATATCTAGTCTTTTTTAGTGAAAATATAAGGTTTTTCTCACTTTATCACGTGATAATTTTTTCTCCAATAGACGAAATAAGGGCAACGTGCAATTCCTTCCATTTTCTTTCAATTATTTGAGGTGGTATGAACATTGCAACCAATATATTTAGTGATACTCAATGTGCATTTACGTATCAAGTGGTACTAATTAATTAATATTGGAAAATATTCAATAATATGGAATTAAATATGCGATTTTCCTTTATTTTTTGTCTAAGTTATACTGGGGCATAATGTGTAATATAGCTAACATGGGCAAATCCAAAAACAAAAAATTATAAAAAAATAATAATAATCATATTCTTATCTTCAAAAACAAATTTCATGTCGTCAATGAGGTTGTAGCCCAGTGTAAGACCTCATGACCTAGAAATATTGGGTACAATCTTGTAATAATCGAAATAATATTGATATAATAATCAAGATAATATATTTATCATCTTAAAAACAAATTAATCCACTGCCTAGACGTATATAGGTCTGTAAATTAAGATATATTAATGCGAGTAAAATTCATTGCTGGAGTTTTGAGAATTACTACAACAGAGTGGGACTACTGCAGAGGCACATATCATTCCGTGCGAGGAATATCTTGATATTGCAGTAAATTAAACTAAAGGAAAAAATATAATTTTTTGATGAATCCCATGTTTTTTAATTTAAACGTAACATAAATAAGTAATAAATTAAACCATTTTTGTATTCGAATTATAAAATGGATAAATGTTTTCCAGGATGCTTTATAGGAATACACTTGGAGCACATGCGGAAGCGGCAGGACCTTCATGCATGATTCCACTTTATTAATTTATTAAGGAAAAAATTGAAGAACGTCGCAAATTAATTAGTGATTACCGTATTTAATACTTTTTTTAAATATCATCCCAAATTACTTACTAATTTTGATTTTTGTCTCAAAATATGTCAACTCGTCGAATTTCGTTCCGTAATTTACCATTTTGGATGAATTTAATCCAAATATTAAATTTCTAATTTAATGGAAATGACGGTTCAATCTTGTAATTAGTTTGGGACGAATTCTTCAATATTATATAATTATTGGTAATTTAACGGACAAATGCGCAATTTCCGTCTCATAATTAAATATGAGACGATATTTCAAAAAAATATTAAATTACGAGACGAAATTCGCCAAGTTGATATAGTTTGGAACGAAAATCCAAAATTAGTGATTAATTTGGAATTTTTTTGTAATTTTGCCTTTATTCAAATAGCAATATGCAATTCTAAAGTTATTTAAATTTGCAATTTGCCGATTAGGCCGTAGTTAATTGGTTAGATGAAGTTATGCTCTATAATTAAGATGTCGTGTTCAACTTCTATTAATGTGAATATTTTTTCTAATTTAATTCTAACATTTTTAATTTATTTACTTTGACACCAATATAATAAATTCAATTTCATATAGTGTCTAATTTATCGATATATTAATCACCCGTCTGAAAAAAAATTCTAAGAACACGTTTTCAATATTGCTAGAAAAAGAAAAAAAAAAAGAGATGCAGCTTCTTCTTCGCCGACACTAATATTTAGCAACAGTGTAAGAGTACTGAGAACTAGTACTCCGTACCACGTAGTATTACACTGTTTGACACAGTACATGGTGGGAGCAGTGGGTACGCTGTATTTATGGATTGGACAAATAAATGTGTCTATCTCAAGTTTTTTTTTTTTTTTTTTTTTTTTTCCATCATCTTAATCAATTGAGACAAGTTAGTTGGGGAGATCACCTTACATTGTATGAAGTTGAGTATCTAAATGTTACTCTCTCCGTTTTTTTTATTGCTTTCGGGAAAAAAAAAAAGATCACTTTTATTTATCGATATAAAATTAATGTTCTCTTATCAATTTTACTCTTTTTTATAATAATTGTAATTAATGCTAGGATTATTTGATTAAAAACTGTATTTTTGTTTTAAAAAATTGACTATATATAATATTTCTTAATTCGTATACAATCCTCCAAAACGATAAATAAAAAAATTGAGGGAGTAGTATTACATTCTATATAAATATATTATATTATTGTGAATTTTGAACTGAACATATAGATGGTGAATTTATGATGGGTTCTTAATGTTTTGAATAAATAATATAATATGCTTGTGTGTGTCATCGGCTCTTCCACATACAATTTTAAAATTAATTAAAAAATAAATATATCAGGTTCTTACTTCTGAGTTCAAATTTTACTAATGTGCGTGTCATTAATTTTAAAAATTAAATACTAATGTAACACATTGTAGTTCAATGATCAAACCTTATTAAGGTTGAGGTCAAGTCCTGAGTTAGAATTTCACTAGCGTGTGCATGTGTGTTTTTTGGATAAAGATAGTGTTGGGTAGTTATTTATATTTTAGCTTAATTGGAATTAAAAATAATAATAATAATATTTGTACAACAATATAATTATCTCTTTGAGACAAAAGAATTATGTTTTTTTTTTTAATCTACTAGAGCAAATGGTATAGGTCCTACTCGTAAAATTCTTGTCCAAGCCTGGTTTGGCCAACCCATCCAACCACCAAGCAAGTGTATTGCACTTGCTTTGTGGTTGGTCACTTTCGTGGAAGTTACATCCAATCCCAAGCCACGTAATTAGTTTGGGTTCGGCCAAATCCAGTCTGAGTAAGAATTTTCCGGTCCTACTCAGTGTGGTTTCTTTTGTATGATTTGAATTTAAGTCTCAAATCTGAAGTCGCAATTCATTACCACTTGACCCAACTAACTTGGGTTAAAAGAATCATGATTCTAATTACTCCTTAGAAGGCCAATTTATATATCTATTTTTCTAGTCATATACTATCTTCAGATCTTGTGGGCATCAGAGTATAATATGACAAGCCCACTAATACTCGAAACCCTGATGAGCTGGGCTGGCCATATTTAATATTTTTATATTTTCTGCTGGATGGACGTAGGCGTACTTATTCTTTATCATTAGGGCCCACTTAAGAATACGTGGGCTCGAGAATGAACTAAGAAGTAATTTGGAGCTTCTCATTGCGGCCCATCTTTAAGAGTTGTAATTGCTAGGTTTTATAATGTTCAAAATATTCATATCTTCAAGATTGTTAAAATTTCGAAAATTACAATAAACTAAAAAATTGCTTCTTAAAATGTGATTTCCTTTAAAAGAATATTGCACAAAATAATTATTACTTGTCTCTATGACATTAGATTTTAAATACGGATTTTTTTTATCCTTTTTATAAGATGTGTAATATTTTATGTCAAATCATATTTATTATGTAAGATAAATTGTGTAAGAGATAAATTACTTTATGCTAAAAATAATTTACTTTAAGAAAAATTCCAAACATAAAATAATTTTGAAAAATGCGAGACAAACATGCCCCTTAAGCTCACCTAAAAGGTTGTAGACTTCTTGTATTCATTGAGCATGATGTCAAATTTTTATTTCAATAAATGCGACTATAATTGGATAAATTTTTAGACAAATAAAAAAATTAATACAATCGCTGAGATTTTTCAATAGTAATATATATTACAAAAACCATAGAACTAACAACATCGAAAAATTCTAACGTATATGGAACTGAGAACTTTCTAGTACATAAGTGAGAGGCTAAAATTTCCAATATTTGCAGCCCTTAAAACACATCTTATGTATTATATACTCTATGCAAATTAACATCTTATTTGCTTAAAAATAGTAATAGTAGTATGTTATTTTATTTTATTTTTGTTCTGTTTGAGGAACAGTTATATTTTAATTGATATTAGTTGTAATTTTTTTGGAGGCATTTCTAATTAATTTTCATTATCTCTGCAGTGAGGACCACACACCGATAAGCAACAAAGGTGAAAACACGTGAATATTTACGTTGATAAATGTTTTTTTTCTTAGTGAAACTATAACTAGTATCATTAAATTAGAATATTGAATAATTGTACTAGCATATTACAATTAAAAAAAAAAACAACTTACAATGGTTTAATAACTAGCACGTAATAAGATTAATATGAAATTATTTTACTCGAGGGAAAAAGCTTGGAAAAACATAGAGTGCGCATGCTCAACTCTTGCTTTTGTTCCATCCGCGAAGCTGAGGCGGAATTAAGGAGAGATTCAAAATCAAACCCTCAATGTTCCTTGTGGATCAATGTTGACTAAGTTTTGCGAAATCTTGATATTCAAATAGGGCCAATCAAACTCGCCTATGGGTCATTCTCATATGAATTCAAGCTCAACATCAAAATAAATATTTGAATTATTCATTTTTCTTTAATCTATTTTAAAATCTGTAAAACTCATTAATTTAACGTTTTATTGTATACTTTTTCGTTTATATCCCTACATGCAAACACTTTTCAAATTAAATCTCAAACTATCAATGTAAAACCCCGTAAATTTAAAATAATTTAAAATGAAGTTATTGAATTTTAACCCAATTTTGTGTGACGCATTTTATTTTTGATAAAAATAGTATTTCTTTAAACTTAAACGTACAATTAAAATTTTCGAGCACAAAAATTGAACTCTTCTTTGTGCTTTATGTGCATTAATTATTTCCTATAGCATATTGGACTTAGAAATAATTTTATAAAGTGGTAAATTCCTTTTAAAAAGAAAAGGGGTAATTTTATAATATTTATGGACTTAATTGTACAAAAAATTTATTTTGGGGGCGAAATTGCCCTTTCCCAAAACTTCAGGGGGCAAAGTGCAAAATTGACCCAATCTTTTCAATTCTGCAGCAAAATAACGACGGTTCCCTTCCTTGAAAATCTAAGAGCTGCCATCTCTCTCTTGGGTGAAGAAAACTTCACCAAAAAAGAAATCAAGTATGGTGGGAGAAGGAATGATTATATTTTCCTTCCCCATGTAGTGTGTATAGATGTATAATCTGAAATAAGGCTCTTATATATATATATATATATATATATATATATATAGTCACTCCATCACTCTCTTCCATTCTTGCCAAATACTTAATCAAGTGAGTGAATATTCAAGAGGAATTAATATAAGAGAGTTAGAAAGAAAATGTGAGAGAAGTGAGTATTTATTTTGGAAGGAGAAAGAACCACCACCACCACCACCGTCGGACCGCCGCCGTGCTGCCGCCACTGCAGAATCCGCCGCCGCCTCTACCACCGGAGTAAAAAGGACAGTGAGTTTGAAGAAATAAATCAACCTTTAAGTTTAGGTATAAACTCCTTCTACCCCTTTTTGGTGTTTTTGTTAGTTGTTATATTTAAGAAATAAGTTTATGTAGAAAGACTATAAATCCTTGTTTTCATTTTAAAACTTCTTGAGCCTAAATCTAGAGTTTTGATTTTCGGATTTAAGTTTTGAAGTTTTGATTTTTATATGTGAAAAAAGTTTAGTTTTGGGGTTTTATTAAAGATCTTTGAGTTTTCAAACTTTTATTTAAACAAACACATTTTTATGAAAGTTTGGTTTTTATGTTTTAGTTGTTAATGGTGATTGAAAAATGTTAGAATTTTTTTTATATATCTTGAATATGTTAGTGATGAATATTGTTGGGTTATGAAGAATTGAGATTTTTTTTTAAGTTTTAAAGAGTATTTGGATTGAAAATGAAGTTTTCAAAATCTTGAGAATGTAGTTGAAATAAAAAGTTGATCTTTTATCTTTGAAAAAGTTTCGTTGAATCTTATTTTGTAAGTTTGATTTGTAAATTAATTAACCAAATTTTGATTGTTTATTTTATGGGTAGAAAATATAATAATTACATAGTAGAAGGGGTGGAGGTGCAATTTCCGGTGAGATGGCCGGAGCCACCCACCGTTGGCCGAAAGTCGAGCGGCTATCAGCTGCTGTGTGCAGCAAGCTTGCTGCACACAGCAGCAGACCACTGGGCCTGTTGCTTTTGCACTAGGCCCAGGTCTCTAATTTGGGCCTGCTGCATTTAGGCCCCCTGTGGACTGGTCCAAAAACCAATCCACAAAAAAAAAAAAAAAAAGGCCCAGGTCTCGAATTTGGGCCTGCTGCATTTAGGCCCCTTGTGGACTGGCCCAAAAACTAGTCCACATTAAAAATTAAAAAATAAAAAATAAAGTAGAAGAAGATTTAAAAATTTAATAAAACTATTAAAATTAATAAGAGAAAATATGGAAAAGTCATTAAATATAAATTTATTAAGTATCACTAAGTAATATACTTATAAAATATTAAAGTAAATAAATTTAATAAGTAAATATTTTGTCTTAAAGAAAAATAATTATTTTATTACATTTTAACATTAAATTTTGAAAATGGTGATTTAATAAAATTAAGTATCAAAAATTTCGTTAAAGTATAAAATAATTTTTTTGAAATTAATAATTTTATTATTGAATAAAACAATAAATAAATTATGATAATTTTAAATAAAGTAAATGCTTAAATTTTTATGAGATCATAAAAAAGTAATTTATAATAGAGAGACCTATATGAAAATAATAAATTTGTAATTATTTTCAAGTTAAAAAAAAACATTTAGAAAAAAAGATTTAACAATTATTTTCAGAAAAATAAATAATAAAGCCATTTTTTTCGAATAATAAAATATTTAATACATATGCTCCAAAAATAAATATTTTACTTAAATAATTTTGAAAAAAAAAAAGAAAGAAGAATGTTAAATAAAATATAAGAATTTTACGAATAATAAACCTAATTAATTTTTGAAAATAAAATAAGGTTAAATAATAATTAATTATTTTTCGAATAAGATCATGATTAAAGAATACTTTTCGAAACGATAATAATTTCAAGGGTACATTAATTCTTAATTAAATAAAATAAAATAATTCATAATTTTGGAAAATAAAATAAAATAATTTTGAATAATATTTCTTCGAAAAATAAATAATTTCAAAAATAAATTAAAATAATTTTGGATAATTATTTTTCTTAATTAAGTAATTTCAAAAATAAATTCTAATTGTTCCGAATAATAATTTTTCTGAATTTAAATTAGTTTTAAAATAAATTGATAAAGAAATTAATATTTTGAAAAGATAATATAAATAAAGTTTAATTTTTCGAAAATAAAATGTTTCTAATAAAACTAAAATTATAAATTTGAAAATAAGTTATTGTTTGAATACTTTAGAAACAAAAAGTTATTTGAAGGTGATAACTTAACTTAAATCTTTTAATTAAATATTTTAAAGCTCAATTATAACGGTTTTGTTCTAGTTTAACTTTCTCGTGGTTATGTTTACCACACTTTACGAACGAACCATAGAACCTTTAGATCGGACGTAAATGTCCAAGTTTTGATCGTGGTTTCGTTATTGAACAACCACGATTCAATTGTTTGCTCGACTAAAGCAATGATTTAGTCAATCTAGAATCATTGTGGAGTAATTAGATTCTAAGATCATTATATAAATGTGTACAGGAATTGGAGACGCTACTTTTCAGCATTTCCTCGAGGATCGTAAGCTACACAGGTGAGTGCTGTGTGTTACTTGTGTGTCAGTCCGAATGTGCTAGTAGGTCGAGTCATAACTGTAACTTAGTCCCTAAACGAACGAGCATGCAACGTATGATACAATGAAAAACTCGATTGTTAGGACAAACTATACACACCTTGAATTATTATGATAACGCCAATGTGCTTACTAGTCATTGATATCATATATTGAACCATTTTAATTATTGTTATTGAGTTGGTTGCTGATTTCATGTTACTCGATTGTTATTGTATTGTATTGTTACTGGATTGTAACTGTACTGTATTGTTTGTTATTATTATGTGGGCCCTATTTTGGTGTGCGGAATCGTGGATAACCCGGAAGGTTAGGGCCGAAGAGTTACCTCGATCCACCGTAGACCCGCTTCACGAGCCAAGTGTGGAGGTTACACTTGGGGAGTTAATGTCAAACTCCTGGCATGAGACGTCTATGCGCACAGTTAGTAAGGTAGCTCCTTACATGGAGTGTTCGGTGGGGGCGTCATAATATGGACTGGAGGGTAAGATGATGACAACATCAGTAACTGTTGGTTACATGTTTAATGTGCTTAAATTGCCAGAGCATGTTTTTATTTACTATAATGTTATATATGTTCATGTACAATATGTTGCATCCATGCATCACACGCACATATGCACTACAGCCTCACTAAGTTGGACGATCAACTTACGCATTCGTGTTTACTTCTTTTTCAGATACAGGTATCCTATGGTCTGATGTCTAGCGTTGGTGTTGTCCGTCTCCGAGATCCTGTTTGTCGATCGTCGAGGGTCATCCTCGTTGTTATCTTTTGCTTTTACGTTGTGATGTTTTGTGTCGTTTATGTATCTGACATTATTAGTACTTAAGAGTGTTTAGTTAGGAAACTTGTTATCGCGCGGTTTGCGTTTGTTTTAAATGTGGTGCCCGCTCCTGCACATAGCAGTGTTTCGGGTTTTTATGCTCTCATGTTTGAACTATGATTCGAATTAATGTGAATTATTGTAATGTGTTGTTGTATAAAATAAAAAAATAAAAAAAATTCACTCTAAATTTGGTTGTGTTCACCGAATACGGACTCGGGGGTGGGTCCACATAGGACCCGACCCGGGGGCTCGGGCCATCACAATCAATACCCACAAAATCTTATATGCAAATGCAACTTCCTTAACTTAAACCCAAACTATGTTTCCCATGTTTAATGAAAATCACTATGTCAATATATTAAAGTTAAAAATCATTGAAACTGAGTCAAACATCGATTTATTTGGACACTTCTATGCTTGAATCTTAGATTTTATTGAGTAAAACGGTGAGAAACTTCATATTTATTGAATCATATGATTGTCAAGTCGAGCTTGTTCATTTTCATTTCATTTATCACTCTGATCGCTAAAATTCAAATATCAAACACGACCTTAAAATTTTAGTTTCTCAACTTTTGCTGCTAGATCAAATCTCGTTTCATCGACCATGGAAACTACGAAAAGTCAAAAAATATTATAGTGAATTTTGGGTTTCCAATATCATTTACTCATAAAATTAACA
Organism: Penstemon barbatus; assembly: GCA_003313485.2. Classification (NCBI taxonomy): domain Eukaryota; kingdom Viridiplantae; phylum Streptophyta; class Magnoliopsida; order Lamiales; family Plantaginaceae; genus Penstemon; species Penstemon barbatus. The sequence continues at coordinate 1,370,051 of CM064881.1, read as the reverse complement.
ATAATTTTAAGCTAACGTGAGGCTAGTTATTGCTAACATCAAATATGTACCCAACAAAAAAAAATTGCTGACATCAAATAGTACTTCATGTTTTTTAGTTGTCATAAAGACTCATAACATATTGTTTGTAATTGTAATTGTAATTGTTTAATCAAATCATGCTTTATTTATGTTAATAATAATGATATATTAACAAATAACACTAACACAATATTATAGTAATAATAGTTGGAAAAAAAAAAAATAATTACTAATTCTATGTAGAGAAACGCGGGAGAGCAAGTTTAAATTATTTAAACAGGCGGGTTTTGTTCCAAAACCTTACCGCTTAATCTTATATATTCAGCCAACGTAATTCTCCAGACAAAACTTAGGAGTACGTAATAACTAAATCAAACCCCTATATTGATTCTCCAAAATACCCCTATGCATAATTAACACACTCCCATTCTCCGCAACACATAAAAACCATATCATTTAATATTATTTAATTTCTCTCTTCCTCTATCTCATTTATCTATCTCTTTCAATCTCTCTCCGATGGAGAACCAGAGGCAGAGCTCCGGACTGCGCCACCGCGAGCAATCGCTATCAACCTCGTCGTCGTCGAGGCGGAGCTTGAAGAGAAAGCTTGACCAGGATTTCATCACCGATCAAGCAAAGATCGGAGCTAAATCGCTTCCAGATTCGCATCAGGATCTTGTGAAGGAAGTCCACGCACAAGTCGAGATCCTCGATTCCGCTTTTTCCTCCGCTGAACAAGACCGCGCGTCGGCCAAACGCGCCATCCACGTCCTCTCCGAACTCGCCAAAAACGGTACTGAAGAAATCTATTTAAGGAATTTTTCGTGTCGTCGTTTTATTTGTCAATTCGCTCTGGATTTGTGGTGTGCATGTGCTGGATTTTGAGCTTAGGGTTTTGATTGGTGGTGGAGTGCTGCATCTATGGCTGTGGAAGATATAGTTAATATACAATAATGTTTTTCTTTCGTGTGTATTTGCTTAATTTTGAATCTTAGGTTTTGATCTGAGGAAATTTTGCGTGTGGTTGCAGAGGACGTAGTGAATTTGATAGTGGATTGTGAGGCGGTTCCTTCACTAGTCAGGCATCTGCAGGCTCCGCCTCCAGTGAGGGAGGGAGACAGTGCTCAGAGACCTTACGAGCATGAAGTGGAGAAAGGGAGTGCTTTCACTCTTGGACTTCTTGCTATTAAAGTAATTGCACAACTTAAGAGTTCTCTTTTTCATGTTTTCTTGATTGTTTACTCACCTAATTATGGTATAAATATTTATTTAATATTTTATCTATCAATTGAGATTGTTCAATAAGTTTCTGAAAGTATTATATGCACTTAGATTGAAATTTAGCACTCATGAATTGTGTTATGCCGAGATACTGCTTTAACCAGTGAGTTTTACTACTTACATCCATTAAGTTCCATTTCTTATTGGCAAGCTGCTCTGTCCTTGTGCTCTTTATACATTATGGCTGAAACAAGCTGTAAGTGGTCCTCCAGTGCTTATGCAACACGGTACTTGTCTGTAAGCACAGCAATGAACCATGGAGAAACCTGAGACAGTTATAACATTCACATATCCTGTTACCTGTTTATTGAGAAAGTTTAAGCTCATCATTTTTTTTCTATAAAGGCTTCAATATTGCATAATTTTTCATGATTCACTCTTTATTCATAAAATAAGTTAATTTGCCTGTGCATAAAGGACAAGTTCTAGTTTATAATCTGTGGCAGATAAAAAATACATGAAGTGTTTATGTAAGCAGATATCTCTCTTTTTGTATTTTTTTTAATTGTTTTCCATGTTACTTTATGTAGCTGTCTTTTGTATTCACCTTATACATTTACATTTTCTGGATCATTAAGTCCTTTTTAAAATTTGGATGGAAAACCCACAAATAGAAAGATCTCATGGCAGTTACTCTTTATAGATTTTTTGTAATTTTTTTTATTACGTCTTATTCATATTTAATTTGTATACCTACCATATGTGTTTCACAGCCGGAGCATCAACAGCTTATTGTTGACTTGGGAGCTCTACCCCATCTTGTGGATCTGTTAATGAGGCATAAAAAAGGTCAAAATTCACGTGCAGTAAATGGGGTCATTAGAAGAGCTGCTGATGCGATCACTAATCTTGCTCATGAGAATAGCAACATTAAAACTCGTGTCAGGTTGGTCTTTTTTGTGTTATTTGTGATTGAATTTGTATGCTATTTCTGGCTTTTAATACTTAAATCACGCAATTAGGGTTGAGGGCGGTATCCCTCCTCTTGTTGAATTGCTTGAATATCCGGACCCAAAGGTGCAAAGAGCAGCAGCGGGAGCCCTTCGAACCCTTGCATTTAAAAACGACGAGAACAAAAACCAGGTTTTACTTTATTTCAGCCACTTATAGAGTATCTGCATTTTTCTTCTCTCCCTTTCTAAATATAATTAACTAATTCCAGATTGTGGATTGCAATGCTCTACCTATTCTTATACTAATGCTGCGATCTGAGGATGCTGCCATACACTATGAAGCGGTTCGCTTCTACGTTTATACTATCTTTTGTTCTCAGTTCATACCAACTCAAATTTCCACTCGCTGTATATGTAAATTAAATTTCTGAATTTTTCATAATACTAATGATGCCAACTATTAGGTTGGTGTTATTGGAAACCTGGTCCACTCATCTCCAAACATTAAAAAAGAAGTCCTCGCTGCAGGAGCTCTTCAACCTGTCATCGGGTTACTTAGGTATAAATATGATTGATGATATGATATAAATGCAGTATTCTTCAATGATAATCCTTTCTTTGTCATTTAACATTTATGGTTTAGCGATTTAAAAACCAAAAACTGTTAATCATCGGGTCAAACGTAAAGGTTGGGAGATGCATGAGTTTATTTAGACCAGCAGGGCAGCTGCACATCATAAGTATGACATCAAGCAATACTGGTTGCACCTATCCTTCAACACCAACACAACTGTGTTGTGTCATTTGAAAATGCTGAAATATTTATTTTCTGGCAAACCGTGGACCTACCTAACACCCTGTCCACATCAGTAGTCTCATCACTAAAGAATCATCTCCCAACTAAGCCTTGTGAAGTCGGTCACATTCCCTTGTCCATTTCTTTTTCTTGTTAAGCAGAGTCAGTAATCCATGATTAACATTATTTCTGTTTCACAGGTACTTGTCTGTATATTAGTTTGTTTCTCTCATGACTTGTTTATGTATACTTCTTCTTTTGCATTCTATTTTAAGAGTAAATCTGACTTATTTAATTTACAGTTCCTGCTGTTCGGAAAGTCAGAGGGAAGCTGCTTTGCTACTTGGACAATTTGCTGCAACGGATTCAGACTGTAAGGTAGAGTGAAATAATATTTCTATCTCAACTCAGAACTTTGTTCATCATGATCTGTTTCAGTTTTTGAGGCAAATATTTGGATGATGCCTCTGCAGGTACATATCGTCCAACGAGGTGCTGTTCCCCCACTCATAGAGATGCTCCAGTCCCAAGATGCTCAATTAAGAGAAATGTCAGCTTTTGCCCTAGGAAGGCTAGCACAGGTAACACTATCCATATCCTTCTTTGTCCGCTTAGTTTTTGCACCTTTGATTATATTCTCTAAAGATACATCTTATGCTGTTGCAGGATGCTCATAATCAAGCAGGTATTGCACACAGTGGTGGAATAGTGCCATTATTGAAGCTCCTTGAATCCAAAAATGGATCTTTGCAACATAATGCTGCATTTGCTCTGTATGGGCTTGCAGATAATGAGGTTTGGTGAAATTTTAAGATAATTTGCTGGTTAAATTAGTATTTAGAAAACCTTTTTTTTCTGTTTTAAATTATTGGTATGACTAAACTTTGTATTCTCTTGTTCCTTGTCCTATTTTCATTCTCTGCAGGACAATGTTGCAGATCTTATTAGGGTTGGTGGCGTACAAAAATTACAAGATGGTGAATTTATTGTCCAAGTATGAACTTAAATTGCTTAATATTTCATTTAGAGAAATATCATAATTGGTTTAAATATCTGATGTTTTAGCATGATACTAGTAGGTGTTATATTTTCTTACATTTCTTTTCATGCAGCCTACCAGGGATTGTGTAGCCAAGACACTTAAAAGACTTGAAGAGAAGATCCAAGGACGGGTGAGCTTCCTTAAGTTGTTTGTTTAAAGTACTATACAATAACATTGCAAAATCACGCTTCTCAGTGGTTTATATCTAGCACAAATCAAATTTAATAGCATAGAGCTTGAAGAAATCCACATGAACATGTGATCTGTTCCTAGTTTTATGTAAGTACTAGTTTACTGATCTAATATGGATTCTTGTGCAGGTGTTGAGTCATTTGCTGTACATGATGCGTGTGGGAGAAAAAATTGTTCAAAGACGAGTTGCGTTGGCTCTTGCACATCTTTGTTCTCCAGATGACCAGAAAGCCATTTTCATTGATGCCGATGGTATATTATTTATCAAACTCTCTCATTATGTTAGAATCATTCCTACCTGTTTTAGAGCTGTCTGTAATGTGCTCCACTGGCACTGGATTTCTGATGACTACTTTTCCAGCCTTACCGACTTTGTATTCTTGTAGGACTGGTATTGCTTTTGGAGCTTCTGGAATCAACGCACTTAAAGCATCAAAGAGATAGTTCTCTGGCATTGTGCAGGTTGGCCACTAAAGTTAGCTCTCTTTCTCCAGTGGATGCAGCTCCTCCTTCCCCATTACCTCAGGTGATAAATAAAAATCCTTAGTTATTTTGGTTGAAGTAGTCAATCAATAAATTTAGTTATTTTGCCAACTTAATATTGTGGTGCAACTGTATCTTTCATATTCTAGTAAAAAGTGATGGAAAGTTTTTCTTGAACTAGACAAAAGAGCTAGGAAATTATCCATTCTGTTATAAAAAATGGTTATGCATTTTCAAGTTATAGCAAAAAAAAGGTAGGTTCTAAAGACCCGTGTTACGAATGGATGCCTCCAATAGCATGTTTGGTGGTGTTCAACTGTTATGAGAAGAAAAATAATGAAGTTGAACAGAAAGCTTCATCATTTTGCATGAGGATAATTCTAAACATCATGTTAACAAATCTATCTTACCTGCAGGTTTTTTCAATCAATTTTTTGCAATACATGGCATAATTATGTTTAATCTCATCACCCTCCCTGTTTTTTTAAACTGCACTTCAAATTTACATCAATATGTAAACTGACATTCCCATGTAGGAAACATGAGGGTGCATCATTTCTTGTGTTAATTGTTTACCACTCTGAATGCTGTGTATACTCACTGGTGAACAATTTATTATTATTGTTTGGAGTCCTCAATGTCACTTCAACTCTTTGAATGTCTTGTATACCATGAAAACATCCTATTCTAAATTGACTAGAGCTTTGAATTGGAATATATCATATTTAGCACTGTCTAAATATATGTAGGGAACAACAATTGTTTTTTTTAACTTGACTTGCAAATGTTATGTTGTGCCCGTGAAATTGAAAGGGAATGTGTATTACCGTCAATGGGGGATAACTTTTGTGGTCAATTGTCGTATATCTTGCCTCCCTTGACTAATGCTACTACATAATGGCCACTTTGGACTTGTGTATGTAGAATCACATATTTATAACTATGTTGCCTTTCTTTTGCAGGTGTATTTGGGTGAACAGTATGTAAATAACCCTACTTTGTCTGATGTGACGTTTTTAGTTGAAGGTGGAAATCAACTACAACTTCAACTTATAAAATACTTTCTGCTTGTTCATCCCAATCAATTCTTCTCAATATTATATCATTCTTGTTTGTCACCAGGAAAACGGTTCTATGCTCATAGAATTTGTTTGCTTGCTTCTTCTGATGCATTCCGGGCTATGTTTGATGGTGGTTACCGGGTGAGCATGTTATAAACCATTTTGTATTTAAATTTGTTGTATTAAAAGACATGTAGTATATGTCGTAATAATGGAGAATTTATATAAGATTTCAAGTTAACAAGCCCTTCTCATTGTTTTGTTAATCTCCTAAAATTTTCTGGAATTTTTTGCAGGAGAGAGATGCTAAAGACATTGAAATTCCCAATATTAGATGGGAAGTTTTTGAGTTGATGATGAGGTAACTATGTTTTGAAAATTTATCCCAAGAACTTTGCTCATGTAATAAAATTATAATTCAATTTTCACGATTTTGCTAGATGATCCTTAACTATGACTTTTCTTCATTTGCAGGTACATATACACGGGATCTGTTGATGTCAAATTAGATATTGTACAGGATGTTCTGAGGGCTGCTGATCAGTATCTATTGGAGGGTCTGAAGCGTCTATGCGAATATGAAATTGCCAAGGTGAGTTTTTAGTTAACAGATTATATCTTACTTCAAACATATTACTTCGTTTTTTGCTAATACTTTTTTCGTATTGTCTCAAGGATATCTCTGTGGAGAATGTTTCTCTCATGTTTGAGTTATCAGAGGCGTTTAATGCTTTGTCTTTGAGACATGCTTGTATTCTATTCATTCTTGATAAATTTGACAAATTAAGTATCATGCCATGGTACGTTTCAGTCCTTTGCATTAACTTGATTTTCAAGTTTTTCATTTTTGTTGCTAGAGCTTGTGGTGATTGTTTGGTCAATTGAATGTCTCTTTTTCAGGTATAATCAGTTGATCCAACGTATATTACCAGAGACTCGAAATTACTTTGTAAGAGCACTGACTAGACCCATCCACGCTGAAGGAAGATAGGTCTTTTAGCAGCAGTTTTGGTAGTGACCTTTGACTAATTAGTTGCCCAGAAGAATGTATAGATTCAGATTAGTTTTCTCGATTAGTTGAAAAAACGAAAGAGCCAATTTGTTTTCACCTTAAGTGCCCTGTCCCTTTAATGCAAAAACATATATTATTTAGTGGTTCTGTTGTATTCAGACGTGTAACTCAGATGAGTTCTGAGGTTATCTTGGAGAATTTCTGCGATGCAATCTGTATGCAGCTCAATTCTGGGTGTGGGTTGTAATATGTAAAATTTTAGTCTTGACGTCATCTTGATATATTCTCCAACCGAATACAGAACAAGTGAGATTGCATATGTTGTGTTGCTCAGTGTATTTGTCTAATTTAAATATGAACGTTGGGTCTATGCTATATTATCTTCCACATGTGTGAGACGTTTAATATCTCTTTTCTCGATATTTGACTTGTTCTGTGTGAGCTTTCCGAACTTGGGTATATATTTTAGATAACGATGTCAAACAGGTTTTATTTTTTTTTTTCAATCTAAAAAAAATTCTTCTTACTTTCTTTAGGAAATATTTTAAAAAGTTTATTTTGATTTGGCATAAAGCAACGTTTCTTGTTTCTTATCTTACTTCTTTCACACATAAATTCCAAATTTTATTAAACTACTTTAGAAAAACCCAAATAGACAGACCGTACCAACTTTTTTTGATGCCTAGGGATTCTGAACAGGAAGAAATTTGTTGGGGATAATTTTATGATTTATGGTTTGGGCGTAATCTTGGCCCAATTATTTTATCGCATACTTCCAAATACTATTCATAAGCTTGTTGACCCACATATAATCAGGGAACTAAACATAAGATTGAAACCCAGACTGTTTAATTTATCTTACTTTATTGGCCCAATCCAACTAGATCCATCCAAGTTTTCTTCTCAACTGGCTTTGGGTAACGTATCAGATAAGCTGAATCATTCACCCATGGCAGCTCAGCTCTCCGGTGTTTGGCTGAACAGACCAACCGCCGCACTTTCCGGTGACTTTTCCCACCGCCGCTGCCGCAACCGTACGCCCTACGCTACTCTCTCCGCCACTTCTCCTTCTACCTCTTCGCCCATCATTCAGGCAAGAAATCACAGTACAATCAATACATGTTCTCTTTTGTATTGTTTGCAATTGCTAAGTAATTCTTTTTTATTTTCTGCACATAAAATCCCTTCCCTTCATTTTTGTATTCTACTGTGTTAATATATATAAATATCCTGCAGATTGTTGGTGGAAAAAAATTGGGATGGTATGAAACTGAAAGCGCTAAACTTAGTAGCACGTCTGAAGAATTTGATTGGGTGGAATTTGATGCTGATGTATGTCACTGGACGAAACCATTACGTCCAGTTCAGGTAGGATAAGGTGTGGTTTAAATCTACATTACTGATCTATACTAATAGTGAATTTATTATTATAACATTTTGTTACTTGTTGGTGTGGTGGAAATTTTGATAGTGGTATCCTGGTCACATAGCAAAAACTGAAAAGGAGCTGAAGGACCAGCTTAAATTGATGGATGTTGTTATAGAAGTTCGTGATGCTAGGATACCAATGTCTACAAGTCATCCGCAGGTTATTATCTTCTTGCTTTTTTATGTCTTGGATACTTAAATATATTTTGATTACGTAATTGTTGTGTGCTTCTAGTTGTTACATTTGCAACTCATGTGTAATTTGCTCTGAACAAAGAAGCCTTATTCTCGGATCCTTATCACTTTTTTTTTTTCCATGATTATGTCCAAGATTTTCACCATTGACGTCCTCAGCATAAGAAATGTTATCAATATTGAAAGTTTACATGGCACCCATAATATGGTTTTTTACTTTCTATTGAGAATAATATCTAGAACAATTATTTACAATTCCTTCCCGTACAACAAAAAGTCATTGTAATTATCGTTTTCTTATGGTGGTAGGTGTGAGTTCTTTTAAAGATGCTTGTATTCTCAGACCTACTTTGATGGATTTGAAAATTTTGTTATCAAGGTTGAAGACTAAATTTTCTTAGATAATTCAAATTATTCAATCTAAATATATTTCTTCAGATTACAACATGTATTGTCACACATAAAGTGGTATTTTTTCTGATACTTCTAATAGATTCACACAAAGTACAAATATACTGGTTAACCTGTTGGACTATAGCCAAGAAATTTGTTAATCTTTAGTCGATATGTAATATACCAACCTCTTTCTAATTAAGCTTGTGTTTTCTACCTTCACTCTCTCTGAAAATTCAGTGAGGATTAGTTAGTCTACCCTGCTACTCATCACAATTTCCTCAAGTCAAAGAAATGTAGTCTTTGACTCTTTGTGACTCCGTTTTATCTATTTATACCATTTCCTTGTTCATATGAATTGGATGGGAGGCCAAGAATTGTTTTCTCAAATGCATGAGAGTCAGTCACCAATATTTTCTTTAATCTTCATCACATGACTTTTAGCATTTGCAGAGGAAGACATTTTAAGTTTGTGAAAAGTTTATGAAGGCATTTAATGAAAATAATCTATAATAAAGAAATAGTCCAATATATCCAACACCTGCAGGTTTCTTCAATTTCATCATGGCGAGAAACCAGATATCCTTAATGCTTCAAATTGTGAAATTAGTGCATCTGATCACTTCAATGCTATAATTTTAATATCATACAATTCACAGTTCACTATGTTTACATTAATTTTAATTGGTCTTTGGTGGGCAGATGGACTTGTGGATGGGAAACAGGAAGAGGATTATTGTTTTGAATCGAGAAGACATGATATCCACAGCTGACCGAAATGCTTGGGCTAGTTATTACGCCAGGCAGGGGACAAAAGTTGTCTTCTCAAATGGGCAGTTTGGAATGGTATTTAAAGATTCTCCTTATACTTGTTGCCTCACTTCAACAATATTGTAATGTTAACTATGTTTTGGGACCTTCAGGGTACCTTGAAATTAAGTAGGTTAGCGAGGGCATTGGCAGGCGATGTAAACATCAAACGCAAAGCCAAAGGATTACTTCCTCGCCCTGTGAGTTTCTTGTGATTGCTTTTACTCTGTTGTATTCGCTTTTGGCTTAATTTGGATTGAAGAATTTAGCTCAGATTTAGAGAAAGGTTTTAAATGACTCCATTATTTCTTGGGTTTCAAATTCATCATTTTGGTAAAAGATAGTACTAAATAGTTACCTAATGTTTGAAATCCTCACACGGTTAAAATGATCCAAACAAGTGATATGTGGGTTTGTTAATATAGATTTGAAATACTTACCTTCAAATCCGTCAATCTAAATGAAGTATTTGTAAATTCTAATGTTACATTTTAGGAGCTCCATTTGGTTGTGTATTTCCTTCACAAGTTTCAATTAGTTCCTTGTCATTTTTGCCAATTTTAACAATAAAAGTATCCATCTGTGTATGGTATATTACTTTCCTGTATTAGGGATTTATTCGTTTGTATACAGGTCCGTGCTGGTATAGTCGGATATCCTAATGTTGGTAAATCATCCCTAATAAACCGGCTGCTTAAGCGCCGGATGTGTGCCGCAGCTCCAAGACCAGGTGTCACAAGAGAGCTAAAGTATGTTCTGTCCTTGGCATTTCATTGAAATTTGAAGAATGATACCTATAATCATATATAAATTGCAAATAAATTCTAAATTTATTGAATTCCGAAGCCACCTAAGTTGTCTCCAGGAACTATATAGATTAGTTAGATTTAATTTTTGGCCACATTTGCCCATTTGTTGTTTCTAACATAGTTTCTATGCCTAGAAAAGATGGGTTCGATTTGGGACTGACTTAGAATTGCTGGATTCTCCTGGAATTATTCCAATGAGGATCAATGATCAATCAGCCGCTGTCAAACTTGCAATATGTGATGATATTGGGGAAAGATCTTATGATTTCTCTGAAGTTGCTGCCATTCTTGTTCAGATGCTGGCTAGGCTTCCGACAGTGGGTATGTTGTGTACTATATTTAAGGTTATTCAGTTTTTGACTCGGTCTTTATGAGCTTTCAGGTTTTCAAAATCCATTAATTTTAAAACTCAAGATTTTCATAAAATACATAGGACCCCACCTATATTTCAAATATCCAACATTTAAAACACATTTACATACATATTATAATTTTAAAAAACGGAGAGCTAAGTGCTTCCCAGAACCCCCCCATGGAGTTGCTGAATTTGCATGAATGGGACCAGCACCGTTTAAGAGTAGCACCAAACTCCTCCTGTAAAACTTTAGTTGATCCACATGTTCTTCAAAAACATAATATTAAAAATACATGTCAAACATATTTGCATATTTTTATATACATCAATTGACCACAGAATAGTATATTTTTTTATGAACTAAAATATGTCTAAACAGGGCATATATGTTTCGTTGCCTCAATCTCGTTTGTTGTTTGAAACAGGTAATAAAGCTCTATGTAACCGCTACAAGATCGACACAGATGGTCATGTTGGTAGAACGTAAGTTCTAAGTTCTGTTATATGCTAAATTAGGAGATCAAAATGTTTCCGAAAGTTTTCTTGAATCCCTTTTCCTCTGTTTGAGATGCAGATTTGTTCATAAGTTAGCTCTTCAATTGTTCAATGGGGACACTCATCAAGCAGCTTTTAGAATCTTGTCCGACTTTCGAAAGGGAAAATTTGGTTGGGCAGCCCTTGAGAGGCCACCCAAGTAGTATGAAGTGAACTTTGATGCTCGATCAGGTTTTTTGAATTAAGTTTGTGTATAAATATATGTTAGTGCTATATTTTATGGGCAAATCTTATAATTGATTAATGAGAGTATTAATTAATTATTTTTGTATAACATAATAATTTGTTTGATTTATAGAATCATATTGATAGAAACTTAGAGAGTTCATGTTGAAGATAGACAGACTGCTGTATTAAATCAATAGTTAACGTACTGTGATGGATAATGTTTGCTGAAAATAGATTCATGGATGTGAAAATTAATATTTCAGCCAGGGTATATATGGATCTGGTTTGGCCCGGTTTGGTCTCAGCCAAACTGGGCCAAATCCTGTTTGGCAATGGGCCTGGGAGGGTTTCGGCCCAGACCTTGGTTTTGACCCAAAGCTGAAACCTGCCCAGGCAAGTAGTAGATAGGTGCTGACAAGTCTATATTTTTTTTTCTTCTTTTTTTATTTGCTTTTCCGTTTTTCTTTTTCTTTTTCATTTTGCTTTTTTTTTTTCTTCTTTCTATGCATTCTATAATTTATTTAATACTACATATGTCACAGTTATATTCAATTATATCAATTAGTATCATAATATTTGTTTTTTGCATTATTAATTTTTATATTTATCATTTGTTATTAAAATATTTAACTATAATTTTAAATTTTTTATTCAATTATTCTAGTTGGCAAACATAAAGTTCATTTTAATATTGTATATATTTCAACATAAAATATTATTAATTATTTCATAACTATACGTTCTATTTAAAAGGGGATAAAGTGCCATCTATAAAAAATGTCAAGGAGACTGTGTGAAACTTTTATAAAAGTAAATGAGATAAAATGTTATTTTTTCAATCACAAGTGGGTAAATTAAACATTATACATTTCATAGGGGGTAAATTATCATTAATTTTGGAGAAAATTTAGGTTTGGTAAAAAAAGTTGTATTTTATTTAAATAACAAAATTATACTCCCTCTGTCCCATTATTTTTACTCCATTAGCTACGGTATCCGGTCAAACTTTTTAATCTTTTAAGTGGTTTATCATCTTAAATTATTAACATTTTTGCATATTAAACCTATTAGATATTAATATACATATTGTCATATGATATTATCAAATTATTAGTTAAATATATTAATTAAATTATTTATTATAATTTATTGAAATTTAGTCTAGTTGACCGGTCAACGGTACCAGGAGATAAAGATTAATGGGACTGAGGGAGTATATCTTATAATTTAGGTCACGTATGATATTGTGTATATCTTATAATTTACAAAATAACAAAATTATTAATTACTTTATTTAAATAAATAATTATTTATCATCATCTAAATTAATATCACAAATTCACAATCATATCTAAATAATTACAATCAATTCTCAATCATTATAATATAATAACTCATGATTTTAATTATTACACAATAAAATATTATATTTCAAATCTTATAAAGTTATTGATTTGACACATAGTACCTACTTTTCTTCTTCAAACCCCAACAATCAAACCACCATCCAAATCAAATCTCAAATTTTCAAAACCCACTAACTATTATTTAATATCAATATTTCATTGAAACCATTATTCAAATCGAGTTTCAAAGGTTTCGTCGAAACCTCCAAAACCACTTTTCCAAACCAAACCGAGATCAAACTCAGTCAAACTACTTCCATATTGTGTTTTGTTAAATAAAAAAGTCAAACTTAAGTAAGTATGGTTTTTTAAAGTTTGGACTGAATTTACTTGATAAATTTGAAAAATTATAAAAATATAAAGTTGTTTGAATTGGTTGGATTTGTGTTTGACTTGATTGAATTTTGTAGAAACTTTACTTGAAACACTTTGAAATAAAATTCAAGTGGAGTCGATTATAATTAGTTTACATGAGCCTGTGGCCTTTTTTATTTTAATTTTTGTGGTAAATGATAATTACTACTAAATTAGAAAATCTATCGAATTACAATTAACAATAAAAATCAATCACTAAATACTAATAACATTAACCTAGAGGAAAATAAAAGATGTTTGTGAAAATAAAATTCCAAAAATTCAACGAAACAAAGCCCAATATAATATAATACCCTTAACGCGTGTCAGCACATAATAGTAGTGTGCTTCGTGACGCCGCAGTATTTAAATAAATCAAAACCCCGAACTTTATCGGAGAAAAGGAAAAATCAAAACCCCAAAGAAAAGGAAAAGAAAAGAACATTCTCTATTTGCCTTCCCCCCGTTTTCCTTATTTATAAATTTCTTCTGCTCCTCATTCCTTATCCAATTTCACCATTTTCGAATAGTTTTAACAAATCCCTAAGCTGCAAAATGATGTGGGACGAATGGTACAATTTTCAACTTCCTCAAGATGAACAATCACACGAAGATTCCCAATTCGATTTCGATTTCGATTTCTTCTCCGTTATGTCCAAGCCCAAGGCAAAAAAAAGTTCCCCTTTTAGCTAACTGATTTTTTTAAGGCTTTTTAGTTGCCGTTAACTTATGGCTATTTTGTTGTGTAGGATTACTACAAAATGTTAGAATTGGATTATGATGCGACGGAGGAAGAGATTCGGTCCAATTTTATCCGTCTTGCTTTGGTACATTAATTTCTCTATGCGCTATATTTTACTTTCTGCTAACTATGATGAATGCGCTCGCTATGGATATGATTCCGGAAATAGACCGATTTTATATCACCCTTCAATTCGAATTAGCAAAAGCGATGTCTCCTTGCATAATATGGATTCCAAACATTCATGATCAGTTGTTTCTATTTTAGGTCTAATTTATCGTTTTTTATTGCAGAAATGGCATCCAGATAAACAAAAGAATGAGGACACTGCCACCTCAAGATTTCAAGAAATTAATGAGGCTTATCAGAGTATATTCTGCCGTTTTCTCCATATTAATTTTTCTAAGTTTTGAAATTAGATGCTGTCGATTCAATGTCGAGATGCTATTTGCTTAAAAGGGCCAATAACCACTTCAGATTATTCTGTTCTTTTGTATTGCTAAAGGATGTGCATGGATTAGAAGAGTATTAGCTAGTTGATTTTTCGGGGCTTTTCTACTGTGGTAATTCTAATGATTAAATTTGTGGCATCTACTAATTTTTCTCTTTCTGAAATCCGGACAACAAGATTGTGCATAATATGACCAAAAAGAAAGAATAGGAAAAGCCTCGAATTTTCCGAGCAAATTCTCTGTTGACTATTTTTCTTTAGGTGCTCCTGAAACTAATCTAAGACTAAGTATCTTTTTCGACTTATCAATAACTCTCACCAATGTTGGAGTTGAGATTTGAAAACAACATCCTGGAGATTATGCAAAAATATTAAGATGGTGCTCTTGTTAAGTATTAGAGATCAAACTCAAGAAAATTCAGCTGTATTTTGCGTATGAGTTCTTACTGAGATACATTTGATAGGTTTGTGGGCTCAGATTCAACATAGGTTAAGCTTATACGTTTTAGGTATCTGAGTACACAAATCCAAGTAGAGCAACAGGCGATAAAAGCAGAAATCAAAATAACAAATGTGAAAACAATATGCCATGAAATTGATTTTAATATTACATTTTGGTTGATTAGAAATAGGAATTCACTAGTTGTCTAATGTGAAAAATTAGCATTGAATTTACCATTTTAGAGATTTTCATGCATAAAACAGTCTCGTAGTGTAATTTCAAGTAAAGATATATGATGCAGTATATTCATATCGATAGCAGACATATGATAGGATTGGTAATGGAGTGGTGCTGTCGAGCTTATTCTGTTCTTGATTTAGGAAACACTCTATATGATACTTCACTTTTTATTGACTGATTTTGAATTTTGTTAATCAGTACTGAGTGATCCTGTAAAGCGACATGAGTATGACAAGAAAGGGATGCTTTACACGTATGATGCGAACATTATTGTGAGGATCCTACTTCCTTGCTTTGAATTATTTTTTATTTTCTAAATTTATATGGTTTATTACAGTCATAATACCGTATTGAGTTTTCTGAGTTCAGGACTACCTCAATCGTTACAAGAGCCTAATCTTAACATGCAATGGTCTTGGCATGAAATGTTCAATATGGTGACTTGACATTAAAGAAAGCAGCACACAAACCATGTCTTGTTGTAGTAGATCCAGCGGTTCTTCCCAATGCAAGCAGACCTTTTTTTTGTTCAACTGTTAGCGTGAAATTGGATCAGAATGCAGGATATTCGGAGATTGCCATATGTAAATGTTAGGGAAAAGTATGTACTTTATCTTTTGTAGTAAATCTTGTGATGATCTACCAAATGCTGTGGGATTAACTGGCGGCATTGCTAGCGCATAGTTGCATATTACATGATTTGGACCTTGTAAAATGTTCTAGCCTCCTAGTTAGGGGTATTTATATGAAATCTTATTTAAATTTGGGCTCTGCTGATGTTGGGAAACCTCGCTACTTTTTCTTTTTCTCCCATAGCATCATTCTCATTTCGATTTCTTAAACACTACTTGGGATGTTGAGTGTATATCCTCCAGGTTAAGTTCATGTTCTTTGAAAAAGTAGAGCTTATACACTTGTAGTTGAGGACTAAATAATTTAGTCGAATAGTGAATAGTTTCTTGTATTTTTCAATCAAATGTAGGAGTATTATTTTATCACATCTCCAATTAATGTGAATAGTCACTGAAAGTGTTCTGGAATGAATTCACTGTGACCGTATCTAGTTTAAACCAAAACAAGAAGAAAAAGAAAAACCTACAATCATCTAACAACAGACGATTATGTAAATATTTATTGACTTAAAATTCAAAGATCACCCTACAATGATCTAGTAACTGACTGTTAGTATTTATGAATTCGTCAAATGGCGATATCAAAGAAAGAATAGTGCTCCAGTTCAAGCTGTTATTTTTGTTTACATAGTTCATCCTTTCACCTAAATGCTACAACAGAGATACAACAGCCTCTAGCTACGTAACATTACAAATAAAAAATAAAATCAATCCGAACCATAAAGACTCCAAAAAAAATACATCTCATAGTCATAACATAGAAAGGATTATATTCTATCACAACCTATACACATACACAACAAAGAGGGAAGCCTTCCAAAAAGTCCACATTCTACCCATGGAATTCGATCTAGTCAAATACAAACATTCCAGATTTATATTTCTTTTCTCGATGCTATTGTGTGCATAGCAAATGAAAACTTCATCTAGCAATTGATTGAGTACAACTATGATCATCTTTGTTTGCCCAGCTCTCCTTCACACAACACGAGTCCACAAATTTTTCTTTCTTCAAAAAAGAACAATACTTCCCAAACGTGTGTACGTTAACATGAAGACGGAAATCCAATCCAAATAAAAACTTCATCTCTAATTTGTTCAATTCTTTCGTGCTTAGGCCTCCCACTCTAGCATAATATGCATTATTGAAGAATCTGAAAGATTTAATTCCTTCGCATTTAGAGTTTACCATAAGCAAACAAAACATGTATGCAAAGTTAACATGTAAATGACCAATCATTTAAATGAGTTGGTTGATATTAACGGTGTGTTCTTTACCATGTGTTACATACCCCTCGTGTTAATAGAAACGTAGCTCACAATCCTTACACAAGTCAAAATTCAATGAAATGTGCATTTACTGATATATAAGTACTATCTTATATCATTATCTATAGAACTGAGTTAGGAAATATCAATTTAGATAAAACTGCGATTCCATTTAAAAAAAAATGATCGATAATTCACAATACAAGAAAAAAAAAATCTCGACAGCACACAAGGCAAATTCTGTATTGCTACATTTATACGAACACGAGGGGATTAGTTTTTTGAAAACACAGATAATTTATCAAAATCATAATACACACTAAAAATTGACTTCCCAAACTGAAATATATAAAAAAGGAAAGAAGTAGTACGTGATTTAGGTAACTTACGCGTCATCCATAAATTTGGCAGCCACCATTACACTGGTAATGAGAAGTCGATGAATATTGAGGGAAGTCAAGTATATGCTTGTACTACGAACAAATCTATCCATATATATATGTGCAATGATGAAACAGGAAGGGCTGCAACATGAATACTTAAATATTCGATCAATATATTGTTGAATGCTCAGAGAAGGTGCTCTTAGACCATGAAATATGGTGATAAGCTCTTTAGCTTGTGAAGTCTCTAGTACCCTTTCATTTTGCCGAACACAACTCTCCAAAAATGTTGAAAGAAGTGATAAAACTCGAGGTTTTCCAAGACTGTCTTTGCTTGATATATTAATCCCCATTGGTATACAATCAATTGGGCATAAAATATCAGTTTCAAGTGATAAAGATCCCATTTCCAATTAGGTATATATTTTCGATCTCAAGTGCCAGAGTCCAGATATGCCAGTGATGCTGCAAAATATTAACTTTCTTAGAAAGAAAGAAGCTAACAAATACTTACGCTATGATTGGAACTTAGGAATTTTCGTGAGTAAAATGATAAGGAAAGGGAAAATGAAAATGAAAAAAAAAAGTGTAGCAAATTAAATAGGAACATTCCTTATTAGGTATATGTCGCGCCTAATAGATCTTGTGAAGTTTGAAATTGCATTTAAACTATGTTGAAGGAATTTCAATTGAGTCAAATACGGGCCTAAATCGAGTAACTTGATATTTTTTTATATGCATTTTGTAATAATTTAAGTTTATCTAACTGAAGTGCAACCATAAATATTGTTTCCTTTGATGGATTGACGACTATATGAACTGAAGTCCTACAAATCAATCTGGAAGCAACTACATAAATTTGAAATTAATAAGCAGATCCAGCCCAAAACCACACAATCTTGCTCAAGAAATTGCATACAGGAGCTATAAGCAAGCATTACATACATGTAGGAAAACAACTATAAACCGAAACAAATTAAAATGAATTTGAAGTAAACATTCATTCATATATATCTTGAGAAGATCAAATTAAAGAACCCATTCATATTCAAGAAAATTATGTTATGTGAGAGAGAAGTTTACACTGATTCGTAGCTTCTTGAGAGATGTAGTGCTTCAACCTTTACAAAACTGTATGTAAGTGAATCTCCAAATGTATTAACAAAAAGGAAGTAGATTCATTCAGTGAACAAGTAAGAAAGAAATATGCTATGCTTTGCTTCCCTTTAAATTTGGCCGTCTTTTAGGTCACTTCACATGGAAAACCACTTACACTTTAATTATTTATTTATTTTTATCACAATTTTTTACTCCCTCGCTTTCTCTCTCTCTCTCTCTCTCTCGCACTCACGGTGTGGGTTGGTGTAGGAGAGAGGAATAAGGAATATTTATTATTTATTATTTTCTTTTTCTTTCTTTTTTCGTACAAAAGGAATGGCTGAATATGGAAGGTAGTAAGTACAGTTGGTAAGAGTCCTTTTAACTTGCTTGCGGTGCACCGTGCTCCCCAACACATATTTCCTTTCAATTCTTCTCTTCTTTCTATTTTGATGTGCACAAATATCCATTTAGCTAACTAAACATTGGATAATTTGCCTCCCAAAAAAAGTAATTAACTTTCATAAAAATATAATTTTCACACATTTGATTATGCCTAATACTATAAATTTGCTTATCACCCCCCCCCCCCCCCCCAAAAAAAAAAAGAGAAAATTGCGTTTGCCATGCGCTTAAATTTTTTATTCGAGCAAACCAAATTTCAGTGAATTAGATTTTTCTTAAATTGATATTCAAGTCCATTATCAAAAAATAAAATTGATATTCAAGTTAGATACTTATTTACTAATTTGTAATTTTAAAATAAAATAACGCACTAGAAGAGTTCTCCAAAAGGAAATTCAGTCAAATGACAATGAGCTCTTCACCGCAATAATAATCCATTAATTAATTAAGGCCTATGCTATCGTTTTTTGGGCCCATACACTTAACTTGGAAACTCTATTGGCCCAAACAGCGTACAAACGTTTGATGTTCTGATCCTCCCACATTGGACGAACTGCGTCTTCTTTGACATTTTATATCTCCATTGCCTGCATAAGTTGTTGTCCCTTCGGGGACATCCGATAAAATTGGAACGATACAGAGAAGATTAGCATGGCCCCTGCGCAAGGATGACACGCACAAATTGAGAAATGGTTTAAATTTTTTTTTTTCATTTTTTTTTTTGCAATTTCGGGAAATCAACTAATTAAACACTTCTTTATTTTAAGATTTTTTCTATTCGTGTTCTTATGATTTATTGGAATGAATGGACTTTCATCAAAGTCCTTACTTCAAGATTGCGATTTTTTTTTTTGGGTACTTACTATACTCCTGGATGTCATTGAAGTTGAGTTGATTGTGATTTGACAAGCTTTAAAAAAATATAGGAGCGAATAAACTTGAAATTGTTTCTCAAAAAACCTGAAATTTCTAAGCTTATTTGGTTGCTAAATCATCAACACTGGGGAGTTTTTCTAACTGTTTCGGGTTTGGTTTTCAGACAAAGAAAGAGTACAAGTTTGCACAAAGTGATAAGGGGTTATTTGCACTTACACCCCTGAACTATTGTTATTTGGCAGTCACCCTCAAACATTTCCAATTTTCGACAATCACACCCCTTATGTTACGAAAACGCCTATTCAACCATGACAAATTAATTAGATGTCCATTTTACCCTCACAAAATGGCTTGATTGTGATTTGACAAGCTTTAAGAAAATATAGGAGCGAATAAACTTGAATTGTTTCTCAAAAATGAAAAACCTGAAATTTTTAGACTTGTTTGGTTGCTAAATCATCAACACTGGGGAGTTTTTGCTAACTGTTTCGAGTCGGGTTTTCATGCAAAGAAAGCGTACAAGTTTGCACAAAGTGATAAGGGGTTATTTGCACTTACACCCCTGAACTATTGTTATTTGACAATCACCCTCAAACATTTCCAATTTTTGGCAATCACACACCGTATGTTAAGAAAACGTCTATTCAACCATGACAAATTAATTCGATGTCCATTTTACCCTCACAAAATGGCTACTTGAATTGATTCTAATGATATGAACTATGTAATATTAAATATTGTATTATTTGTTGCAAAAGCAAAAGATTATTTCTTCTAAATTCTAACTCAAAAATTCAAACATATATGCTGTATAAAAAAATTGTAGGGAAAATCGTACTTTACCCCCCAACCTTTTTAAGTTTTTGCAGTCTCCCCCCTAACCTTTAAAGTTTCGCACTTTCCCACCTCACCTATTTAAAAAGTCTCAGGCAACCACCTCATTGAGCAAGGCAATGGAATATGACGGAATATTCCGTTTGCTTGAAGTGATGTGGCTTTAGTCAAGGATAGAATAGTCCTTTAAGGCACAAAAGGGCGAAACTGTAAAGGTTAGGGGGGAGACTGCGAAAACTTGAAAAGGTTGGGGGTTAAGTGCGATTTTTCCTATTTATAATAATTTATAGATCAAAATTTCATTTCGAGTATATATGTTTCGGTCAACAAAATATTGAAATTTTTTGAAGAAATTCTTCGAAAATATTAAGAAAAATTGTGAAATATTCATTGGAGACTGCAAAAACTTAAAAAAGTTGGTGTGTGAAATGCGATTTTCCCAAAGAAAATGGACACTTCGTTCAGATTCAAAGAAATATATAAAGGGTACTTATTGGTTGATTGTAACTTAGAGTAGTTAAATCCATGTGAATCTCTTTCTTCATCCCCATGGTTCTCAAATACAACTTCTTCAAGTACAAGTAGTAGAAGCAGTAGTACACCTTCATCTTCAATTTTCTCTGATGAGGCTTATAGATCTCACTTTTCTTCAAAGTATTATTATTTTTTTCCCAAACAATTCTTCACCTTTAACTGGATCTCAAAACACTCTTCCCTTTGTCACCCAATTTGAATAATGGAGAATTTGTTTCTAGGTACGAATTTATTTTCTCAACATGTTTATGAAGTGGATTCATTAGGGGTGTTCGCGGTGCGGTTTTGTACTTGTCCATACCCAACCTAATATTTGTGGGTTTTGAAATCTCTAGTCCAAACTCAACCCAACAAGTCTTGAGATTGCACTATGCGGTTCATTTGGGTTGGAGCGGGTTTTGCAGTCTCAATTATCAACTTTCTTGTATTTTTATTATTTGATGAGTTAAATATCAATGCACTAGTTAATTACAATTTTTTTTTTATTAATAAATTTAGTAAACTTTCATAGATAATATAATGGAGATGATGTAAAATATCAATGAAAATATGATTTTCAATGAATACATAATTTAATGAAAGGTAAAAACAAACCCGAACACTAAATTAACAAGTTTTTATTACACAAAAATCAAATTGTTCTCAAAGAATAAACAAAAGAGAAAAATATCTTTATATTCGAACTTGGTGTTGCTGGTTAATGGCCAATGAAAAGTTTGATTGATATATTTTTTTTGCTTTACCTTTTGTTTTTCGCAGAAATTTTTTAAATAATTTATTCTAGTTTTGAATCTATTTTTTATCTTTTTGACGCTTAGAACTGGAGATTTACATAAGATTGTAGGGTTTATCTAATATAATTGGGATTTGGGTTGTGGAACATGATTAATTTGTTAAAGTATATACTCATATTATATTTCTTATTTTCTTAAATTTAGGACTAAATTAAAAACATATATACATCATCATTTATATAAAGTGCGGTCAAATGCGGTTATGCGGTCTAAAAAAGTATAAAACCAAACCTGATCGAAAATTGCGGTCTTTTTTTCATGATGCCAAAGATCAACCCATCAAACCTTCAACCCGTAAAATTGCGGTCGATTTGGGTTGGGTTGATCGGTTCGGGCGGTCTAGCGATTTCGTTGAACACCCCTAGGATTCATTCTCAGTCTTCGTTTTGGACGGGTTTTAGAATGGGCTGGGTAAAAGCCCACCCATTGACAGGCCTAGCCCCATCCCACTGATGATTTTCTCACGTACTGTTGTTTGGAATCCTCTCACTATTTTCACTTAATAAACCCTGATAAAGCCTTACTAGAAAATTAGAATAGGAAGCCCACTCCTCCGGGTCCAAAGGCCCATACTTAAAGATCTGATAGCCCATTTGTATTGGGCTATCCTAAATGGCAACTATATATTATCCCGAAACGAATTTTCCCCAAAACTGGCAGTTTTCACTCCCCCCTTCTTTGTTTCTCTCTTAAGATTCAAAATAACAGTTCCTTTTGCCGCATTATAATAAGGTTTAACTTTTGCTTTTCTCTTTTTTACTTTCTACAACAAATTGAACTCAGTTTCGCTTCCCGTTGACCGGTAAGTTTCCGCATTCTTCCCTTTTCTTATAAATTTGACATGTACTGTGATCATCTTTGTGTTTCGGGATTTCTTAAATGAAGTGTTTTGTTTATTATTGCGTTTTTATTTTTATTTAGTTTTAATGTTTTTCCTTTTCGTATGTTTACTTTTTATGTATTTTTCACTTTTTAACTTGTTAAAGTTGTTCCCTTTATCTTGCTTGAATTAAATCCTATGTAAAGGAATATCTTTTTGTGAATAATGAGTAGTATTTTTTGTCTTTTTTTTTTCTTCTTTTCCGATGAGGCCATAGCCTAGTACCAATAGATTTTAAGGTCTTGAGTTCGACTTCCTATAGAAGTGTGGGTATATTTCTAGTTTGATACTAATCTTATTAGTTCTTAGCTATATAATTATTGTAATTTTTGCTATTGCAATTGATCGATATTCTGATTTATTGATGTAATTCATTGTTTCACTAAAAATTAGGTTATACTGATATGGAGTTTGGAAATTTGTCAATCAAATTATGGCCCCCCACTCAGAGTACACGGCAAAATCTTGTTGAGAGGATGACTAAGAATCTTGTAACTCCATCCATTTGGTCTAGAAAGTATGGTCTCTTGAGTAAAAAAGAAGCTGAGGAGGATGCCAAGAAATTAGAGGCTGCAGCATTCGTAGTTGCAAACCAACAGTTTGAAAAGGAATCAGACGGAGATGGAAGTTCAGCCATACAATTATACGCGAAAGAATCGAGTAGGCTCATGATTGAAGTTATCAAACGAGGTCCTGTTATGAAACCAGAGAAAGAACCTAATGTATTAGACAAAATTAAAGAATCTGATGGAACTGCTTTTGATATATCAGGCAATCCCAGAACAGTAATTGGTGCAGATGATGCCGAGAAACTCTTGAAATTCTTGGCAGAGCCTGGAAATAAATATACGAAAATATGCTTTAGCAATACAAGTTTTAGTCGGGATGCAGCTCTAGTTGCCGAGCCTATATTGCTGTCCCTTAAGGATCAATTGACTGAAGTAGACCTATCTGATTTTGTAGCGGGAAGACAAGAGGAAGAAGCTCTTGAAGTCATGAAAATATTTTCATTAGCCCTTGAAGGATCTAAATTGCGGTACCTTGACCTGTCCAATAATGCTCTGGGTGAGAAGGGTATCAGGACATTTGAGGCTCTTTTAAAATCCCAGCATAATTTGGAGGAGTTGTATTTAATGAATGATGGGATATCAGAGGAGGCTGCAGTAGCAGTCTGTGAGCTAATTCCTTCGACTGATAAACTTAAAGTCCTTCAGTTTCATAACAACATGACCGGAGATGAAGGGGCGATTGCTATATCTAAATTGGTTCAGAGTTCTCCACTGCTAGAAGATTTTCGATGTTCATCCACGAGGATAGGATCTGAGGGAGGTGTTGCCCTGGCCCAAGCACTTGAAATATGTACGTATATGAAGAAGCTTGATTTACGAGACAATATGTTTGGTGTTGATGTTGGGTTGGCCTTAAGCAAGACTTTGTTAGCATTTTCCGATCTATGTGAAATATATTTAAGTTACTTGAATTTGGAAGACGAGGGGTCTATTGCTCTTGCAAATGCTTTAAAGGATTCTGCTCCATCTTTGGAAATTCTAGATATGGCTGGAAATGACATCACTGCTAAAGCTGCTTCTGTTCTAGCAACATGTGTAGCTTCTAAACAGTTTCTTTCGAAATTAAACTTGGGTGAGAATGAATTGAAGGATGAGGGTGCTATCTTGATTGCGAAAGCACTTGAGGATGGTCATGGACAATTAAGTGAAGTGGATATGAATACTAATATGATACGAAGGGCGGGTGCTAGGTGCTTGGCCCAGGCTGTTGTTAGTAAACCGGGACTTAAGTTGCTTAATATCAATGGCAATTACATATCTGATGAAGGGATTGACGAGGTTAAAGATGTATTCAAGAGTAGCCCCAGTGTTCTTGGTCCTGTGGACGAGAACGATCCTGAAGGGGAAGAATATGATGAAGAATTAGGTGGTGAGCATGAGGAATTGGAGTTCAAGCTCAAGGGACTTGAAATCAAACATGAAGAATGAGAACGGAAGATTATCTATAGCTTGACATAGTTTTGTGTTGTTTGTATGAGTATGAGTATGATTAGGATCAAATTGTTATCTCAATAACCAGGGTGTGTTTCTTCATTTGTAGACATTGCTAGAAGAACTTTGAGCATGATGGATGTGCTTTTGTTCTTTGTTTGCATTGAACTTATTCCTCCAGAATGCTTTATATTAATAGGCTGGCTAGCACTTGTTTTGTCTTTGGAAAAGTGCAGTTCTTGACTCAGTTAGCTTCTCTGCTCTTCGTCTATGATATGAGGCAAGTTGAGTTGATCTTTGCAACTTATTATAATGATTTAATTTGCAATAGAACCGAGTTCTAGCAGTTTGATAGTCTATATGTATTTCCTTTTCCACTTATCTAGGTTACGTTGATTTCATTTAGTCAAGATTTATATGTGAGGCTTCTTTTATTTTACTTTTTTTCTCATCTCATAACAAATTGATGAATAGCGACCGGCAGAGTTTAATCTTTCAGAATTTGGAAGTTTTGCGTAATGTAAGAAAAAGTTGTAATACAAATAAAATAGAAATAATGTATCAACATGTGGCTGTAGTTTAGTGGTAAGAATTCCACGTTGTGGCCGTGGAGACCTGGGCTCGAATCCCAGCAGCCACAATAAATTTTTTTCCCCTAAATCCAGCGCGTATTTTAATGAGACCATTAATAATGTAATCTAGTATTAATGATTTCATTTCCTTTTCTCCCTTAAATCCAACGCGTCAAAATTAATGATGGAAATAATTAGCTGTCATAATTCATTATAATACTTTCCATAATATCAGAATCAAGTCCACTTTTATTCTCAGAAGAGAAAAAATAATCAAGTCCACCTTCCTCTATTTTGTCTTCCTTTATTTTAATTTATCAATATAAACATATTCCTTTATTTTATATTTTTCTGAGAAACAAATTTCACAAAAATCCATAGCCGTCGATCATCAGAACATTAAGAGCAAATATTTAAAACTAAAATCCCTCCCCAAAAGCTAGCCGTTAGAAACCCCCCTCTCTCTACTTCAATCGAATCTCCATCCCTTGTTTCCATCAACAAGGTAAATCTTTTAACTTCCTTAATTTCCCTCTTCATTTATTTAAATCCCATTATCAAATATATTAATAATTCAAATCCAAATCCAAATTTTCACAGAAATCTCCCATCTTGAATATGAGCTATTCTTCTTCAATTTTCAGTCCCTCTTCAGATAAGCAATTCTGGAGCACTCTTCACAGCCGTATCAAAACTCTGATCGAAAATCGAAAGCCACCCGTTGATTCATCCTTGATCACACAAAAGGTACAATTTTTTGTTTTATATTCACTCCTAATCTCAAGGTCACAAATTTAGTTTTGACTTGTTTTGTGAGGTTTATACTTTTTATTTTTATTTTTGTGTAGAAAGAGGACTCAATGCTTTTGCTAAGGGGATTTGATTCTGCTGCTCAGTCTCTTTCGCAGCTTTCTAACAATCTAGAGAATGCTCTTAAGGTAATACACGAACATGAGCTGTTCAGATTTTTTACATAAATTTTTAACGAATACAGGAATTTATATGCATTTTTTTTATGTGATTTTTTTCAGGGAGCTAGAGATTTAGATCGGTCTCCTACATTGACAGAAATTGTTCATGCCACACTAGAAAAGGCCAAAACTGAAGAAAGAACTCTTTTAAACGAAGAAAGCAAAGATGACCAAAAAGAAGAAGATAATGAAAAAGAAATGAGAGGATTAAAGAGAAAGATAGATTCTGATAATCAAGGGGAAGATTAAAAAAAAAAGCAAAAGTGAAAAGTCCACAAGAATTGGGGAAATTCAAAAGAGCAAAATGTGTAGGTACCTTTTATTGTCTTTAAACAACGATTCTGTGATTTTTTAATAATAAATGGTTTGTTATTATTAACCTTTGTCTTTGTGTGTGTGTGTGTGTTTTTTTCTAAAGCTGGCAATTTCATTGGCGACAAAAGCAGCTTCTTTGACAAGAGAATTGAAGTCAATTAGGTCAGATTTAAGCTTTCTGCAGGATAGATGTAGGTCAGATTTAAGCTTTCTGCAGGATAGATGTGCTTTGTTAGAGGAAGAGAACAAAAAACTTCGTGATGGATTAGCATAAAGGATTAGGCCAGATGATGAAGATTTGGTAATTTTATTTTCTTCTACTTTGCCCTCCATGGTGATTGAGTATGTTTTTCACATATTATCTTAAAATTTGTAGGTAAGGCTTCAAATGGAGGCACTTTTAGCAGAAAAGTCGAGGTTAGCAAATGAAAACACAAACTTGACAAGGGAAAACAAATGCCTAAACCAACTTGAGTATCATCAACAAACTTCCGAAGATCTTTCAGAATCTTATGAAAAATTAACAAAGGGACTTATCTTCGCCATTAGAAACTAATCGTGGAAGTTTCGACAATGCAAATCATAAAACAACACATGCTACAATGACTGTGTGCACTTCTTCTATTATATAGATCTACAATGCCATATTCTTTCTGCTTCTAAATGGAGAAGTTAAATTACTAATCTGTATAATGCATGAAGAACTCTTAAAAAAAGATTTCATTGTGTAAACAAAGAAATTTCAAATTATAAGGTTTCTCTTCAACTTATTAAAGGAAAATAAAATTCAAACATGATGCTATTTTCTGACACGTTAAAGGTCAAAAGTTTCAAATTTGTGAGCCAAAAATCATCGACCCATAACAATCTAATACTAATAATTTCTGCAGAAATATAACCACACTAATTCATTGATTCAATACATCAAACTAAAAACAGTGGACTTAATAGAATGTGAATCAGGCTATCCCAGAAAAGAATTCAGCCCAGAAAAGAATTCAGCTCACTAAAACCACAAGGTCTTTAATATTTGTTTTAACGGATAGTAATCAAGCAACAAACAAAGCATGATCAAGGTTTGCCCTTTTTATTCTGGTACTTCTTTTGCTTAGGAGAAGCAGCCTTTTGATTTTGAACATCAGCACCTTCCTCATTATCAGTTATAGCTTTTGCTTGACTTGGGACTAACATCATTTCCTTCGTACCAACCATCACCTTCTCGTACTATTTTCAATATATTATGGATAAATAGTTAAAAACTCTAGAAATAAAAGAAATTAAAAACATTCAAATTATAATATAACCTTACCGCCTCAATTTTTCCAAGGGCAAATTCCAGCTTCCTTACCAGCTCAAAGTTTTTTTCCATCATTTCCTCAACCTAAAAAGAAAATAATAAAATTATATTAGACCTGCACTTTTAGTCACATTCTTAATAATATTTTACTTTTGGTCCCAAGTTTCTAAAATGTTTCATACTATCCCCCTAGAATAAGTCTATGTCTAGAACTTCTGATACTAAATTAGATGGGAATGGGTGATGGAACCAAATTGCAATAACAAAAAATCATTACCTTTCTTTGTGCTTTCATATACAAGCTTTTATAGTTCATGTGAGTAGATGGGCCCTCGTTTGGCAATTTAGTATCCTGCTTCACAATTAGATAAGGCACATTATTCATCAACATGGATATAATAATTAACAAAATAATGACAATATTTTTAAATGCTACCTTAGACTTGAATTCATCAACTGCTCGAACTATATAATCAACCTTTTCTTCCAAGTTACTTTGAATCACGGCTTGCACAGTATTAAGTTCACGAATTTGTGGCTCCTCTTCCCCCAATTTTATTTCATTTGAGGCTTGCAAAGTATTAACTGGTTGAATTTGTGTTGCTTCTTTCTTTTCACTCTCAACCTCTGAATGTATTTTTTCTTCACATGGTGTCTCTAGACATGCATTTGAGGTATTATCCTACCCAAAAAAAAAAAGGATGACAAGTGTTCATCTTGAGAAATAAATAGATAAGTAATAATACAAAAAATGATAAATGTTGCCAAATAATAAATACACATGCCAAGTCAATGTTAGTTTTCTTCAAAAAGTATTTTAGCAGTCAATAGTTAATATAAATCATAGTGTCAATGCAACACATAATTCATTATCAAGGGGATAATTCTATTTTCTAGAAAAAATTAACATCTCTGACAACAAATAATACATTCCTTTCCCAAAAATCACATAGTAGACCCCTAAATTTGATGGTTTTCAGATCAATTACTATTATTCTGAATGCAGAAGTGATGTGGAGGAAACAAATAATCTCGTGGAGAGCAAGTTTATACCGAATTTAACCATAAAAGAACTACCATTTATAAGATCCCAAAAACTAGATTATAATTATGATAAAAATCTAACAATCTATAAATCTATATCAGAAAAATATTAGCCAATGGTCTGGTAAACTCAAATATTAAACCCACCATCCCAAAGACCTCTGAAAATAAATTCCTTCCTCAAATCTTAAATATGTGAGAATACAAAGTTATTGTAGCTCCAATTTCTCTTAATAAGGTATAGGTGTATTGCAACATAACTCATCTTCCCTCAATAAATAAAACACAAAAAATCTTCACGGGGACTGATCATAAAACTATTTCATCGAACTACATTTCACATTGTACAATACATTTTGGAAATAGTCAATGCTCACAACTAAACCAGTGTTTTTGAAAGAAGAGTTGATGGTCAATGCATTTATGACTTGTCTACCACAATAGTGAATAGTGAATTATCTGGTCGTTGGGCTTGTAGACTGTCCAATGTATCAAGAGAATATAAAAAACCTAGCTTACAAAAATTATCCTAAAATTACTAAACCTTGAACAAAGGTAGTCAATCAACTTCTCCACATACAGCCATACACACTGCACAATAAAATTCAAGAAAAATTGAAAACAATAAAAGAATTTTTACTTCATTAAGACTGTGAGTGCTTACCTCTTTATCAACGATAGTCGTAACTTGATCACCTTGTGTTTCTTTGTTCTTTTCATTCTCAACAAGGTTTACACACACCACTGCAGATTCTACCTTTTGGGTCCCACTACGTGATACAGGGGTTTTGATACGAGCAGATCGCCTTAGAGCAACATCTAGAACCTTTGAAGTTTTCTTCTTTGGTTGCATGTAACTGGAATCTAGACGCTCTGTAATTTCAACATTCGTAGCCTCCATAGTTTCTAAGCTCGGATCGGCATCAGAAGGTATTTTCTCTTCGTATGTTGTCCCTGGACATGCATTTGAGGTGTCATCCTACAATATATTTAGATCTAGTTAGAAGTTTGCAATATATTCAGACTATATCAATTCCTTTATTGAATCATATATAGAGTATTATTAAATGACATTAGTATAGATTCAAGTAATTGAAAAAGAATAATGAATATGGAAAAGGATAAACAGAGATGAATAGAGCAATGAGGCAGTTAACGTACTCTTATAGAGAATAAGTTTGTTTCTTTACGGGGCCATTGGGCATTCTTACAAGCAAATTAAACTTTGATTGTAAGTTCATTATAAATGACAGTAGAGATTCAAGAAATACTTTAAAAAACATGAAAATTATAAGTCATAAAACAGGAATACCAAAAGTCCCATATGATTACAAAGAATTTTACACAATACTACATTCTTTCTTTCTAAATAAACTACTAACATTAAGATGGTGTAATATTCTTAATTTCTTTAGTAAATATTTAGTAAATTAACTAAATAAACTCATCTTTAGAATCTCAGAAGGCCTTTAATAAATAAATCCCTTCTTCAATCTTGAATGTGGAACAAAACCATCCAAATAATAGTCAAAATAGTTCCCACAATTGTTCATTTTCCTTCAAATAATAAAAAGAAAATTACTCACGAGAACACATACCAAAAATTTTAAGAAAACCAGAACAAAACCAAACCACATCTCACAAACGTACAACCCATTGGAAACAATCGATTCAGAGAAAGCAAAACCAGGATTTATCGAAGGAATAACCGATTCTTAATGCATTTGCATCTAGCGCACAAATCTAGCAGAAAAAAAGTTAATATTAGAAATCACTACTAACTTTTTGGCACAAAGATTAGCAATAAACTTCTCCACTGGCATCAACGGGCAAACCAACATGCATGCACGATGTACAACACAACAAGAAACCCCTAAAAAGATATAAAATAATACAGAAAACCCTTAAAAGCAACAGCAAGATCCTGAGTTCATAATGTTTGTGTGGTTATATATTTATATATACCTCTTTGGCAGTGGTAATGCTCCCCATAAGCGCCTTTCTCTTCCTACCCATTTGTCTTCGAAAAATAAGAAAAAAAACTCAAAAGAAACAAGAGAAGTACGGGTCAAATTTAACGCACAACACACACTAGCCTTGGAAAAGATGGAGCGAAGGAAAAGCTAATTGGGTGTGTTTTGTCTTTTTGTTTGGTATTCTCGAGGGTCAATGGAAAAGAGTGCCCAGTACCAGTGCAGGAAATAAAAGGCGAGCAGGCCGGCGCTAGGCGATATTAAAACTGGGGCCCTCTTTTACAAAACAAATTAGATGATACTGTAATTAAGAGAAAATCAGAAAACGAATAAAATTGGCATTTAGAATTTGGACTGGCCGAGAGATAAATGGTGAAGGCGCGGTGGGAATCTGAATTGATGAAGAAGAATATTAGGGTTTTGCTCTAGGGCACCGTAGAAGATGTGAGAACTGAGATGAGTGAATTGAAGGAATGGAAATTTGGAACGTGTCTTTTAAATTGTACGAATTGGGATTAAAAAAAAAAATTGGGTGTATCGATTGAATTATGTAAGGTAAATGTATAGTTGATATTAATTTTATTATAATAAATTAATATTATATTTAACCCCATATATTTATTCTAAATTATGTGGAATTACCACGCAATCAGATAGTATTTATTTTAAATTAGGTGGTATTACCACGCAATCAGTGCCGGCCCAAGTGCTAGGCAACTTGGGCCGGCGCCTAGGGCCCCGTTTTGAAGGGCCCCAAAATTTATATATAGGCCTTAGGAAAATTAAAAAGTTAAATATTTTTAATTTTATTAATTATATGTACATAATTTGTATCTTTGCTCACTTGATAAGACTTTCTTTTTCCTTCTTGTAAGTGGGAGGTCTAGGGTTCAAATCCCAATGTTGAGTTTTTTTCTTATATTTTGATTGTATTATGTTATTTAACTTCTTTTTTTTTTTTTTAATAATGTTCGTCTTTTTTATTTTCCATTCGTCGTAATTATTCTTTTAATCTTTTTTTCTTATTTAATGATTTCTTGTCAATTTTTTCCTTAATAAGTGTTTTAAAAAAATTCTTTCTTAATTATTATAAAAATAATACAGTTTTTTCTTTATAATATGATTTTTCTGCTTATTACTTTCTCACTTAATACATTGTAAAAAAGAATTTCACCCACAATAAAATTGGTCTAGCCCCGTCCATATTTTTATATGTATGTGTATCTTTTTTATAAATGATGTATAACTTTTCCTTTACATGATAATATATAATTAATATAGTTAATAATGTCACGAAATGAAATAAAGTCAAACAATCAGTTATGATATTTGTAAAAGAATGAAATAAAGTTAAGGATGTGCATATACTTGCAAAATCTGCATCGGCTAAAATAATATTTTTAATATTAAAAAGTATACAAAAAATTCACAGTTAAATCTTTTAAAAGTTAAATAAGTTTGTTATTTAATTATCTATGTAAAAATTAATGTGTTAGATTTAATTATCAATCTAAAAAATAATATGTTGGAGAATATAATATGTCAATATTTAATTAATATTTTTGCCTTTAAAAAAGTAAATTGATTATATTTTTTTTATAACAAAGGGCCATAAATTTGTAATTCGCCTAGGGCCCCCCAAATGTCTAGGGCCGGCCCTGCACGCAATGTGTGTCACATACTAGGATATAAGTTATACTCCTATATGGCAGTACAGACTCACATAACATAGTATTAACCTCATATATTCAGTGTGACCACACATCATGTAGTATGTATTCCACATTAAGTGGTACCATGCAATTTGTATCACATTCTAAGTTATAACTCAAATGAGACAGTACATGTTCACATTACATAGTATTAATCCATATATTTAGTATGACCCCTCATTATATACTATTTATTCCACATTATGTGGTATTACAACGAAATGTGTATCACATTATATGGTATAATTAACATGTAATAGTATGAGCACACATTAATATGATCCCATGTCTTGTAGTATTTTTTCTATATTAGGTGATTTATGCAATTTTTCCCAAGTTAATATTAATTATTCAAAAAAAAAATTACATATTATTTATTTTAAAATATTATTGTAACATTCATTTATTTATTTTCATAATAATTTATTAGAAAATAATTTACTATTTGATGTTACTTAATATATAGTATAATATTATTTGTTGTGGTATAGCACCACTTATTGTGGTAATATTATTATGGCATGTTGACAACTTGTTTAACAAATTACTAATTAATGTCATGTCTTATTATGCCACTTAAAGTGGAATACATACTACATGATATGTGTTCATACTGAATATATGAGGTTAATACTATGTTATGTGGGTCCGTACTGTCATGTATAATTTATACCATTGAATGTGACACACATTGCATAATAATACACCTAATTTGGAATAAATACTACATGATGTGTGGGTCATACTAAATATATGAGGTTAATATTATGTAATATGAGCATGTACTGTCACATGTGAGTTATACCATACATTGTGATACACATTGTATGGTAATTAGGGCTGAGCACGGTTCAATAAACCGACCGAACCTAACCGGAACCGAAATTTCGGTCCGGACCATTTATCGAACCAAAATTTTGGTTCGGTAAACGGTTCTCGGCCGAGAACCGATCCTTGTGAGCGGTCGGTTCTCGGTAATACCGGTCGGTTTACCGAACCGAACCGATTGGACCGATTTTTTTTTTTTTTTTTTTTGAAAATTAGTGTTTTTCAATTACGATTTTGGAGATTTATAACTTTTAAGTTTGAATGGTTTGTATAAACTTAATATTATATTTCAAAAATAGTTTACCTCTTTGTATTTGATTAAGATTACTTTATGTTTGAGACTTTTATGTTTGAATGATTTGTATGAACTTTGGTGATATATTGAATGTTACGCAATAAATAGAAGGGGGGGCTTTTTTGTATGGTTTGTGTGTTGTAAGATATATTTTTTTTGTATATTGTGCAATAAATTAAATTTTTGATTTTTAAAAATAAATAAAAATTAAATTTTTGGTTTTTTTGGACCGAACCGGACCGAAAGTTTCGGTTAGGCAAACGGTCCGCGGTCTGAAATTTACATAAACGAAAAAATATCGAAGTTCGGTCCGGTTCGGTTCGGGTTTTACCGAATGCTCAGCCCTAATGGTAATACTACCTAATGTGGCAAATTAAAGGCACCTAACGTAGCGGCACCCTAGAATTTTCATATATTAATATTGGGTGTTATCAATTTTAATGTCGTGCTACAATCATTGTCCAACGCATCTTAATCAATAAATGACGCATTAATGTTAATATAGTATGATGCAGGTAAAAGGGGGCAGACATAGCATACATACATAACGCATAAAGATATCGATGACATTCTTTTTACATATAAATGGTTATAGATTAAGGAGTAAAACATTCTAGAAAAGTATATATGAAAAGTCTCTAGAGCATTAGTTTTAGCCACTAGATCAAGTTGATTTTCACCGTCTCTTTAATAATGTGGTTATATAAATAGGGCAAGACCTTATTTGAAATTTTTTATTCTACATCTTATATGATAAAAAAAAAATTGTCAAATACAAAAATAAATTGAGACCCCTCTATAGTCGGGGCCCTAGGCGAAGGCCTAAATTGCCTAACTATAGAGCCGGCCCTGTAGGCGAGGAAGACGAAGAAGATGAAAAGAGTGGGGGTTTGAGGGCGGGACTATGGTTGCGTGTTATTTAAGTAGTAGTTTTTGCTTGACTTGAGACTAACATCATTTCCTTCTCGTACTATTTTCAATATATTATGGATAAATAGTTAAAAACTCTAAAAATAAAAGAAACTAAAAACATTCAAATTATAATATAACCTTACCGCCTCAACTTTTCCAATGGCAAATTCCAGCTTCCTTACCAGCTCAAAGTTTTTTTCCATAATTTCCTCAACCTAAAAAGAAAATAATAAAATTATATCAAACTTGCACTTTTAGTCACATTCTTAATAATAATTCTAAAATGTTTCATACTATCCCCCACCTAGAATAAGTTTATGTCTAGAACTTCTGATCCTAAATTAGATGGAAGGGGTGATGGAACCAAATTGCAATAACAAAAAATCATTACCTTTCTTTGTGCGTTCATATACAAGCTTCTTTGTTCTTTTCATTCTCAACAAGGTCTACAAACTCCACTGCAGATTCCACCTTTTGGGTCTGAATACGTGATACTGGGGTTTTGATACGAGTAGATCGCCTTACAGCAACATCTGGAACCTTTGAAGTTTTCTTCTTTGGTTACATGTTACTGGAATCTGGATGCTCTGTAGTTTCAACATTCGTAGCCTCCATAGTTTCTAAGTTCGGATCGGCATCATAAAGTATTTTCTCTTCGTATGTTGTCCCTGGACATGCATTTGAGGTGTCATCCTACAATATAGTTAGATCTAGTTAGAAGTTTGCCATATATTCAGACTATATCAATTCCTTTTTTGAATCTTATATAGAGTATTATTAAATGAAATTAGTATAGATTCTAGTAATTGAAAAAGAATAATGAATATGGAAAGAATAAACAGAGATGAATAGAGCAATGGGGCAATTAATGTACTATTTTGGAGAATAGGTTTGTTTCTTTACGGGGCCATTGGACATTCTTATTTCTTACAAGCCAATTAAACTTTGATTGTAAGTTCATTATAAATGACAGTAGAGATTCAAGAAAAAACTTTAAAAAACATGAAAATAATAAGTCATAAAATAGGAATACCAAAAGTCCTATATGATACCAATAAATACAAAGAATTTTACACAATGTTACGTTCTTTCTTTTGAAATAAATCACTAACATTAAGATGGTGTAATATTCTTAATTTCTTTAGTAAATATTTAGTAAATAAACTCATCTTTAGAATCTCAGAAGGCCTTTAATAATAAATCCCTTCTTCAATCTTGAATATGGAACGAAACCATCCAAATAATAGTCAAAATAGTTTCCACAATTGTTCATTTTCCTTCAAATAATAAAAAGAAAATCACTCACGAGAACACATACCAACAATTTTAAGAAAACCAGAACAAAATCAAACCACATCTCACAAATGTACAACCCATTGGAAACAATCGATTCAGATAAAGCAAAACCAGGATTTATCGAAGGAATAGCCGATTCTTAATGCATTTGCATCTCGCGCACAAATCTAACAGAAAAAAAGTTAATATTAGAAATCACTACTGACTTTTTGGCACAAAGATTAGCAATAAACTTCTCCACTGGCATCAACGGGCGAACCAACACGCATGCACGATGTACAACACAACAAGAAACCCCTAAAAAAATATAAAGTAATACAGAAAACCTTTAAAAGCAACAACAAGATCCTGAGTTCATAATGTTTGTGTGGCTATATATTTATATATACCTCTTTGGCAGTGGTAATGCTCCCTACACGAGCCTTTCTCTTCCTACCCTTTTGTCTTCGAAAAATAAGAAAAAACCTCAAAAGAAACAAGAGAAGTACGGGTTAAATTTAACGGACAACACACACTAGCCTTGGAAAAGATGGAGCGAAGGAAAAGCTAATTGGGTGTGTTTTGTTTTGTTTGTTTGGTATTCTCGAGGGACAAAATGGAAAAGAGTGCCCAATAAGTAAACAACAGGCGAGGAAGACGAAGACGAGTGGGGGGTTTGAGGGCGGGACTATGGTTGCATGTTATTTAAGTGGAAAATTAATAGCAAGAAGTTTTAAATCAACGGCATAGGCTACTGGGGATATCAATCTTGACCGCTCAGTTCGAGATTTGATATATTTTTGACATGATTTGACTTCAAAATAATGTCATGAATAATTTCCCATTTCCTTTTTTTACTTGTATATTTAGATTTTGGAATGATAGTAAGATTTTAATTTAAGAAGTGTGAAAGTTTTTTTTTATGTAATTAAGAAAATAAGTAGTTACTAAGGGTCTATTTTGATGGGTTTTGGTTCGGTTTCGTGGGTCTCGATTTAAAAAAATTAGTTTGGGTGGTTTCGATGAAACTTGAGACTTCATTTGGATGTATTTTGGCTATTGGATTTTGTGGTTTGAATAAATTGAAACCCCACTTGGATTGAGTTTGGATGATGGGGTTTAGGGGAAAAAGTAGGTGATAAGTGTCAAATCAATATATTTTTTAGTGAGATTTGAAGAAAAAAGTAGGTAGTAGATGTCAAATCAATGTTTTATATGTTGAAAAGTTTGAGTGTGAGTTTATGAATAGATTTTTTATGGTTTCATGGGTTTTGCGAAAACTCATTTGAAAGGGTTTTGGCTCGATCTCGCGAAACCCGCGAAACCAGGCCAAAACCCATCCACATACACCCTAACATCTAATTATGTATCTTGTACACCAAAAAAAAAAAAAATCTAATTATGTATGCAGTATTACATGATGAATTAATTGATGTAGAATCACTAATTTTGTTGCAATAATTCATATTAACCAAATGCATTTTCATGGAATCAAAAAGTCCACTCTCATCATTAAAATAATTTGACGTGTTAAAATTTTTCGTTCATGCAACCATTGATCCTACCCATGTTTATTTGTAACTGAGAGGACACACAAAGCATGTTAAAATAGTTCCATATTATCTAGATATCGAATATTAAAGTGCATACATCATATTAACCTAAATCAAGATATACAAAGTACTACTGCATAATATTTCTAACATTTGCAAACGAGTTTTTCAATACAATTTCATAAATGTTTGAGATTTTATCTTTGAGTCGCATTGTAACGACCTTGACTGTTTATCTCTTTTCTTAGTTCAAGGTCTTCGTTATGATGAATAAAATATCGATCTTCATATTTCTAAATTAAGTAACTAAAGAGACTCTTTTAATGTAACAGGTCAAAATGAGATTTTTTAATTAATTATCATATAATTATATTATAAAATACTTATCTATAGAGTAACATTCTCTCATCAAATTCATATACTTTCTTTATTCTATCAATTTGACTTTGTTCTTAAAGTTTAGCGTGGTATTTAGATAAAAGTTGTATAAAATATATTCATAATTATTTTTTTCTTTTTATTTTGAAAAGTAAGTGATATATACTACTATTATATATACATCATTACTAAATTTATATGGAGATATGATAACTATAAAACTACTCCGTATGTGTTTAGTTTTTCTTATCTACTACTCTATTGATTAAAAAAACTCTCTTTTTAGGATGTCTAGTATCTAGGATAAATAAATAAAAAAAAAACGGAGAGAGTATTTTTTTGGGATCCTTTGAAATACATGAACATAACTTTCGAAAAGAAAATGGAATAATTTTTAATAAACCCCACCCTCCCATTTAAAGGAAACGAATTAAAGTTCTATGCAAATATCCAATATTGAAACCGGGTAGTACCCGCAATTTACACAATAAAGTGAATGAAAGTGATAATAATAAAACTATAACACAAACCTTGGCAGCCCGAGTCCCTCTACACTGCTCAAACAATTGTAATCTATGTTTATCTCTTCCTTTTCTCCGCTTACATCCACTCATCTCCCACCCAATCTCTTCTTCTTCCACTTCAATTCCACCACCAGTATCCAAATTCACCGCCGCCGTAAACATCGCCTCTCCACCGCGCACTTCTGCGGTCATTCGAGCGGCAGAAACTCACTTATCTCAAGTTCAGTAAACCAAAATCCTCCGAGGACGCTCTTCCCCGGCGGATTCAAGCGTCCAGAGATCAAAGTCCCAAATCTCGTCCTCCGATTGACCTCCGACGAGGTTTTGAAAGATGATAAGGCGGTGCTTGATGCCGTTGACGACGCCGTTTCGGATAGAGTTGGAATTGTGGTGCTTACTGGAGGTGGAGGTAGTGGAAAGAAGCTATACGAAGCGGCGTGTTTGTTAAAGTCGGTTATTAGAGATCGTGCTTATTTGTTGATTGATGAGCGTGTGGATATTGCTGCCGCGGTTAATGCTAGTGGCGTTTTGCTCTCCGATCAAGGTTAATTTATTCACTAATCACTAACTCTGTAATTAATTGTTACTCTACCGTTCAAGGTAACTATGTTAGTTACTTTCTGTTATTATAATTGACAGGTCTTCCTACTATAGTTGCAAGGAATACAATGATGGATGCGAGAAACGAGTTTGTAGTTCTTCCTTTGGTAGCAAGAATAGTCCTAACTCATGATGCTGCATTAGATGCTTCTATTTCTGAGGGTGCTGATTTTATTATTTACAACGTGAATGGAGATGAGGAGCTGGTGAGATCTGTGTCTGAGCGTGTTAAAATTCCAGTTTTTATTATGTTTGATCCGCCTAGAGATGTGATATCATTGAAGAAATCTTCAGATTTTTTTAGAACAGGAGCTAGTGGTGTAGTTGTGACTGTGGATGAACTGAACATGTTCAGAGAAGATGACTTGAGCAAGATGTTTTACCGTGAATATGCATCAGATATGGAAGTAGTGAATGTCAGTACAAGTTTTGATAAGCTCAAAATTCTGGAAATGGAGAACGGATTTCCTGGGAGGAACATGGTTCCAGGCTTCACCAATTTGGAAGAAAGGGAGCAAAAGTTCATAGAAAAGGAGAGATCGTTTTTGCTTGAAGCTATAAATGTCATCCAAAGAGCCACACCACTGGTGATCTTTTATTGCTTAACATTTTGGTAGTTGAAGTGTTGTTCACATGATATTCCTTTGCTTCTGTTGTTTACACTTAAATCTAAATGTAGAATTGAACTTAAATGGCAGATGGGAGATATCTCGCTTCTCAAAGATGCTGTTTCTCAACTTAATGAGCCGTTTTTACTGGTTATAGTGGTAATAGTGTGCTGAACTTCAACCAATTCTGGTTCAACGGATTATACATGGGTATTAGCTCTAAATTTCAATGCATTTCTTGTTCTTTAGTTGAGCTTGAGTTAGCACAAGTTTTTCAAAGCAATAAAACAAAATATAGTTTGAATGCTTCACTTTCCTTGTCTCAATCCAACCCATATTAGTGTCTCTAAGCCTACAACAATCCAAAGCCAATACCTGCATGGGCCTATGAGTTGATATTAATAAAAAAGGTTCAATACACTACCTTTCTGAGATGAAGTGCTTAAAGTTTCATATCTTATGCTGGAAGAAACCAACTTCCTCAGGCCTAGGGCATTTTACCCCAAATAAAAATGATTAACCTAGGGCAAACTTGAACTGAAAAAGGGTCCTTATTTTTCCTTAAAAAATCTCTTTGATGGCCACCCAATACTCTCATCTTTAATGGTTGATCTGGACCTTATGTGTTGAGCTCTACGATATTTTAGGATTCATTATCTATTTCCTGCTGATTGGTGCGCTTCTAATTTCATTTTTTTTTGGTAAATCATGATAGTCATCCATCTATACACCAAGTGCATATAACTATATAAATGCAGAGGCTTCCCAGTCCCATAAGTGGTTTGCGAAGATTTTTTTTAGATATAATATCGCTATATTAGTTCCACCAGCAGCACTCCTCCATTCAAAATAAATCCTTTTTTCTATTTTGTAGGTCATTTGAAGGATTTAGATTAGAATGATTACCCTTTGTTAATTTATATCAAGCATTTTTTGTGATACGATTCTAAATTGATTGGTTGGTTTACTACGCATTATTGTTAAATTTTGGTATTTCAACTAAGTTCAAGTGCTTAGTTTGAGTAATAGTAGATTGTAAACGGCATATCATTCATCTTTCCTAGACCACATAGGGAGTTGAGGTAAGATTTTCGTTTATATCGATTCATCAGGGAGAGTTCAACTCTGGAAAGTCAAGTGTCATTAATGCTTTTCTTGGGCAAAGATACTTAAAGGATGGGGTTGTTCCTACAACGAATGAGATCACCTTCCTACGCTATTCTGCGTCCGAGTATAATGAGCAGCAGTGTGAAAGGCATCCTGATGGTCAATACATATGCTATATACCTGCTCCAATTTTGAAAGAAGTGAGTTTCTAATTTCATATGCTTCCTTTTTAACACTATTGTGGGAATGTAGTGAGATACATTCCCGTCATTTGTGAATGCTTAGTTGTTTCTTGTAGAAGAGGCTAAGTGCCTAGTCCTGAAGGATTTACTCATACATTTTGTACTTCTCTCACTGATTTAAATTACTATTCTTTTTCCGTAACTTTTACTTATTTAGTCCTAGTTTTTCAAAATAGTTGGTAGATCCTACATTTGACGTATGTAAGGTTTTCATAATTATCATCAATGCTATAATATGCATGGTTACCATCGGTTTCTGCCTATACCTTTTACCAGTGAAATAATTTTATGAAGATTTAACTTAAATAAAGAAGATTCCACATTTGTTTCTTTCACTGTCTCACATTGTTTTCCGCCTCCCTCCTGACCAAGCAGATGATAATTGTTGATACTCCTGGAACAAACGTGATTCTTCAAAGACAACAACGTCTTACTGAAGAATTTGTGCCTCGTGCAGATTTGCTTCTTTTTGTTATGTCCGCTGATCGGCCATTGACTGAAAGCGAGGTAGATATAATTGAGACTAATACTTTAACCTGTGTTTTTTTTGTTACACAATTCAGTTTCTGTTTGTGCGAGGGGATACCCAAGATATATCACTACAATATCTACAATAGATTTTCCCTTCACACTCACCTTTTCTTCACTTCAACCTAAGAAGCTAATCTTTTATACACTGTATTGTGTGCCAGGTTACTTTTCTTCGCTACATTCAGAAATGGAAGAAAAAGATTGTTTTCGTGCTTAACAAGTCTGACCTGTATCAAAATGCAGATGAGGTTAAAATAAGAAACTGATTATTCCATGACCATAGTTGTTTTCTTATATTGGAAAAAGAGTGTTATTGAATTTATCTAGTAGCTTCATCTGATTTAGTTTTTGAATAATTGACTCAGCTTGAGGAAGCTATTGCATTCATCAAGGAAAACACTAGAAAGATGCTAAATGCTGAAGACATCACCATATACCCTGTTTCTGCACGCAGTGCTCTTGAAGCAAAGGTTTCAGCATCCTTCAGTGGTTTGGAAAAACAAGAAGTATCCTTTAATACTCCATATGAAGGAGCCAATAAGTTTTTCGATCTTGAAGAGTACCTGTATAGCTTCTTGGATGGGACAACTAATAATGGGCTTGAAAGAATACAGCTTAAGCTAGAAACGCCAGTTAAAATTGCTGAACGGTTGCTTTCTGCTTGTGAAAAGCTTGTCAGGGAGGAGTTGCGGCAAGCTGAACAGGACTTGATGACAGTAAATGATCTTGTAACTAGTGTCAAAGAATATGCCCAGAAGATGGAAAATGAAAGCATTTCTTGGAAGAGACAGATTTTGTCTCTGGTATGTTTCATCAACAATATATATATTTTTTGCTTTGCTTTGTTTTTTTCTTTTTTGGGTGATTATTACATTGTGGGTACAAACAAATGCAGATTAATAATGCACAAGCACGAGCTATCAGACTTGCAGAATCTACTTTACGAATATCAAATCTTGATCTTGTCACTTCATATGTTCTCAGAGGAGGTAAATCTGCTCAAATGCCAGTTACCTCAAGTCTTAGAAATGACATAATTGAACCTGCTGTCTCAGAAGCTCAAGTGAGTATATGGTTTTATTATTATTTGTGATTGAATTTGCTGTCTCCTCACCATATTGCTAAACGTTTTATTGCCACCCAGAAACTCCTTGGAGAATACACAATATGGTTGGAATCAAACAATGCTCGTAAAGGAAACATTTATAAAGAATCTTTTGAGAGAAAATGTCCTTCACTTGTTCCATCAACCCAGTCTCAACTAAAGGCCAGTGAGTTGATTAGAACAAAGCATGAACTAGGCATTAAAGTGATTCGGGATTTCAGTGCCTCAGCTGCCTCTAAGTTGTTTGAGCAAGAAATTCGTGAAGTGGTAAGTATTTGAATTGTTGCTGGTAAATAAGGCTTAATTACGTGGACATGGCACCAGCGACCAGCAAACTAATGCTTCAGCAATTATATTTCTGTGAATTTTCAGCTGTTGAGTACTTTTGGTGGACTGGGGGTGGCTGGTCTATCTGCATCACTTTTGACGTCTGTCTTGCCAACAACTTCAGAAGATCTCCTTGCTTTGGGCATTTGTTCTGCTGGCGGGTATATAATCTACTTCTTCTTTAAGTTTCTGCCTATTAATATCCTTTCTTTGCTCTTATCTGCAGCTTTTTTTGGTTCCACCTTTTTTTCTTGATAAATTGGGCTGGAAATCATATTTTAAGGCAAAATCGCACTTTTAGTCTGCTAACTTCCAGGCAGCAACAAAATATTTTTTTCCCTTTTGAGCTAAAGCACGCTTGGTCCTATTTTTTCTTCAGATCTAATCCTTCATCTTGCAAGTTCAACATGTTTAGGCATTCATCTTTTGGGTTGGCCACTTTTAGTTCTCTACCCGTCAATTCAGTTCTCCATCTTTTTGGTCAAACAAGATTATTTTGAAACCTAGCACATTAAGTCCGATAGGTCAAATTTCAATGAACTTGTTGGTTAGAAATGATCTTCAAGCAATTACTTTTAATATTTTTCTTACTAAAGTTTTTTTTCTACAAAAGTAAAAGATAGAGGGACTAAACGTACTATCTCAAAATATAAAGGATTATTTTGTCGAAGTTAGGACCAAATGTGTCGGTTTGAAAGATAAATGACCATTTTTGTCACAGCTCGAAAATTAGCAGACCTAAAGTGTATTTCGCCGGTTTCGTACTACTTGATGATAAGCCCGGCGTTATTTCTAGTATTTACCTCTTCCTGTCCTTTGGGTAGCTTACAATAGGGTTTCAAACCTTCTTTCAATTTATTTACACCAGAGTCGATATATCTTGAATCTGGTAAGAAACTGGTTTTGCCATCTTACAATAGTTATCTCGGATCAAATGGATCAATTTATGTGTATTCAAGGCTTGACATTTACATTCTTTACTCGTAGCATTTGACTTGCTCTAGATTCTATGAGCTTAAATGCCAATTGATGTGGTTTCTTTGTGATAGCCTATTTGCAATTTCAAATTTCCCAACCCGTAGACAACGGGTGGTGGATAAAGTGAGAAGAACTGCCGATGCCTTGGCACGTCAGTTGGAAGAGGCAATGCAAAAGGATCTCTTGGAGACTACCAATAGTTTGAACGACTTTGTAA
The DNA here is from genome assembly GCA_003313485.2 of Penstemon barbatus. Classification (NCBI taxonomy): domain Eukaryota; kingdom Viridiplantae; phylum Streptophyta; class Magnoliopsida; order Lamiales; family Plantaginaceae; genus Penstemon; species Penstemon barbatus. The sequence continues at coordinate 1,325,850 of CM064881.1, read as the reverse complement.
CACTCATTGGTAAGCCATATCAAGATATAGCGCAAGATCGAGTGAATAAACTTTTGGATACTCTAGCTGAATTAACAGCTATTGAGAAAGAACTCCAAACATTACAAATTGAAATCCAAAACTTTCATGTATCAAGGTAAGTAAGTAGTAAACTTTTGCCCCTTTTTTTTGGCCTTTTAAAAAAATAAAATAAATAAATCTTGTAACAATGTTGTCCGTGGGCGAATCAAATTAATTTGTATTTCTTATTTGAAATTTGATTGTGCATGTCCTAGTGAAACTTTGATTATGTGCAGAGTATATTTACATAATCAAGTAAATTTTTGTAGGTAGCCACTATTTCGGAATACTGATCATGGTGTGTGGTTTGTCATGTGAGATACCACTTTCCTTTTTACCTCAACAGCCAAAACACAACTTTTGCATACTTTTACAACTGAAATTTAAAGGTGTTCTTACGCTTTAGTTTTATCTGCCGGCCATAAAGTTTGTCGAGGGTTAAATAAATGTTGTTTGGTTGGTTGACAAAAGATAATGATAATTAACTTAGATGTTCTGCGTGCGTGGTTTTTTATATTGCAACTTTTTTCCTCCCTTTCGCGTTTTGGTTATGTTTTGCAAGCTGAGACTTTGGAGCAAGAAAAGGTTCCATTAATTTGGTCAAGAAGGGTCACTTTTCTATTTTATGCGTTAAAGAAGTTGATAATATATTTAAACGAAAAAAGGAACCTAGGGTTAAAAGTTAAATGCTAGAAATATGAGGTGTCTATCAAAAGTTGTTCGATCATGCCTTGTAAGGAAATTAATTAGGTCTGACACTTGAATATTTGATTAATAAAAGAGAATAAAACGAAATTTATCATTATCAGTTTCAAACGGAAATTCTAGTGTAATTCAACCAGTTTTATTTCATTCACAAATCACATGACGAGGAAAACTTGGAACACATCTCATTCACATGTAAAATATAATACACTTGTTATGCAATTAGATTGACAAATCAACACATATTTAATGAACTAATTATGATTTATTTTGTTTGATTAAAACGAGTTGAACTAAGATTTTCCTTGTACAAGGGATACCTGGTTTTGATATGAAAATAAAAAGCAGAAGCAAAGAGCACAAATGGTAGGAAAGCAATTCGAATGGTTAGTTTTGTGAAATTATGATCGAGCTAACATAGAACATATTCTCATTAGCCCCGTAGACTAGACCTTCGAATTTTTATTGAAGGCTAGGAGCTTAATTATCGGCATCTGCACCCAATTTATTTGCATACTTGAATTTTTATCTTAAATTACACACTAAATTAAGGAGAGAAAATTGGAAAGAAAGGGTTTTTTATTTATAAAGAATGTAATATTTATGAAATCATTACTGTCATACATCACCAAACAATAAAAAATAAACATATATTTTGTTGAAGCGCACATTGTTAATTTTATTACAATTTTTTTTTTTGGACTATTTAACTTAACTAGAAGTGTGAATAATTACTTTCTTCACCTTTAGTTGGTTAAAATTATAAGATTATTTTTTCTTAAGTTAGTTTTTGTTATTTTATTAAAAAATAAAAAAATTATCGAGATTGCTAAAAAAAGAAAATTCATCCTACCAACAATGAAAATTATTAGTCAGTACAAAGTAACGAACTCATATTCGAATTCCTGTTTGGAGAGTTTCTCACTTAATGTGTCCAATTAACAAATAGCATTTCTAAAGTCAAAAGTGAAAAATAGCTCCTCACAAGCTTTGCTAACGTCCTTACAAATCTGATGAAGCAACTAGATATTTAGCAACGAACGTGAAATTCATTCATAATTATACGCAACGAATCAAATTTCATCATTATTTATCATTTGATAATTTTGTAGACTCGCCCCAAGTTATTCAATAGGTTCAAGAATACTAAATTAAGTAAAAATAATAAACAAATTAACTTATTTGAACTCACTCAATTTAATTTCTATATATATATATATTTTGAACAAAATCTCCATTCTGAAACCTGCATGTTAAATTCAAAATAAGTTTGAAAAATATATTATTCGATATATACTGCATTGCACTATTATTGATGACTAAATTATATAGGATTTAAGGGTCTCGTGAATTCACATGTAGCCCTTAGGTTACATGTTATTTGAGGTATTGAAAAGCAACACTTTAGGTTACTTTTGAGAAAATGGCAAAATAATATATGTTAACAGCAATTTATAAACCATGTGCTAAATCACACAACATGGTCATTAATTAGAATAAGAACACAACATATGTTCCAACCTCAAGATGTTTTAAGACTTTGCTAAATTAATTATACTACTATATATATACTATAATTTAAATTTTTAATTTTACTTGAATAAAATTAAAGTTGAGATCGACCGTGTAATATGTATGTTAAAAAAAGTTACGAGATGGATGATATTATTTCTAAAGTATCACAGGACAACAGCACAAATAACAATATTTTTTCTTGATTTTTTTTAATCTTATCTAAATCTCAATATTTCTAGAAAGAATATTTTTTTTACACGAAACTTGGGGCCGGGGATGATATTAAATATTGGGTGTATTGGCTGAGCTAAGCCTAACCTAGGAAAGGTTTTATCTTTTCCATGTCTATTGGTGAATATGTAATAAGCAGCATGTATATATATGAAGGGACCACCATTGTCTTCTCTATATAGTATATGATCATGACTTGTAAACACTAAGGACGAAAATAACTGGAGGCTAGAATTAACCAATCAACAACAAAAGTTACTGCATTCCAATTCCAACATATATATATATATATAATTATTTTAATCTGATTTGGACATTATATATTTATTGTATTAAAAATTAATTTGGTTGTAGATGAATGATAGTTGTACATGGCGATTTCATTGGGTTTGAAGATTTGATCATACGGCGAACTTAAACTTGGCTTTGAACTCCACTACGTACAAAATCGATCTGAATTAATCCAAATCCATATTAATTAGGTGACCCAACTCAAACAGATGGATGTGGAGCTCTACTTGCATGGATCGGAGCTATTATATATATATAAATGTATTCACTTTTTAAACCTACATTGCTTTCCCGTTGAGATAAATACCTCTCATTATATATAATTTTGATTGGCACTTTCGGAAAGAGAGAAGGGGCCAATGCTACTTTATGATGATTGCAAGTTTAGTAAAAGTGAGTATGAAATTAGTACTATTTATTTTTTAAGAAAAAAGACTATTAGCTTGGGGCATAACCTCCGAGACTGCATTTAAAATAATTAGTCACTTTTACAAGTGTTGATCTTAAACAAAATTGTGTGCATTCGGTCCAAAAGTATTGACCAATAGGAGAGGCTAGAATATAAAGATCATAGGAATCTTAATTGTTGGTTTCTCACTTTCTCTAATGTTATTAAATTTCGAATATCTATTTATAATGGAAGATAAAGAAGATTCACATGTAATGAAACATACATTTTGTTTCCGGCGGGTACATGCTTCTTTTGAGGCCACTATAAGTTTCTTAGGTAATTTTTGTGGGTATGTTTATTTATAAAAATTTAGGGGAAGAAAATTTTAAAAACTTATGGATATTCTCTTAATTGATTCATACAAACATGGTGTTTGTTTGTGTATTTTTCTTTTGAAAAATGAGTTTTTTTTTTTTTTATCAAACTTCAAGATTCTTGTGCATGCTTGGCCTTCAAAATGCTAGGAAACATAATTTATGTAGATTTGACATTATTAGTCCAACCAAAAAAATGGCCAATGAAGTGGAAAAGCACATATGAAAAGAAAGAGGAGGAGGAAAACAAATGCGTATCAAGAAATATGATGAAGTAAACCCTCTGTTTCGGAACAATTTAATTGGTGGCTCACTTTTGGATTAAGTTCATTCCAAATAATCCACATCAACTATTCACACTATTGAGAAATTCTGTGAATCGTGACAAGTCAATTTTATGGCTTTCTTGTGGAGCATAAATAAACCATTACTTACAAAATTTTATATAACATACAATTTGGGTATGTTTTTTTGTTCAAAACTCATTTATTCCGGGTCAAAATTCTCTGTACCACAATTTGTGTACCACAAATGAGGAATTGACACATGTATTACATGTGTCAATTCCTCATTTGTGGTACACACTTGTGGTACATATGATCTATTGCCATTTATTCCATTCTTTAATTATTAATTATTATGTGTGGCAGAGTGAAAACTAAAAAGGAATCTAGTGGCATGAAAAATCCCACCCACCTCCATGCAAATAGAGACCCCAAATGCACCTATAAATTGACCCCCAAACCCTTCACTTCTCTTTCATGCAGTTCATTCCATCATTCTCTGCTCCTCACTCATTTCTCAATATTTAGCCACCATTTTCAGAACCCATATCCATTATCCTCATTTCAATCAAATAATCTCATCAAATCCAAAATATATTTGCGTTTTTCAATTGAAAAAGCCAAAACCCAATCTCCCCTGTTTTCCTCTGTTTTTGATTCTCTTTCCTTGAACTCTAATTCTACGAAAGTACAAAATATGGCTTCCAACTCAAGTCTTTGTCAAGGTTTGCAATCTTGTTTGGATCCTATTATACATGAACCACAAGTTTTAGTGCAGAATTTGGCTCCATCCAGACATCACCTATCATCTTCTCCATGGCCTCATAGCCAAAAAGAAATTCCAGGACTTGAGAATAAAAAAAACTTCCCCATTGAAAAAAATTGTGAAAAAACTGGAAATGGGTGGAATTTCCTACAATCTCTCACAAACCCTCCATATAATAATTTCAATCAACTCACTGATGATTCAAAAAAAGTTTATGTTCACCCCCTTGACAAAAGTTCAACTTGTTCACTTAGCACAAAAAGCCTTGAAATGTGCACCGAAAGCTTAGGAAGCGAAACTGGAAATGGCATTGATTCGAATGTTGATGAATTTTCCTATCTTTTTTTGGAAAAAAAGAGTTCTCTTTCAAAGAAGCAGCCAAAAACCCGACAAAATTTCAAGAAAGTTAAGCATAGCAGTAGTTTTCCACCCCCATTGACTTCTATAAGTAGTAGTAATGGTGTTCAAGTTCAAACTCATCGCGAAGGGGGTCGATTAGTGATTAAGGCCTTCAATTTATCTTCTTGTGGTTCTTACTTTCAAACCGAACGAAAAAACGGGAGACTTAAGCTTTCTTTGCCCAAGGAAAGTTACATGGATAGTGAACATGAAGAACAAGTTGAAATTGAAGTAGAAAAAGAAGTAGTTGACGAGGTAGAGAAAGATTGTGATGAAATTGAAAATGAAGACGATATTAATGGGTATTTTTTGGGAGAAAAGAACCTCATAGAAGATGGTGGGAAAATTGGGTGCAAAATCGGGAATGGGGAGTGGTCTAGCAATAGGTGCAATGGAGATAGAAATGGAAGCAAGAGGCTTCCAAGTTTGCCATTTTGTGTTGCTATTTCTTAAAAACTTCATCTCTTTCGGTACTTAGAGCTTGAAAGAGTTAAATCCACGACATTAAAAAGAGAGTACAAGGTTCCGTATGATTGCTTATGATAACTATTCCAATGTCAATTCTGTCCAAATGGTAGTTATTAGTTATGATTTAGTATTGCTTCCAAGGTCAACTATTATGGTAGTTATCTTATGGTTGTAATCTATATAGTTATGTAAAAGAAAATTAACATAAGGATGTTTCTTTATTGGGTTTTATGATTTTTTGTTGATGGTAAACAAAAATTTGAGGGTTGAGAATGACTGCACAAATAATAAAGAATTAAGCAAATATATACTGCAACATGAGATTGGTAAAATAGCTAACTATAGATTTTTCAAAGAGGTCTTATCACTTTCATGGATGTCATATTCAATCCTACAACATGTGAATGATCAAATTCAGCAACATGGGAAAAAGCTATCACTTTTTTTTTTTTTTATCTTACTCATTGAGAATGTACTGAGATTGAAAATGATGACCAACTCAGAGTTTTGTTGGGATAAATCCAAGACGGATTGTGTGAATTCTAAAATATTAACAAATACAATAAAAGATCGCATCGCATAGAAATAATGTAACGTAGATTGATAATGTGAAGTTATTTGAGTTCAATTTAAAAAAAAGAAGAACAATTTCAAACACAATAAAAGATTAATTAAGGTTTCAAGTTCTGCAAAATATAGAAAAATCGCTAAATTCTTACAATGATATGCATTTGACAAATTTATTATAAATTATAGAAAATAAAATAGAATCAATGTAAATTGTTCTTATGTACGGTTAATGTACGTAAATGTGGCATCCACAAAAATAAAAATTGTCCCTCTAAGAAATAAAGCCGCCTCTCAAGTCTCAACTGACATGAAGATGTAAAACCACGAGGATTCCATGTGCTGTGCTAACTTGACAATTAAAATATACTATACTATTAATTAACAAGAAAAAAGTAATAAGTGTTGAAACATCAAAGTAAATTAAAAGGAATGTTGTGACTTCTAAATTTCGTAACACCAAATTAAATTTCGCTCTTAAAAAAGAAGCAGCAAAGCATATATACAATATAATAGCAAGCATTCTTGCCTGGTTTCTTAATTATTATATGTTAGTTAGATATTGTTTACAATAAATATCCAACAAAATAAATTTATATAGTTAATTAGGTTGGGTGGGTGTTTGCCTGTTTGGGACTTTTGGAATATGGAAATGGCTAAGCGGATCAGATTCATTCTTTACGAGAGAACCATAATGCTATAGCGTGGACTCAGCGTTTTCATATGTTCAATCTTTTAGTATTCTATTTTGTGTAATGTAATAATATTTATGTCACATTCAAACTAACTGGTCATGGTTAATAATCTAACTAATTCTAATTAGAAAATGTCGGTGGTTTATGGATGGAGATATATTTCAAAAGTATCCAAATTAACTATGTCTAATTTAATCCCTTTCGAGGTACCATCGGACATGTAAGATAATATCTCTTTAAACATATGTGACAGACACATCTTTTCAAATTATTCCAACAACTAATGTAATAATAATAGATTATTATTCAAATTAACAATTTTTTTCATAGATCGAGAAACCTTCTTTACATCAATATCACTAAATCATAAAATCTATTAAATTATAAAGAAAATCAATTACCAAATACTAGTATTAAATTAAAAGAAAAATCTTGATTAGTGAGAGTTGAACCATATATAATATCTTAATCTCAGGATCTCAGTCTTATCAGTGAGCTACGACATCATTGACATCAAATTAACGATTCAAAAGATCAAAATTAACAAGCGATTGACATGCATATATTTCTATAAAATATATAATTGAAAAAGATATGCAAACCATATATTGTTCAATATGCATTAGGATTACAGATTCATAGGTTTAAACATACAATAGTCATAATTTTAATTGGCATACAATTGGATTGGAAGTCATGATCATGTGCTTGAATGAAACTATGGTGTCCATTTACCATATCTTCTCTCTCACCATATCATGTTACAGCTTAGCAAATCACCAAGCCAATTCAGCATGTCTACCCATCCTTTATTTCAAATGTGGTGGAAGATATTTAATTTATGTGTAACCCAAGTGGTGGTGGTAAAATATAGTATAGATAAACTGTGAATTAATGGCAATTTATCCCCTGTGATTATTATATTATTCAATTTATTTTCTATGATTTGAAAAAGAGCAATTTAACTCTTTATAATTTTTTTAAAGGAGCAATTTATTTCCATGAATTGGAGTGTGTATCTCACTCTCTCAAATATGAAAGTGGACGTGAAATATATTGTGTGAAAAGGCGAAATTACCATTTAAGAGGGGGGAGGAGTGTAAAATGGTCCACATAAGAAGGGGCATTAATGTCAATTTATTTTTTCGTGAAGGCTTAAAATTTCTACAGAGGCAATGTGAAATATTTTTAAAATTTACGGGAGTCTAAATTGAATAATATGATAATCACAAGGATAAATTGTCATTGACCAGATAAATTGTGGTCACATTTCAAATTTCTAGAAAAATTTACAAATCACAACATACATTCAATTATGTCAATAAAATTGAAGAGGACTTTTAAATTGAAACAAGTAATATGCGCCGTATATCAGCTCGCTTTTTCCACCAACCGTGGTCATAATAAACAAAAACCTCATTATTCAAAAAATGACAATAAAAAGATTCAGAGTTATTCCCTTTGCAGCTATTTTGTATCTAAAATATTAGTACAATGTGGACCCAATATTATTTTCCACTCCCATTAATAAATAATTAAGGTTAAATATATAGTAGTATACTATATCATTATGTAGCTTTATGTGGCCGATAACATATACCTATAGCACCTGATAATTAATTAAACCGCTAAAAAAGAAAAAGAAAAGTCACGCATATGTACACGTAATGGCTTGTACACAGTAATCACTAAAAGGTACATTTAACCTTTTCGTTTGGTACGTATTAACGTACATACTAGTACGTAAAAATTCTAATTACATCATATATCAATTTCATCTCATGCCATGCACGGTGATTCCATATAAATGTTTTCTAAATTTGCCTTGTGATTATTATTATTATGTAAATTAAAAGGCCTTCAAATTGAGTTTCTGTTAGAATTTCTCAAAGCGATTAACTAAAATAACAAACAAAAGACGAGTATAGAAAAATTATAGGGCAGATGCAATTCAACCGAATATGTTCAATTACAAAATATATAGTACATGTAGATCATTCTCATACATCTACTATTATTTCTAACTAAACCACAAATTAAATATTTTACACATTATGCCATGAATTGGCATAAATTAAAATCAAAGGCATAACCTCAAACCGTGTTCAATAAGAGAAAACATCAAGATATGTAAAAAGTCTCAAGGCAAAACCAACAATATCAAAGTTTTTCGCCCATTTGACTAGGCAATGGACTGTCCAATTAATATTTAATGTGTCATGTAATAATATAAGTTTGCGGAACCTATTCGATTTTTCGCAAGAATCTCAATATTGTATTTAGGTTTCTTAATGGTATCTAGAGCAAGAATTGACTTTATTCTCTTTGAGGGACTTTTAAATTTTTTATATTTTGAAGATGGCGAATATATTCATAATTCAACCATTACATAAATAAAAAAGAAAAAAAAACAATTATTATCAAATTATAAAATATAAACTAACTAATAACACTTGTAATTAACTAAAAAATAACTCATCCCAAATTTTGTCATTAGACTACGATCTTATTGACCTTTTCTTCTTTTTTTTTTTTTTCTTTTTTCTTTTTTCCAGGTATTATCAAACACATAATTACGTGGAATACTTAAGAGATCTTAATGGGAGTTCGAATCCGAGTTTCTATGTTGTAGAGAAGAATGATTTGTTTATTTATATTATAGTAGTAGTTCATAAGATTAGTGGCATATATATATATTCTTAAATTAATATTGTGAAAGAAAGGAGGAGCGCACCAACCAAAGAGGCAAGAACCCAATGCTTAAAACAAGGTGGAAATTTTGGCCTGATCATGCCACCGCGGCAAATACAAGTCCTAACCATTAATTCAGCTTTGTGGTGTTTTTGAGTAATATTCCACTCTCCCACTCCCAACCACTTGTCCTACTCTCTCTCTCTCTCTCTCTAATTTGGACCACTTCAAAAGATGCATGTTTTTTCTTTTTCCTCATTTTTTGGATGATACCCATATCCATATATACTTCTCCGTCTCATTTATTTTGCTCAATTTGCTATAGTACTCGGTCAAACTTTTTAATATTTTAAGTGACTTATCATATTAAATTATTCACATTTGTGGTGTATTAAACATTTTAAATATTAATATATATGTTGTTATGAGATATTATCAACTTATTACTGAAATATATTAATTAAATTATTTATTATAATTTTTACAAATTTAGTCAAGTTGACTGGTCAACTGTACCAGGAGAGCAAAATAAATGGGACGGAGGGAGTATATATATGCAGAGGCGGACCTATAGGGGGGGCGGGTGGGGGCGCCCGCCCCCCAGCAAAATTTTTTTTTTTTACTAGTAGTGCATATCTATTATTATTATTATAGTAGTATATTATATATTCTTGTTAGTACCTTTAAATTCCTAAAGGAAATAATCTTGTGAATAAAAAATCTGTCTACTTTAATTAAATGTGTGGTCAGATCTTAGAGAATGGTGTCCTATTAATAGAGTTGTCTAGTTTAAGTAAAATTTGATAAGGAAAATATTATTTAACATTTAATATAATTCTCTTTAAATAAGGAAAAACAAAACAACGTTGAATCTTGGAATTCCAATTTTTTCTCAAATTAACTTTTTTTCACCTAGTTATATCAAAAAAGGGGGTTTTCTTCACAAAGCGGCTGAATCACTCAACGCCATTATCAAAAGGTACTTTTTTGAAAAAGGGGGTTTTCTTCACAAAGCAGCTGAATCACTCAACGCCATTATCAAAAGGTACATTTTCAGCTATGAAACTTCTGAAGACAAGGTTGCGGAGTAAAATGGAGGACGATTTCTTATCTAGTTCTTTAATAACGTATATTGAGAAAGAAATTGCTCAAAGTTTTGATAGTAATTCTATCATAGATGAATTTGATATCATGAAAAAACGTAAAGCACAATTTAAGATGTCAAAGTAAACTTTTAGTTACTAATATTTTCATTGAAATGTATATTCAACTGTCTTCTTAAGTCGATTCATATTTTTCTTATGTCTAGTGATTGTTTTTGCATATTATATATTTTTTATTATCTTATTTGATTAGATATATTATCAATATCAAGTATCATAAGACTTATCGAAATATTAAAAATAAATTTTGATAATCATAATATTTTATATAATTTAATTATATACTTTCCATTTTAATCTCGCCCCCGCGACTAAAATTTCTGGGTCCGCCCCTGTATATATGTGTGTCATCAATCTATTCCAGATGCATGCAATTATAGATTTAGTCAATTCTATTCCAGATGTAATGACACAGCATATTCAATAATGTCCCGAATTATATAATGGTCTTGCTAGTTAAAAAAGACCAAAACTAATTCGTTTTCTTCCCAAATTTATGCCATGAAATAAAAATAGGGTCCATGATATAATTCGAAATGAACAGAGGTCACTAGAGTTATTTATATATGCTTATCTTTCAAAACCAAATGCTTGACTCATAAGCTTTGATGAGAGATTAAGGGCCTGTTTGTTTGGTGTTTGGGAAAGTAGTTTGGGAGAGTAGTGGAGGTTTGTAAAATAATCTCGATTTGCGTAATGTTATTTGCTTGAGTTTTGGGAGAGTGGTTTGAGAAATAAAGTAGATATATGTTTTTTTTTTAAGAATTAGGTTGTATGTGTAAAATATGTAAAACTTTATGTCAAATCATGTTTATTGTGAGATAAATTGTGTAAGAGATATGCTACTTTATGTCAAATCATAGTAGAGTTTGTATAGGTTTTGTTTAGAGATAAGAAAATTGTTATTTGTTTGGGTTTTGAGAAAGTAGTTTGAAAAAATTGAGAGATGAAAAATTTATTTCAAAAAATAGAAAACATGTTTGTTTGGCATTTCCCAAAAACGAAATTTTTTTGGGAAACACCAAACAAATAGACCCTTAATTTTTTCGTGTGGTCGTCATAGTATATATCTTTTTTTTTTCTCTTGTTTTTCAATTTCTATGGAAGTAATTAAAATAACTGTTGTTGCATTGTGGGATTACTTCCGACAAAGGATCTATTTAGGATATCACAAAAAGACCCACGTTCCTGTATCAAGCATTTGGATTTTGAAAATCTAGTCTATTCTGTCGGGAATCTACCCAATTGTCTTCTTCTCATCATTTGATATAATATCCAGTTGAAATCGTTCTTTTTCATTATTTGTCGATGTCTCATTGGTGCCATTTTTTTTATACAAATAAAATGCCAATTTCCTTTCAATTTATATATATACATATATGCATTTCCTTCTACAAACTGAAAAGCTTGATCTTATTATAATTATAGGATCTATTGGGTTACGTTTTGACACGGTTTTGCATATTTTAATATCAAAAAGTTAATTTGAATGATTTTGACGAAATCTCATTTGAATTAAGTTTTAATGTTGGGTTTGAAGGAAAAAAATAAGTGTTAAGTATCAAATCAATACTTTTTATGGAGAAAAAAAATAGATGATATGTGTCAAATATTAATTTTTATAGATTTGAATTTTGAAACCTAAGTTTCGGAGCTAGAAACTAGCCAGATGGGACCATAGTAATTCGATTTTTAAGTTATTATTACTTGCCTATTGTTCTTTAATAAGATTGTGTTTGCAAACTATAGTAAAAATTAAAAAGGTAAAATTAAATTAAGATTGTGAGTTCAGTTCAGTATAACATAAGCATCTCAAGAAAAGCATACTACATTCGAAAAAAATAAAAGCTCGTAAGTTGTTCACAAAAGAGTTTGCAAACACAGCATAACAACAATATCCTAATATGAACTGAACTTATACTAGGTATAACACCATCTTAATTTAGAACCAATTAACTGTAATCATGTACATGTATTTTAAACTTCGGATCGAGTTTTTTTAAGCTGGCCATAGTTAGAATAATATATAGAAACAATTGCAATTATGTGTAGTTCTAAACTTTTTAATTGAGTGTCTTAGTTGGTATATTTAGTAAAGTTAAGGGTAATATACTAATTTTAGTTTTTCTCTAAAAACAAAAGGGTCGAAATCTTTATATATTTTTTTTCATGCCATTGCCAAACTTAGATTAGGCCCAATTATATGAGTATCAAGTAAATGCAGCCATCTCAAGTGACGCTAACTCATCGTACGTTAATCATCCGTTTAGATAAGAAAACTAAGCCATATTTCATCATAACTGGCGCGATCACAAAATTTAATTAGCTTTTGTATTGCAAATCAATAGTTAAAAAATATATCAATTGATTACCTTTGGACAGTCTTAACATTTTTTACTGCATTTTGCATGTTCAACCTTCAGCTTCGACTCTATTAAATCAAAATTTCACATCTGCCTTTATATGTTACTTTCACATACAATTCCAAAAGTATTAAACTTACACCTTTTATCATCTAAACTATACACACAAATATTTGTATATTCAGATCTTTATTTACCAATTTAAGTTATTTAACGATAGGTTCATATTTTTAATTTCGTTGTACTAATCCTAAAAACTAATGTGGAAACAATTAAAATAAATCCCGTGCATAGCACGGGACATATACTAGTTAATATAATTCTATATATTTTTGGTAACGATTATTAAAGAATGAAGGTCACCCAGAAAAGAACTATATTTGTAACTTCTGTTGAGTATCTTTATCAATCAATAAAGAAGATGAAGAGGCCCCACATTCTATTCTATTTGAACGTATGTGTGTGTCTTGACGTCCAATGAACATTAATAAAAAATATTTCTTGAATACATTTGTACATTTTATATATATACCTGATGAAGCATTTATTAGGTTTCGATTTCCCATTGGCTGTTTGCATTCAGTTTTTCTGACTAAATATCTCCCAAAATCCCATAAAGAATCTCACTTAAACACGAATTCTGATCAAACGCTCTCGAGTTTTCTCTAATTTTCATCTGTACGAATCTAATTTATAGATCTTCTTTTTCACTGGCTTTGTTAGGATCATTCCTTTTTTCATCAAGACAAAAAAGGCAATTATGAGGACGTCATGCGGGTATCCTAAACAATTTTTTTACTCTAGCTAATTACTCCCAATGTTCCAAATTAAGTGTCATTTTACATGTTTTTACATATATTAAGGTACCTACTACATACCCTCACTTTTATGAAAAAAATAAATTATATATCTCAAATATTCTTATTTTTTATTTATCCCACCATTAGCTATTTACACGTTATTTAAGTTTTACACTCTCTCTCTTACTTTTTCTCTTATATACCTAAAATATGTAATTAATGTGTATTGAATCCTAAAGTGACAGATAATTTGAAACAAAAATTTTTCTCTAAAAGGACAGGTTATTTGGGACAGAGGGAGAGTATCATATTTAATGATTACAATTTCATTGCATGGAATTACGTGAGCCCAAACTTTAACATAATCTAAAAAATTTGATATACGAAAATTTTCTAGTCTTAGAGAGTCTAAGATTACACACAAAACATGTGTTGACGCATGATTTTTTTTTTTTTTTTTTTTGAGATGGCGTTGACGCATGACTTTAATATGGTAATTAAATCACCACACCTAAACAAGAATTTTCATAAATAGAATTGTTAAAATTTCATCACATTTGTTTGTTTCCAAAGAATAATTTGTCGCCTTAAGTTAAATCATATAGTTATTATATAATAATAAAAGAAACTACTAACATTTATTTATTTAACTTTGACATTAAATTAACTTAATACTCAACAAATGATATACATGAAATGAAATGTTATTCAGTTCAAGCTACTCTTTTGAGAATCGGGCAAGACCAACAGATTGAACCGATTTAATGTGAGTAGGTGTATATTCGACTAAATACCTATTTAACCAATGTGAATCAACTTACTGATGAACCGACTTAAATCGGTAAAAAAAGTCAGCTGGCATAATAATCAAGTGATTCGATATTTTACAACCTATTTTTTTTTTTCCTACTTTTGTATATTATTGAAAATATTTTATAAAGTTCCAAGTAAAGAGTGTTAAACCCTGAATATTATGAATAATAGAACGCTTTGTAGCAACTTGGCTTCACAACTTTCGTGAGTTAATATTCAAACTTATTCATATATTTCTATCTTATTATGGAACATTTAAAGCAATTCATTAATTAATTAGTTTTTGGACTTTTGACACTTTGCATCTTGGAATCAGGGGCGGACCTAGACAGCTTTGGTTGGGGGGGCGAGATTTATTTAAGTAGCACTCGATATTTTTCAGTTATTGTGATAAAATGACAATGAATTGAAATCAAGTAATACTGTATATTTATCTAATAAAAGATGAAGAAATATATTAGTAATTTTTTTAAAGAGTCCCATTCAACAAATGGCTCAAAATATTGAGTAATCTTAAAACACACAAATATTTTTACAACATATATTCGGTTTTGTGAAAAAAATGCTATAAAAAGTAATTAAGACTTATTTTTCTTTATTGTAGTGCATTTGATAAAATCAAATATTTACATTAATTTTCGCAAAATTAAATGTTGACACCAAGCAATATTATGTTTTAATTTCTTCATTTCTTCATCAATTCTTTTTATTAATTATGAATACATCCATCCACCAAACAATATTAAATTTTAATTTCTTCATTGTTTCTTTTGGTTATAAAAAAATGATATGAAAATGAAGAAGAAATTTGAGATTGAAAAAAATATGGTATAAAAAATATGAAGAAATTAAAACGTAATGTTGTTTGGTGGATGAATGGATTCATAATTTAATAAAAGAGACAATTTTAATTTTATAAATTAATAAAGATATTTTTATTTATGAAAGGGATGGGAGTATTATGGAAATATAAACTACATAACTATAACAGAGAGGGGTAATTGTTGCAATAAATACTTTAAAGGGCTAACTAATACCACCCCTATATTTTAAGGGGGGAAAGTGTATTTTACCCTATTGATAATATAGAAAGATTGATCTCATAACTAAAAATAAAGAAAACTTAAGACTGAGGAATCGAACCAGGGCCACAATGTTTAAGTGAGAATCATTCTACCAACTCCTCCACGGATTTGACAAAGTTCTATATAAATATTTTGTTTCAGAATTTTCTTGGGGGGGCGACCGCCCCCCCCCCCCCCCCCCAGCCCCTGAAGCGGTCCGCCCCTGCTTGGAATTATAGAATTTTGGCACTTTGCACATTAATTTAAAAGTTTTTTGCAATTTGCACCTTGAAAATACAATTTAGTTGGCATTTTATACCCTAATGTGTGTTTTGAAGAAAAAAATAATATATTGAAGAGTATAAAAGTTATTTTTGAATATTTTTAGCATTTTAAACCCTAAAAGTATAGATTTTAACAATTTGCATTCTGAAATATAGAATTTTGGCACTTCGCACCCAAAAAATATAAATTCTGGCATTTTCAACCCCGACTTAATATGATTATCTAAATTATGTAAATAACATGCAATATAATAATATGTTAGATATGTAAACGTGTTTTAGATATAAAGTAAATAATCTTGAAGATACTTGAAAATAAACTGAAGACAATGTCCTTTTTTTAATCTAAATTTTACTGAGAGAAAATATTAAAATAAGTTATTATAAAGTAAAACAAATTTAGAATAACAAGTTTATGATTGTTGTGCATAGACATAGCCATTTTATCTCTACATCGCCGACATTTAAGAAAAATACAGTAAGGTGCAAAATGTCACATAAATTATCTTTTTAGGGTGCAAAGTGCCAAAAATTAAAATCGTGGTGAAAATGCTAATATTTCATAATTTTAGGATGTAAAATGCCACGTTCTATATTTTAAGGGTGCAAAATCTATATTCCCAATGTGCAAAAGTGAAAAAAAATTGAAAATAACTATTCTACCCTTCTAATAAATTTTCTCACTAAAACACACATTAGGGTACAAAATCTATATTCCCAATGTGCTAGTTAAGTTAAAATCGATATCCCATTATATTTCATCCCATTTCAGATTAATTGGACCCATCACCTTTTATTCAGTTACGAGCAGTGTTTTAAAAACCAGACCGGACCGGCCGGTTCGACCGGTTTAACCGGTAACCAGTTACCAATCCGGTCCGGTTAACCCTCTAAAACCAGCTTTGTTCCTGACCAGTTTGAACCGGCAAAAACCGGTTAAAAACCGGTAAAACCAATGAACCAGTGAACCGATTGAACCACTGGTTCACTTATAAAAATAAAAAGTTTACCCTATGAATTTTTAATTCTCTTCCGCGACCTTTAAACTTCAACAATACTATCACATCTTTTCTTCTATTTTTCACTTTGAAATAAACAAAATCAACAAGAAACAAAAAAAATCTTATATATAATAAGTTATATAAATAAATTTGAGTATCAAATTCATTAGAAAAGTCATTTTTTTCACAAACTTCATGTAATTTTTTTTTTATATATAATTCAATGACAAAATTCATCAACAATTTCTCTTTTTCATAGGTGATTAGTAATAAAATTATTGTTTTTGATATGGTGTTTATTATAATTTGAATTATTGCGTTGATATAATGTTATCATACTTGTAATTTTGTTGCTATCATTTATTCTTAACTCAAATTTTGTAGGAAAAATAATTGATAATGAGATAAACATTTAGTTTATGAAAATAAACTTGAAAAAATGAATAATATATTTTTTTAAATAGTTGGTTACATATATTAAAATTAAAATTAAAATATTATATTGTAATGACGTCACACCGGTTGAACCAGTGGTTAAAACGGTTAAACCGATCTAACCAGTAACCAGTGAGGCTACCGGTTCGATGTCCGATCCGGTTTTTAAAACATTGGTTACGAGTCTATAATGGAGGCAGCCCACGTATAAGTTCTCAGGCCCAGGGCTGGCAAATGGACGGGTGACACCGGAACCGTGCGGGTCATAAACGAGCCGGATCATAGCGGATCGGGACACTATTGAGCGGGCCATATACGGGTCGGGTCTTAACGGGTCACGAGCCAACCCGTAATACTATGGTTTTTCTTGTAAGAAAAAGGAAATATTTCTGCATAGTCTCGTAACATCCTTTACTTCGATCTCCTTCACTTCGCGGTATTTCTTTTGTCTGGGAATAAATCTGTCTCACTAATATACACAAATGAATATCAAATATTCAATTAAAATTTTATTAAATAATTATTAAATAAAGAAATCAAGAACATGACAGAAGATTCAGACCCCATATTGATAAACAAGGCAGTAGAACACGAAATTTCCTGCAGCTACTAGAAACTTCGATAAATCAAGAAACGACAGAAAATGGAGACAATTCATGCCTCGTATTAAATGGGGTCGAGCATACAACACTATAATTCTTGCCGCAACTCAATTTAAATAAGAATCACCCAGAATCAGAAAACATTAGAAACCCCCAATCCGATATGTGTTTGTGTGTGAAAATCTGGAAATTAGGTTTAGGTCAGTGAAAGGTCGCCGCTAACAATGCGTGTTTGTGTGAGAGCGTCTGAAATTTAGACTATTTAGTTGATATTTTCTTCTTGTGCTTAAGACCCATCTCCAGACCCATTTATGACCCATTAAACGTGATGCTAGACCCAACCCAATCCAATCCAATAAAACTATAAATTAATGGGCTGGGTATTGGCGGGTCAGTGTGGGTCTAGGCCGGGTCTGGGGTAATTGGACCCGTCACATTTTGTTCAGTTATGTATCTATAATGGAGGCAGCCAAAGTATAAGTTCTCCGGCCCATGGGCTATCGACTTCACTTGGGTTAAAAGTTATAAGATACTGCAACTGAAAAATAGAAAATTGCGTGTGCACTTGAAAATATTCCTGAAAATGTTGCCCCGTTTCATTCGAGCATCCGTCGCCGCTGTGCGGCAGTTCTCGACAAAGACGGCGGAGCCTCTATTGGCTGCTGAAGGAATAACAACCACCACCCCCAAAACTATGTCAGTGGCCAGTAAAGGCGGCGGAGATACCCTAGGGCGGCGGCTTTTCGCTCTAGTGTACACGAAACGCAGTGCCGTAATCGCCATACGGAAGTGGAAAGAGGAAGGACACGTCGTACGCAAATACGAACTCAATCGCATTGTTCGTGAGCTCCGAAAGATGAAGCGCTACAAACATGCTCTCGAGGTTGTGTACTCTATTTTCTTACTGCTATTTACTTGATTTCTATTAGTAATGAAAGTTGCTGGATTGAACATTGATTAATTAGTATTTAAGTAGTTCCCACTTAGTAGCACCAGAATGAGAAGGATGACGAGTTTGCTGATTTCTTTAAAGAGTTAGGTTACTAGCATATTGAGTGTTAATTGATTCAGTTTGTAAAATAAATATAGAAAATAGGATTTGAAATTTTTTGTTAAGGGGAATGGAAGGCCTATATAAGTGGAAGTCTATGTTTTGCGAAATTGCAGTTAGTGTAATCTAGTCATACACAATGCATTTGACTGAAATAGCTTACTGGAAACCTTTCGCTAATTCATTCAATTTCACATTTTCATGTTTTGAGTGATAATGAAGTGTGGAAAAGGTTTCCTCGGAGAATGTCTGGAAAATGAAAATATGTTTATATCAGTGAGATGCAAAAGTTTGAGCGAATTGAGTTAACAAGAAGCTGATTTTAATGTGAAAAGAAGAAAACATACTCTATAAGGTTTACTGATTTCAACCTCTGATAAAGAGGGATATTTAAAGTGGGGTGTAAGTTTTGAAATAAGGTTATTTTGGTGATTTATGTTCAAAATGTTTTCAAAGAAATTAGCGCTGAAATTTCTTCGAAGACGAGGACAGATATATTTTTTAGTAGGAGACAAAGAAAAACAAGGTTGTTGCTGTCCCTTTAGAGTTTAGTGAATATGAAATTTTGGGGGAATTTGGATCCGGCCTTCAAGTCTTATGGGGCCATGACACTTCGAGTTCGCATCTTTACGTGTCTACAAATTCTAAATAATAAATGTATTATTTTTTAATCTGGTGTATCCAGATTTGCGAATGGATGAGGGCACAGCAAGATATCAACCTTGTACCTGGAGACTATGCTGTCCACTTAGATTTAATAGCAAAAATTCGAGGTTTAAACAGTGCAGAGAAGTTTTTTTTGGATCTCCCGGAGAAAATGAGAGATCCTGCTACTTGTAGTGCCCTTCTCCACACATACGTTCAATACAAGGAGTCTGATAAAGCCGAGGCTTTAATGAAAAAAATGTCGGAATGTGATTTCTTGAAAAGCCCTCTTCCCTATAACCATATGCTATCTCTATACATCTCCAAAGGACAGTTGGAGAAGGTTCCAGAAATAATTAGGGAGCTAAAGAAAACCACTTCTCTAGATATAGTCACGTATAATATGTGGTTGGCTGCATGTGCATCACAGAATTTTATGGAAACTGCTGAAAAAGTATTTCTTGAAATAAGTAAAGCCAAAATTGAACCCGACTGGCTAACATATAGCACAATGACAAGCATCTACATCAAGAATTCACTACACGAAAAGGCAGAATCTACTTTGAAGGAAATGGAGAAGAGAACTTCTAGAAAGGTACGAGTTGCTTATGCATCGTTGATTAGTTTACATACAAACTTAGAAAACAAGAATGAAGTTGGCCGTATATGGAAAAAAATGAAATCCACTTACCGAAAAATGAACGATGTGGAGTACACTTGTATGATTACTTCCTTACTAAAACTCAAAGAATTTGAAGAAGCTGAGAAGCTCTACAATGAATGGGAATCTATTTCCCCGACTAAAGATTCTAGGGTACCAAATTTGCTTCTTGCTTATTACATCAATAATAATCATATGGATATAGCAGAGGCTTTTTACAATCGGATGGTGAAGAAAGAGATTGTACCAGGATATACTACTTGGGAGCTTCTTACTTGGGGTTATTTGAAACAAAAGGAGGTACATAAGGTTCTTGAATGTTTTGAAAAAGCTATTACTATTGTTAGAAAATGGGATCGGGATGAAAAGCTGGTGAAAGAAGTTTCTAGAACTGTGGAAGAGTTTGGAGATGTTGAGGATGCTGAGAAATTGCTAGCAACTCTTAGGCGTGTTGGGCATGTAGATACAGAGATTTATAAGTCTCTTCTCCGAACTTATGCAAAAGCTGCTAAAATGCCGCTTATTGTGGCTGAGAGGATGAAGAAGGACAATGTAGAGATAGACCAGGAAACTGAGGAACTACTACAACTGACAAGTAAAATGTGCGTTGGTGATATTCCAAGTGGTCTTTAGAACAAATCGAGGATTAGTTGATTGATGATGCATTTTCTTCAAGTTTTTTGCCTCTTCTGCAAATGAATTCATACTGAAGCTATGATGTTTGATAAAAGTTCAGTAGTTCAGGGGGTCGAAGTGCCGTTTGCGATATAATCTTTTAATGGTCAAGTTGGGCATTGAGAGCTCAATGAAAGTAAGTTTTGCCCAGATGTAAAACTAAATATCCTTTTTTTCCCCTCTTTTGGATGAATTTGATATTTATAGTATTGCAATGCACTCAACTTCTCACAGGTAAGAAATATGAAACATGTAGCAGAGGTGAACTGGTCTTTAGAGGGGAAAAAACGTTACATTTTTTCTCATTTATATGGAGTTTTTGGAGATGCGGTTTTACTTGTTATGAATAAGATTAATATTGAAATATAATAATAGTTAAAGGGACTAAAGTTGAAAGGATGAAAGTTAAAGGACTAAAATTTAAATAGGATGAAGGTTATTTTGGCAAAACATTCAAAATTATAGGACTATTTTGATAATTTTGCCGCCATCCCTTTTCTCAATCGGGTGACTCACTCTTGATTTGATCGGATCGAATTTGTTGAGATCGATAACGAACATTTAACTATGGATAACAAAAGCATATCACATTTTTCTTCTTCTTTGTCACACCTGTTAAAAGACAGTATTCCATTTCGCTAAAGAAAGTGTAGCGAAGCTCAAAGCAAAAGCAAATCAAGAAATATATAGATAGACGGACAGTACTACTAGAGATGAACGCAGTCGGGTTTGGGCGGGCTTATATGAAAAAATTAATTCGACCCAACACGTGCGGGTTGTCAATTTTTTAAACCGCACTCGTGTTGATATATTCATAAACCGCCCGGTTCGGGTGGAATGGGTGCGGGCGGGTGGCGATCGGGTTGGCGGGTTGAACGGACAATGTCATAAAATCTTGACATCTAAATATAAGTAATTAAAGCATATAATTTTAAGTTCTCCAAAAAACAAATGATATGTATCAAATACCTACATTTCAAATTAAATTCAGGAAGCAAAAAGTACAAAACTAGAATATAATTAACGATTTCTTACTAATAATTAAATCAACAGTCTCCACAAAAACTAATATTATAAGTCCCCACAAAAGAATTCATTACAAATCATCACTCACACATCACAAACAATAACAAATTAATGAAGTTTCTTCTGTGGGCAAAAAAAAAATGAAGTTTCTTCTCGATTTTTCCAACAACAAACTCTTTAGGAAAAAATGTGTTAACATATATGTACCATTAACATTAATATAAACAAAAAACTTGAAGAAAGTTTGTTTATTTGTTCTTATTTATTTGTTAATAAATGTAATTTATTTCACAATTAAACAATTAATAAAAAGTACATCAAGGATGATTAAGTGCGGGTTACGGGTGGGTCGGTTTTTTAACCATCAAACCCGTCACCTGATCCATAACATGCGGGTTTATAAATTATTATCCCGTACTTGATTATTTTAAAAATAAAATCGACGGGTTACGGACGGGTGCGACGGGTTTATGAACACCCCTAAGTACTACTAATGGTAAAATCTGTTCTCTCCAAGCAACAATAGCACACATATGGAGATCCATGATACGCTGTCGTTTTAGCCTGAAGGAACGACATTTGCAGTTAGTTTTCCCAGGGGTTGCGACTCTTAATGGGCCGAAATTACTTGAGAATGGGCTGGGCTGGACAACGTTGGAGATTAATAAACTGATGGGCTTTATTAATGGGCCAGAGAAAGTGAAAGATTTTTACATGGGCTGGATAAAAGAGCCTATCCTTTTTAAATTTGATGGGCTTCCGAGAAATCATTTTATCCTTATTAATTCACAGAGATATGTTTTCTATGGGAATAATTTTCGGTGGAGCTAATAGGTTTGAAGGAAGGGTAATTTTAGTTTTGTTTATGTGAAGATGCAGAGTTCTTCGGTTTGTTAATTTTAGTTTTGTTTTGGATTCCATTTTCTACGCCACTATCTTTGATGTGCTTGTTTTTTTTTTTTAGTGTCGAAAACTTGTAGCAATAAGTGAATTTAATTCGTGATTATCCTTTTCTTCCTTTTGGTTACTTGAATAAATTGTTTTCTTCTTTTGTCATAGGGGCTTTTTCTTGTTTATATCTCCCACGATTAAATGTTTAAGTGGTGAACTATCGGAATTTATTTTACGATATTAGCTTTGAAGAAATAGTTGATATGATAGCTAAAAATAAGTTTTGTCAGAACTGCATTTATCAAAATTATTATTGTAAGAAAAACAAAAATAATGTTATCAAATAGCTAGCGCACAACAAATAATGATAATTTTATATTTTCGTAAATTATTTTACAGCTAATTAACATTCTTTTTGTAGAGAAATTATTTCATTTCGAATTTGACCCGACAAAATTTAAAGCGTAAGATTATTTATCACTTCCGTGGCTTTTTTCAGCATCATTTTTTTTTTCCGGTTTTCTAATGGTTTAATCATTTTCGAGAGGCATCCGGTATATAAAGTAAGAACTTCATTCAATAAGAATTCGAACTTGAGTTTTGGTGACTTTGACCATTAACTTAATTACATCACAAAAATTCTTAAGGGGAGTTTTAAGATTCATTATTGCTTCTATATACCACACTTGTCTTTTATTTTCGAAATATACTATTCTAAATTCGATATCTATTAGAAGAAAATTAAATATAATATACTTGTTTCCTAACATTTTCAATATAAAATTAATTAAGAACGTGAATATTTATACTTGTCGTGTAAATAGATTCCCAATGCATAATTTGGTTTTCCATGCATGGGAGAAAGGAACATTAATAACTGAAGCTAATATTCTGAGGAGCAAATTGTAAGATATGGTTTATTCCCACATTATTCAAATTTATAATCAGATCTACAGACTACGTATATTAAGGGATATCATGCAAAAAATGTTTTACGAAAGCATTGGTGTTGTTAAAAAAACTGAACGTTTCCACCAAATACACCAAAAATATTGTTCTTTTGAGTTAATCAAATTGAAAAAATGTAGAGTAGATTCTAATTTAACATATTTCTTTAATTCTAAAATTTTCAAAAAGTTTCAAATGTTTAACTTATCAAAACATACCATGAGATCGAGAACAAAATTTTTAATCCATTGATAATTATAGTAATATATGATTATTATTCGGAATATATTTTTGTATAATTTAGTTACTTGCCTTACACAGATACTATTATCAACTTTTTAGGGTGTATTTGAATGAGTTTTGGCTCGGTCTTGCGAGTTTCGTGCGATCGATCCAAAACTCTTTCAAATGAGTTTTCGACAAATCCATAAAACTATCAATAACATATTCAGAAATTTACACTCAAACTCTTTAAACATATATAACATTGATTTGACACCTACCATCTATTTATTCACCCAAATCTCACTGAAAAAGACATTGATTTGATACATATCACCTACTTTTTCCCTTAAACCCCAACATTCAAACTCAATTCAGGTGGAGTTTCAACTTATTCAAACCACAAAACTCAATAACCAAAATTCATCCTAATGAGATCTAAAGGTTTTATCGAAATCATCCAAACTATTATTTTTAAACCGAGACTGCGAAACCCAATATAACCATCCAAATAGACTCTTAGTTATACTTATCTAATGTTCCCCACTTTGTCGACAGCAAAATCACAATCAATTTTGGTTTCTTCCTATATATGTTGTCATCAATTGCTTCACCATTATTGTTGAATCCGTGTTAAGTAATTTTGATTTGTTACGTGGGGGGAGGGGGTATGAGCTGGATTCACATTTGAATTAATGTCTTACATGAAGTGATCATTAATTATAAAGTTTCAATTTGACAATCTTCGGTCATGTTTGGATGTATTTTTATTAGTTTCACTCGCTTTGGATGAAAATTATTTAGGTTAAGAGTTTTGAAGATTTTTTTTAAATTTATGCGAAACAATTGAAAGTAGACTTGAATGTATTTTGATTGAAATATTTTATATGTAAAATAATGTTATTAAATGTATAGCTGGGTTGGAATTATAAGTTATGGTTTGAATTTATTTTGGATGTTAGAGTTTGAGGGTGAATATAAAATGATAGATGTCATGTCATGTCATGTCATATTTTTTCACATTTAATTAATTGATATTATATTATGTAATAGTTAAAGTAATTATTAAAAAATTATTATTTTAAGTTGAAATAAGTAGAATATAATATAATTGAATATTTATATATTTTACGAGATAAGAATTAGTATGAAAGAAAATTAAATTGGTAGTAAAAAAAAATTCATTGATATGTTATCTAAAATTATTAATTTATCAGATAAATTAATTAATAAAATACAAGAAGTGGAGAACATTAAACAAAAATTGGATATGCAGAGAAAAGTTTGCAAGTCGTCGGAACAAGCAATTTTTGTGCAAGTGAAGTGGGGTTAGTAGGGATCATATTGTGATACCTATTTTAGAGACCTGGTCGAGAAAATGAAATTTACGGGCTGTTTTATAGTATTTTCTAATTTTAGGCCGATGAAAAATATTCCAAGCAAAGTTTGGGTAAACCAAAAATCAAAAGTGATGGGTCAAATAGGTTTCAAACAGGGTTTTCATTTCCTGAATTCATTTTGAGGTTAGTTAGATTCAAACTATTTGTATGGTATTTAATTGACTCCCAATCGGGTTGCCTTCCCGGGTCTCGCCGGTGTTGCCTGTAGGTCGTGACGCGCCTTGAGATGGCCGTCTCCTGTCCCCTTGCCGATGGGGAATCCGCTCCCGGGTCGTCGTCTGGCCCGACCTCTAGGCACCTTTGGAAGGCAGGGAGTGTGACGGATGGAAAGTATGTGAGATAGCCTTCTCTTAATGACACGTGTCATATTTTTATATTAAGTTTAATTCACGTATTTTTAAAATAATAAATATACGCTACTTTGTACACTATTAATTAATTATACACATATTTCACAAAAAAAAAAAAAAAAAAATCACCCTACTTACTAGGCCCACCAACAACTATCTCCAAACCCAATCACAACCGCCTGACACAAACCACTGGCGTACCATCTTCTACAAATTTAATACTCCATGAAACAATTTTCTTGAAATTCTTTCGTTTGAATTAGTTGGAAATATAAAACTAATTTCACTATTTCGACCGGCCAGACATATGATCGAGCTTCAATAAAAAAATTACCTTAATATGGGAATTTGGTTTGTCTCAAAACAGGGGAGGAAAAGGCACAAAAATGATGCCTTACACATATTTTAAGAACCTTTATCAACAATATTGTATTTATCTTATTTTCTTTAACTGATCTAATTGCACCGTTATGTAAGAAGATAATGCAGAGTTGCGGTTTGAGAGAGAAAAAATAACGAACACGAAATTTGTTAAAGGGAGCAATGATCAAGATTAATTTAGGGATGAAAGTGTGAATTCAATCGGGAAAATTTAAAATAAGATTTAGATACATACATCAACCATGAAGGAGATAATAAAAATGTTCTCTTTCTCAAATATATTATTTAATAAATATTCCATAATGGCATTCAACATTTGAAAATATTAAACTTTATTTAGTAATTAAGATAGAGTATTTTGTATATACGTACCTAAATTTCATACATAGAATCTCATTTTAAAAAGACCGATCGATTGAGTTTCAATTTAAATTATTTAATGCAAGTCACCTACAAAGGTATACGTGCAATTTGTCCCCCACAGGATCTCATAACGGGCTGCTGGGCCAGGATCGGCCCAATAAATTAAGGCATATAATTTAGAATAAGGCCTATTTATAATTTGTATTCCAGAAAATTAAATCCGCACGACTGTGCTTTATTCAAATTGGGCCCTAATATAAAAAATAAAAATAAAAAGATTCAAAGAATGGTATGCTATGAATCATAAACTTATATCCACAAATGATTTATGTTCTCTCTAGGGTTCATAGATACCGATTTATTGGTTTTTTTTTTCAATAAAATAAAATTTAACCTTCACTGTTTCCAAAATTTTAAAAATTTGGTCATTGACTTCATGATTGAATAGGTGATTTATTTTTAAAATTTAAGAAAAAAGGGGCAAAATTTGAAAATGTAAGTATGCAACATTTCCTTAAATGGAAGAACAAAAATGGGTGCCTTTGACACAAACCTAACTGGATTATCATATGACCAATAGTATGAATTTATCATGGATGAAATGTCTATGGAATGGACTGTGATTCGGTGGAGTCTCCACTACTTTAATTTCCCTTATCTTAGTAAACCTGTTTTAAGCAGC
This sequence comes from Penstemon barbatus, assembly GCA_003313485.2. Taxonomy (NCBI): domain Eukaryota; kingdom Viridiplantae; phylum Streptophyta; class Magnoliopsida; order Lamiales; family Plantaginaceae; genus Penstemon; species Penstemon barbatus. The sequence continues at coordinate 1,298,593 of CM064881.1, read as the reverse complement.
ACTTATGTATTATCTACAATCACATATAATATATATCACCATCCAAATTAAAATGCATCCATCTTCTAGTTTCTTCAATGTTTTTTTCATAAATTAAATTAATGTACGTGCTAGATGCTTCTTCTATTGCATTTTTTTGTTTTTGTTTTTATCATATGGCATATAATTGTTATTAGTCGTACCTAATGAATTTGAACCATATAAAGATGAAGAGTAAAGATGATATATACATGGACGTACTAGTACTATATATAGTATGTTAATAAATGTTTTTTTTTTTTTTCCCTCTAAAAAAAATAGAATATGGTTTCGATCTTCAAAAAATATATTGATTGAGATGGATTTGGAAAATAAGTCGAGCGAGCAAATTTATAAAAACATCAACAACCGAAAAATGAAACTCAAACGAGGCCTATTATTAATTAATTGTCTTGGTTATTATCTTACGTTAACACACAAAATAAGATTCTTAGAAATTTGGCTCGAGAATTTGTAATCGATTTTCCTAACATATAATATATTATCTTCATGATATATAACATATTTTTATCAGGTACTAGCTTGTACGATGCAGCGTTAGGCTCGTGTATATATTATTATAAATTGACTTTTATAACAATGAAAGTAACCTATATTTGGACGCCTTTATTTGTTTAATGTCCGCTTTCTATTTGGTATATATATATATATATATATATATATATATATATATATATATTGGAGTATTATTGACAATTAAAATATTTTCATGATATAAAAATTAAGGTGTTGGACCAATATTTGACAGAAAACAGTGCACCTGTTGGTGTAATTGGAATTATGACTAATTAAACTGAGTCTAATTAGTCAAAGTTAATTATTACACCTTAATGAATGAAATGAGAAAAGAAGGTTGAGTCTCTCCATCCCACATGGAAAAGAAGGAGAAAGTTGAGCTATAAAATTGTTATAAAAGGGTACCTAGCTTTCAAATTGTAAAGACTTTTGTAGGAATGGACCTAGAGTAATATCTGGGCCCAATAATTATTAAAGTTCAAACTTTGTACAAAGATCCGTGGGTGATCCGATTAGGATTCGCGTGTGATCTGACTAGGATCCACTTGTGATCCGAACAGGATCCGCGAGACCCGTTTCTAGAAGGTCCGAGAAGAATCTGTATTGCCCGCCCAATTTTGAATAAAAGGGTGTGTTTGTTCGGATTTTGAACCGAATGGGTGGCACCCGTTCGTACCAAGCCATTGTTTGATTTAAATCCGAACTTTTGTGACCTCCAGCAACAACTTTCAATTGCTATAAATAGGAGAGGAATTTGGTCAATTCCTCACATTATTTTTTCAGCAAATAAAGTACAAATTATTTTCTCTACTTCTCAAATTAAATAATTTTTCGTCGAAGTTTTGTTTGTTTAAAGTTCGATGTGGGTTCTTTGTTCGTGCAAACAAGGAGCATCAGATTGTTGTATCTTGGGAGACTACCGGGGTTCGACTGTGTGCACCGTAGGCAGCCCGGAAATATTGTCTTAAGGAGATTGTATTCGCAACCTCAATCTTTTCCATTTCATTTCCTTTCCGGTTATTAATTAGTGAGTTAATTTAATTTTCATATTTGCAGATTAAAATTATTTCTAAAAGCCGTAAGACTAAGTTATTCAAAATAAACTTGCTCACTTATTTGCAAAATAAATCCAACTTCAATTCAAAACTTCATATACTGCTTTTGCTATTTTGTTCCATGTACATATACAGTTTTCTGTCTATATATAATACATATAGCTAGGAACCTTGACTATTTTATTCAATTAAATTTATTTCAATTACTTAAAACTTTCTCAAATAAAGTTGCTGTTTTACATAAAATTCAAAGTTGAAACATCAATTTTATTTAATTACGCTTCTTCTCCACTATTTTGTTTATTTAAAAATATTATATATTACTATAAATATACTATATTAATTAGTAAACTATACATAATTATAATTATAGTTTATACTTAATTACTTTTATAGTTACTACAAGAAATATATTTTGAGTATATTTTTATTACACAGATTGTTAAACACCAACACCTAACTTGCATAAAAAACTACGTGTATTTTCTTCAGACATAATGGATGAAAATGAAATATATGTGTATATCTAACTAGATTACATGCATTTAGATAGTTCTGATTTATATAAATATATGTGTATATATAAAGGAAATTATTTCCATACTTGCTTCGAATGTTCCTCAAAATATATGTAAAAAAATATAAAAAGGAGTGGAGTTCTTTTGAAATTAGAGACTATATATTACCCATTCAATTGGTTCTCATGGGGGTGTATTAATTTATTGGATAGTAAACAATGCCAATGTTAATATAACAAAAGAATGATCAAATCTCACAATAAATGTATTGCATTTGACATTTATTTATTTTGGGTTCGACCAAACCCGATTTGGATAAGAATTTTTCGAGTCCTAAGTATACTAGAATCACATTTATATTTCTCAAGGGTTTAATCCCTTTCAAGATGCGCGCGTCGGACACATTAGATGATTTATCTTAACAGAGATTCGAACATGAATTCACTACTTTATAGAGACTAATCCCTTTTACTAGATCAATCATCTATTGATATAATCATATTAATCTATCTAACCTGATTATATAAGATTTAAATCCATTGTGATATTCAATTTTTCAGTCCATACAACTCACCAAATATAGAATCAAATGATCACGCACCGAATGGCTGCAATAGCTAGCATCACTATTTCTCCAAAAGTGATCACGACTCACAGGAACCTAAGAACCATTACAATTAAAAGTATATATATATTTAAAACTGTGAAAGTTAAGGAGTGGGAATTAGGTTATAGCATAAAATAAGTCCGTGCTACGGATAAAGTATTCGTACGTACACTTAATGCAACCCCGTTCCTTTGGGATATTTTCACCGTCACCTTCCAAATCCACCAGTGTTTTCTGTCTGCCAATTGTTAAGTTCCACTAATTAAGAACCTACCTAATTATTTAATATTAGTTCTTTTTGTATTTTATAATACTTCATCTGTCCCACTATTTTTACTCCATTAGCTATAGTATTCGGTCAAATTTTTTAATATTTTAAGTGATTTATCATGTTAAATTATTCACATTTATGATGTATTAAATATTTCAAATATTAATATAATGGTGTCATCTGATATTATCGAATGTATTAATTTTATTATGTATTATGTATTAATTTTGTCTAGTTGAATTAATGGTCAGTTGTACCAATGAATAAAGAAAAATGGGACAAATGAAATGAAGTACTAAATTAATAAGAACCATCTAACAAGTTAATTATAAATAATTAGAGGACACCACATCATATTTTTTTTTTGGTTTCCCAAGGGTTTAATCCCTTTCGAGGCGCGTCAGGCACATAAAGTGGGAACCTCTCCCAACAGGGATTCAAACCTGAGTCCGCTACTTTGTAGTGACTAGTCCCTTCCACTAGACCAATCACCTGTTGGTAACACATCATATATATGATTACAAAGTTTTTTTTAATATAAATTAAAAGAATAAATTATGTTACACGTTCACAATTCTAAGGTTCAGTCAAGCTAAATACTAACAAGGGTTTTAAGTATACAATAATTATGTCAACTCACTAATTATATAGTGCAAAGATGGCAAGCATAATCGTGTTTCTTGATATCAGTAATATTTATGGTTTTAATGAGATAGAGATAGAGTATATTTTCGGTTTCGGTTGTGATCTTATATATGTAGGTATGTTTCTTAATGTCTTAGTAAATCTAGTTATACTTAATTAATCCAAGAAATTATTGCGTGTTGTCTATATATATTATGTAGGTTATAACTATTTAACCAGACGGGGCGTAACATTGAGTAATTAATTTTGATAAAATGCATGAGAGATAGATCGAGCAATAACAACGATATCATTCTAATATATATTGTAATTGAAAATTAATTATATATATACAGAGTAATATTGTGTCAACAATAGTGAAATATTATTTACCAACCAATTAGTGACCGAGTACCAACTCAATATTTTTGTTGCATTTATATTGTTATATTGTCTGAAATTAATAATTTTAGTGAATGACTTAAATTAAAAGCACCAAATGTACGTAATTATAACATCATTAGTTTGAAAGAACCTCTTAATTAGTACGTAATTATGCACCAAATTAAATAAGATTGATGATGAGGTAAGTATAGACGGAATATTTGAGAACGTACCTCCTACAATTTAGACACAAAACTCAACACGTACAATATTATATTATTATTAATTAATCCGCATCCATCGGAACGTAATTATATTATGTTAATTCAAGAAGTAAAATAAAATAAAAATTATGGCATAGTATATATGCGCCTGGTCACACATACAGGTTTCCATCAACATCAATTAAATAATAAAGGATACATTAGCCACCATTAATTTTGATGGCCCATCAAGTAATTAATATATATACATACATATATAGTGGGTTAGTAAAACATGGAGATCACAAAAAAGAGCTCATTCACCAAAAGCTAAATTAAAGTGGCCAACAACATACTATTGTATATATAGAGCATTTTCACATTGGTTTATTACATAAGGACAAAAAACTCATATAATCTTTTGGTTGGTTTTAGAGACATGTAAATCGTGTCCATACCGTGTAATTTATAAAATTACTTTAATTGAGTGACCTAAATTAAATAGTGGATTAAAATTTCCAATAGCAATATATATAAGTTGACTCATCTCCAAGCCTACACGAGAAGTACGGATTCTATTTTAGTGAATGATGAGTCAGCCAGTTTTTGCTTTAATTAGCCATCGTCAACAAGTTTACCATGTTATATATATAGACTTATCATAATAATAATAATAATAATAATAATAATAAATTATCTTATTCTTAGGAATGTATTTAAAATTAATTAGTAACAATGCACGACCACGGAAGGTCTTATTTACATTAGATCATGATCACGACTTATTATTATGATTAATTCTCATTTAATGATTATTCTATATATATAGTATAACGACGACATCACAATTCATAAACTTAAATAATTGTGACAGAAATCTAATTTAAAGATGAAGGGTTGGTGGTACATATTAAGGGACGAGGAATATATAGGCCAAGGGCTAGTAATTAAGGGGACAAGCTAGGAAACGAGCCAGAGCCTCCCTCCAACCTAGCTACATATGCACTAATTTATATATAATTAAGGTTGTGGAAGAAGATTTTCATGAACAATTAATAAAGTTAATTAAATACATTGATATATATTTAATAAAATTAAATGTTAACATAGTTAAATATTTAATAAAGTTAATTAAATGCTTACAATAAGACTTAAACCAAAATTAAAAAGAAGAAGACTTAATTATAAACAACCAACTAGCCAAACAAAAAAATGGTTTTGAGACGACTGGTTAATTAACAAGCCTAATTGATTAGTTGTAGTGGATGCATAACATGCTCGCATATATGCTTCATTAAGTCCTATTTTGAATTAGTATGTTTATATATGTTTTCTTATTAATTTAATACAATCAAATTATTTTCTACGTGTACGTTGTCAAATCTGCCCCCTAGGCTATACATACAAATTGTTACGTAGCTTGGAAAATTGAAAAAATAGAAGTAAAATGAAAATTGTTACTTCAACATATATATTCAGACATTACAATTAAGACAACTGATGGAAAAATATCAATTTCCATTCCTCACTTAATAATTATGTAACCAATTTAATTTCCATCACTCATGCTACTCAAGCGTACGTGTTCCACTTCAGTCACTAACTAACTATATATATTGCATACTACATATATAATTATAGGTGTATAATCGCTTCCTTCGAGTTTTCTCAATAATGTTATATTTAATTTTATTTCATTCTTGTCAAGTTTTATATATATATTGCATGTGTTTGTACTGATTTTTGGAATATATGGAGAGTACTTCATAATTTTTCGTCAAATCAAATGTAGGTGAATCAGATTATACTTAATTTCAGAACTTTCTAGCTAATCGAATTGAACTCAGGAAGCTAAGTGTGTTAATTTCAAATGTTAAATGTTGTTCAATATTACTTATTTATTTGTTTTAAAATAATAAAAAGGAACATATATACAAGTCTTCTAATAATTTGTTTTATTAAACCAAGCATAATATTAAACTTTTATTTTAATTAGATCCAAACATAATAAGATGATCAATATTGAATAGCTTATAATTTGATTTCAAAAATTCATAAAACGAATACCTAAGAGTTATTTATATACGGAACATATTTTTTCATGTTATATATATCTTCCTTTTGCCAAACCATATAGAAATGGAGAACGCACCTCTCCACTAACTTTATTTTGACTAGGAGTTAATCTCATACTACTATATATAATCACGCTCTAAAACTCAAGATTCCATCAAAGGAAACTTTACAACCTCAATCCTTTGTGAAAATAGGAAACTAAAGTTTGTTCCTTTTTGTCAAGAAAATGAAAGGTGGTGAAGATGGAAGTAACTCTCTCGTAAACCAAAAGGGAAAAGGATATAGATTTTCTTTTCTTTTGTCATTTGCGTCCTCTCTCATGGGAATGAAATGTAAAAGTGATACGAGGAAAGTGATTCATAGTATCAAGGTTGGGTTTGCATTGGTTTTGATTTCCCTTTTGTATTTGTTGAATTTTTTGTTCAATCAAGTGGGAGAAAATGCCATGTGGGCTATCATGACAGTTGTCGTTATGTTCGAGTTTTATGCAGGTTCGTCTTAAATCATACCAGTTAATTGAAAATTTCTAGTAAAAAAAAAAGGTTTTCATCACATTTACAAAATAAGTGTATATTCTTATTAATGAAAACAATTATTCGAGGAGGACGATTGACATTGAGCTGGGAAATACATGAATTTTTAAATAATATTTTTCTTTTGTAAAGTTTACTTTTGGGTAATATATCTAAATGAGATGTTTAATTATATATGTGATTTATATAATGCTTGATTCAATGCCGTGCATGCAGGTGCTACATTATGCAAAGGAATAAATCGAGGGATTGGAACAATATTAGGGGGTGGATTGGGGTGTTTGGTTGCAGTTTTGGCGGATGAAGTTTTCGGAAGGATTGGGAATCCTATCATTGTTGCTTGTTCGGTGTTTGTCGTTGGTACGCTAGCTTTCTGATTTTTTTCTTCATTTAAAGAGAGTTAATAAATTTTCGCAATTTTTCGCAAGGATAAAATGAATATAGTATGTTATCATAGAAAATTAAATTTGTTATATATTTCGCATCAATATAAAGTTTCAATCGCAATTGTAAGTGTACGTATACAACATCCCGTCGAGGGAGGAGGTCAAACACTCATATTATTTTCTTACAAGTGAATAAAATGCTTATTTTTATATCACAAAGAATTACATCGCCTATTAGGTATAATGATCTAAAAATTACTAAATTGTGAAAAAAATTTAATTTCAAATTATTGCTGATGAAGTTTTGGTGAGAGGAGCTCCGTAACCCAACCCATACATCATAGTAATTTATTGTGCTCCAAAAAGTAATACTCATGAGAACACAATAATACTCATGAGAACAAGAATTTAAGTTCAAATTGGATTTGAACTCATCAAATTTGTACGATTGGGTGGACCCGCCATCTAGGCTTGAATTTTCATACGTATTGATTGATAAACCACGTAGAATATTTATTTATCGAAAAAATTAATTAAAATTTTCATATTTATACACACTCCTAATTAAAAAGCATATAAATATTTGGTATTGCAATTTAACTATATGAATATGTTTAGGTAGCGCTGCAACATACTGTAGAATGGTGCCAAGAATGAAGAAGAGCTATGATTATGGTTTCATGATTTTCATCTTAACCTTCAATCTCGTGGCGGTTTCGGGCGTGCGAGCGGACAAGGTGGTGGAAGTGGCGGTGCAACGCCTAGTGAATATTGGAATGGGTTTTGCTGTGTGCATATTTGTCAGTTTGCTCGTTTGTCCCATATGGTCAAGTGATGAATTTCATTATTCTACTTCATCTAAGTTTGGTAAACTCGCCACTAGCATTCAAGGCAAGCATGCAATTGTTTCTTAATTAATTCACATTATTTAATGTACGTACATATTATATATTGTATAACTAACTACAATATATATGAATATGAAGTTTCTTTCTTTAATTTTTGTTTGTTTTATATAATTAAATATTACAGGATGCTTGGATGAATACTTCAAAATGACAAGTGAAAAAGAAAATGAATCAGCAAGTGGAGGTGGTGGAGGTGGTGCCCATATTCAAGCTTGCAAGTCAGTTTTGAACTCAAAGTCCAATGATGAATCACTGGTACAAATTTAATATATGATAAATTTTAATTTGGTGTATATCATGCTTTATGATAAAAGGGAAATTTTTGAAAAAGTTTTACCAAATAATATTTAATTAATTATATTATATTATTGCAGGCAAATTATGCAAAGTGGGAACCTTGGCATGGGAAATTCGGATTCAATTATCCATGGGATAAATATTTAGAGATTGGAGAGCATCTTAGAGACCTAGCTGCAACAATACTTTCTTTACAAGGATGTCTTCAATCTCCAAAACAGGTACTTTTTTTTGTAATAATATACTCCGATCCATAAATAATTAAGTACAAATAATTATTAATTAATTATGATATGTTATTATTTATTTCTTGGTTTATAATTAATTAATCAATCTTGTCATTAGCCATCACCAATTCAAAGACAATTGATGAAGGAACCTTGTGAAATTTTCATGTTGTCAATTCTATGGATATTGAAAGAGCTTGGAGAAAGGATTCAGAAAATGGAGCAATGTCAAGCTAATGTTTTTATAACACCCAAGTTGCAATCTATGAAATTACAATTGACCCCTTTATGTTCTTCTTCCAAGCTGTTTGAAGCTTTACAAACTGAAGAAATTATTGCTATTACCAGCTTCAATTATTTGATGTTGGAGGTTGTGGAAAAGGTTGAGATATTGGCAAAAAAGGTGGAACAATTGGGGGAAATAGCAAATTTCAAAATCAGGAAGCTTCATGTATAGTATGAATGGTTTAGAGGAATGTACATATATATTTGAGAACTTAATTTTATAAACATAAAATAAAAATAAAAAAAGATGCTACTATACATATAACTAAATATATATATATATATATATATATATATATATATATATATATATATATATATGTATATGTAATTAAGCAACATCTCATGTGTATCTCACAATTAATTATCCAATTACATTTCTTGTGGATTCATTAACAAGAGAAATAAATAAATAAATAAATAAATATAGAATTATATTGAAGTATATTTTAATTCTGGTCAACAAATAATACGAGTTTTCATGTATATATACCAATGAAGGTTTCATGACTAATTGACTAACTTATTTCCCCGAAATGTTATTTTCTTTTATGCCTATGGTTTCATTTTCTTTACAAGTATTTGAATATTTTGGTGGTATTCTTGTGATTTGGGCCAATGGTTATATAATCCAGTAAGCATGTTAATCTAAGCACACTTTGAATTGACAGAAGACCCAACTTTTCTAATTTATTGGCCCATTGAAAAGTCCAAAGGTATAGTGTCAAAGACCCAACTGATTCGGATCCGGTGGGAACACTCGACTCAACCCGGTTCTTTCCATGAGCCTGAACTAAAGACAAACAAATCCGGCAAGAATAATAAACAAGTGAACAATGTCAAAATAGTGGGCGAGACATCCAATGAACTGATGCAAATAATTCATAGGGTAACCCAATTCTCATTTTTTTTCTTCATCCATTAATTGAAAAACATCCAAAATAGCAAAATGTGTTTTCTCCCCAAAAGAAACATCCAAAATCATGTTTTATTATCATCATCAATTCTATTGCTTCTTCTTTGTTACAGTGCAACATGTACGCCAAATACAACAATCAAAATTGTGCAGTGCAATAGCGGTTCATACACACAAGGCGATCCTTTTGCAATTAGCTTATCTTATGTTCTTTCAGAGTTAGAGAACGTCACTCCATTTCGCAAAGGATATGATTTCCACAACATTTCACCGTACCCGAATGCATTTGCATATGGCCACGCCGCTTGCAACCAAACTCTCACAGGTTTCGATTGTGCGACTTGCCTTGAATCAGCCAAAATTGCTTTGCTCGACACCTGTGAAGACCGGATTGGAGCAAGGTCCGTGCTCTATGATTGTGTAATTAGATATGAGCAGTACCCTTTTGATGATTAATTTCTATTTTACTTCTTTCAATAAAAAGTATGATAGGCGAAATGTAAAAATACACCTTACTCTCTGTATTATTTTTATCAACAAAAATTCTCTTATATTATTTTTTATTGGCAAAATGCTCCTCCCATATCGGATTGACAATGTTCACTTATAAGATTGACAATAACCTCCCTATTAACTTATAAATGAATTTTAAATGTTCTTTTTTGGTAATGAAAAAAAAAAAAAAAAAAAAGAGAAGGTTTTGCTAATTAAAATAACGTTTGTTTTTTTTTGCCATCTGGACAAAGTACAAGGGTATATATTTATTTTGCTGTAAGTGTGACAAATAAGAAGAGTTGTTTTCTGATTCTTATTTATTGTATATTGGGTGTTTCTTGGACATTCTTCTTTTTTATTAATAATTTAGTTTGTTGAGTTATTTATAATGACTCCATGGTGAATTAAAAATCTCAAACCAGAGTTTAATGACTAAACTAACTATGATATTTTCCTTCTTTCGAGTTTTCTAGCTAATGTTCATGTTTTCAGATGAAATTATATATAAAAATGGAATTACTAATAAATTATTAACTAATATATTCTTAAAATCATGACAAATATTATTAAAACTACTCATTTTAATAAAATATTATGTATATATATTATTTTATTTTATCTATTGTCAAATACGAATCTTTAACGAATCTAGTTGATCTAGATCTATATTTGCTCCATATATTTTCAATTAAAATATTTGCATCTATTAAAATATTTGCATCTAGCGAATTTGTAAAAGAAGAAAAAAAATCTTAATAAACCAAAAGAGATTCGGATTAGACTAAATTGATATTAGCCTCGTTGACTGGCTAAGATGCAAATATTAGCCCAGTTAAAGTCATCCCAGTATTTGGGCCGAGATATTTCAGCCCAAAAAGATTTCTTTTGACTGTTGGACAGGGACTCCTATTTTTATACGGAGTAATTGAAAAGAGAATAATGAACTAAATGGGCTAACGTCACATCCACGCGGTGTATTCCAGTATATATATATAATATATAATATACTAGTATATTATAAAACTAAGAAAGAGAATTGTTTTGTTTCCTTTTCAAGATAGGAAAGATCTGTCCTTGCTAGAATTTATTTCTCATGAACAGAAGTTCAAATTAATAAAGAGGAGAAAAATAATGGTTACTCCAGAAAATAATCCCTACTCTTCCGAGTGCCATAAAACGGGTAATCTAATTGTGTGTTTTTCTTTGTTAATTTTGTAGTATTTGGGTATATCAGAAAAAAAAAAAAAAAAAAAAAAAAAAGAGGAAGTAATAATTTTCTTGGTTTCTTTTTTGGTTTTTTGGTTTCAGATTCCGATTAAGCGAACAATTAAGAGATAAATAATATGGGACGGACCATTGTCATCAAGACTGGTAAGAAGCCCATTTTCTGTTAATTTTCCTTTTTTTTTTTTTCCATTTAATTGGTGACAGTTCTTGGTTCTTTTCTTTGCTTGATTCCAAAATTCTTTCTTTCTGCTCTCTTAATAAATTTGTTTATTGGTTAGTTATTTTATTTTAGACTTAGGTGCTGAATTGATCCTTGTATTGCCTAGTTTCCACTTGACGCTGCCTTGTACATGAAGTTGTTACACGATCATAATTTAATGGGATTCCTGATATAGATTGTCCTTTTTTTTTTTTTTATTTTTTTTTTATTTTTAATGTAGTTTGGGTATCAGCCAAACCTGAAGCTGAAGGTGCTAGATCTTGGATGGGATACAAAGTGTTACATATATAGTAGCAATCAGATTCGAAGGTATGATCTCTTCTACTAACTATTTGTGTAATTGCTTTGAAGTCATGAAATTTATACTCTTACGGTACTGCTAATAAATATTATGATTTATATAACTTCATAAACTTCTCTTTAATATGCGAAATACATTTCAAAACATTTTCTTAATCCAGTAATTATATAACTATGCTCAAAAATTTAGATTTTGATCAAAACCTGAAATGTGATATACTATAATATGTGTCCCTTTCCTTGGCATAGAAAGAAAATCAGAGAACAACATTACAGCATGATATATCATTTTCATTGGTTTCCAGTCACTAGAACAGAAAAATGGATTATCTGCGGAGGACTAAAATTAGAAGATCTTCTGTCATGTGAATAACAATGCAGGTAGGTCACTTTCTTGAAAACTTTAACACTCCTATATTAATATGTCACATCTGTTATTAATACTTTTAACACCTACGAAGTGGATTTGAGCAGCTTGCGGGGTTTCTCTTTTTGGAAGGAGATCATTAGTCGATCGAGAACCAAAGAATGGCACTGGTGCAATTGGATTGCTCTTCCTCAAAAACTTGGTAATTAACTTTATACTACAAAGAATATTCTTAATTAAACAAACCATTTCTCCTTTTGAAACTATGTTCCGAATATTTTATACTGGAAATGATTATATTATAATAATGTTGAAGTGAAGAGATGTGGGAAGACTGAGATGGCTGAAGAACATTACTACCTACCTGAGGTTAATTTATTATATTGGCAGCAGCAGGCACGCACATGTCTCTCCCCTCCCCGTATTCAAATTGTGCTTACGTTCAGCCTAAATTATTACTTGTCCTCTATCAGTTGTTGTCTATGATTCACATTTTAGAAATTACAAATCTACGTACTTCCTGATTCCTTACTAGAAAATTATCTAAAAATTTACATGCCACATTTACTCAAACATACTCCCTCATTTTAGAGCATATCTATGCTCTAAGCTTGTCACATGAACGAAAATATATCAATAAACAACCAATATGAATAATAACTATAACAATAAATTAGTAACCTTACCAATCCCTAAAAGAGTATCCACAAAACTAATCAAACCAAGTGGATCTCATTTTCCCTAAAAGGCAACAAATCAAATATCCTAGGAGTAAAGAAATAGCAACAAGCAATCAATCTTGAAGTCTACTTAAGCACCGAACACGGTAATTCCTATAGATTGATAACCGTAGCAATCCCAACAATTAATCCATCAACAAATGTGGATAAGTTGCATCAGATAGATTTTAGCAATGAAAAAAGCATTATTGGCAGAGGTGGATTTGTGAAGTATACAAAAGGCCGATGGTTCTTAGTAGCAGTTAAAAAGACTAAAAGAAGAGCGTAGCGTCCTCTGATGCAACTTGTGGTTTATTCTTATAATGGAAGTGTTCCATCTTTCTCAGGAGGGGTAAAAGCTAAATGTCTTTTCATGGATTTGTTTATTCTGGTTTCATAGCCATATCTATGAGTCGAGATTTGTTAGTATGGATATTCTGCTCATTATTTGATATTTGTTGTCAAATAATAGTTTACACGATAATAGTTGTCAAGATTGAAAATGAAATATTCGTTAATCTTCATTTATACGAGGAGATGGAACTTTCAGTGTTAAAGATCCACATTAGATGGCATAGTGGAACTACCATCTTATTCTGTGATAATGATGCAATTGAAATATGCTTGATGAAATCTCTTATAATGAATTGGTAGAGGGTGCGGGTTTTCAAATATTTTATCATTGGCCTCGTACTCTCTTATTGCAGATAGAAACAATCTGTCTTTCTTCTATCCATGCTATAAGTATATATTGCTGGAGTGTTCTGTAGCATCAGATGCAACAAAGGTCTCAACTCCTACTTGATCATTAACTTACAAGTCTGCATTCCATGATTTTACTTGCCTAGAAAAAATTATTTGTTTAAATAGAGAAGACGATATACAAAAAATTCTGTTTCCCAGTGTTATAATCGTCTTTTCTTTTCATTCTTGTATTTGTTTTACATTTAAGAACTTTGGTTACAACATAACATATTTCTTGATGATAATACAATCAATATATAGTCATCCGCCTGAATTCTTCTTTTAATGATTGTTTGATGTTGAATCGGCTCTAGTGTAGGTTAGTCTTTTCACTACTATATATACAGGATAATTATTCTATATATACAGGATAATCATTCTAGGGTGGTAATATTATTATTAACTGAAAAAGATTTCTAAGAAACTGTCCTTGGAATAAGGATTGTTTTATTTCCACTTTTCTGACAAATTTCATGTTTACATCTCGAGATGTTTAAATCCAAAACCGTGGTCTATAGTTGATTATTTAAGTGGATGTTTTCTTATATATGGTAAACAAAATGTGAAGAAATATATCCAATATATATATATATATATATATATATATATATATATATATATATATATATATATATTAATACTTATAAGATCGTAAGGCTTTTTGAACAGAGGGCTCGATTTTTCTTTTCTCTTTTTTTTTTAAACTTTGGCCCCCCAAAACGACGCCGTTTTGGGTATTTTCTTGCCAACTTATGCTTGAGATGAATTTCTTTCCCAATTAATTTTTCACATGTATTGACCATGTTCTCTCAACCTGTGGGTCCCACTCTTGTTTTCCATTTTCTTTTTGCGGCTTCTCCCTATTTTCAGTTTTAATTGCTCTGCCTCTAACAGACTTTGATTCTTATTCAAAAGCTCCTATGCCTCATCATTTGATTCAGTTGTAATTGAACTGTTCTAACAGAAATTCCCTATCATTCCATTCTGCCTTATCTTCTGATCCTCAAATTTTATACAATATTTTAAAGGAATTTTAGGGGTATTATTTTACTGAAGGGTTCTCTTCTTTTTCACTTTCTGTTATGCTTTCACTGTGCTAACAGAAATTCAGAGCAAATGGGTGTAGCTTCTTATGATTACTTTTCTAGGTCAGTTACATAAATCCTATTAATTTTTCTTCTTCTACAATAATTTGATGTTGTGTATCTTTGTATTTGATGTTTGATTTGATTTCGTTTTTTCTGCTTCAGGATTTCTGGATTCAGATTTCAGATAGGACACATGAAGATATTTTGGGATCCAAAATCTTTGCTGCACAGAAAGGCCAACAGAAGCAACGTTTCTTAGCGCGCTTAGCTTCTGCTAGCGGCGGTGCGAGATTGGCTTCGATTTATGAATTAAACCACGAAGGTTTCTTTTGATTGAGTACAGAAGAATTTGTAGAAATATTTTAACTGAATCTAATATTAAGTATATTTCAGAACTACCATTTTTGTTTTAGTTATATCTTAAAAGAATAGTAAATCCATAAGGATTATAAATCCAAAAAAGTGTTCTGGATTTGAAATACTCTAGCTGCAACTCTTTCAGTCTGGATGATGCCTTCGCCTTCAATTTTCTTTTTCCTATTCTGTTTTTATCTTTCTTAAATGCGGCAGCTATGGTTCGCGGTTTAATTTTCTCATTGGATTGCAGGAAAGGGGTTTATCCTTGCCTTTTATTGTGCTGGTTTTCTCAATTTCTAATTCGCTTCTCCCGCACGGGTGCTTTCTGAGATGCTTTGTTTTGTACTACTTCAATTGATTGCCTATGTTCTAGCTTCAAAATGTGTCCTTCCTGCGAGAGTTCTTGCTTCTCATGGAATTCTGGGGTTGATTCGCATGTAATTATTTTCTACATTTCTACATGTCCTTTGCAATTCAATTTTTGTCGATTTTCATTGATTTTATTTTATCTGCATTTAATTTTTTTATATTTTGGGAATTTCTGATTGGTTGAGACAATTTGTAGCTTGACGTTTTCTGAATTCCCCATTCCAGAAAAATCACATATATTATGTTAGTTTAGGCGGTTGTGGAGAGGTGAATCCAGGTTGCTTTTATATTCAGTTTCTTTGTTTAGTTTTATCACTTTTACTTTTCGTCCAAATATCTCCTATGTTTTTGGTATTTCTCATTTTTTCTTTCTCTTGATGGCTTATCCTATTTTTGGGATGCTACTTCGGTTTATGGTGTTATCCTTACAGTAGTTTTTTTTTCTTTGTGCAGTGCTTGTTGAATTTCAGATATATTGAGGTATGATTTTGGAGTTTGAAGTTTGAAGTGTGTTTTTTAATGCTTGGCTGAGATTTGTTTTTTTTTTTTCTTTCTCACATATTATTTTCTTTCTCTCCTAGGTACAACTGGGTTTGAATTCAGGTGTGTACTATTTTCTTAGTTTTATTTTTGTTTGCTGGGTTATTTTTACTGTAGTTTGTTCGTTTTTGCAGTGGTAGTTGCATTTTAGATATATCAAGGTATTGTTATGGTGTTTCAGATATGTTTTTAATACTTCTTTGTTGTGTTAAATTTTGAATTTTCTTTTTGTCAAATGTTTATATCTGCTGTTACATTGATGTTCATATTCTTTTTCCTCTTTTTTGTAGAAAGCCTGTATACATTTTCTTTCTCCAAATCTTATCTTGTTCATATTCAATGAAAGTTTCTCTTTCTTCTAACATACTTATTATTCATATTGTCTTGTGCCTTCGTTTCATTCACATACCACATAACAATATTTCACACACTTTAAAATCTTGCAGGCATAAGGAGGGAGAGAGGGACGACCTGAGACTACCAGCAAGACATCCACGTGGTGGAGCTGCAACAACGATAATACTATATTTTTATTGTATGTCTTTTGAAGTGATAATACAAGAAAAAGGGATCAATGGAAAAAGTCATAATCTTCAAAATATATCTTTTCCTCTATTTTTATTGTATCTAATTCCAGATCTATGCGAGATTTTGACTTGAATGAGTCAATTTTTAACATAGTTTGTTGTTCTCTTGCAGTGACTTCTCCAAGGAAAAGATATACTTTTAGGAAAGTAACATTTTAATGGTAGGTTCATCTTTGCACTTTTATTTTCTTTTTTTTTTTAATGGTTATTTACTTGATTAGTAGTTCCTCTCTAATTTTTTCTTCTTCTCAATATGTGCAGCGACGAATTTTGCATAGTATATTGAGGTGGTTTAATTATTCTTGGTTTTTTTTTTTTTTTTCAAATGATTGTTGTTTGCAGTATTTATATTCATTTTATCTTTACTTGTAGGAAACGTCTTACTTCTTTGCTTGGTTGAGATCATTTCTTGCTTCGTAAATCTTGTGTAGGTTATTTGTCAATTTAAAACTTTGCATAATTCAATTAACTAACTATACTTTGGTTGACAGAGTTATAGGCCTTACATAAATCCCAGATTAATTTAGGTATATTTTTATATTTTAATTGTACCCCTTTTCTCGTTATTCAGTCTATATTATGCATTCATTGACATAATTATTTATTGTGTAATCTTAGAATTTATTTTCTGGGATTTGATCACAAATTAGTGTGGTTACTGAGTGATTACTTTTAATTGTCTATTGGTTCCAAGGCTCTTATCTGGGATTTAAGGGAACCAAGGAAAGGTAAGTTTTTTAAGCTTAATTTTTAAATGATTTTTGGCATGTTTAGATCCTTGCAGCATATATACGCAAATGCAAGACTCCATTTAGCTGCTGTTTGTAATTGGTAATGTGTATATGATTTGTGATTGGTAGAATGTGTAGATTTAGTTCACGGTTCACTTCATATATTCGATCTCCTTAACACCATATCCTTTGCATTTCCCTGCTTCTTTGGAGTTTTTGAGATACTCTTTTCCATTCATATCAATTGTGGTGATGTTTTGTTGAGTGATATTTCTCAACAGCTTCCCTGGCACAACTTCAACAAGGCCTACCATGTCTGGGGAGCGACTAAGTAATTTTCTTTTCCTGGACAAGTTCTACGAGACGGTGGTTGTTTTTTGTCATGTATTCCCTACACAGGCTAGGTAACATTGTGATTGTGATTCACCAAACTATGTTTTTCCCAAAACCTTTTGGGGTAAATTCGATATCCATATAAATATTACTTGGTTAAAAATACTTGCATCAAAGTCTATTCAACTACGTGATGATATTATATATCGATTAACATGTTTAAGTAACATAAGCTGGTGAGTTTCTAAAGGCTTGGAATTCCAAGTTCTGCCAACACTCAGTTAAGAGAAATAAATAATTTAGATTGAAATTGGTAGCCTTTGCTTTACCATCTCATGTCTATACTGTGAATATTTAGATTTAAGTTTGAAAAAATAAATAATTAACAATACTCTTCTTCATTGATTCGGAGAATTAGTGTCTGACCTCCTCCCAAAATGTATGTACAAATATTGGTTTTTTCTACCCTCAGCTTTGTCATAGTATTTTGCTGGTGCGTTTTCCCATCAATCTCTATTAATTTGCTGCTACACCCCATGCATGGAGTTTGTTAAATTAACAAATTGATCTCAAAATTTATGAATTGAAGATTATTTTTTTAAAGTACAAAGTATTCTTGTAGGGGTCCAAATCTACAAATCATTTGGATTTTCTTTGCATAGAGTTGGAAGCCCGTATGATCAAATATAACTACGAAATTCATTACTTTAGAAAAATTTAATAACTTTTTTTTCCAACTTCAATATAAAACTTTGCACAAAATCTTAAAGCCTAAATATGTACCTAACATAACTAATACATAGAAACTAGGGTGCGCCTTGCACGGTGAATTCACTAGTATATATATATATATATATATATATATATATATATATATATATATATATGATCTATTAGAAGAGATTAATCACTACAAAGCAGCGAATCCAGGTTTGAATTCTTGTTGGAAGAAGTTTCATTTAATGTGTTTAATGCCCCTAGAAATAAATTTTTGTTGGGAGAAGTCATTCACCTACGTGCATAAATTAAAGTAGTGTTTATATCTCTACGCCAATAAGAAAGAAAAGCTTTTAAACCAGGAGACATGTATCTCTTGGGAAAGGCCTAACTCGAGAATAATTTTTCAAATGCATTTTCAATCAGATATCCATTTGATTAGAAATCAACCCAACAACCCCCCCCCCCCCCCCCCCCCCCCCCCCCCCAAACCCAAAAAAAAAAGTTGCCACACTTAATTTACTAATGTGTTACAGAAAAAACTAGGTTCAAGCCTTAATGCAACCAAAAAATCCAAAGAAAAGCAATGGGATACAAATACTTAGTCAAGGTCCAATGCTCCAAACCCCATATAAGAGTACTATTAATTAAGAATGCATTTGTAGGCCAATACTAAACCTTAAAAAATCAAAACTATAACACTAAATTGATTCAATAGTCCAATAAATTGTAAGTAGACTGAAAACCTAACTTTAATAATTGATTGAATCAATTGATTCCACATCTAAGCAAGCATATTGCTTACAGGCCCACTTATTAAACGAGATAATTGTCTTTTCTCTTTGGGTTGCCCCAAGATGGGCTTAAGAGAAAGTCTTTGCAACCGAAGTGGATCAACATCTATCAACTTGGCTCCTCTCTTGTGGAACTCTATTGGACCAGATGACAGACAAAATCTCATCAGAAAACTTTCCACACTTAACTGAAAAAATTATCAAGGTTTGAACTTGTATGATTATTGGACAACTAAATGGTTTTCAAAACATACGGCAGCATTCTCTTTGCATAACTGAATTTAATTTTCATCATCCCTGATTTATATTTTTAGCCAAACAATATGATCTTCATAACAATTCATAGGCCATCAAAACTTCATACCTCAAACGTAAATTCTCCAGCTAGCTAGCTTAGGACAATGAAAATGATATCTCCTCAAATACAGATGTTTACATAAACCAATGCTACAATAAAACAATAACTAAAACCATGTACTTAACGGCCTCGACCTCTTCCACGCCCACGACCTCTGCCCCGACCGCGCCCCAATGGTTTTCCTGGATTTCCAGAGAACACATATTAGATACAACTTGATGCAAGTATCATTTGGAATTGTAAACGATAAAAAGGCAATTATTGTAATACCAGCAGTTGGCTTCTTGGGCTTGACCCTAGGTGTCTCTTCCACCAGCAATGTCTCGAGATT
This sequence comes from Penstemon barbatus, assembly GCA_003313485.2. NCBI lineage: Eukaryota > Viridiplantae > Streptophyta > Magnoliopsida > Lamiales > Plantaginaceae > Penstemon > Penstemon barbatus. Next base: position 1,278,471 of record CM064881.1, on the reverse strand, counting down.
TAAGCTGTCGGGAAGGATGTAATAACGAATATTATTGCCCCTTACACTCAGGTGGTCCATGGTCACTGGATTCTTTCCTTTCACTGTTAGCTTCACAGTTTTCAGATGTGTATTCATGCTGATATCAACACCTATAAAATGCAACTGAGTTTAAGTTAGAAACTGCAGTTCAGATGGTTACAAGCTTGCATATATCACAACAATTAACCGAGCACTGGCTAAATTTATTTCGTCTCTTTTAATATTAGACCAAAAGAAGGAAACAGTCAAAGCTAAAACTTTACTCCTTTAATCTATATAAAAGATTTTGCACTGGTCTTAACTTCTAAGAGTAGCAATTATATAGTATAAATACAAAGCCAGTGGTAAACTTTGAAGCTGTGTGTACTGAGAGAACATATTCGCAAACCCAAAGAACATTGTTGCAACTTGAGGTGAAAGCATGTACAACACCACTAGTCAGCTTTGACGTAATTCTAGCAAATTGTAACTCTGATACCACCCAGTCTCCATTTTGGAAATCTGAAAACCCAGTTTACCCCACAACCACACTCACCCTTTGACCTCCATATGTACGACTTATATGTGTCTACTCTCAATTTTTAGACATTATGCAGTAGCTTGGAAACTAGAGAGCTAACACTAAGTCCAAGCTATCACATTCAGATTTCAGAGCAATAGCTTCAAAAACCTTCTCTTACTATATCTATACTTCCAACAAAAATAATATGATTTTTCCTTCCACTAGACAACTAAATTATGATTAACCAAGAACAAAAACTAAGATAAACTAAACATAGCAAAAAAGTAACCCAAAATCAAACATCTACGATAAATATTAACAAATCGAGGCACGAAGGAAAATAATAACCTATAATGGTGCCGTTAACAACAGTGCCGTTCTTGAGCTCAATGGACACAGTCTCATTGTTCAATTTCATCAGAAACCTGCTCAAATTAAAACCCGAAAAGAAAATCACGTGAACTGATAAAAAATAAAAATAAAAAAGAAGAAGAAAAAAAGCACAATCACCGTGTATTAAGTGAGTAAAACATTCAATTTAAATGGAATTAGGTAAAAACAAACCTGACGAGCTTCATTGTCGCGACTAGAAGAAAACGCAAATTAGGGTTTCCGTATGAACAACGAAAAACGAGTTATGGAATGAGAGGGTTTTAAACTTTTAGCCAAGTGCCAGTAGGTGCCGACGACGTCGTCTATTAACACTCATGCGTGAAAGATTTGGGCTTCTCTTGCGGGAAAAATGGGCTGGGTCACTTTTGTTATTCTTTGTATTTTAAATAGAGGCCCATTTTATGTAGAGGACAATTGGTTATGGTTGGTGGATATGGTTTTGAGTTTTTCGACTCATAAACTGAATTTCTTTAATTTCTTCCGTCGTATTCATGTAATCCACTACTAAAAATTTGGGAAAAGGAGAAAATTCGTATTTTGAAGAATATAAATCAATTTGTTATTACTTTTCCATGGTATTTCAAAAAAAGTATCCAAAGTTCATTGATTAAATTAATCCATTTCCTAAATTAAGGGCTAAAGAATAGTCAACATCATATTCTCATATTCAAATCTTAGGACGAGTTTGATCTAGCGATTCGAAAAATAATTATAAAAGAATTAATTTTACTAAAATTGATTATGGTAATAATTGATTATGATAAAAATTAATTATAGAATAATTGCTTTTGTAAAATTAACACTTTATTTGCTTCAAAAATAATTTAATTTTGTGTTTCTCGAGATCCCAAAAGTAATTATGATCTTGGGGGCCAGACAAATCGCTGGGTCGAACTCACCCTTAATCAAGAAAGAAGATAATATTCTTGTTAAAGGAAATTCTAGACTGCACTCGTCAAATCACAAATTAATTTGCACATATTTTTTGTTGATCATTTTTTTTGTAGTAGTATTATGAAATAGTAAAACGAATGTCATTATTAATTACTAGCGGATTTGGATTCGTTTGGGCACGTTGAAACCGATAAGAACTAAAGCTATTACTCAAGAAATTGAGTGGATGAAGCTATACCCAAATGAAATCAGTAATGTGAGGTAGAAGCATTTATGATCATAAGCTTGAACAATTAATTAAATATCACCGCAACTAGAAGTGCAGAACAAAAGTACAGTGCAGGGGTCTGTTATGCAAACGACATGTGTCTAATTAACTTAATTTAGATTTTTTAGAGATATATATATGACCTAGCTAGCTCATTAATTAATAATGTTAGTCAACAAATAAAACATATCATTTGTGAATATCTAAATCCTTGTTTCTCTTCTTGACATCTTAATCTGATCTGATGGTAGGAGAGAACGACACTCCCGCAAACCTTAATTCCCGCAAAAAAGTTTCAGTATTCACACCTGCAATGACACAAGAACAATATATAGTATTATCCTACATATGTTGTAATGACCAAAAGAGGCCAAACTCATGTGTTTATCCTTCCATCATTTACTTACATCATTCGGATATACAACCCTGAATTCAGGGATTAAACCCTTTTTCCAATCAATAAAAAAATAAAAAAAGGATTGTTATAAATATCCTCTACCTCTTCACTGGTACTATACAAGTATCCATCACCTACTTAATTAACATATATAATTCTCTTGCTATAGTATATCTTTATCAAAATGTCGATAAAATCGTTTCTTTTTTTCTTTTTCCTCCTCGTTCCTCTCTTGTTTGAAACTTCATTTCCAGCATTTTTAGCTCCCATCACAAAAGACTTGGCCAAGACAAAATACTCGTTGTCAATTTACATGAAAACCCCTCCTCAACCCACAAATCTACTTCTCGACCTCGGTGCCTCCTTCACTGTGCTAGATTGTTCTTCCAACTTCACTTCCTCGACCTACCGTACCATTCCCTGCGGTTCCTCTTTATGCACTTCGCTTGGTTCATCCTGCACACTATGCTCCGGTTCTTCCGGTCCAGGTTGTTCCAATAACTCATGTGCACTTCTCTTAGGAAAGTCTCCGAAACTAGTAACGGGTGAGGCCGGGTTTGACTCACTTTATTTGCATGTCACTAATGGTCGTAACCCGGGTAGACTCGGGGTAATCCCCGAGTTCATGTTTTCATGCACTTTACTTAAAGGCCTTGTTAAAGGTGCATCCGGTTTTACAGGTTTTGGACGGTCTACTTTATCTCTCCCAGCGCAAGTTAGCAATTTTTCCTCTGAAAACTTGATATTTACGCTTTGTTTGTCCGGTTCACCTTCGGCTCCAGGAGTAGCATTTTTTGGTATTGACGGACCATATTATTTTCATCCCGAAATCGACCTCTCAAAACATTTTAATTACACCCCTCTCATCATGTTGAATCAAGTTGGGAGCAGAACAATTAGTTATACAGATTCGTCCAACGAGTATTTCATTGGTTTGACCTCCATAAAAGTCAACGAAAAAGCCATAGAGTTTGATCGGACGCTTCTGATCAGCACTACAAAGAACGGTTATGGCGGGACCAAGTTAAGCACAATAACTCCATACACCGTGCTGCAGACAACAATATTCAATGCTTTGACTGAAGCATTTGTGAAGGAAGAATTGGCTAGGTTCAACCTCACTGTAACAACGCCCGTGAAGCCGTTTAAGGTTTGTTATGAAGCAAAGGATATTTTGAGTACACATGTGGGACCAAGTGTTCCGACAATTGATCTTGTGTTGCACGATGAAGATGTGGTTTGGAGGATTTTTGGATCGAATTCAATGGTCAGAGTTTTTAGAGAAGGTACTGATCATTTGTGGTGTTTGGGGTTTTTGGATGGAGGGTTGAAGCCAAGGACATCTATTGTCATTGGAGGGCATCAAATGGAAGATAACTTGTTGCAATTTGATCTTGACTCCAAAAGATTGGGATTTACTTCTTCTGTTTTAGTACATGGTACTATGTGTGCCAATTTTAATTTTACAATGCAAGATCCATAATTTGATCAGATGTACGTAGGTGATCATCTTAGTTAGTTTGGATGGAGTGATTTGAATTAGGTCATGTTTAATTTCCATCTGTTTATGAAATGTATTGATTTAGTCAACTGATCAAGTTCACATTACAAATTAGAGGGTTCCACATTAATTTACACCTTCCTACCATAGTCTAATATCATATGAAAATATGTTAAAAAAAAATTAAAACTAACTATCATTACGGCAGCGATCAAGAACTATAGCAAACTAGTGGATACATTGATATAGCATAACATTAACTGCTCACATCAAACTGCATCCATGTGGATTTTCATCGCTGAAAGCGCTGGCACGCGAGTAAGCTTGCACTCGTGGTGGTCGTGGAGGAGAACGAGCACCACCAGATACACAGTGGTTGCATCCAGCTGTGGGTGGCATTAATGCACGAGTGCAACCAAAATCCTGACCCTGGCCGTGCAAATGGTTGTGGTCGTGGTCATGGCCATGGTCGTGCATGTTGTGGTGCTCCGGCTGTCCATGCCAATCATAAGTTAGAAATTCCGTTTTGCGGCCACTATCTACGTGGTGGTGCACTGGCTTTCGATCCCAATCATCAGCTATGACTCTCGTGCTGGGGTGGTGGTCGTCATGACCATCACAGCAGCCACCGCCGAGGTGGCGGTGCACCAGCGATCCAGGCAAATCAAAGGCAGCATGTTTTGTTTTACTCTTGCAACTTTTTACACTAGAGTCATCTTCATATGTCATCTTAAGAGTTTTGGAATAGGTAACCTCCACTTGTTTCAACCTTCCTGCAGTTTTGGAGAACTGGTCCAATTGTTCTTGATTGCTTTTGTGCTGGTTCATACCAAGGCTGCTGCTGCTATCCCACAGGATCTCTGCCTTTTTTCCAACTTTTGACAGGGCCTTTAGAAGTGTGTATTGGTCTATTGCATTTGTGCCAGACACTCTCACTTTTCCATGCTCTCCATCAATTGCAATTGAAGTTACACCTGAGAAAATGGGGAAAACATTGAAGAGAATGGAAAAGAAAAGTAACAACTTTTGAAATGGATCTTATGACAAGCAAGTTTCGACACTTAACCATCTATTTTCCTCAGTGCTTCATAAACCTTCTTTTCGCAACCAGGACAATGGATGTGAACCTTCAAAACACATGTCTGAAAATCCAAGAATTTGCAGTGTTCATTCAAATTGATTATATTATAACTAAAATTTATTCATGGAAATGTAATATTCAAAAATTAGATGTCTAACCTTTGGTGTATTCATGGAGAAATCCGTTTGAAATAAAGTACAAGAAAACAAGAGTAGTTACTGAAGAAGAAAACTAGGGACTTGAATTTTATGCTATTGTCATGAAAACGAAAAATGGATATTTCCCCAAGAAATGAAGATACTCAATCTTCTTCTTTTACGGAACTAAGATTTATGCTTTGGAATCTTGAAGATTTTATGAGCATGGATAGCTCAATCTAAGGAAGAAATATATTCTTACCAAATTTTGTTTAGGAAACTTGCATAAACTCAAGAACATTACAAAATTGAAAGGATAATCAAATCTGAGCACCAAATTAGCAGTACTGTAAAGTGGCTGCCTGGAATGAAAGCATTAGGTAAATGTAAAAACCGTGAAATGAAATGTTATAGGCAGTCAGACCATAAATGCAAATTGTAACAAATTCATTACAAATGTTAAAACCTCGTCCAAAACTTGGATAAAAATCTATTTGAATAAAAATCAAAATAGGATCACATTTTTACAAATTTTGACCAATTTAAATTTTCCCTTTGATTTACACCAAAAGAGAACCTTCCATCACAGCAACGGCTTTCCCTCGAAGTAACACCCTCTGGTTCTTCTCATCAAAATGCAGATTTAGCACGCCACTTCTCGGTGATGCCTAATTCAAGCATGTAAAATTAGCATGGTATATAATGTATGTGTGTGTATGTGTCGTGATAGAGAGTTTTTTTACTTGATATGCTATAAAATCGCATTTTCCAAGCTTCTTGCTCCAGTAGGGTGCTAAGGCACAATGTGCACTTCCACATACAGGATCCTAAACATTGAAAAGTTGTTATCAATGACCATAGCTCCATAGCATTAAAAGATAAAGTTGAATTCATGAAAACCAAGATCTTCGTATATAATTCCATTATGATACCTCGTCAATCCCGAGTTTTGGGCAGAAAAAACGACTAAAAAAGTCAAATCCAGAGCCATCCGGAGCAGGTCCTGTAATGATAATTCCTCTTCCAGGACACTTTTCTATCTCAGAAAATCGAGGTTCTACTTCTATGACTGCCTCTCCAGATGGTAAGACAACCTGCCAAAATCAAAATAATGTACACGAATCTAATCAAACCTAAATAAAACCTTCCAATTCGAGATTTAGATGAGCTTTTAAAATAAACAAAACAGCATACATCTGAAAAAATTAAAGTAGTGTTTGTTAGGGATACGCACAAAGATATCATCTCCTGGAGTTGTCTTTTGGATCTCAATAACAGAAGCACCATTCAAGCTATTAGAAATAGCTGAAACCTCGGCAGAACTATCGTATGTGGTTATAGGGACAACTGGAAAATCCAGTTCAATGAGAAAGCTTTCCGGCACATTTCCATCTGGAGAGCCTTTAGTTTCGGGTACTCGTTTGGCGGTTAAAATCCCCGAGAGAGTTGAGAACTCAATCGCATCCGATTTCACCAAGTTATATGAAAATAGAAAGTGAGATGCAGCTAAAGTTGCATGTCCACAAAGCTTGACCTGCAAACAGAACAACACTTAAATAGTCTGAACTCTGTTTGAAATTTTATAATCAAAGAGGAACGTCCTGCAACAATTAGCAGAAATTAGTATGTGCAGACGGTGCAGTGGCTGCATATGACGTAGTGCAGTCAATCAACTTGGAGTGCCGTCGGTGTGTTGCACTCATTGAATATGATTTGGTCAACTTAATATTGGAATTTTTTCAAATGTTTCAAAGACATTAGGACAAATTGGATTAAATTACTAAATAAAGAAAAATAAGAGAGTTTCAAAGCAAATAGAGAGTTTATGAATTAAACCTTATTCTCGTTTCCATTGAAACATAAACTTTTTGGTTGTTTTCGATGAAATGATGAAAATTTTGATATGTGGTTGCACCAAAGCACCCGTGCAACAAATTATGTAAAATAATTTTTCGGTAGGCACCATATATCATACTACTATAATTTCTTGAGGAATAGAAACAGAATGAGTTTTTAATTTAATAATAATACGACTCACTTTGATTGATTTCGGATAAAAAATAAGGCCTAAAAATTGCTAATTGAATAATAAAATAATAATGTGGACCTCACCTCAGCGACAGGAGTGAACCATCGAAGGCGAAACCTAGGAACGGACTCGATCTGCGACTCAGTGAGCCGAGTCAAGTAGCAAGTTTCGGATATGTTGAACTCACGTGCCACCGCCTGTAGCCACTCCTCCTCTCTTTCTTCCTCCAGCAAGCACACCGCCGCCGGGTTCCCCTTGAATGCTTCATCGGTAAATGCATCAACCTGTTTTTATTTATTTAAACCAATTGATGAATCAGAAAACATATATATACCCTAAACGATGAGAAATAGAGAAAGATTTGGTTACCACGCAGTATTTGACTGGTTTTTTAGCCATGGTTGACTAATCATAAAAAGAAAGAACACTTTTGGTTAGAGTTCAATATTTGTTTATGCTCTTCTTCTTTCTCAAGTAAGAGTTAAACAAACAAAAAATCACTTTTTTTTTATTATATACTTTCTGAACATTCAAAAAGAAACATAATTGGAATAAAGAGATGTAATTATTATGAGATTTGACTTCTTTCAAGAAAAGTCATGCGGTTGACGACCAAGACATTACTCCGTCCGTCCCCAAATTATTTATCATTTTACATATTTTCACACATATTAAGTTACTGAATAGCCTTAGTTTTAGGTAAATAATAAATTATATTCCTAAAATAACCTTACTCTTTATTTATCCCACCATTAGTTATTTACAGGTTATTCAAGTTTTGCACTCTCTCTTACTATTTCTCTTATATATCTAAAATAAGTAATTAATAGTGTATTGAAATCCTAAAGTGACAAATAATTTGGGACATGTTTTTTTCTCTAAAAGGACAGATAATTTGGGACAAAGAGAATATTTAACTTAGAAAGTTGGAAAACTTTAATTAAAGCATATATTGATACGATTATTGAATGCTAGGGTGCAGTATAGAATTGATTGACAAGTGTTCCATGAAGAGAATAAAATAAGAAAAATAAATAAATAATTAACATAAATAATACTTGTTAATCATAAGGCCATCTCCAACCCGTAGGGCTATTTACAGTCCTGGGGTGTCAATCTCCACCTGGGGAATCTGCACCCCCCTGAGTATCATCTCCAACCGGTAGGGCTATCTCCTCCAATTAATTAAAAAAAAAGCCTTCCCCACTCTCACCTATATTATCTATAATAATAATAATAATAATAATAATAATAATAATAATAGTAGTAGTAGTAGTACCAATAATAATAATAATAATAATAATAATAATAATAATAATTATTATTATTATTATTATTATTATTTTAAAAATAAGTAATATTAATTTAAATATGAAAATGCATAATAATTAATTTTAGAGACAATGATAATAAAATAATAATATTACATTCGAGACAAGAAAAACAACAAGGATTACATGAAAATAACAACGAAATTGCAACGATGAAGACAACATTGAAAATGCAACAATACAACAAAAGTAAACAACAAGAAAAATGCAACGATAGAAACAACAATCATTAGGCGTTGGGAAAATAATCAAAAGGGTTGTTTCCTGGATTCGATGACCCTCCTCCAAACAATAATGCGTTGGGAAAATAATGTGTAAAATATTTATTTGAGTTAATTATCTAATTTATAAATAAATTTGGCTACAAGTTTCTATAATTTATAAATTTTAATTTGTACTAAAAGTTCAACAAAAGTGATGTAGCTCAAATGTTAAGGAAGTCATATTTCACTATAAAGGTTTCGTGTTCAAATCCCAATTGTTACAATAATTTTTAACATTAAAAAAATAAAAAAAAAAATAAAAAAGGAAATCCATCAGGTGGCGCCACCTGAAGGATTGTGGCTGGGAAATCGCCCAGCCCAGTGTCCTCTCCAACCCGCAGCTGGCGGGCTGGCCCAAATCGACCCACCCCCAGCCCGGGTTGGAGATGCCCTAAATGGGGTGAAGAATAAGGCCCTGCACCCTAGCCTCCAACAAACTGTGTATGTTTTTGTTTGTCACCTTGCTTTAAATTACGAATTTGTGGTCTCCTTTTTTAGTTATTTTCCCACAAGCTGGAATCCCAAACCTAAAGTGGTAGCTAATTAAACTAGACCAAAAATTATATAAAACTGATTGAGGCATTCTTAATTATTCTAAGGTTAATTATATAAATCAATATGGTTATGAACAAATTTTGTTGAGATCATTTCATTTTGAGTATTTTTATGGAAGATATATTTCATGTAATGATTTAAAAAATGATTTGATGGAATACACAATTCTTCAAGATAAATATTTTCAATTTTATTTAGAATAATGATACTTTAAGATTTAATCACACGAACACATAAATGAGCATACATATTTTTAAATTACTTATGATCTAGTCGAAGTTGGTTATTGTTGCCTAAAAATTTAAATTATTACACGTTTTATTGTATTGCAAAAAATAATTTGTTCGTTTCATGGCTTATTACAAGATGCTTTTTTTTATTTGCAAGTTCATTTTATGTTGAATAAATGGAATCCATTTTCAACCCCATCTAATCAATATATTTAAATCTATAAAAAAATATTATTTGACTTGAACATTTTTCTCACATTTAAATCAAAATTCCCACAATAAATAAAGTAGCACACTCAAACAAATCTTCTTACTATATTTTTATTCCAATGAAATTTTATGTTTAGTTTAATGAGCTATAATTAATTTTTTTTTTTTTTTTTTTTTTTGGAGAGGCGAGCTATAATTAATTTGGGAAAGACAAAGGACACGAAATGACACGTGAACCACATTCTCACGGATTTGGGATTAAACTCATTAAAGAAATACAACCCTAGCCCTAAATTTTACATCAGATTCTCAAAAGCCCCAAAAGCATATTCCCTATTTCCCCTCAATCTACCTAAGGTCGTGTTTGGTCTTCGTCATCATATTCATCAGATTTCCAGTTTCTTATCTGTTCTTACACCATTAAGCCCCAGAACAAAAACAAAAACCATTAAAAAAGAAGAAATTTTTGCAATCATGGCGACCCCTGATATTTTGATGACAGAGAAAGATCGTCTTATGTTTTCATCCCTCTTCGATAACTCCAAAGGTTCGTTTTTTACTAATTTTTTCTTTGAGTTAATGATTATTGATTATTATTAGCTGCCAATGTCAATTTATGTTTTTCTTCACTTCAATATTTTGATTCTGTGAATTTTCCTTCATCTATTTTTTCTTGGAAAAAGGCGGTGACTTTTGTATTGGGAATGGTTGCAGATGAGAATGTTAAATCTCGGGGATCGGATATCGAGAAGAAGATCGATTTTCTTGAGAGCTTGACTGGAAGAGTAATTTTTCATTTTCATTGATGATGGATAAAGCTAGATATATGTTTGCATTACGATTTTTTTTTTTCTGATTTTTCCAATCTGAAAGTGATTGAAATTTTGTTTCAGTTACCTATCTTAGTTCCGAAGTAATATATAATTGCAAATTTAGTAATCAATGCATTTGGATATTCCATTATGCTAATTGTGAATTGAAAACTAAATTATTTGGTGTAGGTTAGCAACCGAAGATCTCGCAGATGGTTAAATGATCGGCTGTTAATGGAGCTTGTTCCTCGTTTAAATGCTGAGGAGATCAGGGGATTGTTTGCTCCACCACCATGGGGTAAGCTTGTCTTCTGTGGAAAAAAAAAAAAAACCTAATTGGAAAAGGTTGTGCCCCTCCTCTAATAATTTAATTATTTGATTTTGCAGGAGATGAAGTGCCGCCTTCAACATTTAGCATGACAAATGTGGATGAGTGGGATAGTTTCAGAAATATAGACATGGATAAGGAGGTTCTTTCTTCTACTTTACAAATGAAATGGGATTCATATGTTATATTCACAAAATACTTATGTTCTGTTCTTACAGCTAAGTTGATAGAGTATGGATTATCTAGAAAGGTTGTACCTTCTCTCATTTTGAATGAGTATATTAGAAGTTTGACGCTTATTAGTTTTGTTTATTAATCAAAACATATGATTTTCTCAATGTGAGGATGCTCTTTGTCGCGTGGGAACAACTTCTGTGATTGTAAGAATAGTAGCATTCTCGGCTCTGCTGAATCATGAGACAGTGAAATTGAGTGTGATTTTTTTTTTTTGGATTTTCTTTTAAAAATATAACTTTTCTTTCCCACTTGCGAGTTATGTACTGCTATTATTCCTATAACTTGCCCACCATACTTCAAGTCGTTTTGTTTTCCTTGTGTAGGCATCTTTTATAGAGTCGGTTGAAGGCACAGCATCAAAAAGGGAAGGGCGTCTAGATCCTGATAAAGTTGCAGTATTGACTGCTTGGCACCGGGTAGATACTAGGACTAGGGAGGCACTTCGTCGTTGTTTTCTTTCCGAATCCATCAATGGATATGAGGTATCTCTCTCTTTCTCTCCCTCTAATTTTGCGCTATTTAAACGACAGCAAATTTTTCACTCCCTTAAAAAAGTTGACAAATTCTAGAAGTGGTTGAACAAAACAAATAACTTGTATTTGTACAACGATGATTTTTGGTTTTTGTACAAATTAATGGATGACAGTATCATTCTTATCATCTTGTAGATTTATTGTGATCTTAGGTCATAGATTCACATGAAATGGGATACCTTGCTGTATGTATTTGAGATAACAAATAAGTTGCGATACAAATATTTTTTAATTCTCTGCTAATCAGTAAACTATTGATATATTATTTGTTTCAGGAGTGTCTGCGCGCATTCATCAAGGATAGTGGGAATCAAGATGTTCTTGAGCTACATGTTCAAGATCCTTTCAATCGCTTATTACTGCATGGTGTTTGTGAGGTAAATATCTTCCTATACATAATCTTGAATGAGTTAAAAATAATTTGAATTTTATGTTGTACGTCTAATTTCTCAGAAGCGAACTGGGAGGGGGGCTAATATTCAAATTTCTGGATATCAAAACGAATTTTCTTTTTTACAGTTTTACAATTTGGTATCAACCACAGTCACCGAATCAAACGGTGCTAAATCCTTGAAGATGACGAGGATAAAGAAGAAGCAATCGAGTTCTGTGGAGCTTCCAAACATTACACTCTGCAACTTCCTTAAAATGGCAAAAGAAGGATTTTGGTGATTCATTTTGGCAACAGAGTCAATGTACTATATGGAATGACCCTGTACATTATCTTTTTATATTTCTTGTACAAGATTTATCAATGGTGCTATTTAAACATTGTAATAATTGCTCGATGATCCGAACCTAGGTAGTTTTGTTGTGTAGAAATGCCCCATTTCTTCACACTTAGATGGTCTATGGGGTTTGAGCATTGAAGTTTAGACAACAAAGGATTTCCTTGTAATTTTATAATACTATAAGGTAATGTCAGTGGACATGTGTGTAATTTCATTTGTTGTATTTATCTCCTCACTTGTTCTGCTTATGCCATCATCAAAGGGTTAAGTAGCTTATAGTATATTGAAACTTACAAATCATATATGCATTTCTTGTCTGTTGAAAAGCAAATATGCATTATTAGGGGGACACTTGTCAAGTCAATCATCAGGGGGTGCAAACCACTACACTGCACCCTATCATCCAATATTAATGTGTTAATTATTGGACCATCGCGATATGGCCTAAACTTTGGAGCGCAAAACTCCATGACCGCAACAAAACTTTCCTGTGGAGAATCCTTAATGACACCATCCCCACCCGTGCTAGACTGAACCGTTTGTTCAGCATTCCTGACTTCTATTGCCAGCTCTGCTCCTTTGATACGGAAGATATTGATCATCTTTTTCTTAATATGTTCTTTTGATGAACGTAATTTGGTTTTGCTCCAAATGGAATTTAAATTGTCTTTTGTTTCTCACTTATCTATCTCTCATTGAAATTCACTTTTACATGATTGCAGGTCCACACTTTTTTACCCCGACTTTGCTCTGTGTGAAATTTGCGATTCCCTCCACAATTGCTATGGAATCGATTTGGTTTTACCGCAAAGCCTTATTAATGTCTAGCAACCCCAGCCGTTTCCCGCTCTCCTCCTTTCCATTCAATCTAAGGCGACGGATCACCGTAAAGCTCAATTGGATAAAATTCTCCTGGCTAAGAAAGGTTGGGTTGGCAAAAAACCCCTCAGTGTTGGTTTAAAGTTAATTCCGATTCCACCTTCTCCAATGGCTTTGTTGTAAGCTCCTTCATCATTGGTAATTCCAATGGTTCGATCTCTCACCCTAAATCATTCAAGAACTCTTGCATTGATGTGGTTACTGCGGAAGCTATTGTTTTTCTTGAAGCTGCTAGCTTCTTGGATCAGTTGTTGGGTTTGGACCAAGTCCTTTATTGTGACACCTCAAAATTATTTCTTAAACACTATATTTAGGATCATATACCGTCAATTCCAAAATTCAAAATCATGAAATGAACTATTACAACATCTGTCTTCAGAAGAATCAATGAGCAGATATCAGTACTATGCATATATTTCAATGGTTCACTACTTCACTACACATCTTTTTATATACCACCAAAAAATAAAATGCTAGCCTCTTCACGAATCCTTCTTTGTCAATCCCTGAACCAATTTACCGGCCTTTTCAAGAATTAGCCGAGCCAGTGTCGTAAAGGCCACAAACTTGGTGGCTTTCATGGCAATCTTGAGAAAATTGGAACTTTCTCTTGGAAGACTGAGATGCTTGGTTGCTGAATCGGCAAGTGGATCGAGGTAGATCTTTATCATTGGATTTTCATCACCCTCGTTCAGAAAGATATCACCGCTGTCGTGTACGATGTTAGAATATGAGCGGAATGGTTTTGGATCAATGAGAGCAGAATCATCTTCACATAGCATTTGGTTGACGAAAAATTCTTATCCAAGCCTGGTTTGACCAAACTCATCCAACCACCAAGCAAGTGTATTGCACTTGCTTTGTGATTGGTCACTTTCATGGGAGTTACATCGGATTCGGCCAAACCCAGTCTGGATAAGAATTTCTCCCTGGTTGACAATGATATCACCTATTTGGTGTATGAGGAAAGAAACTGAATCCGAAGCAATGGGAGCAGAATCTTCAGTTGCCATGAAGCCAAGGAAATTTGTCAATGGACATAATTAATTTGAAGGGAACAATCTAAAGCATAAAAATAAATTCAAAGTAAACTTACCGCTCAGAACATCTTAAACCTACTTAAAACTTACATATCCACGTTTATCGGGTTTCAGAAATTCCGGCTGGTTACCTGGGTATCTAGACATATAAATTCCCGGCTGGTTCAAGTGGGCGGGTATTCGGGTACAAGTCATGTTCAGGTAACCAAATTATATATGAACATAATGAATCACTGAAATTTAATGTTCTAAACACATGATTCAGATGGTTTTGTTCAAATTCTAAACTTAAAAAATTAGAAATGACAACCGTTATAAATTAATAAAGCGGCAGGGTTTATAATAAAAAATGCCAAGCGTAGATCAAAATATTCACTTTTCAAATAAATTCATATGAATAAAACAATAAAAATTAACAATTGAATCAGAATATCTTCGTTACTCCTGGACCTAGAATCTAGTATATACAATAAATAGTTAATATAATTTTAGAACTCTAATCTAGAGAAAAGTATTACATTAACTTGTTACCTAAATCTTGAGTGAAGTCTTGAAAAAGATACTACAGAAACGAATGGAGTGGACGTCTGGAGGCGGATAGAGTCGGCGAGGTGAAATTTATTTTTGGGGGTTTGGGGGAGGTTGCGCGTGAGGCAACTTGAATTTTGATTTAGTGTAAATTACGAATAGGTCTAATTGTCAAAAAAAAATTCACGTATTGGGTATTACTAAATTCTTCTTAGATTTGTCACATTCTTACCATTAACCATTTGTCTCTAAATTTTTTTAATTTTGTCCTTGAAAATTATTTGTAATGTTTATAAAATGTTATAAATATTAAAAATTGGGTGTTAATTGTTATATCTTATAAATATAAAATAATAATTATATATTTACCATCAAAATAATTTATATTTTTAAGTTTCAATAAGTATTAAAATTTATAATACAATATAAAATCTAATAAATTAAAATATCTTATTTATAATACAATATAATTTATTAAATTTACTAATTTATAAAATAAATTCATTTACCTAATGTGTAAACAATTCAAATTTATAAAATATATAATTAAAATTCTATTTAATTTAATATTTTACAATTTAAATTGCTAATAAATATATAAATATCCTTATTTTGTTTGCAGTATTTGTTACAACTTATGAGCAATTGTAAATTTGATCAATTATTCTGATAGTAAATATATAATTATCTCTTTTCAAATTTATAAGATATAATTATAAATTTCCAAGTTTTAACATTTATAAGATCATTACAAACAATACAAATAACACCCAAGGGCAAATTGAAATATTTTAGGGGGCAAGGGGTTAATTATAAGAAGGTGATAAATTTGAGAGAATTTTTTATAATATCTAATACATGAGGGTGATATTTGTAATTAGACTTTAACTGAGATGTTTTTAATTAAACCTTATATGAGGGGATATTCATAATTTACCATTTGATTTATGTGTTTTTAGCTATGCGCTTTATCCTTTATGTTTGAATAATGGATTTGAATATGGAACTAGGAAGCCTTGACTAAGAACAAACTCCATATTGGATTTCTATTTTGATAATTAGCCCATATTGGATTTTGAGAAACGATAACTAGGGCTTTATTACTTTTTCAGAAATTAGTAGTATTCTCTGGAAATTCAAATAAACAAGTATTTTTGTTTTTCAATTGTACACGTAATTTTAGGTGAATTTTATTTTTTATGATAGGTTCATTGATACATGGGTACATGATTTTTGTTTTTTCTTTAACTCTTTTTATCATAATGAATTTCAAACAAACGGCTAAAAACAAGACATATCTCACATTGATACAAACATATATAAACTTGTGATTTTATTCAATGATAAATACATCAATAAATCATCATTAAATCAGATTTCACCTAACAATACATCATCAAATCAATTCAAATATGTCAATGACTAACAACAATTCCAATAACAAAGTTATCTTATATCTACGACATTGGTTGAGGGTTGTTCACTTGTTCGTAGTCCAAGCTCAAATTGAAAGAAGAAAAAAAAGGAACTTTTTCATTAAATATTAAATTCCCAAAAAAAAAAAAAACCACTGCTAAAAGAACAGAGGAAAGAATCACTTCATGGTAACCATCGACCAAAAAAACAAAAAAGAGAAGAATATTACAAGGAATCAGGTTTTGCTGTAAACCGCCAACTTAGACTTCTAATCCTCCATCGACCACTCTGACTACGTCAAGGTAAATAGAGCATTTTCCGGACAGAAATCGTGATACAAGACCCTCCAACATCCCACCCAGTCCTTAAATCCACCTTCAGAGCACTCCACCACCGCCATATATCTCATAGGAATCATCAGCGATCCACCGCGCAAAAGCCCAGTGGTCTTGGCCCCAGCATCACAGGAAAGAACCCCCTTGGCCTGTCTGCATAAAAGAACACAACATAGAAGTCAAGTCATCTATGACCTACTTAGTAATACCTGCCCACTACTTACATAACAATTCATGTTTTATCAATTTGTTGGTATAGTTAGTTGGCTACCTTTCAGGTTCGGCATTACCAAACTCATGCGAAAAGAACTAAGGTCGCAAGGGATCCCGGAAATATAAAGCAGGGGCATATAACATTACATAGAATGATCAAGACCTGAGTAGTCAAACTTGCGATCAATGGTTCATTGTTGTATTTATGTAAACCATAACAGTGTATCATAGAAACGCTTTACCTAAACTTGGAAGATAATAAATTCATTATTTCTTTCACAATATCTTCCGGATTATATACTCAGAGCCTTTACTTAATCTCCATTTGCGCTATTATAAATTCAAGAATTATAACATCATCAACAAACTAACGCTATAATAAATTCAAGAATGATAACATCATCAACAAACTAACATGCCTGCAGATATTAAATTCTCTCATATTTCAGCAATTTCATGATTCTGAGTATAGCTCAATACAGTCGAACCCTTTGTTCCTAGAAGCCATCAGATTTATATCTTTCTTAGCCATTTCTCTCCTTAATCTCAATTCCTCAGATCTCTGTTCATATGCCTCATCCAACAATTCAACAAATTTATCTTTAATCTCAAGAAGTGGATCCCGGTCAACTATCTCATCACCCTTATAAGCTTCCCTCAGCATCGCAGTTTGGATCCCACCCTTCAAAGACATATAGAAAATCCCTGAATGCCTGGTAAACACACTTGAAAACGCATTAGAAAACCTATACTCTTCGCAAAACTTCCCCAAAGTCGGCACTGGGACTCTCCTGTAAATAGACAGCGAAAGCAATTCATGTAAAACCCCAACCATTCTCTTCTCCATTTCTCTTGATGCTGAATCCAAGTGAGACACGTCAGCATAAGGCGAAATGTAAGGTAATTCTTTCCAATCTTCAACCCATTCTCTCATTTCCTTCTTAATGAAAAAACCTCTAGGGAGCTTCCAATGGAATTCGGGCCTAATTTTAATCCCAGTCAACCTGGATTCTTCCTCTGCCCTCTTCTCAATAACTGACTTTGCAATATCCTCATTCCAACTAACCAATTCGAGATATGATTTCCCCTCTCCTGGCTCCCCATACAACCTAAAATACTGCGGATATTTTGACACCAATGTCACCAAAAAATCATTCGGAAAACCGAACTCCCTCTTCACCTCAACCAATTTATCTGCACTAACAACCCTGTCCTTCGCCATCATTAGCAATTTACACAATTTTTCAACAATTAATGGCTCATTTTTCGAAAAAATCAGTTTCTCTTCTTCCAAAAACTGATTCAGTCTATCACTAACCCTAATAAAAGGTACCAAATCAGATTTGGGTTTGATTCTATCCATATAAATGTCAAGCAAGCCTGGGTTTTGCGCAATGAAGGTTTGAGCTTGAACCGACAAACGGAGGCGCTCTCGTCGCTTTTCTAAGTAACGAAGAGGGATGACCCGACCCGGTTCGTTTAACACTTCTCTGATGACCCGAGCGCAGAGTCGCCATTTCTTGTCGTTTTCAATGGCTTGATCGAGTGCTTGGTCCTTACGCCAGATAACTTTTAGGCTTGAAATGTTGGCTGCGAATTGTAATAGGCAGTAGAGGGTAGAGGTTTTGGGATTCGAGAATCGAGAAGGAAAGTATGTTGTGAAGTTTGATTGCATTAGTGGATTTGGGATCTAGGGTTTTGTGAATTTTGCTGGGCTGAATTGTTATGAAATAGAAGCAAAATTGTTTATTAAATAATAAAAAGAAGAATTGCACAAACTGCCCTTATGGTTACATTCATCGTCTTACATTTATAAATTACAAAAACTACCACTAAAGTATTAAATTAATTACCCATTATTTTTTATACATAAACGTGGGAACATATTAAATTTTTTTTTTTTTTAAATTAATGAGGAAGATTTTTTATAACTCCAACTTATATCACCAGTTTAGGAATATTAATTACTTTTAACTAAACTAATCAACGATTGATATTTTGAACTTAAAAACCCAATTTCTTAGCGCCATAAGTTCGCGCCCGAATCATACATATTCACGATATTCTGTTGCTGTACATAGTACCCCGAGTCACTCGTTGAATTTAGAAATTGAAGTCTGCCCTATCGAGAAAGGTACAAATCACATCAGCGAGACTCCAATTAGGAGGGTGAGACCTATATAGTATATACTGTATATAATAGTACTATATTTTTAGGAGACTATAGTACCTTTTTTTTTACCGTCCATATTTCCTTTTCTTTTTCGTATATATATATATACACGCAACGATTTTGGTAAATCAATAGTCATTCTTGTTCATCTCTCTAGCCTCTAGGGTTGTTTTATCTTTAATTTTGCCTTTTTATGTAATGCGCATTGTAGTATGAATATTTACTTTGTCGTTACCAAATTTAATACGAGAAGTCGTAATTCTTTTGTAACTGTAAGGGTTAGGGTTTCTGAATGCATGTTGTTCACACAGTGCATGTGTATTTTGTTCGATTGTGAGTGAACTTCATTGTGAACTTTTGAATGAGAAATTCAGCATGATCATCTAAACTTGAAATAATTGTTATATGCAGAGTTGATTTGTAGAGATTTCACGATGGGCTCCAATCAAGTGTACACTGGAACTTTTCCCGCAGGTAATTTAGGATTTCTACTTTTGAACTTTTTTAGTAGTGTTATTCATGAATTTTAGTTGGTGATATAGTGTTATTCATGAAACCGGTTCTGATGATTTCAAACTCTGAAACAGTATTTAGGATATTATATGAGTCATATTCTGTCATTGTTATGAGATTATGATTTGGTTGTTTCCTTTTTTCTCTCTCTCTTGGTGACAGATCGATAGCCGAGTTCTTAGAGCTGTTGCTATTGAGCATAGCAAGGATGCTGATTTAGCTGTTATGGCTGTGCTAGATGAGATCATCCCATTCTGTATTCAAAGATCGACTCCAAATAGTCCTTTGTCTGATAGAATTTCTGTTGGTGAACAGGCTGCAGATGAAGGTTTTTCCATTATAATTCTCAACATTCTCAATTGATTTTTTCACGATCATAACTTTTGAGTCCATTAGTTTTAATAACTTGAAGTGTTAACTAGTCTAATTGTTACCACTCCTTCATCTCAACAGTGCAAAATCGTTATAGCATGAATGGTGGTGACCAGCAGTCTCTACACGATGCTGATGATGGGCACAATGAGCAGCGGAATACATATGATGCACATCATGAAAGAATAACGAAGGCTGCTAAATTAACAGTGTCGGAGAGAGTTCAAGAAAGCAGCATTAGCATGAGTGCTGATGTGTACTCTCACAGTGAACCTGCTCCATTGATAGATAAAAGTGGGGTAAATACTTGTCAAATTGAATCATCAGAAGACCCTGAAATAGAAGAAACAATTTCAGCTTATAAATGTCCAGAAAGCAAAATAAAAACTTCTTCTAGGCACAACCTTATCACTGATGTACTCGAGGAAATTATGGCGGATGCTAGAAGTAATAAGGTATCCGTCTTGTGAAACTCTGTTTTTATGAATTATCTACAACATTCTTAACATCTGATGCACATCTGATCTCCCAACGATTGATTTTACCTAGAACCAATTTTATAGCTGGTTTATCCCGAGTCAAAAATAATTTTTTGGTCTTCTTAATCATATGATGCTTGATGATTTGTATGTTGTTTTAGAATACTAGAACTCCTTTTATCAATCTGATGCTATCTGCATCTCACCGACACATATCCTTAAAGATTAAATTTTGTTCATGAATCTGGAGAGAATATACTCCGGGTGGGTGTGTGATGAGATGAATTTGGCCTTCGTTAGATGCCCAGATGCAGCATATTTTTTGGTCCAATTTCTAATCTTCCCATAAGTTTAGAATGGTGCCGGCTTGAAAATGTGTAACAATTCCACCAAATAAGTTTTCAGTTTATTGAATTTTGTAAATGAATAAAATGTCTCTGTCAGTCAAATTTTGTTGGTGACACATCATCTTAAAGATATAAAATGGTGCAGAAAATATTGATTTACCACATGGAGTCTGTTATCAGCTTGATGAAGGAAGTCGAGGATAAAGAGCAGGCTGCTCACCAAAGAGGAAGCTGCTATGGGGGGTATTACTATGCTTGATAAGGTTGAAGAGCTTAGAAAGATTTTGCAACATGCAAAGGAGGCAAATGACATGGTTGTATTCATATTACTTAATTGTATGCATTTCTATGAATAACCTGAAGCACTCTTTTCTTTATGAAATCCTCATGTTCTTTCCTTACTTTTTGCTCCCCCCTAGCATGCTGGAGAAGTATACGGCGAAAAGGCCATTCTAGCGACTGAGTACAGAGAACTTCAGTCTCGAGTGCTCTTTCTGTCAGATGAAAGGGACAAATCTCATGCAGTTCTTGATGAGGTTGGTTTTAAGCTTTCTCTTTATTTTTACTAACATTTTTAGTAAATTGTTCCTTGTAATTGGCACTCATATGAAATATCAAACTTTTGTTTTTCATAGTGATAGCTTCATTAAGTGAACTAGTTCTTTTTAATTTTGATTAGTTGCTTTTTACCATGATTTCTTTTGTCTTTCCATGTTCCTTGCTGTGTTATAGTGACTTTACAAATTAAAGAATAAAGAGAATTGGAAATGGAAGAAGAGACACGGAAATTACCTTTAAGCCCTGCTCCCTCTGAAAACTGAAAACAAAATTATAAACATTGATTCACCAGTATATGCTCACGTTCATTTACTTAAATTTCATTTATTCTTTTTTATCCTGTTGGGAGGAATATGCTGTGGTATTCATGCACGGTTTAAGCATGGTTCTTCTTTGTGTTTCCTCTTATAGTAGTATACATCAGCCAACCTTTATGGATGATTTACTCTCTGTAATACACATTTTAAATGTAAGATTTTACTGTTCGTGAGAGTTGCACAAAGTTCTTTATTGTGTATCCTTGTGATTATCATCTCAGTCATATATTAGGTCTGCTAAGCCAATATAACTGTGTGTTACAGCTAAATCTTGAGCTCAGCAGAATTCTAAGCTGATGCAGCCAACCATAGTATATTCTATATCCTAAGAATTTTACAAGTGCTTGGATAGTTAACTATCACAACGCTGTCTTAATTTATCTTGGGTATTTTCCTGCAGATGCAGAAAAAGTTACAGGTGCGATTAGCTGCTGCTGAAAATGAAATAGAATCTGCACAGCAAGAAAAACTTCTAAAGGAAAAATCTGCACATGAAGCACTTGCTGATCAGGAAATGGTCATGGAAAAAGTGGTGCATGAGTCAAAGATCCTGAAACAGCAATCTGAAAACTATGCCAAGGTAGTCACTCTTTTCTGTTTGGTGTTTAGTTCTTTCCTATGTTCATGTTGAGCTGTATAGTTGATTTGATTCACATTGCTAATTCAACCACCCCCTCCCCCGCGTTCTTTCATACTTTGCCGTAATGTCGTGTTAGTGACTGTCACTCTTGCTTTGCCGTTGCAGGAATTTCTTGTGGATCGAGGTCGTGTTGTGGATATGTTGCAGTAAGTTATATAAGATTCTGTTACTCATTTTCCTTTTTCTATTCCTTCTAAATATGGTTCTCTTTTCCACTATCATTTTTTTTCTGGAAGCATATGTGCTAAACTGCTAATGTTGATTTTTCACGAGGCAAATCTTGTACAAACAAAACCTTCAACTAATCATGCTAAAGTAGCAATTGTAATTTAGGAAGATGATGGATTCTTTTGAAGAAAACAAAGCACAGAGACATAACGACAAAACACACAAGTCTTCTTTAACTATCATAATGTGCAATTAGAATTTTTTTATTAGTTAAAGTAATAATATTCTTGTGGTATACCGTATATTGGTATTATATATAACCGAGCATATAAGGTCTGAAGCTCTAAGCTTTTTTCCAGCATAGAATGTCCATGTTCACATTTTTTGTTTTCATGTATTATGTTTAAAAAAAAGTCACCGGTGATTTTATTCTTACTCCGTTAAAAGATGAATAAGCTGATAAATGTCTAATATCCTTTACTTTTTAATGCAAGCTGATGAGCATCTTTGTCAATTCACCACCTTTACTTCCAGGGGAGAAATAGCCGTTATATGTCAAGATGTGATGTTGCTAAAGGATAAGTTTGATCAGCATGTTCCATTTAGCAAGTCAGTTTCTTCCAGCCAGACCAGCTGCATTTTAGCTTCTTCAAGTTCATCCTTGAAAAGTTTGATCCCAAATAAAGTGGAGCCAGTTCCTAACCAAACTGATCCATTGGGAACTGACGACAAATCTGCCAGAGATAACCGTAACGCCCTAACAGACGATGGATGGGAACTTTTTGATCATAGTGATATTGAAATATGATCACTACATAGTGTAAGTAGAGGTGAACAAAAAAATCTTAGGGGCCCATTTGGATGGGAGGATTTGAAATGAAGAAGAATTTCAAATAAATGGATTTGATATTCTTTGTTAGAAATTTATTCAAACAAGAGATTTCAAATGAATGGATGTCAAATCATTGGAATTTCAAATTCATTAATTTGAAATCCATTGTTTGGTATATATCATTTGTGGTACTTGAAATTCCCAATCATAATTTATAATTTGTTCTATTTGAAAATCGAGGGATCAAAAGTGCATTTCAGAAAATTTGGGGTCGAATTGAAAATCTTAATTTTCTGAAATTTCTGGACTGAATTGGAACTCTGGGTTTTTCGAAAATCTGGGGTCAAATGGCAATTTCTGAAAAGTGCATTTCAGAAAATTTGGGGAGGCTGAATTGGAAATTTAATCTTTTGAGAATTATGGATTGAATTGCAATTCTGGGTTTTTTTTTTTAAATATGAGGTTAAATTGCAATTTCTGAAAATTAAGGGATCAAAAGTTAAAATTTGAATTTATGAAAATCAGGGGCCGAATTGAAAATTATGGATTGAAATTCTAGGTTTTTAAAAATATTGCGGTGAAATTGCAATTTTGAAAGTTGAGGGACCAAAAGTGTAAATTCGGATTTTGAAAATATGAGGCCGAATTGAAAATTTTTTATTTTTTAAAATTCTAAACTAAATTGCAATACTCGATTTTTCAAATATTTGGGGTCAAATTGTAATTACCAAAATTTAGGCACCAAAAGTACGAATTTGAATTTTTGAAAATTCGGGATTCTTAAAATATTAAGGGTCAAACTTGTAATATCTTTCAATTGAGGGATCAAAAGTGAGAAATTCGATCTTTAAAAATTAGGGTTCGAATTGAAATATGAAATTCTAGACTGAATTGCAATTCTGGGTTCTTTGAAAATTCAGGGTCAAAATTGCAATTCGAATTTTCTAAAAATAGGAGCCGATTTGCAAATATTAATTTTTTGAAAATTCTGGACTTAATTGCAATTTTAGATTTTTCGAAAATCTGGGATCAAATTGTAATTTTTAGAAGTATACAAAGTAGACTTTTTTATAAGTGGACTTAAAATGACTATTTTTAGGAGGAATTTTAAATCCACTTAAAATTGGATTGAAATTCATTGAACTAAAATCCAGAATTTCAAATGAATGGGTTTAATTTTGTATCCAAATAACCTGATGAATTTAATATTCTCCAACTCAAATCCATCTATCCAAATGGGCCCTTATTGAAGTTACATTCTCATTCATCTTCAAATTTGGTGGTTGGGCCAAGTGGTAGTAAATTGCGACCCCAGAGGCGAGACTCAAGTTCGAACCCTACTGAAGACATCAAAGACGAGGACTTATATCCTTTGCACTTTTCGGTCATAGCTATAAATACACAGTATAGTAATTCAAAATAAATAAATGAATTTTGTGGTTCAAGATTCCAGATTTTGTTTCTATCGAGTTTCTGTAGAGCTGAGAACACACGGCAATTTGCCTAAAAGTATCTGTAAAGATTTTTCGTAACACTTTTCATTGACAAGGGATTTTTTTTCGAAATTCAGTTTTCAATGAGCAGAAACTTATTCTGTAAAGTGTGGTTTGATTAAAGTAAAAATATTGTCTGCATGCTGTGGTTGGTAACTCTACATTGCTTTGAATTTCTAGGTTTGACAACAATCATCAATTCAATTCTGTTAGTTATATTTTGCATTGCATATGAATTTGCATTTGGCAAATCTTCTGATGATTTGGAGTTTGTATAAGAGTATAGATTCTGCCATTTTCTCAATTCATAATTGCAGGAGATCTATAAGTGGAGAATCATGGTGAATATATCCCGAGTCACACTATGATGCGTTACCCTCGAGTATATAAGTTGAATAGAATAGATGCTTCACCAAGAACAAGAGGTTGGTATATTTTGCCTCTTGTGTTTGAATTCTGCATTTTGTTAGGGTAACTTAGAAATAGAAACGAGAAAGTAGCAAAACGAGCTCGGTTTCTTTGATGCATAAATTATGTAATTTACAATACTCACTCCATCTGCACCTGCTCTTAACTATCTATACCTCTAATTAGTTTTAGTTAGGAAAAAAGAAAAACTAATCAGTTTTCAGTCATGCCAGCATAGTAGAAGTACAGTACATCTCCATATGATATAAAGACGTGCTTTCTGCTCTCTGAGTTGCTTTGAAGGACATAGTTGAATCGAACGGACCTTAGATCTTCTAACTGAACTTGCTGCCATGTTTATGAAATATTGAAATCAATCTGATGCTCTAGTCTTGTTGTGTTTGAATTTTAATTTTTGAATGCTTGCTGTGAGGTGGGAATTAATTGATGTGGGATTGGAGAGACACTTGTGCTTTTTTATATAGGAAGGAGAAGATGCAAATGGGAATTCTGGTGAATACAAATCCATTGCCAGTTTTTTTGTAGGGTCAAAGACTGAAGGGTTCATTCATTCATTCAATGAAAAACCTTAACAAGACAAAGCAATACTTATTAGCTTTGTCTCCTTGCCTACCCTAAAAGAATGAGACTTGTTATCAACTTCTATTTGTTATGGGCCATATTCTTTCCCTCTATATGCATGCTTTAAGACAAGGCATTTTCTTTCAAAAAAAAAATAATTTCAAATAGTTGATCATTTGCTCTTACATCGTTAAAAAAAAAGAAAATTGTGATTATGATTTTGAAAGTCAAAACTAGTTAAGTAGTCATGAGAAATGTCTAAACATAATGTTATAATAGCTTGCACACTGCTAGATCAACTCATATAAGCATTATCAATGGTGAGTTTGGTTGAGTTCTAGAAAATTACCTTAAACTTTTATGTGATTTTGAAGGTGTTTCACCTTTAAACAAAATCAACTTTTTTGGGTCATTTGTGAATTAATTGAGTGTCGATTGATCCCTGGATTCATAATCAATTACTGTTAAATTTATTTCAGTAAAATTACTGTCATAGAATTACACTAAATTAGGTCAAAATCGCCCATGATTATGACATGTGTGATATATATATGTTAATGTAAGATTCCTCTTAACAAGTCTTGATCCTATACACTACAATTGGACACCATACTTATATCTAGATTCTAACATTGTATAGCCAAAGCCATTTAATTGGTTGACAGGAAACTAGTATCAACTTGCATATATAATTTAACACACTCGTTCACGTGCAATTTCCCACAATTTAAACTATAGTCAGATTAGGTTCGGACCCAATCCTATTTCCCCACATGTCGGCCACTCATCATTGCTGGCCGTGACAACCTCTAGTTTAAAGTTAATTGAAATACAACTCCACCCAAAATTGTTGAATTATTAGCTAATTTTGTGTCTTGCTAACAAATTCAATATTGTGATCTTGACATGGGCCTAATTGGTGTGACCCATCTGCTAGACAGATTTTGGGTAGGTGACTAGGACGTTTCAGTTGGGCCGAATGCTAATGGGCCCATACCCACGTGCTTTGTTGTGTCCATACGTTTCACACTTTCACTTGATTGAAGATGCACATGAAACTTCCTGACCTTATCTGTTTACCCGAGTGTCAAGTTTTTTGATGTGTTGATCGCACAAAAGGAATCTCGACTACAAATGGTCCTTAGACATATTCAATATAAAGTGTTTAATTCTTGTTAAATATGTCTATTCGAGATGGAGAGGGAGAGGCAGGAGAGGGTATTCTCTATCGGAGTCATTAGAGAGTATTGCATTTGTATATGGAGTATAGAAAAATGGTTGGTTTGGTTTGGTTTGGTTTTTCCAACAGCAAAATTTGTAATTAAGTTGGATTCAATATTATCAGAGTTAGTCCCTTTCTAGTTGGTCAACCATCACTTCACCCCTATACTCTCAAAAATTATGTCTATAGTAGAGATGAATGCGTGCACTTATCTTTTATAAGAATTGTCTGACGGCGGCATTTAATTTGTTGTTTATATATTACGTACTACTATTGAAATCGATGTAATAACTTAAAATGAAATTAATATTATGGTTCTTTAATTTAAGCAAACAGCGTCAACTCCATTTGCTTTCTTAATTACAAATATATATTACTATATGATATTTGATGTGCTTAAAGAACGAGTGTTTGTGTACGCTTAACTTACATTTTTCAAGAACCATACTTGTAACTATAAATATATATATATCACACAAATTAACAAGACCGTACGTGTTGTTTGGAAAGTAACAAAGAAAGAGAATATTAGTAAAGAAGAGGATACACATCCAGTTTAGAGTTCAAACTAACTGCTTTCATCTCTAAATTATATTATATTCCTTTGGTTCATATTTGTCCCAAAGCTTTTTTGATATCATCCTGCAATACAAATGCAAAACACCATATTCAAAAGACCAAGTACCACACTCAATGTGCATGTGGAAAAGTAGAATAAAGCAGCATGTGTTGAAACAATGTCAAAGCTATATATACGGTCCAATTGCAGGGAGAACCCCCAGGTTTCTAATAAGAAAGAACAAGGCCGTTTATGTGACTTGAACAGACTTAGGTCGTTCGTATAATTTATCAAAAAAATTGGGCGTCTTCCTGTAATTCGACCATACATAGATTTGTGTTTATAGAGAGAGGGATTTATAGACCTCAATCGCCATTGGTGTGGTAGACGTTCCATAACGTTTGATTACGTGTCCATCTTTGTCAATTAGAAATTTTGTGAAGTTCCATTTGATACTTGACCCCAAAAAACCACCTTTACTTGCTTTAAGGAACACATAAACTGGTGCTGCATCTGTTCCATTTACTTTTACCTAAGTAGAGTAAGTCTTATGATCACTAAGTAATTGCAAAAGCTTAACAAAATAACACATAAGTTATAAGCCACAAAGAATGCAGCATATAAATCAAAGAAAAGGTTGGCTGGAATTTAATCGATTTCGAAGAATTATAACACAACTATCAATGGACTAATACTACACAAAGTCTAATCATATAATCATAATAAATTGACCTCAAATACACAATGCCAAGTATTTCCAGCAAGAAAAAAACTGATGGAATGTAACCAAATGAAATTGCAAATATGTAATGTACCTTTTGAAAGATGGGATACTCAGCCTTGAATCTTGTGCACGCAAATTGTTCTGCTTCTTGGCTCGATCCCGGTTCTTGATTCATGAATTGATTGCATGGGAAGGCCAATATCTCGAAATCTTTTTGATATACCAAAATCATATTAGAAACAAACATAGGCAATAAAGAACAATCAATCACAGATTTTCCATTACTAATGCTAATATTAATTCAAAACTTCAACCCCCATCTTGCCATAAATGGAAAACCTCTGGCCTCAGAAGAACACATAAAAAGTACATAAAATACTCAAATTATACAGCATTCAATTGATGACCCTGCATATTAAATAAACCTTCTTCCAGTTAAATATCTCAATTAGAAGGAATAATAATGATTAAAACGAACAGACCTTTGTCCTTGTATTTAGAGTAAAGCTCTGTCAACTGGGTGTAATTCGAATTTGTGAACCCACTGTTTCAGCCAATCAACAAGATAATCAAATTAAATATTACCCAAATGCA
Organism: Penstemon barbatus; assembly: GCA_003313485.2. Classification (NCBI taxonomy): domain Eukaryota; kingdom Viridiplantae; phylum Streptophyta; class Magnoliopsida; order Lamiales; family Plantaginaceae; genus Penstemon; species Penstemon barbatus. Next base: position 1,249,626 of record CM064881.1, on the reverse strand, counting down.
GAAACATAAGAAAGAAAACCCATTCCAATAAAAAGAAAAAGAAAAGATAAAAGATAAGCAAATAAATCAATGGAAGAATTAGGGGCACAATACCATTTAGAAGCAACATTAACAACAAGCAAGACCTTCCCTTTGTAAATATTCAGGTTTACATCTTTACCTTTGCTGTCCTGCATTCTCAATATTAATTAAATACAAAAATCAGAAAATTAATTCCCTAAATCTTAATTCCTACAAACACACAAAGAAAAAGGGATAAAATTAGAACCTTGACAGTGAATTCGTGGATGGATTTTTGTAGGACGGATGAAGAAGCACCCATTTCTTTTATATATTGTTCCCTTTACGATTCTTTCCACGGATTAAATATTTATTGCTTTACGTATGTGTTTTCTTTTTTTTTACACGATATTAAAATATTGAATTCCTTAAGATGAGCGCTTTGAACGATTACAATCACATGAATAACATAATATCACAGCTGGGATGAGCGCTTTGAACGATTACAATCTTATACATCAACAAAGGTGGGCGAGAAGGTGATTACAATCTTATACACATATATTGGTTTGGTTTGGATTTCGTTCCAGTTTTTCCTTAAGAGAGAGACGGGACATGCCAGGTCAAAAAGACAAAATTTCCTTTCTTTTAATGGAAAAGTTTCAAATTAGATTAAATATAGTATTGCATTTTATTTTTTAAAAAATTAGATATAGAGTATTGCATATTTTTTTATTTAAAGAAACAGTTTTAAAATTAGATAGCAGGAGGATTTCTTTTCCAAAATAGTCTTTATGGTCACCATATTTTCCATACGACTTTAGGTGAAAACTTTTTCCCAAAACATACATTTTTCTTAATATTGAAGTTAACAACTATGATTCTTTTGAAAAATCGCAATTGACAACTAAAATTCTTTTGCATCTAAAATCCATATATATAGTATTTATTAATTCATTGCTGCAGTCATTCTCACAATTTCTAATCATATGAAAAAAGAAATAGGATTCAACACATTTTATATGTTTCACATTAATAACAATATCTTAAACTTAAAAACACCAAGTTTCATACGACGGCTTATTTGTCACTATATCATACCCCGAGATTTCAGAAATAAAGTAGAGAACTAACTACTCACAAATGTACACCACATAACAAATAATAAAGTATACAGTTACAGTTAACAAAATTCTAGATTTCAGAAAATTATAGCTACAAAAGCGCAATTGCTTTTCTTTGATCACATTTAAGAGACTTTCTCTTTCTCGGACAAGCCACAGCACCAAACAAAAGATGAGTCTACAAAGATGGAAAATAAGCAAACATCAATCCAAGAAAAAGAACAGAGAACCAAAAAATGATAGGAGCACCAACGATACCAGTTTGATGCAGCTGCCCAAAACTCAAATTCAATTTGGTCTACAATATTTAGGACCTGAATAAAAAACGAAGGGATTAGTTACTAAATCACACAAAGTAATGAAGGTTTAATTCACAGCAAGAATAGCTTCTTTCTTCTTTAATGAACAAGGTTTATCTCTCAGCCCAAAATATACCAATTGAAAACGAACTTAAGTTTTGCCTTTATCACAGACCAGAATGCACCCCAGATACCATAAAACATTCAACAAGTAAATTGACGCCAATATATCCATCACCTGAACATAACATTCCAAGCTCTTTACCAATCTAAGGGCTTTTTTTTTTTTTTGTACCTAAATGAAACATGGCAGATTCTACTGGATCAGTACAATGCTATATGGTATCTTTTAAGAAACCCTTGTACAGAAGATAGGCTGGTTAGCTTGAAGGGAATCAGATCAGAATTATGTTGCACATGAGCAAGCTACGTAAGATCTAGTATGTGAATAACTTCACATTTATGCCCTCAAACGTAGTGGTTGAGAACTTGGTGTCTCTTAATACACATGGATGGGGCTAAGCCCCTATGGCCTTGGCCTAACTATTCTCATAAGCTAACTCAAGTGGCGAGGATTGCCCAAGACCTTATAAGGAGTAGTCTTGATATAATGATATCCAATCCAGGTGGGTACTTTCTAGAAGAATTCTTCAACTAAAGGAAATGGAGTTTGTTTTGAAACATCCCAAAAAGGAAATAGGAGTAAGATATTAGAGGAGCATATATCATGAAACTATCAATAAGGATGGCACTAGGATGTCAACAGCATGAGTACTTCATTAAATAAGGTTCAAGAAAACTCTTAAACAGAGGCCCAATGATCTCACCCATATCGATCTCATTTATGGTAAGCAATCAAGTTGCAAAACAATAAGCAGAATCAGATTTACTTTTCTCTATAACACATAAAGACGGATCACAAACCTCTATTTGCCACAGGAACAGGACCTTCGAATGGAGGCCGGTAAGGATTGAAATGCCTGTGATTCATTGGCCGGGGAGAGTAATTCCACCTATTGTTCGGTGATGCTGTCCTGCGGGGTGAATCAGTGTATGGCGCGTATGGGTGAGCCATCCTGGCATCATCGTAATAGCATGGACCTAGGAGAGAAGATTATAGAGGTTAACCGTTGACTGACAAGATTTTAAAATTAAATAAATAGGGAAAGGTATGGTTACCAGCAATGGGTGACAAAGGAGGTCTCCAGCACTCTCCAATATTGTCACGTGGGGAATATTTATTTCTGTCCCGATCCCTGTAGAAGTTTCCACTTTCTGCATTACGTATGTGAAATCTGTCGTGATGGGAAGGGGGTGTGAAATTCCTTCGTGATACTCGTTCTTGGACATAAGAGAATTGATTGGATGGAGCAGGACGAGGTGGGCGCAAATGAAAACCCTTGTTCAAAGCACCATTTGCTGGGTGGTTAATGTTAGTTCTATATAAACGAGAAGAATTACTGCAGTCTGGCTTCTGTCTTGACATCTGGGCTTCAAAATCTTTTTCATGAGCCCGATGATGAACATCGCTTAAGGATGTTGGCTTGCCTCGGGGCAAAATAGACTGTTTCCTCATGGACTCATGTATATTACCATTAAAACTCTGCATATAGCAGACAGATAAAGTTAGAAACCAAATTAACAAAGTCATCATGCCAACTTCTTCATGCCGCACAGTAATATTTAAAAGAAATATGAAAGTGTGATGTAAAGAGACCTGGGAAGTAGGATAAAGCTTTGATTCAGGACCATTTTTAACTGAATCAAACACTGAAGGAGAAAAAGTAGATGGTGGAATTGGATGGGGGGCACGCGGTGGCAGGGGCGTTGAAGACCTTGGCAAAGGAGCAGGTGTCAGTAATACATCTTTGGGTTGCTGAGGATCGAAAGGTGCCCCATAATAACTATTGTATCGATGATGAGAGATTTGTGCACGATCAGCTCCAGAAACATTTCTGGATGGAGTAATTTTACTTTCATAACAGGGAGCCACATCCTCCATTTCAAGCTCAAAGTCAACATCTTGCAAGATATGGTTACGTTTCTCAGTTGCAGGAATAGGAGTCTTTTCTACATCAAGATTTTCAACACTACGCTCAGGAGTAACAGCCTCAAAGCTATCTCCACCGGAATCACTTCCTCCATCATCATCCTTCAGCATAGGAGGCATACAAAAACCAGGAAGCTGAAAACTTGAATTGCTAGAAGAAAAAGATGAAGCTCGTTACCAATGGTATATATTACATCATACTAAAATTTAGAAGTTGAAGAGTACAGCACTGAGTTTTAACTGCCAAGTAATGAAATCAAATTACCTTCCATATTCATCAACCAACATACCCTCCATTTCTCTGATAGGATCGTCAAACGACCTTTCATTTATCATATCCTGGCGAGAGCCACCACCAGTTTGATATGGCCTACAAAGGGAATCAAGCTCTCGAATATGGTGGCAAATTATTGGTTCTGGAATAATTTTTCTCTCTTGCCACACCCTCAAAACCTATCGGACGATCAAGGAAAGAAGACATTATCTACGTAATTCTAGGAAACATAGCAATACACAAGAAAGAAAAAGGTCAAAAAGAGAATCTGAGAAGAAGAGCACTGCCCACTCACTTCCAAACACTGCTTATGATTCTCAAGAGAACTACTACCAGGGGGAGCAGCACCGAACAATAAACGAGGCAATAGTGACTGGACTTCTGAGGGGTATATGCCACAATCACCTTCACAAAAAACATAATTTCAACATACATATGTCATGACAGTTTAAGCTCAAGTCATGCCCACAAAATAACCAGTGATGGCAGGTCACTAACAAGTTACCTTTCATGCCTCGAGAGCACTGAGTGATAGAATCAACGAGGAAAAACAAGTCAATTTTTTTACATAAACTTGACTCACTTTCCAAACTACGTGCCAGTATCTCCACCACCTAAGCCGGAATAATAAAGCAATATTAGTGCTCAAATATTCAGTAATTACAAATCAAATTCTATTTAAAGTGGAAAAAAAATGCAAAAACACAATAATACTTCCTAACTAAAAGCCTTTATATAATTAATATTACATTACCAAAGCTAAATGAGTTTATATTCATCAGAAAATGTAGCTCCAGAAAGCCTATTCTTTGACATTAAGTTCAGAGGAAAGCACACTTAACATCTACAAACATAGATCATCATGTACAAACATTAACATGAAAGACACTTCCTAAAGATCCATCAGCTAGATGAGATTCTTAACAAAGGAGAGTTCGTAAGAGACTGGGTGAAATATCCAACTATCTTGCAGAAGGGTCCTATGGACAAACATATAGCGCAAGATCTGACAATATGAAATGCTATTAACAGGACAAATAGGGTAAGAAAGAGGACAAATCATCCACAAGTAGACTTCATCAAAGTGTAGATTCTTATAAACTTCATTACAGAGATTTCACCAAACAAGTAGACTTCATCAGAGCTATAATTACTTAGCATCATAACATTATTGATCACATACAAGAAGACTTAACAAGGTTAACAACAATAATACAAAGACTATAATTGGTATAAAATCCTTATATGATGCCATAATAATTACAAATTTCAATCAAGATCAGGTTTAAATAAAATTTGGAACAATAAAATTATTTAGATTACCAAGAAGTCTACCTTTTTTGCAAAACCAAGTTTTGCGCAGTCGATCGCAATCTGGGTCGCTTGACCTATGCTCTCTTTTGTTCTTGTCAATGATCTGATAACAGCGTCAAAGGACGACAACAATTCTTCTTTGCTGCTTGTGCCAGCAAATTTATCTTTTTCAAGTTGTAATTGAACATCAAGACTGCAAGAGCTATTTTCCAGATAATTATTATTATCCGATGCAGGAATGTTACACAAGGAAGAACTGGAAAGGCTTGTTCTTGGAACTGAGTCTAGCCCATTAGTTAGAGATGAGGAAGACTGAATGACTGAAACAGTTCTGCCCTCCAGATGATCATCAGAAATAGAGTTGGAACAAAATTGAGATTGAAAATGAGTGCCAGTTAGAGCCTTCACAGGAGTAGCAGAGGGCTTGAAAATTGAAGTACTAGATACTGGTCTAGCGTCTGCCAAAAACTCAGGCCTAAAGATACCCAGACATGGTACAGCAAATTATTAATTAGAATATACAGTAAGTGAAGAAAAGATATAACATAATATGATATACACTTTTAAGCTTACCCCTGACTTTCTTGATTGTTCTCATCCAATAAAAGGTGTTTTGTCTTGTGTTTTTCATCACCTCCATCATCTCCATCACTATCTGGACTGTCTATCTGAATAGTGGTGTCCATTCCTTTAATCAAGATAGGTGAGTCTGGCTTTAAATGCTGATGTTCAGCAATAACTTCTGCAGGGTAATCATTTAACGGTGAAATCATCAGGGGTTTACTCCCAGCACCTTCTGCATATTTAAAAGAATCACTACACCGGTCAGGAGGATTTGAGCTATCAATACTAAGAGAAGTTTTACCAGAGTCTGATACTAGTAAAGAAGTTTTTGCTTCATTTTCTGTCATTTCCATGTCCAACCCATCACGCAACTCAGAAGCACTCGACCGAGAATCAAGATTTCTATGATCTTCCAATGGTCTTGATCCTAATGCAGTCACCACTTTGTTTTCTATCGACTTAAAGCATTTCACAGAGGAAGAAGTAGCACACTCATTGCTACGAGTATTTCCAGTTGGTGAACAACCTGAAGCTCTTTGAGCATCTTCAGCCACATTAGCAGACATGGCTTCTAGGGCACGAAGTAGGCGTTTGGATGGAGGCAAAGCTGCTTCATCATCCGTGAAATTCTTTCTACTTTCCCAAAACTGAGGCTTTTCAAGAGGGCCTGCCTGTGACAAAGATGAATCAGGTAGATCTCGTCTAGTGGGAGCAGATTTCCCATCAGCAGGAGCATCCACTTTCCAGTTCAATGGTCCCGAGGACTGTAGACCAAGGCTTTCAGGAACAACCAACATTTTCCCGTCTTCATAAACTGAAGTATCTTCTTGCTCCGCTACAGGTGATGGTCTACCCATACGAACTCTGGCTCGTTTGACTAATGGTAAGTGTGCATCTAAATCATCCTTGGCAGATCTTTTGACCATTTTCTCTTTATTACTAGGTGAAACACATTTAGTTTTGAGCACTTCGGTCTCTGAAACTACTATGTCCAGTCCACCTGCCCCAGCAGTGTCATTGCTGAGTCGTTTTCGATTAAGCTTCCTTTTCTTCTTAAGGATAATGGTGTTAGGTTGGAAGTCAAGCCTACCACTTAACTCTGTTTCTCCTTCATCATTTTCACTGATAAGTTTTCCTGCCACTGGTTTACTACCATTTGATACAATATCAGGTAAATCAACGTTGTGTCCCTCGGAATTAGCGGACGACTTCACCATCCCTTTGCTGCTTCTCATGAATCTATCATGTAATGAATCAGCATCTATTCCTGAAGAACTACTCAACATTCGAGCAGAGCCCCTCCTTCCGGTACGACGACGTGATTGAGCAACATGAGTTTTGCTTCTAGTCGAGGAAGTGGGGCAAATGGGTGTTTCTTTCCGTGCCTCCACCAATTGCCTCTCCCCATCATGCAAAGCATCTTCAGCGGCTGCAGCTTCAGCAGCTTCAGTAAGAGAGTTGAGATCATTAGTGGCATTAGTAGTAGGTAATATAGCTTTAGTTACAGCAGCTTCATCCTTATCAGCTTCATCCTGTTCCTTCAGGTTCTCAAAGCAATCAATTATCTCGTCTAATGCACGAATAAAATCAGAACTTTTCCCATGGCGTTTTCCCAAAAGATAAACTTTCGTCTTTTCCGTGAATTCTTCTACATCAACAGGACAACAGAAGGCACTGTACAAGAGAACAAATCTTAATACAAATATAGATCATGGTGATATATGAATCAGACAAATAAATTATAAGTATACACTTCTCACATAAGAAGTAATCACACATACACATAAACATATGAATTTTTCTTGCAGTGACATTACATCCAATCAGAATCAAAGGATTGAATTGCTGACAGAGGCATACAGATGTATACTCCCTAGATGCATGAAAAAAAATTACAAATTTACAATGTATGAAGTCTGTTATAAAAGTCTCTGTGATTTAGGTCTGTAAGATTATAAAGCTAAATATAATAGTTTGATTCCAGTATCTTGAAATTTCCTCAGAGGTTAACAGAAGCAATTAAACATCAAACAATAAAGACCACCCGTTGGCGCTTTGTGTCATCACCAATTGCAAAAAAGGTGTCTTACAATGACGGATCTACCATAGAGCATGTTACAAAGTAAATTAGATGGATTAGAGTATAAATAAATATACCACAAGTCGTAAGATGCAAATTTATAACTTTGATGGAAAAAAAAAAACTACCATTTGGTTCTGAAAGTATAAACTAAATAATTTGCATGAAATGCCATGAATAGCTGTGCATATTTTTGAAGATTGAAGCAACCAAATTGGTATTGAAACAAATGCAATAACAGAATATTATCCCTACTAAATCTTTTGTCTCGAGTATAAGGAAATGATAGGTCGTACTTATTTACCCTAATTATCACCGTCTCTAATTACGGCGCGACCATGATTTGAAATGGTAAGATGCAATGTTCTAATTGCACCAAAGTGTCTTTTTTTTTTTTTTTTTTTTGTGAGAAAAGAATGCACCAAAGTGCATTTAAACAATACTTTCTTTCAGAAATAAGGAGTTGTGAAGGTAGCTAAAGATTACAACTTAATAAATATAGTCAGCACATACAACTTTTTTTTATGCATCAAAAACATATATTGATCTATTTTTTCTTGCTTTAAAATTGTCCAACTTTTTCCAACAATAAAAATAACTTGGTCACCTCAGAAGTCCAATCCTTGATACATTCTAAGTTCAATCTAGATAATGACTAGCTTGGTCATCTCAAGAGTCCGTCTTTCATAATTCCAGGTGTCTTACAAATCTTGACAATTACATATAAAAACCGTAGAAGAGCATGTGGTCAAAGAGTTGGGCATAAAACAACAAAGGAATGGAAGAATATGTTGGGTTGCATAGTAGATGTCTATAAGTAAACATAAAAGGAGAGGGCAAATTGATGCATAAAACTCTGTGAAATAGGTAACAAAATTACAAAACTCTACATCCGACATGCTTTGCTCATGTGCCATAACGAGGGACGTGAAGCGCGTGCTTCTAACTAATTCACCTGGTTTCTGTTATTATGGAAGCTTTAAAAGCACTAGAGGAAAAAGGAAATGCACGGCTTTCATGATGTGGGCAATAGAAGGATATAGAAGAGAGAAGAAATCTTTGCAATATATTCACGACAAAAGATTTTGTGCAAGTGAAGAAGAACAAATGGTTGAGCAGTTAAAAAATTACAGCCCACTACAAAGTGAGTTTTAATGCAAGTGGGGCAATAAGTTCTTTATGGAGACATTCTCATTATTTCAAAACATCATGAGTTGAATATGAAATTTTACTTAATAATCATACAGTTAAAAACTCATGAAACAAAAACATATTGGTGCTACTTCTAAAATAACAAACAACAAAGAATAGTAAAAAAAACAATTATCAAGTTAAAGACCAAGATAACGATATTACTTGGAAACAACTTAATGGCACATGGTCAGGAATTACAAATATTGTATTAAATCTCGCAACTCCACTAAATACTACAAAATAATAATGTGACTATTAAGTATTACTCCCTCTGTCCCTAAATTTTCACTAATATTTCCTTTTTTTGGATGTCCCAGAATAACACTCCATTTCTATAAATGGAATTATTTTTCTCAAATATTACCCCTCTTACATTAAGTAATGATTTGACACCACTAACTCTCAACCACTACTTTTAAGGGCATATATGTAAAAATACCCAAAAGTTCCACCTTTCTAACTTTTATCTAAAACTTTGCGCCAAAAGTAAAAGGATAGAAAAAAAGAGACGAAGGGAGTATTTTCAAAAAAATAAAATAGAGGCACATGGTTAGAAAGTCGTAGTATTATATTAAGTATTATACCAGTACTGAATTGTGTGGTTATATTCAATACAAAGAGATAACATGACTTAATTATGAACGTATAATAACAAGAAGTATTTGAACTTAATTAATATTCCAAGTTCAGTTCAAATCTCTTTACATTATAGTGCAATAAACACAACACTCCGTGTCACACATGATCGAAGTTCTTTTATAACATATATCAGTGTAGTTAGTATCGCATGAATTGCAATACGAGTTGCATTGAAACCAATACCAATCCTAGGTTTTATCGTTATTGCCCTCGTATAGTGCAAGTATCGTATTGATACGAATCAGATTGGCACGACCTGATATATTATAAACAAAAGTAAAACATATTATGCCTCCGTATTATAAACCTTAAGTCCCTTCTTCAAGCATATTTCTTCAATCTCCCAACTAATATACATATTCCAGACCCTAGGCAACTCAATATCGTGATTCAATAGCTCGATTTTGCGATGTCAGCTTTATACAGGTGAAAGTATCGCGATTTAAGTGCAATACCACTGATTTTTGGGATATTGAATAGATAATTTTTAAGAAAGTAGTGACATGCGTTTGATCATCGATATTATTCATGAAATACTACTACTCTTTTTAACTTCATGTATAAGTTGAAAGTTAATACTTCATTTACTTGAAATGAGTTGTCTTACATGTTTGTAATGTGTTTATTATGAGTTATTTGTAATGTTTATAATGTTTGATCATGAATCTCACACTTCACGATACGATGCGATTCAAGATTTTGAAAATGGAAATTTTGATTTGAGATGCGATACACGATTTGATAACACTGATATATATTGATATAACATCCATAAAAACGGATCCATCTCATTTACAACCTTCTCAACATAATCTACCTCTACCAACCAAAGCTTGAGGACGGATCCCAATGCAACTTCCATTAATGTTGGGATCATATCTTATTGGGTTGATTCTCTATTAATTCCTTCATTTGAAGTTACATGTTTATGATTGGTTGCAATGACAACTTCACAGTCATGACCCAATTTTCTTCGCATTACTATCATGGCATAGGTCAGGTTGGCTCGTGTAATCCAAACGAACTAAACAAAAAAAAATAGGGTTCACATTCCAGTCCAACTACCCAAACACAGCGGTCCATCAAAATCCTCATATGATCGGATTTAGACGTATGGTGAATCAGCATGTCACCCGCATTTGAATTACAATCAATAAAACTGTGTGTGAAAGGGAGTAATCAAAATAAAGTCATAATAATTATTATATATATCATTGTTTGATATTATTAGTTTATTTATGCTAATAATAGTTAATGTTGGTTAACGTATGCGCCTTGCAATACTTAACGCGGCCTCAATGATGAGAAACAATTCATGCAGAAAATTAAGCCAACAACTAATGCCACATGACCTAATAGAATGTAAACAATGACATATATTAAGAAGCAAAGAAATAAACATTGACAAGGTAAAGCTCCTATTATTGTCTTTAGGCAGACAAATAGAAAATGAATTTTTTTCACACTGATGGTCTAACCACCAATCAGTGACCAAGTTAACAAATAAATATTGATATCTTCTCCTAAATTTGAATGAATCCAGCTCAACTCGAAGAATAGTAGATTTAACAAAAGTATAGCACCAACTCAATATTTAGAACTTGGTTGAATTCTGAATTAGGACTCTCTGACTCCATCCCTAAAGATAATGATCTGATTAGGTATCCTTTCTCCAGAACTGGCATAGAAGTCAACAAAAAGCTCACCATAAATGCCTTGATCATCGATATATGATACTTTATTAAACAAATAATCTATAATTTCCAAGAATGGTGACCGAGTACAAACCATCCATCTCAACTCCAAGAATAGTAGATTTAGCAAAAGTATAGCTCCAACTTAATATTTAGAACTTGGTTGAATTGTGAATTGGGACTCGCTGACTTCATCCCTAAAAATTATGATTTAATTAGGTATCCATTGTCCAGAACTGGCATAGAAGTCAACCAATAGCTCACCAGAAATGCCTTGATCATCGATATATGATACTTTATTAAACAAAGAATCTATTATTTCCAATTTTGGTGACCGAGTACGAACTACAACTCAATACTGGAAAATATAAGGCCACATTCTTGAACTAACCACCGCGGTGATAGATGGAAGATTTGAATGACCGGTAGAGCCATGGGATATACATCCATTCCCACAAGAGGGTTTGGAACTCAAGAAACCAATTGTATTGAAGGATTGAGCACAGTAGTTAACACTGAATTAATACCACCAAGATTTTTGTTTATATTCAAAATCAACTTTGTAAGGTATTGATCTTTGACGAACAAAGGTGGTACAATGCACTGGGTACTATCACACATCCGGCGAGAATCATGCACTTCCATGGTCCATAGATTTTATAATTTTTCTTATCTGGCAGTATGGGAAAGAGAATTTGAGGTACACCGGGAAGTTTGGACTTGATAAGTTCAAAAATCTCATCTACATTACATGTGTATTCTCATCCAACATTTCACAAGGTTCAATCATAGTTATTCCTTTATTTTGTGCACATTTAATAAGATCATTGCAAAAACGTCTGATATCGATGAGCACAGAAGTTCACAATGCCCAACGTTCAAGTTTTATGGGTTCAACTAGTCTTTTATGATTGAAATTTTACCTTTCGTTGCGAGGAAAAAAATCCCCCAACTCTCAACTTAGAGTTGCAAGAATAAAACCTTGAATAGGCGTGAACTCTCTGGTTATTCAAATTCCATGAGATCAAAGAACAAGGTATTTATCATTATCACTACCTTTTAGTGCTTGCTTCAAAGCACTCATCCTCTCATGAGGTTTTTCTCAGGAATTCTTTACTAGTGAAGCTCTTTAGACATTGGACAAGGTTTTGGTATAACGTTGTAATGAAACTAATGAGCATAGCTCAATCGGGATGTAAGTGGGACGATTCAATTTCTCAACATTGATCATGGAAAATCTCCAGTGTACCTCAATTGCAATTGATTCTTTGAACAAATACAGTAAGTCCAAATTATTGTACTTTACTCCTCTCTTTTGTTTCATTGCGAACATTTGCCTCCTGCGTATTTGGTCACTCAAACCAAAGATTTATATTCCCTATTAGTATTGGTAACCTTGATCCTAAGATTCTTCAATGTCCTGTTAGCCTTAATCTAGTCAGTATGAGAAAGACTGTCAAATATTTGATAAAGTACTTTATAGGTCCTGGCTTAACAATCATTGTAGTCGAAACATCAATGTTTAAGGAAAGACCACCTTGTGTGGCCTTGAAACTTGAATGAAAACCCCGGCGTCCAACATCGGCCCCTACATCCACAAAATGTTTAACATCGTTGTAGAAAAATGACTAGCGCACCAGAAGGTAACCTTATTTTGTAGCACTTTGTCTCAATACAATGTCAAGCACTCTCACAACTTCTTGAAACTTCTCAGAGTCTAGTCCATGAAGTGCATTTGCATTGGCCTACATGGAAATTCTAGTGGCAAAGTTAATAGCCACTTTGTATGTTTTGGTTCTTTTTCGATCACTCCCCTCATCATCAGCTCTATGGGTTGCCCTCCCAGTACCCTATTTAATGAGTCATTATCCAAAATTACTATAAATGCAAGCTTGTTTCCTGTCAAAGCACCAATGGTGAACAGAGCTCTTTTCACCATCATAAGCATAAGTTTTACCATCAAGCTCAACTCAATATGTTTCTTGAACCCTATCCAGTATCTATCTTCCAACACCTTTTGCATCAACAATGGTGTCATCTTCGTATTTGTTTGTAACATTGTAATGAAATAAATAATCATCTATTTTGCCAATTGAAACTTTGAAGTAGTTGGTCAGTAGTAGAATACTTTGCCATTTCAAAGTAAGACTCCACCTGACCTTAGGCTGACGATTTACTTCTTTATGAGGTACAACATTTGGTGGTATAACAGGCGGCACTGGAGGTAACATTTCTTCAATTGCTAGCAAACCTAATTGAACGACAAGGAAAAGCGCCTAAAAAACTAAGAAGAGGAATCGGCAGTGGAAGGCGAATTGATCTTTGTGAAGATTGTACTAGATACACATGGGCTGGGCTAAGTCCAAATGGTTTGGCCATATCTCACCCCAAAAACTAGCTCAAGAGGTGATGATTGTCCAAGTTCTTATTAGGAAAATTTTATCTTAATGTGGGACATTTAGTCTCAACACTCTCCATTCATGTGTAGGTGACACCAACCCAACACATGACATGAAAGCTCATCCTTGCAAATTGCAACATGTGGGTAAAGACCCAACACGAGAATAATGATAGTTCATGTCTAGTTATCTGAACGAATAATGACAATACGGTCTTTGTTGTTTGGCCGAAGTGTGTGGGTGAAGAATGAAGCCCAACATGTGAACAATGATGAGCCCATCAGAAGAAAAAAGTGGCCTACATTAACCTGGGGCTCTGATACCATATTAGATATGGCTAAATCCATATGGCTTGCACCTAACTCACCTCAAAAGCTAGCTCAAGAGGTGAGGATTGTCCAAGATCTTATAAGGAGAAGTTAGTTTTGATTTACAATTTAAGTGGGACATTTAGACTCAATTAATACAAAAGCACAAACTTAAATGCCCATAAAAGTGCACCATATTTTGCTTTTTAAAGAAATAAATCAAATAGTAATTACATAAAATCCTTAGCTGCCAGTCCAGAAATCTTATATCACAAAAGTTCTATAAGAATTGGTACAAATTAGAATAGAAGTTTGTATGTAAACATAAATATATATGATATGCAATCAGCCATACCAATTAACCAAGGAAAGTGTTTTAGATGAAAATAACTACATGGATATAGTCAGTAATAGCATAGAACACATACAACAAAAGTCAAAGCAACCAAGAAACCCAATGATAAAGGGCTCGTCGACTTATCATACAACCAAAAACTGACCAAAATAACATATGCCGAAAATAGGTGACTATCACATCGGAGCTTAAACTTAAAGTGAAAATTTACTTTTCACAGTAATTAAGTGGAGAGGCATCTAACCACAAAAGAACCAACTAATATATAATCCAGGAAATAGAACTCACAATTGTTGAGTCCCAAAAAAAGAGACAAGTACTTTCTTCCAATCAGTTGGGAAACCCCAGATTTTTGGCTCAGTCACCTGCATGGGAACATGAGAGAAACAAGAATCAATTCAATAGCTAGACTTTCGAGTGAAAAAAATTAACAGCATGGAAATGTTATTTCATTTGATTTTTAACTATAATTAACAGCGTATTCATAGCAATAGAGACTTCAATGGGCCGAAACCACAACTCTGAAGTCAAAATTACTACATTCAGCCCAGATCAAGTCACCAAAAAAATTGGACAGCTAATTGCAACATACATTAATTGTAGAATCAAAAGAAACAAGTAAGCAACAAGAGAACCCTAAACTAACCGTCGGAAAACATAAACAAAAACTAATAGAAATTGAACATGCAACGAAGAGTGTACACTTACCTTCGCAGGCCATGCCGGAAATCCTTTGACTTTGGCAAGCACGAGATCACCGACCTTCCACTTCCTCTGTCCGGCAGCTTCGGCCGCCGCCGCCGCTTTATTGGTTCCTTTTTTTCGGGTCGGCGCCATAAAGCTACTGTGCCAACAAAAAATTCCCTAACATTGCAGAAAAAAACCAAAATCGAATTGGATAAACCCTAACCCAAATTAATCAGCACGAAGTGAGAAGGGGTAGCGGAGAAAGGTGTGGTGAAAGAAGGAAAAATAAGAAAAGACAGATGAATTTCTATGCTGGTAGAGCGGTACTACTAAAATGCGCTGGTGGCATTTATTATTATTATTCCCTCTCCAACAAACAGCTTCGGCAATACTCTTTTGTTTTTCAAAATATATTTTCAAATTCAATTCATCAAGCAGTACTGAGAGAACTCGCTTATTTCTTTTTCTTGTTTTGCAGCCCATGCCCATCTTGACCTAAAGTTCAACCCAGCATCCAAGGCCTAGCCCAAATACATGTAATGGTACTAGGGCTGCCAATATGATGGAATGAAACATGAATTTGTAATCCGATTATAAAGATCTGTAATGTGAATTATATTGAACGAATATGAATTTAAGTCGATCCGATTCATTTAAAATTCATATCAATAAATTAATATTTTCTAAAATAAGTAGCATTAATGATATTTACCATAAATTTAAGAAAATAATAGTTAATAACGTGTTCACAAATTCATTTTAATGCATATTTTCATTTAAAAATTATGAATATTAGTAAAGAAAATTTGAGCATGTGAGTTAAGTTATATAAAATCTTGTAAAGTTAACAAACTTGTTTTAGGAATAAGTATTGGTATAACCTTTGAAAGTGAATATTCCTTTGGATCCGAAAAAAATCTGATATTTGATCAATATTTATTGGAGTCAAAAAATTCAAATTCTAGCAAGACCTGAATTCGATCCAACATTAATGGAGTCGAATCTAAATCAAGTTTGATGTGAACCGAATCCAACTTATTATTGTCTTAATGTGGTATATATAATTGGTAATTTAACATTACTCGTACGCAATATACTTATATATTAGTCATAAGTTACAGAATTATTTCAGTTAATTATTTAATTAAGCATCATCAGTAAAATATGAAAGCTCTATTGTATGGTACTCCCTCTGTCCCATTTTAAGTGTCGTTTTAGGTGTTTTCACACATATTAAGGTACCTACTTAATTGCCTCAATTTTAGGAAAAAAAACAAATGATATTCCTAAAATACCGTTACATATTAAGTTTTTTTTTTTTTTTTTGTACTTTGCCTGCATATAGTGTATTTGACATATTAATTTGTCTTCTCAATTCTCAGAGTTGAAACATTTTTAATCAATACTGTAAATTGTAAAGGAGCCGTTGGAGCTAGATTCCTTTGGAAAAAACTGCTAATTTTTTGTTAAATCTTTGACATGTATACATAGGCCGTTTGAAGATGGTATTATAATAGAAGCCCTGATGATTTTGTTAGATATATACCATGCATTATTATAATAAATTAGATATCTCATGATGATATTTGTTACATATTGACTTATTGTGTCTTACATGGTTAAACAAGTATGCAAATTTTGAGTTAAATTATTGAGTAACTTAATATTTTTCTATGTATTCTATCAAATGTTAATTTATTTAATATATCTTGATTTGAGTTTAATAAATTATCAACCAATAATATATTTTAAGTTTATTTGATATGCACGATGAATTTAGCTCAAGCAAACTTTATCCAAGTAAGTTCAAATCTAGGGCTGTCAATGGGTCGGACTCGGACCGGATCAGGGCAGATCCGGATCCGAGTCCGATTTCCATTTTTACTATCCGGATCCGGATCCGAATCCGCTCGGATCTGGAATATTAGCAACCGGATCCGAATCCGACGGATATCTCGGATCCGGATAAATTATCCGGATCCATTTAGCAAGCTAATTTTTTTATTTTTTTTTTTCCGTTTTCCTCCAAATCACTTGCAGATTCCACCATCATGAATTAAAAATGTAATATTTTACTTACTTCATCGAAACTATTGCCAAAAATTGTAGAAGATGGAATATGATGAACAAATATAAACGATAAAAATTAGAACAAAAGAATAAACAAAAAATATAAGTAAAAAAGATATAAACTGGAACAAAGAAGAAGAAAACTCAATATTGAGAAATGGAAGAGAAGATAAAAATTGAAGGATGAATGGTTATGGTTTGATTTTTCTTATTAAATAGTATAAATTAATATGTTGTAGACCCAATTAGTTATCTTGTCAGTCTACCAACATCTCTCATGCATTTCTTTTTAAAATTATTTTTAATATAGTAAAAGATTTTAGTGAAACATAGATAGTTTTATTTTTATTTTTATTTAAATACATAATATACATAATATATAAACAACATATAGTAATATATATCGGATACGGATATGTAACGGATCGGATCAGCCTATATCCATATTCGCTCCATATAATTCGGATTACGGATCTTCTTAATCGGATCAGGTCCGTCGGATCACTAATCGGACAATTATCCTAATAAATCGGACCAGATTCGGATCGGATCCGGATTGAAATCCGCCCCATTGACAGCCCTATTCAAATCTAATATCCAATTGTTTGATATAACTTCAAGTTTTCATATGGTCTTGGCCCCTAAGTTCTATTTTACTTTGCCACAACCCAAATACAGGCCCAACCTGAAACAAATTAATTTGGCATGATACCTGAGCAAATACTTTTTATTCGTGAATTTAAAAGAGATAAATTTAGCAAATATTAATGTATGACAAGCATTCCGATAATTCAAGATAATTGTTTTTACTAATCTTATTAATTATTATGTAGAATAATACGTATTTGTGTGCATAGATGATACTCTATTTATAAAATTTATTTTACATGTTGTTTAATTATTGCTGCATGCTCGAGCATAATTATTTTATGTATGATATTTCTTTAATAAATAAATAAATCATAGATAATTGGTTAAGAATATATCCTTTATCTTTTTCAAGAATAATGAGAACGTCTAGAATAAAATCCGACAGCCTTATGAAAATATGATAACTGAAAATCTTAATCTCATCATAAATCAAACACACCTTGTTAAGTTTTTTCTGTGGATAAGTATTTTACTTTTTAATATTGATTGAATCACAACCTACTAAAATAATATATTTATAATAGAAAGTTTTTTTTAAGGGTAAATTTATAATAGAAAGTTGTAGACTTATATTCCAAATTTAGAAAGCAAAATAGCAAAACACCAAGTCACCAAGGGTACATGAATATAAACATTTTGTTCCAAATTTAGAAAGCAAAAAGTCAAACACAGTTTGTTGCTTTTTTTTTTTTTTTAGAAACACAGTTTGTTGCCTTGTTTGCACTAAAAATGTTTTAATTCATACGCATATAAACATTTGTTGCCTTGTTTTCAAAATAGTGGGAAACTCATACGCATATAAGACATAAGCATAGCACGCTTTCATTGGAGAAACGTATTGAATTGTACATAATTATACGTACAACATATAATAAATCATAAATGAAATGATTGGATAAATATGCTAATTAACGAGAGAAAATAAGGTAAACATTAATATTTATTATATCACTTAATACAATTTCTACAGTGTTTGTTGTTGTGAAGAATTGAGGATATGTTGGACACATTCAAATACCTCTAAAAGTATGATCTTGTAACACCAATGTAATTTAATTCTCACAAAAAAGAGATAAAAATATGATTTCTACCTAAAGATATATGTTATATTAATATATTAGCATTTGCCCATCATATAATATTATAAAAAATTATTTATTTGTCTCAATTTTTTTTGTTCATTTTACTTTTAATGTAAAACTTTAAGTAAGAATTAAAAAAGAAAAGAATTTTTTAAGTAACTTTACATTTATATCCTGAAAAGTAATTATTGCAAATTAATAAATAATATCAAATAAAATTTTTTTTTTTTTATGTGAGATTAATTTTTGAGAAATAGGATAATAAGAGTAAGATATTTTGTAATAATGTACAATACATTGCCGTTGAAAATATATCTAGAACACAAGACCTTGAATTACTCGAGCAATACAATACTGAAAAGAGAACTGTCCAGTGTACATAAAGAATTGACTTTTTTCAGTTATCACTTTCTGTACCAAAAATAATAAACAATCCATGGCCTGACCAGCACATCAAAGATCAAACTATATCATATGTGCAGATAAAGTCCCAAAACAGGTCATGAAAAGTCAAAATTTCTACGTGTGGTACAACAAACACTCCCACAAGTACTCCCAGAACTTTCTTTCTTTCTTCTTTTCTAGAAGACTCCCAGAATGAGTTGGTAGCATCACTTAACTAAATAAACCGAATATTTTAATTTGAATGTTGCCTTATCCCAAAATCCGCCACGTCTTTCGAGCAGATATTTTGAGCTACAGAGAATATATTTTGGGATTATCCACGTGTCAACGTCTCCCCACTTCCAATACTAAAAACCAGCCAATATAATATCAATACGTGTCCATAATCCAATCAGAGCACAACACGTAGTCTCTTTGGTCAAATCAT
The DNA here is from genome assembly GCA_003313485.2 of Penstemon barbatus. Classification (NCBI taxonomy): domain Eukaryota; kingdom Viridiplantae; phylum Streptophyta; class Magnoliopsida; order Lamiales; family Plantaginaceae; genus Penstemon; species Penstemon barbatus. The sequence goes on along the minus strand of CM064881.1, from coordinate 1,230,010 downwards.
TATTTCAGTAGATTAAAATATCGTTTTCTTATCTTCCCTGTTTATAAAAATCCCCCGCGACACCATTTCATCGCCACTGAAAAGAAAAGAAGGAAAAAAAAATGAGTTTGTCGAAAAATATGAGCGAGAGCCCGATTAAGAAACCGAAAGTCACCGGGTCAGTCGACTAGGGTATCCTAAACGAACGAGTTCTTCTACTGGTCTTTGAGTCCATGAAATGGGACATCCACGCGCTCTGTCATACATCAGTGGCTAACCGCAAGCTACGCGCGCTTGCAAGATGCCTTCTATGGCTTGAGCTCTGTGCCTACCGTGCACTGCGCATGATCTCCACCCTAATCGAAGGCTGCCAGATCAGCGGTGGCTGGGACGCGCTAGCTAAGTTATTATTCTTCTGTGCTGGTTGCGACTATGCTGAGTCAGCTAACCTCGGGTCATTTCGTCAAATCAACCCGGTTTTTGAAGACTTCGGGTCGGAGCTTCTTGGCGAAGAAGTGTAGGGGTGATGTTATGTACGTGAGCGACTCATGCGATCATCCAACGGTGGACAAGCAATACGACGTCGGGATATACAGGGGGGTATTTCGGGGGTTTAAATTGTCGAGGACGAGGGATTGTTTGATTAATCGACGGGTGGAGATTGTGGAAGGGGTGAAGTGTCCCTACTCTGGGGCCCGCGTTTGGAGCATGACGGCGGCGCGGCTGATACCAAGGAGGAGCGCGGCTCGGCGTCTAGGCTCGAGTGATGACGCACTGGAGTATTTTGTTTGCTTGAATGGGCACTTGCACGGCACCTGCTGGTTGGCTCCCCTATCGTCGGATGAGGATACAGATGATTGTGAGGATGAAGATGACGATGATGATGATGATGATATGTATAGTTAGATTAAAATACGAACCATTAGGTGAATTAAAATAGTAGTGTTAAACAATTTGATTCGAAATTTTGCTCAAATGAAGTAACAACGGAGACTTTAAAAGTTCACCTAATTAAGTCTTGGCAATTAATCTTACAATTTATGTGGCATTGACATGTTTCATGAATGTAGGCTTATTGTTACATTATTATGAATTATGGCTTACGGGAGTGATTGAGGGCCTATTTCTTTGGTCAGTAATTAATTATGTTTAACTAGTACTTACTACTAAGGAACTTTTGAGTAATGTTTCACTAATTATAAGTTACGTATTCCTCTTGTTAAGTGACTAATTTAGGTGAAATAATTGGAACATGTTTGATTTTAGTTAGGGGTGTTCGTGGCTTGCAGTTTAGTAAGATTTTATATTCATCAAAAATCAATTCAAGATTCACGGTTTTAGTACTCTAGTTCAAATACAACCCAATAAGTGTAAGATTGTATTTTGTGGTCCATTTAAATTGGAGCTATTAGCTTCCTTACTTATATGTTTTACTACTTAGTATTTTAATATTGTAAGTATGAATAGATTTCCTAAACACGAATTATTTTCTATAATCATATTAACAATGCTATTTTTTTCCATTATTTTTACCTTTAGATTGTCAACATAATAGAATTCTACCATATAAAGAACAAATAATTGTTATACAAATACCAGAAGCCTTTTTCAACCGATAAGCAAAAATAGAAAATACATAAAGAATTGAAGTTGATATTGGTGGATGTTGTTCATTGAGATCTAACTTGGACTAATAATAAATTGTGTATAGTAATTGACGATTTAGTGGATAAATTGAATTTTGGATTTAAAACATTAAATCAAAAGTATATATATACTTAAATTTTACATTTTCTTATTTTACATATATATATGTACTATATGCGGTTTTAGAAAATATAATTAAATTCAAATAAGATTGCAACTTGCGATCTCTTTTTTCAAGAAGCTCTAGACCAACTTATTTATTCTTTAATCCACGAGTTACTGTCAGTTTGAGTTGGATCGGTTGTTTGGGACGGTCTGATGATTTCGTTGAACGCCCCTAATTTTAGCCATGAAAGCAAATAATTTCAAATAAAAATTGATTGAAATATGTTTTTATTTATGCGATCTATGATTGGACACGGAGTAATATGATTTCAACATAATCTTTAGGCATCTTTGCACATGGAATCAACCAAAATGGGGGTATGTCCTTTGTAAATTATTTATGTGATAACTCATAACTCTTTGTTTCCCTATTACATATAGTAACTCTTTGTTTCCCTATTACAGATAGTTGACAAAAGTACATGCACATATAATATCAATAAAAACATTTGATAATAGTTAGCTTTGTACAATTTTTTGATGATTTTGGACTTGAAAATTCTTACCTAAATTTAGCTGCAAGGCCAAAATGCATTAGTACAAACTTTATGGTTGCATTTATTTTGATAGAGTCGTCAATGGGATTGAACTTATTTTAAGCTAGAATTACTAAAAAGTCGTTTTTTCATTTTCTAGCGTACTATGAATATGCATTAGTCTCAAAATATATGATAGGTAACATACACATATTTGAATTCTATAATAATTTAATTTGCTACGATTGTTTTAAATCAAAATCATGTTAGCACGATCGAGTTTTAGGACACTTGTTTTTAAGGCCTTTTCAATTTTCTTATTCTACTTTTCTTACTATATATGACCATTTCCAATCAAGCATTAAGATAATTAATTTCAAATACAGTGGCATTATCGTCAATTTACATGTTCATATTTTTTCATGTCCAATATGCATGGCTATATAACATGAACAAAAACTGAGATCAAACAAGAAACTCGCAAACCAAATACCGGTAGGGCGTCCCGGAGCTCCGCCAAATTCTACCTCCGGGAAACCCTGATTTCACCTCATTCTTCATATTTCATCAATTTTGATTAACCCGCAAAGATGTTTCTGCACATTAATTTTTCTCGGAATTAATTCTGCAGCCAGCTCTGTTGTTTCTGCTCTGTTTAATTGTCAATTTAATTTCCTACAAAAACAACAGGCAGGTATTATAGATTCAGAATGTGTAATATTTCGTTTGTTCTTTTGTTTATTCCCAATTTGAATTAAAGATTTGAATTTTTTTTTTCTTTGTTATTGTTCTTTAATTACCTCATGCATGCAAGACATCAATCAGAACATAATTGTATAAATAAATAATTCGGCGTCGTAATGCTGTTAGTTCTAATAGCAATGGTATAATGTATGAGGTTCATTATAATTTTTACAATTATGATGAATTTTATTTGTTCCTAGCCCCTCGTGTATGTTTATTGTTGGTAAAATTGCACTTTTAGTCCGGGACTTTTGCACTTTCTATCCCGTGACTTTTTATGGTTGAATGCAGGTTGATATAATTTAATTTTGGCAGAAACACGTACAAAATGGCTAGCGTTCGAGATATTGTAGTATCAGCTGCTATAAATCTTCTATCGGCATTGACATTTCTTCTAGCCTTTGCATTCTTAAGACTTCAACCAATAAACGATAGAGTGTATTTCCCAAAATGGTACCAAAAGGGTACAAGATCAAGTCCAACTGCCTCGGGGGGCTTTCTAAAGAACAAGTTTGTTAATTTAAATCTCAAAACCTATTTGAAATTTTGGAATTGGATGCCTGCAGCATTAAGAATGCCCGAGGCTGAGCTTATAGATCACGCGGGGCTCGATTCCGCTGTTTATGTAAGGATTTACCTTCTTGGGTGAGTCGAAATAAATCCCTTTTTTTTTTTTTTGGAAGATTAATTATTTCTTGTATGTAGGTAATTGATCTAACGAATGCATGAAACTTTTTTGAACACAGATTGAAAATCTTTGTGCCTATAACTATACTAGCTTTTGCTGTATTGGTGCCTGTGAATTGGACTGGCTCCACTTTAGATGACATTAAAGATTTAACATATAATGATATTGACAAGCTTTCAATATCCAATGTCCCTTCAGGATCTTTAAGGTGAAATTCATATGTTATATATCCATTAAATTTGAGACATGCTGCTAGTCCTAGAAGCTAATTAATGTTGTTTTTCTTCTTATCTTCACTTAAGGTTAGTGGCACACGTAGTAATGGCGTATGTAGTCACATTATGGACATGCTATGTTCTTTACAAAGAATACCAGATTGTAACTAAAAAGAGATTGCAGTTTCTAGCTTCTGAAAATCGTCGTCCAGACCAATTCACAGTGAGTCTGCAAAATACCATTTCTGGTCTATTTGAATAAGTCAATAAAAAATCGTTCGTTTTCGATTTCAGGTTCTTGTGAGAAATGTTCCTTCGGAAAATGATGAAGCAGTCTCTGAAAATGTGGAGCATTTCTTTTCTGTAAATCATCCGGAGCATTATCTTACACATCAGGTTTGTATATATATGTGTGTTACTTCATTCTAACGTTTTAATGTAATGTATATATTTAGCTTGTCAATCAATAAATGGATTGCAGGTCGTATATAATGCAAACAGGCTTGCTAGAATGGTGGACAGAAAGAAGATTTTGCAAAATTGGCTTACTTATTATGAAACTAAATTTGAGAGGAACCCCAAAAAGAGACCAAAAACAAAGGTACTTTTTGTACCAAAGTTAATGTTTTCATTCTGATATCTGATTAAAAGTATAACTTAAAAAAAGAGCATTTTGAAATTACAATAACACCCCTTATGACTTAGCCTATTTACCAAAATACTCAGGATGCCGTCAAATTTAATTTGGAATTCCAAAATTGCCCCTCAAGTGACAAGTATTTTGGAATCTTTCATCTCACTCTTAAGAAAATTGTATAGACAGGTTTCTGGGGCATCTGGGGAAAGTCTGTGGATGCCATTGATTACTACTCAGCAAAAATTAAGAAGATAAATGAATATGTAAGTAAGCTTCCTACACTGAACCTTCATGCAAATAAATGTATTTGGTTAAAGTATTATTACCTTGTAAAATACACAGGAAGCTGAAGAAAGGGAAAAGCTAATGAATGATCCTGAGGCCATAATTCCAGCAGCATTTGTCTCTTTTAAATCTCGATGGGGAGCAGCTGTTTGTGCTCAAACTCAACAATCGAGCGATCAAAGTCTTTGGCTAACGGAATGGGCCCCAGAACCACGTGATGTTTACTGGAACAATCTCGCAACACCATTCGTTGAACTCAATGTCAAAAGACTTCTGGCATCTCTTGCTATGTTCTGTCTCACATTCTTTTTCATGATCCCTATTGCATTTGTACAGTCCTTGGCTAGTCTTGATGGCATTACAAAGGTCCTTCCGTTCTTGGAACCATTGATGGAACAGTAAGTTCACGTCCTCAATTTTTTTTTATGGTCCACTGCTCTCCAACACGGAAAGATCGATTCCTGACACATATAACCACTTGATGAAAACCTCCACGGAAATAAACAATATCAATGATGTATCAAAAGTAATTCATTTTTTTTATTGGAATCTCTTTTCCTTCTTAAACTGATTCAAGTTATTCGGTTCCAGGGAAGCTGTAATGTCCATTGTTCAAGGTTTCCTCCCTGGTATTGCACTAAAGATATTCCTAACTCTGCTTCCGACAATTATCGCGTCAATGTCGAAAATAGAAGGTCATACATCTCTTTCCTCTCTAGACAGAAGATCAGCAGGAAAGTATCATTTCTTTTTACTAGTCAATGTCTTCTTTGGAAGTATAATCACAGGAGCAGCATTCGAGCAGCTTCATAAGTTTCTTAATCAAGCCCCATCCGAGTATGTTATTTTTTTATGCTTTAAATAAGCAATGCAGCTAATGAGACAATATAAGTTTTAGTGAAATTGTAACCCGTGTTGTTTTTATTAGCAAAATCACCGTGTTATTTTTATTAGCAAAAAAAACCTCATGCCAAAATGACAATTATACCCCACCAACAGATGCAAAAACACCCCTAAAATTTGAGTATAATCCCCCTGTTAACTTTGAAAATTGGCGATAACCTCCCTGTTCACTTAAAAAATTGCCAAAACCTCCCTCTGATTTATGAAGGAATTTCTAATTAGTCTTTTTGCTAATAAAAAAAGAACACAGGTTTTTTTTGCTAATAGTTATAACACGGAGGGGGGGTTTCTAATTAGGAAAAGTACAGGGGGCATTTTTGCAATTAGCTCATTAAAGTTTCTGTTACCTTGCAGGATTCCAAGAACAGTGGGTGTAGCGATTCCAATGAAAGCAACTTTCTTCATTACGTATATTATGGTTGATGGATGGGCTGGGATTGCAGCAGAAATTCTCCGATTAGTTCCTCTGATTACATACCATCTTAAAAATACATTCTTGGTAAAGACAGAATATGACAGAGAACAGGCAATGGATCCTGGTACTGTAGATTTTCCCACATCAGAACCGCAAATACAACTATACTTCTTGCTTGGACTTGTATACTCTGTGGTCACGCCTTTTATTTTACCGTTCATCATCGTCTTCTTTGCCTTCTCCTATTTGGTTTTTCGCCATCAGGTATATATATTCTGAAACTTCATCTGTTGTGTTTTTTTTAAACTAGAAAATTAAGTAATCAGATTTTGCATTTGGTTCTTCTTATGTTCTAGATCATCAATGTATATGATCAGAAGTATGAAAGTGGAGCTGCATTTTGGCCAGATGTGCATCGTCGTGTAATTATAGGTTTAATAATATCACAACTACTACTTCTGGGACTTCTGAGCACAAAAAGTGCTCTCCAATCAACACCATTGTTACTAATACTTCCGGTCTTAACCATAGCTTTTCATCGATTTTGCAAGGGGAGGTTTGAATCAGCATTTGTGAAGTATCCACTTCAGGTTAGTCCTAATTGACTATATTCATCATATTAGTTTATGACATATTTGGTTATGATAATCTAAACGGCGGTATGAGGCAAAATTGTATTTTTGGTCCCACGTGATTGAATACTCAACATTTTTGGTTTCATGCTTTACAAAATTGCACATTTGGTTCTATCGCCCCCTTTTCATTCAATTTGGGACCAAAGACGGACCTACAGGATCATAAGTACAAAACAAAGACTATTCTATGGAACAAAAGTGCACAAAATGAATATAAAAGGGGCCACAGGAGCAAAGTGCAAATTATGTTTAAAACTTAGACCAAAGGTGCAATTTTGTAACACACTCAATCTTTAGAGTCCAGCTTGAACCGAGCTTTGAAACAAAAAATGTTGTTTTAACTTGTTTGATATGCATAATGGTCGAGCTCAAACGAGCTTTTACCGAACAAACCCGAGTCAAGTATTGAGTATCATGTGGGACCAAAACTGCAGTTTTTCCAATATACATAATATCCCACAAAATTACATAATGATATGTTGGCGAACAAACAGGAGGCAATGAAGAAGGACACAGAAGAAAGGGCTACAGACCCAAACTTAAACTTGAAAGCTTACCTACAAGATGCTTACGTGCATCCAGTGTTCAAAGACATTGATATGAATAGACCAGCAGCCCTTGATGATGAGGAGAATAGTCCACTTGTTGAAACTAGTTCTCGTAAAAGTAGTGAAGAATCTGGTTCTCCTGGCATAATTGTTGACACTCTGATAGACGAAGTAGCTTCCTACTATGTATGAGTAATTAACGTACCTAGCAGTATTATTTGGTTCCTTGTGCAAAAGCCCCTAGATTGGATTGTCAATATTAGGGTAAAATGACAAAAAATGTTTAGTTTACACGAATTTTACATATTTGTAATTTTAGCATAAACTGGTCAGAAACTAGTTGGATAGTACACGGAACTTACATAATCTCTTGCATATAGAATACTTAAAATCAGGAAGCAGATATCTTTTTGTAGTTACAGAATGGATATATTGTTATATTGATGCCAGAACAAAAATAAAGGGAAGAAGAAAACTATCTACTACTACTACTACTACTACATAATAATAGAAAATTAAATTGAAACTCCTAAACTACCATTTCAAATTAATGGCCAATTCCAAGAGAGATTCTACTTGGCGAATGGCTCTTTGCTTCTCCTGATGCTTTAAGCTACTAGCAACTGATTCAGGATCAAGAGCCTGTTTATTTAATACTTTGTTATGTTGAGGTCGAACCTCTTGAAGCAGTGAATCGACTTCTCTGACAAAATCTACCCTTAAAAGAACATCATCAGTTTCCATGCTTGGTCTAATTGGTCCTTGATGCTAACACAAAGAAAGAACAGTCGATCATTATTCGAGAAATAAATTAAAGAAATATAAATAAACTTCATCAGAGTATATACGAGTACCTTATCAATGTCAAATCCAGCTGGTACAAGAATGCTAAATGGATCTTCTCTTGGAAAAGTTTCAACCATTTGTTTCTTACATGCCTTTAGCCATCCATCATCATCAAATCCATCATGCATATTCAAGAGATCGTTAAGTAATCTCATTGCTGGAGTAGCCTCCCGTTTCAAAATCTCTGTCTACAATATTAACAAAACTTCGAACAATAAGGTACCGAACTAAAACGAGGATAAATAGATTATGTTAACCGTCAAAACGTAAAACCGTAAAAGTGAAACAAACATAACAAACAAAACTTCAGGAATGCATACCTCAACCCTTCTGTACAAGAGATCAAGACTTCTGATAGCATCCTTTTCATCCTGAAACAAGGGTATATTAAGACTTAATCAGAAAGGATACAAGGGTAATTATGCAGCCTTATCAAGATACAAGAATGAACTTCTTGACTTACGCGCTGAAGTATTGTAAATCAAAGCGACTAGAGCATGGAAAACATTTGAGTAGAAATGAAATATACTTTGTCATATTAACTTACAGTGGGCATCAAGTATTTCAAGGCACAAACTTGAAAAAAAATCACATGTATATATGATAACTCACATCTCGTCGAGCCAGATCAAGGCGATTCTTTATGACCATCAGTACTAATTCAGTCAGTTCACCTTTCTCCGCAGCTTCTTCAATTTTCTGCAGTGCAAGGTAAATAACAAATACCATTCAATACAAAATTTGAACATGTATCTTTTGGGTTCAAAAAATTCTTAGAACATGTCCAAAATTTATGCTATGTAATGATTAAGTAATACCTCTTCCACCTCCTCAGCCGATTTTATGAAGCTTGCAACCATTTTCTTGGCTTCTATAAGCTCTTCTTCTGGATAATCTTTCAGCCTCAAACCAATTTTACGGTACTCATCAACGATTCTTTCCTCTTCATCATCCTCCTCTTGGCGCTTCTTATGAAACTCCTTTGTCTTTTCTCTTTGCTTGGCTTGGCATTCCTAACCTGAAAACGGTTAGCAATGGCTCTCAAAAAATCAAAACAATTCTTCATGTTTTCTTTTCTTATTTCCTTATACCAAATACCAATATAAAAAATTTAAAAAAAAAAAGAATCAAGAAAACTCCTGTTCTATTTACCGATTTCACAAATTAACAAGGAGGAAGCTTTTACCAAAAAAAAAAATAAAAAATTTCAAAAGCAGCCCTTTTGAGTCATATCAAAAACCCTAATTAGTAAAGCTCTGGAAATAATCCAATTGATATAACACTATAGAAAACAAGAACATATAGAGAAAAACCCACAAACAAATTGCAAAGAATAGATTGCCAACGATAAGCAATGCATACATCATCATAAAATTCCTTAGGGAGCCCATCTATGTCCTGCTCTTCAATCTTCTTGCTTCTAATCAAAACCGATAATTCTACACAACAACAAAAAATAGATAATATTAATTTGTGCAATTTTCAAGAAACAAGAAACATAGCGCAATACTTTTGAAAGAAGGTGGTGTCACAAAAGCTTTAGGAAATCCAGACAAGGTTGAAGAATTAATCAATGGCGGGCGAACGGTGCAGGTTAGCATATGAAACGCTCTTGCCTCCATTTCTTACTTACTTTTCGGTATTTTCTCTTCTTTTATCTGTTTATGGGGTTTAGCCAATTAGCCTTGGACTTAAACCCCTACGGGAAAATTCTTACCCAGATCGGGTTTGGCCGAACCCAAAGTAACTACATGACAAGTGTAATACACTTGCTTTGGGATTGGATGTAACTCACATGAGAGTGACCAATCACAAAGCAAGTACAATACACTTGCTTGATGGTTGGATGGGTTTGGCCAAGCCAGGCTTGGACAAGAATTTTCCACCCCTACGTTTTAACTTGTTTATCCTTTCGATTTCTTGTCCCACTCAAATTGACTGATTTATTTAGTTGTCTGAATAAGAGGTTATTAATTTCCTATATAGTGTTTCTTAAATGGGAAAATCGCACTTCACCCCCCAACCTTTTTATGTTTTTGCAGTCTCCCCCCTAACCTTTAAAGTTTCGCACTTTCCCACCTCACCTATTTAAAAAGTCTCAGGCAACCACCTCATTGAGCAAGGCACCCCCAAACCTTTTTAAGTTTTTGCAGTCTCCCCCCTAACCTTTAAAGTTTCGCACTTTCCCACCTCACCTATTTAGAAAGTCTCAGGCAACCACCTCATTGAGCAAGGAAATGGAATCTGGCGGAATATTCCGTTTGCTTGAAGTGACGTGGCTTTAGTCAAGGGTAGAATAGTCCTTTAAGGCACAAAAGTGCGAAACTGTAAAGGTTAGGGGGAGACTGCGAAAACTTGAAAAGTTTGGGGGGTAAAATGCGATTTTCCCTATTTATAATAATTTCTAGATCAAAATTTCATTTCGAGTATATATGTTTCGGTCAACAAAATATTAAAATTTTTGAAGAAATAACTTACTAAATGAATATTTCACAATTTTTCTTAATATTTCCGAGGGAAAATCGCACTTCACCCCCCAACTTTTTTAAGTTTTTGCAGTCTCCCCCCTAACCTTTAAAGTTTCGCAATTTCCCACCTCACCTATTTAGAAAGTCTCAGGCAACCACCTCATTGAGCAAGGAAATGGAATCTGGCGGAATATTCCGTTTGCTTGAAGTGACGTGGCTTTAGTCAAGGGTAGAATAGTCCTTTAAGGCACAAAAGTGCGAAACTGTAAAGGTTAGGGGGGAGACTGCGAAAACTTGAAAAGGTTGGGGGGTAAAGTGCGATTTTCCCTATTTATAATAATTTCTAGATCAAAATTTCATTTCGAGTATATATGTTTCGGTCAACAAAATATTGAAATTTTTTGAAGAAATTATTCGAAAATATTAAGAAAAATTGTGAAATATTCATTTAGTAAGTTATTTCTTCAAAAAATTTCAATATTTCTTCAAAAAATTTCAATATTTTGTTGACCGAAACATATGTACTCGAAATGAAATTTTGATCTAGAAATTATTATAAATAGGGAAAATCGCACTTTACCCCCCAACCTTTTCAAGTTTTCGCAGTCTCCCCCCTAACCTTTACAGTTTCGCACTTTTGTGCCTTAAAGGACTATTCTACCCTTGACTAAAGCCACGTCACTTCAAGCAAACGAAATATTCCGCCAGATTCCATTTTCTTGCTCAATGAGGTGGTTGCCTGAGACTTTCTAAATAGGTGAGGTGGGAAAGTGCGAAACTTTAAAAGTTAGGGGGTTGACTGCAAAAACTTAAAAAGGTTGGGGGGTGCCTTGCTCAATGAGGTGGTTACCTGAGACTTTTTAAATAGGTGAGGTGGGAAAGTGCGAAACTTTAAAGGTTAGGGGGGAAACTGCAAAAACGTAAAAAGGTTGGGGGGTGAAGTGCAATTTTCCCTTCTTAAATTTTAGAAATCCAATATTCTGGTAAAAAACTTTAATTGAAAGTCATGCAAATTGAGCACATTGATGTAGAAAATCCCTAAAATTTTGACCAGTCAAAGATATACTTCCATTAATATGTTTCTCTTATAAGAAAAAAGGAAATAAGACACAAATACAACTCACGAAAATTGATTAGGGCATATTTAGATATAACAGAGCTTGGGTTGATTCTTCCATCTATAATTAATTTTGAAATAGTTTCATGTTTCCGATAACCTGACATTAAAAATAATGATACTAATATTCACATTTATTAAATTTATAAAAATCCCTCTTAACCTCACCTTTCTCCAAAATATATTAAATTTATAAAAATCCCTCTTAACCTCACCTTTCTCCAAAATATATTAAATTTATAAAAATCCCTCTTAACCTCACCTTTCTCCAAAATATTAGTATCATGTTTTTTATTCAAACCTTGTTAAGAACTTTTTTTCTCAATCTACTAACTTGAAACTCGTGACCCAAAATCCATCCAAACAGGCCTACATTTTCAATGCATAATTGCAGAAGGCTGGGTTCGGATGAAGTAATAAGGTCCAGATAAGCTCCATATTATTTTAATCAATCTGAAATGGGCCTTTAATATTTTGTTCGGATTGGGTAATAAAAACCCGGGCTGCCCGATTTTATCTTACGGTTTTGTGGGCCACCCCACCTTATCTGCTGTATTATAATTTCATCTCTCAGGTCCAATTACATTTGTCTGGCCCAATTGATATTTTTTAACCCAAAATTGCCTCTAGATTTACAAATAATTTCGGCTGAACCTGGGGAAAAAACAAAACAAGTAAAAATTTCTTTTCCCCCTCAGTTCGCGGCCATTTCCAGAGATAAGAGGAAGAAGTGCATATCTTGAGCTTCAATTTTTTTTTCCGTTTCTTCATTTTTCTTGCACAACCATGACATTTGGCAGGTCTTTCAACTAATACTCATCTCGATTTTGCAGATTATTCGATTATTGGAGCAAATATCCGAAGATTTGAAGAACACGGTCGAAGGAAGAAAAACTTGAATCCGAGCTTGTTTTTGGTAAAAATTGAATCTCCTTTATTTTTATGCTTCATTTAATAACACTAATTTGTTTGTTAAGTGTGGGTGTAAGTATTCCCCTAACAAAAACATTTTCCTGTACGAATCCAGTATGCTTGCTAGATTTTTATTTTTTTAAAAAATTTTCTTTTGGAAAAATTTGTTAATCAGTTATGATGTTTATGAACCCGGGGCTTGGTGGAGGCACATCCTGCGATTTACATCCTTCAGGATTCTAGGGCAAGGGTTCTGAGGGTCCAGGATTAGTCGAGTGTAAGCTTGTACACCTGAGTTATCAAAAAAAAAAAATCCATATAAAATGTTCATATGCGGCCTGTTAGATATTGCTTTGTCTGGACTTTTTAATAAAATGTTCATATGTTGCCTACTGCTATAAAATGTTGAGGTTATTATACCTTGATTTCAACGGTTGAGATCAATCACGAAGCAACGGACGAGATTAAATCAATTTTATAAGATCAGGGTATTATGGGGAATTCAAGAATTGCTGGATTTATTGGGCTATCCGAACCGAGAATATATTCTCAGCCCAATTAGTAATCAGCCTATTAATAATATACCAAACACCCAATTATTCTAAGAATTGGACTATTAAGTAGCCCAATATTACAATTTGGGCTATTACTAATAACTCAATCCAAACCCAGCCGAAGTGTATTACTATTTTTTATTTCCATAAATTTGTTGCTCTTAACCTACTATACACGACTATACCTCAGCAGCTACATAAACAAAACCCCTACGTAGATGACAAAAAAAACTGGTTAAACTTGTGAGTTATAACTTATCAATCAATCAATCTACCAGAAGTCGATTAAAATGCAGTTCCTATAATCATTTCAGCAGCAGCACCCATAGCACCAATTCCACTTATAGCAAGAAGTGCCAAAGCCAATTCATCTTCATTCCATTGTTTAAGTCCTTTACTAACTCTCTTTAAAGCTTCAACATCAACTTCCATCATCCATTTAGGGGTACAACTCACCATCAAACTCACGTACCCGGTGACATACGCCCTCCAAGTTGCCTTATTACAACCCAGTGATATTTTCCCATCTAAAGCACTAGCCAAAAATTCAAAATGCTTCCCAAGAACTATATGCCTCCGTTTGGATGCAGGTGAAACCGAGTCCACTCCCCATGCAAAAACTCCACAAAATAAGCTGAAACAAGCAAGTGCATAACCGCCCAACATTGCAACCATACCCCCCGATTTTTCACTATTTGCATCCGACCCATGATCCGATATAAACCACGAGGGTAGTGTTTCTTTGATTAGAGACTGGACCAGATTGGCTCCACCTGCAATCCAAATTAAAGAAGCTCCTAAAGAAGCTGCAATTTTGACTTGCGTCATTGCAGCAGCGAGTGAGACTTGCCCATACTTCATACTGTATTTGGTTTTTTTGAGTTTCTCTATTTGCTCTGTAGGCAACCCACTATCTGCGATGTCTTTGACAGTTTGCATTAGAAGAGAGACTATTTCTTCGGACATGAACATGACATTTGTAACAGCTCGACGAACTCGTAAGTATAGTATTCCAGGGGCAACAGCGGACATGCCACCGGGAAAGTGAGAACCAAAGCCGTGACCCATAAGAGCACCCACCCCACCACGGCTTGCAAGAGAAGATGAGTTTAGTCCAATTGCTGTTGAGAAGCAGACTCTGAGGAGTTGGACTATAGCATCATTGTTGTGATGGAAAACAGTTTGAGATGCAGAGAAGACGAGAAAGTCGCTCCATCGTTTTACCTTTTGAGCCCATAAAGCGGCTATTATTGGCATACTTGGCCAGGGGCAACCCACGCCAAGGTTGTTCAATGCTGGACCAACCAAGTTTATAAGACGATCTGTAGTAGCTTTGTCAAGTTTACATGTTATTGTGAGACTAACAAGAGCTGCCAGGGGCAATGGAAGTGTCACTGGAGAGCTCCCCCCTGCAAGATAAACACTTCATTAGCATACATAATAGCGAAGCAACTGCAAAATTTTCTTTTCTGGCCCAACTAGGAATTTCTTTTCTGATGACAAATTCCTCAATCCTTGATGACTGCAGAAAGTAAAGAGTTTCAAGGTAAAATCCTAAAAGCCTCTTCATTCTCAAACAAAAGCTTCAAACCTTTCACCCTCAGTAAGTATTTATCCGGCAACACCTGGTTTTTTTTTTCTTTTGTATCTTAATTTGAAATTGAATGATCATTTTAATGATAAACACCGTCAATTGAAAAGACCAAAAAAGTGTAGAGCAGCAAGAATAGTGCAAAGCAAATAGAACCAGTCTTACTTAAAGTCCTTGAACTACTAAAATATGCAAAGACAGCGAAGGCCTACCTACGGCAAGACATGGGACATTAACACCAGTGGCAGCTAATATTTTCTTTATTTGTTGTTCAACCATGGATAGATTTTCAGCAGGACTAGGCCAATCAGTCCCGTTCATGAAAGCAGGCTTCCAAAGTCCCCGAGTCACCTCAGCTGCAAAGTAACTCACGATGGTTGCCACAGAAGCAGGAAGAAAATCAGCAAGATCTTTGAGCCCTGAGATAAATCATAGATATACCATGGTATTGTCACATAAATAAAAAGATGCATTTTGTTTCAATCGAAAACAAGTAGTAATATATCATAATTAAAAAAAACAAAAAAAAGTAGAGGGGAAGGGCACATAACTGTGTAGGGAATTAAATTACAGACATCCAGAGCATATAAAATATAATTAACCATGTATGCACCACCTCTTAAGACATTTGAATGAGAAACAGAAAATGGAAAATTTTCAAAAATAGTCCAGTAACTTTGGGTTCTATTAAAAGCAGTCCTATAACTATACTGAACACACATACCCTACTTCAATTTTAATCCTATGTATAACAAATTTCGTCCTCTAACTTTTAATAAGTTTCAATTTTAGTCCTGCAGTTACAAATTTCGTCCTCTAACTTTCAATTTTTGTCCTGTAATTATAAGACCAAATATGTAATTGCAGGACGAAAACTGAAACTTATTGAAAGATAGAGGGCGAAATTTGTTATGCATAGGACTAAAACTGAAATTAGATAAAAGTTAAGAGGACCAAATGTATGTTCAGAATAGTTGCAGGACTATTTTAAAAAAAAATCCGAAGTTACAGGATCATTTTTGAAATTTTGCCAACAAAAAATATAGGAGGTAGTTTCACTTCTTAAAGAGTAGCCAAATGTTTAATACATAAATCCATTAATTATTGGCATGTGAACTAAATTAAATGCTCTCTATCTTGCACGTGTCAGTGCAGATGTTGATAAGCAGACAACAGTATCTTCCTGGAAAAAGGATTATCTTTTGACAAGTATAATTACTGTAAAGTAGAATTTCACATTCAGAATATTTACGAACCTGTAGTCAGTTCACGTGGTGATACTCTACCGTGGGCACAAGCAGTAAGGGCAGCATCAATCACAAAGGGAACAGCCTCGAGAATATCCCAAGCAGGTAATTTAAGAGAGGAATCATCAGTTCCAGATGCGGATGAGCTACTGCTTCCGGAAGTTGTAGGAGTCTGTACCTGACCTTTGTTGATTTTTTTGAACATCATGTTCAAAAGTGCCTCAACAATATGATGAATGGGATTTCCGCGTACCAGAACAGAAAGAGTAGATGCAATACATTCTTGATGCTGCCTGTACCAATGCTTTAGTTTTGGGAAAGAATCCAATAATATGGGCTCTTTAGAAGACGGATATGACAATCTTGACGCTCTTTTAGTGTTAATTTGATTCTTCAGTGGATCATCATATGATGCTAACTGGGAATTGCGCACCAATAAGAGGTATTCCGGGGTTAAATGGGATCCTACTGGAGTGACATCTCCCTTTACATGTTCTAAAGGTGGCTGATCAAATCTCCACAACTTCAGTAGTAGAGTGAACGCATTTGAAAATACCACATGAGAAGAAATTTCCTCCCCCGTGTCAAGATTCCATGACGTATTGGGTGCACAGGAACCAAAAACCTCACAGATTGGCATCAATGCAGCTGCAAGTTGTGGAATCTGGAACAAAGTTAAAGTGTAGTTTAAATGTAAAATTGTGTAAAAACATTATCAAATTTTGTCAAGTCTCCATGAAACATGTTTATTACTGGTATTAAGTTTAATTTCATACATTGTTATTGTTTGATTGCATCATAACACCATGTTCAATTACTATTTATTTGCGTAAACACTAACATAAGCACCAATATAGTTTAAATTATTTGAATTAATTAAAATTTAAGTTTTTCTACTCTCTAATAGCTTAAACTTTTGGATGAGTTGGTCAATTATGGTGCCAGACAGATCCTGATTTTAAACTCACTGCCACCCATTTGAATAAATAATTTCACGTGTTAAACGTGATGTGCGTGGCATGTAAGAGATAATAAATATGAACTGTCTCTCTTATTAGATGAGTTGGTTGTACAATAACAATAAAAAACATTTTCTGAGTATTATAACAGTGAAATTATCACACAGATCATGGGATTCATTTCATTGTAGTCCTGCTCTTATATTTTTGTAGTCTGCAGGTAAGAAATCATACGCAAATTAAATGTAAAGGTTGGTTTCTTATCAGTTGTATTCAACTGCATGGATCTTCACATGAAACAATATAACGCACAGACGGCTTCTTAATAAACGAAGTTGGACCTACCAAGCCGTGCAAGGACAAAATCTGAATACAATCAGCAGATGATATTCCGGCTAGGAGAACATGCAGAAATGGAGCATGACATATCAAATGGCTCTCAGATCCAGCGAAGTTTGTAGGAACTGCAGGTGAAAGCAATCTTATAATTAAGAGGCCAGTATATTCCTGCAAGAAAAGACAAATTCATTTTTTATTTATGAAGTTACAGATTAGTTCGGAAATGATGGAATCACAACGATCCCTCCAAAAATATAAATATAAATATAAAATAAAAAGCCCGGCTATCACTTTCCATTTAAGGATTTTAATGAAAATTAATGATGGAATAATCAAAACTGAAAAGATGCTACAATACCTAGGACTCATGTTACCAGCAAATTAAACTTCCAACCAAAATTTGAAATACAATACCTGTACATTCCACCCACGAATAATAGAAGCCCCACAGAATATTGTAGCGGCAGAAATCTTCTCATTATCGGTACCACTGACAGCAATCTCGTACAATCTCTCTATCTCTGCTAAGCTAAGCTTAAATCAAATCAATAAGCTCAAACTCAGTTGCCTTACCATTGGGAAAAATATAGGAGGAAGGAAAAAAATATTTGGTATCACTAGATTGATTTACTAAAAGTTCAAGCTCAAGATCAGTTATCTTACTTAATTTTGCAAGTGCAACTGGATAAAAAAAATGAGGACCATAATTTAACCTTCAATTTTTCTTACAGTCCCAAAAAGGTTATTGTTGGACTGAGGGAGGTATCATGGTTAAAAAAATAAAATGGATGTTCAATTGATAATGCAATATTTTTATACACTATTTTTGCCAACTCTTGTTCAAACGCGTCCTCTGCCAATAACGCACCAAAAAAGTTAGAAAAATAGTTCTTGTATTGGAACAATGACATTATGTTCCAGCTTCAAAAAATTATAATTTTCACAGAATGCCCTAATATAACAACAAATGGATATAATCCATATTGATTTGGACCATCAAAAAGACTCATTTAAAACAAACAGTGACAATACAGGAGCTAATGGGGAAGAAAAAGCATCCCTTTGCTTGGTACAAAGAAAATGACACAAGGATTGGGGATTAACTTTTCATGTTTTACAAATTTTCCCTCTCCTTTCCTGTAATAAAATTAAATCAGCATACTTTGTCCTATGTACGTCATCTTTCCACCCAAATACAAGTGGGCCTAGAAGGGTTTCTTATAAGTAGTATTTTACTTCCCCTCCTGCTCCTATTATTCTATTTAACCATGCAATCAGATGTACTGCATGCTTCTACTTTCACTTCACTATGTCTTATACACCGACACTTATCTCAAAAAGGAAAAGAAAAGAGTTATAGGGCACTATTTTCCCTTGAACTTTATTGAAAATTATAAGATGTGTGATCCCCATATCTTGTTTCTTGTAATAATTTTTTTTTTCCTGTAAGACAGGGTACAATATATTCAGGGACTAGTAGCATGACAAGAAAGTACTAAAAATTAGAACTTCCCTGTAGTACATCCAACCACAAATTAGCAGACAGTTAAAACCTTTCAAACTAAAACTGCCATCTACCTCGAAGCAGGAGTTGACACCAATGCATTGACCATGGGAGGAGTTAAAGGGGACCCTTTCATTAAGGATGACCAACCAGGCATTTGCCCAGAAATGCTTCGAGGAACTTGGTTGTAGCGACCTTTTACATATCCAGGCCACAAATATGCGGATGTGTCCAAAACATTTCTAGAAATGAAAGACTCAACAATCAAATGCCGAAGGTTTCCAGCTGCAAATGAGAATAAAGAATTTGTCAATTAACCATCAAGATAGATACGCAGTGCAGGCCAAAAACAATGTAATGAGCAAAATCATAGTAATACACCATTGCGCAAATATAGAAGCCCCCCCTCCCTCCCTCCCTTTCTCACCATAAAAGTGAAAAAACAGTTGCAAACTCGAGGAAAAATAAGACTAAAACATATGCAGATATGGGCATACTAAAATGAAATGAAGACACAAGATTAACAAATTAAAACCCAACACATGGAGATTGAAAGACATAAATGCAGACCCAAAAAGAAACGAATGGAGGAGAAAAGGCAATTATTTTCACTTCTTCATCCCACAATTAAGAAACAAAACATTATGTGGTAATGGCTGGTGCAGAATTGAATAGAAATCGGTTTCATCGCAGATATCCTATCTAATCACGTAAATAAATTATTACAAAAGAAATACCACGAATGGTGAATTTGGTAAATATAACTCCAGACAGTCGATAAAATTGCAACTAGCAAAGAAAATGAATGCAATAGCGTATGAAGATACTCACAACAATTTAAGGGCATCTCATTCAAGCTCATCCCATCAAGGTGCCCACTGACAACTGTTACACCTGAAAGGAACATCATTGCTTTCGCAGCAGCCTGATTAGCCAAAGCACTTACAGGTGGTGGAGGAGTCAATAACCCTTCAAAATCATCCAACCGCTGTAGGCTCAAAACTAAGTCTTGACGGCGCTTTCCCTTTGACTCAATATCTTTTCTTTGACTCATGGGGTTTCGTTCGGCTTCAATAATTAGTTTATTCTCCTCCTCTTCAACGATATTGACCACTGCAAGTGTTGCAATGGACAATAACATGCATACACACATGTCAAGGCGAGGAACAGGGCCCTCAACTGAATTCCTCTCCTGAATAGATCCAAAGGAAATTCGTCAGAATACTGGACATCTACAGCGTAATTTCCTACAGATGCGTAGTGTCCAACAACTATATCCAACTGAATCAACAATTAATAAAACATAAAGAGAAAGTTCACAAAATATTGTTTTACAGCATGTTGTTGACTGGAGAGAGAGAATACTTAGTCCTGGTAAGATGTTTCATATCCGTGAGAAAATTCATGGGCCAAGAGAGATATTAAGCCTTTAAAAGGCTATTGTTTTTTCTTAGGAAGCAACAACAAACCATATGCTGAGTTGTTTACAAAAATTGTTTTGCTTTATTTTCACTCATAAATATTGATTCACTGTTTTCAGAATATCGGCCAGTTTTGGACAAGACAGCAGGAAACTAAGAAACAGTTTACCATCATTATTTCAAGGACAGTGAGTTCAGATCATCCAACAGAGGACTGGAGTGGAGAAAAGGAAACAGGCTATAACTAATTAGAAACTAAAAGTGTGAAATTTTCTCTATTTTAAGATAGCTCTTACCCTCTGAACAAGCCGTAAAGCTGCAATCCACAAACCAAGAAATGCATCCTGCCACGAGGTCAGATTCAGAGCCTGGAGAGCTTTCACTAAACCTGCAATACAAATCTGCATCAGCAAATCTTTATTCAGATAGTTAGCCCAATATAGTATAAAATTGTACCCATAAGAGTTTCAGCAGCACTGGTAGCTCGCACTTGTGATCCATCCATGGTATCTACTAAATAAAGATCTATGGGAAGCCAAAGTGCTGACTGAACAGTACCATTACATTGACCAGAAAATGACATAGGTGATCTTGCTGTTATTGCATGAAACTGTTGCTGTGAGTTTGTTTTACAATTCCGAGACAAAAGTTGACGTGTATCAGATGTTAATTGCAAGAGTACTTCTGGAGAAATATTTTTTGAGTTTTGTAATGCAGATGAGCTCGCAGCCAGTAGTCTCAAATTCTGAGCAAAGCATTCCCAGTGCATTGGCCTAAAAGCAAGACACATGAATGCATGCCTCAGAACTAGAATAAAAATATGCAGAAGTTGAACAATCACGTTTTTTGGGTATTCATTCATCTTAGGAAAAAAGGTATGGATAATCAGTTTGTTATCTACTCAGATTATTCATCACAGAACTCAGACAGAATGCAAAAAATGAACAGAAAAAACATAAAAGGAGCTAGACTCTTACAAGTTTCGGCGGGCTAGGAAAAGGATCCGGGAGGTTATTTTGTTACGAAAAAATTCAGCAATTATTTCAATAGCCATTACAGTGTTCATCTTACGCAATGCCGCCTGACGTTCCATTCCTTTCCCATCAAAACTATCAATGGAGTCTAATTCCATGTCGGGACTCCTGGTTGGCCACCTAGATTTCTTTTCTGAAGTGAGTTCTAACAGCCCTTCGTCATCAAGTGATGCATCAAGTAGCTGCCATACAATTGAAAACACAAATTCCACAACAAGAAGCCCTGGTTCAGAGGACTGAACTCCAAATATTTGGTAAAATTGGAGAAGCTCATTAATTGCTTCCATACTCCTGCGATTGGAAGGTTCAGTTCATCAATCATTGCAACAGAAACTTGTTACACAGCCAAAGTTGTCAACAGTTCAACTAAATTTAATGGAATGTACAAACTTCTGTCACTTTCTCACTTCAATATAATTATTTCAATTAAGGTAAACAGTGACTTAAAAAATAAAATATCAAACTGTAGATAACCATAGGCAACTAAATTGTGGACTGGTTAAATTTTGTTGGACATGTAGTTTATGTCCCTGCCTCCTAATATATTTCACGCATAATCAGCAGATAACAAACTTCAACTTGTATAATCTGAACAAAATGATGGAAATTTTCATCAAAGAAGACATTAAAGAAGATCAAAACTCCAGAACAATAAGATTATAAGAACTTAACTGAAAATTCCATTATTACTTATCATTTGGCAAGCATGGAAAAAGTGTTAAGACGAGTTTCCAAGGCAAAGACTGGCATCTCATATCTTGTCAGATTTAAGCAACTGATTGGTGGAAAATTTAACAGACTGTACACTTGCATAAGATTCATGTTCCAAAGAAATATACTAGATTTTGATTTTAGCTAGTTTGATCCCAAAGATAGAGGTAATGTCTACTGCGCTCCAGTCTGAGTCTAGATTGACTAACTCAGTTATCAGAAATTCAATGGTTAACATAAATTTAATCGATATATACTATTTCTTCAAAGATAGAGTATGACACATATACAATCACTCTTAATAAGCAATGGTTACAAATAAGAGATATACAGCATCTAAATTTTAGATATGTACAAAATTAAATAAACATTGAGGACAAAGAGATACAATAATCAATTCAATTAGTACTTCTGATAATTGGGACCGTTGATTAGGGAGGGCAGCGAAAAAGCATATCTATTAGCAAGCTCCAAATACAATCTATAGGCCACCGGATATTTCCTTCTACTCGGAACTACCCTGCATAATTAAGCATTATCAAAACTGACTAATAAATTAAATAATTAATTAAAAAAGGAAATAAAATGAGAGCAAAAGTAACGAAACCTAAGGGAGAGAAGTGCAAGGACTAGCATAGGGGGGACAACACGAACGGTGAGCGCTTTCTCCAGAAGTTTCCACGACATTGGAACATTGTTCGACCAACATATGTGAGAAACTAGCAACTCTGCCACCTCCACTGACGGTATCGACACGTTTGCCGCCGTGAGTGTCGACGATAGTTCAATGGCCCACATGAGGGGGTCCGTACCCCTCTCCTGCGCCGCCTTCGTCAATTCCAACACGCCGTCCCGCACGCGCCGCTCTAACTCCGCTGCCGTCATATCCGAATAATTAATTGAAAATTTTTAGGGTAGAAGAGGTAGATCTTCTGCGTGTGTGTGCATGGAATTTGTGTAAGAAATTTTTTATTTTAAACGGCATATATGTATGTACTGTTAGGCAGACTGGAGAAGAAATGGTCAGACTTGTTGGGGCGCGGCATTTTCTTTTTCTTCAATTCTTTTCTCTTTTTGTGGAGCATTGCCAAATAGAGGTTTTTTTGCACTTTGCACTTTCGAAACATGAGAAATAGATATTTTGTACCCTCAAAACTTAGATTTACCACTTTGCACTCTCGAAATATGAAAAATATAGTACTTTGCACCCTCTTTTATTTTCAAGCAAATATTCAAGGGCACAATATGTAATTCTATTGTACTTTATTTAGTTATTTATGGTTATATTGTTGAAAAGAAAGATTGATAAAGAAATGAGTTTTCAGAGTATTTTGCAAAATTTAAATAAAAAAATGAATTACCTATTTTGCGTTAAATTTTTTTCACTCCGATAGTCAAGTTTGACGAAAAAAACGAGGGGTTTGTGTTTTTAAAATTTGAGGGTGTTAAGTGTTAGTTTTATATTTTGGGGTGCAAAGTGTCAATTTATTGTGTTTTGGGGATGAAAGTTGTTGATTTGTTCTTAATTATAGGGTGTTAAGTGCTAATTTTATTTTGGGAATACAAGTGCGAAATTCTCAAGTTTTGAGGGTGCAAAGTGTCAATACTATTAAATTACCTATTGAGCCCTTGAATATTTGCTTGAAAATAAAAGAGGGTGCTAAGTGCTGTATTTTTCATACTTCGAAGGTGCAAAATGTTGAATCTAAATTTCAGATATGCAAAGTGTCTATTTCCCAATTTTTGGGGGTGCAAAATGCAAAAAAACCCCAATAAGACCATCTCTAATTATTTCAAATGATTGGGCTCATGCCTCATAGCCTCAATTATATTAATTTAATTTATTCTTCATTCTCATCTTTATAATAAAAAAATTAATAATGTTTTAACATCAATATTAATAATTTTCAATAATCTTATTATAATACTATTGTTTAAATATTAAAATGTAATTTAAAACACAAATTACAACATTAAATAATTATTAATGATTTAATTTAAAATAAATTTAATTATTTGAATACAATTTTGCAAATTAAAGAATAAAAGAACATAATTCATTATTTAAATACAGTTTTGCAAATTTAAAGAATAATTCTTCAATTAAAGATTTTTTAAATACAATTCATTAAATTAAAAAATTATTTAAAGAATCATAATTTAAAAAAAAATACAATTCATTAATAAAAATATCAAAATCAATCAGGTGGCACCAAGTGGCGCTACGAGACTTAAAGAGGGGCATGTGCTCTTTTTCCCCAACAATCCACGCGAGCCCCGTTATTTTTTCCATGCCGCCCCCGCTCCGCCATCGAGCTCGGGCTCCAAGTCATGCCACCCCGCTCCGCCGCAGGAGACCAATCTCCCCTTCCAGCTCGGGCCTCAAGCGAACCCGAGCTCATCATTGGAAATGGCCTAACCACTAGCTATGCCAATAACTCCCAAAATAATACATTCTTTGGTGCATTTTTTAGAATAATACTATAGAAAATCACAATAATTAATTTAAGTAATTAAGTAGACTCTAAAAAAAAATAGCATTTTTAAGAAAAACACATAGGCTCCATTGGTCAATATTTTGCTCAGATTTTTATGAAGATCCTACATTGATGAGAAAACTATTGAGAAGTTTTTGATTTACAGATAATAAATTAGTAATTATATCTTTAATATAATAACATTAATGATGGTATTGACAAATATATAAATTTAGTACATAAAGCCATGTGACACCGATAAGTAATTGGTATAGTAGAAGAAACTAGTTTCTCGAAGTGACGAACTCAAATTTGAATACATGTTAGCAAAAATTAACTTTGCATACAATGTTACATAATTGGGAAAACTAAAAAATTGAAAAAACCATGTGATGTTGATGCAACTTTGCTTACAACGTTACATAATCTTTAGTTTTGTCTATGTTTATTTTTGTAAAACTAATTTTATACAAATATGGAATATAAATTATATTGCACGAGTAGTGTGCTATTATGCAAATATTTCCATGTGCATTTGGTAGATATATCGCAAAAAGAATTGATAAGTCAAAAAAATAATAAGTATGTTTATACAACATATGTAAATTATGTTTTATGCAAAACTATGTTTTATACAAAATACCATGTAAAGTAATTTTTGATGGAAGGTAAAATTTACATTACAATTATCACAGTAAATTAAAACTAACATTTTTTTTCTCAACATTATACACGCATCTTATAAATAAAAGAAGTAATTAGGGTACTTTTTTTGGTATTTGGGAGAGCAACGGACGTTCGTGAAATAATCTCAATTTGTGTAATGTTGTTTGTTTGAGTTTTGAAAGATTGGTTTGAAATATAAGCTAGATCTATGTTTTACTGAAAGTTGTAGATGTTAGATGTATAAGAATTTATGATAAATCACGTTTGTTATGTAAGATAAGTCGATTTAAATACATATTATTTATATCAAATTAAAATATAGTTTGTGTAAAAAAATTATTTTTTATCTAATCTTTGAGAGAGTTAAAAAATAAAGAAATATTAAATTTATTTAAGAAAATAAAATCATGTTTATATCATTTTCCCTAATAAAAAAAATAATTTTAAAAATTGCTAGAGAAAACAGGACGGTGGTTTTACTTTTACTTTTACATATCAATTCCCACAATATTATCTCCTCCTACTTTGCGCTGAGTAGAAAGTAACAGTGCCACACACAACTTCTTCACTCCAAAGATGTCAGGTCCGCAGTGCTGCGAGAACCCACCAACGCTTAGCCCGAGCAGCGGAGTCGGGTCGGTATGTGAATTGGGTGGGCTCAAATCATACGTGTCCGGCCCTTCAGACTCAAAACTCGCCGTCCTCCTTGTCGCCGATGTGTACGGTGATATTTCTTACCCTTCTTTTTTCTTAAGTTCATGTGATACGTTGACCCACCCTTAGATTGAAATTAGTTTGAGTTGAAATTAAGGTGATTATTTGGTGCAAGTGTAGAGGCAAAAAAGGAATAATTTAATTAAATATTTGTTTTGGGCCGCTGTCCATTCAGAAATCAGAATACTACTACTATTAGATTTAGGTTTACAAATTGTACTAATTAATTCCCTACTGGTTTTGCAGGATATGAAGCACCCAATTTGAGGTATTCCTTCTTAGACTTGAACCATTTTTAACCAATATGCTTACCTCATTGTGAAATGTGAATGCCTTCTTTTGTGTATATGTTATACTGAATAATTTTCTCATGTGTTCTCTTAGTGTATATGTCCATATAGGATTAACTAGGACTGTGAGCTATTGTGTTCTCCATCTATAACAAGTTCCTCAATGCAATATAATTACTTAACTCAACCCGTTTGCTCATGAATTAAAAGTTGATTCATTGCGATGAACTTTAAAACATAAGCCATGGACCTACTTTCAAGCGCTTTGAAGTATTTGTTAGATCTCATCAGAAAGTATTGATAATGTATAAAATTTAATTCATAAATGAGATCACAAATGAAAGTTAAGCTATGAAAATGAGATCATAATATGTTGTTAGACTGGCAATAAAACACTATTAATACCACCGCTATAAATCAAAATACGTCTATATTTACTTTGGATTACGAATCATTTTAATCAGATTAGATCCACCAAGATCTTCCTAATCAACCCGGATTTGGATAAAGATTAGTTCTGTATTTGTATTCCAATTTCTTCTATTAGAGTTTATCTTGGCTGATTCAAAGATTTTTATTTTTTTTACTGAAGGAAACTCGCTGATAAAGTTGCAGCTGCTGGGTTTTATGTAGTAGTTCCTGATTTCTTCTACGGAGATCCATACGACCCCACCAATGCTGAGAAGCCTCTACTACTTTGGAAAGCACTGCATGAACCAGTTTGTTTCTAACTAACTCGTGCCTCATCAGTATAAGAGATATACTCTCTTACATATTTTATTTTGATGATTTAAATTGAATTGGCTTCTCAGAAACAATTTTAGATGGTAACATTTTGGGATCATGACATTTTATTATTATTGTTCCTGTTAGGCTAAAGCGTTTGAAGATGCTAAACCTGTTATTGAAGCTCTGAAAAGTAAAGGCATATCTGCTGTTGGTGCTGCTGGATTTTGCTATGGCGGTGAGATACAATAACCGATACTACTAATACCACAGTTATTAGAGCTCGGATAGGATATGTTTTTTTTTTTAAGTACAATGTCTATTTGATTTTTCTCATCAGCCAAGGTGGTTGTGGAACTAGCAAAGTCTGGGCTTATACAAGCTGGAGTTTTCTTGCATCCATCATTTGTTACCGTAGATGATGTTAAAGGTGTGGATTTTACGTGCTTAATGATGTAATGCTTGTGTTTGAGCTATTCGAGAGTCTTGGGGCTTGTTTGGTTGGGATTTCAGAAAACTTTTCCATGCCTTGTGAATCCTACCAAACGAGCTTTTTCTTTACAGAATTTCTAAATAACTTTTGGATTTGACATAATGTACCATATCTGTTACCTATTATTTCTTATTTCTTTTATATATAAACACAAAAACACAAAATTTGTTTAACAACTTTGGTTTGACATTAAATAAGTTTTCTCTTACGGTCTTACCTACTCTTTGTCTTTTCATATTTCTGATCATTTCGACCCGTTCTCTATAACCAAAACCTACTATTCCTTTTGATCTCTAAAGTTTCAACCTCCTATAAACTTCTCTCAGAATACCCAACCAGCCAACCCGATATACCCTGTTATTTATATGATTTTCTTTATGTAAAACCGAAAACATCCTAGATTCGTAGAAGCATGTAACTTCTTCTCGTACAGTAGAAGAATGATGTGTACTGATAGCAATTTCAATACAGAGGTTAAGGTGCCACTTGCTATTTTGGGAGCTGAGATTGACCAAATGTCTCCTCCAGAGCTTGTCAAAAAATTTGAGGAGATTTTGTCATCTAAACCTGAGGTATGAGCTCATACTATACTCCTAGATGACCAATTTCTCAAATATTTGAATATGCATAAGAATGGTACAAATCACGAATGCGTGAACTGAATACATTAGTTGTTTTGTTGTGGTAGACATAAGTTAAGGTTTTCTATTTGATTGTTTCCCTTGTCTAGGTTCCGAGCTTTGTAAAAATATATCCTGGTGTTGCCCATGGGTGGACCGTGAGGTACAAACTGGATGATGAAAAGGTTGTGAAATCTGCTGAAGAAGCACACAAAGACATGCTGAATTGGTTTATAAAACATGTGAAGTGACCATATGACTTTTACAGGCAGCAACAACAAGAGTTCCTTGTAATTACTAAGTCGCAGTAATGACCAATATACATGGGCATCTGTTTGCGTGACTTAATAAATAAATAATTTGCTTAAGCAATCACTTATTTACTCGGAGATCATTATCTTGTCAAATTCACTTATTTTACTCGGAGATCATTGACATCTAATGATTTTATGATCAGCGTAACTACAGATTCTAGCAATTGCCTATTGGATAATCACATGGTAGATAATATTTTCCCGTCTAGTCATAAGACATTCAGAAGAGAGAAGAGTCATCCTCTATAACTAGTTTTTCTCACTAATTGATTCATTTGCATTTCTGACACACGGCCTGCTTTGTTTCCCTGTGTTGTTCTATGGCTCGATCTTATAAGAATTAAGGAGAATATTTGCATGGTCCATGTTTTAGGTTTTATGCATACAAAATGAAAATGGGTGATGGAAAATCATCCAATTTCGTAAAAAGGGGAGATTGAAATTTTCAGATTAGTCACGGTTGCCAAGTTTCTGTTTTCCCTTTTTATCAATACAAAGAAATTAAACTAGGGTCTATCAAATTCTTAAAAGAGTAAATGTTATGAAAATTACAAGTGCATCAAATTGTCAGATAAACGGATCTTTTGAAATAATAAAGAAACATTACAAAAGCAGTTCATCTATAGAAATACCCCACAAGCCCTGTGAGTTTCGCAAATCAGCACACAAAATTCTCAGGGTTCTTGCACGAGGACTATTTCAGGTTCATGCTAGGACTTATCAAATATC
This sequence comes from Penstemon barbatus, assembly GCA_003313485.2. Classification (NCBI taxonomy): domain Eukaryota; kingdom Viridiplantae; phylum Streptophyta; class Magnoliopsida; order Lamiales; family Plantaginaceae; genus Penstemon; species Penstemon barbatus. The sequence goes on along the minus strand of CM064881.1, from coordinate 1,200,941 downwards.
AACTCACCATATCATTCGTACATCCGAGTTTATGCTAAAATCTGTCTATTTGAATGCATTGCAATTAGAACTATCATTACTAAATAGACATTCTTAATGTTTATGGTACAGAAAATTGCAAGACGGAGTCTTTACATAGCATTATGTGCCCTAAAAAAATATTACCACCAGATCTGATGGCAGAGAATTTAAAGGAAATCTTTCTTAGTATTACAGAATTAAAAGTACTCCAAATTTCCAGCTTGAAAATCAGCTACTTTGAACTCATACCGTCAAAGGAAACTCAGCCGCCTCGAGCTTCTCTTCTGGTGGCATCATGAAGCAGTTCAACATCAACTCCCTCAGGTGGCAATTGGACATACCTCACCACTGACCCTCTGATGAAGCAGTTGCGCACTGAAAGCTGCCAGAATAGAACATCATAACATTATTCTAGAAGGAAACTAAGAAATTGCGGTATAACAAGGAAACATTAGCGAGTTCAGGAACACACAGGGAGAGCTATAAAGGGAACAACAGACATATGAACTATGAACAAATTTTTCAAACATCACAAGTATTTAATTCTTCACGAGTACCTTGTCAAAATGTTCCGGGAGATAGTATTTATTTCAATGTTTCAAAGGCCTAATAATGACATGGGGATTTTTCATTGTTTGCGAAATGATATCTACACAATTTAGTTATATTGAAAAAATCCAAATTTAAACCATAACAAACAGAAAGGTATCCGAATAAAGCAGCAGTTTTCAAAAAAATTTGGACAAGTTCTTTTACCATCACAAGTCCAACATTCCCCCATAAAACACCTCAAAGCACTTTATGTACAACCCTAAAATTAAAGTGTGCTAGAATAACTCAGAAGTGGGGCACATATTGTTCCTAATCTTAATCAAACCCTAAACCGCTTATAAGGAATTTCAGAAACCCTAATTTTAGATTCGCCAACTTCGAAACAAACGCTATCAGCATTCGGCGGTCAACACATAACCTAAGAACAAATTTACATGAATTAAACCCTAAACCCTAGAAGGAGGAAAAAAATATAAAAGAAAGAATTAGGTTTCACTCACCATATGAGGGTACTTGTCTTGATCAACAACCCTAGTGTTTTCGAGCTTAATATTGAGATATTGATCCACCGAATGAAGCGTTCCTCTAATCGCTAAATCGTTCTTTAATTCCACCGTCACCTCTCTCCCCACCAAATCCTTGAAGTAAGAGAAGAACAACTGCACAGCGAAGCAAAACAAATTGAAACCCAAACATTAAAAATAAAAATAAAATAAAAGATAAAAAATAAAATTGGAGCATTAGTATGAGATGAAGGCAGTACCATATTTCCCTGCTTTCTCTGTGTTTGTAAAAACCTTGAACAAAAACCTTGAGTAATAGTTGTTGTTTTGCATAAAGGACCCTGTACAGTTTACTTTTGCACATGGGTCTTTCATCTTATGAAAATTTGAACAAATTGCACTAAGTTTATTTTCGGTAATATACATAGCGTACACATTTTTAGTTTTTAGTTTTAACACAAATTTCTAGTATTTAAGATTTGTAGTACTACATAATTCAATTTTCATCATGTATTTCTAAGAGAAAATATATCAATAATCGACCAAGTCATATATAAAAGCATTATATGAGATAATTTCCTTAAAATTATAAGATAGAATTGTTGAGATTTATGCTGTACTCGATAGATTCAAAACATAATGTGCTCCTAAAATTTCAAATTTGTCAAGTTATGGGTTCAAGTTTATACTATGAATTCATATTTTAATGGAGAAAAATAAAAAGAAATTGAAATCCATTTATCACCAATATTTGTTGTTTTATTGGATAAATTTCTTACAACTTTTACTATTAAGTGTCTTTTCTTTATCTTTTCAATTCAATAAATGTTGAAAACTAACACTGGATCGGGGTCTCTTTCATCAATGAAATATGAGTCTCGACAACTAATTAATTATAGTATTAAAGATCAAAATTAATTAAATATGCTCAAATCGTCAAAGAAAGAAATTCAATATAATTTTGTTGTATACAAGAATATTTAACAAAATATGGAATGTACATGAATTGCATTTGATTTAATTGAATCCTTGCAATTCCCAATCACGTACAATATTGATATACAGCTTTTCAAATTAACTGGCAATAATTCAAACGTTATGTACAAGTCTATAGCCTAAGAAATATCGAAAATTGATGAGAAATGAAAGCCAAGTGTTCATACATACTAAGCGGAAATCAAGCAGCAAACTCAAGTTGCTTCTGATTTTCACCAAGAAAATTAGCCACAATGATATCCACATCCTCCATACTAACACCAATGCACAATGGATTGCTGCTTGAAGCTCTAACAACTCCACCATCAGGCTCATTCAATACCACCCTTACATTAGGACCATCTCTGCATTTCCCCATGCATTTGCACCCGGAAACTTCACCTTCAATCCCGACCACCCTCTGAAATTCTTCCAAAAGTGCCCCTGCACCCGTTTTTCTGCATTTCCCACCCATACATACCTCAATTTTCTTCGAGCAAATTGAAGCATCCAAGCTATTTACATTAGCTATGTTCACAGTTCCAGAGCAGCACTTAAGCTCGACCGGTAATGGAGCAATGGTCTCTGGCACAGGGGATCGTAGCATAGTATCGATAGGGGTACTTAAACTTGGAGACGGCAATAGTGGATCTTCAATGAGTTGTTGGTGAGCATCTTGGTTCGTTTGAGCTGCACTTTTAAGGCTGTTCATATTGATTACTTCTCCACATTCACCATCACTACTTGATTCCGAAGAAGAACTAGATGACATTTCACAACTATTAAGCCTGCTTCCCATCTTGGCAGCTTTTAATCTTGCTTTTTCTTCTTTTCTTCTCTTCTGTAGTTCCTTGTTATCTGCCTTTACCTTTTGAAGCTGTTCCAGCAAAAGCTCTGCCGCATTCTACACATTGTGAAAAATGTAAGACTGTGTCAATATGAGCACGAGGAGGATTAAATCCGTCGAACTAATCATAATGAAAGTTTAACATGAATGGCATCTTAATTCTTTTGATAAGTAGAATGACAACTGACTAAAAAAGAAACAAGAGATTTGTCTAGGAACCAAACACCCTGCATAACTTAGAATCATGGATCAACCAAAAATTACCTAAATGTTTCTGTTACAAAGTCAACCAAAAATGAAAATTTATATTGGTTTCTAGTTCAACATGATTTTTTTTTTTTTAATTTATAATTTTCCAAAATATTATATTTCAAAAAATCCTAGCATTTTTCTTAAATATTTTACTAATTCTAAACATAAAAAGAAAACAAAATTTTGATCCATGCTTAGGATGTTACTTAACAGATTACTTCCGGTCTGGTGATAAGATTTTATTGTGAGATGAAGAAAATAATATTATAAACATTATCAAGCAACTAAACAACTAGCAATCAAGATATGGGTAATAAACAAGGCAATAAAAGTTCAAGACAATTACATACCAGAGCAAATAAAAACAGAAATTCCTATTTCAATTAAATTGCCCAAGATAATTGATGCGATTAGAAACAGTATAATCAAGAAATAGCATAAGAAAATAGATCAAAACTCCTTCTGCCTAAAGGCAAATGCTAACAAGCTAACTAGAGAAATAAAAAATATGGTTGGGATTAGGATTTCCATACCGATATATCGCTGCCATTGATCTGATCAACCAATGTCCGATCACAATCCAATCCAAAACCAATATGAGAGAAGGTAGATAAATCCCTAGACAACTCCTTCAACAATTTCAACTGCTTCTTCTTCTTCTTCTCCATCTTCTTTAATCCCTTATCCTTGATCATGACATCCTGCTTCTCACTCCTAATCACCGAACGATCACAATTGTAATAATACTTCAAGTGACCTTCGTCACAAAACCTACGCCCCATAGAAACCAAAGAAGACGAAGACTGTAATTCTTTCGAACGACAAGACGACGAAAAATAAAGTGGCGGTTGCCTCAAAACGACGTCGCAGACCTCCATCCTTGAACACAAATTAATCAAATATGCGGGTATTTTCTCCGAGGAGGCTGAAAAAATAAATCTCAGCACTCACAAAAGAAAAAAAAAAACCCTTTCAATGGAGGAAGAGAAAAAGAAGAAACCACAAACGTATTCTAATGTGAGTAGAGATAATCTGATATTGAATGGATATATGAAAGAATTCTATGGAGAATAGGTGAAGAGGACTTAAATTAAATGGAGATTGAATTACCCCGTCGACGTGGTTGATTCTGGTTGGTTTATTCCTACGTGGCACGTGACGTGTGCCTGGCAACTGCGCGCCCGCGGGTGTTTTGAGTTTTCCACGCTTACCCGCAATTCTAACATGCGCCTGTGCGATATCTGAGCCGTTGTCTCTATTCCACCGCTTACATCTGCAAGGGTATCGTGACACGTGGATTACAGCTTGGCAGTTGCATGCAACAACTTTTTGACATGTGGGATTAAATCCACCTGTCTTTGTATTACAGTATATTTTTATTTTACTATTCATATGTTTCTTTGGGCATGTTTGTTGGGTAAACATACTAATGATCACTAAATTTTTTTTTTACAGAGTTGTTCTTCTTGTGTTTTTCTCTCATGTTAGTCTTCATTATAAAAATTATTTGTTTTACTTTGATCATTTACAAGAGGTTTTTTACTTGTAGTGTTACATTTTAGTCTCACATAAAATTGTTTGTATCAATTTAGTCTCTCATAAAACTATTTCTTTATCAAATTAGTCCCTTACAAAAAAAATTTGGCACTTTAGTTCAACTTGGACTACTTGAAAATGACCAAAGTGAAACAGCGGGAACTAACGTGAGAAAAAAAAGCAAAAGGGACCACTCATAAAAATTTAATGATAAGGAGGACCATTAGTGATGTTTACCTGCATTTTATGTTAGGAAATGACAAACAAACATGTTTTTCTACTATTTCAAACAATTTTTTCCCTGTCAATTTTATTAAACTACTTTATCAAAAGTCAAACAAATAATTTTATTATCTTTAAACAAAACTTATACAAAATTTACTCTGATTTTACTTAAAGTGTCTTTTACGCAATTTATTTCGCATAACAGACATGATTTGACATAAAAGTCTTACACATACAATCTAACTTTTAAAAAAAAAAAATCATATACATACTTTATTTCTCAAATCACTCTCTCAAAATTCAAACCAACAACATTACTCAAATCAATATTATTTCACAAACTTCTAATGCTCTCTCAAACTACTTTCTCAAACACCAAATAAATAAATTCTCTAGTTTTCCTCCACCTATGAGCTTGCAAAGACACTTCACTCTAGAGTTTTCTATTTATTCAATTAATCTGATTCTGTTCTTTGCGTTTTTCTTTTTACTTTATTTATTGTACCCAATTATTTCCACTCTCACTTTCTCTTGATTTTAGCTCTAATTGTTGTTGTTATTAGTGTAATTAATAGTTTTATTATTAGTGTAATTATTAGACTATTTTAATATCCTATTATTCTCCTCTCTCTCTCTCTTCTCTCTCTCTCTCTCTCTCTTTTTTTTTTTTTTCCAATTTGGTTTATAAACATTATTACTTTGGAACAAGATTTGTTATTTATAAAATGTAGGTAAATGGTTGGATGGGTTTGGTCAAGCCAGACTTGGACAAGAATTTTTCATAAATGTAATAATATTTTATTTTTGTACTCTTTTTTATGTTGGATCTGCAAGTTGGGGTATATTTGACAGTTACTAATATCAAGGAGTTCATTCATTATTCACTTAAAATGTGACGAAGGATCTAGGAATTAGATTTCACCAAACAATTCCTTTTTAGATTATTAATTGTCGGTCATAAATTTTGTGAATCCAAAGTTATATCATATTATTATTATTTTTTTGGAAAAATTGTAAAAAAGTCCCAAATTAATTAGTAATTTTAGATTTTCGTCCCAAGCTATATCTCTTTGCCAAATTAGTCCCGTAATTTTATATTTTTTTGGAATATCGTCCCACTTGCCACATGGATGCTTACATGTCATGACGTGACAAATTTTATCATAAACAATTATATAAGATTGCAGAATTTTTTCAAATTACTTATAAATTTTTTATTTTTCGTCCCAAACTACATCAAAGCTGACTTCCGTCCCGTAATTGAAATGACATGGGAATAAAATTTGTTCCAAACTAATTATAAATGTTTATTATTATTTATTAAAACAAATGCACAAATTTTTCCTAATGATCTGAGATAGAATTTTTTTCTCAAAAGTGCACATGGTTTTCAAAAATCGATACTTTTTTTCTCTTAAAAAAAAAGTTAATGACAATTTACTTCCATGTAATATTCATAATATTTAAAAAAATTTACCTTAAATTGCTTCTTTTCAAATTATAAGGGGTAAATTGAACATAATGAGTATCGTAGGGGATGAATTGTCATTAGTCCCTCAAAAAAGTAAAAGATGAATCGTCATTTTTATAAAATTAAAAATTTAATAATTGACTAAATTCATGCCAAATGACAAATTGTGAGACGAAATTCGGCGAACTAATATAGTTTGGGACAAAAAATCAAAATTTATAATTAGTTTGGGACGAATTCTGCAATCTTATATAATTGTTTATGATAAAATTTACCTTTACCACGTTATGACATGTAAGCATCTATGTGGCAAGTGAGACGATATTCCAAAAAATATAAAATTGCGGGACTAAATTGGCTAAGTGATATTACTTGAAACGAAAATCTAAAATCACTAATTAATTTTAGACCTTTTTTGCAATTTTACTTTTTCTTTTTATCAACTATACTTTGTATTTACAACTCCGATTGTATTTACAGCTCGACCGAATAGTGCAAAGGATATAGACCATTCCCAGTTTCATATCATAATATTTAAACTTGGCTGTGAACTTGAACATAAATCAATCCAAATATATTGTGATATTTAGTTAAACGCCTAACAACTCACTTTCAAAATTCTTTCTACTTTAATAATCCAGAGTTCATATCATAATATTTTTGGAAAATCATTTTACCGAGGTAGCCTATCTATCTAAAAAACAATCAACAGAAACATTTTTGCCGAGAGTTTCTCCCATTTTTAAAAATGCTATTTAAAAATCTAACCAAATGAGCCCTCAGCTTTTACTTTATTTACATCCTACACTGCATATACAATGACATTTTGGTATTTTAGTACAATCAAGTATACGAAGCATGGATGAAAGATGAGACTCATACATACACTCCAATTCCGTGCAAACTTTAAATATATGAGACATCAAAATGTATGTCCCCATACAAATTTTATCTCAGTACATGTTCATCATACCCCCCAAGTGTACCATACAGAAAATTACAATTTCACAATAAAGAAAATGAATATTGAGTACAGACTCTCAGATAAATCCACCATTAGTCCACATGAAATAATACAAACATCATTTACACATGTGTCAAACTAGACACTCTGCAGCTGGGAAAAAATGTTCTCTAATATTATCCCCTAAGCTATATTTCTCTTTCTCAGACATTAAAAGTTTTACTAGTCGCAGGCAACGCAAGAATCCTATACTCTTTGCTTCACACGTCTACCATGCACATCAGTTCCATCAAGTATACTACCTTCAGTTCCTTGCTTGCCAACAATAATAGAGTGTTCATTAGCCCTAGCAACGTACTCCAACAATTCAGTTAGAACATTAGGACAGCTTTCTTTAAGATATTCAAATCCTTCTGTCTGCATAACAGCTGCAACAATGAAAATTTATTAGTGATAATTCACAGAGTAAGACACGACCCTAATCGAAATGCATACATTTGTCTCATACACTATGGGGTTGGTGAAGAGTTGTGATATATGCATTTAAAGAATGTTAGACTTCACAATGATCGACATGTGCATTTAAAGACTTCAAAGCCCTCAAGAACATGAAACTTAGCAAGATTAAAGCTAACATGAGACACCACAAATAGCAATTACAAGCCTCAAGACACCACACAAGTGAGATGATGCTCGATATGCATCAGAAATTGAACTTTAGCTGAGATATACTTCTGCGATTTTATGCAGGCCTAACTTGTTAATAAACATAGACTCTACAGGAAATTTAACCCAAAAAGTGTAAGATATACCTCTGAGATTTTCAGGCAATGCAACAAATTTGAGACACACAGATTTCAGCTGGTAACAGTGGTGCTGCTCTGCCAGGGCAAGTGTTGTTGCAACAGTATTGATAGCAACACCCTCACACAGCTTGGCTTCACAGAGTAATCTGAGCCTTTCTAAACCATACCGATCAGCAGCGGCAAGTAGATGCTGAGACATCAAAGTTGAAGCCCAATTCGAGTTCAATCCAGTAAGTTCTTCCAGGTCAGGCAGTGTATCCCAGTATATAAAATGAATTAGAGCCTGCAAAGTCAGAAATGAAGTATATAAGTAATTATTTACATCGTAAAGTATCCAACAGAACCATAAAGCCAATTTCTGCATGACAGACAACTGAACAAATTAGAACATACAACAAAAGATCAGCAATCTGACATATTCAATAACAATTTAATACAGTGATGACCAGCTGACAAGAAAAGGCGAAACAATGGAATATTTCAGCCATACAATTAAACAAAAAGAGAATGGAGGAGATGAGGATAGTGCAACATAATACCCTCCTGGTTATACATTAGATCACATAATTAAAGTGAAGCAGTTACTGCCTACTAATAACATTCATCTGAAAAGGTATAATCAAGCCGTCAGCTTTATTTTAGGTACAATCATACACACACTTACGTAGTATAAAGATTCTTGACGAAATGTTTCATTAAAATTTCTTTATTTTAGGTACAATCATACACACACTTACGTAGTATAAAGATTCTTGACGAAATGTTTCATTAAAATTTCTTCACAACTACTGCCGCTAAAACAGACAAACGGCACCTGATAATCGAAAATTTGGAGTATCAATTACCTTGTCATGATAAATCACACTTGATAATGATGAAAGTTGCAGTATCAATTTAATACTCAGTGTTGTAAATCTATGTTCCAATTCCATATAACTCGTCAAAGAAAATTAGTAGTAGCAAAATTCTTGAACAAATATATGGCCACGCTGTTCGGATACTGATTAATATTAATAATGATGAAAATTGCAGTATCAATTTAATACTCGTGTTGTAAATCTATGTTCAATTCCACGTAACTCATAAAGAACATGAAGTAGTAGCATGATTCATGAACAAATACATGGCACCCTGATCAGATGCTGATTAATAATGAAATCAAGTCCTTGACACCAGATGATGGATATTTAGAGAGAGATCTTCCTAATCAGCATATCATGGTTTAAAATCAAATAAATGGTCAGACAAATTCTTAACCACCATCCAATCTAATCAAGTCTGAGAAAACCTGTGAAAGCTATCACAAACAGACATAACAATAAGGTCTATATTACAAGTTTTTCGCCTCTAGGAAAGAAATGCTCACGTAATTGTTGGCGACTTAATTTTACAAACCAAAAAGTTAGTAAAACTAGTTCATATATAATATAGAGTAAAGCTCCAACAGTGAAAGAAATGTACATCCTCAAATATAGATTTAGTGTAAACAAAAATTACTAATTACATGAACGAACCGAGTAACTAAAGAGGAACAAATTATGGACGGTGCTCGGGGCCTAGGGCTTCCCCTAATTCTAGTTAGTAGCAATGGCTACCTAATCACTATACAAGCGTTGGCAAATGACAAACTACATAAATGGTACAAGTGTAGAATTTTTCAATCCCCCCCCCCCCCCCAAAAAAATAGTGAATAGATATGTAGAAGATACGAAGACATTCAAATGTGCAATATACAAGCATAAAATTGAGTAATAGAAGAAAAAAATGGATAGTTTTGGATGGAAGAGGAAGTTGGACAAGACCTTAAAAACAGGTGACTCCATGTCTTCAATTTTTATACAATGTGTGTTTTGATCTTTCATTGGACCATATAATTGAGCTCTAAACACAGGTGACCGAGCTGCGAGTACCAACTTGTGAGCGGAAAATGTATCACCATCAACTTCAAAATTTACATCGATTCCTTTTCCAGTTTCCAGCAGCTGCCCGAAATGCAGACCGATGTCTGATGGGGGTAATGGTATGGAGTAGATCTTAGGACCTTCTGTATGACTCCTAACAACACCGACACAACAATGAACATGAAGACAATCATCTTTCAGATAATCAGATGTTTCCAGAGCAGTTCTTTTAAAAAATCGCTTGTATCCCCTGCATCCAAGAAATAAGCTTAATGTCAGGTAACAAATTTCCTTTAAAAATATACTATAAGCTACATCTTCCATTAAGTCACTAAGATGATTTTATGTCATAAGAGCAAATCAATAAACATAGAAAACTTTAAAAATTAAGCCCCATGACTGAGAATAATTACCACTAAAATGCACCAAATAACAAATCATGCAATGAACGTGTGCAGTCAAAATCATCAGAAATTAAGCATGTAGCACAGGTGTTTTCAGGGAAACAGTAGATATTGGAAACACAACTGTGATATATATATCTAAGATAATAAAATTTGCATTAATCTTAAATTATATAACAAGTCAATATAATTCTTTCCAAGACTTAGCATATTAAAAAATCTCCAGGTTTCTCATAAATTGTACCTCTCTGAGATCAGCGTACTCAAAGTTGCACGAGTTGGTTAACAGTAAACAGGTGCAAAGTAAGGCCCAAAATTCAAAAGTTCAACAAATATACATCTGGAGATATCCAACAGCATCTCAATAGTAACACCAAATGAATAAAAAACATCTTATAAGAAACACAGAAAAGTGAACAGTTCTAACCAAGGATCACTGCATGTTAGCATGCAAAATGTAACTTACAATTATCACATCATGCATAAAAGCATATACCAATCTCAGTGAGATACCTCCAAGTGAGATATCTAGCACTTGTATCCAACTAGACCACCACATCTTGCATGCTTTATATTTCTTTTTATCCCTGGCGTTAAACATTTAATATAAGAGAACAAGATATCTGACAATTTGGAATCAGCATAACTGGATAACCAAACAAACATCTAAACCACAACAACACCCAGAAAAGAATTCAAATTCAATAGCTTAAAAAACAACCTACCACATACTGCCTTTGTACTTGAGAGTGTACGGCCCACTTTCCAACGCCCTACCAAAATGACTATGAACCTTGTGCCTCTCCCTTCCACTCTGATCCAAGAGAGTGAGCTCGAAAAGAGCCCGCACATCTGTTCCCTCACTAGCTAACGCAATGAAAAGCGAAACATAAGTAGCGTTATCCTCCAAACTTTTCCCGTCAGGGTAGAAATATATCGCCCAAGTATACCCACCAACCATAAATGTATCCGACGATATATACTTTCCAATCCCCATACCCTTCGACAATGAATATCCCGTAATCTTGAATTCGTGAGACCCGTTAACGGTATCCGTTATTGACGTCGAAGTGGTTACCGCCAGCGCCTCCGAAGAAGACGACGGTTTTGATGCCTCTTTGTAAACCCTACCCATTCCAACCATAACACGCTGTATATGATTTTCGTTAAAATCCCTTGATTTATGTATTCCAGGAAAAAAGAACAATTGAATGCGTTCAGATCTGGGTAAAATCTGAACCAAATTAGAATAGGAATGGATTGGAGAAAATAGATTAGGGTTCTTTTTTGGGGCCGCCGAGATGAGAAAAAAATCCTCGAATTCTAGGAGGAGGATGAAATTCTAGGGTTTCGAGGGTATAAGAATAACGATCTCCTATTCTCCTCTAGAGAGAGAACCCAACGGGAAAATTAGAAATAGCAAAGGCGTAACAATAATTGGTAATTAAATAGAAATATAATAATTATTCTCTACAAACACGGTATATAACAAAGTGTGGGCAATCACCTGTGTCGTGGCATGATTGGCTCTCAGAGAGGGGAAATCAAGTCAATAGGGTGGGTACTTTTATTTGATTGAAGCGTGTGGGACCAGCAAAAGTGAGTTTGTAGTACTGCTAATTTGTTATGCCAAGGGGTGAGAGAGTGCATGCTCACGCACTTTCGGAGGAGCGTGATGTTACAAAAAGCGTCAATGTTGACGACTTCAGTTCATGATGCAGGAGTTTGAAAGTGCAACTTTCTTGTAAAGGAAACTCAACTACTAAATTTCACTCCCGCTTTCTTTAGCTATTTGAAGAAGGGGATTTAAGCAAGAGATTTGGTGAGTTCTTTATAAATTAACTTTTTTTCCCGAACTCTAAAAGATCAAATTTCGGTTTAAAAAATTTCGGTTTTCGGAAAGGCCAAACAAACAATCCAATCACTTTCCCAATTAATTAGCTACAGTAATTTTTTTCTCAAACCACTCTCCGAAATGCCAAACAAACATGCCACTTTTCTACTCTATTTCTATTTCTCTCTATACTAGAAAAGTCAACAATTGCGGCTACTTTCCAAAACAACTCTCTCAAAATCCAAACAAACAACATTACGCAAATCGAGATTATTTCTCAAACCTCTACCACTTTACCAAACTACTCTCCGAAAGACGAGACAAACAGGCCCTAAAAGATCAAATTTTACAGGGGTTTTTTCTATTTTACACCCTCGAAATATGAAAAATTCAACATTTTGCACCATCTTATTTTCAAGCAAAAACTCAAGGGTAAAATAGGTAATTCAATAGTATTGACACTTTTCACCCTCAAAACTTGAAAATTCCGCACTGTTGTACCCCAAAATATAATTAGCACTTAACATCCTTTAATTAAGAACAAATCAACAACTTCCACCCTCGAAACACAATAAAATGGGATTTTGCACCCCAAAACATAAAATTAACACTTAACACTCTCAAATTAAAAAAACTCAAACCCCTCATTCTTTTCGTCAAAGTTGAATATTGTAGTGAAAAAAAATCTAAGGCTTAATAGGTAATTCATTTTTTTTCTTAAATTTTGCAAAATACAATTAAAAATACTCGAATACTCATTTCTCTCTCAATTTTTCTTTTCAACAATATAATCATAAATAATTAAATAAAGTACAAGTAAACTTCTCAAGGCTCATTGTCTACTTCAAGATATCAAAGACCCATAAATAATTACTTATTTTTCCTTAAATTTGTTTTACCCCAATGGTCAACTTTGCACAAAAAACGAGGGGTTTGAGTTTTTTCTTTTTTTAATTTGAGGGTGTTAAGTGTTAATTTTTTGTTTTGGGGTGTAAAGTATCCATTTATTGTGTTCCGGAGGTGCAAGTTATTGATTTGTTCATAATTAGGGAGTGTTAAGTGCTGCATTTTTTTATATTTTGAGGGTGCAAAGAGCTAAATTTAAGTTTCGACGGTGCAAAGTGCCTATTTCCCATGTTTCGGGGGTGCATAGTGCAAAAAACCCATTTTACAAGTAATCAAATTTCTTGAATCGCTGATAAGGCCTTAGCCAAGTTAAAGGATGAGGTTTCATGACCAGGAGGTCATGGGTTCAACTCCCACAAATGTGGGTATTTTCTCTAGATTCATACTAGTCTTTCTCTAGTTTAATACTATAATTAGTTCACTTTAATATTATTTAATGTTTCGATTCGATATAATGTTTGATGTAACAATATATTCAATATCTAAAAAAAAAAAAAATCGATTTTTGTAATGTTGTTTGTTTGAGTTTTGAGAGAGTGGTTTGAGAAATAAAATAGTTGTAGTTTTTTTTTTAAAGAATTATGTTGTAGGTGTAAGATGTGTAAGACTTTATGTCAAATCATGTTTGTTATGAGATAAGTTGTGTAAGAGATATGTTACTTTATGTCAAATCAGAGTAGAGTTTGTATAAGTTTTGTTTAAATATAAGAAAATAGTTGTTTGCTTGGGTTTTGAGAGAGTAGTTTGAAAAAATTGAGAGATGAAAAATTTATTTCAGAAAATAAAAAACATGTTTGTTTGACATTTCTCAAACACAAATTTTTTTTGAAAAACGTCAAACAAACAGGCCCTTAGTCTTTTTTTTTTCCACTACAAAAATCATACTTTACGCAAACTTAATAAAAAGTATAATCAGTCTTCAAACAAAAATATTGACTGAAACGATATCCATATACTTTTTTAAAATTAAAAATCAACGGCCTGAAATTTACTCTTATTAATGATTATTATTACAAAAAGAAAAGCCCAAAAGGATGAGTGCCACCAACTCCCATTATAGTAAAAAATAAATAACCAAAGGTCATAATCATAAAAAAAAATTACATTATTAGTATATAATTATTATATTATATATAATAAAATCGGAAATATGAAAAGAAAGTCCCACTTGTTCTGCATTCCCATAAGAATCCAATTACGTAGAAGTAAAAGTCGAATAAAAAAAGTCGAATTTCTTATTTTATTGTCTAAATTCAGGATCCTGACCTGATTTCACGAGGCATCCACACATAATTTCCCATTTATAAGAACTTCAAATAAAATAAAAGAGGGGCTAGTTTTATAATAAAAATCTTTCAGAAATATGAGGTGCAGGGGAGGATAAGACCTTCATATATGGAGAGAGAAATCTTCTTTATTGGAATTTAATTCAAAAGTTATTTTTCTGAAACTGGGTTTCTCTCGAACTTAAAGATATGGTGGAGTTATGTTTGATGGCTTCACATGGCTACCCTCCTGGATTAGGGCTTGTTTTACATTCGGAACAGGGCTTCAACAGAGCCTCAAAGGTAAGAATATTGTCTTTTTTTTCTTTCACTTATATGGGTTTATTTCTGATTCATTAGAACGGAATTGGGTTAATTGATCTGGAGTCAATGGATGGTATTTTGTTCTGATACTCTGTACAGGGTTTGACTTCTTCAAATTGGGATAAAAGAAAGCCCTAAACTTTGTCTATTTGTCAAAGTCGCCTTAAAGTTCTTAGTTTTCTGCTTAATTCTGATTTTCTTTTTCTTTTTTTGGTTGAATCACCTTGTGATGTGATTATTAGGTGCTTTCTTTAAGGGTGATACTTTATCCCCCACCCCTGCTGATTTAGTTTCCCATTTTATATAAAGAATAAGGGCTAAGATTCTATTTTTGATATATATGTATGTATATATCTGTCACTATTGTCATCAGAAGATGAGCCAAAGTTCAATATTGTAAATTAAGAAAGCTCGGAAAATGAATTCTCAGTATTGATCTATTTTATCCGAAGCAATCTCCAGCAAGCTTTGACCTCTTAATTTCTTCCATCTTTTTTTCTTGCAGGACTTTCACAATATTCTTCCTTATCACGGGTCAAATCAAGATCTGGTGAACTCCCACTCGTTTAATTTAAATCTGCAGCAAAAGGAAGAGTGGAAATCCACAGGTGGATTACTCGACCGTAATCAATATATCAGCATTGACTCAACCTCTAATAGGCCTGCATTCATCGATGTTCAAGGTTCACAACTCTCTAGATTTGCTCTCATTTTGTTCGATTATCTGTTACCTTTGGCGATATTATATCTTTAAAGCATAGTCCTGAATACAGTAAAGCTTCACTTGGATTGTAGGATCAGGATTTCAAATGACTCCAATATTGAACATTTTTCAAATTCATCATTTCTGATTGAGAAAAAATAGTACAAAATGAATACCTAGGGATTTTCCCAAATCAGTACATAATGTAAATGATTGGGGAAAATGCAAAATACTCCCTTGTGTTATATGAAAATGCACAAAACTACCATGTGAAATGTTATTGCATAGAATCCTCCTTTACTATTGGAAATTCAGCAAGACCCCCCCCCCCCCCCCCCCCCCCCAATGCTCAAAATATGTCTTTTTGGATAGTTCACGTGAAGTTGTAGGGACCAACATGAAGTAGTATCGTTCCAAAACGTCTTATTTGGTACAGATGGGAGTTTCGTGCTGAATTTTTAAAATTACAGGGTGATTCTATGCTATAAGCATTTCACGGGGGGTACTTTCTTACATGTTTCAAATAACATAGGGGAGTATCTTGCATTTATCTCGTAAACGATTTTAACTAACTTATATGGGTTTCTTATTATTGATATGAAATACTTGGGTCCATGATCCTCGTTCTAGTAGCATGAATGAATCTGCACTTTTTTCCCATATGATATTATATTTTTAAAACCGAGATTAGTTAATCAAAGTCTGACCCGATTTTTATTTTGAAGACAGACGCTTATCGAGACTCTGCAATTTTTAGCTTTGGGATTGCTGAAAGATGCTCGAGACAAGAGAAGATCTTGAAGTTACTTGCATCTGGATCAATTGAAGTAGATTTACCTATGCTCTATGATTTGATGGGGCCCCAGGCGCTGATCGGAGATTGGCCTCAGCAGTCACTTATATACCCAACCAGGGAATTCGACTTCACATTACCTTCATTCGACTTAATGGGGGATAGGAATGGCTTTGAATATAATAGTACTGGGACCGAGATGCATGATATACTCTCAGTTATATCCGAGCTTTACTTTTCCAAGAACACAATTAAATCCAGTAAGAAGGCGATGCTAGTCCCCTTCTTCGAGAGGTATTAGTTTCATTTCTTTATCTGGCCTTTAACCCTGTCTTTAAAATGTGAAAAATTCAACTTCTAATGTTATATATTTTTTAATGATAGGTGAAAATATATAATCTCTGAATGAAAAATACTGTAAATCAGTATAATAATTGGATTTGGATTTGTTTGTTTTATTTGAATTGGTTACTTAGTTTTAGGTTATGGCAAAACCTGAATGTTTTTATTAAGCTTAAGATCTTATGAAATCGAGGCTTAATTCACCCTCTAATTTCATTATTTATGTGGGAACATATAGTTGATTACCTTTAAAGGAAGCTCACCTTGTTTCCATTTCATTTGGCAGGCGGAGAAGAGCACGCACTTATACCAATGCATTAAAGCCTGCAACAGATGAAGTTAAGAGGTTAGAATTCTATTTCAGCTCATACATTTTTTTTTTCCTTAAGATCCATTTTTTTTTATTAAATAAGATATACAATTCCTTTTTGATGATATATAGCCTCAAATTTATATTTCGTCTAGTCCCCCAATATGTAATAGATACTACTATGATACATCAACCACATGCAAACCATAAAGTCTATATGTATTTGTAAGACCGTGCTGAAGTAATCTTAACGTAGAAAAATGCAAACTATGGTTTACTCCTGAAATTTGAGGTACAAGTGGCCATTTTACTGTACAAGAAATTCCTTGCAACTTATATTATACATTTGTTTGCAGCCATGAAAAACTGAAGGAAAAGATGTCAAACAAGAAGAAGATCAGCACAAAAACCTTTAAAGGGAGAGATATTTATTCTAAAAGCTACCTTCATGCATGTGAAAATCTTCTCTCCGTAATTGTTGACCGGAAGCAACAGGGTAAAGGGGCAATTCAGTCCTTGAAAAAATCAGGTCCCCAATTGCCTCAGCTACTAACCCAATTCTCTGCTAGTATCGCTGGGACTGGTATTGCTGTTGTTTTATCAGTTATCTGCAGAGTTGCTTGTAGTAGGGTGCCCTTATGTGCATCAAAGCTTTTGAGCACTGGGTTGGGTTTGGGACTCGTTTGGCTCTCTTGGGCTGTCAATAAACTGAGGGATACGGTTATATCTATTAGCAGAACTCCTGGCAAATACGGTGAAAATGATGAAGAAATGATGAATAATTTGGATAGGAACTTGAAGGATATTTACTTCAGAGTGGGTGCATTGATGGCAGTCGCGGTACTGAGGCTGGCATAATGGGAACTCGGAAAACTTGGTATGGTTTGAAATGTTTATGCTGATTTATATTTATCAGGGATTTTTGTAGGTATAGAGAATCCTTCTCAATTGTATATTTTGTCTTGTTCCTTGAGTTTGTCCATTTGTATTTGGAAGTTTGATTTCCTATTTTTCCTCTTTTCATTTGTTTAAAGGCCAACTCTTGTTGTATCTAGTTTTGTGTGGTCAAAGAACTGTCTAAAATTTTATACTTTGTCTGTCCCTCCTTTTTATTTTTGAGATTAGATGTCCCAAAACAACTCTCTTTCCTAATGTATGAAATTATTTTTATCAAAATTATCATTACACATAAAATAATGATTTGATAACATCAATTATCCATCACTACTTTTAGGGATATAAATATAAAGACATCTGGAATTTTTCTTTTTCAATTCGCACCTAAAATTCCATGCTAAAACCCACGGGAGCAGAAGAAAAGTGAGGGAGGGTATATAAGATAAAGATGTTGCAGACTGACTGAATGAGCTATCAATTGCTAAGGCAATATCTAAAACCTTATTTGGATGTATACGTGCATTTGATGAAAATCTGATTTTAGTTTTGAATTAGATCAACATAAATGGTTCTCTCTAAATTACAAAAATCATAATGAGGCAATTCAATAGTTTTAAAAAATTTATAGCACGTGTAAGAAGTGATCAAATGACTTTCTCAGTAAGCAAATTAAGACTTTTGTAAATCATAGCATTAAATAAACCCTAGTATAGCGCAAGTAATGTCTAAGTTACATTGAATTCAAAATCCAATCAATATCCGTAGTCCTTGAATACAAGCTAGATTTTGAAAATTCAACATGATCTGAAACATACTGCAGAACCAAATTTATTGAAGAATATAGTGGATAAAATTCTTCGAAAATACACAACTTTGTAGTAGAGTCATGTGATCCTTCATGATATTCTCAATGCACCTAATAAGCAAAATATGTAACAATGTCACCAACAAATTTTGCATCAATGACAGACTAAACTAGCAATTAACACATTTTCATAACCAGAAAAATGAATTCTAACAAAGGTAGAAGAAAGTCTCAAAATCTTTGGATCAACTCATAACTTTTGCAACAACTCCAGCACCAACAGTTCGGCCACCCTCCCTCAAGGCAAATCTTTGTCCTGCTCATTTAGGAAAAAACAAAAGTTAGATTTATCTCGTCAGGGAAATCTTTGTCCTGCTCATTTCCTAGTTTTTTTACGAATGCAACTATGTACTGTGTCATTTCTACAAGTTCATTTGTGAGCAGAGTGAGTAATAAGTTATCATTACTCGCTGCATCATAAACCAATTTACTTTATTATTACGTGGTTAATAATAAAGTAAGCTTGTACAAACCTGGTTCAAGAGGAACTGGGTAAATGAGCTCGAAAACAGCAGTCACATTGTCCCCAGGCATAACCATCTTCACATTTTCAGGTAACTCGACTTTACCAGTCACGTCTGCTGTCCTCAAGTAGAATTGAGGCCTATAATTTGAGAAGAATGCAGTATGGCGACCACCTTCCTCTTTTGTGAGGACATATATCTCTGCCTCGAATTTTGTGTATGTTTTCAGAGTATTTGGTTTTGCAATCACCTGAAGAAAAGAATACCCAAAAAAATCAGAAAGCTAGAATTTTGCAGTACATTTTTAATATCACTGGACAATGCATAAAATTAAAAGAATGTTTCTGGATGAAGAAATAGTAGAACAGAGCATCTCATATATCAAGACATTATGTTGACATCTCAATGATGAAAATTATGGCAACCATTCCTGATATTAGGAACAACACAGTGTTGCAACTTGAGTGAATGGCAAGAAAGCGATTAGATAAAATAAATGAAACGAGACTCCCAGTTGGTGCACTGACCATTCCTCGTTGGATATCATCACGTTTCAAGCCACGTAGAAGCAGACCCACATTGTCACCAGCCTAGGATAAGGATAGTTATTAGAACATGGGCATCAAGAAAGTTCAATATCAGAGGCATATAGACACTAAATGTCACCTGTCCATAATCCAAAGTCTTCTTGAACATCTCAACACCAGTTACTGTAGTTTTTATTTTATTCTGCAGCAGAATTAGACGTGGCATCAGCTTACTAATTTCAGATTTCCAGTTTGGATAATAGAAGTAGGAACAGGTAGTATACATATCAAGGCAATTCTAAAGATTTCGCAAAATTATCACAATTAAAATAATCAGTATGTTGAAACAAGGGAAGTGACAGAGCTAGCTTAAGACACCAACAATAAGAGTAGTTCCACATCCCAACTTGTTCACTATGAAAACCAGGATACATTGAACTCCAGAAGAAAAGCAAATTTATGCCCTCAAATTTGCCAAAGAAGATTAGCATCTCAACATTGACAGCTTTGTAATGTTGATGTAGTTATAGAAGTAACCAGTAGGACTCTGAGCTTTCAATAATATTCATCATCCAAATACCAAAATAGCATTAAAGATCAACTAGCAATTAGCTTGCAACAAGTGCCTCAGCAAAGCTGCACTCATAAAGGCAAGAATAAGGAAACTGCATAATGTATATACTTAAAGACTCTTAAGAGGCTTCACTTCTTGGTTTTCCATGACTAGACACCGGGGTATGGATATAAATTAGACAGCAACACCAACAAATCGTAGAAACAATATAACATGTGTCTTATCATCATCATCAGGTAAAAGACAATTTGCATTCTTCCTTGTGACAAACAACAAGAGGTTCTCATTTCACCAGAATACCTAAACAGGACTGGTTTGATTTCTAGATTTTATTTCACCTCCCCTCTTTTCTGTTGCAAGTTTTATTTCACCTCCCCTCTCTTTCCACCCAATCATAATCTTGAATGAGACATAGCGATAGGGATTGAGCAACTGTTTCGATCTGTTTCTGCAGGTGGACAAAGAATGCTCTGGCTCAAAAAAAAAATCTCACCTCTTTGGTCATCCAACTGTAAGTATAGACATGTTATAAGATCTGGGATTCAACTGTCTTCCCGTATTAAATGGAGTCAAGGGAATATCCTAATTTATTTAGTTATTAGAAACTTGAGTGCAACCAACTCCTAGAGTCTAACAGCCTTAACCACAGAATAAAAGCAGGCTAATAGATGGAATTGGGCCATTAATCCAATTCATAACATCAATTTAAAACCTATGACAAACCGAAAGTGAACAAAAAAGTGCCACAAAGTACATGAAAACAAAGAGAGCTTCGAAATAAAGCTTCACTCACTTGTGACAATCCTAAGATCTCAACTTCTTCTCCTGTTTTGATCACACCCTGTTCAACACGGCCAGTTGCAACAGTTCCACGCCCCTACAAAACCAAGTTAAAAATATAAGTAACAAACAACAAAAAGTACGAAGGAAAAAAGACATTGGAACTTTTTATATGTCTGCACTCAGACAATTATCATAGAAATAAGTAAATAGTAAATAGTATGATTTGTCACCTGAATAGTAAAGACATCTTCAACTGGCATCAGGAAAGGCTTGTCAGTTTGACGAATGGGATCTGGAATGTACGAATCTACAGCTTCCATTAACTTTAAAATAGCCTTTTTCCCAATTTCTTCATTTGTGCCCTCTAAAGCAGACAAAGCTGATCCTCGAATAATGGGAATGTCATCCCCAGGGAACTTGTAAAAGCTAAGCAACTCTGCAAATATGATGAGGTGAAATAAAACATTTGCAGTCATAAAGGGGTGCGACACTCTGACCTGACAAGATTAAAAATGTAGCTTACCACGTAGCTCCATTTCCACAAGTTCTAGCAATTCTGGGTCATCAACAGCATCAACTTTATTAAGGAAGCATACAAGTGATGGTACACCAACCTGCAATAGAAGTAGAGTTGACAATGCAAAACAATTAGAATTTAGCAGTAGTTTTTTTAATCAATCCATGTCAAGGTAAAAACCTGGCGCGCGAGCAATATGTGTTCTTTAGTTTGTGGCATTGGTCCATCAGGGCCAGATACAACAAGAATACCCCCATCCATTTGAGCAGCTCCAGTGATCATGTTCTGCATTATTATCCAGCAGGAGTTATACAAGAACTCGTCACATCTCGACATTGTCAAATAGCAAGATCAACACACTAAATAGCCACATTTCCCTTTTTAAATTTATATTTGCACCAAGCCAATACCAATATGTTGCTCCAACCTCTTAAACATTTTATAAGCACCATACACGTAACACAGATATTTTTAACTAGGTTCATATGTCAAAAAAAATTCAGAACATAAAATCAAAAATCATGTCCCTAAGGTTTAAAAAATGATTGTATGATTTCTATGCACCACAAACAAGATACTATTATAGTATGCTTCCTCAGTGAGTCAGCATAAAATTGGGTTAACTGTCTCAAATTGCGAAATTGAGTTGGACTTCTCTTTTTAAAAGTACCCTAATCCACCGTTGATCCTGATTCAATATTGACTTGAGGCGGGTTTCGTAGACTAATTTCCCTTTCCAAGTTATGTTGATATTTACTATGGATATACCTTTCGTCTTACTTCCACAACGGTAAATTCAATCTCTACAGTCGTTGTTGAGTCCCAATAATAAACTTTTGTGATTCTAATCGATGTTGAGTACCAGTAATAAACTTTTGTGATTCTAAAACCTATATGAAGTCCTAGTCAGTAGCCTAGTACGTTCACAAGGGCACATTTACGCACTCATACTGAAGCAAGCAAAATGATGAGGAAACCATTACACACACTAAAATGAAAACTGAAGTATGTCACAAAGTTATATTAAGAACAACTTAATTTAGATCTCACTTTAACATAGTCAGCGTGTCCAGGGCAGTCTACATGGGCGTAATGTCTCTTTGCAGTTTCATATTCTACATGTGCCTGCAGCGTCAATTTACATATTAAAACTAAGCTCATTCATGAAGGTGGAAGAACAAGAATAAACAAGGAATGAGTACAGATACCGTGGCAATTGTAATTCCTCTCTTCTTTTCTTCGGGAGCTTTATCAATTTCATCGAAAGCAATAGCTTTAGCATTCCCTTCTTCTGATAAGACCTTTATATAGACAAATCAAATAAATTTCATGCAAGAAAACAATGTATGAATTAAGAACATAAAGAAATTTTCAGAAATTGAAGTTAGTAATTAGTTAGTATTTCAAAACTAACCTTGGTGATTGCTGCCGTTAAGGTGGTTTTTCCATGGTCAACATGCCCAATTGTGCCCACATTTACATGAGGTTTTCTGCAACGAAATAATGGGGCCAGTTAAATCAATACGATTACAAATCAATACTCTGCATTAATTGAAACTTGATGTTCCTTTATTTTTTTTCACTGTTTCCTTCATTCCTAATAGAATAATGAAATGACAAATTCCAATAAATAAAAGTAGAGTATGTGTATTACGTTCGAGTGAAGGTGGCCATGGATCTCCACCAAGGGTTTGGAGTCTGATGTGAAGAGATCGGCGATTCAGTGGCGGAGAAGAACGGCGAGGTGACGGCGGATCCTCGGCAGCATGACGAGTAAATTTGAGGAGAAAGTGTAAACAGACGCTTCGAATTCGGGTTTCGTACAGCTGCAGACGCCATTTTTGGATAGTGAGAAGTGAAGAAATGGGTGGAGAAGAAAGTGAACAAGTTTCTTTTAGAGGTTCAGGGTTTTAGGGGAAATGTAGACTAGGGCTTTTCTTGAATCAGGATACTTGACCCGACCGTTATATTTTTGGGATGGATAACATATAAAGAGTTTGACATTATCATCATTCCCGCTATAGCCCATTGGGCTTTTGGGATATGGATGGTCCATATTTAATACTCCTATCAACTTCTAATATGTATTGCTTAAACTTTAATATACATTTACACTGTAATTTAATAATCCAGAATATTCAAGTCTTGCATTCTAACTTATTACTTGGATTCAACCAAACTGGTTTAAACTATAATCTCCCTAATATATGTATGTTTTATATAAGAGATGTCTGAATTTTGGAAGAAAAAGAAAAGCCAATTAATGAATAGCTTAATTATATGTAAGAATAGCTTCTCATAAATCATTTGAATGTGTAGCTCAACCGAACACATCCAAAATACCCCATAATTTAACAAAATTCAATAAAAGGATTTGTATGTCATGCCATATGTTGTTAATCTAAATATTTCAATTTTGTCATTACTACTTTAATTAATATACTAATCAAGACAATGATTAATCCATCAACTTATTATGGTAAGTAAATATTACATACCTTTTAGATAGACAGAAAGCCGCATAGATTTCTACGTTCCCTTGAGAAGACAGTTTCAGAGAAGGATTGTACACTTTCAAAAAATTATTGATGCTGCATTTTCTAAATTTATGCTTTGATCCCAACTATTTTAACATAATTTAATTTCACACTTGAATTAAGTTTGTAACTAAAAAAAACATCTCCTTCCATTCCTTATGGACTTATGGTGTGCACGGTTCAGTAAACAACCTAGTGGGGTTCCGTACATACCAATTACTATATCAGACTTTCAACTCGGTAACCAGTATAAGTTTTTCCGCTTGTACTGGAAATTTATCATCTCCGGTCCTGTAATTTATAAAATTACACTGTTGGTCCCAAAATTTAAAATATTTACACTTTAGTATCTAAAAGTAGCCTTTTTAGAACCTTTTGGTCTATAGGACTATCTCAGTATGCACTTTTCGTTGGATTCCAGATAAGATAGAAAATAGGCGATGGGACCAAAAGTGCATAATAATTTATAAATTTGGACTAAATATGCATTTTGCATAGGGTTTGTTGAAGATTCAATTATGTAGAACTATGATGCTTGAATTGTGTCTGGAGTTAATTAGCAAGATTTTGAATGGTACTATGGTGACTGCAGGACTGCAGGAGCATGTGATAATACTTATAGTATATAAGTATGTAAATTGGTCGGGATGGGGAGAATCATTACTCTGAAGCTGCTAATATGTATGTTTCATCTCAAATTCAATCTGAAAAGTATTTTAATATGATTCCACTCTTTTAGGAAAATCATTCATTTCAAACTAAAGGTTTTTTTGCAAAGAATTGAATTATTTATAGATGTTGTTCCAAAAACTTAAAACAATTATTAACTTACTTCTGATTTGTGAAAAATGTACTACTTATATAAGTTGTTCCAAAGCATTATTGGCTTCTTGCAACTAGATGGTCTAAACAACCTAGACTACGATTCATGGCATGTTAGATGTCTATTACCCTTTTGATCTGTATCTAAATCCTAGTAAACTGCCTTCCAACTCGAGGTCAAATCTACCAGAAAATAAGCTTGACACCAATTTTTTTGGGACTTGAACTATATTATTTTGAACAATTATTGCACGCATTCACAAAGCATCAATATTATATTTTTTCTTGAATTTAAAGAGTTTTAAATTAAATTATTATAAAAAATATAATCAAATTGATGCATCACATATGACATGAAACTAATGCACAAAATAATTTTTTTTTCTTTTTCTTTTTGTGAAACTAATCTCTTTATTTTCAAAGACCTCAATTTTGGAAAGAGAAAGGCAATCGAGGTGCAATCTTTGGATCCGATTTCGAAGACCTCAATTTTGCCCTAATTCTTACTAGGATAAGGTTTTTAATTGTTAACGATTTATCACAAATTTAATAATCGCGTTTACTGATACGTATTGCTTCGTCCTCCATTCTACTCTTGGGATCCGATTCATTGTTCTGCAACTACGTTTCTCAATCAATCAAAGCCTCTTCTATTTCTTCCTGTATATATAATTTCACTCCAAAAATTTAATTACTCTTCTAATTTTCAAGCCCTTGTAATTTATCTGTAGATTGCAATCCGATCATTAAAAACTTAAAGAACCCTAACTTTCCGGTTAAATTTGTTGCGAAGATGATACCAGTGGGTGGTATAACGTGTTGCCTAAGCGCGGCGGCGCTTTATCTTCTCGGCCGGAGCAGCGGAAGGTACGTGTTCTTACTCCTTTTTCTTTTCTTTTCGTTTTGTTTTTTGCTAATTTTCTGTATTCAGTTTAACATGACTGATTAACATTGTCATTTTGTGTATTTAGGGATGCTGAGGTTCTCAAGTCTGTAACTCGAGTGAATCAGTTAAAGGATTTAGGTAATTGCTAGTTTGTAGCCTTTTCAATTTATACAAATGTATTACTGTATCTCATTTAGTAAGTTAAACCAGCTCCTTCTCATGATCCATTATTTTGTTATACAGAAAACACAAGGAAATTATTCTCCAGACATGTTTAAAGGAAATGTTTTGATTGATTCAGTTTATCATGCTAAATCCTGGTGTTTTTTGCTCATTTACTTTTGATTTTTTAACCAATACATTATAGGTGGTTTTATCAACACAATACTAGAAGTAGTGTGATATAGTATCATTCCGGTTTTATTAATTCTTTCATGCTTCTACTTTTCAGCTCAATTATTGGATGCAGTATCCAAAGTATTACCTTTGGTTGTGACAGTGTCTGGGAGGGTTTGTTCTGATACGCCAATCAATTGTGAGTACAGTGGTTTACGTGGTGTGATTGTGGAGCAAACGGTAATTGGACTACTTACCTTGAAAGTACCAAACTCACATTCCTAGTATTCATTTATTCTTATCAAACCATCCTTTTTTATCTCCTCAGGCAGAACAACACTTCTTGAAACACAATGATGCAGGATCCTGGATACAAGATTCAGCTTTGATGCTTTCCATGTGCAAGGAAGTTCCTTGGTACCTCGTAAGATTTTGTGTTTGCGCCCCCCCCCCCCCCCCCCCCCCCCCCCCCCCAACTATGAGCTTGTATTTTTCCTATTGAAATCTGGAAAATGATAATGGTTTAACGGGTATGAATTTTTCAATTTAGGATGATGGTACTGGTCGTGTACATGTTGTTGGTGCCCGTGGTGCATCAGGTTTGGTACTGACTGTTGGAAGTGAAGTATTTGAGGAGTCAGGACGATCCCTGGTGCGCGGGACATTAGATTATCTTCAAGGTCTAAAGGTCTGTTTTGTGTTACATATATTAGTTGTGCCTTAGCTGCTTTCTTGAGTTCTTCCAAGTTTTAACGATGATGTCTTATTTATGTAGATGCTTGGAGTCAAGAGAATTGAACGTGTTCTTCCAACTGGTACACCCTTGACAGTTGTTGGTGAGGTATAAAATTCAGTTGTATGTTTCAAATTCAAATAAACCTGCACTGGATTTATATTTTGTGCTAAAGATTCTCTTAATAATGGAAAATATCTAGTAAATTATCAGAAGACATGTAAAATTGCATTTTGAGTCCACAGGACTAGACACTCAACACTTATGGTCCTGAATTTTACAAAATTGCACTTTTGATCCAAATTCTATAATCTTTAGCACTTTTGGTCCTATAGCCCCATTTTCATCCAATTTGGGACCAAAAGTGCAAATTGAGACAGGCATACATGCAAATATGTGCAAAAAAGAGACTATTTTATGGGACCAAAAGTGCAAAAGTTGAATGGAAAAGAGGCTGATAGGACCAAAAGCTTCAAAGCATTTTAAAAATTCAGACCAAAAGTGCAATTTTGTGAAGCTTTGGCCAAAGGTGCATATCCAATCTTGTGTGACTAAAAATGCAAATTCACGGTTCACCGTAGAAGACATAGGATGGTTTTATTGTACGGCCACTATATTCTGTTTATAATGAAACAAAAATTTAATGAATACTAGGTCTACGTTTCATCCAACATTAGGTTAGTGAACTTTTAAAGCAACATTCAACTAACTCTGATCAAACCAATCCTTATTTTGACCCATCCACCCATTCTGGGTGGGTTGGGGTGGGGTGGGGTGAGGGGTTGATTTGGGTTTGGAAGAACATATATGTGTTGATTTTCTTGTCTGACTTTAGATGTTCTTAGACATTTGAAAAAGTTCCTTTTCTTTGACATTATTCTCATGTATCTAAAAGCTTTCTTTACTTTAATCATCAGGCTGTAAAGGATGACATTGGATCAATTCGAATTCAGCGACCACATAAAGGCCCATTTTACGTCACTGACAAAACTATTGATCAGCTGATTGCAAATCTTGGGATATGGTCAAGGTTTATATATTTCTTTTCCCCCATATGCTTATTCAACAGTACCCCAACCAAACAGCTTGTGTATGTTATAATGTTCAAGTATTTTTCCTTCAGGTGGTACAAGTATGCCTCGGTAGGTTTTACAGTTTTTGGGGTTTATCTTCTTGCTAAGAATGCATTCCAATATATCATGGAGAGACGGCGTCACTGGGAAATGCGAAAAAGGTAAATTTTGGGTTTCTTTCACTGCAAACTCTTCATTTCAAATAACCTAATCTTAGAAACAATGGTTTATGTAGGGTTCTTGCTGCTGCAGCTAAAAAGTCTGGCCAAGAAGAAGAAGGTAAACCTTGTATGCCCATTCTCTTTTGCCCACATGAGCTCTTTTAGTAATCAACTTCTGATTGTTCTTTGTTCCACCATGGTTGCAGGTGTTAATGGCAGAGCCGAGAATGGGTCAGATAGTAACAAGAAAGAAAGAATGATGCCTGATTTATGTGTGATTTGCTTAGAGCAGGAGTACAATTCAGTTTTTGTCCCGTAAGTTCCTTGTGATAAGCTTTGTTGATCGCATTATGTTTTAGTACCATGCTTATTGATGATAAGCTTCCATTGACACACACACATATGCACTTATACATATATAGGACAATTTACAATTAACCCCCTAATTTTTTTATTTATTTCCGCACTAAACCCCTAGATGTTAAATAAAGCGTCCGTGTCTCCTACAAGATCAAGATAGTTGCAGTTAACCCCCCTGCTTGTAATTTCAGTAGATTCATGCCTTTTTTTAATGAGTATAATGGCCATTTTATTTTCTAATGTAGCATTTAACCCGCATTGACTCATGAATCCTAGATCATCCCCTGGTAACCATAAATGTCTTCTGGTGAGTTAAGTGGGATAAAATATATATTTTGGTGGGGTGGGGGAACGTGCTACAACAGGAAACATGTAAATGGCCTCTTTTAAAAAGGCATAAATCCAGTAGGATTTCAAGCACATGGATTAGTGCGAAAATTGAAAGCTTCAAGGTGGTTAAGTGCTTGAATTTGGCTTATTAGTGCTCAGTTAACTTTGATACATTTGAAATATTAATTTTTGATCTATCTACTTTCAGGTGTGGTCATATGTGCTGTTGTATAGCATGCTCGTCACACTTAACAAATTGTCCGCTATGTCGAAGGAGGATTGACCAAGTAGTGAAGACTTTCCGGCATTGATCTTATGTTGAGGTTCCCTACCTATAGAGATGAGATTTAAATGACCAAGATCTTGTTGTTCTGGAGAAGTACACTCATTGAATGGAGCTTGCTGTGTTTTTATACATAAAATCCCGGTAATTACATTGTTCAGTCATTTTATGAGAAAAGTTTGTGTTATGCTGATTCATGTACTAATTTTGATAATAACCTATTGAACCTTCCTCTCATGTGTAAATAGTAAATACCAATAGCACTTTTGTAAATCGATAGTTTCTTCTCAGTGGACTTGAAAGAGTGGCAGTTTGCATTTTCTTTTGGAAAATAATGGTTAAGAAATGTATTATGTGATAGGGATTATTTAGATAAGAAAATTGATCTTTTCTTGAATAACCAGAAGACGACAATAGATTAATAGAAAGAAGAATTTGATGCTAATGTCTTACTGTTAATTGATCCATCAATCTTTTCTTGAAATGGCATTGATGCTTCATCACTCTGTATGGTAAACTGGCCACACAATGTCTTCAAATTTCGACCCCTGTTTTCCATCGGTAATTGATTCAATTAATTTAATCTTTTAAATAATTAAAGTATAATTTATGCTGTTGGGAACTTACCAAAACCAATCATTTCACTTGCTTCCTACAACTAGACTGATTAGATCATAGACTCTGAGGCACACTAGAATCTGATTCCTAATTTAATGATGAGGCCAGGGAGCATAAATTACAAGCTTAGTTTGTTAGATTAATATTTAATAGAACAACTTGTCCATGATGCCAACAAAAATATTTAAGGTCTAAGCTACTAAAACACTTCCAAATTGATTGTGAAAAAAGAAGAATCATTAGGGCCATTGGGAATAATATTAGCCCTCCTAAAGTTCTTTTCTTTACTACAAAACCACGATTAAGAAGCTTAACTTTCCGTTTCCTCATTATATTGAAAATTTAGAAGAAATAACAATATAATGGCACATAATCAAAACATCATAAGCTCAGAAAGAATGTGCAAGAAAATCAGAGCAAAAATTTTCCGCGTGCCCCATGGCTCCATTTCCACCACAAATGATCCAAAACCAAACCCCTCAATAACAATCCCTATTGAATCCGAACCTCGTGTTGCACAACTTTCTACTCAAAAGAACTTCAAGAAAAGTGCAGATTTTCGTAAACCATTGCATCATTTTCCAAATAAGTCCAAGAAAGATGATGAAAACGAAGGTAAGTTTTCTGATTATATTAGCGATGTGAAGAAAAGAATGATGAAAACTATGTCCAATGTTGGAAGGAGTGCTACAAAAAGAGATAGTTTCAATGATAAGGTTACAAGTTATATTAATCACGCGAAGATAAAGATTAGAACTACCACAAATGTTGGCGATCAGAAAAACGTTTAAGTAAAGAATGTATTTAACTCTCATATATATATATATATATATATGTGTGTGTGTGTGTGTGTGTGGAAGTTGATTGTGATTCAGTTATGTAAACTTGCTATAATAAAATCCTCCTTCAAAGATACATATTTTGTGTGGTTCCAATCATTAAAATCACAAAAATATTATATTCCTTGTGATTATAGAGTAGAGACTGTATTCTCCATATTTGTTTACAACTATGGAGAATACAAATTAATTAGAAGCCCACGAACCAAGCCTGTTTCATCTGTGGTGCCCCGATCATGCTATTGGTACCGTTGTTGGTTTATGGGCTAGCTAATGGGCCACTAGCTACTCTATGTATGCTTTCTCAAACTAAATGACCAAATCGGTAATTCTCAAAATTGAGGTGGGACTGTTCTGTAATTTAACAACAACGCATAAAGTAATAAATTTTTACTTCATTAATAATTTGGTATGATAAAGAGGAAAATTACATTAAATAAAAAGGAAAATTAATCCGTCCAAAGTGACATAATTTGCTATAAGAAAATAATAAATAAAAAATGCAAAGTCACTCTATGACTGTTTGGATCATGCGTGGAGCTGTATAAATTATGCCAAACAATAGTTGACTTGTGCAATAATCAGACAGCCTCAAATTTCGATTTTTGGAAAAAATAATTATTAGTATATTTGAAAGGTGTCTTCAGGGTTCTTGAAGAGTAAAGTGCCTTATAATATTTGGGATCGTATATATATATATATATTCCGTTGATTTACATGGTGGAACAATACTGACCTACTAAATTTAAATAGTATAAGCATAGGTCTATGAGTGCCCCTTCACAATCAAATGATTGATACATTTAATTCTGTGTTGGTACTTTTTAAGGGGCAACTCTCATTTGTTAATTTTTATATATAATAATTAATTAAACTATTGTATAATACGGTATTATCACTTAGCATGACACCAGCTATGTATATATATAAAACAATTAATACAGATTTAATGATCGAGGTATATATTTTCTCAAGATATATTCAATGAAGGCGTTTTCTCTTTGAGTCATGTAACATACACTTTAATTAGTTCAAGGAATATATTATCCTTAAACCTTAATTCTAAGATTATAAAAAAGTATCCTTCTAAAGTCAATTTACAGGTTGTAGTAAATTGATGTTATTTTCAGTATTCAACTATATTCAAAATAAATATTTGAGACTTTGGTTTGATGTTCATTACTTTTGTTAAATATTGAGTATTCGGTAGGTAGAAGTGTAAACATAACTATTGTATCTTGTTTAAGGTTAATTTAATTTTTACATTGAGCTAGTTTGCAATTGTAGTTAGTTTGATTTAATTATTAAAAAAACTTCTCCAACGAGTTTTAATCAATATGAACCATCAACCTTGAAAAATCACATATCTTCTTTAAATATGTAACAATTTCACTATTTTACTTTTAGATTGAAGAGTTATTGCATGTGTTCATCTTTTCTCGACGAATACACCATATTATTATTTTATCCCTTGTATTATTAAAAATATAACAAAGTCGACCTTTCCGCACTTAACTAAAAGCCATGAATATGTTATTAATCGCGGTAGATGATTCATATTTTCTTGTAAAATAACCATTAGATACCAATAATGTATTGTGAAAGAGTAAAATTTTGAAGAATAAATAGTTCTTCATTTGTTTTCTCTCTCTCTCTCTCTTCAGAATAAGCCATAGTTTTATCTAAATTGTATCTTCACCCAGCTCACTTAATATTAATTGTTGGTCCTAGCTATATGTATCTTGAATTCGATATTATCAATAATACTGTAGTCGACAATTTCTTCCTCACGTGAAAATGATGAGAATGAAAGAAAAATATGATAAAGGTTAATCAGCATTAATATAGCTCCCGTGAACTAGTCCAAAAAATTCATGGATTCACCGTGTATGAGATGACACATAAACCTTTAATTTATTAATTTAAGTGGCTTTGGCGGCCTCTACAAGATTTGATTTTCTTCTAAGTTAATTGTTTACAGAAATATACATAATTGGCCCTTGGAGACAATTGCATTTGGAAAACCAAAGAGTGATTCCGTTTTTCAAATAGAATGTAAAACTATTTCTAAAAAATTGACAGACGATTAAAGAGTTTTTATAATTTAGGTTGATAAACATATTTAAAATTCAATCGAGGAGTCCTAGCTTGATGGCGAAGCTGAGGTCCTATCCCATGATCAAGAGGTCATGTATTCGACTTTCACTAATGTGGGTATTTCTTAAGTTTAATACTAGTATTTGTAGTTAACTTATCTTTCAACCTTTATAGTGATTAAAATAGACCTGAATACACTTGTTCATGTAATATATATAATGTTTTTATCATTTAAAAAAGTGTATTTAAAATTCACAATAAATGTTTGAACAATGATTTTGAAAGTTTCAATCACTCACAATTACCAAACTAAAATAAAGTTTTACCTACGCAAATCAATAAATAATTGAAAAAAAAAAAAAAAAGCATTTGGAAGTTTGAAATAGATCAAACTTTTATTTTAATTATAATGCTATTATTTTATGTTTATAGCAATAGGTGGGGCTCAATAAATGTAAGGTTATGCCATTGAGATTTTGACAAGGACCCTGAATAGATTCTATGCACTAATATGCTCAAGAAATCAAAAAATTATTATTTATTCCAAAAAGAATTGTAAACTTTTGATGCCACATTTACATACCAACTTTTACACTGCAAAGGGCTCATCTAGTTTACTTTAAGAAACTATTAATTGTACATATGATCTATGGAGAAACATATTAACCACTCATTTGATGTCATAAAAAAATTAATATTTCACTATCACAAATAAATATTCCTATATGAAGACCAATTCCAAGTAAAATATTGACAAAATAAATTTAGTGATGATAATGACGTTAGTTAATCGTCTTTAGATCAAGAATCTTGTTAACTCAGAGATTCAATGAACTCAAAACAGTTGTAATTTGACTAGTTTTTATTAGTTATTAAATTTGATTTGAGAAAATATTAACTAATTGAGTGCATAAATTAATTTCTAGACGTCTGATATTGATACTATAAGTTTCATGTTGGACTGTCTTTGATTATATTCTGAAACATGAATTGTAGTTTACACTTTCATATTTATTTTTACTTTTTACCCGATGCTTTTTCCTAATTAAAAGGGATAGTCCCATAAAGAAAATTAAACGGGGTGATCCTAACACTTTTCATAAGTTTTTTTAAATAGATATTCTTCCAATCTCTACCATCCTTTTTCTAAAAGCGAATATGTAAAGTTACTATAAGAGAATAATATATATGTACCCAAAAAAAAAAAAAAAAAAAACACATAGAGAGAGAGCGAGAGAATAATATGTGTGGATAAAGGTGGACTACAAATTAATTAATTAGTGTATCAACAACCAATTATTAGTCCCATTGAAAATAGTTTAATAAAGTCCTTTAAATACAATTTGAATATAGTTTGAATTTTGTGAGTTCTAAATGTTATAGATATAATTTGGATTGAGATTTTTTTTTTTTTTTTTTTTTTTTTGAGAAACTTTGAATTGAGATTGAATGTAAAGATCTATAGGAAAAGAAGGTAATATTTATATATTTGTGAATTAACAACTTTTATAGAAAAGAATTGACGATTATTATCAAATTAATATTAATTTCATGTTTATGATTTATTAGGTTTTAGGTGATGTGTTAAAAGTGAGTTTAAACTTATATATACATATATATATATATATATATATATATATTGAGGCTAAATACAAATTACATAAAATTTAACCTTATTTTGATGGCTTGAGACAGACTAGGTCCATATTAAGCCTAATTTTCTTGGACCAAATGATTTGTCTGCTTTAATGTCTAATAAGTTTCAAAATATCAATTGAGTTTGTTCCTTTTCTTTCTTTCTATATTTTCTGATTTAGTGTATGGGGGTATGCGTCAATTTCAGAAACCAATTCGATTTGTTCCCTTATTTGTGCTTGGTGAATAGTTCTATTACGTTGACGCTTTTAAGTAGCGGCTCTTCTCGTGCGCTTTTATTTTTGACTTTTTGCCTCGAAAAGGAAACCGAATCATGCTCTTGAGCTGCATTTAATTTCTAGTCGGTCAGCTTGGCTTGTTCGTACGTAATATCGGCTACATAAACCCGCTTCATGTCATTTCCTTTTTATCAATCTCCATATATCTGGAAATTTATTCAAAATTATTTTATTAGTAGCAAAATAGAAAAACAAATTAATTCCAAAGACTATTATTAAAGCAGTTGAACCCATGACGTTGTATTCAAGTTCAGAGGATATTCCACACTAGTAAAATTTAAAATAAGAAAATATTTTTAATTATTGAAAACTCAAGAATTTAAACCTCTGGGTATGCAAATGTAATTAAGATTCCATTAAAAAATGTGCCGACATGCTACACCTAAATAACAACATTTTTGTTTCTAAATTTTCTCGGTTACTTTTACATATATATTTTTTAATAACAAAGAAAAGATTGAGCACATTACTTTACTTTTCAATATTAATTGAACTTTCAAATAGTTCAATTATTATTACCTGGTTACAAATCATACTAATTGTATATATCAACTTGCTATTTATAAATCAATATCATTATTAACTTTGAGAAAACATAGAGCCGAATCAAGAATTATTCTTGAAACCAATTTTTAATGAACTGTACTTGTCATCCATACTTAGCAAAGCATGATTCTAAATGATTATACTAATGCTTTGTGGACAATTGCTTGGCACGTTTTTTTTGTTAGATAAAGTTCACTTTTTTTTTAATGAATAAAAAAGTCACTTTATACATGGAAATACTTTATTTCAATATTCTTTCATGTTTCAAGAGAATAAATAAAACATAGCAACTTTATAATTAGTTAAAGAAGCCAATTTTGCTTTTAAAGCAAATTCTATAGAATAATACAACAAACCTCTTTAGCAGCATTCTTTTCTAAAACAAAAAATGAAATTCAAAAAAAGCCCTCTTTAGCAACATGCAATTGTATATATAGCATATTCTGGTAATGCATGAATTAATTGAAAGAAAAAGAAATACAAAAAAAAAAAAAAAAAGGAAAACCTACCAGTATCATAAAAAACTCTGACCTAATATATTTTAATACCAGATTTATTTGGTAATAGATTTTTGATACGCTATATGTTATTTGTCTTTTTTTTTGTGTCATAATTAAATACTGTTAAAACTTAATAAAATATACTTATACACTTTTTGAACCTTATCGTATTAATTTCCAGAAATTTGTATCCATATTATTCAACATAAATATATTAAGGTGGTGTATGCATGCGTAAAATAAAAATAAAAAATGATTCTTGGTTTTGCTCTAAGTCTGATATATATAAGACATATTTCAAATAAGTTAAGATAAACACATTATAAAATCGACTTTAAATAAACCAATTTTCTAGACAACTTACTAATATTGTATTAATATCCAAACCAACTTTTAAATATTAATTGTGAAATTGCGTACAATCTTTTTTTGAATTTTAGTTTTTAACATTTTTAAGAGAAGCAAAAACATTAACTTTTTTTTCAAAAGGAAAAAACAATAAACCATTTACGTATATATGTAAGCTACTGCAAACACAATCATAATAAAATATTAAATGCAAGAAAATGTAAAGCCGAGCCACATCTTAGCTTTAAGCCGGGTCGAGACAACAAGTGGGGGTTAGCTAGGAAAGTTGAATTGCTATCCTATCCTACGCACCGGTTGGTTGTGATGTGGGATTCGGCTGCCATGTGCATAATGCGCTTCTCCGGTGAAGGCACAACACAACTAAGCCTAACTACCCTACACTTTGCCCACCTATACCCCGCCATAGCACCGCCTCCACGTGGAGCCCGTCCAACAACAACAATATTATGGTAACATTCGCCCTATGGGGACCACCGCTTTACCTGAGAGTGTGCCATCAAATATATATATATATATATATTTTGAATAATGGATCGTATAAGTAACATGTTACAAGGAATGGGACACGAGTGGTAAAAAGTATTAGCGCTAATATTTTATGCACATGGTTCCCCCTTTTCATTTTTTTTTTGGGTCTACTAAAATTAAATTGTAAATACGTGTCTGTTATTTACATATTAAATATTCATTTTTACTCCTTCAGATAGTTGAACTTAAATTAGGAGATACTGTTGTTCATAAATTGAGTGCAAATCAATATGAACAGTAATTCATCTTACCATTACGGATTTTTAGAACTAATCACTCTATAATTTCTTTTGTCATCTTAAATTTCATAAATTATATATATTATATATAAAGAGTATTCTCACAGATTTCTTACATATTAATGTTGCAATGTCAATAATTAACTTTCTTCTAATTTTGCCGGTCATCAAGTATGCGGTTCGAATGGCTACTTGTGGGTAAATACTAATTAAGAGTCGGACAAGTTGGGATTAATGTTGGATCTAACACTTTTTTTTTTTTTTTTTTTTTTTTATCTTAACGGATTCTTTACAATTATCTCGTTCTTGAGAATGTTTCACTTTATTTTTCATACACTTACGTATATATTGACAAATGTCTCCATATACAATAATATATCGTGTTGTATGCAGTACCAGCTCAAATAACATCTAAGAATGGGATATATGGTTTTTAACCATAAATAATTTTGTTATGACATTTAGTTTCCTTATTAAATGACACATAATTATTTAAAATTTGATATGACTTGGTATACACATTTATTAACTAATAATAATATTATTAAAGTATATAAATTTTATAGCTATAAATCCACAAAAGAACCCTTACAAACGGGGCAAACTCATCACCACCTTTTATCTCGAGCTTTTTTTTCCGCTTTCTAATATATATATAAATATACTTATACGGGAATTGAATTCTCATATTTTTCCCTTCAGATTTCGAAGAAAAACTATACCGAAATACAGGCTGACACGTAACTAACCATACGATATTGACAATTACCAATCCAGAGCATTCAAAAAAAGTTGTGAAACACTCATTCCCCATTTCGCCTAAAACTAATTGCTCGGAATGCCGCCGGCGGTCGGTGTAGTAGGTCAGTTTGATCGGATTCCAATGGCGGTGCCGCCGATGTTGAAGCAGTCTCAGCCGCCGATGTTGACCGAAGTGAACGAGGCCTTCGCTAAAGACGCCATCATTTCGTGGTTCCGCGGCGAGTTTGCGGCCGCGAACGCCATCATCGACTCGCTGTGTGGCCACCTGAGGCAACTGGAGGGCGAAGGTGCGGCGGCGTATGAATCGGCTTTCGCAGCTATTCACCGGCGGAGGTTGAACTGGATCCCGATCCTTCAGATGCAGAAGTACTATTCTATTGCTGATGTTACGCTGGAGCTAAAAAAAGTGGCG
The DNA here is from genome assembly GCA_003313485.2 of Penstemon barbatus. Taxonomy (NCBI): domain Eukaryota; kingdom Viridiplantae; phylum Streptophyta; class Magnoliopsida; order Lamiales; family Plantaginaceae; genus Penstemon; species Penstemon barbatus. Next base: position 1,163,015 of record CM064881.1, on the reverse strand, counting down.
GAGAAGAAGAAGAGTGAGGTGGTTGCGGAAAAGGTGGAGGAGGTGACGAGCGGTGGATGTGCGGCGGATCAATTGAGTGAGAAAGAGAAGAATATGGAAAGTTCGGTGGTGGATGAAGATGGCACCGGAGATGAATCTCCTGAAAGTGAGATCACTGACACAGGTAAGTGAATACATTATATTTTTATATCATACTTTTCTTTTTTTTTTTTTTGTTATGCCTTTTCTTTTGCTTGAATTAAATTATGTGTTCGTGTAATATTCATTTTATTGATTCTGGTTAAATCATGTGAAAGTAGATCTATGGCTACTTCGAGAAAATTTAATTTAATAGATATAACTTGATTCATATTGCACTATGTTTTTGGAAGTTTGAGAGCGCTATTGATTTTTTTTCTTTTTCTTTTTTTTTTTTTTTTTCTTTTCGGTGATAGAGCACTATTGATATTAAATGGAATTTCAGCATATATCACTGTTTGTTTGTTTGTTCGTTCATTTTTTGATTAGACTGTAGGACCTGATTTTCAGTTAGATATTTTATCAGGAATTTCTTTCGACAAATCAAATTGTTCCTGCTCGTCTTAAATCAAAACAAGGAAAATATATATTTTGTCAAGATTTCGGGTCCTATTTTTTTGTTGAATTGCGTGATAAACTGACTTTTATAGTGGTCTTTGATAGTGATTTAGACTGTGAGCAACAGTATTTCCCTGAAGAATTAGTTGTATCTATTCACATTTTCATACTACTATACAATTAAACAAATAATCTCCTATCAAACCAACGAAATTGAAAACTAGGGAGCGAAAATAAAATTGGCTTCGTAAAAATTCGATTTAATTTGCTGGGCAAAAGCAGTTGACATTTTTCCCCAGTAGTATTTGAGAGTAGTTGAGAAATTCGAGATGCACAGGAGAAGAAACAGTTAGTTTCGGGAAAAGCAATACGACCATTAATTATTGAAGAAAGGTCCACCTGGAGATGCGTGAGGTGCCATTAGAAATTGTTAATTAAATTTCTTGACTTATTCAATGGGCGGCGGGCGGTATTGACCGTCCGATCTTTAGCGGATGTCATGGCTGCGTCTCGTTGTGGGACCGGCCCACTCCTCAATTGACGCTTCTCTCTCCTCTCTCTTTATAGAATATTCGGATCCCTAGGTTGGTTCTCCTCCTTCGTGTTAACAATGAAACAAAGTAAGTAAATATGCTTGCGCGTAAATTAAAAAGCTTACAATCAACGGGCGATTCGTTGAGTGAAAGAAACTAATCTAATATAATAATAAGATGACGACTCGTATTAAGTCTGGTAGAGATTTCTATATGATGTTTCCAATCCGCTTCAAAATAAATTAAATAATATTTAAAATTTGAATATCCTGGATTGTAAGTGAGAATTGGTCGTGCAAGGATGCTTTTGAACAATATGGCTATTTCGAACTTAATTATATATTTCAACTTCTCAAAGGAAATAGAAAGATGTATTTGAAATCCTGTCTTTGGTCTTCAATTGTAACGAGGAAATGAAGGCGAACAAAAATTTAAATTTAGTTTCTCATTTGGATGACAGGATAAACAATAAAAAGTTATAGGCCCCATTGAAATGCTATATGGTACAGTACGGTAGTGCACTATGAAAGGTGAAGAGGGAGTGCTTTCCTTTTTTGTCTTTGTATATTAGACTATTAGTGGGAATGGTACAGCAAAATACTAGTGGAAGTGGAAGGCCATGAGCGAAAGGGAATTCTTTATACTAATAAGCTCTTAAGTAAAGACACTAAATTAATTTAGCTGCTTTTGGGGGCAAAGGGACAGAAGAAATAACCGAAACAGGCTGACAGAATTTTGATAATATGTGGCAAGTCCAAAGACAAAGGTTTATTATATGCAAAATTTGATCGTTAGTCCCAAGAAAAGAAATGGTCCTTCATTGAACAGCGTTTTCTGGCTGGCCTTTTAATAGTATATCGTGAGTATTTAATAACTCTGATTACATGCCTTAAAGGGAAGTGGGACTTTGGGATGCACTTCTTTTCCCTATAAAATGTATGGTTCATCCCATCCCAAGATGCTCTTAAAAACTGTCTGTATTGTCTTAAGTTACTCTGTTTGATTTTGAAGCACAATGTAAATTGATAGATTCACTAACAATCCTTGAGTTAGCTGCAATAAAGACACAAAGGCAACAAATAGTTTCTTTCATATTAATTTAATCTTATTCTTATTAATAAAAAAATAATTTTGCATTTAATAAATGTGTATTACCTGTAGATGCCTTTAATGAGAACTACTAAACAATGAACCTTCTATGAAGAAGGATTTCAAAGTTTTCCTGTCTTAATTGTTATATATTATTTGCTCTTGAGAATAGCATATCTTGATCTTCTTCTCTACACGTACTGATCTCAGTCCACTTTTTATCTCACCTTATCAATTGTTTATCACTCGAACTCTCTGGATTGTAAATGTTCTCTATTCTGTTTTAGTTACGTACTTGGCATAGCCTAAGGAACTTTTAGTGTTCAAAGCCACATTTAGTAAAGCATACTCATATTATTTTAGATCATTAATGGGGATATGCGATGCTGTAGTTTTAGTGATCTAAGCATTCCACACTTGACTCGGCTTAGTAAATGATATTGGTAAAGTTGAATTGTATATAAACTTTTGCTCACTATGAAAAAGCAAATTGGTAGGAGTGGAAAAGGAAACTTTTACAGTAACATAACCAACCGGCTACCAAGTTAAAATTTCTTGACTTCTAATATTATGTTCAATTCCAAATTCAGTCCTTTCTTGGTTTGGACGGCAGGATCTCAAGATGTGCAGCAGCCCTTTCTAGAACATGTTGACATTTGTTCTGACCACAAAGAGTGCGAGGCACGCCGCACCCAGATCAAGATAACAAAAGGATTTGTAGCAAAGGAGCATTATAAAGGGCACATGGCAAGTCCTTCTCTTCTAACTATTTCTTGCTTTTTGTTGTGTTGAGAAGATTTTAATGGAGAAGAAAACACGCTGTCAGTAAAATTATCAAAATAATATTATGACTGCAGGTGAACGTTGTTAAAGGTCTTAAGTTGTATGAAGACGTATTCACTGATGTTGAGCTCTCTAAACTCAAGGGCTTTGTCAATGAACTCCGAGTTGCTGGTCAGAATGGTGAACTCTCAGGTGGATCCTGTGATTCCATTACTACCTGCTGTTTGATTCCTTTCTTGTCATATGTTATTTAAACATAAAAATTGATCACTGTAACTCTATTCTGCACTTCATAACTCTGATTTTAGTGCTGACTAATAATTTCAGGGGAGACTTTTATTTTATACAACCAGCAAACGAAAGGAAACAAGAGAGAGCTAATTCAGCTTGGGGTTTCCATCTTCGGGCAGATAAAAGAAGATGCAACAAATCAATTCCAAAAGAGTATGGCAAATATATTTTCCATATCTATGGAAAAACTTAGCTTCCTCGATATGACATGTCATCCTATAAAATTCTTCTCATTACTATAATCCTTATTCTTCTATTTCTTTAGATATTCAAAAAAGTGCGATAATTATGTTTACAGGCTATATCGAGCCAATCCCAGCTCTTCTCCAAGGTGTAATTGAGCACTTGTGTCAGTGGCATTTGATTCCAGAAAATAGGAAACCGAATAGCTGCATCATTAACTTCTTCGATGAGGTATGCTTCAATTTTTCTCTTCACTTAACATCTCCATGTTCAAAGCAAGAGTATGAACCAAATCAATTCTGATTATGAAGGGTGAATATTCACATCCTTTCTTGAAACCACCTCATTTGGACCAACCTCTTTCTACCCTCCTGCTATCTGAATCAACAATGGCTTTCGGACGAACACTTGTGAATGACGGTGAAGGGAATTATAGAGGACCCCTCATGCTTTCTCTCAAAGAAGGGTATGTATCTAAGCTATATATTCTACGCATCTAATTGGAAAAATCAATGACTTAGTCCCAAAATTCTCACAGGTCTTATTTAGTCATGAGAGGAAATAGTGCAGATTCAGCAAGGCATGTTATGTGCTCCTCGGATAACAAGAGGGTAAGCATTACGTTCTTCAGAGTCCGTACAGATAGAGAAAACCATACAAATCATTCGACTAAAGCAATGACTTTGTGGCAACCCGGTGTCCCATCTACATACACAATGCCAAGTAACCACGAGCAAATGAATATGATCCCAAAATGGGGTTTAATGAGAACTCCTATGGTAATGTTAGCCCCAGTGCAACCGATGGTTTTGAGTCCTAGAAAGGTCCCACGTGATGGTACCGGAGTTTTCTTGCCATGGACTGTTGGAAATCGAAAACCAGCAAGGCATCTTCCACCACGTGCCCAAAGAGGAAGAAGGTTTCTTGCTCTGACTTCCTCAGTTGAAATGCATAGAGCTGAGATAAATCCTGATTCCGGTGTCAATAGTTGTTGAAGGAAAGTACTGTGTGTCCAGTTTATGGTTGCAATTTATGGGAATTTGAAGGTGACTTTGGTGAAGTTCTCATGCTCCAAAGAAGCAATTCCTATTATAATTTGGGCTCAGGTGCTGTGAATGAGTTTGTGCTCTGTTTTTCCATTTGCTAGGTGTTCATTTTGGTTATACATTTACTATGGCTGTAGGATGCAGAAATAGTTGAGCTTTGTTGAAAGGCGCGTGTCCCTGTCCTAGAATGTTGAATATTTAATGTATCAAGTTTCTGTTTTCAATATAGAGTTTTCTAGGTTAAAAGTAATATTCATAATAATTTACAGTTTATGGCTAATTTTATATGGTTGTCGCACACGTTTCATGTACAACACACTATCAAAAGTGACATTGTCATAATTTTAAACATGTCATGCAATTGTTTCACAAAAAAATTCCTTCCTACATGCTAGATTTAGAAGTTGAGTGCAAAATGAAGAAAATGGAGGCCTATAATCCAATAACTTTAGAAGTTACATAGGAGTTTTGACCTAAACTAAATTACAGGTAAAATGTGAATTTGCTATTCAAGAATGGTAACAAGATATCCTTAAATTGAGAAAAGAGTTAAAGTTGTTTATTGCAATTAGTGAACATTTGTAATCTTGCAGAATCAAGACAAGGCAAAGTAAACACTACAATTAATGACATGAAATACCCTTAGACTATGTTTGGTTTATGGATTTCAGTAAAATGATACATGATACGTAAAATGCAAATGAACAAAAAATGAAACTCAATGTTGTTCATTGGATGCAAGATAAACCAATTATCTTAGCGTTTTACTAACTGAAATCCATGAATCAAACATAGCCTTAAGAAAATAAATTTTAAGGATAATAACAGGGTTCTTACAATTTTATGACCCAAATATAGAAAACACGGTCCAATAAGTTTACTGATCAAAATGTAGGAGAACAAATAACAAGATATAACTTTGGATAAGACAAACTTCAACATAACCACTGGCAGAGCAGCTGGAGAAACAAGATGGATACGCAGTTCAAAGTAAAACATTGAATAAGTGAAAATATAATATTCCACTTGAACAAGAACTAACATAGATGGGATGCCTCAACATTAAATTATGAGTACAAAGGCACCAATTCACACAAATAGAAACAGTAAGCCACATCAACAAGTATAATAGAGGAAGGTATGCTTCACTTTTTCACAGAGAAAGAAATGAACTATAAAGAAAAAAGAATGAAACAAATTCATAGCTTGATATATTACTATAGGAACATGACCTCTTCAGTTTCTGAATCCAACCGTTACATTCTTGGCAATGGCTAGGTAACAATCAAGCTCCTGACAAGCTCATCCACATATCAAAAGGCAATTAATGTTCTTATCACTAATATGCGATCAAGATTTTACTGGCTCATCATCATCCTCGATATCCCAACTTAAATCCTCATCATCTTCTTCAACACTCAAACGCTTCTTCAAGTCAGCTCTGTTTGGGTTACCACTACTAGTAGTAGCTGAGTTTTTCTTCTCATCACCACTTCCAATGTCCTCAATCTCATCCCACCCTAAATCCTCCTCCTCCTCCTCCACCTTGGACTGATTACTCAACTCCACTGAAGCATCGGTTTTTGTACCAGATCCACCCTTTTCTTCCTCACCCACTTTCTCATCATTCTTCTCCTTGACATTATCTTTAGCTTTCACTTCTTCGTCGATTTTTTTCACTTCAGCAACTTCTTTAGACTTGGCATCTTCCTTGCCTGAAGACACATCCTCACTACTATCTTTAGTAGGTTCCTTAACCACATTGTTATCAACACTATCATCCACATTGAGATTGCCTCCTTCATTCATATCATCTTGTGATGAACTGTTGTTCGAACCCTCTTGCTTCTGAACTGGATCCAAACTTTCATCACTCACCCCCTTACCTTGTACTCCGTCTCCTCCTTTCACTTTCACACCACTTGATTGCTCATTCCCGTTTCCAACTACTTTCACATCCCCATCCTCGTCTTCATCATCAACATCCCAAGACAGCTCCTCCTCATCATCCACCGAAATTGCCCTCTTGACAAGATTACCTCTCACCCTCTCCTGTTGTTCCAGCTTATCTAATCTATAAAAATACCTACACCAAAACGTCTCATGATCAACAACACTCGGAACAATCTTTTCATAAACACCCTCCAACAAACCATTTTCACCAACCAAAGCCTCAATTTCATTCCTCTTGCCCTCCAATTCAAACCCTAATTTCCACTTCTTATACTCATCAACATCCTCCGGCTCTTCACAGTAAGTATTGAGATCACTCTGCATCGCGCTCAACTGAGAATCAAACCAACTATACCGAGCCGAATTCAAGCTCCGACTGGCCTCCGGCGTCTCTGGTTCCCCATCCGAAGCAAAAATTAGGGCTTCTTTCGAAATGATATCGGCCGTCGATTTCAGCACTCCATCAAACGCTCCTTGTGCGGCCGACGCGCCAGCTTCGATTGAAGTCGGGAGATCCTTCACAGCTCGACTGGCAACTTCACGGATAATCTCCGTCTCTTTTTTTAGACCCGACCCAAATTCCTCGAGATCTCTACGATATGTCTCGATCACTGATTCGGATCGGGTCGCGATAGTCTTGATCAAACCCCCGAAACTCCACACCCCAGCAGTATCGTCCCGATCGACTTCGTTGGAATGGTGATCACCGCGATGTGAATCGGTGGAGGAATCCGAGTCTGATTCATGGCGATTTTCGGGTTTGGAAGGGTCCGGATCGTCTGATAATATGGATTTAAAGAAATTCATGGTGCTACTTACTGGATTTAAATAATATGGGGGCTAGGGTTTCTCACGATGTTGAAATCAGGCGTCTGTGTGATTCAGGAATGATGTTACCACATTTCAGAAATTATTTTTTTTGCTTGCCAAAAATTTAAAAATGATGATAAGGTGGCAAGAAAGAAAGGATTGCAGTTAATTGGGCTTTTGGCCCACATCCATAACTGGGCTTACTGGGCCTGCTACCCAATTCGTAGCAATGCTAACGTGTATTTACTATATTTGATATTTCTTGTTTGTTTTTTTTAAAAAAAATTGGTTTCAAATTGAAATTTCATGAGGATGAGTAAAGGGAAATTAAGTAGTTTAGAGCATACCCATAATTATTTCTAGCAGTATAAACTCAGCTATTATTTTAACTAAAGGTATTTTTTGTTATTTTAATTAAAAATGGATATTTTAATTCATCAACTCAATTTCTCATATTATCATTGAACAACGTGAATCGTAATAAATAAATAATAATGCTGTTCCTAAAAAGAGATCTGAGAAATTATCAATGGACGGAGTGAAAATTTGAATTTTTTAAGCTAAATTCAAATGATTATATTGAGTTAAGAAACAAACGTACCGGGAACATCATACCAATAATAATTTATTTCAATCAATTAGCTTAAACTTAGAATAAGAAAAATAGACTTAACACTCAGCGACTCCATCAAACGGTTAGAACTTAGAACTAAGCCTAGTATTGGAATGAAGCATGTTTCAAGAAAGGTACATTTCAAGTTCACTTTAATTTACATGCTTGGTATCAATATAATATCATGAATGTGGACTTTTTTTTACAGTTCTTTTATTGTGCTTTTTGACCATTATCCAATCAGAGCATAACTTAAATAAACTTCATCGTGAAAAAGAAAAAGAAAAAAAGGCTGAAACTTACTAGCAATTACAAAAATACACATCACATTCTACTTTTTGTTAACCTCCTTTCAAAGAATAGAATCATCTTCACTAAGGCATTTTGGACATAAAATGACTTAATAGCTCCATACTTGGAGTACAATAACCAAATTCTTTCACCAAAAGACCAGAAAATGGATAGTAATTCTCAGCATATTGGTTTCTGTCAAAGGCTCATGAATTTTATTCTAAGAATGCTGAGCCTGAGCCCTTCCAAGGTGGCTCGTGGCTCAGCAGAAGTGCCAGTTGAAGACGGCTCAACCAGAAGCGGAAAGAGTTCCGTTCGAGAAATCAGTAAGCCTAATGGCTATCTTGGTTCCGAGATTATGGTTGAGTTTAGGCACAAAGATGGCTCAGAAAGCTGGACACAAATCAGCGAACACAGTGGCTCGGGTATTGGTCCAAAGAAAGATGGCCTAATTCAAGAAAAGCCCCAAAAAAAGAGCGTAACTTTCAAAGAAAGTGAGCCAGAGAGTGGAAGAGGTAAGAAGAAAGAGGCTAATAATTTAAACGAAGAAACGAAACAAAAACCTCCAAGGAGGTTGGGGCCTCTTCTTAGTGTGGCTTCGAACATAAATGAAAAATCGGAAGCGTTTATACAAAGGAGAAAGAATGCTATGAAAAGAAACTAAAACCATGATCCTGAAAAGTCTTGATGTATTTATGTAGAGAATTATTGAGATTGTGTAATAACATATATTTTATGTGGTTTCTTTTGAATTCATTGTACTTTTCTTAGGAACTGGAGGTTTTCGATTTTTTGGAGTGGGATTTCTACAGTAATGACAGCAGATCATTTATTCGACTGCTACAGAAGTCTAAAATTCCTTCAATGAATGGAACTGAATCTTGATATTGTTTTCTATCTCTCCTCATTCATAGCAAGAAATGACAACAAACAAATAAAAGAAAATCAATCAATAAATTGGAAGCATGAAAAAAATATAAATTTCAAGTATGATAGTACATTTAAAGATACAACGTAAAACGAATAAACAAATTTAGTTAAAGGGTATTGAATTATCTGATTTTCCAAGGATTCAAATCTTTCTCCACTTTATTTGTCACTGCTACATGAATCCCTTCATCATCTATTTCCTCCCTCAAAAAACTAAGAATCAAACATAAACATTTCTTTAATTTTCAAATATTTCACCAAGTTAAAACAAACATAACCACTCATTAGACTTCATTTTTCCTTTTTCAAATTTTTAGTTATTTTCTTAACAGATATATATACCATCATCCTCTCCCCCGATAATCACTCTTCGAACGAATGTTTCGAAGAACGATATAAATCATAAGGAGCCCACAAATGATCAACATTACAAGGCTTTCTTGAATCCAACCTCAACCAAGGTTTTCCTTTTCCACTCCAATGAAGTAAACTTATTGGTCCCGGGTGCAATCCTCTACATTTCCCTTCAATGTTATCACCACCTAATCCATGTTGATTCCACCTATGATCCACAGGCTCGATATTTCCAGCCAAAACAAGCAAAAATGGTGGCAAAGAACCCAACTGATAAATCTTTCTTTGTTTCTGCACAATCATCCAATCTTCTATTTTTCTTGTATAATTCCCATTTCTCCATTTCTCCACATCAATCACCATAACCCCCGTGTTGAAATAACAAGGCTTACGACCCAAAAAAGTCTTAGGTAACTCGGGGTCGAGCCAAAAGAGGTCCGTAAAGTAATTTGTAAAGTTAGCATGACAATACTCTGGCGCAGCCAAGACTCTATTTTTCAAATCAACCCCCCAAAGTTTTGCAATATCGTCAACGATCACAAGATCGGAGTCTAGATATATTAATCTTGTCACTTCCGTTGGGAGTATGTCCGATAGATAGATTCTTGCGTAGTTTAAGGGTTGATCCAAAGCTTGTCGAATGGATTTTGAGATTAGGCCTCGGACTAATTTGGTGTCGAAGCGATAAACTTTGAAATTGAGATAAGGGAATGTTGACTTAATGCTTGAGAAGACTTCGGGCTCGTGTTTTACGTAGAGGAAATGGAAAACTACGTTTTCGGGACATGTGGAGTGTTGTAGGATGGAAAGGACCGCGGCCATTGTGCCTCGGAGGTAGTTGGAGTCGAGGGTCATGGCGACGTGGATGGTGGTGGAGAGGCATGATTCTCCATTTCGGAAGGCGGGTGCTTCACGGAAAGTTAGAGGGTTGGAGACGAGGGGGCGGTGGTTGGCGGTGGTGAGGGGGGGGAGGAGGAGGAGGAAGAGAGACAGGAGGCCGAGAAATGGGAGAAGAGTGGTGGTGGTGGTGGAGAAGAAGAAGGCCATCCTGCTCTGCTGCTCATAATTGAGAAAATGAGAAAAAAAAGGTAGCAGCCATTGAAGGCTGGTAAGGAGAAGGTTTAGGAGAAATGAATGATGGATAAATAAAAATTGAAGGAGAGGACTTTGTGCATCAGATTCATTCATTGGAATTTTTTGGAGGGAAGGGAATCATCCTCGGATTCGTTCCTTTTTATCTCAACTTACACGTATGATTAATCACTCTATTAACTTATTAAAAAAAAAAAAAATTCACTCTATTAAATTTGAGATATTATCATATTAATAATTTTGGTGTCACTATTAACATGTATTGAATCAAATTACAATTGATATGTATTGTGTTGTAGAAAGAAAAACAAAATTGTTATTTAGATTACTTATTAGATAGCAAATTTAAACCTTTTCACTAAATAACATACTTTTTTTTTATTAGTTTTCTCCCAAATATTATTAAATAGTCAATTACATTATAGTTAATCTTACATTACATGATTTAATATCCCCAAATATTATTAAATAGTTAATATTTTACTATCCTATCAAATTCTTAAATGAATTATCGAATTGCCTCATAAATTTGGTATCAAACTCTAATTATGTCATTAACCAATCGTTTTTTTTTTTTTCAAGGAAATTAACCAATTGGTTAATGACACTAAATAAATTTTAGGAGATGAATCCATTTAGACAAGCCTGCATTTCATTAAGCGGCACGGGTCAAACTGACCCGTAGGATCCGAGCGGCTTGATATTAGGGCTCTTCAGTAGCTTAATTAGAATACCCCATTTTATTTTTCCAATCTACAATTAGGGTTTAGCAGGGTTTTCAATTCAGCGCTCTCTCCTTTTCGCACACAATGAGAGGTGTACAATTGTCACTGAACAAAGGCCAGAAACTGAGGCTCGAGAGAGCATTAGATAAGTTGGAATCGCTCTCCTCCAAAGCGAATTCAGACGCTTCCGTCACCGTCGCCGACGACATTTCCGTCAATTACGAAGACGCTATTCTCAAGTATTTCCGACTAAATACTACTCTCTGTTATTCTTATTATTCTTAAAATGTTTAAGAAATAAAACTTATTTTTTGTTGAATTGATGGGAGTGAAGGGGCCATGGGACTACGGAGCTGGACGGGCGCGTGGTGGCGACACTCTGTGGAGTGGTGGAGCGCGTGAATAAGCTCGTCTATGTTCGAGCTTTGAGGGCTAGGTATGATTTATATATTTATTTATTTGTTATTAATCTTGTGAAAATTTTAATTTTTGGCTGAAACTTTTTGATTATTTTGTGTTCTTCAGGTACAAGCCCGAGATTGGTGATATCATAGTTGGCCGTGTCATTGAGGTGAAAATTTAAACCTTCGGTTGTTAGTCTGTTATGTAATTTATAGACACAATAAGAATGAAAATTATTTACGTTTGTGTTGTGAAAACTATTTATAGGAGCATTTGGTGTAATCTATTATATTTGTTTTATTGTTTCTCGCTTTTTTGGTTGTAATCAATCAAATTGCGATGATATTTCTTTTCTGACCTTAATTTGTCAAAATATTATTAAGTATCTATTTTTGTTACAAATGTACTTAATACTTAATATTTGTGTTTCTTTATATTTTAAGGTTGCTCCAAAGCGCTGGAGATTAGAGATAAACTTCAGCCAGGATGCTGTGCTTATGCTTTCTTCGATGAATTTACCAGATGGCATCCAGGTATTTTCCGATGCTAATGGCTTCAACTTTAGTGGCATATCTCTGAGGAGGGCGATAGAGGATGAAACTAGTGGTTAAAACTGAGATGGTTCGTTTGAGTCTTGAACTGAAAATTTAGGCAGATATGCCATCCATAGTTATTAAAGCCCAGCGCCTTGCTCGCTATTGCCCAAGGCAAGGCGAGGCGAGCCCTCATCGCCTCGCCTCGCTATGCCCATCCCCGAAAAGCTCATCCAAGGCCTCGCCTTGGTCGCCTTTGCGCCGCCTTAAGGCCCTGCAAGGCAGCGCTTTTTGGGGACATGCTTTTTTTTTTTAAAAAAAAAAAAAATTCGTCAATTGACTTTAATTAAAAAAATTCCTAATTTTTCAAGAATCAATCTCTCTATTCGACTCACTCTCTATCCCACTCTTTCTCTACCAAACCCTAATCCCAATCCCGTCTCTCACCTGAGCTGCCGCAGCCGTCCGCTGCCGTCAACCGCACCGCCGGCTGCCTGCTCCCACCTCCCCCTTAGATTCTAGAGAAGTTATTTAGGAATCTTCACTTGTTTCTGAAATATGTATAAGATTTATTATATAATCTTACTAAAACTTATTTATGAAAAATTTAGATTCAAGCGCCTTATCCCCAAAATGCCCTCGCTTTTTGCATCGCCTCGCCTTGCGCCTCAAACAACTATGATGCCATCCCTCTCTTTTTGACTTTTACTTCATATTTAGGGAGTAAAAATAAGTTCTATATTTTAGTTGGCAAAATAGGTCGTAACTAAACCACACCCAGTTTTATATTGAGGTAGATGTTTCCTCGCCCCACTTTTTTTTTTTTTTTTTTTTTTTTTTTTTAATCATTTTGCCCTCACTTGGTCACTTGGGGAAATGTAAGTTGCATAAACCTTAATGGTGAGAACCTTTCTTCATGTATCAGCTTCTAGATTCTATCTGCTACATTGATTATTTATTTTGCTAAAATTGACTATTTTAGTCAAATCTAGTATGTCTAAACTGTCAGCAATTCTTGTTAAATTTGTTGAATAGGTGCCCGTATAATGTTTTTGTCGTCAAGTATTCCTGAGGTATATATGAGGTTGCATAAATATATTTTGTGGGTGCGGTGGGTCAGGCTCTAATTACATTTTTGACCTGCTTCCGTGCTTTTGGTTTTCAGAGACGAAGAACTGCGATTGATGAACTCAACATGCGCAGCATATTTGAAGAAAATGATGTCATCTGTGTAAGCTCCTTCAATGTTCACATATGTTGATCACTTTATTTTCAGTCTTTGTTTGATTTATTAAGTTTGTCCTTTGTTTTTTAGTTATCTAATGAAGTATGCATTAATTCAGGCTGAAGTTCGTGGTTTCCAACATGATGGCTGTCTTCACTTACAAGCAAGAAGCCAGAAGTATGGAAAGGTATGTATATGTGTTTCTTTAAATATGCTACTGCTCAACCATGTTTACATTGGTTATTTCTTAAAATCTATTATCCTACAATACAAATCTACCTTTTGCATTTTCTTTTGTTGGCAAGGTTGCTTTCCAATGCTTGTGTCCACATACATGGGCACAAACACACATTTACATGTGTTATTGTTCATAAATTAGTAAATCAAGATATAACAGTGATTATCATCCAAGTTCAATTCATTGTTCATATACAATTGATGGTCCTTATTAACCGTCTTCACCAAATTTAGTTAGCATTGTTCTAATATTGTAACTCTTTGATCTCTATTTATTTTCTCACAGCTTAAGACAGGCCAGCTACTTACTGTTCCCCCTTATATTGTGAAAAAGCGAAAGCAGCATTTCCACTACCTAGACCAATATGGAATTGACTTGATACTCGGATGCAATGGATTCATTTGGGTCGGTGAACACGTTGAAGTGAGAGACGACATGGCAGAGGATCAAATAAACAAATCCGACCAAGAAAATTTGAACTCTGGAAATACATTGAGCTCTAACGAAGTAGAAGAAGCTTATACGCCACTTGATACTAGGCAACACATATGTAGAATTGCTAATGCCATCCGAGTATTATCTACCTTAGGCTTCAATATCACTGTAGAATTGATAATGGAAATCCTAAACTTGAGCAAATCTTTGAATCTAGATATACATGAGATGCTTGGAGGAGAGTTCCATGTTTTAGTTGCTGAAAAAGAAGCTGAACGAAGAAGCTCGCTAACAAAGAAGAGATGATTATTCAAAATAATAACCCAAGTCATTCCTTCTCAATCGCAAGACAAAAGGGATTGTTAGAACATTCCTTGCTAAGATACTGCAACCCTGTGATTGTATCAGTGATTCTATGCTTATATTGACTCTAATAGTTTCATATATGTAACAAATTTTGGTAGGAAACTCATTTGTGTGCAATGATTGTATCGTTTCCTTCTGTGTGTTCAGTAAATGTGTGCGCCTCTTTTAATGCCCCCCTTCAATGTTTCTACCAGATGAGACGAGGTATAGTTATGAAAGATACATACAAGGTATAAAAGGAACAAACTTAAAAACTTGTGTGTCCAACAACATACACAAAGTGCAGGTCAGTAAAACGTTATTACAGAGTAATAGTTACAAAATTCCACCTTCAAAGATCAAAGCTCGTCTTTAACAGGAGGTGTTTGATAACAACTTTCGTCCCAATAGATAGGGAACTTCATTTTGGCAGCAGTATGTGGCATCAACCAATCATCATATATGAACCTGGATCAAATACCAAAAACAATAAACATATAACCCAAGCAGTCACAAACAATCATAATATCCAAACAAAAGGATTACGAAAAACCATAAAATCAATCTCCATGTATTCAAAAACTCAAGTCTTTGTTGAGTGTATAAATCCAACATCAAGAAACAATACATACAAATAAGTAGCTTTCTCAATCCTACAGTCCAAAATATTATTGTCTACAAAGAATTTTAGCAGCCAATGGCAGTCGGAGAGAGATAAAAAGGATAAGAAACTCACAGTTTCACTGGCGGACGAGATATAATGATTAGAACTTGTAGGTCCTCGTGTTCATTTGTGTTCCAGACCTGTGGAATAATAGACATGTGAACTTGACAAAGCCAAATCCATTCTAAGTTGCAAAGTGGAGTAGAAGGTGAATCATGATATTATGGTTTTAAGCGGGGCTTTCAATGCTTTCTTAAAAACTGAGAAAACATTAAGATTATAATCTATTCTTGAATTCTAGTGAAAAAAAAGGTTAAGAAAAATAAAATAAAGAAACATAAAGTCTATCATCCCTCACCATTCTAATCACTAAAATTCAGGAACCAAACATAGGATTGAAGAGGAACTATTGTACCTGATGAACATCATTGATAGGGACATGAAATGTGCTATTCGAAAAAACACGAAACTCCTGTGGACTGCCTGGGTACTTAGTATATGAATTTGAGGCAAGATAAAGAGTACCACTTCCTTTTAGAACCACAAAGATTTCCTCGCAGGAGTGCCTATGGATCGGCGTACCAACTCCAGGAGCAAATGTTTGTAGCCACACCTCAACCTGTCAAGAATCCGTACTAACTATGACCCTCAAAACAATAAAAACCAAAATCAACAAAGAATACATAAATGTAAATGCAGCCTTATGACATAATATCATGACCCTGACAATCAAAGAGTTGTCGTTTCCCATTTAGATGGAACCAATGGATGATGGAAACGTGGCAGTGGAATATTATGTTATGCTGCAGCAACACCACACAATCAAGAAATGATCATCAGAATCGCACATTTAGTCATTTTAGTTTATGTTGCAAACATTTGTTTCCTCCTCCTTATTTTTCTCTATTATATCATAGAGTAAAGGATGGTCGTGCCTAATCAGATTCAGCAGTCCAAGACCAAGACATAATAATAATAATAATAATAATAATAATAATAATAATAATAATAATAATAATAATAATAAAAGAAAACAAGTAAATTGAATTTGATCACCTCTTTGAAGCCGTGAATGACTGAACCCGCGATGGTACTGTGTGATAAACCGGGCCTACCATAATTATCTTGAGCAATCTCACTAATATTTCTCACTATTGGCAACCCTGCAAATGCAATACAAGTCCGTGGATAAATGAATGAATGAATGAATGAATGAAATTGTTTGTGAAAAAGGACGGACGGAAAGAAATTCATAACTGATGAAGAAATAGAGAACTTGCCGTTGGTTGCACAGTGAGAGGCTTCGGCAACCGCAGATAATACAAGGGCAATCAAGAAAGTGATCCACTGATTACCCATAATATAATGAGTTTTGTGAATCAGCTCAGCGTCTTCAGAAATAATAATATTTATTTATTTCAACTCTGCTGCTTCCAGAAGAAAGGTTAGGGTTGTCAATGGGGATTCAAATCGGATTATTGTGTCAATGGGGATTCTATAGACCAGGTCCTGGACCATGTGGTCTACATTTTCTCTCCTTTTTTTTCTCCCTTTTTTTTTTCTTTTTCATTTTTTCTTTATTTTTTCTTTCTTATAACTAATATTCTTTTACATAAATTAAATACATTTATATACTTTGTGTTGCAAATTTATAGTAATATATTGTTCCTATCAAAATAATATTGTACAAAAAATTTAGATTTTAGTAACAAGATATTAAATGACTAAGTGACAAGAATTTAAATATTTTTACTAAAATGATGTACATAGATACATTATTGACAAGAAATGTAAAAATATTGTCACCATTGACATTTAGTGACGTCCCAAAAATGACAATATTAGTTGTTACTAAGTTGTCACTACAAAAAATTTAAATTTTAGTGATAAAATAGTAAAAGACAAAGTGACAAAAATTTAAATATTGTCACTAAAATGATATTTATAGATACACTAGTGGCGAGAGTTGTAAAAGAGTTGTCACTATTGACATTTAATGATACCGCAAAAGTGACAACTAAAAAATTGTCACTAAATTATAGTGACAATATTTATTGTCTCTAGGTTATCACTGAAAGGGTGTCACTAATTGTTAATAGTGACAATTTAAGTTCCACACATTTGTCACTGATCGCCATTAGTGAAAACTTATAAATATATTTTGTCACTATTGCACTTAGCACTATTTTTATTGTGACAAAACTAATATTTTTGTCACTAAATATATGCAGAAAGTGATAATTTCAACAATGTCATTTAATATTTTGTCACTAAAATTCATTTTTCTTGTAGTGTCCCTGAAAGGGTGTTACTAATTGTCAATAATGATAACTTAAGTTTCATACCTTTGTCACAAATAGCCATTACTGACAATTTAAAAATATATTTTATTAATATTGTACATGTCACTATTGTTATTGTGACAAAACTAACATTTTTGTCACTAAATATATGCAAAAACTAACAATTTCAACAATGTTACTTAATATTTTCTCACTAAATTTTATTTTTCTTGTAGTGGTAGTTTTTTTTTTTTATATATATTATGTATTTTTCGTAATCGTTCAATGTTGTTATGTATTTTTCGTAATCGTTCAATGTTGTTGTAGCTATATTTTTATTTATTTCCAAAGATGTGAATTTGAAAATTCATTGTGTCATTTTGTGCTATAATTTATGAAATAATTAAGATTGATATTTTCTTAATAGAATTAATTTAAAAATTAAATATTTTTAAAGAAGAAATCATGCGTGGAAAATGCAAATAATAATTTTAATAGAAACAAACATCATATTATAAATTTACAACACAAAATATGTCAATTTTTTTTAATTGTATAAGACATTTTAGTTATTAATGAAGAAAAGAAAAAAGAAAAGAAGAAGAGAAAAGAAAAAAAAATGAAAAATCCTGGACCACATGGTCCAGGAGTGACCAGGTCCGGGGAAGAATCTTCCATCAAAGTCTATCTTTTGATAAAAAATCAATCGTTTAGAATTCAGAATTATTTCAAGCTTGTTCAAATTATGGATCCTATTAAAATCGGATCTTGTTCAAACTGTTATCGGATCTAAATTTCTTAAATTTAATGGATCTTGAATGTGTTTGACTGGATATTGGATCTTTTTCGAAGTCAATGAATTTTCATTTAAAAAATTATATTAATATTTATTTTCTAAAATAAGTTTATCAATTTTACAATTTTATTTAATTTTCAAACAAATTTACTAATATTCATATTTTTAAATGAAAATATTGATTTAAATAAATTTATAAACGAGTTATAAATTACTATTTTCTTGAATTGACAGTGAATATTATTAATGGTACTTACTTTTATAAAATATTATATATATTATTCTTTTTATTTTTTATTGGATACGAATCTTTACCGAATCGGGTCAATCTAACTTCATATTCGCTTAATGTATTTTGAATTACGAATCTTTATAATTGGATCAGATCCATTGAGATATTGATTAATGATTAATCAATAAATATATTCACATTCTTAAAAAAAATCCGGTCGTATCATTATTATTCAATCACAAGGAAGGAGTTTGGGTATTGTGCTTCTAAGATATAGTTGTTACTTGTTAGCTTAAGTTGTATGTCATTAGGTTATATTGTTTTAAATTTGATGATATTTAATAGAGTACTGTTTATGATAGTAGACATTATTTCTATATATTTAAAAAAAAAAGAAAAAGCCCTTATGTTTATCTTATATTTATATATAAGATAAAAGAGGATAAGAGAAAATTCCCGTAATTATCATAACCATGAAAAGGGAAATTTTCTTAATTATAAGAAAAAGGTATTTCCCTTAATTATAAAAGAAAAAGAGAAAGGAAATTCCCTTAATTATCAAAACCATGAAAAGGGAAATTTCCTTAATTAAAAGAAAAAGGTTATACCCGTAATTATAACAGAAAAAGAGAAAGGAAATTCCCTTATATAGCGACTCCCCTCTATTGCCTTAAACAAGACACGAGAAGATGTCTTGTTAAAATCTGATTGGTTAACAGGAAATTCCCAAATTGACTTTTACGTCTATATATATATGTACGATTCAGATCACACACAGTTACATAATTATTCCAAATTCATTCCCAGTAAATCTTGATCAAGTGTTGTCAAGTACCCTTTTCCTTAATTATTAGTAGTTCTTAAGCCTACAGTTCAGTTCTTAATTATAGGGTTTCGTCTGTTCTCTATCTTCCCCCTCATTGGAGTTGTATAACTCCATCATTATTATAATTCAGTTCTTGTTTGTACGGGTTTCTTTTGATTTTCATCATTAGTTTCTTGATGGAAATTAGAGAACCCGCCAATGATAAAACTCCATTATAATTCACTCTATTGTGTTTTTCCTCGTTATTTTTCTTCATGGAAATGAGAAAACCCGCAAATGAGATTGAGTTTTAGAGGGCGGGGCAAAAATGGGGACTATTTTGGGTGGGTTTGTATTGCCCATGCTTCTTTTGACAGGTATGTGAATTGACATATTTTTGTAGGAATTTACTTTGATTGTGCATAAGAATAATTGCATGTTTAGTTGATTGTTTCTTCTATTACTTCATTGATAAATTAGATATCTTATGGAAAATTGGAATAAAGAAACAAGGGTTTGGTTTGTACATTCTTCGCATTTCACTTGAGATATTTAAGAAGCCTCTTGTTTATTAGAACTTAAACAATGTCATTCCTTATATGTGCCATTTAAATAGGCAGGTATAGTATGCTTTTCCAGTAGGGTTTAGTTGACATTTTTTGTAGTTCCTGATTCTATTATATAGGATAAAACTGTATCCTGATTCTTTCCTTTTTTTCTCCCTGGTGTAACTTTTGCAGCTGGGTTGATGAACTGGAGTCTGATTTCTCTCATTTATATGGTGACTTCTTTATTCCTTCGGTTTAATGCCCCTAAAAGAGGTACCATTGTGGTTTTAAACTCGAGGCTACTTTACTGGTCCATTTTGTTTAGATATCTACACCTATCTATTTTATTCACTTTACTGCCCCTCTTTTCATGTAAAACCCTGCAGGATTTTTGTTCAGAGGAAGAGTAGTATCTCTGTGGTTCATTTTAATATATTCGGCTCTCGTGATTATTTTGCAAGTGATTTTTTTTATCCTATGCGCAACTCTGGGTTCACAATGGAGCATTGCAGATGCCTGGTGGATAAAGCTAGTTGGACTCATGAAGTAGGATTTTCTATTACCATTTCACATTTTGTCCTCTTTTCATGAATTATCTAGTTACAACATTTCTTCTATTTCTTTAGGTTATAAAATAAATACATTACCTGATGACTATTTATCATTGTATTATTTGCAGGGTCCAGTCCTGGAGATCTCCTACAGTAATTTATTACCTGGTTGTAGAATTCTCAGTGGCGCTTGTTGCTTACATTGAGATCAACAGGAGCAACTTTGGATTATTCGAATTTCGGGATTCATGCTGGGGTTATGTCTCATCAGTTTTTGAACAAATAGGTTTGACAAGTTTACTATAACCATGTTATTATGTATGTAAAGTTTCGCATTCATCAAGTTGATTATTTGTAGCTGATAATGACCAAATCACAAGTGGAGACAGATAATTATAAGCAACCAGAACTCATTTCTGTTCATAGTTTGTAACTGAAAACGAAGAATTAGTTATCTTGTCAATAACTATACTAGCATGAATTTAATGGAATTGTTTGGTAGAAAAGAGCATAGAAGAAGACACTTCACTGATAAATTATTAGACACTGACCTTTGTGTTGTTTCACCAAAAATAATTCTGATGTTAGGGTAACATTGGGTTTTAAATTACTAATTACCAGTAATATCTTTTGCAATTTATACTTTTTGTGCAAAGTATTCATATTGAAACCCGGTATACTGCTTTGCTCACTTGTCCTATTTGACTCGCGACATTATAGTATCTTGACTGTGTTCTTTCTATTTTGGTTCTCAAATTGAAGGTTATCGTCTTAGGCTAGCTTCCTGCTTATTGCTGCCTGCTGTGCAGTTGGTTTCGGGGATCAGCAATCCTTCTTGGCTTTCTTTACCATTTTTTCTATGCAGCTGTGTTGGTCTTGTTGATTGGTCTTTAACAAGCAACTTTTTAGGGCTTTTCAGGTATTTCATCCTTAATAAAGCAACTTTTTTATTCCGCTCTCTCACTCTTTCTTATAAAAAGATACTTTCAAATGAAATCCTACAACTTAAGTCTTTGACATTCAGTTCTTATTAAACACTGGCTTGAAGGTGGTGGAAGCTCCTCTGGGTATATGCTGGCTTTAGCATTTCCCTACTTTATCTCTATCAACTTCCTGTTGGGTTTCCACAGATGTTTAAAATGATTGGTCTGTACAAAGTATCTATTGATTCTGACGCCCAAGAAGCTTGTTCTGGTATTTCTCTGATGGTGTTCTATTATATGGTATGCATTTGTTATGTTAGTTTTCAACTCGAACTTCAGTTTGCCATGTCTATTGTTTAGAAGAATAAAAAGAAAGGAGAATGATTATAATATTAACTGAATTGGGTTGTTAATTATATATAAGTGATACAACAAGGGTCTTATTATATGCATATGTTAATAATTTCTTTAACTAATCCAATTGCATGTGGCCATAATCATGGTTAATTTTCATTAGTATTCTAAATATTCACAAGTGTAGAATAACAACATTATAAAGAATATCACAAATATATTCTAACAATTTAAGACTAATTTGTATGTATGTACCACGTCGTCAAGTAGAAATTATTTAGTGCAACCGCTGCACCACGTTGCAAGTACACGTGGTGTAGCCGAACAATTCAATTCTTACACTTGGAGTGAGAATCAACCTCACCCATATTCTGGCCAATGTGAACGCATTTTTTAAATCCCATATTTTTGGAGAACATGGGTGATGTGGATTCTCACTTTACATTTGAGAATTGCATTGGTCGGCTGCACCACGTGTACTTAATGACGTGGTGCAATGGTTGCACTAGATAATTTCTCATACTTAAGAATTGCCTTATATTTGGTGCTAGTTATTCGGCTTTTATTCCTTTTAAATGTTGCAGTTCCCTTCTCAAATGCACTTAAATCTTTTAGAATTTAGTGAAGAATATCTTAACTATGTTATCGAGCTTGATTTCTAACAGAAATTTGACATGAATCTCGTGAAACAATTAATTTAGTGTCTATACCGATCATTGTGAAGATAAGCAAATTATCTTGGAGGAATCATTACATGGTTAAACAGATTAGCTTATCGATCTTCTTCACATAAACTTTCGTTGATCATTTAGACGAACCTTATTGGGTTGTTCTGCAAATTATGATATGAACTAAAGATAAGCAAACATCATATTCTGTATATTGTCATACTCCCTCAGTCCCATTTCTTTTGCTCCCCTGAGTTTTGGCACAGAGTTTTAGGTAAGGGTTGAAAATATGGAATTTTTAGGTATCTTTACATTTATGCCCTTAAAAGTAGTGTTGTCAAATCATTACTTTATGTGGAAGGGTACTTTTGAGAAAAATAATTTCATATTAGGAAAGGAGTGTTGTTTTGGGACATCCCAAAAAGGAAATAGGAGTAAAATAAAAGGATAGAGGGAGTATCTAATTTTCAAGCCATGGTTCTCCTTTTACTTTCATTCTTATTCTCCATATCATGTCACCATAACTCTTTAATAAGCGAGACGGAAGCAGCACCGCTAGATTATCATTCAGTGATAAAGGAGGTAGGGTGTGCAGAGGCAGCCAGAGGATTGCCTAGAAGCAGCAACCGTGAAAGAAATGTGTATAGCTTACTGATAAAGCGCTGTTGCTTGGATGAAACTTTATAACTTGTATAGGCTGAAGAATTTTTTAATCCAAATATAATGGTGGTGTAATGGTTGTTTTGATGACTGATACTGAATTTTTTTGCGCAGCTCTCTTGTGTAAAACATGATTTAGAAGACATGGAATTCATCATGTCTGCGAGAGAAGGCAGCTTGACCGAGCAACTTCTTCCCTCAAGAAATTCCTTCTTTGTTCGTCAGCTGAGGTAATTTTCGCTCATTTAATATTGTTTTAGCTATTAGACGGCTCAATCCAAGATAAAATCATTTTAGTGTACCAAATATCTGTGTTAGGAAACAATGGGGTAGTCGATGTGGCTAAATTAGGAAAATTAGGTTCTATTATCTGTGTGATTAGTATTGGGAAGATAGCACAAGTATTGAAAATTTGAAAGGATATAGATTTGTTCTGTTATATTCAATCATTAAGCTCTTGGCCTGACTCTCGTATCATTTTCTTAGTTTCAACCTAGTAATTCAAAATTTAGCTAAATTCTTTTTCGGGTTACAGGTCCGGTGTGCGACATACCAACATTTTATTAAGGGGAACAGTTTTCAGGATTTTTAGTATCAACTGGTTCACTTATGGCTTCCCGGTATGTTTTACAAACTCGTATATACATTTGTCTTCATACTTAAGACGCTTAGTTGATGGTGCATAGAACCATGATGTTTTCTGTTAATAGTTTGTGACAATATATTTCCTTACATTTTCATTACATTTTCCTTGCTTATATTGTTTCAGCTTTAAATATGACAGATATCATTGTTGGCTCTTTCATATTGGAGCTTCCATTTTGCGAGTATATGTGCATTTGGATTACTTGCGTACGTTGGTTATATTCTATATGCTTTCCCGTCCTTGTTCCGTTTGCACCGGTTGAATGGTTTGCTTCTTGTCTTCATTCTCTTGTGGGCTGTGAGCACATATGTTTTCAATGTGGCTTTTGCATATGTGAACTGGAAACTCGGGAAGGTACTCCCTTTATCTTGTAAATGTTTCAAGTTGAATTTATAATCCTTACGCCATGTTTGGTTTTTGAATTTCAGTGAAGAAAGTGACAAGGAAAATGAAAATAAACAATAATTAAAGCCTAAGAAAATGTTTTACCTAGTGCTTAACTCATTAAGATTCAAGAACCAAACTTAGCCTTAAAGTTTAGGTGAAGTTTTACAACCACTTTTCCTTTTACTCAGGATATGGAGATATGGGAAATGATTGGATTATGGCATTATCCTATCCCTGGTTTTTTCCTTCTAGCACAGTTTTGTCTTGGAATTGTTGTGGCTCTTGGTAATCTTGTAAATAATTCTGTCTTTTTATGTATATCAAATGAGGACAGCCAGTTTTCTACTGAGAGCGAGACTGAGGAAGGTAGCAATGTTTATATCTAAAGTGGAAATTTGATGTCAAATCTTTTCAGTTTAATCCAATTTGGTTTTCACGTTGATGGACATGTATGATTGCAGTAAAAGAAGATGCCAAAGTCTTAATAGTGGCTACAATTGCTTGGGGGCTGCGTAAATCTTCTCGAGCTATGATGCTATTGCTGATTTTCTTGATTGCTACAAAACCTGGTTTCATTCATGCTGTTTATAGTATGTCAAAAATTTAATTATGGGTTTTTATTAGTTCCAAGATTACCCCTAATAACCTAGTTTAGTCTTCTGATTGGTAATAAATTCTTTCTTTTTTTCAGTGATATTCTTCTTTGTGTATCTTTTGAGCCATAACATCAATAAAAGGACGCGACAATCCCTTATTCTTCTATGCGAGGCTCATTTTGCTATTTTGTACATTCTTCAACTTAATTTGGTCTCCAGAGAATTGGAGCAGAAAGGCTCTATAAGTTTGGAAGTGCTATCACAGTTAGGTGTGTGTATGTGTGTGGGGTTTTGTAAATTAATTTCTTTGTTTGGATAATCACTTTCTTTTTATGTAATTCCTGAATTTGTCAATTGATGTTTTATCTAACTTGGTTATGGAATACCTGTAGGTCTGCTTGAGAGTGACAGTTCTCGGGATTTCCTGGAAATAGCTTTGCTTGCATGCTTTTGTGCGATTCATAACCATGGCTTTGAAATGTTATTCTCATTTTCTGCTATTGTCCAGCACACACACTGTCCTCCGATTGGATTTAGCATTCTGAAAGCTGGTTTGAACAAATCAGTTCTTTTGTCTGTTTATGCTACCTCCAATTTCCGAGACCGTTGTGAGGACTGTTCCCACGGTATTGTAATCTACTACAAAGATCAATTGTTCACAATTAGTATTATGTATTTGTAGCATAACTATATATTAAATATCGCTTCTCTCTGACAGCTTAAATATTTAGATCAGTTGATCATTCAATATGGTATCAGAGCGGAACTACTAATAACAAGAGGTCCTATGTTCAAATCTCACCACCGGCCATTTATGACAAGAGTTCCATGTGTTATGCGTAGTAAAGAATTCGCCCAACACGCCTCTCTAAAAGCTTAAGCTCTTAGATGAAGCTGGACATTCAATAATATGGTTGTAACTAAAACTATGTTGAGTCTCGGATTTGTTTTAGAACTCTTTAGAGTTGAAGTTTAGGAATCTAAACAGTACTCATCTCTAAGTGCCTCATAGAATTTTTGGTTTTACAATATGCATGTCCTAGCTTGATTCCTTATTGGTCCTTAAAAATCAAGAAAACATGATCGTTATTTAAAAAAAAAAAAAAAAAACCTCTACTCACTTAATGTATTTATATGCTAATTTTATTTACTTTTCAGAAAGAAGGGTAGCATTGTATCTCAGTGCAGTTGGGAAGAAGTTCTTATCCATGTACAGATCATTTGGAACATACATCGCTTTTCTCACCATTCTTCTTGCGGTGTACCTTGTGAGACCCAATTACAGATCTTTCGGTTACATTTTCCTTCTTCTTGTCTGGATCATTGGAAGACAGCTTGTTGAGAAGACAAAACGGCGTCTATGGTTTCCACTCAAAGCATATTCAATTGCAGTTTTTGTTTTCATTTATATATTAAGCATTTTCCCCACTTTCGAATCGTGGATGTCCAAGAAAGTCGATCTTTATGTATACTTTGGGTATAACACTGAAGTTTCTTTATTGGAAAATCTTTGGGAGTCTCTAGCAATCGTGATTGTCATGCAACTTTACAGCTATGAGAGAAGACAAAGCAAACGCTTGAAATCGGATGATCCTGATCCATTGCAGTTGGGAATTTTAGGGTTCGTGAGACGATTTCTGATCTGGCATAGTCAAAAGATTTTGTTTATTGCTCTGTTCTACGCATCATTATCTCCTATAAGCGCATTTGGTTTTTTGTATCTTCTTGGTCTCGTATTATGTTCAGCATTGCCTAAAGCTTCGAGAATCCCATCCAAATTGTTCTTAATTTACACGGGATTATTGGTGACAACTGAATATCTGTTTCAGATGTGGGGTAAACAGGCTAAAATGTTTCCTGGGCAGAAGAACTATAATTTGTCTCTTATTCTTGGTTTACGGGTATATAGACCAAATTTTGAGGGTTTAGAAGCAGGCTTGAGGTCAAAAGTGCTGGTGATTGCTGCATGCACCCTTCAGTACAATGTTTTTCGCTGGTTGGAAAAAATGCCTAATTTTCTTTTAAATTTAGGTAGATTAGAGGAACCTTGTCCTTTATTTGTATCAGCAGCAGATGTTTCTAATGTTTTTCCAACTTCCGGTGGTGATAACAGCCAGTTATTGTCTGATTCTAGTGATCTTTCTGCACGAAGACAAAATTCATGGCCATCTCTGAGGCCTGGTAGCAATCAAGAATCTCAGAATAATTTGTCCTCTGGTAACGGAAACAATAAAAAATATTTGTTCGGTTATATCTGGGGAAGTATGAAGGAAACTCACAAGTGGAATAAGAAGAGAATTGTTTCTTTACGACAGGAGAGATTTAATATGCAGAAGACTACACTAAAAGTTTATTTGAAGTTTTGGGTGGAAAATATGTTCAACCTTTTTGGCCTTGAGATTAATATGATAGGACTACTACTTTCTAGTTTTGCTTTGTTAAATGCCGTTTCTTTGCTCTATATTGCTTGTCTTGCTACTTGTGTACTTTTGGCACGTCCTATCATACGTAAACTGTGGCCTATATTTGTATTTCTATTTGCGACTATCCTTCTAGCTGAATACTTTGCAATGTGGGAAAATATGATGCCTTTGAATCAAGATGTTTCGACTGATACCAATCCTCAGTGCCATGATTGCTGGAAAAACTCAAATATATATTTCCAATACTGCGAAAAGTGTTGGCTGGGTATGATTTTTCTCACTTTGTTAATTGCTACTAAAGAAATTAAAACTTCCTATATTATGCCATAAGCTATGTTTTCTTCATTCTTATATTTAATCTATGTTCTCAGGAATTATAGTTGATGATCCTCGCATGCTGATCAGTTACTACGTTGTCTTCATGCTCGCATGTTTTAAACTCCGTGCAGATAATGCTTCCAGTTTCTCAGGGTCATTTACATATCGGCATATGGTTTCTCACCGTAAAAATGCTTTTGTCTGGAGAGATCTCTCATTTGAAACCAAAAGCATGTGGACTTTTCTCGATTATTTGAGGGTTTACTGCTATTGTCATCTTTTAGATCTAGTACTTGCTTTGATTTTAATTACGGGAACCCTGGAATACGACGTTCTACACTTTGGATACCTAGGCTTTGCTCTGATTTTCTTCCGGATGAGGCTTACAATACTAAAGAAGAAAAATAAGATCTTCAAGTATTTGCGAATGTACAATTTTGCCGTAATTGTTCTCTCTCTGGCCTATCAATCTCCCTTTATCGGTGATTTTAATGCAGGGAAGTGCGAAAAAATTGATTATATTTATGAGGTGATAGGATTTTATAAATATGATTATGGATTTCGGATTACCTCAAGATCTGCTTTAGTAGAAATCATTATTTTTGTTCTGGTATCATGTCAATCATATATGTTTTCTTCTTCGGAGTTTGATTATGTATTTCGATATCTTGAGGCGGAACAAATCGGGGCTATTGTAAGGGAGCAAGAGAAGAAAGCTGCTTGGAAAACGGAACAGTTGCAGCACATTCGTGAATCTGAGGAGAAGAAACGTCAGCGTAATTTACAAGTGGAGAAGATGAAATCTGAAATGCTCAATCTACAGATCCAGCTCCATGGTATGAATTCTATTACTGCTTTTGGTGATGCTTCACCTGCTAATGAAGGCTTGAGAAGAAGAAAGAATGCTTCGCCTAGTCTTCAAGAAATCGGCAATCATGATAAACAAGATGGCAGTATCACTCCCGATTCAGCTTTGCCATTCATTGAATCTCCACTTGGAGTAGAATTTACCAAACACCCAATGGATGCTTATCTTAGTGAGATAACTGAACTTGAAGAGGATGCAGGTGAAATTGCTGCCATCAATGATCCAAATGATCCAAAGAAAAGTATTAGCCAGTCAAAGGAAAACCCTTTAGCATCTGCAGTGCAATTAATTGGTGATGGAGTTACCCAAGTACAGTCTATTGGAAATCAGGCAGTTAGCAACATCGTGAGCTTTTTTAATATTGCCCCTGAAGATTCAGATTCAAACGAGCCCACGTCTTTGGAAGAAGGGCTCTCTAATGAGAAAGGTACAAACTTGAATCGGTCAACCTCTCTGCTGTCTGACAATAGTAGAACTTCGGAATCTGCGAGTTTGCAAATTGGACGAATAGTACATCATATATGGTCACAAATGCGATCAAATAACGATGTAGTGTGTTACTGTTGTTTTATTCTTGTCTTTCTTTGGAATTTCAGTTTGCTTTCTATGGTGTACTTGGCGGCTCTGTTCCTATATGCTCTCTGTGTAAATACTGGTCCAAATTACATCTTCTGGGTTACAATGCTAATCTATACAGAGATTTATGTTTTGATTCAGTATTTATACCAAATAATGATCCAGCACTGTGGTTTCAACATTCAGTCCGGCCTTTTACGTGAGTTGGGATTTCCTACAAAAAGAATATCATCTTCATTCGTTATCAGTTTGCTACCTCTGTTTTTGGTGTATTTGTTTACTCTTATACAGAGCTCTATTACTGCAAAAGATGGTGAATGGTTTTCTATAGGATTTAGTAATTGCAAAAGGGGATCGGTCAATCGAACAGAGGTTCGCGCGGGGTCCACCTTGAGTAAGAAAACAGAGATGGTTCTTGAATTTATGAGGCAAATGGTTAACATTGTGGTCAGTGGCTGTTCTAGATACTGGAAATCACTTACACAAGAAGCAGAATCTCCTCCATATTTTGTTCAATTGTCCATGGATGTCAAAGCTTGGCCAGAGGATGGGATCCAACCAGAAAGGATTGAATCGGGAATTAATCAGCTGCTTCAGCTTGTACATGGTGAAAATTGCAAGAACGAAATGCCTAATCGCTGCCCTTGTGCCAGCAAAGTTCAAATTCAAAGCATTGAAAAGAGTACTGAAAATGAAAATGTGGCTCTAGCTGTTTTTGAGGTTGTTTATGCCTCTCCACTGAGAGAATGTACACCGGCAGGACAATTTAGTTCTCTTACACCAGCAGCTGACTTAGCGAAGGAGATTCTCAAGGCTAGACAATTAGGACTTGATGAACAAGTTGGATTTCCGTACCCTATAGTTTCGGTTATTGGAGGGGGCAAAAGAGAAATTGATCTTTATGCCTATGTTTTTGGTGCTGATTTGTCTGTTTTCTTTCTCGTAGCTATATTCTACCAATCTGTTATTAAAAATAAAAGTGAGTTTCTTGAGTATTATCAGCTTGAGGATCAATTCCCGAAAGAGTTCGTATTCATCCTAATGGTAAGCATATTTTATATCTATTTCCTTCTGGTTCATCTTGTCAATTTGGAGAACTTAACATATTATTCTGAGAATGAAAAATATATAATAAACAGAGTACCATATCTTCAAGAATTTTGAATGTGTCAAACATTGAGGAAAATGTTAAAATCCCTAGTTTTGTGACACACTGAAATTCAAGAATCAACCACAAACCATAAGATTTTGTGGTTTCATTAATCGACTTGAATTTCCTTTTTGTGCAGATAATATTCTTCTTGATTGTTCTTGAACGAATCATATACCTTTGTTCATTTGCAACGGGAAAGGTCATCTTATACCTTTTCAACTTCATTCTTTCTACTTATGCTGTGACTGAGTATGCTTGGAATATGGATACCTCACAGCATAATGCTGCTGGATTGGCCCTTAGAGCAATATATCTTACTAAAGCAATTTCGCTGGCATTACAAGCCATTCAAATACGATATGGTGTTCCTCATAAAAGCACATTGTATCGCCAGTTTTTAACCAGTGAGGTTTCTCGTGTTAATTATTTAGGGTACAGGCTCTATCGTGCTTTGCCTTTTCTATATGAATTGCGATGTGTCCTTGATTGGTCATGCACAACTACTTCCTTGACAATGTATGACTGGCTGAAGGTTAGACTATTAATTGCAAATTAAACTTATTTATTGCACTACTAAATAGAGACTGATGGTTTTTTTTATTTTTTTTTCAGTTGGAGGACATAAATGCAAGCTTGTACCTTGTGAAATGCGATAATGTTCTTAACAGAGCTAGGCATAAACAAGGAGATAAGCAGACAAAGATGACTAAGTTTTGCAATGGCATATGTCTCTTCTTTATCTTAATCTGTGTTATTTGGGCTCCAATGCTGGTTAGTAACTCATGCCATGACTCTGCTCTCTAATTTCTACTATAAAGCTCGAGTTCTTTTCAGAAATCATTTCTGTAGTAGCTAAGTTCTTTTCAAAAGACTTCAAGTGAAATGAAAGATGTAGCTTTTCTCCGCTTATTGGGTAATTATTTCATTAATCTCTCTTATTTGTAGAAGTATAAACTGATATACGCTCAGAGAACAGTTTCATTCATGTCCTATAAAGACGTTTGGTAGAAAAGATGAGATTATGAGAAATATTAAATATACATTTGATAGGTTAGATTATTTATAGTATAGAATCGAGTGGGTCTACTCAGGGGAATTGGATTCAAATATGTAAGTCTGATGGGGATAATGCATCCAAGGATAATGTGGTATTTGTCTCAATTAAAAACACCATCACCTAATATAAGATAAATGTTCTTATCTCACCTTATCATGATTACCAAGTTCGTTCGTAATGTATATAGCTGAATGCTCTCTATTATCCTGCAGATGTACAGTAGCGGTAATCCAACAAACATAGCAAATCCGATAAATGATGCCAGTTTTCAGTTTGATATCAAGACAGCTGGAGGAAGGTTGACTTTATACCAGACGACTCTTTGTGAACGACTAGGGTGGGAAGATCTCAGTGCAAATGTTAATATTGATCCCCAACATTATTTGGACTCATATAATGTGAACGACATTCAAGTCATTTGTTGTCAAGCCGATGCAAGTACTATGTGGCTTGTACCTGAAGTGGTTCAGCAGCAGTTTATCAAGTCTCTCAACAGTAGTAAAATGGACATGAAATTTTCTTGGGTTCTTACTAGAGACCGACCAAAAGGCAAAGAAACAGTGAAATACGAAAGAAGTGTTGATCCATCAGATCTTCCAAAATCAACGGAAGTTGAGGGGGTTCTTAATGGTTCATTGAGCAGCTTCAGAATTCATAATATTTGTCCAAGAACTTTTCGAGTTACTGGTTCTGGGGAAGTTAGGCCTTTTGAGCAGGAGGTAAGTTTTTGACCGGCAAAATTTCAAAAATGGTCATGTAACTTCGGAATTTCTGAAAAAATAGTCATGTAACTATATAATGAAAAACTTATTTTTTCATTTAACTTTCACCCAAATTGCATCCTATGTATATCAAATTCCGTCTTCACCCAAAAACTTATTTCAGTTAGTCCTATGTATATCAAATTCCGTCTTCTAACTTTCAATAAGTTTCAATTTGCATCCTGCAATTAAAAATTTGGTCCTATTACCGGCGAAAAAAGTATGTAATTGAAGGACGAAAATCGAAACTTATCAAAAGTTGGAGGACGAAATTTGTAGTAGCAGGACGAATTGAAACATATTGAAAATTTGAGTATGAAACTTGTTATGCATAAGTTTTGTGAAGGTTAAAAGGACTAAATGTGTGTTCAGTAGTTTTTGAAAAATCTTGCCCTTTTTTACCCTATATATATAAATAGCGAGTAATACTTTAGCACTTTATTCTCTTCTAAATCATTGTTGACAGGTAAATGATGTGAGTGCGGATCTTGTGTTACACCACGGAAACTCTGAATGGTGGTCGTTCCATGATATCAAACCCCTGAGGTCATATGGTTGTGGAGCCTTGTCAGGGCCGATGGCTGTCATTGTATCAGAGGAAACTCCACGTATGTATTGGTTTTTATTAATTTTATAATATATGTTGAGTTTTTATTAATCCATGAAATTATTCCAGAGGGATTTCTTGGTGAGACACTGAGCAAATTTAGTATATGGGGTCTGTACATCACATTTGTTCTAGCAGTTGGTCGGTTTATCAGACTGCAATGTTCTGACTTACGGATGAGAATACCGTACGAGAATCTTCCTTCATGTGACAGGTAATCTTGATATATTATTTATCCTATAAAAAAAAACAATTTATTGCTTTAATACTTTAAATGTCGGTTGCTAATTATATACAAAATATATATGGACTTGAGCTCTGCCACTTTAGTATCCAAGCTAATTAACTGTTAATGTCGTTAATATAATCCAGGTTGATTGCCATTTGTGAGGATATATATGCAGCAAGAGCAGAAGGTGAACTTGGAGTCGAAGAGGTTCTTTACTGGACGCTGGTCAAGATTTACAGGTCACCACATATGTTGCTCGAGTATACCAATCCCGACTAATTTTCCTCGTGGCTTGTAACCTGAACAATTAACTGCTGACTTTAGGATTGTCTAACTTCAGTTAGAAGATACAGCTAACTAACAGTTATAGTTTATGGTGAGGGGTGTTCTGTATTCTGTATCCTTTATTTTTTTGAGAGTGTAATGGGTATTTTTTGTATATATATATATATATATATATATATATAAAATAGAATATGACCTTCAAAAAGAGACTAGTATTTGTATACTTTTTTATTCTTTCTTTTTATTTAATTATCAGATAAGGGTAAAGGTATGTAATATGAAAATGAATTGGAGTGAAGGAAAATAATATTTAATTTCATTTATCTTCTTTAAATTTTTTTTCTATTCTCGATTTCAAATGCTTTTCTCTATAATAGTCAATTTAATTTATAAGGATAGTGAAGTTTGATTAAATTACAAGAACACCCCTCTTGAATTTTAAAATAACAAAAGGATACTCACTCAACTAATGACGGATCACAAACTAATTAAAAGTACCTATATCATATTTACCGTCGAGAATTAGTTTGTCAGTCAAACTTCAATTGTGAAACTAATTGACCATAAATTATTATATATACCATATTCTATACATGTTCTTTGATTAATTATTTTAATCCTATGATTGTTCGATCAGTTATGATATAAGACTGAGTCATGACATTAAAAAAAAAAAAAAAAAAAAAAAAAAAAAAGCCTTAGCAATAAGTGATCTTCCTTTTCTAATTATTAAAGTAACACAAATTTGTAGCCTCAAAATGAAATAAAATAACTAAGGAAAAAATGACAACTTATATGTAAATTAGCAAGAAAAGGGTGGGTGAATTAATGAGGGGCAGATTTTGATGACCTAAAAGGAGCCAAGAATTAATTAGGGCACGCACACAACGTAATCTGCCAAATTGGGTTTAGTAAATCCATTGACAAAAGAATTGATTCTTTGGTTTGGTGGAAAAAGAAAAGAGGGTAAAAAGCTAAACTTCACACCACACTCCTCGCCCTATATATATATATACAAGAAGCCGTGACCAAACACACTACACTGTTTGTTTTGTTTTGTTTGTGTACAATAGAGAGACTGAGAAGAGAACAAGAGCTCGTCTGTCGTTTCAAGTTTTATAACCTCACGAAAATACAAATGGAGGCCAACTCTTTTTAGTTCACACCATTTCGTGAGTACCCTTCTCACTAATTCGTTTCATATCGTCATTTTCAATAGTCAAATTTCTTCACTTTTTTGCCCTTTTTTTTTTTTAAGCTATGCCATGGTTTTAATTGGGATTATTATTATTATTATTCTTTTTTTTTTTTTTTGTGATTTTGCTTGTTTAGAGAAGTGGGTATGCCTTAAAGTTAACATCCAGAGTGGTTTTTTGTTCTAATTTTTGGTTTATTTGAGTGGGTTTAATGCAGGACAAGCTTGAAGAAGGTTTAATTTACCGAAGCATCCATCCATACAAGGTATCATTAAATTTTGACATTGAGATTTTATTGATTTTTTACTGATTGTTATTAAATTGTGTATTGTGACGTTTTGCTCATTGATCATGAGTAGATTAGTAAATGATTGTGTCTTCTTGAATTAAAAATGATTATTATTTTTTCGAAATTTGTATTCCCACATTTTCTTTTCCGAATTCTCTTATGTCTATTTTGCCAGTGATAGATGAGAATCTGAGTTCTTTCAGCTCACGGAACTTCAGTTGGCCCTTAACATATGTTGAGTAATAGGAAATAAAGTGGTTGTATTGATGTAAGTAGTGAAAAATTATCAGTAGTTGAAGCTCATTAATTCTTCTAATTTTTTATAATGAGTTTGGTTGTTCATGAAGTGGACATGCTCATATTAATTGTGATTTTTTGTTCTTAGGTTGAGATATTTTAGTGATTTGATGCAGACAATTTTTTTCTTCAAAGGCTTATTTTTCTGAGGATGTATAGGTATCATAACTCCCAATTGTTTCTGGGAATTACTGCTTATACAGTAATTAGTCTGATATATTTCTGGTTACATGTGTAGTTGATCTTGAGTACGAAAAAAGTAATTATGTTTGCCTCATGTATTTTAACGAGGTCATGTCCTTTATACAAATCTTGGGGTATGCAATTCACTCCATTTATAAACAAACGGATGAATTTTCATAAATAAGAATCAGGTTATTTATGTACTTTCAGAAAAATATTTAGAGTTTTTAGCGGACTTAAGATTTAGGGGTTGCTTGGTGTAATATCCCAAACATGAGGGGTTCTCTCTATAATTCGACCATACCTCATGGTTAGTTTACCTGTATTTAATTTCCATTTTCTCTTAAACCTTCACAGGATTGTGTTTGTAAGCCTAGTGTAAGAAGCATGGGTGACAGTGGTAGTGTTGTTGACAGTAACTCTGCAGGCTTATCGTCTGTTTTGGTCTACGAAAAGGGAAGTAGTAACAAACGGAAATATTTTCCTGATCTCTCACTAGAAATCCCATCCGAATTATCTCTAACGGAATTCCCGAGATATGAAATACTAGAGGAAAAACTCCGTAATTCTTTAACAGAATTGGGTTCGATAATGGAGCCAGAAGTGGAAGAGTTCCAAAAGGCTGATTGGGAAGATCCTGTGGCATGCCAGCTGGAGGAACTTTTGACTAACAATTTGTTTGCGATTTTCCATGGTGCAGTAAAGAAGATTATTGAGTATGATTACACAGAGGAAGCTGCTTTATGGGCCATTTTAAACAGCGGTTTATTCCATGGTAGTAAAGATGCTGTATCTAATGTTGTAGATGGTGCTCTGGCTTTACTGGGAAGGGAAAAGGAATTTAGTATCGAGTCAAAGTATTCTGTATTTGAAGGACTACAGAGCTTGGTAGAATACACGATTCTCGAGATGATTCACGTGCTACGAGAGGTTAGGCCGGATTTAACTATTGGAGAAGCAATGTGGTGTTTGTTAATGAGTGATTTGAACCTCTTAAATGCATGTGTAGTCGAGGGAGGTCTCTCTGGTGACAGTTGTGAACCCAAAGTCGAAAATCCCGACACAAATGATCAAAGTTCTCAGCCTGGAAGCCCAAAATCCAAATCTCGTTCAACCAGTAAAGAAAGTTCTGTAGTTCTTGAAGAAGTAAAAGGGAAGTTTCCAGGGATTATTAGGGAGCATATACAGACTTTATCCCAAGCAATGGTGGTGGATGAAAAATCTGGAGGTAGTAAAAAAGGTTCATCTGGTAATTCCAAGAGAGACATGCTTCGGCAAAAGACATTTCACTTTGAGAAGAGTTACAAAGGACGCATGTCCAAGGGAGCTTTTAAAGCCAAAGTTGCTGCTTGGGGAAGTATGGTTTTGGATAAGTCTTTGAAATCCGGTTCTTCTAGTGTTTTAATGAAGGGAACTTATTCAAAGTTAGGTACTTCAGCCGGAACGAATGGATCTCAAGCAGAAGTACAAAATCGCCCTTCAAAGAATCCACAATCTGATCCCAAATCTCCTGCCGTTTCCAACCCATGTTCAAAGGGCAAAATGGGTATTTCAAATCCTCCTAAGGCAATCGATTATTATGCTGGAATCCCATATGATGATACCCTCCAAAAGTACGTCCCTCAAGATGACAAAGACAAGACCATCTTAATGCTAGTGTCCCATAAAGAATCACTCCAGAAAGAGGTCCAAGGTTGGGTGGATTGGGCTAATGAGAAGGTTATGCAGGCAGCAAGAAAGCTCGGAAAGGACCAAGTAGAGTTGAAAACATTGAGACAAGAGAAAGAAGAGACAGAAAAATTCAACAAGGAGAAACAAACTTTGGAGGAGAATACCGCAAAACGTGTGTCTGAAATGGAGAATGCATTGTCTAATGCTACTGGACAGATCGAGGGGGCTAACTCGAGTGTTGAGAGGCTTGAAGAGGAGAATTCTTTGTTGCATAAGGATATGGAGGCTGCTAAGTTGCAAGCTGTGAAATCGGCTATTAAATTGCATGAAGCTGTAATGAGGGAGCAGGAGGCTTTGAAAAATTCTCAGTTATGGGATGCTGAGAAGGGTTTATTATTGGAGCAACTTACGAAACTTAGGCGCCAAACAGTTGATATGAAATTTCTAATAGAAAAGGCTAAAGGGCGTCAGGATCAGTTCAAGGTATGCATAAGTTAAACACTTCAATATTTATATACGAGTGAAATGCAAACCCCCCCGTGCTAATTTTTATTTGAATAAAAATTATCTCAAGCCAATTAGAGAAAGCACAGGGGATATTCTTGCATTTAACTCATTTATATACAGCTAATACTTAAGCTAACTCTTGTTTAGGCTTCAAAGCAGTTTTTATTTTTTATTAGGGATGAACATTTGCTTTCTATTGCATGCAATTGTATTATCTCGTATGCATGTTTTATAAACTTCTTATGACATATTTCAGGTTCTATTGAAGCACGAAGAGAAGGAGAAAGTAAGAGTTTCAACGCAAATCGATTCCTTAAGAGGGAAAAGAGAAGAAGACAATGCTTTGACAAATGAAGAAGTGGAAAACATAAAACAAAATGCAGATACATACTTGAGCAAATGCATTGAATCCATTAAAAATCTTGAGAACATCAACTCCCAGTTGAGAATGGAATCCAATAAATCGAAAATAGCAGCTCTTAATATAGGATACACTGGTAATGAGAATGTTGGTAAGAGACTGGCCGTTTTTGAAGAAAACTTTGGGTTCGAAAGTGTTAAACCAGAAAGGGAGTGTGTTATGTGTATGACTGAAGAAATCTCTGTTGTTTTTCTCCCTTGTGCACATCAGGTTCTGTGTCACGAGTGCAGTCGACTTCTTGTAAAGCAAGGGATGAATGATTGTCCTTCTTGTAGGACAACTATCCAGAAAAGAATCTCCGTTTCTTATCGTGTCCTTTGAGAGTATACTGCAGGGAGTCTAGGGGCTGCAACTGCAAATGTGAGGGTTTTTTTGGTCTTTTCTTTCTGAAAACAAACTTTATTAATTTACAATTTGGAGGAGAAAATAATGTAGAATTTTCAGGAAGGATTTGGGATTTTAGAAATATTATTTGTTATGAATCAACGTGGTGAAGTTGGTTATTTACAAAAGTTCTAGATATGTACATTTCAGAGTAGTTCTACCTAAGCAGTTTTTTGCCATGGGATTAACATGAAGGTTTTCTTCCCTGATTTTTGTATGAGTTTACAAGTTCTTTTTTTTCTTTCCTCCTCCTGAATATTGTTTAGCATATACAGGGTGATCTTAAAAATTGTACCATTATGGTCTGTTTGGTTTACTTCTCTTCTGAAGTTCTTGATTTTTCAGTTATGGAACCAGTCTACAATCAAATAGAAAATGACCATTCATACCGGGAATGGATGATAGGGGGGAGCTATGCAAGTGAGGAACGAGATATAGTAAAATTCTAGAGAAAGAGATATAAAGTCTTATGATGAGGATATAAGCTCGTCACTCAAATGAATCCCACCTTAAAAAAAACTTGATGAATTTAAAGATAGTTCACCATTTGAAGTTATTGTGTATTGATTCGAATTAAGCAATGGATGGGGTGCTCCTGCATTTTTTGTTCTCTCTCTTCTAGTTTCTAGTACTACAAATTAATTTAATTATAATTTAGTGTTTTCAAAATCTCAAAACCTTCGATGATGTTAACAAACTAAAACATAAAAAGTAAAATTTAGCACGTTTTTCATATTTCTAATCCCGGAAATTTTCAATGAAGTCATAAGTTTTCCAAATATATCACATTTTCTTTTCCAATCCAACTAATTGAAAACAAGTTTCCAAACTTTTTACTTCCACACCTTTATATATTGGAACCCATCCAAACCGGCTAGACCAATAAATATAATTGTTCTTCAAATTTAGCAAGAAGGTCAATATGTCCGAGTGGTTAAGGAGACAGACTTGAAATCTGTTGGGCTTCGCCCGCGCAGGTTCGAACCCTGCTGTTGACGAATCATATATTTTTCATTTTTCTTTTTATATATATCTTATCCTATCTCTATTCATAGTTCTTTTTTTTTTTTATAGTTAACTCTATTCATAGTTCTCCTCTTGCCAATTTATTGAACACATCAAATAAGGATTAAACAATAGTTATTATCAATACATTTCCGAAAACCATTATGTAATCAAGAATGATAAATATATTATATGAGATTTTCATATTTTTATTTTTTCATATAAATATACTATATGAAAATATGAGGATATTATACTTGATCACATTCATACCCAGTTTCTAAATGCCCAGTTTTCTTCCAGGATCTTAAACATTTATTTTCTGTGGGATCTCTTCTGGGAATACATAGTCTTCTTCTTCTTCATACCCAGTTTCTAAATGCCTTCTCTTCTTCAGTTTCTTCGGCATCTTAACACGTACCAATTCGACATCACCAAACTTCTTTCCATGTTTAACCACTCTTCCATAACCATTGCTCTTTCCTCTTTCAATTCAGGAGCACAAATTCTGAAATAGTTGATTGCTCTTTCAAACACGTCTCTAGCACGCTCAACACGTTTCCTCTTCTTCTTTTCATAATCATCGATCACTTTCTTCCAGAGGAGCAGAGGCCTCAAACTTGGCATAACTAACCCACACATTATTCAAGTGTTTACTTCTGTTCATAAAGCCCTCTACACTTTTCATATTCGGGCCCTGCTACTTCAAAGTCAATATATATATATATGCCTTCCAGATTTTTTCGGGCATGTCTAGTGTACATTGCTCGACTGAGCTCTGCCTCTTACAGTTTCAGACAAAGATTTCTCCAACTCAGCAAACTTGATCCACACATAACAGTTCCCAGGTGAACACTGCAAATATTTTTCGTACAGTTTCCTGCATCTTTCTATGTTGCCAAGTCGCAGCTCCATCTCTATATACTTGTTAAAAATCTTATCTTTAGGAGCCATGCCAATAGCTGATCACAAGATTCTCCGTGCCCTATCAATATTTAACTGTCGAATTTCAAACTCTGCAGCCATCAGCCAAATCTTAGCAAACGAAAATTTTCCATGTGGGATTATCTTGAGACACAAGTTATATACATCTCTGGCACGGTCCACATTATGGCAGCGAACAAAACATAATTAATCCACAATCCATAAATATTATGCGGGTTCTTCCTAACCTCACCCTCGTACTCAAATATCTTCTTTCCAACAATAGCATCCTTATCACCATATTGCTTCTCAAACGCAACAAACTTGTTGTAAAGCTCCTCTGCCTTTCCTTTTGGTATACAATCCAATGCAAGTTTATATATACGCCTTGCTCTCTCGGTTTCCTTACACTTCTCCTCAAACTCAGCGTCAGCCCTATCATAACAACTCCTAGCACGCTCTACATCTCCATTCTTCATCTCAAACTTCCAAGAACTAATTAACATCCGGGTGATAATCTACAAACCTTTCGAAAATCACTCTAGCCCTTTCCACCTCATTATATCTCAATTCGAACTTTATATACGAAAGCAAATCATCTATCCGATCAGGAACCCACCCCATCCACCGTTGGAAAATTTGTCTTGCGACCCAACATCTCCTCCATATGAATCTACTTATACCACAACTGATCTATTCTAGGCAACAATTCAACAGCACGATTCCAAACCTTTCTATTAATGAACTTATTCTTCATCTCAAAATCAGCGTCCCTATAATTTTTTCAGTGTCCCTTTTATTCAAATGAAACAGGTTCAAGCATGTTCCTAATATTGAAGTATTACACAACTTAAAATTTTGATACCTTTATAAAGACGTTTCGTTCTTTTCAATAGAAGAAGTTCCTCAAGTGACAATCATCCTATAAAAACAAATACAAAATATTTGCGCATTAACATCAACAAGGTCGATATGTCCGAGTGGTTAAGGAGACAGACTTGAAATCTGTTGGGCTTCGCCCGCGCAGGTTCGAACCCTGCTGTCGACGAATTGTATTTTTTCTTTGGAAATGATGTCAAAAATTGTTTGGCAGTTTGCTGTTCAAAGAAAAAGAATAATACAGCGGTACTGAAAGAGACCTCAAGTTTTCTTCCTTATCTGTTTGTTCCAAGGGTATTTTCATCCGCACCAAAAAAAAAAAAAGGGTATTTTCATCATTTTAATGCTTCGAATATAATTTCAACTCATATGTTTCTATCTATAAAAAAAGGCGAAATTGTTTCTATTTTCCATCTAATTATAATAAAACATTTACATATCAATTTATTTTTTTGGTTTATCATTTTTCCAAATGTTTATAAGGGAAATTCCAACTCAATTTTGAAAAATTTATTGGAACACACAGGGCAAACGGAATTGTAATCCATAAAAAAACAAACAACGATATATTGTACTCAAGAGTGAAGATCTTGTCTACAAATAAATCTATTAAATTATCCAAAAGAAAAAGGGCTGAATTCTATACAATCATTGATTGTCACACAGTACTACTGTCTCTACTTTTAATTAAATAAAAATTAAATAACTTAAGTGGAAAAAAACAGTTAATCAACCAAAAAAAAAAAAAAAAAAAATCCTCAAGAATGTAGGTTCCATATACCCTTTGATGGAGAAGAAGAATGTGTAATCTTAACTGTACTTGTCCTTGTGTGCTGCTTCTTACTAGTATAAGGTGGTGCAGTGCACCCTACTTTGATCACATCAACTTTGACAATATGATGATCAGAAGTCCCTTTTGAAGAAACCACGGAATAAGATCCTGGAACAAACTTATACGGTGCCTCTGCTGATGATAATATGTAATCTACCCGTGTACCATATTTGCACGTCCCTTGTACACCTATATTATATTATATTAATGTTGCATTTGCATCATCATATTAAAACATGGAAATATATATATAAGAATGAATGAAAACATATATACTTTGTCCTTTGGCGATCATAACAACGGACTCGCATTCTCCTGCAAAGTCCTTGGCATCTATGTATTGTTTGCTCTTTAGATACTTCATTACCTCAACTTTAGGTGTTGGTTTTCCCATCTCTTCATAATACTGTCAAGTAAGAGAAGATTCAATCTTTTACGTTATTATTTTTTCTTTCTAAACCAATTAACAAACACGCATCATCAACTTATAATATAATTATCTTATTTTCAAATTGTTAAAAAATTTAATTATTAATTCACCTTTACAATATCGGTCCATCTTTCTTGAGAGTAATCTGATTGGTCTAGAGAATTTAGGCCTCCGGCTAATATATGTGGCACATCGGTTGATTGAATAATGGCATTGATTTGTTTTATTCTCCAATTCTCATCTAAGTGATCAAGATGAGTGCAGAAGAAATTAATTTCTCCAGCTTTAGGTACATCAATTGTAGCTTTAAGTACATTCCTGCATTAATTTGATTGATTCCAATAAATTAATTATTCATAGCACTTTTACAGCTAAACATATGAATTATAGAATTACATCAAATGAGTGAGCTTCTGTACATGTTTGTTGGCATTAATATAGGTACAAATTATATAAATTGCATGTTCATCATTAAGAGGAGTAATAGTAATATATTATTAGTATGTATGTAGTACACAACTACACATGCTGCATAGTATCTCTGTTTTGGGAAACTAGTTAGCTGGACGTATAGGTACAAATACAATGGTCAATCATTAAACTAACTATTTGTACTGTGAAGGTACAATTTGTTGGGAAAAAATAAGGAATAAAAAGGAAATTGACCTCAAGGGCAATCCTGGAAACAAAAAATTTCCCCAAACTCGGTTAATTAATTTTAAGAAAATGAGAATTTGGCTCTGGTCAAATAACTTCCTTTCCTACAACACATTTTAATTTTAGCAGTTCCAACGAGATCTCAATCTCTCATAAACTCAAAAAACATTTTACTCAGCATTTAATTTGAAAATACGTATCAAGTAGTAATTTAATTAAAGTCCTAACTAACCTGAAATCAGAGTCATCACATATTTTCTGAGTTTTCCATGTCTTAATAGGCCATTTGGACAAAATTGCATTTCCGAATTCAGGAGCCCAACTCTCAGCAAACACATAATTCATCCCCAAAGCTTCCGCTAAACCTGACAATGGCTCCATATTCTTCTCCTCCTCTGCTTTCACATCCTGTAAAGCCAATACATCTGCGTTCAATTCTCTCAACACTTCAACAATACTTCTACTACTCCCCCTAATCATCATTTGGGCCTCAATTGAGGACGACTGCATACTATTCGACCTCAATTGACCCTTCCCTTTCAGAAAATGGGCCTCCTCCAACAACCTCAATTGCCCACTTCTTTTTAACGATATTTCATTATCGGGTAAGTTTATCGACACCCTTAATCTCGATTTCGAATACTTCTGTTGCTTGGTATCTGATGGTGGGTTCATGGCGGGATGCAGGGGACTCTGTTTTAGTATGCTTTTTGGGCGATCGTTCATTGATTTTGCAGCTCTCGAATTTCTGTAATCGAATGATTCAAATTCAACGGATTTCTTTACCATTTCCTCTGATGATTTTAC
This sequence comes from Penstemon barbatus, assembly GCA_003313485.2. Taxonomy (NCBI): domain Eukaryota; kingdom Viridiplantae; phylum Streptophyta; class Magnoliopsida; order Lamiales; family Plantaginaceae; genus Penstemon; species Penstemon barbatus. The sequence continues at coordinate 1,119,697 of CM064881.1, read as the reverse complement.
TGCTGCCATGGAGAAAAGGGCAGCATTAAATGAAGCCACCCGTATGGGTTTATGGGTACCCATTTCGTTACTTGGGTAGATCACTGCCGAAGAAACTGAATCTTTTTGTGAGGAATGGGCTTTTGAGTTTGATTTTCCGAATTTCTTTATCACGATTTTAGGCTTCGGCCGCCGGCGGCCGGCAGCCCATCTCAGCCGTGAACAGAGGCGGCGGAGTTTTTTGCTGAATAGTTTCAGCATTTTCTTTTCTTTTTTGAAGCTTTTTGAAGGTTTTGGCTATGGCGTCAAGGGCATTTCCTGTAGCATGAAATTAATGTGAATGATTGATTGTAGAGGAGAGCTGGAGAGGAGTTTGGTTTGTGGAGAGATTCTTTTGAAGTTGAATAGGGAAGGAGTCTTCACACTTTTAACGACTTTTTTTGACAGGTCAATTCGCAATTTATTTTTTTTAATTACAATTTTCAGGTCAATTGGCATTTTGAGTCCTCCTAACTTCAACCTTAGATTTCTTCACTTAATTATTTGATTAATTTCATGTTGCACTAATAATGTTAGAGTTTATTCAAATATATTAACATTGTTAGGTTTCATCTCTCAATTAAATAATAATTCATGTTGGACTAATTATAATGTTAGAGTCAGCCAAAATACTTTTGTATTATATTGTTAAATACAGTACATAATTAAATTGACACGTATGTACCAAAATTATTTATAAAACAAATAGTATGTGTACAATAAAAGCATACTGAAACTCGGATATTTGAATAAGAAAAACTCAGATATCTTATCTAGGTAGACCAATTATATCAATTATAAGATTTTTTGTTAGTTTGACCATAAGTAGAATCAGTTACGCGCGAGAAATCCCAACAAATATTTAGATTAATCAAATTCACAATCAAATCAAAAGATACATACATAATTTACAATCTTTATAAAAAATAAAAAAATAAATAAAAAAAGAAAAGTTGCAAAAAATACAAAAATAAAAGACAAAAGCTTTTTTGAGTCTTGATTCCGTATCAAGAGAGGCCAACTGCTCCAAGATGGAAACAGAAACAGAAACAAAAAATAAATAAGCAGTGTCTGTTTGGACAGAAGATAAATGTCACTTGAGCTTTTCTAGATTATTGTATTTATGTAGAAAATGAAAACCTAACTGCTCCCTAATAGTTTATTCTATATATTGATCATTCATTATTTGGGTCAAATCAAATGTATATATATATTTCTTCTATATGTAGGATTTTGTAAAACGTACGTCACTAGACAAACACGGATTAACAATTTGTCATGCCATTGCAAATTGCAATGCATGGGACACCACGTCACCAAAAGCACGGCGGACTTAACTCCAAAGCATTTTTTTATAGTGAAAATACCTTATCAAACTAACAATAATTTAATTAACATATAAAAAATAGATTACTGGTTTGAATAATTTTCTGAAGTAGCTAGATATTGGTGATGGATGAAACATATATACATCCAAATTAAATTAAAGAGCAGATACTAATTAAAAAGAAAATCTAACAAATAGTTTATCTAGATCCAATTAATTAATTATGTCGCACCCTTAAGAATGTTAAATATAACTAATAAGTAAATTTAACCCACCTGCCCTGCCTGCAAATTATTAAATAAGACTAGAAATTTAATTTATGAAAATAAAAGTGGTCTGGAATTATTATATATGCAATTGAAGACTACTATATATCATTATTGAAGTTGACTAGGCTCGCACTATCATGCATGTAGGCCCAAACATCAATTACGAGTAGCATACTAGCATATATGTAAATACTTGTATATTAATTTCACACACATTTACATTTTTCTTTTTTTGGTAGAAATTAAATTTTCACACACACATATACATATGGTACGTACGTAGGAGTACTATTTGCATCAATTAATATTGGTTAAAGGAACAAATTGATGAAGCTAGGTGTATGTGTTACAAATTGATAAAATACATTTGATCGATTTGAGTAACCTAAATTAAAAGAGGAAAAAAGAAAGAAGAAGCCTACAATTAATATTGAAATCGATGGAGTATCATATATATAAATTCTTCACATATATATAATTAATTAACACTCCATGCATATATATTGTCGCCAATGAATATTCTTTATGCTGGTGTATGTCGCCATCAGCTAGCGTTATATTCTTAATTGCTACTGAAAGTTGATCCATACCAATTAATTAATTAATAATTAAGATTGTAATTAGTGAATCCAATTTTAAAAGCTATGAAATATATAAAATAGTCTAATTAACTACACATAAATTTTACATAATTAAATCATGTAGCGACATACTCCTATGATTAATACCATGATATAATAAACAAAAGTCTTGTACATGTAATGCAATTTTAATTTTGTTAAGACCATAGTCATATATAATTTAAGAAGATTTGTTTAATTATATTATTCGCCATTGTGGCTGTAAGGATTATTAGTCTGGCTGTCCAAGCAAGGATATATGTATATATTATATTCCAAAATGAATTGAAGGGTTTAAGCCCTAATTAACAAAATTAATATTATAATTAACATTATAGTAGAAATAATGAATAAGAGAAAGGCCAACTTTCAGTTTTTTTGTTGCCTCATTTGTATGTATATGAATTTGGAGATAGATTCCTAATTCATCTCCTTTGCCCACTACTATTACTAAGATTCTCTGTCTGCACATACCAATAAGTTGTACTAACTCTTCAACTATATGATTGATTGCTGCCTTTTCTTCTTCTTCTTCTTTTCAATTTATTTTTTATTTTCTAAGTAATCTAGTAACCTAAAACCTTTCCGATACATTCAAAAGATGTCCTATACAATAATCTAGCATATCTAGACTTTTACTTTTGTGGAAACCAAGTATATATATATATATATATATATATAATTATAAATCACAATTAATGTTATATGAAAGAACAAGGGTCAAATTAAGTCGTCGTTAATTACATTCGGAAGATGTAATGTAAATTGATTGATTTCATGAATTGTCAGATTGCCAGCTCAAAATTTAATGACCACGTTTCTTATCTTAATTGTGCAATAGGGTGGAGATCATTAAATGTTTGGGCCTTTCGGTACCAAAAATGTCACTTCTAGACACACATGCAAGGACGGACTGTATTAATTCATCTTGAAGCTTTTGGGTTATTTTTCTTTTGATAAATCAAATTTTTGGGTTATAAAATCTAGAAAACAACTCAACTGGATTAGTTTTTCTGTTTCATAACAAAGACATAGATTTATTTCCAAACCAAAAAAAAAAAATCATATTTGGGATGCTTCAGCAGTAGTTGATTTGATATAAAATCGAATGCTAAAAGAAAACGAAATCAAATGCTCATTGGTGGCTATATAGTTAAAAAAAAAAAAAAAAAAAAATCTATATAACCAATGAATAAATTAAATAAATATGTCCAGTTTGATAATACCATGAGATGAGATGAGAGGCTATAAATTAAAGTAGCCAGTCAGTCTAATTCCGAGTATATCTATCTATCCCCAAACTAGCTAGGACCACAACTAAACTAAACTAAAATAAGCAATGTCTGAAAAAGATTTACTAAAACAAGAAATAAGCATCAGTTCAGTGCTGCTGTATTATTCTTGGAATTGCTAAGTCCATGTGAATTGTGATATTATAACCCAAATGATCATTACTATAAGCTGGACAAATCATACATACATATCTGAAAATACAAAAAATATATACAATTCGTCAACAGCAGGGTTCGAACCTGCGCGGGCGAAGCCCAACAGATTTCAAGTCTGTCTCCTTAACCACTCGGACATATTGACCTTGTTGAATACATGTTTTCTGCAAGCAATATATTCGACTGTAGACCGTGCCAGATATGTATATAAACTTATTATGCCTCAATCACAAATGGAGAAGGGCATGTGGATATGAAGAGTATATATACCATCTTTAGCATACAAAAAGATTGTTTTCTGTTGATGATTATTAGTCTTATAGCGTTTCCAAAGTGATCATATGAATACGGAAATTTTGGAGGTAAACTATTTTTGGTGTTAATACATTGATTGCAGTAACCATTGTATTTGTGATATAGACCGTACAAATCCATCTCGAGTTGAGTTGAGTTGAGAATATTAATTGTTCTCATTTGATTTTATTTTTCTTATTCATTTAGGTTAGACTAAAATTAATAGGAATCAAACTTATGTTTAATCGACCCGACTTCCTTCTTCAAAATTAAAATAAAATTGCAATGATGAATTAAGTAAAGAATAGATTTGATAAGACATTGTATTATAACTAAGGCCGGACTGACCAAAATGCGATCTATTAAACCTCTTTATCTCAATTCTATCCGACTTAAACAACCCATTTTTTACCCTACCTTAGTCGCTCCCTACATACACAAAACCACATTTTCAAGTTTGAAATATTGCATACAAGTTATCTTATATCAAAGTTAAATTAGTTTTATTCATGTCATGTTTCCTAAATATCAACCAAATAACTTTAGTTAATATTTCTTCTACAAAATAATATTCCCAACTCGATTTTGACCAAATCTATCTCGACTCGAACCATTTATGACCTAAAAGTATCAAGCTTTCGAGGGTCGTCAAATTTCACCCAAAAGACATTTTATAAACTATTGAATAATGAAAAGTGAGCATCATGGAGAAAAAGTAAGCCTTTCAGATTGGTAAGTACAAGTCATTAATTACAACTTTGGACTTGAATCCATGCACAAACATCATATTCGACATTTTCCGTGCTAATTCAAACAATAAATAAATGTCAAAGAAATAGACAAATAAATTTATCAACAGGGTAAAGATTATTTACTAAAATTACAAGTCAAGAATGTAAGGGCTAGAAGGTATAATAAGATATTCACCGTTCAATCGAGCCAGATTTTGTGTTAGGTAAATGGTCAAGTGCAGGTAACAAATCCTTGTGTCTTAATTCAACTTCATGGGAAGAAGCCCTCTCAATTTCAAACTCCCCTCCGATATTACATTCTTCTCTATGAGGTTCCATCACATGGAAACGTAACTATATATGTTAACAATGCACATGTTAGTAACATAAATAAAGACCACCAAAACCAGAAACTAGATTTTCTATCCCACTTTCATGTCACACTATATTGTTTAAACTATGGTTCCTGTACAAAAGTTTTTGTTATGCACATCTTTAGCATAGGACCTCTGCTCTTTGGTCTGAAATTAGACAGAAAGGGGCCGAAAATGCAAAGTGTTAAAAAAAAGTAGGACCAAAGCTACAATTTTGTACAACATAGGACCAATAGTGTTGAGGGTCTAAACTGAAATTTTGCCATTTTCCCCCCAAAAACACAAAGACATTAGTAATCTAAGTAGGAATATTTACCTTTGACTTTTGCCATATAGGTAAAATGCAGGAGTTTATTTGAACTTCAGCATTGGATAGATACAAGTGTGATCTCTCCGAATTTGTGTTTTCCGGAACAACCACTCTGGAGTCGTAATCAATATCAGGATTATTCTTTTTCCCAGGAATACATTCCTCCCTTTCAAGATTATCAAATCTTCTAGAGACATCCCACCATTGCCTAGGTTCGATTCTCAACATTAACTCCTCAATTTGTTGGTTTACTGGTCGAGTTGACCAAGATTCCGTTTTACTCTCACTAGATTCAAGCCCCGCTGATGATTGGATTTCATGTTGAACCACAAAGCCTGATGGGGTATAAACTAAGATATGCTCCAATGAACTACTAACACTTGAAATAACATTTAGAGTACTCTTTGAGTTAGAATTGTGAAAAGTAGCAGCGACAGCTCCAGATGGCGCCCATATCTTACCCACCATTGTAGCAGCAGCATTGCTTACTGTATTGAGCAAACCTGAGTCACTGCATTTAATACGGCTGGCTACAGAAAGGGTGTATGGAGGTGGAGGAAAAGATTTTTTCTCGATAGTAGACCGCCATGGTGGAGTCGAAGCTAAAAACAGATAGGCACCTTGCCCATGGTTATTTAGAGCTCGAAAATTATCTTGTCCCCAAAAGGGGGACAGAACAAAGATATGGCAAGTTCCTCTTGATGATACAATAGCAATCCACTGTCTATAATGACTAAAGCATATATCTTGGATGACCTGTAAAAGAAAACACAAAAAAAATGGCGCCAATTAGTTCACAGAACTTGAGAACTGTTGGAAAGAGAGATGGTTTTGCAGAACAATATCAAAGGCAGGAGGGCATATACTCACAGCAGTAGTTACACCACGACATAGCTTGTAAAGATGCATATACGAAGTGCTCCAGTCACTAGAGCTTGATCCCATACATGTATGAGAAGGCATGATACGGAAGATATTTATGTTATTTCCATGTACTGAGGCAGTGACTAGAAGGGTCCCGGTTGGATCAAAACATAGAGCAGATATTGGACTTGTGTGAGCCCTAAATTGTGATATAACTTCTGAGCAAACAAGATCTTTCACAGCAACCTGCAATTGATAAAGAAATAAAAGGCAAGAAGATGAATATACTTGACAATGTCTAACACTCGATAATCTTAATGTATAGCACAAGAAAGGTAAACTTTCAAAACCTGCGCTTTCTAGCTCACTCAATAATTACCAAAATGAACAAAAATAGTAGAAATATCACTATCTTGCACTTACCACACCAGCATTCTCTGAACCAGTAGTACTAGCACCATCGGGAAGCAGCTCTGGATAATATTTAGATAACTTCTTGTATCCCATGTCCCCAAGGCTGTATATACCAGCCGCTAAATGTTTACTAGATTCCACTGCATAACGAGCCATCAGAGAACCACTTCCTGGATATGTTGATGGATGAACATTAGATGCAAGGCTCTTTGGACTCACCCGACCCATATTTAACAGAAATGGGTGATTAGGAGGATAAGCCAACCACCTGGACCCCACAGCCATTGGACCATACCCTGTGTTGATTCCAAATGCTCCTTGCTCTCCGACTCGAGTAACAGGATAGGTGATAACTATGAATTTCTTCTCAAGAGTAAGGGAATCAAAGCAGTATATCTGTCCAAATACAAATAAACCGATCATCTCAAATGCCATTATTTCCAAGACAAACCTAAGTCTGACATGTCACCTACGCATACTATCGATAGTTAATACATCATTTCATTCTGCTCAGAATCATAAACCAATCAAGGGATCTCATTCTGCCATATTTTGACTATATCTAAGCTTTAATGTTGGTTAAGTAAAGCTCAGTGAAACTTTTCCCTGTGAATTTGCTTTATTTTTCTTTCAACTTTTCATTTTTGGGTAATAAATATATCAATGGATTCATTTAAGTAGATACTTACTTGTTCTTCAAGACCAATAGCGACTACTCGAGGGCTGCATCTGACCATTAATACTGCTGACTTAAAATCAATAACCTTCACATACTCATTTGATTTCATCGAGTAAAATCTAACAGTAGTAGGGGGGTCAAAAGAGCCCTCCAATGATGAATCTGTTGAAACATATCTGACATGCCCTTGGCCTGTGAGTCTTCTATCCTCCTCTCCTCCAACAACAACCAGTATAGGATGTGATGATTTGTAATTGTCATCACCATCACAAGTTGCAGGAGCTGGAAGCATCTGTAAGAAGCTAACTGGTCCATCACGCCTTGACACTAATTCCTTCAAACCAGAAGCATCCTCAACATCAAAGACTTGAAAACCCTTAAGATAACCAAGTAATAAGACACGTCTGAAGGTAGCTAGACCAATCTCTAATTTGTCAAAGCCAGCCCACAATACCTGATCAACAGAAAGGATCAGCATCATAACAACTAGAGGAAGAACACCACAATTACTAGTAACACTTTTTCACCAATATGCAACATATAAGACTCCTGAACGTAAAGATTTTTATACCACATGAAGGGAATAAATTATGTTGATAATTTGCAAGTATAATAGATTATTGGGGATAACATAAAAAGATGGTATATTTACAAAATATACTTGAACATGGTATCTTATTGGGATTCCATAACCACCAGTTTAATTGTAGCTTTATGTGTAAACTAAACGAGAAAGTAATTTCTTGGTCTATTTTCGGTAAAAGTGATAAATTTCCTAATTGTGATCTGTAAAGTTCACATTCTGAAAATGAAATTCAGGAACAATTTTTCCAAGCTTATACAAATAGAAGAACCAAATGAATAGTTTCAGAAATAAATGCTTCAACTCAATCAAGACCGTGAAACCACCAAAAACGACAACAAAAACAACTCAAACTAAACCAATCAACCAAACTCAGATTTGCCATAAAATAGGAAAAATTATAATCCATCAAGTTTTACATCCTTACAAGGAAATTCCTACAGAAAACTTATATCGCTCAAATTCAATGAAGCAAACCAAACGACTGAATACATCAAGCAGAACTCAACAAATCAATAAATCACTGAGAAATATAAGCACAGCAAATCGATAAATACACATGAGAAAGCAGTACGGAATGTCGACCTGCTCTTTGCAATCGTCAGCAGAGGAGGAGATGGAGGCGGCGACTGAAGCACCGGCGGAGCGCACGGCTGTGCTAGCATTCGTCGACACCGTCTTGATACAAGACGAAATAATTCTAAAAGAATTAGGCAGCAATTTGCTGTTTTTCACCTTGCCATTCCTCATCTATTATTCAAATTAATTATTTTCTTATTATCCTTTGTATTTTTCCTCTCTCAACATTTCTCAATCACCACCAACTCAGCGGTGACGTGTTGACCGTACCGCCGTCGATTATTCATATTCTACGATCGCCGGAGAAATGAAGGAGAAATCTCGCGAGATTTATCGATTTTTGTTTTTGAATTTCGTGTTTTTAGGAGTTTGACTTGAAATTGAAACGAATGCTTTTCTCTTTACTGTTTGTTTACCCGCACGCGATCCCCTCCGCTTCTTCTGTTTCCGTGCTGTAAGCATATTCTATCCGCATAATTGTTTTTCTTTTTCCTATCAAGAAAAATTTAAATTTCTTTTCAATCTATTTATTTCTTCAACAATCAAATCATCTTTTCTAATGACAAGTAAATGTAAAAATATAGAGAAGCATGGTAAGAAAAAAATAATTATATTCTGATGTAATTCAGTTAAATATAATATGGCTCGAACATGCTTTTATTTATTATATTATTTGGTAATTGGAAGAATACAAGTTGATGTCTTTTCATGTTTTAAACTTTTAATCTTCAATCTTTATTTTATTCGATATGGTAATTCATTAAATTTGGAAGATTGGTCAGATTATGTGCAATTAAAGTACGTGATTAAATGTGACAATTAAGAACAAATCACGTCACCTATAGTAAGTTGCTTAGATGCATTGAAGCGTGTAGCAATGTATTTAGGGAAGGAGAAGTAAACTTGAAATTCCTTTTCTTTTCTAAATCTATTTTGGGAAAGGGAGGAAGCATTTAGTTGTTTGGATAATGTGTATCTATTTCATCAATGGAGAAAGATTGAATCGAAATATTAATTGTTGTCTACTTAAAATTAGACCGTATCTAAATAAAATATATTAGAATATGTTTTTGTCATGTCTGACTTAAATTGTCATGAAAAGAATTTTAAACTTATCGTAATGAATATGATCATTTGTTATTTTCTAAATTTGACCGTCAAAAATTCAGGAGCTCAATAAAAACTAAAATTAAGTTTGGAATCATGGTTCAATTCAGCGGGAAATTCTTACCCAAATCGGGTTTGGCCGAACCCAAAGTAATTAAAAAGTAAGTGTAATACACTTGCTTTGGGATTGGATGTAACTCCCAAGAGAGTGACCAATCACAAAGCAAGTGCAATACATTTGCTTGGTGGTTGGATGGGTTTGACCAAGCCAGGCTTGGACAAGAATTTTCCCAATTCAGCAAAGCTAATTGAAATTAGCATGGTCATAATAGGACGAAAGTTGCAAGTAATTGGGCTTGCTTATATGAAATGGTGGGCCTCGCCTCTTCAAACGTAGAGAATATGAAGTAGTTGTTATTCTTATTTTAAGGCATTTATTTAATTTAGATTTTAGAGCATGGATGACGTATGGCAACACATCAATTAATAATGATTATAATATGATAAATCTTGATATAGGATCAACTTCATTCATTTAATTTTCCAAAATGATTTTCAAGAAGCATAGTTAAGCTGCATAAGCCTTATGATCCTGAGGATGAAAAAAAGAATTTATTTCATAGAGAGCAAAAATATATTATAGATCCAAAAACATTATGGTACGAGCACATAATTAACATGCATGAATGGTACTTCAAGAACACACATATAATAACTAACTCTATCTATCTATATATATGTTGAATGTTGATTGAAACTAAGCATTTACTGTGGCTTGTATTTGTTCGAGAGTCCTCCCTTTGGTTTCAGGCACAACCTTAATCACAAACAGAATCGCAAGCGCATTGACAGCAGCATAAAGGCCGAATGTTCCGTAGGAGCTCCAGCTCATTAGAAAATTAAAAGTGTAAGAACAAGCCCATGCACCAAACCAGTTCACTAATGTTGCTAGGCTTCCTGCAACTCCTTTAATATTTATAGGAAATATCTGTAATTAAAAAAAAAAAATTTAATCTTTTTTCTAATGTTTCATCACAAACTTATGACAATATAGTATGTGTTAGTTATACCTCAGACATCACAACCCATGGAACTGCTCCCATTCCAATGGAAAATGCACCTATATAGACCTAATAAATAAAAAAAAAAAAAAAAAATTAAAACTCTTAATTAGATCAAGGGGTCTTTTACCAGTTGTGTGTGTGTGTGTATGTGTGTTTCTAAACGTTAACTTACCAATACGCCGGTCACAGCAAGGGCTGGAACTGCACCAAGTGCAAGGCCCTGCTCCTGTGTGCAGAGAGTAACCAGATCAGAGTTACATTCATTCATTCTAAATCACAAAACATTTTGTCACCAAATTAACAAAATGATCAATAGCTTTTTACGGTAAGTCCTACAAAGACTGGATTATACTCAACGCTTCCCCTTTCAAGAACACACCTTTTTTTCACTTTTCCATCCAATTCGGGACCAAAAGTGGAAAACAGACAGGCGTGGAAGTAAAAGTGTTACAGTGTCTAGTATCGTTGAAATTAAGATACCTTTAGATAGAATGAACTTCCAGTTAAAAGACAGCCAAGAACTAGTCCTGATCCAGAAACCTGAAAAAAGAAATATGCAATTACATTCACATTTTGAATTAAAATAAAGAATATGTTTTATGGTTGATGGTTGATAAAATGAAATACCACTAAAAGAGGCTTTCTTCCTGCTCTGTCAATCAATGTAGCACCAAGTCCAGTGACTATGACCTGATGGAGATAATAATTGGGTATTCATATCTCATATAATTTTCTTTAATCCCTATGTAAGACTATATATATATATATATGAATTCATATATGTACCTGAAGAACGGCGTAGATTATAGTTCCAACGTCTGCTGGGAATCCTGTGAAGTTACACATGATATATAAATATATGCAAAATACGAGGTTGAGTTTTAATAACAGATTTGCTGAAGAGAATTCTACCCGAGGACTCAAATATACTGCTTGTGTAGAAACAGATTCCATTGATTCCTCCAAATTGTTGACAAACCATTAGTCCAACTCCTATCTGTGACACAAATTCATTTAACTATTACTTAGTTCACAAAGGTAAATGATTTTACTTTTATGTATGGCATATATTAATTAAACACATGCATACTGTGACAGAGCTGAGATATCGTCTTTGAAACAAATCGAGGAGTTTGGCTTTTGGAAGCCTGTCTAGAGTTTCTATGTAATCCTGTCAACATGTAAATAAAATTAAATGTTACTTTAATGATGTTTGTTTCAATAAAGGTATTAAGAGTTGGTTTATTTATTTATAGTACTTGAATTTCAGCTGCTTCCTCAGATAAGTCTGCATTTTTGCCCCTCAGTCTCCTTAATGAAGCTTCAAACTCTTTCTGATTTCCTTGTTTTGCCTGATATGTGAGATTCTCAATCTTTCCGGCATTATCACAATACTCCATATAAATGTACATATGTATTTTGTTTTGGTCGGGTCAGATTTAAATTCAAATTTAAGTCTGGTCGATTGACAGCCTTATTATATAATTATTAGTGTTTTAACTCGAATATTATTTTTTTTACCAGCCATCTTGGGGACTCGGGCATGACAAAAAGACCTACAAGCAAAACAGCACAAGGGAGTATTCCTGCAGAACATGAAAAGTGACTTTTTTTTTCAGATTGTGTTGAAACGTAGAAGTAACTATTTCCTATTATCACTGAAAAATGAGAATATATATATATATATAGGTAGTTGAGTTGTAAAACTAACCAATTAATGCTAAAGTCCTCCATGAAAGTAATGTGCCTATGATGAATGACACAGATACTCCAGTACAAATCATTAGCTGCATCCAGGAAGGAGCTTGAAAATCATTCCCATATCTTAGATAAAGGAAAGGTAAATTTTGCACTATGTAGTAGTAGTTTTTACCTGGTTTATGGTTGTCAAAGCTCCGCGTAAATCCTTTGGCGCTATCTCAGCTATGAATACCGGAACCTACTAACCAAAAAGTGAAGCCGTATTCAAATCTAGTCCATTAAAATATTAATCTGCAGTTAAAAAAAAAAAAATCAAATTTTACCACGAAAGAAAAGACCCCCATTCCATAACCAGTTGCCAATCTTCCAATGTCAAGAAGCAAAGCCCCCTACGTAGTTATAAATACATTAAATCAAGCAACGGTTTTGGTGTACGAAAGTATAGTAGACTCGAGAGTTGTGAAATATGGAGACCTTAGCAAAGTAAATGGCTAGCCACCCTGCTGTACAAAATAAACTTGACACCGTCATTGCCTGATTTCATTTCAAATAAAATCATAGTAATAAATTAGTAGAATGTTTATAGGATCATAGTTGCTCATTGTTATACACAATTCTTGAAATGTGGTAAATTTTACCCCTTTACGGCCTATGTAGTCTGCGATTTTACCACTTGTAATTGCACCAATCATTGCTCCAAAGGTCAGTATTGAGCCAAACAATGAGTACTGCACATAAAGCCAAACAATGTTAATAACTCATAAAACAAGAATAGGGACTTAATAGTACCATAAAGTTCTTGGATTTAAATGAACAAAACATATGTGTTTCTTAGCGTTTTATTCACTAAAATCTAAGAACTAAACATAGATTAAGTAAACTGTACTTTACTAGAAAATAGAAACCAACCTCTGCTAAGGATAAGTGTACATCTTCTCTTATAGCAGCCTGTGTAGGTGATGAATATCCTGCCTGTACAAAAGATGATCGTTAAAGGATTTTTTGACTCAAATTTCCAAGAAAAACTACCCCAAAAAAAAAAAAATAATAATACTTACACATGATCCGAAAGCATAAGATCCGCAAACTGCAACAAAGGTACTGAAATAAACCATAAATCTGTCCTCTTTGCTGGATTTTGGCGACGGATTCTCTTCGTCGCCATCGATTACTTTCTTCTCTAACGAAAGAAGTGGAGCTCTAATCTCTTCTTGATTTTGAGCCATGGGTGCTATATCTTCTGGTGCTGTTTACTTACCAGAAAATATGAAGCAAAGAGAATATGTTCTGCGGAGATATATAAAGAAAAACTATATGGTCATAAAACAAGTTATACGATTTGTGTTTTATACTTAAAAAAAAAGAAATTTACAGGATAAAAAGTAAAAAATGGAATCATTTTATGTGCTTAAATAGATCTACCCTCAACATCAGAACTTTCAACTTTTGAGGTAAATTTCAAGAAACATTAATTAAACCATGTTCCATGTGATAATTTTCGAACTAAGTTGATACGTGAAGAAGTGAAGCTAGTATGTGGTTTAGAGTAAATGAAAGAAAAATAGTCCATTTTAAGCATTGTTTCAATTTTTGTAAGTTTTAAACTGCTCCCATTCAATGTAATGATTCATGGATTATAGCCAAATACAGAGTCCATAACATTATAATAAAGGTTAGATAGATATGATGCATGATTATCAAAGAAGTTTTCAGAACTAATCAATCTCCAAGTTGTTATTGATTCAATTCAGATATCTATATCAAAAGGGTCCCTTATTACAAAATTTCAAAAATGGAGGCTTTCGTTTTGACTGGTTTTGATGCCTAAATCCAGTTGTCGATCACTGAAAATGATATGAATGGCTGTAACTTAGTTCCAATCACTGAGCGAGCTAGAAGGGTTCATCATATTTAATTACGACTTGCTTTGTACAAGTGAAGTTAAATATTATATAAAACTCACAACTGCCAAAACAGACAAGAAGTCAATATCAACATTTTTAACGAAGAGATGGATCTTTGTTTTTTCTCTTACATGGTTTCTGAGCGTAATTTTTTGTAGTTTTTTTGAAAGTACCATAAATAAAATATTGCCTTGAACAAACATATAATATTGCCTTGAACAAGGGAAAACAGACAGACAAGTTAGATGAGATGCCCCACAAATTGTGAAATATCTTCACCTACCAAAGTTGAAACTCTTACCTTTTAATTAATTCAAGAGTTTTAGCTTCATATAACCAATAAGAAAAAGGTTAAGGAAAACATTATTAGAAGAAAATTTCAGAAAGGCAAAGGCATGCTTTTATTTTAAGTTAAGATTTGTTCCTTTTTATATCAAATTTATGTTATTAATCTAGTAGGAGTATTACTTTTACTGAGAGAGCATAATTAAATTTGGAAATTTATATCATGTCTTGTCTGGTATTTGGGATGCATAATCTATTTAAACATGGAAGTCGATGGTTTTGCAGAAACAAACAAACAAACAAAAAAGGTTGTAGGAAGAAGAACTCACAATTTTTTTGAGCAATGATTGGAAGCTGTGCATGAAACAGAGATGCAAAAAAAGACTCGCCTAAATTCAATACAATACAATCCGCTCTTCGGTTTTAAGAGAAAGAAAAGAAAAGAAGGTGCCTTAGATTGTGTTCAACCAATTTTCTCGGAGATGAGCAAATGTCAAAAAATATTAACCATCAAATCAAATGCAAAAACAGAATACTACTTAACAATTAAATGATTTACTGTAAATGTCTATACCAAATTTCTCATTTAAGGTAAATGTCTATACTACTTAAACTAGACACTATTTCTATTTTACATTCCGAAAATTACAGTCAAAATACATTTAAATTAGTATAATTCAAATGATCACGCAAATATATTTAGGGAATCTTGAAAAAGTCCAACTAAATTTCGTAACATCTAAATTTTATCCAAACTACCCCCTGTTTTGCGTTTTATGGTTTTACCCCTCTCGATGGTTCACATGTGGTGGTTGGGGTGGGGTTTGTTCATATGGACCGAAAAGTCTAGGAATCACCAATACAACTTCATTATCCTTTCTGTTTCAGTAACACAAACTACAAAATGCAGCATAACTCCAAACACTGAACAACAATCACTTATAATTATAAAAGCATCAAATACACCATAGCCTATATACAATTCTCTTAACAGAAGGGGAAAAAATGACGAATTTACATATTCAAGATCAAAATCTAAAGAATAAAGAAAACAAAAAGGAGCCATCCAAATTAAAAAAAAGGAAGCTAACTGTATCCTACGCTATCGTGTAGTATATAGTATATCTAGGGCGCTCTGGCTCAGATCAGTATGGCAATGGTCGGATTCGAACTGAAGGGTCAATCCAGATCCAAATCTGATAAACATAAATGGGATTCAGATCTGATCTGAGATTTATAGATATTGTATTACATATTAATCGAATAGGGATCTTTAACATATCAGATCATGCTAGATCCATATGTTCTCAATGTATTTCGGATTACGGACCTTCTTAATCAGATCAGGTCATTGAATCTCTAAAGAAAGAAATCATAATTAATCAGGTCACGCTCCATTGACAAACCTACGTATAATGCTGATAACCAGCAGCAGTCGACAAATGACCCGACCCCGAACTACTACTCACCGACCTCTCAATATCATCAATATTCGCAAGAATCGAAATCGGTCTTTCAGGTATTGAAGGAATGGGTACATCCATATCCAACATCTTCACAACTTGGTCCATAGTTGGCCTAGCGTATAACTGTGGGTGCGAACAAAGAACTGCCACTAAAACATACTTCTCCACAACATCTACCGGACCCAAATCAGGCATATTCTTTTCAACCACAGCCATAGCTTTTCCTTTTCTAACAAGCCCCCAAGCCCAATCAGCCACAAGACTCGGCTGCTCTCCATCATTAGCAGCAATAAGTGCTTTCTTCCCACTTAAAAGCTCAAGAAGAACTACCCCAAAGCTATATACGTCACTCCTCTCAGTCAACTGCCCGTATAATGCATACTCTGGTGCTACATAGCCCATAGTTCCGGCTACTCTAGTGCTCAAGTGTGTCTTTCCTTCGGGTGTGAACTTTGCTAGTCCGAAATCCGCTACTTTAGGCTCAAAATTCTCATCTAATAGTATATTACTAGCTTTAATATCTCTATGAATAATGGCCTGTTGAGCACTGTGGTGCAAGTAAGCCAACCCTCTAGCTGTCCCTAGAGCAATCTTTTGGCGTATAGGCCAACTCAATTTCTTATCAATCAATCCAAACAAATGATCATGCACACTCCCGTTTTTCATTAGATCACAAACAATGATTCTCTGGTGACCCTCTCGAGGAGTGGTGGCTGTACAATACCCTCTCAATGCTACCAAATTTACGTGTCTGACACTAGCGATAACTTCCACTTCGTGTGTAAAACTAGCATCCCCTGCAGCTGAACAGTTCTTAAACCGCTTTAAGGCCACTTCCGAACCATCCGGAAGCACGCCTTTGTACACATTTCCATACCCTCCTTTACCAATCATGTTCTCCCTAGAGAAATTTTTTGTAGACAACTTGATTTCATCGAATGTGAATCTAATTAACCTTGTACTAGCACTGATGGAGTCCAATCCAGAACTCACATTACTCTCATTCTTCATATTGTTCTTCCATTTTTCCTTCAAGAATCTTGCCTTTCTCTGGCGAATAAACCAAAACCCTAACAAAACTAAAATCAAAACCACAACACACACCACTACAACAACAATAATCACAATCTTCTTCCCCCTGTCACTCGAACCATTCGACGTGAAATCGAGATTAAATAAACATTTAGCCGTACCTTCATCCGTGGGACCGAAATGATTAACAAAAGCTCCCGCGTAAATGAAAGGATACGCCGTACAATCAGAGACGTTGCCAATTGAGGAACCCGAGAGGTACGGCGCCTGGAGATTAGAAAGCGCGGTTGTACAAGTGGCGCAGGGGGAATTATTGATTAGGGTTTGGTTGCAAGCCGCGACGACATCGTCTAGCAACGACTGAGGAACGGCGGACTCGAATTCCGCGCGAGTGGTGATGTTCATGCACCCGGTAGCAATCCACGGCGTCTGAAAACCGCACCTAGGGCGGACATCGAGGTTTGGAATGTACTCGTTGACGAGTAACTGGTACGAGTCCCAGCATGACTCGGCGGAACTGAGGGGAGGAAGGAAAGAATTAGTGCGCCGTAAATAGTCGGATTGGACTAGTCGGAGCCCCTGTCGGATGTACTGGCACTGGGATCGGGTATTTGGGATTCGCCGATCCGAACCCCGTATGAGTCGCCGTAGAGTATCGAAGTTCAGAGGGCATGGAGTCGGAACGGTGCCGTTTTGGAGGAGGGTTCGGTGTGCGGGTACTGGGGAAGAAAATGATGCGAAGAATATGAGGAAATAAATGAAATGATACATTTAGGGATTTATTTATTAATGGTGTTATAGTGTAGTGATTTAAGTTTAAGAGGGAGAATTAAATGGAGATGATAACTGCTGTTCATATTTCAGCAGCCGGAGCCGGACTAAAATGGAAACTGGAAGTTTCTGAGGAAAGTGGAGGAGGAGGAGGTTGGTTACAGTTGTAAGCAGTTGACTGCTGCTTTTACCTGATTGTCTGAAATTCAGTTTAGTCGATCGGAAATTAATTTGCTTATTTCATACTCCATATATGACTTTTACTTTACTAATTTTATTACGTAAAGTAAGAAACTGGTCTACTAAATAAACTAGTGCTGGTAGATGGATCATGGATGATAGTAGTAAACTAGAAAACCTCGGCCCTCTGATGTGAAGTGAAGAGTAGATCTCAATGTGTCATAGCCAGCCCAAATTTATTTGTGCAACAGGTTTGATGACTTTACTACTAGAGTTTTTCAACCAAATCCTTCCAATTCGACCGTAATTTACGGATTCAAAATTTGATGGGTTGATCTTTAATTTTTTTAAAGAAAATCGCAAGTTGCAATTGAATTTGAATTTAATTTTTTTTTAGATTGCATAATCACATTCGATTGCACTATGATTTTTATATTTGTTTTAAGTTATTATTTAATTTAGTCCTAAAATTAAAACAATGATATATACTTTAATAAATTAGTCTCATTCCGCTGTCCGACGCCAAAAAAAAAGTCTTATTGACTTACGTAGCCCTCTAACTCTAATAAGTGAAAAGAAGGCCAGTGCTAGAATAGAAAAGGTTGAAAAACAATATGCAAAAGAACAATAACTCAAAGCAACAAAAAAAATCTTAAAATTATATATAGATTAAAGTGTCTAGCTTATTTTGTAATAAAAATTTGTTAACCTAGTGTTCCAGATTATTGCGTATTCATTGAAGATCCTATTTTATTAGTTAATATTTTTTGCATTATCTCCATTATATTTATATGAAAGTTTACAAAACGTATTCACAAAAATAAAAGTGGTAATTTGTTAGTGCATTTACAAAACTTATGCATTAGTAAAAATACATTATAGTTAAAGGTTTGAGATTGCCCCCGGGTCGAATGGACCGTAAAGTGTAATTTCAAGATTAGTTGAATTGTGTATGTAATAGAATATTAAAAAACCGCAAGTATTGAATTGTGTTTGCACCAGTGCCGGCCCACCCACTAGGCAAATTGGGTGTTTGCCTAGGGCCCCCAAATTCTTAGGGCCCCTTTCTTGCTTATCTATATTAAGAGCCCAAAGTGTTAGTTTTTTTTTTTTTTTTTTTAAACAAATTGAGCCCAACTTTTAGCTCATATAATATAATAATAAAAAAACCAAAAAGCGGCAGCCTAACTTTTTTATGTCTCTAATTGGATTTACCTTATTTTTGCAGCAATATATGTATATTTAATTAAGCGTTATTTACTAATTATGTATTTACATTATTACCCCTAGTGTTAGTTATTATGCTATAAATAGCTCAGCTTACTTGTTAAGCTAGACACAATTATTCATTCTTCTAGTTTTTCAGATTAATTGCAATCTGTACAAAAAATCAATTTACAATTTTACAGTTTTCTTCCATTAATTCTCCTTCATTTACATATATTTATAATATACCTATTAACCGTTTTAATCTAATGTTAATTTCTCCTCTATTTCTTTTTCAACTCAGTCCAAAACAGAAGAATTTTTTTTTGGGAAAGATGAAACGTCTTGTCTTCACCAACGTTTTTCTGCTATTTCTGCAATTAAAAGTAGATTTGAACAATTTGAGAATTATATAAAAATACTTTCGATTTGTTATTAGATGTTAAAGCTTTAAAGTCTTTAGATGAAAAAACTTTGAAAGATTGTTGTAATAATCTTGAAAATGCTCTAAAACATGACTCCATATCAGACGTAGATGGTTCCGATTTGTATTATGAACTAAACGTACTATCAAAGTTATTCCAACCCAAATAGACAAACCAATTGATTTATTTAATCATATAAATTTGATTAGTTCTTATCCAAATACATATATTTGTTATAGAATTATATTCACTTTACCTGTAACAGTGGCTTTTGCTGAAAGAAGTTTTTCCAAAATTAAAATTAATAAAAACATGTTTTCGTTTGATAATGACACAAGAAAGATTAAGTGACTTAGCTATTTTGTCTATAGAAGAAGATATGTTAGAAGAATTAGAATATAAACATTTAATAAACACTTTTGAATCTAAAAGAGCAAGAAAAATAAATTTTACATAAAAAAATAAATTATATAAGGGCCCAATATTTTTATTTCGCCTAGGGCCCCCAAAACCCTTGGGCCGGCCCTGGTTTGCACGATGACAAAATCGCGCCATGAACGCCCCTAGATGTTACATTTTAATTAGGATCCGTACAAATTTTCTTCATAACACGTTGCCCAACATAAACAAGACTAACTTTTTTATATATTTTGATTTTGACCTAGGGTTATAGACGTACATAACAAATATTTGATATGGACCTTATTTAGGATCTTTCTTCATTTGCAAAAAGATAAAGCTATCCAAATACCTTTTCTTTTTTTGGTCAGAAGCTATCCAAATACCTAAATTTACTACTTTTATGTTTCTTCTTTACACGAAATACGTCTAGACAGGAAGAATACTAATACTTCTCCTTTAAAACATCCATCGTGTAAGCAACTTATAGGTGACGTGATGTTGTTTTAAAGTAATTGATTGACACATTTTAACACAATACTATGGAAAGACATATCAACATTTCATTTGTCTAGTGGAAGGGACTAATCACTTCAAAGTAGTGAGTCCATGTTTGAATCCCTGTTGAGAAAAATTTTCATTTAATGTGTCTGACGCATCTCGAAAGAGATTAAATCCTTGAATAACAAAGAAAAAATTATGAAAAAATAAAATCGAGTGCGCAAAATATCAATTCATCTATCTAAATTTGTGATGTGAATTTGTGGTGAAGAAAAAACATTTATGTAGTAAATATAATTTTTAGTATTTGGTGTGAACAGGCAAAAAATTGATAGTTTTATGGATCGAATTATAAGAGTTTGCTTTCCATTCCTCTTAAATCAAATAAGCTAAAAAGAATGTTCATAATTCAAATCAAATTACTCAATATCTGACTGAAGTTTGACTAATAAAGATTCATTTGAGGAGGTTTATTATTCATATAAAACAAGTTTGAACAAAAAAAATTCATGAAATAATTTTTTAATTTCGATTCGAGCTCACTTGATAGACTAAAACGTTAACAAAATATATGTAAAATTGTCAAGCTAATCAAGTTCAACTCGATTATAAACAATTAAACTGTGCTCGAACAAAATTTCAAACTCGATAAAAAAATTCAAACAAAATTTGAACAATACTTGTTCTTGCCCTTAATTTAGATTCATCAACTTTTTTTCTATTTTTATGTTTCAAATACCAACTCCACCGTTAATTTTAAATTGATAAGATCTTTTTGAGTCTGGTTCATACATTCAAGATAAATATTACTAAACAGGAATATTCAAAGTTTTGTATTATATCCTCTTAATGACAAAGTAGATAGAAAAGTATTCTATATAAGCAGATAGATTAATTGAACTTCGTTACCAAATTATGACTGACTGCATGTCTCAAAAATCAACCTAAATAGATTAGAGTATTTGATTAATTGAAAGATATGGAAAATAAATACTTCTTACTGAAGTATTATTTTTTAAATTAAAAAACAATTTTTTTTTTTCAGGAATAAAAAAGAAAAAACAATTTTGCGGATAGAATTTGCTTACAGCACAAACAATAAAAGAAGCGGAAGTGATCGCGTGCGTGTATAAACATCGAACCGAGTCCAGAAACAGTGAAGAAAAGCAATCGATTCAAGTCAAACCCCAAACACCCAAAAATTAGGAAACTAAAACAGGAAATCGGAAAATATCGCAAGTGTTTCGCCGCGGTGTTTTAATTTCTCCGGCTATCGTAGATTTTGATGATCGACGGAGGTACGGTCAGTGCGTCGGTGCACGATGGCGGTGTAGTAGAATCACCGGTTAGTCGGTGGTGGTTGGGAAAGTTTGAGAGGAAAAAAATATAAAATATTAAAATGAGGAAAAGTAAGGGAAAAACCAGCAAATTGCTGCCTAATTCATTTAGAATTATTTCGTCTTGTATCAAGACGGTGTCGACGAATGCTAGCACCGTCGTGCGTTCCGCCGGTGCTTCAGTTGCCGCCTCAATTTCCTCTGCAGACGATTGCAGAGAGCAGGTTGAACTTGCTTACTGTTTCTTGAAGTTTATTATCTATAGTTCTGCTGCTCCTGTCTTTAGTGTTTTTTATCTTGTTCAGTTCTGTTGATGGTTTATGCCGTTTGGTTTTCTTGATTGAATTTGAGAGATAAGAATTCCGTATCCGTACTAGCTGGATTATGATTATTTATTTTCAAATGGTATCCGTAATTGCGACCCTCTCTTCTCTCCTTTTTCCTAGTTCTTTATTTCCTGGGAATTTGGAGTTTAGTTCTTATTTGGTTGGTCCCAGATTGAGTAATTTTGTCGTGTTCAGTGGTTTGTTGTTGTTGATCGAATTGAAGGATATAGTTATGAAACTTTCCAATTGTTAAAATTTTTCATACATAATTTGGAAATATTGTTCTAGACTTGGATGTGGATTTTCCAGGTCACAATTAGGAAATTTATTAACTTTAAACAGGTCTTATCCACTTCTCCTCAAACCTCAAGATATGGTTTCAACTTGCAAATGTGCAAGTCATGCAAATTGTTTGAAATATTTGTAGATGACTTCAAATAGGGGAAAAAAACCATTTATCTGTAGTTTGATTGTCATTGGGCATGTATGCAGGAAGATGCTCACATGGTTGGCTCACATTTGGGTAGACAAAATGTGATTGGTATTTGGTAATTCAAAATGATCCTTCAGTTGAATGTGCTCTTTACCCGTTCTTTAATTTCAAACTTAACAACTGTGCAAGTTCTTCATCATACATCTCATTGAGAAAGAAAGCTATTACGGCATTGGTTTCTAATCTAGTCCATTATGTACCTCATTTTGCAACTATTGCCTACCAGTGATCTGACTAAGATTGCAGGATTTATAGTCTACTGTACAAAAATGTAAGGTCATGAGTTAATTTTATCTAGACATGGATGTAGATGCACTTACCATCCTTGATTTTATCTTTCATTTTCTATTATACTTACAAAGTAGGAAAAAATCTTAATTATTGTTTTCTATCTGGTGACAAAAGCTTAACCGTCAGGTGTCTTCTAAGTTGCTTGTTGATGAATAAATGTTTTTAGTCATGGTGTTCCTCCTCTAGTTGTTATGGAGCTGATCCTTTGTGCTGATCAGGTATTGTGGTCAGGCTTTGACAAATTGGAGTTTGGTCCAACTGCCTTCAGACGTGTCCTATTAATTGGTTATCTTAAGGGCTTTCAAGTCTTCGATGTTGAGGATGCCTCTAGTTTAAGTGAATTAGTTTCAAGGCGTGATGGTCCAGTTAGCTTCTTACAGGTTCTTCCAGCTCCTGCAAATTGTGAAGGTGCTGAAAAGTACAAATCATCACACCCTATACTGGTTGTTGTTGGAGGTGACGAGGATGAAGCACTTCAGAATGCTGGCCAAGGGCCTGCGAGATATGGTTCAGCAGAGTCATCATTGGGAAGCTCTTTTGACCCCCCTACTACTGTTCGGTTCTACTCCATGAAATCCAATGAATATGTGAAGGTTATTGACTTCAAGTCTGCAGTTCTTATGGTTAGATGCAGCCCTCGAGTAGTAGCTATTGGTCTTGAAGAACAAGTAAGTATATATTGCTATGAATTCATTGATATAAGATCTTTTAATTTCTGGTAGAGATGAGTAAAAAATGAGGAAGTGGAAGAAAGGAAAAGACAGAATTAAAATAGCTGCACGTCTTTAACTAAATGAGACATTACAAATCAGTGGCTCAAGCTTATAAGGATAGTTAATTGTCTGTATGTGTTATCACCCTTTGCTATTTCTGATTCTGCACCGTCTGGTTGTGATCCCTCCTTTTCTGTTCTTGGTTTCTTGTTCCTTGTGGCATAGAACATGTTAGTTTTGTCGCAAGGAAAAGTTTGAATGCTCTGAATATAATGGAAAAAAAGAGACTAGGGATTATTGTTATATATTTGTTTTCAGAGCTGTATGAATTCATACACTTACTGTTAATAGTGTATGTAATATGTCAGAATCATATTTCTCATGAAAATACTGGCGAGTGAGATGATTGATTTATTGTATGTTGAGCAGATATACTGCTTTGATACCCTTACTCTCGAGAAGAAATTCATAGTTATGACCTATCCCATTCCTCGAGTCGGAGAGCAAGGAGCATTTGGAATCAATGCAGGTTATGGTCCAATGGCTTTGGGCCCCAGGTGGTTGGCTTATCCTCCTAACCGCCCATTTCTTCTAAATATGGGTCGCGTGAGTCCAAAGAGCCTTGCATCTAGTGTTAGCCCATCAACATCTCCTGGAAGTGGTACTCTGATGGCTCGTTATGCAGTGGAATCTAGTAAACACTTGGCGGCTGGTATACTCAACCTGGGGGATATGGGATACAAGAAAATATCTAAATACTATCCGGAGCTGCTTCCTGATGGTCATAGTTCTCCTGGATGGAAAACTGGAAAGCTAGCAGCATCTGATTCAGATAACGCTGGAGTGGTAAGTGCGCAACAGTGATATTCCTACTATTTTACTCATTTTGTTAGGTACAGAATTTAAAGTTTACTTTTATGGTGCTATTACACTAAGATTGTAGAGCTTAGGACTTTGCCCAGTTATCTTTTTGTCATTTGTTTATCAATTGCAGATTGTTGTGAAGGACCTTGTTTGCTCGGAGGTAATATCACAATTTAGGGCTCATACGAGTCCAATATCTGCTTTATGTTTTGATCCAAGTGGGACGCTTCTTGTCACTGCCTCAGTTCATGGAAACAACATAAATATTTTCCGAATCATGCCTTCTCATACATGTAGTGGATCAGGCTCTAGTGACTGGAGCACTTCATATGTGCATCTTTACAAGCTTCATCGCGGTCTAACTACTGCTGTTAGTATTTGCCCACTTGTATTTGTTATTATTCCATGAAACCATCTTCTCTTTTCAGCAGGTCTCAAGTTTCGTAAGTTTATTGGCGCCTCTTTAATGTTTTCTTCAACAGGTAATCCAAGACATATGCTTTAGCCAATACAGTCAGTGGATTGCTGTTGTATCATCCAAAGGAACTTGCCATATCTTTGTTCTGTCTCCCTTTGGGGGAGATGATAGTTTTCAAGCTCTAAATACTCACGGCCAAGGTGCCTCCCTGTTTTTAGCTTCGACTCCACCGTGGTGGTCTACGTCATCTTTCACCATCAACGAACCAAATTCTTTGCCTCCACCTCCTTGCAACCTCTCTGTTGTCAGCCGTATAAAATGTAGTGACTCTGGCTTGCTTAATTCTGTAAGCAATGCTGCTGCTTCAATGGTGGGTAAGGTATGGGTGCCATCTGGAGCTGTTGCTGCAATTTTTCACAATTCTAACCCTAGTACTCAAAGTGTTATTTCAAGTGGTAGTTCATTGGAGCATATCTTAGTTTATACCCCATCAGGCTTTCTGGTGCAACATGAAATTCAATTATCGATGGGGCTTGAATTGAATGAGAGTAATCAACAAAACGAGGAGTTAAGGATGAAAGTGGAACCTAAACAATGGTGGGATGTTTCCAGAAGATTGGATAATTTGGAGAGGGAGGAGTGCATTCCTGGGAGCATATATGGACAGAATAATTATGAGATTGAAGACGAACACAAAATGGTTGTTTCAGACACATCGAGTGCTGGGGAGAAGAAACTTGTTAGGATTGACACACTGAAGTCTCAGGAGAAATCACACTTGTATCTTTCGAATGCTGAAGTGCATATAAACTCCTGCAGGTTACCCTTGTGGCAAAAGTCAAAGGTAAATATTTCTACTAAGATTATTAACTTCTTTGTGTTTTTTGGTGGGATTTCTGTAACTAATTTATGCGTTGTCCATCTACAGATACATTTCCATGTGATGGAACCTCGTAAAGCAGAATGTGATATTGGTGGGGAGTTTGAGATTGAGAGGATTTCTTCTCGTGAAGTTGAAATAAGACACAAGAATTTGTTGCCTGTATTTGATCATTTCCCTAACACAATACGTGGCTTTGAACAGTGCGTACCTTGTACTTGACCCTTATTCTATGTTACAAACTTGTTTGTTTTATTCTTTACTTGTTCTTTCAGTACATAATCTTCATCATTTTGGTAAATTGATCAGTTTTCTTTTAAAACAACCAGTCATGATGACACCTTTGTGTTCATTTTGTCTTTTACATGAGGAGGTTGGTTTTATTAGCAGAAAAGGGTTGAATTTGTTTGCTGGGGATGGGCCGTCCAAATATGGTAACATGTATGGATTCATATTAGTGATATATGTTGGAGTTTGTAGTGAGGACTGCTTCAAGTTAAAATTTCTAACTTGTTTCCACCACCCCAATCTAAAAAACTGACTTAACTTTTCTTGTTAATGCTTATTTTGTAAGCTGGTTAGATGTTCCCAATTTATCTTTTTATCTCTACCCAAACTGTCTTACATATTTAAGAAACTACTTTTGAGTAGTGTTATGTCTGATTATATTTACTCGGTTTCTCTATGCAGATCCATACCTTCTGAGGCAATATGTTCTAGTGCTTCCCCCGATAGTTGTCAAAGTAGAGAAGGGACTAATGAAGCAAGCATTATTAATCATTCGAAGCCTTCGTCATTTAGTTCTACTGAAAGCTCTGAAGGAGGTAAGAGTTATATATCATGATTATTATGTAACTTTTTAGGGGCCAAGCTAATTTTCTTCACACTTTCACCAGGATCATCAAGAAGGATTGAGAATTTGCTTGATTTGGATCACATGAACATTGATAGATCTCCAATACTTACTAGCCATTCTGCAAGTGACTCAACCCCAGAAAGAGAGGAGAGGCCTTTTACCTCTGAACGCATCCGTGGTGTTAATATTGTTATTAATAAAACTACCATAAGTAGGTCATGCTCATCCGGTTATGAGATTCCACCATTAGATGTAGACAATACTAACTCGGCTGCAGGCATTCTTATGCCTTCAGAAACACAGAAACCAGTAAATTTTGGGCAGTTCTTTAAGGAAGGTTATTATAATAAGTCTAAACTCCATGATCACAGTGATCCGACTGAAGTAGTGACTGATGAGGTGGACACGGGTGGTAATAATACCCAAGAGGAAAAACCCGATGAGGAAGGATGGATTGGTGGAATGTTTGATTTCTCTGAAGAAGGTATGAAACTTAATCTTCTAGTTAGTTTCATAAATTAATGGATGGCATTTTTAGTCTCACAAACTTGGACCCTCAGCACTTTGGTCCTGTATTTTCTTTGGTCCTAATTTGTTAAAATAGTTTGCACTTTTTGTCCTATCATCCCCTTTTTATCTTAATTGGGCAAAATTTAAAAATTTTGGACCGAACCAAAGTGTAAGAAAAGACTATACTCTATGTGATCAGAACCGTGAAAATTGGACGGAAATGGGACCGTAGGGCCAAAAGTACTATAAGTCTAAGGAATTGGGACTAAAAGTGTTGAACTCCTGAACAGCGTTGAGGCGCATCAGTGGGCTTGATATCTAGGGGCAACCAGTGCAATTTTGTTATACTTGTGATCATATGTACCGGGAGGGAAGTGCCTAAGATTGTAACTTTCATCTCTTTTTCTTTCTGGCAGGATGATTGCCTCTTCTGCATAAATAAACATGACAGATACAGTGATGAAATTACAAATTGAATCCAGTTGTACAAAGATAATTCCGATGCCCGGATTTTCAGAGGGATGATAGCATAATACCCAACACATATGCGACAACCTACGGTCTGTCTCTCTGTTATGTGTATATTCTTTGTATATAGAAAAATATTTTTTTATGAAGTTGTGGAGAAGGGAGATGTGTAAAAGAATGAATTTGCAATTGGGAGATTTGGGTTTTTGCTGCTGTGTTCTTGGATGCTCTCGGTTAATTATGTACAGTTATTGACAAGTTGCTTCTCATTTGTGTAATTTATCCAAGGATATATAAAAAATAAAATGAAAATGAAAAATTGAAAAGTAATAAAAATATTTTCTATTTAATTTATTATTGGAATTCTTGTTTTTCTATTGTGTGTTTGGTTTATTTTCCATATTCAGTGCTTGGAATATTGGTGTTTAATTTTCAATTACTGTTGAGAGTTGAGCGTGGACTTTCCTGCTCAAAATTTGAAGGGAAAATCATGAGAACCTCAAAAGCTTTGAATTTTGTTATTGGTTTTGCTGGTTTTATTTTTACACTATATTGAGTGAATATTTTATTTGCCTGTAAAATGGTAAAAGTATTGTGCATCAACTATCAAGTTTAAAAGGATTGTCGCTCCTTGCATTTAAGGAATAGTTGTACTTTAAATTCTTATATGGTGCCGTATGTTATATGCAAAAATATGATCATTTGATTGAAGGTTGGACATCAAATTAGTACAAGTTTCAAACAAGAATAATACGACATGGTCTCACTTAGAAAATAAAATAAATTTAAATTTGAACAATGTACAATGTTTTACAAGATTCAAATTCAACCTCGTTGGCACCATACACATATATATACATTGATTTTGATACGAAACAATAGTTAATCACCTTCTTTTATATAGTCACGACTCACGATAAAAATAGCAAATCATGCAGAGTAATTATTTAAGACATAAACATGGAAAAAGTCATAAGAATCAAATTTATTGAAAAAAAGAAAAGGAAAGTGATGGGACCGACAGATTCCATATAAAGTGGCTGAGGACTGGGGATACGTGGGAACATGTAGTAACAAGGACAATTGATTCGCCAGAACAAATTTGTTATTACTGGTACTACTTTATTAATACATATTTTATTTGT
Source organism: Penstemon barbatus (assembly GCA_003313485.2). NCBI lineage: Eukaryota > Viridiplantae > Streptophyta > Magnoliopsida > Lamiales > Plantaginaceae > Penstemon > Penstemon barbatus. Next base: position 1,090,845 of record CM064881.1, on the reverse strand, counting down.
TTATCCTCTAAGTTCTCTTGGGGTGAAATATAATTTTCTTTAAAAAGTGTGGGCCGGTATCAAATTATTTTTCAGAAGTATTAGTTATAGTACTTATTTTTTGGTTAAAGTAATAAATATTTTATTTTATTTTAAATTACCTCGTCCCTCTTATAACAAATAATTGATATATTTCAAATGAACCTTGTCGAGGCACGACTTCCTTTCTAGTCGCGACATCATCGACCAACATAATATAAAAAGGAACGGCAATCGTGCAAGCAAGCGAATTCGAATATATTAGATCAGAGTGCAGCAAGCTCAGTATAATTCACCCTAATGATAAATTAACCTCACGTAGTTTTCTACATAAATATAACCATTTGATTTATCAAAGATAAAATAGGGGATTATTTTGCTATTTAACAAACTCCTTTATTATAAAACTCGTATTCCCCAAACCACGGAAAATTCGTATCCAAGGCTGACTTGGTCAAACTCCTTTATTAGTTTGGGTTCGACCAAACTCGATCTGGATAAGAATTTCCCCCAAACCACAAATCAATAATGATCAAGAGATCCAATTAATTACCGCGTTTTTCATATTTGGCAAGTCAATGACTTCTCCTTTTATTCGCGCCCCGGTAAAAATATTCAGTGATATGATATGATAATTGATAGTATGATATGACAGATCTTCCAATTGCAACTTTACGCACAAGTGTGAGTCTTATCAGTTACATAACCTAAGACAAGACTTCAATTGCTTTGCTTTGTTCGTACGGCAAATTAAAGAAAACCGAATTATTCTGAGCACAGAGCAATGGAGATTGTGGGACAGTTGCAGAAACAGTATGTTGAGTTCTCCACTTCACTTTATCGCGAGGTATGTTTCTGGGTTTACTTTTTCTTTACTTTTAGTACTGTTTTTCAAGAGAGAAAGAAAACTCGATTTCTAGAATGATTTTGTTTGTAAAGAAAGGGTTCTTCTTTTTTATCCTATCCTGTTCCATTTACTGATTTTCAAAAGGGATCTTGTAATTTCATCAATTTGACATTTTCTTTTCTTTTTTTAATTGTGGGGAAATAATAGGGGTTCTTGGACGAGCAGTTTATACAGCTACAGAAACTGCAAGATGAGAGCAACCCTGATTTTGTGGTTGAAGTAGTTTCAATTTTCTTTGAGGATTCTGAGAAGCTTATAAATGATTTAGCTACTGCCATGTGAGTCTCGTTTTCTTTATTCATCTAGATTTTCAATTGGGCGTTCAGTTTTACTAATTGAGTTCCCTTTTTTTTTTTTTTTTTTTTCTCGTTTCTTGTTTATTTCAATTTTGGTTTATAGTCAACAACAGGTTGTAGATTTCAAGCAAGTTGATGCTCATGTCCACCAGTTCAAGGGTAGCAGTTCAAGGTGATAATTTTTTTTTTCTGTTTGAGTTTTAAATTATCCCGAAGAAAAAAATATTTATCCCTCTGGTTATTTTTTTCAATATTAATCCACCCACCGTACGAGTGATCAATTTTCTTGCTTTACTCGTCCAAGTCAATATGTATTTTGTTGAGAGAATTTAGAGTCAGATCTGGATGTGTTTAAGAATTGACAATTTATGTGAATCTTGCCTCTTTATTTTCTCAAAATTACAGCATAGGTGCAAACAGAGTGAAGAATATGTGTATTGCCCTCAGAAGCTTCTGTGATGAGAAGAACCTTGATGGGTAAGTACCCGCATTGCAATCTTTTTTTGTTCCTAATCAATATTTATTAGCTTATCGATATTGACTGCTTTACGGCTAAAAAGTTATTTGTCTAGAAATTCATTTTTAGTGGGGTCATTGTCAAATTGCTCGTGCTCTCGATTATCGTTTATCTTTCCATTTCCTTAGCGAATAAGTTCAGCTTAACATTCTCTTACTTATGACCTGTAATCTCATGCTCTTGAATTACATGGATTTTGGATGTTTGGTATTTTAGCACAAGGCACAATATTTTGAAATTCCTCTGTTCTACCAGAAATAGCAATTTAGGCAGGACCACTTCGTTCATAATACGGGGTCAATCTTCATAAACTGATCAGAGTGTGTGAAATATTCAAAATAAAATATGGGAGATGAAACAATTGCATTGCGATAGATGTTGAGTTGCCACTTTATGCGTGTAAAATAATTATGTAGTAATATCGTTCGTTATGATGCAGTTCTATTGACCATTCTATGGCTGTAAAATCATCCTTATCTTTCCATTTATCTTCTTGTAATTATGAGAATACTGAAAAATATTGCGAAAAAACAATTTACCTTCATACATGAGCTAAACTACTTAGTATTCAGAAGTCAAGTTTTCTTGCATGAATCATTGACGTTGGATGTGAATTTAAATGGTAGTAGTAGTTTGCCTTTGCTTATGGAGTGTATATCATCTACAATTTGTTTTCGTCATACTTGGAATTATTTTGATGCAGGTGTCTAAGATGCTTGCAGCAAGTAAAACACGAATATTTTCTCGTGAAGAACAAGCTGGAAACGTTGTTTAGGGTAAATATTTTCAACTGTATATTTCTTTCTATATATACGTCTCTATTTATGTTTTCTGCACTATATAGACAGTAATATATACATGTACATCTCACTCTCTATATATATAAGTATTTATTCAGTTTTCTGTCGTCTGTAATTCTGTATATTATATCAATTTACAAATTTGTTTGAATGTAGCTGGAGCGACAAATCTTGGAAGCTGGTGGGACTGTTCCCTTTATAGCATAAAAAGGCATATATTTATCAAATAATGGTACAGAACAAAGGGAGCTGACTATGTAGCAAGTTTTTTTTTTTTCTTTTTTTGTTATCCATAAACTTATATAGCTGCTTAGACTGTTTGATTTTGTTAGCTATTGATCTGAATATTGTATGAGGCCAATGGTGATGTTTAGATTGTAGATCTTAACTCATGGTTGGGTAGATAAATGTTTGAATTCTAGTTTCGTGTACGAGGGTTCTAAATCGTGTGAATAATGTTACGTTAAGGTTCCTCCTACATTGGATTGGCATTTTGTAATGCGTGTAGCTTCTCATTGTCTGATTAGTCTTTTGATCTTGGCTATGTACTCAGTTGTTTTGGTCAGCTATCGTGTATCATCCCAAATTATCACACTACAACACCCAGTTATTCCTTTCAAGTTCAATATTATTGTCTTGTCTCTAGGCTCGTTACCTTGTTTGATTGAACATGAACATGAACGTGTTGGTTGTTCCGTGTTTTATACATACAGCTAGTTGCATGTTCAATAACTTTTGATTTCTCATAGATTATTTGTTTTATCATTTTCCTTGGAGTAATTGGATTCTAGTTCTGACTGATGAATTGAGAGATCATCTGAATTTTAATAGTAATTCTGACTGCAGGGAATATAACAATGATCCATCCATCATTTATTTCTTCGAACCAGACTTGTGGGGATGCGCCAAGTTAGTTAGTTTTATTTTATCTTTCCAAATTAAATGTGAAATTTTTTTGCCATAATTTCGAGATATGAGACTGTTTCTGCTTCTACATAAGTAACGGTTTGTATTTAGGCAATATATATAAATTATACTATATAAAAATAGAGTAGATTACTAAAAGGCCAACAAGACTAAATTATTGGGCCATTATTCCATTCATGAGCCCATGTCATTAAACAATTTTTATCCTACAACTATTTTGACTTTGATAGGGCTTTGACATAGTGGTCCAGTATAATACACTCTGCTTTTATGATGGGTCATTTTCCTCAACTTTAATTTTAGACTATATATATTTACTAAAGTCCAATTTGCTAGAGAATGTAATGTACAGTCTTTCTTATTATAACTTACTTACTTATAAACTTATAAGACAGACACAGAGAGAGAGAGAGAGAGATTTCTCACTGCATATTCACTGTGAATTTTTGGGGCACTTTCACTTGTGCTTTATTTAGCATGGCTCTGCCAAAAAGTATAGTCATTTTGGGGCATTTTTTGATTCACTTTTATCCATCTTTCTTTTTCACTCACTTTCTTTACATTTGCTTTTCTTTAATTTGGTATCAAATACAACAAAGTTCTGATTCTCTTTGTTACCGCCCCCACCCCCTTTTTTTTTTTTTTTTTTCTCTATGGAAGACAAATTCTCAAAGTTATTAGTTATAAATTCTTAGGGAGTTTTCAAGGCTTAAAACATTACTAATGTAAATCTTTACGGTAAAGAATTTATGATAATCTAATCTGCACATAAAGTAGTTAGGGGTGTCGAGAGTATTTCTAACTCCGATCGAACTTTACATCGAAGTATTTATTCGAACGTAAAAAGTATTAGATTCATACTCTTATCGACCTAGTTGCGAAATATCAATAACAATTTTGTTTTTGTAATCATACTCATAACAAGGTTAAAATGGTCATCTACTGTTACTCCAAAGAAAAAGATAAGACAAGCTCAATTAAGTCCTTTAGGATAAGAAAAGTTTCCCATTAGCTAGCCATAATGTCATGAGAATACTTGTTTGTTTTAAACATCGATCTAATTGCACTTCAAATTGATTCAAATAGATAGCATGGAATGGAGGTGGACACCTCTACAGAATTAATGATTTTATAGAAGCAGATCTAGTAGCTTAGCTGGATGAAAGAGACGTAATACCTAAACTTTATAAATACACACACATGACATTCTTCTACTAAACTAGATTATCATAATATAAAGATAATGCGTTTTTATCCCTTCACTAAAACAATAACAATTTTAAATACACTACAAAAAAAAGGGGCTTCACCTACGACCTGATTCCAACGAAAATAAATTTGTCGCTCTTAGTGACGGATTAGTAACCAAATACCAACATAATTTCAATTAGAAAATCTACCTTCAATAATAGCGACAAATTACCGATGGAATGTCGACAAAATTATTTTTTGTAGGAATTCGGTTGTTAAGTTGTAGGGAAAAATTATTTATAGCGACAAAATCATTCCAACGGAAAATTATCTGTCACTATTTAGATTTTAGTAACTGAACAGCGACGGAACCATCAACAAAAATATGTTCCGCTAATAATAACGACAAATAACCAACAAAAAATTGGGAAAAAATATTTTTCGTAGGAATTCAGTTGTTAAGTTGTAGGAAAAATTTATCCATAGCGACGAAATCATTCCAACGGAAAATTATCCGTCGCTTTTTAGATTTTAGTAACTGAACTACGACGGAACCATCAACAAAAATATGTTATGCCAATAATAACGAATAATAACAAACAAAAAATTGAGAAAAAATATTTTTCGTAAAAATTCAGTTGTTGTAGGAAAAATTTATCCATAGCGATGAAATCATTCCAACGGAAAATTATCCGTCGCTATTTAGATTTTAGTAACTGAACAGCGACGTAACCATCAACAAAAATATGTTCCGCTAATAATAACGACAAATAACCAACAAAAAATTGGGAAAAAATATTTTTCGTAGGAATTCAGTTGTTAAGTTGTAGGAAAAATTTATCCATCGCGACGAAATCATTCCAACGGAAAATTATCCGTCGCTTTTTAGATTTTAGTAACTGAACTGCGACGGAACCATCAACAAAAATATGTTATGCCAATAATAACGAATAATAACAAACAAAAAATTGGGAAAAAATATTTTTCGTAAAAATTCAGTTGTTGTAGGAAAAATTTATCCATAGCGACGAAATCATTCCAACGGAAAATTATCCGTCGCTATTTAGATTTTAGTAACTGAACAGCGACGTAACCATCAACAAAAATATGTTCCACCAATAATAACCAACGAAAAATTGGAAAAAAATATTTTTCATAGGAATTCGGTTGTTAAGTTGTAGGAAAAAGTTATCCACAGCGATGAAATTGTTCCAACGGAAATTTTCCGTGCTATTTAGCTCTCGTAACAAATGTGTAACTGAATAGCGACAAAACCAACGATAGAAATATGTTTCCCAAATATATTTTCATTGATTAAATTCATTTTTCAATGGATTAATCAATTTTTTATCGATTCATAAATTTTATATATTTTCATTGATTTTACACTTCGATAAAATTAGTGAAAAAACAAGTTACTCGGCGAAAAAATGTGTAAATCTGTAAATTGGTGGGGAAATGGTGAAAATGGGTAAAGTCATTGAAAACAGGTGATTTCAGTTAAATTGAAGAAAAAAATTGGTGAATTCGATTTAAAATGAGTTTAACCTATCAGGAACATGTAAATTTGATGATATTCGTAAAAAAATGAATGAAATCGGTAAAAAAAAAAAAGAATTTAATTGTTTTGAAACATGTTGAATCCGCTAACTTAGTTAAAATAAGTGAAGTCGATGAAAAATGGGTGAATACGATTAAATTTGATTAAATTAGTAAAAAGAGATGAAAATGGTGGAAAAACTAGCTAAATTGGTCAAAACGATTTAAATGATGAAATTAAGGGGAAAAACTAGTTATCTCGATAAAAAAAATTAAATCAATAAATTTGGGGAAAAATGGGTGAAATCAATGAAAAATGGGTTCAATCGATGAAATTGAAAAAAAAAAAACTTATGAGATTGGTAAAAAGATGAGTTAAGTTGGTCCAAAACAGTTTAAATCGCTGAAATTTGTGAACAAAACGGGTTAAATCAATAAAAAAAATTTACCATCGATGAAATTAATGATTAAATAGATTAAATCGGTGGGAAATGGGTCAACGGTTAAAAATGATTTAAATCGATGACAATTTGGTGAAATAAACTATTAGTTGGCTCATATATATATAATTGTCTAATGAAAATACAATAAAGTTGTCCAGCTCAACTGGTTTGATCCTTTAATATGTATATATATGAGGTTAAGGGTTCAAATCCCACATCCAGCAAGTTAATTAAAATTACATTGCCTAGTCGCCCAGGCGTCGCCCGGGCGCACATTGCCTAGGCCAAGCCCAGGCGAGACCTAGGCATCCGAGGCAGCCCCATGAGTGGCCCAGACAAGACCCGTGCGTGACCTAGGCGCCTAGGCCAAGCCCAGGCGAGCTCTAGGCAGTCCTATGAGTGGCATTGGCGCCTAGGCCAAGCCCAGGCGATACAGAGGCGCCCGAGGCAGCCCCATGAGTGGCCCCGGCGCCTGGGCTATAACCAAGCTTGGCCTAGGCGCCTCAGTCAAGCTTAGGCGAGACCTAGACACCTGGGTCAGCCTCAGGTGCGCCCAGGAACGACTCAGTCAATGCTAAGTCGAGGTTTAATTTTTTGCTCCGACCCGATTGATAGTAACGGAATCAGCAACAAATAAGTTGTCACTAGGTTCCAACTGATTTCCTTCAAATTAGTGACAAAAATAAATTAACGGAAACATTTCAATGCTAAATCCGTCAGAATGATTCCAACAGATTGGCGACAAAATACCGACATATTTATGCCGTTGGAAATCAGTTAGTAACTTTCCTACGCATTTCCAACAACAAAATTGTCGGAAAAAATAATGAGCCCGATCGTTCATCCGACGCTTTTTCCAACAAAAATACCAACAAAAACTAACCGTTGCAACATTTACCAACGAAAAAAAAAAACCGTTGCTTCATTTACCTACGGGGCCTTCACCTACGAATCAACCAACGGAAAAAAAGCGTCGCTACGCATGAATACCAACGGAAATCAGGGCTTCACCAACGGAATCTGCCGTAGGTGAAGCCCAGTTTTCTTGTAGTGATAATAGTATTATGATTGGCTTAAGTCGTTATAACAATTTTTTTTTTTTTTTGTTTTTCTAAAGGTTTATATATACATCGATTATGATTAATCAAAATCGTAAATTTTTTTACTTTACAGTACTATGGTATTAATTTTGGTACCTACTAATCAAAATCGTAAATAATTATGAAACTATTTATTGAATTTGACCCAAGACCAAATGTGACACATTAATTAATTATCTCGACATCCGCATTGTTCAAGTTACTACTACTACTACATAACAATACTCTTAATTTCCAATGAAGAAAACATTAATCCCCAAAAGTATATGTATATGTATATTGGGGTGCTAGTAGGGTTTTTGGAGTTGGTGCAATGAACACACATCCCCGTGCAATTACTCGTTGATAGGTCCATTCGAGAAGAAGAAGAAGAAGAAGAGGAGTTGGAGTTTTCCTGCCAAATTCTATCTCTACATAATCAATGTCTGTCTATGCAATTACTAGCTAGAGTATACTATATAATTAAATATTACTAGTATTAAATATCACATCATACTTCAGTTATTCACGTTTATGTACTTGTTTCTGCATTTATACTTAATGATTAATTATATATATACTGCATGTATTACAGAACGATTTAATTAATTAAGTCGTTTATTTGATATTGTCACTGCATGCATCCTTTGGTATTTATTTATGAAAGTGACCCTTTAGGTCGTATGAAATTTAATTACTCTATGGCCTAACTTATTTATAGTCCTTCTGTTCAAGCTTCCAATAAATTTGTAAATTCTGAGGCATATATGGTAGCATTAATTGATAAGTATTTCTCGTGCATGGCTGGGATAAATATTGAGATTTTATTTCAAATATTAGGTTCTGACATTTTAGAATGTTAGGTTCACAGTTGAATAATAATAGTGACATAATTAAGTAAACGTACATAAACAATTAGTTAATATCAATTCACAGTTTATAAGTACCAGAATCTAAATGATGTGACCAGACCTTCAATATTAATTCATTTCATATAATCATGGAATCACCTTACAACTAGTTTTATATGAAATCATGCATTGATAACAACTGCCCAACAACCCCTGTAAATTAAAAGCTGTTGTTTCATTTACAAAGAAATAAGAAAATAAAACGAAATGGAAATAATATAAGTAATACTGCAGTGTTTTTGAAGAATAAAAGATTGATTGAATTAATTAGGGATCGTTTGGTAGGGTGTATGAGATTAAGGCTGATTGGATCAGAGTCGGATTGACGATCATATTAAAAATACGTTTGGTAGATTTCATTGAGTCATATTACATTAAAACAATCAATTGCAATATGTTTGGTGGAGTTATGAGTTTAGACATACATTAATATATTATCACGTCTTAATTGAACATATTATGTTAGTTAAGATATATCAATTCATCGATGTCATTTGTATAATACGTATAAACTATGAGCTGATCAATGTTTATTCGATGTTTAATTTAGTTCGAATGCCTCCATTAATTGTAAATTGATATAGATTTTAGTTTGTGATTTATTTATGTAGATTGTGTTTCCATTTTCAGAGATTTAAGAAGAATTTATGATATGTTAAAATAGCTAATATGTAAATTTGAGGTTATAAGTGATATTTCACCTAATTCAAATTCACCCAGATTATCTAATCCACCCATGTCTGGGTGGATTAATCTAGTCTCAATACCGGGTCGTAAGAATTTAATCCATTTGACCCGGTATTAAAACAATGTCATCAAACGTTGAATTAACCCATATTAACATTTATAATATGACCTAGTAACCCCTATCAAGTCCTACCAAACGGCTCCTTAGTGTATATGATACTGATTCTTTTTTTTCTTAATTATATATATATATATATAATTAATAAATTGGAGGAAGGATTTTTATTAGCAATAGATCAATCTCAAAACATTTATAGGTAAATTGGAGAAAAAAAAGGAAAAATATGAGATTAGATCAATTCAATGTAGCTCGCAGAAAACTTCGGTTGCAAATATATGAATTTGGATTGATAGTAACAAAGGAATAATTTTCTATAAATCTTGGAAATATTATCGATCATACAAATTTCTTGTTCAAATCGTATGATACAAAAAGGATTTTGACAAACGAATTGAAGATTTCGACACTGACAGCTAGGATATAGCCATTGAATCAATATAATATATAATTTGTATGGTTAGCTAAATACTTCATAGTTTTGGTACACTACACTATTTTCTAATTTAGGCTTCGTCTCCACTCCAACTTCTTGTCCATTTTGAGGATCGAGGAGTCCTTAATTGCTAGATTCTTGATTTATTTATGTGGCTAGACTTTTTTCAATTTATACTATGACATTTAAGGAAAAAAAATTAAATAAAATTTATGTGTAAATCATCAAAAACTTATCTAAAATCAATATATAAGAAACCAATAAGTAGAAAAGAAATCGGCACAATGATAAGTTACATAAACGACTCCTATAACTGACCCAAAAAAAAAAATACTACCCCTATCACTATAACAAATTTATACTATTTACTTATATATATGTATAAAAAGAAAAAAAAACCGGGAGTTTCAAGATATATGAACAAGTTTGATCAAGTTAAGTTGGAATAATTTATATTTAGGAGTAATTAGTTCATATTGAAATATTAAGAATGTTTTTGCAATTATATTTATTATACTTATAATTTGATTTAACCGATTAGAATTAAGTCAGATCTGCATACTTGACCACCAAGTCTAGTAGTGAAAAGAATTTGACGAAACAGTTGTACCAAAGAGTACTACTCTTCTACTAGAATCGTGGAAGACTGCAAATGCACCTCTCCGCCCGCACAAGAAGACAACACCCGAAACTTGATCAGACCAGACCAGACCACCTCCAGCTGTCCGCCTCTCTCTCTTCTTATGTGGTAGCACTCTGTTTCAGGTCACATTAATTTCGTGCCTCCACAGGTAACCTCTCAAATATATTTAACTTATTAAATAAAATTAAAAAAAGAAAAATTAAGAAGAGGTTCCGACCAACCGAACCGTCACGTGGTTCCCGTCAAATAAACCCGCGAAACTCGAACGAAATGACATGTCGCTCCGACCCTCAAATCTTGTCCCTATCATGTTGGTTCGGACAACCGTTTGCCCTTCCAAAATCCTAAAAACCTCCCCTTTAATTGAGAAACAAATTAACCCACAATTAGCATGACACTTTACAATTTGGTCCCAAATTTTGTATCTAAACAATCATTTTTAGACGGTACACACATCTTTACATTACATAACTATTGTTCTATTACTCCATCCCATTGTTTTCATTTGTCATTTTGAAAAATTACACACGAATTAAGAAATATTATAAATAGTCACTTTTTTAAGTAAAAATCTTAAAATATCCTTTTACTCAATGTAATATTGATGTAATATTATTGAAAAAATAAAAATGGTCCAAAAAGAAATTTCCCATATAGAATAATAGTTGAATACGAATTACCCTTCCTTGTACGTAGTGCAGAAACACACTCACACACAACACACACACACACAGAGAGTACAGAAATAAGAACCTGCAGTGCAGCAGTCCCAATTTATCCACCTTCCCCCACAAGCCAAAAATAAACCCAACAAAAACAATCAAAAAGGTCTTACGAATTCTTGATCAATTTCTCTCTTCTTCTTTTTCTCTCTTTGCTTTCATGTGAAGCCACTTTTCTTTCCTCTATATTTACATTTACATGCTGTCTCCATTAAAGGCTTTCACGCCCCCATTCAGAACTCTCTCACGGAAAAGCACTTTCACTAACCCCTTTATAAACCCCTTCTTCTGCAACTGTTCCTAAACAAATTATAATGAAGTCCTCTTTGCAGAAAATGTACTCTTATATTGGTTTCATATTCTTAACCCATTTCATTCTTGCGAATTCAATGTTAGACCCAATTGATTTCTTAGCACTGCAATCCATTCGAAAGAGTTTTTCCGATTTGCCCGGGTCGAATTACTTCGCTTCATGGGATTTCACATCCGACCCGTGTAATTTCGCCGGTATATACTGCGAAGAAAATAAAGTAATCGCCCTCAATCTCGGCGATCCTCGGGCCGGGTCGCCTGGTCTCTCGGGTCGGATCGACCCCGCTATCGGAAAACTAACTGCTCTAGCGGAGCTAACCATTGTACCGGGTCGGGTTATCGGGTCATTGCCCCACACTCTGTCTCTGTTGAAAAACCTGAGGTTTTTAGCAATCAGCCGGAATTTCATCTCCGGCGAAATCCCGGCGACCCTGGGGCAGCTCCGGCGGCTACAGACACTGGATCTTAGCTACAATCAAATCGGAGGAAGTATTCCGTTTTCAATTGGTACTTTACCCGCATTGTCCAACGTTGTTCTCTGTCACAATCGGATATCCGGGTCGGTTCCCCCATTTGTTTCCCAAACCCTAACCCGACTCGATATAAAGCACAACGATCTTTCCGGTTCGATTCCAAGCCTTCCTCCTTCGCTCCAGTACCTTTCATTGTCATGGAACCGGCTTACCGGTCCGGTGGACCGGGTTATATCCCGGCTGAACCAGTTAAACTACATTGATCTTAGTATGAACCAGTTCAGCGGTTATATTCCAAGTAATCTATTCAGTTTCCCAATCAGTAATCTGCAATTACAGAGAAACCAATTTTGGGGTCCGGTTCAACCAGTTAATCAAGTGACAATCCCCACCGTCGATCTCAGCTACAACCGGTTTTCTGGTTCGGTTTCTCCAATGTTATCCACGGTCCAGAATTTGTACCTGAACAATAACCGGTTTACGGGGCAGGTCCCGGGTTGTTTCGTGGATCGGTTATTAGCTGCAAGCATACAAGTACTTTATTTACAGCATAATTATCTGACGGGAATCGAGATTAATCCGACGGTGGAGATTCCAGTAAGTACCTCCTTGTGTCTACAGTATAATTGCATGGTCCTGCCCGTACAGACGCCCTGCCCACTCAAGGCAGGCAAGCAAAAAACAAGGCCTACTCAACAATGCATTGTGTGGAAAGGGTAAGATCGGGAAGCAGGGATGATAAATTGGGAATTAACTATACATTTATTGAATATTAGTAGTAATTAGGTGGTTAAATGTGGATATTTGATCAGAAGAAAACACTGAAGAGGGAGGGATTTATTACTGCTATATCATTTGTCGGTGTGTATTTGTAGAAGAATCATTTGTTAATGAAGATCCTGACGGTCAAAGATAGTGATTAAAATTAACTCTCGTTAAAGCGTGAATATATATTTATATTTATATATAAAAATAAAAATATATGTTAGGAACTTTTTTGTTTGTCAAATCAACAAAGAGATGAGATGAGAATATGAGAGATCGATGTCGTAATTATTGCAAACATTTTAATTAATATAATGCAAAGGTAAACAGACTATTAATTAGTAGTATATATTATCAAGTAGTATTAAATTAAAATTGCTTTTATTTTTCCTTACTTTAAGGAGAATCAGATAACATGGCCCAGGCCCAGCTTTCCATTTGTAGATGTCAAATGGAGTAGGAGTAGTAGTAGTAGTATATAGCTTTAAGGAGAATCTCCATTTTCAGTTTCTCAAGTACTACTGTACTAACTACTCCATTATTTAATAATACTAATAATTATTGAAGTGAAAACCCTTTGTTGTTTCCATTCCATGTAAAACTTCTAGGAAGAGCAGTAGTAACTAATAGTAATAATTGGATGGTCAAAAAGGATGATTTTAAAGTTATTCTTAATGATATGATGATATACTACTACTACTTATTATAATTACTACTACCACTAGTAGTACATGCAATCGATCTTGTCTTCTGTGCATGCAATCAGAGAGAACTCTTAATTGACACGACAAGGCTCACCCCTCCCTCTATTAATTATTACTTTTGTGTTGCATTGAACACCTTTCATTTTATCATATCGAGCCATATAAAAAATGAATACATTTGTAAACCTAAAACTTAATTTCTCATTAATTAGTGTTTTGGGAAATACTATATAATATAGGACATAATTTAATTAAATGCAGATTTCAAAGGCAAGAATTGATTTAATTACTACAACTCCCCCTTTCTCAGAAGTACTACTACTACAGTTTCATAATAATCTGTTAACAACACACACACACACACATATATTCTTATGTTTCAAACATTTATGTACACAACATTTACATTATTATATATTATTATTATTAATGTTAAACAAAATGGTAAATCAACCTTATAAATTTCACACAACTGCTACATATATATATATATATTCCATTATTTATTACAGTATTTAAAAGAAATGTCTCCTCCTTGGAATTGGAACTAGTCTCTTGTTAATTGCAGCAGGTCCACTCCTCCCAGGAAATTCCCATTTCACAATATCTCCATCCCAAGAAGAGCTAACAAGCGTCGGATAATTAGGGTGCCAACTGCAATCTCTCACTGTCGATTTATGGTGCTGCAGTTTTGCAACTTGTGCACCACTCACCTGAAGATCACATTTCAATATTAGAAATACTAGTAAACGGGTTTTAATTTCATTAAGTCGGACAAAAGAATAATATCAAATCACATACCAAATCGTAAATATAGATGCAGGAATCATGAGATCCAGTGTAGATGTACTTCTGGCCCGTGCTGCATTAATATTTACATATATATATATACCAATCAATTTAATTTTGATCGACTCTTATATATAACACGCAAATCAAATTAAAATAGCACTCACCTATATTCCGGAGAGAAGTAACACCGAATCAAGGTTCGTAGGACAGAATGACCTTTATATGTAGCCACTGATTGATCATATGGATGCTTCAAGTCTCTTGCCTGCGGAGGGTAATCCATCCATCTATAATCCCATTCGTAGTTTCTAAATCCCTTATACCTGAATAAAATATATCCTCTAGTCAGTTTCACCAGCCTGGAACTTTAGCACTTTTAGTCCCACACGTGCAAAACTGAAATTACGAGACCAAAGTGCAGAACTGAGACTATTCCGAGATCATGATAGGACCAAGAGTACAAACATTTCAAACAACTGGAACCAAAAGTGCAATTTTAAAAACTGCCTAGTAAAAATCCAATCATTTAGGAATAAAGATCCAATTTTGCCCAAAAAGGATATGATGTAAATAAAAGAATATTTTAGATTATCTAGGTAGTGAACGGGGCATTGCCTAAAAGGGATGTCATACATACCGAGTTGCATTAGATGACATCTTGCGTATATCCCACAACTTGATGGCTTGATCTTTACCGTTGGATATTAAATGGCGACCATCTCCTCGACTATCAATAAATGTGATGCCTTCAAGGTGGCCCATTAGAACTCCTGCTGGCTTGCCTTTGGCTCTAAAGCAGCGTCTATCCCAAACCTATACAAATCGAGCAAATTATATATGATGTTTTTTCACTTGAACTGAATTGAACAAATAATTGTGACTTTCAGTGTGAAAATGCAAAGACAAACACGCAGAAATGCTTGAGTAATTGTATGTATGTAGAGATATTATCAGAATTATTATAGTAGTGCGTACAATTTTAAATGAATTACCTTACAGAGGTTGTCATCACTCCCTGAATAAATGAGATGACCACTTTCATCAGCAAAACATACAGTGTTCACATCAGACTGCATATTGCATAAAAAGGAAAATCTAGTTATAATTGCCAAAATTACATTTTTAGTCCCATATGATTGGAACTTCAGCACATTTGGTCCAGCGCTTACAAAACTGCACCTTTCATCCCCATTTTCAGAATATTTGGCACTTTTGTCCTATTTTGGATGGAATAGTGCGACAGGACCAAAAGTGCAAAATACTTCAAAACATTGGGACCAAAAG
Organism: Penstemon barbatus; assembly: GCA_003313485.2. Classification (NCBI taxonomy): domain Eukaryota; kingdom Viridiplantae; phylum Streptophyta; class Magnoliopsida; order Lamiales; family Plantaginaceae; genus Penstemon; species Penstemon barbatus. Next base: position 1,075,281 of record CM064881.1, on the reverse strand, counting down.
AGCAACTTGCAAAGCATGGGACCAATAGTGTTGAGGGTTCAATCTGATGGGACTAATCACGATACATGTTATACCAATGATAATACTAACCGAGTGAGCTGCAATTCTAAGAGAGAGTTTTCTCTCTTCAAGATCGTACACATATATATCTCCATCGCTGCTTCCAGCCACAACTTCTCGCCCATCGGTTGAAAATTTCAGGGAGAATATTCCAAAAGAATATCCCCCATCATCAGGAGAAGAGAAATCCAAACCTTCATGGATTTCCTGCTTAGTAAAGAAGCCAGAATCGAGATTAACTAAACCAAGAAAAATATTCATATCTATCACAATGGCAATGAATATCAAGAGTAAAAGTACTTGGATTATTCATACAGTGACATTTGCATGAGATTCTTTTGTGGCAGATCCAATGTTGACAATATGGACAATTGGTGACATACTAGCATAGACCTGGAATTGCAAAATTCAATCCAGTTGAAAGAAAATGTAATTAAGACCAACAAAATTGTTTATGCATAAAACATGAACTAATGACAATAATAAAACTTACAAGGTGTCTTTGATCAGGTGATAAGGAAGTATCAGTTATAGTCCATCTCAAGCTTCGAGCAAGAATGTTCTTCCGAACTTTCCATCCTCTATCAACATCGTATATTCTAATTTGGCTTCCCTGTTACACAAAACAAAATAATTAAAAAACATAAGTTATTAATCTCAAGACAGGGGATCAAGGAAGAACATACACTTCCGTGACACTTGGGGCATAGTTGGCCCAACCATCAGGCAAGTTAGATACTTGCCTAGGCCCCCTAGTTTAGAAGGCCTCCAAATTTAAGGTTTGTAAATGATAAGTAATTTATTTTTCCATTCATATATAATAACTCTTACAGGCTACAGCAGAGATGTTTAGCCGTGATGACATATTTGAAGTGTATAATCAATAGAAAAGTAAGGGTGTGTTTCGTAGTCATTTAGATTAATAAGGTATAATATGTAAGGTACGTGTATATGTCAATTCGTATAAATTTAATTTTGTAGCTACGACAAAAAATATATAAAATTTTGTAGGTAGCACAAATAAACTGACACCAAAATCGATAAGGTAAAAATGTAATATAAGGAAAGTGAGAGAGAACTTTATGGCAATTTAGCCCATGGCAAAGATAGTTATAAGCATTTGTAGCGTAAATTGAAGCTGCGCGAAAGTTTGTACCTGGCAGAATCTTTTTCACAATTGTAATACTACAAAACAAGTTATAAAATATATAAAATTTTTGTAAGGGCTTATAACATTTACAAATCAGACTCTTTAAGTTTTATTTAACATCTATAACATTTTTACGACATAGAGCCTCGAGTAACTTCATCTAAAAAGTAATAATACCTGAAACGCGGCAACAAAAAGAGAGCCATCGGTAGAAAACTGCGACACGTAAGCTCTAGTTGACATCTGGTCCACAACCCATGGCCCATTAACCGGCAAATATTTACTCAATACATAACGGCAGTCTCCTGATGAGAATCTCCCTCTACCTGAAATATTTACTTCTCGACCAGCCAACATCTTCACTGTTGAAATGGGAAACACACGATTACGTGCGAAACTTTCGTGTGGTCCAGATCGAAGCTTTGTCAGCTGAGCAATATCATGGTCTAAGGAATTTAATGGCCGATTGGGTTGGGGACTATCACCAGTGTCATAGTTGGAACTTGAACTGTCGAAGATTTCGGATTCTATCTCCAATCTACTAAAAGCATACCCCATATCTTCTACAACAAACATTTTACACTACAGCGGGAGACACTGAATACAGATGATTCTTCATATCATTTGAGATTGAATTTTCACCTGCAAATTAGAGACCCGAATTTCATTACTATGTATGAATGTACAAATTACAAATTAATAGTACGACACTTGTCTATATAAAGTTTCTGCAGGCTATATGATTTATTGAAATTTTATTTTGTCAAAATCATAAGCTAATGATGCATTCATCTTATCTAATAGTAGTACTTAGGGGGTATGTATGTGGATGGGTTCAATACCCCTTTCAAATGAGTTTTCGCCAAACCCATAAAATCATCAAAAACCTATTCAGAAACTCACACTCAAACTCTTCAAACCTATAAAACATTGATTTGACACCTACCACCTACTTTTTCACCCAAATCTCACAAAAAAATACATTGATTTGACACCTATCACCTATTTTTTTCCCTAAACCCCAACATCAAAATCCAATCCAAATGGGATTTCAACTTATTCAAACCATAAAACCCAAGAGCCAAAACCCATCCAAATGAAGTCTCAAAGGTTTCATCGAAATCACCCAAATCAGTTCTTTTAAACCGAGACCTGCAAAACCGAGCCAAAACCCATCCAAATAGACCCTTATGTTTTTACGCATTTCTGATGATTTATAAATCAAGCATTCCAAGAAACACCCAGGATAATAATTCTCTACAATTGGTTTGACCAGAATCAATGGATTTCAAGAAAACAAGAAATTCAAGAAAATATATCAAACCGAAAATTCAAGAAACTCATCAAACAATAAACAAAATAGAATCAAGCTAGTTGAATTACGTGCGTAAAGATAAAAGAGGCGAAAAAGATTGGCAATGGACCTCCTCAAACATTCTCTTAAATTTGAGCTAATACTAAAGTTTTGACACATTTCTGATGGTTTATCACTCGTGTATTCCAAGAAACACGCAACGCAGATTAAAATTCTAAACGCATTTCAAGAAAATTAAGAAAATAACCTTACAAGAAATCCACAAAAGAACTCGCATACAATAAACAGAAGAGAACCAAAAATAGTTGAATGATGTACATATCGACAAAAGGAAGCAAAAGAAATAAAAAAATAAAGATTGAGATTTGGACCTCTAAAAACCTTATCTTGAATGGAGCTGATACTTGAAACGGTACAGGAATCCTTACTTTAATTTTAATGGGGTTTCTTTTTAGTTCTCTTTCCTTTTCTTTATTGTGATGAATTTTGAGGATTGAGTCATTGTCAATTTTGTAAAAATATTTTCTTGTGAATTTTGGGAATTTGTGTTGTGTAGTGTAGAGGAGTAAGCGTGGTGCACTGTGCTTCATCAGAAACGTAGAAGCTTATTTATTGCCGGAAACTTCCACGTGTCCGAAAGGTTATTGATTGTGATGCCTAAATTCTTTGGGCCTGGACTAATGGGCCTTTGGCCCAACGTGGTGCATGCGAAGCGTGCAGAAACTTCAAATACTAACGTCTATTTCCTAAGTTTATTGCATTTTAGTCCATTATGTCTTAAGAATGTCATTTTCTTTAAGATAATTAACGAAATTACTAAATTTAGAGGAATTTCGTCAAACATTGATGGACTGCCTTTTACAGAACACATTATTTCGTGTAGCATACGATATGGTGCAATCAATTCAGTTTTCACATATAACAATTCATGATGAAAATAAAATATTAAAGTACAATTAAGTGTTTCATGAATTATTTTATTTCAATAAGAGACTAGAATTTAATTGATTATAATCTATTTAAATTCAATTTCCAATAATTTGACAAAATTATATTTGAACCTCTAGATTATATAAATGTTGTTGCGTCTAAGTTTTAATTTGAAGGTTGAAATATAGTCGATCTATAGATTCTTGGTGTTTCTTGTTCTATATATGTTGTGCATTAATTATGAATACATTGGGTTTGATTTGTTCGGTTTGAATGGTTGATGTTATGAATAATTTAATATTAAATATGAATGTTGAGATTCCCAAAATATGAAAACATTCATTCAACCTTAATTAATAGCTGATGTAATAATCGTAAATTAGTACCTAGTTATCTTTTAGGACCAGGCTGCATGTTTATCTTAGCATTTCAATTACACCTCACAAAATAAAGAAATACTGTAATTATGAGTAAACATGTCCTAATCATTTTTCATATTTGGGTTAATTAAGACGGAAATTATATTGACTTTTTCTAAGGTTCTTTTATTAGGTTAAAACACTTTTGTTTATTTGAACAAGTAATTGCCACTTCAATTCTTATCCGTGCATCATTTAATAAAAAAATTATGGTGGGCCGGGCCTCATATGCATTTAGTATGTACACACATTACGTAAGATTATATTCTATCCATAACGAATATTTTGAGAGAAGTCCGAGGAGCAATATTAAATTATTTATTTAAGATAATATTGTAACAGATAAGATAATATGTAGAATGGTCGACGATTATTCCTTTTGATTTTATTCCTGATCATAATATTTTTTGTGATGACTATTTCTGCATCTTGGATCTTATTGAATCTTTTGTAATTTATATATTCGATGCAGTGAAATATTAATTTATAAAAAAAAAAAAAAAAACGTAATATGTATAATAATTTGAATTTTCAAAATTTATTAAAATAATCAGTCAAGATATTGTTTGAGTGTAAATATTTATTTTATTGTAACAAGAAAACTTAGACCAAATGAAATAAAATAATATAGCAACCACGATGGTTGAAGTTGAACATTCACATAAAGGCTCAGTTTATTTGCAAGTAGAAGGCATGACATCTTTGGTCTTAATATACGTTTGAACTGGTTGACCAAAAATATTCAGACTTAATTTGTTAATAATATGCCTACTAGCAATTAAAATAATAATTTATTTTTGCAAGCTAATTAAGTAGGCACAACTTCAATTTCCAATCGTGGGTATATAGATAAAAATATAAAAAAACCTCTATGAAATTATATTTATATTTCGAAGATGTAAATAACAGCTAGAATTTTATCCAATCCCTTTCTTTTTTATGAGAGAGAGAATATCACATGTTAAGTGAAATGGTCGAAGACAAATAAATAGCAACAAGCAATTGATCTTACTGCCTAATTTTAGAGATTTTCCTGGTTATAATTTCACATTTAATTTAGGCCAAAGTTGCTCATTCATGAATACGCATATAGCTTGTAGGTCCATATGTCCTTAAACTTCTAATTTGAGGATTTAAATGTAATTAAGTTATTAACAAAGTATGAATGTTTTTTGTCAACTAGTACATTTATAATTAATAAGTCGGGATTGATTTGGTTTTACCTAACTTTCTTGTTGAAATATGTACTTCAAAATTATTTCAAGGGTCACTGATGATGAGGAAAAGTTATAGTATTAGCCCCTGGAATATCTTTTTTTACTAGTATTGTGTATTAAAACATTTAAAATGTATACAAAATTAACATTCAATCACATTATGGGAAGAATTTATCTTCAACTGGATTCTTTTGAATCAAAAGTATTAATATGACAAGTATAATACATTTATTTTGAGATTGTATATAATTTTTAGGTAATAGCAATATAAGTGTAAATACATATATTTTGTGATTGAATAAGTTTGAATAAATCAAATTTGAGAAAAAAAATTGAACATTTTGATAATCAAATTCATTAGGCAAAAAATTATAATTGCCACTAGCAAAATTAACCAATTTCACACACAAACATAAGAAGAAGAAAAAATCCTTTAATCCACCACATTTGGCCCACTATATCATTCTATAACTAAGACAACCAATTAGATGTGATTAAACTGAATTACAATAATTCTCCTATTATAGAAATAAAAACTAATAGGATTTGACTTGATTTTGTTTATAACTTGAAAGTATCAAATCCAGACAAGTAGAGTTGACATAGACCTTGTTTATTGGGCCGAGTAACATGTACTACAAATGTTGGGCCGAATCATTTCATCTGAAGCCCAAAATCCACATTTCCAATTCCCATTTACCACTCAGTACGACTATTGCCTTTAAGCTCTTCCCCAAACCCCTAAAAAAACCCTAATTTAAAAAATCAGACTAAAGAATGCACAAAAGTCCAATTTTATCGACCGCTGAATAATGAATCGGCTGTGGAAAGTTTCTGAATTCGCTCAAGCAGAGCATTTCCTTTTCCAGAAATGCCGAAAAATCAATCCTCCTTCACTCAAAACCCATAAGTTAATCACAAAATCCTTATTCCCAATTCAATGTCTTCGAGAATATGAAACCCAAGCTCCTTCCACCGATTCAAGCAAGACGTATTGGTCGAATATGATAGCCTTTTTTTCAGATAGAAGTAGCTGTAGTTCTGCGGAGACTTTGGCGAAAACAGATTTGATAAGAACTGTTTCCAAATTGAAAGATGACATTTTGAAGCAAAATGATGACGCGGTGAAAATCGAAAAGGTTCTGGAAGAAGAGGGTGTCGCTTTATTTAGGAGATATTCCAATGGAGATGCTGTGGTTGAGCTCCTGACGCAGCTGAAGCAATATCCATATTTAGCTACTGAGGTATGAATTGTATCTCAAAGAGATCTTCTTTATTAGTACTAATGTTTTATGTATTTTTATCTTTATATACGTTAGTAATAATGGTTGAGAAGAGAATCATGGGAGGGTTGACGGTCTTTTAGTATGTGTCTGTTTATTGTTAGATGTCGGAATGTTTACCAAATTTTGTTGTTTGATACATTATAGAATGTATTTTAATAACACAACACGTTTGTTGTTAAGAATCCTTAAAAAATTGGAATTTGAAATATTTTCATGACTATACCTGTTGAATATGGATCCAAAAATGTTATATGAGAAGTTCGATTCATCAACTGGTTCCTGTCAGGTTTTTAATTGGAGGAGGAAACAAAGAGATTTTGCCGCACCCATGACACCAGAGGAGTATGCAAAGGGTATTGTGATGGCTGGTAGAACTAATAATGTTGATCTTGCACTTGAGCTTTTTAATGAGGCTTCCAGTAAAAAACTAAAGAAGACATCCTTATACAACGCTCTCATGAGTGCTTACTCATATAATGGTTTAGCTATGAAATGTCAGTCATTGTTTCGGAATCTAAAGAAAGAGTCCACATGTTCGCCATCAATTGTAACATACAACATACTTATTTCCGCATTTGGTCGTCTGATGCTTGTAGATCACATGGAGGCAACTCTTAGGGAGATAATTGATTTAAACCTAACTCCAACCATCAACACATATAAGGGGTTAATTGCTGGTTACGTTACAGCATGGATGTGGGAAGAAATGGAGAAGACTTACTGTATAATGAAAGCAAGCTCTGTCAAACCAGACCTCGATATCCTTTTACTAATGCTTCGAGGATATGCAAACTCGGGTAAGCTTGACAAGATGGAAGAAATGTATGAGATGGTAAGGGATCACGTGGATCATAAGGAAATCCCATTGATTAGATCCATGATCTGTGCATACTGTAAGAGTTCTCATGTTGCAAAAGTTGAAAAGGTTGAGAAATTGCTCAGACAAATTCCAGAGAATGATTATAGGCCTTGGTTAAATGTGGTCTTGATTTGTTTGTATGCCAAGGAGGACTTATTGGAGAGAATGGAAAGTTCAATTAATGAGGCATTTGAACATAAAACCTATGTCACAACAGTTAGCGTGATGCAAACCATTATTTCAAGCTATTTTAGGCACAATGCAGTGGACAAGCTCGCTGACTTTTTACAGCGTGCGGAGAATGGAGGTTGGAAAATTTGTCGGTCTCTCTACCACTGCAAAATGGTCATGTACTCATCGCAAATGCGTCTTTCTGAAATGGAGAGGGTTCTTGATGAAATGGGTAAAATAAATATGCCCCTCTCAAAAAAATCGTTTTGGATATTGTATAAGACGTATCAAAGGTGGGGGCAAAGAAGTAAACTTGAGCAGGTTATCGGAATGATGTGCAAGAGTGGGTATGGCATACCTTTGGATGCTTGCAATTCATAGTGCACATATATGTTAAGAATTCATGAGTATAAAGAGACTATGTTAGCCGAAGGCTCACTCCATCGGAGAGAAGAGGTATAAGAAAATCATCTTTGAACTTGTTCTCCATAATTCTATGCTAATTTGATTGTCTTTTACTTTTGATCAATAAGATGTCTAGTTGTTTGAATTTATGTGTATCTATTAGCTGCGGACACTTATATAACTGCCAATGAAGCAATATTGGTTTAATGCCACAAGTCAGTAGCTCAATTAAACAAGTCCTATCACCTACGGCCCTATGATAAAGATGTTGTAGTAAAAATAATCTAGAGCATCCTGTTATTATTTTAGATAGTTTCTGTGATTTAATGTTATTGATATTTTTAACAAATGGGGCTTATAAGAAGTTATTTTTCTGGGCCAAGAATATAGACAATCTACTCACCACGGGTGGGAGATGCTAGAAAGAAAACGTTAGGTCCTGTTAAGAATTATAGTTAGGGTTTTTTTTTTTTTTTTTTTTTTTTTTGTGATAATTAAGTTATAGTTAGCTTGCAGTTTACTAGGCACTGTCGACTTCCTTGAATTATCTAAGATCTGGTGAGTGATATCAGCCTGAAATTTTCTTAATTTGATGACTTTTGATGGGGTATTCATTTCTAGCTCATAGTTTTGTAATCTATGAATTCCAGTTGGCAGTTGTTATATATTATTGTTGACGTTGGATATTTGAGTGATTAAAAAAGAACAAGTAAGAATTGGCTGTGAGAAGTAGCTATTTTGCAAGTCTGGATGCCGATGAAAACTAAAGGCAGAAGAAAAGAATATTTAAGAGTTGGGAACAAGTATGTAACACTTTTATTTACACCCGTCCATAAAAGTGCTAGTTTTTGGATCATAAAGACTTTTCAGAAGATAATGTACTCTTTGATTATTGACCCTTAAGTGCCTACTTATTTTTATCCATTCTTGATTTCTACAATAAGAAGGATTACTGGTGTGCAAGTCAATGTAACAAATATAGATAATTTTAGCTCCAAGATGAAAATGCCATATCTTCGAGGATGACTTCACACCATAGAGTCTAAAGGAGAAAAATGGCCCGGTTGCTTTTTAACTTTTGGGTTTGGGTGTATTTTTGGCCAGTGGCCTTGTACTTGTACTTCAGTATTCAATCATATTACATTCAATGCTATATTTATTTTAATTTTAAGAAGTAAAATTACTATATGGTTCTGAAATGTATTCATCTACATTCTGCGTAATGAAACATAGCATCTGGATTATGAGAAAAAACACAACTCTGAGTTTGAAGGTGCTTTATAAGAAAAGAAAATAATTTGACCGAACGACTATGTGATTTTACTAATATCTGTCTTTAAATCACCTAACTATATATCAGATATGAGATTTGCCATTTGATATTGATTCTAATATTTCGAATTGTGCTGCTTAACTCATTATTTTTGCTTTATCTTAAAGCAGAACACCATGTGAGTTTGCAATGCATCAACAGAGTTTCTGGAAAAATAGGCACCAATTCTCAATTCTTAATACACAGTGGTATGGTCTGGTATGTTCTCTTGTGTTGTATAATAAATTATTGACCAGCTGCTTTTTATTGTGCAGCTCCATTAAGCCTATTTTTTCATTTTTTTTAAGGATATTTCACGCATTTGCGCTATACCTGATTATTAAGCTGTCTAAGTAAAGATTCCAAGATTCATCTTTTGTGTGAATGGAGTTGTTTGTATTATTAAGGGCCAGGTTTGAACGGGTCGAATGGGTTGATAAAAGAAATGATCCAAAATAAAAAATGGGTTGGGTTGACCAATTTCTTTAATATAAAGTAAGTTTAAGATTACTAATCTAAATTGTATTAATATAACACATGTGTTTCTATTTTTAATGATATTTAAAAAAAAATATATATATATAATAATAATAAAAATAATAATTAAGTAATTTTTATGATTGCTATATAGAAATCGTATTTAATTAACAATATTTAACAATAAACCCTGAATTAATAAATAAAAAATTAAACTTATATAACACAAATTTATTAAAAGAGAAAAGAGAAAAAGAAAAAGAAAAGTTGCTGACATGGCACACCAACTATTTTATGAATGAATATTTAGAACATGATATATAGATGTTACTGTCGAAATATGAAATTTGTAGTTTCGTTATTTAAGTCACTAATTTTAGATATTGTAATTTATATATCTAAATAAAAATATCACTTTAGGAGATGCTGTTTATGAATAAATAGATCTCTTAGCGTAGATATCTGATAATTTATCAAATCAATAGATAGATACTTAACTTTTTGTCAATTATCATTCATATTAAAATATATTAGGTAGCAGATTTAATTGATTGTGGCCGGTCGGTCATTTGTGATTTTTGTTTAGACTTTTATGTGAATGGAAATGAAATAATTTCAAAGCAATGTCTTGCACGTTTGGTTTGTTAAGTTGGACTATTACCCTTACTTATATGGACCACTTAATAATTTGTTGCATGCTTCTGGATTCCTAGCAATGAAACAATCTTTTTCTTTTTTTTTATTATTCGTCATTTGGCTTTTCTTTACTAGGATAGTTTCAGCTAATTTATAATAATACTATACTTATACTAGTTAATAGTAATTATTTGCCTTTTTGCAAAATTTGGTGTTGAAATAAGACTTAAGTATATATATAATTAGCATATACGGAGTAGTATAAAAACTTAACCATGAATAAATTTGATATCTAACATCAATCTTTCACTGTTCCGTTTTCCTGGATGTCCCCGAATAAGTTTTATTCTATTCTCGTCAAATTGGTTTTTTTAATCAAACACCATTTCACAAGAATATAAAGATTTTTTAAAAAAAATATCAAAATGTTTGTTTACTTATTTTTTTAAAATATCTGAAACAAGACAAAAGGACCAACAAGAACAAACCATAAAGACAGTGGAGTAATAAACAACAAATCAAGAAAAGATTGACTGATTTCGGCATTAGATGACAAGGATTAGGTCTATAAATAAATACGTACTAGATGGATCAAAATATATGAGGATAAAATGAGCTATCGAATTCTGAGATCTTAATCATACCATACAGATTAGATTAATGCCAAACATTGATGAGATGCTGACAAGCAAACGTATATAACTCAAAATTCTCATGTCTTAAACAAAACCTCCAATTAATATGACTATGACCTCATTTTGTCGTGCAGAAAAATACAATTTCTAGACATAAACAGCTAATCCCCATCAACTGCATGTCAAATTATATATAATATGACACTAGGCGCGCGTACTGATAAAAATATATAGTAAGATTTGATTTGTGTGTAGCTCAATTAAAATTCTTTCAGACTTTATTAGTTTATAATGAAATGAAACACAAACACAATTTAAGGTTAGGTTAGGTAATTAATTCATAATAAATATACTAGCTCAGTTATTCAACTCTTTTACACCATATCAACGCACACTGAAAAGAAATTCAATCAAAATATATGGACATAAATTGATGAAATGAAAATGTAAAATTTGTACAAAGGATCTCAAACTCAGCGACTCACAACCTTGCTGCGTGGGGGGCTCTTCGTGGTTGAAGTTTTTTTTTTTTTCTCTTTTGTAATATTTTATGTGATGGAGGATTTTTCCTCGTGAATACTTGACTATTATCTCGTTTTTAATTGAAGTTTTTTTTATGTTTTATTTTTCAATGATATTTAATTATTTTGGAGTTGCGTCTGTTAAATGAGAAGTCCTCTCAATGAGATGAATATTGTATACGTGAACAATGCAACAAGAAACCAAAATGTAGTTTATACTATTAGCATTGTTGAGTAAATAAGGACAAGGAATTTCACATAAAAGTCAAATAATGTGAAGTGTGAACCAAGAGGGAGGGGTGTTTGAATCATTTTATGTCATTGTCCAATCTTAGCTGGCGTTTAACCATAGTGCCCCCATTAAGACACTCGCCTAAAGCAATTCCAACAACTAAAATGTAAAAAGGATTTTTCAAAGTGGTCCCTTTTTTGAATACAATCAAAATATTATGTTAAAAGTTAATACATGAATTTGTATTTTTGTCCCTTGTTCATATATACACCATCATCACAAGATTTGTATTTGTAATAAAGTTAGATTCAAATTTCAAACCTTTTTCCTATTTTTACAAAATTAAACCAGTTTAAAATTCAAAAACATTAAAAAATAAGGATGATGATATATGAACATATATACACAATAATCTCTTAATTATATGAGGTCTAATTTTTTTATAATCAAATTAAAGATAACCGCTTAAATCGCCTTAAATATATGAAACCGTTGATTTCGTAATATAATACTGTAATTAGTTGTAGTATGAAATACTACATGTAGGTATATATATATATTTGAAAATGTATTTAGGTATATTAGAAAGAAAGAAAAAAAATTAGATAACTAAAACAGTAGTAGTACGTAGTATATATATTGTTTAAAAACGAAGAGAAGAGAATAAAGCTCCTCCATCTAGAAGAAGCAGTGAAGTGAAATGAGGGGGGCTGCTAAGAATTAATGAAATCAAATCAACGTCAAATGATGGTGAGATATCCAATTGTTTGGACTAAAGTCTAATCATCATTTCATTTCTCATTTGTTTTGGTGGACGGGGTTTCCTGTTTTGTGGTGGGGTCCACCCACTTCATAAAACGCTGTTTCTGATTTGGTGTCCAATTCTTGTAACTAACAAACAAACAAACAACGATATTATTCATTTCATTCATTGTTTTTTGTTTGTTGGCTTTAAGGTTGTAGTGTGAACAAGTAAGTAATCCATCATGGGATACAAAATAGTAATCAAAATCCCCCTTCCTTCCTTCTCCGAGTCAGAATTGGAGTTCCGACCAAAAATAAATAATAAAAAAAATAAAAAAAAAATAAAGTAAAAGAGTATCTCTCTCCAGTTTGTTTCATTAGTTGGCTAATTAGGGTTCGACATGTATGTGTGTATTTGTATTGGGGAAATTTGAATATAGATAGATCATAAAATAATAAAAGTGTTCAATTTGGGATTCTATATGCAGATAGATAATCTAGAATTAGCTTTACCATAACAAAATGCATTTTCCCATTGTGAGAGACAAAGGGCCAGTTCAGAACTTATTAGGGCTTCATTTATTCATAACTGTCTGTTTTCCACAATGTAAACAGACTCAGATGTTCATAAAACAATAAAAAAACTAGTAGTATTAAATAGACCAACTAGATTAGATTTGTTATATTATATATAAACACGATTTTATATATTTCTAGAGCACAAGTATAGAAATACAGATCACAATAACACCATGGATATTCCTAATCCATCCATTTAATTAGCTGTAATCATAGTCGCCTAAAGGTTTTAATATATCGTATGATAGATCAGCCGCTTAATCGAATTCCTATTAGTACCAACACATCCTCTTCCATTACCTTACCAGAAGTCGATCCGGAGATCTTCAAAGGCTAAATCCGACAAGGAATGCCTCTATCAATCACGATCTTCAAATGTAGAGAAATCAATACCCCCCATATCAAATCACTACCACAGATGAAGTCATCAACAACAAAACGATTGAATCGTAATCCTACACAACCATATCCATATATACCTAACTACACACCATTACTACTAAATAAGGGCCAAAAAAAGAACCCAGAGTATTATGTCAAAGCTTATGTTATATGGCCAGCCGGATTTAACTATGTGGTAGCGTATTCACAATTACCAGAGTGTATAAACCTTTTCATCTCATCCATTAGGCAATGAAAATGATCGTTATTCGGCAAGAAGTAAAACCCGATTGTCGCTTTTTCAAGATAAAGAAGTTTCACTTCATGCCCCGATTTCTTTAACCCTTCAACATAACCCAATTGCCAATCTTGAAGAAGATCTAATCCAGCCACCACAACTAAGCTTTTCGGAAAGTAAACAAGTCCCTCCATACTTTTACTCCTCGAACCAAACACATTACATGCCGGGTGATCCCTATCTTCACCCTCGGGTAAATAAGCTCGCCAATACCAATCCCTATCCTGAATCTTTACGAAATATTTCCCGTCTAATTTCTTTTCCGATTCAGTTCTTTCCTCCCCACCAAACAACGGGTGTAGAAGAATATTCCCCAACACCTCGACTCCCTCTTCCGCCGCACGTACGGCAACATGATGAGCAATATTACCACCTGAACTATCACCCGCTAAATACACGTGCACCTTCGAAACATCTTTCCCACTTTTAAGCCACGAAATGGATTTAACCCATTTAAGTGCGGCCCACCCGTCATCATATGCACACGGGTATCGATGCTCGGGGGACCTACGATAGTTAACCGATACCACAGCCGCCTTACAAGTGTTCACAAGTCTTCGGCAAAAGGTATCGTAAATAGCACTATTGGCCGAGGAATGAACAAAGCTTCCACCGTGGAAAAATACAATTACAGGTACGATTTCGGTTGTACTTAGAGGCTTTTCAAGTTCAGATATCCCCCATTGGGTCTCGTTTTCGGTTGAGGATAAGTAGACACGGTTAATGAGGCTCGTGGCACGATCTAAAACGTCAAATGAGTAAACCCCGTCTACCGGATTAGCATTTGCAGGTACTTTCCGGTCGAGAAACTCATTTAAATCGCGGTTGAAAGTGCCATCAGGTCGCCTAAGCATGTTATAAGCAAGCTTGAAATTGGAAATGAGTATCCATGTATTAAGTGGAACCACCCTCTGCATATAGACAATGAGTCAATCATCAATTTGCAGTACAATATAGAAAAATTTAGCAAATATAAACAAGAATCCACAAGACCAAGTATCATCAACCTAATAAGGTAGTGGGATGTAAAGGAATATAAGAAAAAAATTGAAAAAAAAAAAACATGCATATCCTTAAAAAGAAATAAAAATGGGCAAGTAGAGAAACCATCTAAAAAAAACCCAACACAAGAGCATGAAATCGGTTTATGGGGACTGCCAAATCAGTAGAACAGAGGAAGTAAAAGACAAAGAAAGAACAAATACAGAGATAAACACAGCCCAAACCCTCAAAATCAAAAGGAAAACAAATTCAATCTTTCACCGCAAATCAGAACCCTCCTTCAATGATAATCACAAACCCCATGATTAATCACAAAATTTTGGAGAAAATTGAAGAACCCACCACACAAAAATACCCTAATTGATACGGTAAAGAAAGAATTCAGAGAAACAAGTATGATTACCTTTGATTCATTAGCATTTACTTCATTACCGCCAGCCATGGAGAGTTTTTAAGATTCTGACTCTCTAGAAATTTCACACGATTAAAGAAAAAGATGACTTTTCTCACCCACTAAAAAACCCAGCTCTGTTTATGCGTGTTGATAGCTTCTTTATATATATTCTTTATTTTTCCTTTCTTTCTTAATTGAGCTTCTCTAGCACAAAACAAAGAAAGAAGACACTTCTGAAATTATGCGGAGACAGAGGGCTTCAGTTTTTCTTACTTAACAGAACTTAAAAGAAGATCAGAGAAAAAGAGAGCAAAACAACAAGAAAGGGAGGAGAGATAGAATAGAAAGGAGATTAAATAATTAGTTTTAATATATACTAGTAAAAATTATAGTATGGTAGATAAAGAAGAGAGAAAAAAATATGAAGGTGGCGTGTGAAATTACTATAATAGATAAGAGGAGAGAGAAAGAGAGAGTCAAAGGCAAAAGAACGACGGAGAGAAGGCGGAGACGAGAGAGACGACAAAGAAGGACGGCTGTTTAGGTAGGGCCCACATCCTATTTTAAATACTATCATTCTTATTCTGGTCCTTAGCTCATGTATATTTTCCAATTTAAAGCGTTGGTAAGTATTTCCTAAACCTAGTAATTTATTAATTTAATTTCTACTAAATACTGTTAAATGGGATTAATTAATCATATCAGTTACACAAATAGGGGAGACTTTCAGCATGTTTGCCTCGCATTTCCGAATAAAAAATCATGTTTGAAGAAAGCGAGATAAACACATTTTTTGACTTTTTAAAATAAATTTATCATCTTTCAATTTTTTCAAATTTTTTTCTTTTTTTTATCTACCAGACTGTATGTTTACAACTTGGACCGAATAGTGCAAAGAGTATAAGTTCTCCCCATTGTGGTGTCTTTAGTAGGATTCAAACTTGAGTCTCACGTCGCAAGTCACTAACACTTGATCCAATCATCTTGGGTTCAAACTAACATAACCTCTTTAAAACTAAACAAACAAGAAAATTATATCTTTTATACAAACTCTACTTTAATTTGAAATAAAATAACATATATCTTACACAACTTATTTCATTTAACAAACATGATTTGACATAAAATATTACAACCTAAACTCTTCCAAAAATTTACTTTTCAAACCACTCTCTCAAAACTCAAACAAACGATATTACCCAAATCAAAATTATTTTACAAACCACCACTACTCTCCCAAGTATCTAACACCGACATATTTAATAAGATAATTTAACTAAATATATTTATTGAATAAGCTAAAAGACCTAATCTTACATTTCCTACTATTAAGTGATGTAAAAAGACAATACAACAAAAATTATCTTTAGTGGTATCAAGATTGATGGCATTTTGAAAAAAATGTCACAAAAAAATCAATTTGATTATTTATTTTAATGTCAGGAATTATAAATGTTAATCAAAATGTTTAGTGGGAATAGATTCTAGAATATGATCTAGTAAAATTTAATTACCAAATATTAGAAATAAAATTTGAAAATAAGAAAGGTGTTTTAATGCAAAAATTCATTCTTACAAAAATTAACCATCTAAGAAAAATGAAAGGACATATGAATATGATATCCAAGAATACACCATATGTAGAAAATATAAATTTAATTTCATTACTTCAAGATTAAGTAATGTGTATTAATTACAAGATAAGATAAGGATGGAGAAGTCCAAAAAGGCGGCTAAGAAGATAAGGAAGAAGTAAAATCGAAATTGACTTCCTCAAGTCAACGTTTACGGCTAAGAGATAAAGAGGAAGTAAAATTGAACTTGGCTACTTCAATTACTTCGAAGCTAAGAAATCAACGAAGAAGACAACTTGAAATTGTCTACTTGTTAACCTCCTCTTGATAGCTATATATATATATGTAATCCTAGCTTTAGTAACACATGATACAAGAGAGAAAAGAAATAGAGAGAAACTTTGAGAAGAAAAAATTGTATCTTCCAAAGTAGAAGAGAAAGGCTTATAGCAAAAGCCTAGTTGTATCATCATTTTGCTATTAATATATTGAGAGTATTTTGTCTCCAATAGTACTTGTCTTTGTGAGTTGCTTGAAAAGCATATATCTGGGTCCATTAACAAGAAGTTGCGCCAACAATTGGTACCAGAGCCAATTTCGATCATGACCTCCAACTCCATTCAATTACAACTTCCCAAGTTGAATGGGAAGAATTTTGACAACTGGGCAATCCAGTTGAAGGTATTCTTTAGATTTCAAGATCTATGGAATTTGGTGGAGAATGGCTACACAGAGGTAGTCGACGCAAAGGCATTCGAAGCCTTAGATAAGGAGGAGAAAGTTTCATTAGTTGAAACTAGAAAGAAGGACCAGAAAGCTTTATATGCTATCTATCAAGCTATTGAAGAATCGATATTCGAAAAAATATCAACTGCGGAAACATCAAAGGAAGCATGGGATATATTATCAAAATCCTACAAAGGCGATGATCGTGTGAAGCGGGTACGTCTTCAATCACTACGAGGTGATTTCGAATCTTTGCATATGAACGATTCAGAATCTATCTTGGAGTATTTTGATCGAGTTCAACATATAGTTAACCAGTTGAGGGTTAACGGCGAAGACATTAAAGATGAAAGGGTCGTGGAAAAGATATTGCGATCTTTAACCACAAAGTTCGACTATGTCGTTGCAGCTATTGAAGAATCGCAAGATATTTCAGAAATGAAAATTGAGCGATTATTGAGTTCGTTGTGCTCACATGAACAACGAATGAATAAAAATACATCAAATTCAAGTATTGAGCAGGCCTTGCAAAGTCGTGTAGCGCAACCAAGTCGTGGATTCTATCGTGGTGGTAGAGGACGTGGATCAAGTAGAGGTCGAGGTACTAGAAATTCTAATTTCCAAAACAAAGAGAGCTATGATGATAATTTTCAAAGAAATCGTGGTGGTTACTCTCGAGGACGAGGCAAGTCACATATCAAATGCTATAGGTGTAACAAATTTGGACATTTCAAATCTGAATGTCGAACAAAGATGCCAGACAATGAAACAGAGCATGCAAACACCGCAAATGTTGAAGAAAACATGCTACTCGCATGTAAATTGGAAGGGACGAATTCGGAGCACACAAATACTTGGTATCTTGATACTGGGTGTAGTAATCATATGTGTGGTAACAAAGAGCTCTTCACAAAGATAGACGAATCAGTACGTGGCGAAGTCAATTTTGGAAATAAAACTAAGGTTCCGGTATTGGGAAAAGGTGACATTGATATTCAATCCAAAGATGGAATGAATGTTACAATTGCTGATGTGTTCTTTGTGCCAGAGCTTCACTGGAATCTATTAAGCTTGGGACAACTTTCTGAAAGAGGTCATAAAATTGACATTCAAAATGGAGTTTGCACTATCAAAAGCAAAAACAACCAAATGATCGCAAAAGTGCAGATGACAAAGAATCGAATGTTTTCTTTGAATCTGCACACAAAAACATTGATGAATTTTTCATCTATGTCAAAGGATAACAATTGGTTATGGCATCTACGGCTCGGACATCTAAATTTTCGGAGTCTCAAATTACTTGCTAAACACAAGATGGTAAATGGATTGCCATTGATTGATGTACCTGATCGTCCTTGTGAAGGATGTATTCTCGGGAAGCAACACCGAGATCCTTTTTCAGATGAAAAAGTCAGGCGTGCGTCACACCCTTTGGAGTTAGTACACACGGACATTTGTGGCCCAGTAGAGGTGGAGTCTTTCGGACATAAGAGGTACATTTTAGTCTTTGTTGACGATTTTTCTAGAAAAATTTGGGTGTATTTTCTAAAACAGAAATCTGAGGCTTTTGAAAAATTCAAAGAATTTAAAGCATTTGTTGAAAAACAAAGTGGCTTTAAATTGAAAACATTGAGATCCGATAGAGGAGGAGAATTCACTTCAAATGAATTCAATAATTATTGCAAACATGAGGGAATCAAGCGTCAGTTGACAGCTAGCTATACACCACAACAAAATGGTGTAGCAGAGAGAAAAAATAGAACAATTTTTGAAATGGCTCGAAGTATGTTGAGGGCTAAATCTCTGCCAAAGATTTTTTGGGCAGAAGCTGTTGCTTGTGCAGTTTATCTATTAAACAGGTGTCCAACTAGAAGTGTGCTTGAGAAAACACCAGAAGAAGCCTGGAGTAAAAATAAACCAGATGTTTCATTTTTACGTGTATTCGGGTGTGTAGCATATCCTCATATACCTGATCAGAAGAGAAAGAAGTTAGATGAAAAAAGCCAGAAATGCATTTTCATCGGCTATAGTCCTGTCACGAAGGGTTATAAATTATATAATCCAGTTACAAAAAAGGTAATTGTAAGCAGAGACGTTATATTTATCGAAGAAGAAGCTTGGGATTGGAATCCAAATGAGAAGAAACCAAAGGAAGTCATTGTTGAGACCGAACAATATGATAATTCCGAGGAAGAAATAACCAGGTCTTTACCTAGAAGCTCATCTCCTGTGAGAAGTACACCATCACCGATAAGATCATCAACTCTGCCAGAACGTCCGAGACGAGCTACCAGAATGCCTACTCACTTGAAGGATTATGTGGTTACGAAAGACAATGAAAGCGACGATACTACAGATGAAACTATTGTAAACTTTTGTTTGTTTGCAGATTGTGATCCAGTCTCTTATGAAACTGTAGCAAACGATGAACGGTGGATCCAAGCTATGGATGAGGAGATTCACTCTATTGAGAAAAATGAAACGTGGGAATTGACTTGTTTACCTCCAGGTAAGAAGTCAATTGGTGTAAAGTGGGTGTACAAGACGAAGTACAAACCCGATGGTCAGGTGGATCGCTATAAGGCAAGGTTAGTCGTAAAAGGCTACAAACAAAAGCCTGGAATCGACTATTTTGAAGTATTTGCACCAGTTTCCCGAATGGAGACTATACGAATGATCATTGCACTTGCAGCTCAAAACAAGTGGAGAATTCACCAAATGGATGTAAAGTCAGCTTTCTTAAACGGTCTTCTTAAAGAAGAGGTTTATGTTGAGCAACCTCCAGGTTACATAAGAAAAGGGAAAGAAAATCAAGTGTACAAATTGAAGAAGGCATTATATGGATTGAAGCAAGCGCCTCGGGCTTGGAAATTGTGATAAAATGTTTGCAGAATTCAGGGAGGCTATGACGCAACATTTGAGAATTTGAAGTTGATGATTGGTGTAAGAAAGTTCTGAAATTAAATTTAAGGGAGGCTGTAGAAAATATAAATTTAATTTCATTACTTCAAGATTAAGTAATGTGTATTAATTACAAGATAAGATAAGGATGGAGAAGTCCAAAAAGGCGGCTAAGAAGATAAGGAAGAAGTAAAATCGAAATTGACTTCCTCAAGTCAACGTTTACGGCTAAGAGATAAAGAGGAAGTAAAATTGAACTTGGCTACTTCAATTACTTCGAAGCTAAGAAATCAACGAAGAAGACAACTTGAAATTGTCTACTTGTTAACCTCCTCTTGATAGCTATATATATATATGTAATCCTAGCTTTAGTAACACATGATACAAGAGAGAAAAGAAATAGAGAGAAACTTTGAGAAGAAAAAATTGTATCTTCCAAAGTAGAAGAGAAAGGCTTATAGCAAAAGCCTAGTTGTATCATCATTTTGCTATTAATATATTGAGAGTATTTTGTCTCCAATAGTACTTGTCTTTGTGAGTTGCTTGAAAAGCATATATCTGGGTCCATTAACAAGAAGTTGCGCCAACACCATACTATTGATTTTAAAAACAATGTATTAAGATAAGTTTGTGGGTGCGTGATTACATGATAATTATTTTCAAAACAAGACTTTTTCTCTTCTCAGCAAATATTACCTTTATAAAATTAAACGGAGTATGTTATGCATATAAAATGTTAATATATTAATTGATCAAAACCGAAAAGACAAAGTGAAAATTCACGGATATTATACCATGAAAATGTAAATTATTGTACAATTATATTATTTTAAAAGAGTGATGAAAATTGTGTATCTGATTACCTAGAGGCTAGAGCTGCAACATACTCGATAACATGCATTTAGGTCAATATGAATTTTAGGAATATTCCTATTTTAGTTTTATTTACATATATTAATAACAAGAGTATAATATATATATATATATATATATATATATATATATATATATATATATATATATATATATATATATATATATATATATTCAGGTATCATATATGTAAAATATTATTTTGGAATCATAGAAAAACTACTTTCGCGCGAGTGTTGAAGCACTTATTACGACAACTACTCCATTTATAAATTTTGTTTGTATTTGTGTTATTATTACTTGCTCCAATTTTGTTGCTATGCCTTGTCTTTTGTTTTTCTCCTCACCTAGCTATCCATTGGAAAAGACAATGCAATATGGTATTTTGGGAATATCATTTCAAATCCAAATTGTCGTACGAAATATTGGATTGCTTCAACCCGTCAAAGTACGTATCATGTGAATTGGCATTCTTTTTTCTCCCATTAATTAACTCTTTAAAGTTGAAAATTATTTTCTTTGGTTGCAGAGCTATAAAACAAGAGTAAATACTTACTAACATTGACTTTGTAATTATTGGCTTGTCTAGAAGGCAATAATATCATGGCAGCACAATTTTTTTCCATTCAATATTTAAAAGATAGTATACAAATTACTGAATCTAAATTCTCTCAGATTATATATAATTCTTTTTTTTTTTTTTTTTCTAGTAGGTACAAAAAAAAGTTTCATTCAATTCTACATGTAATTTAAATTACTACTTTGTGTTTGTACATTGCTCCAAACAATTTATTAAGTGAGATTGTGAATTAAAAATATATAGAAGAAATTAGAGCAATGAAGTAGTCTCGAGGGAAAAATATAACTATGAGAAAATTTTCTCTGAAAGAATATATCTAGAAGAGCATATGAAAATGATAATATCTATCATTTTATTCTATTCACATTGTCGGAAATTTGACTCAATTTTCATATTTATTCTACCAATTTCAGAATCAAACCTCAATTTCTTGAGCATCTTGTACGCCGGACAAAATTTAATGTTACGTTAATTAATTTAAGTTTCTATTGTGATATATAGTTTCTAAAAAATCACTATAAGCCTTTTTCATGCATGGGACTTCACGTGCTCAACTAGGTATATAGAACACATAAATAGCAACTACCATATATAAAAAAGGCCAAAGGGAAAAGAAGATGTTGATTTGGAAGTAGCAAAAAGCCCCTGTCAATAGGCGTACTTGTAAGTCATGTACAAAATAGAGAGAAAATGAAAGGCAGACAACAATTTTCCTGCGTGCGGCCGACGCCAAGCCAAAGGGCACGTGCAGACAAAATGCTTTGCCTAACGCTGTAGCTTAAATTGACCAAAACACCCCTTGTATTCGAACAAAAACTCGATCGAACCATTGACAGCGACACGTCTTTTGTCACGTAGCGTTAAACGCGTGACGGCATGTTTTTTGTCAGAACTCTGGAGTGTGGGACCCACGAGCCTTCGTTTTCTAAAATTTTTTATTTTTAGACTAGTAGTAATTTTTATTTTTGGCTCTTTGTATTTTGTCGTGTCTCTGGGGGTGTAATTATGAATTTTTGTAAGCTGACACGTGTTTGGTCACATGTGGGACCCGGGGGCCCGGTTCTTTTTAGAGACGATACTAGGATGCGTGAGACCCGGTGGGAGGGTCCATTTACAGAAGTTATGCCCTCACAGCTCGAAACGTGTCCTACTCTATCATTACGCACAATGATGGACAAGATTTTCTTGGGAAACTTTATCTATCTATAATGCAAAAAATAACTCACTCCATTTCTTTTATGACAATAAATAAATAAATAAATATACATGCGCCTTTATAAATATACAGTATATATATATATATATATATATATTAATTATATAATACTGCTAAGTGCTAACTAACAATCTGGTAAGATTTTTTCTTTTTATATAATTTAACAATATCTGGTCAGATAATTAGGTTATAAAGTGAAATCATATAAAGATCTACTGAAGTTTATTAATTATTTCTTTTTTTCTAAATTTCACTTTACAAATAACGATTCTGCCATTAGTTTTCTCACCCACAAAGATGACATCAAAACAATTCGTAAGAAATGCTTATTTTAACAATGGGTAAATTTTTAGCCTATGGATACACTTTATGATCATGAAGAGTTTAATGTTTAACTTAGGTTTTTGACATGCAGAAATAGATACAATATCCTCTACGAAAATCTTAAATCCAAGTTATTATATTTTCGTTAATTTTATAGACGCGTCTAATATTACAGCTGAAGGAACCCAAAAAGAATTACGTACAAGCACATAATATTTATATGTATTCTCATGACGTAAAACATGTATATGCCAATATACATAAAATACCATATTGACTTTAAATTCTACATATTTTAGGATAAAAATACCCTTCTTTAAGAATAAAAATTAAGTTATCTGATATAGGAATAAGGTCAAGGGCCCCTCGACCCGATTGGTAGCTCAACTCCGTGAGTGAGTATAGCTTCCCAAATCACTCTAGACTTGATGAGTAAGGGGGTAAACACTTAGACCTGGTAGCGATCCCAACCTCACAGAGCAAACTGGACTTGATTATCGAGTCCATCACAATGCGACTACTAGGCCCATCGAACCTGAATTACGACTTGCTAGCCAAGCTCTGGAAACAATCCCAATAATTTGCAATTCCTCTTTTTTTAGGGAACTTGAGTAGATTAGATATTCGTGACAACTCTCATGCATGCACATCACAATCTCCCCAATTACGTGATTCTATTAACCAACGTGATCACATCTCACATGTATAAACACCCCTCAAGTATGACTTATTACGACCTAATACACAAATTAACTACTTTACATTTTCTTTTCTGCATTTTCTTAAGCTCTGATAATAGATTGATGACTTAAGCATTGGAGGAGGTTCCTTCGACACCCCACATGCGCATGATATTTGTTTTGAAGAATTTAGAAGTACGGTGTTTCTAACTCTTGAAGCGGTACATACCAGATTAATTCAAACCCATGCATCAGTAGATATGTCAATGTAACAATCAAATTATTCTCGCTATATTATGAAAGGAGGATTTATGTAATTTATGATTTCATGAAAAATGATAAAAATCAGTTAATTAATACATTTCATCTTAATATTCAAAATTCATTTTCAGTTTCATCATTGATACGAGAAGGACGATACAGATTCCAATTGTCCGAAGTCTTTGGTGGCCATCTATTCTTAAAAAGAGTTCACATACAGTTGGAGCATAAATATAGTAATGACCTTTAGACTTAGACTAGTATAGCAGTCTTTAGGAAAATGGCCTTGATCCACAATCCACAAACAATTGTTCTTTCCACCTTTAGCATTCCAAAATAGTTCCATGTTAATATCGCCATTAATTTACAATTATATTGGAAAAGTTATGAAATTAAAATTTGAACTTTCAGTTGATTATAGGCCGTTGTCTAATTGCAGAGCAATCATTAAGTAGCTTGGAAGAGAAAGTGGTATAGACTAGGTTTTTTTTTTTTTTTTTTTTAACAAAATGCTATATATTATACCATTTATGCAAGAAAATAATTTTTGTTCATTATAGGAAGTACGAGTTTTGACAAACATCCATCACGGCTCTCAGCCATATGCCAAAACTCAATTGATGTGGTGTATACTTTTGCAACCCTTGTAGGAATTAGGAACCACCTTCAAAAATCGTTGTCCAGTCGTCGTGGTCAGTGGCGGAGCCAGAAATTTTTTTCATCGGGGTCCATTATAAAACTGAAACTATACATTTTAATTAAAATAAAATAACATAAATTACTCAAAAAAAAAATTCTACAACAACAATTAAATTTGAACAATGAATTCAACCTCATAATCCATTATAAAACTGAAACTATACATTTTAATTAAAATAAAATAACATAAATTACTAAAAAAAAATTCTACAACAACAATTAAATTTGAACAATGAATTCAACCTCATAATCACACGGAAAAAAAATCTAATTTTGAATATAGACCCTAATCTATCTTGACAACGCAGATGTATCAAAATACTAAATTATATATATATATAAACCACCATAAATAAAATCACAATTGAAAGTAAGTACGAGTACTATATTTGATTTTTCCCCTTTTGTTAAGAAAGCTAAATTTATGTGTTTGTTGAATCAAAGAAACTATATTTTATGTGTAACCTCAATTTAGTAGATGAGATGATAGAGATATTGGTTTGAAATTAGATATTTAAAAAGTGTCTTTCTTCCCAAAATATATTGTTTGTCATTTTTTGGATTCAAATTATATATATATATATATATATATATATATATGTTAGAGTTTGAATTATATTAGTTCACTTCAGTACCATAACTATTAATTTCATGATGTACTAATAATAAACATGGACCCCTCTCACATAAGATTTTCATTTTTATTAGAGGAGTCCATTAGAAGAAAATTATAAATTTAACTTCAAAATTGTGTATATTCTTCAAAAAAAAATATAATATTATACATAAAATATTTACCCTAAGATAAAAAATTTAGGGGGGTCCATGCACCCCCCCTATTTCATATGTGGCTCCGCCACTGGTCGTGGTTGAGTTAAGAATATTGTAATAACCACTATAAACTTTCTACAATAGTATTTTCCCTAAAATAGTTTTTGATAATATCTCAAAAGTTATAATGTAAGGAATTAGAAAATAAGAATTTTAATATATATATTCAAATTAGCTGAATGACACTACAAGAAATTAAAGTATTGACTACTATGCATCCGCCACGGTTGATTAACTGTTTGTGCAAAATACAAACCACAACTTGAAACAATGGTGAAAACATCCACCACAACTCACGGCCGCGGTGGATGTTTTCACCATGGCTAAAAATTGTGATGAATACATTTGTT
The DNA here is from genome assembly GCA_003313485.2 of Penstemon barbatus. Taxonomy (NCBI): domain Eukaryota; kingdom Viridiplantae; phylum Streptophyta; class Magnoliopsida; order Lamiales; family Plantaginaceae; genus Penstemon; species Penstemon barbatus. The sequence goes on along the minus strand of CM064881.1, from coordinate 1,049,243 downwards.
ACTTCTCCGTAAATAACGCATGAAAACCTTTGCAAAACTGTGGTGATTGACTTTCTACAACGACTTTGAACTATTTACTACTACAATTTATGTGTGACTGATACTCCTATTTCTTGTAGTGTGAATCCGTGTTTAAATTTTTTATGTGTTATTAGCCGAAAAAATCTTTATGTGATTGTTATCTTCACGTGAAGATTAGTTGAGGTTCTCACGTCTATATAACTAGTTCAAATTTATTCACACTATACCTAATAATGATACGAATATTACAAAAGTAGAATCATTTTCTTTTCTACGCTAATCCACAATCTAAATGTCAACATCATCTTCATCAAATCTAACTTACAAGAAAGAGAGAATAAAAATAAAAAACGAAGACAAAAGAGTGTTGGAAAGTTCAAAGAGAAGTGGAGCGACAATGTTCGCAATTTTGTACTCATCTATTGTCGTATACATAGGTGGCCAAGCATGTGCCACACACACACACACAGATTACCAAACATATTGGCGTGATAGCTCCACCACCCCTAATAAATCATAAAGCTCATTTCACTTTATAATTTTCTTTCTCCCCTACACTTGTCATGTATTGTTAATTTGTGTATTTCAGTTTTTCATTTTCCTTTTCTTTTTAATTTATAAATATTGCACTCAATTTTCTACAAAACGATGTATTGGTGCCGACTTTTGTAAATCACGGATTAAATTTCATTTCTTGATATGATTCATCATATAAATATATATATTATAAACTATTTGATAACTCCTCAAAAAACATTTGAAAAATTGTAAATTGAATGAATATATTGAAATAAAAACTATTTTATTTTGTATTCTTACATAGTTATTAATTTTTAGGATTAGAGTTATGTGTTGAGCGTTGAGCTTACTTGATTATTAATTTCGAAATAATGTTCAAGTGGTTCAGTTGCTTGACAAGCTTATTTATATATGAGATACCCATATTTATATTCCTTGTATTAATTGGCATTGCTATTTTTATGTGTGTGTGTATAAATAAACAAATATAAATTGACATGTGGCCCAACTTTAAATTTGGCCTTTTGTGTGTTAGGTCAACAACCAGGAACGACATTTGGCTTGTTGTGTAATTGGGGTAAAATTCCACCAAGTGGAGAAAAACTTATCTTGCTACTCACAAGTCATGAGTTCAATTTAATACCAAAAAATTCTGCACTTTATTTCAACTGCTTGTTGTTTGTCCTATGCTGAGGTTCCTCTTTTTTTTTTTTTGTTTTCTTCTTCAAAATTGGCCAATGGGTTTGAATTTCAATTTAGATTCCCTCGCTAATTAAAACCAACTTTATTTTATTCTATAAAATAACGAGATCGGTTTTTTTTTTTTTTTTCTTCTATATAAAATTTCAGCCTAATATGTTTTAATAAAATAGATATCATGACAAGTGCTTTAGCAAATCAGTTCAAGAATACAGTAATATATACTACTTTTACAGGTTTTATTTATATGGTTGCTAATGTAAGTTGTTATGAGGTTACAGGCCAGAATGAAAAGATACATGTCCGTCTCTGTATGATTAAAATATTTGTCCTTATTTTACTTTTGACTGCATTTCCTAGTATTTATTTTTTCCTTGGGTTCACATGGCTGCAAACTGTTGGTAAAACTTGATCACATCAACAAGTAGCAATAATCAATTGTCCCATTATTCCCATCTCGTTAGGATTAGGATTAGGATTAGGATTAGGATTAGGATTAGGATTAGGGTGAAAATGAAAATACGGAAAGTAATTTGATAAAAAAAAAAAAAAAGGTTGTAGATCGAATTTAATCATTTATACAAAGAAAAGAAAAGAATTGAACCATGCATCCATCTGATCATCTCCCTTTGGATAAACTGATAGTATCTTATTACAGACAGTGCACAAAAAAAGACATACTGGTAATTACGCGTGACTGTACTCTTTCTCTTCTGTTTTTTAATTTCTATACAAATTACTATTTACTACTAGTAATTAATTAATTAATTTTGTTCTGACCACCGTCCATCGTAAGAATTCGTTGTCCCTGCATTACCACTCACATTAATTGTTTACATTAAATTATTACTACTTCTTATATTATATAATATAATATATACGGTGTGGTGTAATTAATGATTCTTGTTATTTTCTCATGTTAGTTGTCACAGTAATAAATGTCAAAAAAGTGGCTTTCCATTTTCCCCCTTCCGTTCCGTGTGTATAACAAACTGGAATATATACTTTATGTGAAATAAACCTAAATACTACACTATATATATTTCTGGATTCTGAAAACTTGCGAGAAAAATCAATCATTGTGGGCCTAAGCAGTTGGCCCAATCCCCTTCGTCAATCCATTTTTTTTATTATTTTATTTAGGACTCAATTAACTCCCATTTGGGCCTAGGCCCTTCTGGGCCAATGATCAAAATATTCAAATGTTTGGTTTAATCGTTAATATAAGTCCATAACCTATGTTATAACATTTTTAATATTGAAAACCACAAAAAGTATGATTAAAGTATATATACATGATGATCATATGCCTGCATCTTCACACATTGCACAAAATTTGTTACATGTAGGAGATCTATCCAGCATATCAGATTTCAAAAACCGTACAAGGCAACTGTTGACCAAGTTTTAAGAGCTTAATTCCAAGGAATTGTGTCTAATGATTTGGAGGAATCAAGAATATCCTTTTCTTCTTAAGAGGAAGAAAGGGTTTAGATTTGGAATTTACATGTACTCGTATGTTATTATAATTATGGTATTAATTATATTGCAGGGTCTTGTTTTATGTAATGATATACTTATAAATTAAAATAAATTTCATATTTCTGGGAAAATATTATATTTTTAGTTTGTAGTACTAAATTCTCTAACACTTCCGGCTTTGTTGCTAAAAATAATTGTTCTTTCACTGATGACATTTCAAAATGTCTTGACCATGTTGTCTCATTTTCATTCAATTAGTGAAAAAATTATTTAAAAAAACTTCAAAATATTATGGAAAATTGGTGAAGGTACAAGTTCACAAGTGCGGGATAAAAATGTATAAAGGTTAAATTTGTAAAGTTAAATTGTAGTAAGCGCACCAACACATATATCTATACACTTTATATACTACAAGTTTAATCTACACACAAACAAATTTATGAACTCCATATAATTGAATTTACGAAGTTTTGAAGTCCAAACTGACTTGAGAAAACATTATAATAATTTAAATGAATTTCCATATTTGATCAAATAAATAAAATACTCCCTTTCCTTCGTTCCATTATTTTTGTTCCATTAACAAATACCCAGTTAAACTTTTTAATTTTTAAGTGACTTATCATGTTAAATTATTCACATTTGAGTTATATTAAATATTTTTATAATATATATAGTTTCATATAATATTATCAAATTTATTAATCAAATTATTTATTATAATTTTCATAAACTTAATTAAATTTACCAGTCAACTATACCAAAACATAAAGATAAATGGGATGGGGGAAGAAAAATTTATTTTCCCAAACTAAAAGCATTTTAAATATTGTACTATGAGTTATTACAACTTTCAAGTTTAAAATTTTTCTTAGGCTAGCGATATTGCCAGAGCACAAAGTGTTGCTGCCAGAGCAAATATTATTACTTGACAAATTTGCACCTCCAAGTGCTAGAGCCTGCATTTAAGAATTAATCTCTCTCTCTCTCCTTAATTGCCTTCCTAAATATTAGTGCCTTTTTTATTTAGTTCAAGAAGCGTACTCTTCAATCAACAATGATTTTATTAAGCTATTTATTTATTCTATTAATTATCATAAAGGTTTTTATTTATTTTATTATGTAATATCATCATAAAATTTTGTTTATGAATATAATAGCTGAGAGATTTTATGCCTATGATATACGAATACGGAATATGTGACATGAATACCACATTATTGATTTTAAACTAACAGGATATAATACATCAAGAAAATGAATTCAATAATATAATTAATTATATAATTGGAGACTAAGCTTTGATTATCATCTTTCAATGAAAGAATCGGTTCAGAAAAAATATAATTGGTGGTTGAATTATGAGTTTTAATTAGAACAATAGAAGAAAAGGAATATTAATTTCAATAAAAATTATACCCTGTAATTTTGAAAAATTAAACAAGAATCACTCATGTATTCTTAACATATCGGACACAGCTTCAAGTTGTGTCTGATACTGTTTTTATTATATTTTTAATTGCCACATGACTATTATATTACGTATCGAACGTGTTATGGAATGTAATACCCAACATCCACTATATTCTATAAATTAATGGAGTATCCATATATCGTAGGTATATTTTCTATTATTGTGACCCCCGTCATGATGTAAATAGAATAGAAAATAAAAAATAAAAATAGAAACCAAGAAATTGATCACTCTATAATTTGATCAAACAATAAACATATATAACAACCAAATTCTATTTTTCGTACTGGTTCATTATATTCATTAGAACGTATGCTATTGGATTTCTCAGGATTCGAAAGCTTTAGAAAAGAGTGAAATTTGTTATCTTTCTCCCCAAGCAATAAAAACTAAATTTAAATATCGTATATGTCTAGGTGAAAAATGTATTTGGATATCAAATAATGCATGGGATGGATGAAAGATAATTTGAGTTTATTTATAAAACAATAATTAAAGTCACAAACGTATTTAAATATAAGAATAATATGGACAAAAGGTGGTTTGAGTTTATTTACAAAACAATAATGAATTGACTTTGTTAGGCCATTATTACAAAACAACCAAATTCTATTTTTCTTGATTTGTGTATTGTCGGCGACCATTAAATTTTCTTGAATGCTTTGATTATGGTAGATGGTTAATTATTTAAAGAAGTGGGCCAAAAAAATGGATTTTAATTATTTAAAAAAATAGCAAAACTGGCTTGTCCAAATAGGCTTTTTAGAAATCATATATAAACACAAGTTTTTCTTATCACACTCCAATGTGGGATAAATCAATTTACTTTCAATTTTTCCCATTACATATGTATACTTTGAGATTTAATTTCTTATTCACCCGTACTCCGATTTGGACGTACCATATACCATTTTAATTTACACACAGAGTTAGGGGTGTAAGCTGAACCGAGTAACTCGGAACTCGACTCGAACTCGGCTCGGGAAGAACTCGACCGAACTCGTTCAGTTCCTAACCGAGCCGAGCTTGAACAAAATTTCAGGCTCGGTTGAAATTTCGAGCCGAGTTCAATCACCCCCATGTTCGACTCGTCAAGCTTGTAAACATGAGGGGCAGTGGGGAAAAGAGGCGTGAATACTTATCACAAACAAACATCATCAAATTTTCTTTCTTTATCACTTCAAGATTTTCTATTTCAGAATTTAAATCACAAAAAATCTCCTTAATGTTGCTCCAAATCGGGATTATCCTAGATTTTGGCTAAAGTGAAACATGAATTCTTCATTTGAAACAAAATGATTTTGGGGAAAAAAGGAAACTAGGATTTATGGGAGTTCGAGAATTGATTTTAACCATTACTTACAGAAAATGAGCTATTTTTTACTTGAATTGTAGTCTGGAGATGAGAGGAAATGGAGTTAGGAAAGTGCAGAGAGTTTTTGAAAAAAAGATATGGAAGAAAGAGAGAGAAGAAAATATAATCTTTTTCAGTACATTGACTTTTACGTATACCAAAGTTACTTTATTTTTGGATGTGGGCCTGTCAATCTTGTCGAATGATATTTACAAGGAAAAAGTTGATTTTAATATTATTTCTTAACGAGCTCGAGTACTCGTGAACAGACAAGTAAATATTCGAGCCGAGCTCAAACATAAAGTGGCTTAATAGGCCCGAGCTCGAGCCGAGCCTGAACCTTTGGGCCTATACTCGAGCCCAAATCCGAACACTTGCTTGTTCGGCTCGTTTGGGCTCGTTTTCAGGCCTACACAGAGTAGAATATAATTCCGTCAAGACCCGACTCTTTACTCAAAGTAGGCCCCACTTAAAATACGTCCAAAATGGTCCATTAACTTACTTTTTTCCAAAACTATGTTTATGAGGTTTATAAGGAACTTTAGGGCTATTTTTATTTTCTTTTCCTTGATTATGTTGTGTAATTAATGTTATGTATTGTTGTAATTAATGTGTTATTTTAATTAATACTCCGTATTAAAAAAATTAAAACTATAATATTAATAGGTGAGAGTGGGTAAAAGAAAAAAATTGAATTAATTCCCCCACGGAGCCCCAACCATTTGAGACGACCAGAGGCTAGCCCTCAACCATTGGAGATGGCCTTAGGAAACTCGTGCAATGAGAAATGAGAGAAAGAGAGAATTTTATTTGACACACATAATAATGAAAGGGTAAACTAGTCATAATAAAAAAATTGTTCTGGCAATAATACTAGCCTTTTTCTTATTCTCAAAAAAGAAGAGGAGGGGGTTTAAGAATTTTCTTAAAAACAACGTTGAAAATTGAAATTTAGGGCGGGCATTACTGCAGAATTTGACAACATTTTAATATAGCGGGAAAGGAATAAGATTTGGATTGCCACGCTGGCAATCCTTGTGAATCCCATATTAAGCAGTGAATCGTGACCGTCCCCAAAAATGTTTCCACGTCATCAATCCGCGTGAAACACTATCCACCAATAGGTAAACACAGATACTTCCTTATAAAACCCCTCCGCTCCCTTCACTTCTTTATATCTCAATTCTCAATACAATAAGAGCCATCAACATTCTCTCTGCATTCAAACTCAAATTTCCTCCAAAAGAGAATCAATGGCCGCAAACACTACAGCAACCAAATCAGTCGGCGGTCGAGGCAAGACCAAATCGAAAGCAGTATCCAGATCTTCTAAAGCGGGTCTCCAATTCCCCGTTGGCCGTATCGCCCGTTTCCTCAAGAAAGGCCGTTACGCTGAACGGGTCGGATCCGGTTCGCCCGTTTACCTCTCCGCCGTCCTGGAATACCTCGCCGCCGAGGTAATCATAATATAAGCTACTTTGTTACAATTTTGATTTTGGTTTATCTTGATTGATTTGATTTAATGGTTTTATTTGATCAATATTTTTTTAGGTTTTGGAGCTTGCAGGAAATGCGGCGAGAGATAACAAGAAGAACAGAATAATTCCGAGGCATATTCAGTTGGCGGTGAGGAATGACGAGGAGTTGAGTAAGCTTTTGGGGTCTGTGACTATTGCAAACGGCGGCGTTTTGCCGAACATTAATTCAACTCTGCTGCCGAAGAAGGCTGGTGCTGGGAAAGGAAAGGGAGAAATTGGATCAGTTTCTCAGGAATTTTAGGAATTTGCTGTTTTTTCGTTTAGATTAGTGTTGTGTTTTGTTTTTGTTTTGTTTTTTTTTTTTTAAATTTGAGGGTTAGTAATAGGTATTTTGTTTGATTGATAAGTAGTTGTTTTGTCTATATGATCCAGTAGAGTTTTGTTTATGTATGGTGATCCGCTTGTGTTCATGCCTTCTTATGGTACATGATATACTAATTTAGATTTTCTTTTCCCCATTAGTCTAAATTGAATTCATGGCCTTATTTTTGTTGTTTGTTGTTGATATAAATAGAACGAATTACCTTATTGCATAGCCTTAAGCGTAATTTAGAATGGTGTTTTGTTCGTGGAGAAAAGCAATTGAATTTGACTAGAATGTTATCATTACGAAATTAAACACCCGTTTCATTACTTCCGAGTCCTGCTACTTGGATGTTAAGAACAATTGTCTTTCTTAAGTCTTAACCTTTAATTATTAATTTCCTAAAAACTAATGTTATTTGTTTTTTAATTAGCTTGTAGGTAATTTGTTAATGATCAATATCATTGATTAGTTTAATGATAGGGGGTAAAGTAATTAAGTAATTAACATTACTTTAGTTAACAAGTGCGTAATATAATTATTTTCCATGAACAATGAGTAACACATGAATACTTCCAAAATAATAGGTCTTAGTGAGTTAGAAATTGACTGAGTATTGATGATATTTCCATTCCAATTGATGGTTACATAATGTTGAAGAATCTTTTCGGTGTTGTTTTGCAAGTAATTTTGAATAATTTTTAATTTGAGTTATACTGAGATGTGAAATCTCTATTGATTTAGTTTGGCTTTTTGTATTTATCAAAAGTACAAAATTTCAAGTACATGAAATGGGATTTATGTTTATATTTCCTTTCAAAACATTTTCTCACTCCAAAGATGAAAGTACAAAAGTCAAAGAAAGGGACAAAAATTTCCATTATCTTCTATTCTATTGTGATGCTGTCTTTGATTTTGCCTTACAAGATTGCAATGTAAGGCTCTTGTTTCTAATTCGTTGATGATAATTTAGCAAATTAACCACATTTATGATGATGGCTTTGACTACTTGTATCATATTGGTAAATCTCATGTTCTTAATTGAAGTACGACCATATTGGTTCATATTTATTTTAGCAAGCCTCTGATCTGATTGCATATTGTATTCTTATCTAGCATATCATTACATATAAGTTGGAGCTTACACAATGGCACACAGTGGCGGAGCAAGACGATTATCGTAGGGGGGGCGAAAAAAATTTTGATAGCAAAATCGATTGTTTTTTTTATGTTTTTATAAAATAACAAAAACTAACTTAAAATAGTAGCAATTTTCTTGCACATAAAATATGAAGAAATATAGTAGATTTTTTCATTAAATAAATAATTCAAATATTGAAAAATTAATAAAGCATGTAAACATTTAAGATTTATCTAAATCCAGCTTCTATTATGAAAAATACCTGCATAAATAATACAGATAGCAAAATAATAAAACAAGTAAAATGAAGGTGAGAGTTCCAAATGTGCTGGATAAAGGACCTCAACAATTAATGGAACATGCCCAACCTTCAGGTCAATGAACTTTGTCTTACGGATGCCAACAAATTTTATTACATATACCCTTTGCCATAATTTTCATGATGGGCCAGTCCCCAAAGAGTTCCGCCATTGCACTTTTTTTTTTTTTTTTTTTTTTTTTTTTTTTTGGGGTGAAAACTCCGCCACTGCACTTTCATAATGCATTTTTTAAGATTTGAGAAGCTACTGCATCATTTGATTATATTTTGTATTTGATATGAAAAAATCATGTTTTATAACTTTCTGTTGTTGCATATTGTGTTCATAGATTGATTGATGTATCTATTTTAGCATATTATTTGCATAGAGTAACAAATAAACCTCAAATTCAATAATTGTTTTTTCGTACAAGTTGGTACACTTTCTTCATTTAGTTCTTTAATATAAATTTCCTTATATCTTTAGAACTTAGTGATGGGACAACTTTTTTGTTACTCTTCAATTTTTTGCTTTAACTTTTCAATAAAAGTGATATTTTATTAAACTTTTGAAACATTTAATATTTGTTTGAACTTACACTTTTATTGATTGATATCACATAAATTACTTCGAATTTGTACATTTACAAACATTAAATATATTTGTAAAACTAAATCATATATAAGGTCATCTCCAACCATCCAGGGGGGGTCAATTTGGACAGCCCTGGTAACCCACCATTGCACCAGGTGGTGCCACTGGTGCATTCCCTTTATTTTTTTTTATTAAATTAAAAAATATATATTAATAAGTAAATTATTAATAAAAAAAAAGTTTAAAAAATTAAAAAAATTATCTACAAATTTAACAATACCTTGTTTAATTTAATTAACTAAAAATAAAAGTTACATTTAATTATAAAAGTTGTAGATACTATTATAGATAAAAATAAATGGGACAAAGTGATTAAATTTAACAACTTTTATTTATATCTATCAACGATAAATGGGACAAAATGGCATAAAGATAATATTTTATATTAGTATATTAGTATTACTTATTTTTAAAATTATTATTATTATTATTATTATTATAGATAATATAGGTGAGAGTGGAAAAGTTTTTTTTTTAATTAATTGAGTTTGATAGCCCTATGGAATGATGACGATGCTCAGGGGGTGCAGATTCACCCGGGTGTAGGCCTGTCAAAGGTAGGGTCTGGACCCGGACCCTACCCAGACCCATTGAAGATCTCATTTACATGAAATTTTCAGACCTGAAACTGGACCTGGACCCAGACCCATTCATAAATATAAAACTGGACCTGAACCCGACCCGAACAAATACAAGACCCGATCCGACTCGTTCAGAACTCGGCCCGGCCAGTTTTATTTTTTGGGTCTGGACCAGGACCCAAACAAAAATTTACCTGAAATCCCCAAAATCAAATGGGTTATGTCTCATCAAAACTGTTTATGAAACAATTCAAGCCAGAAAATCTATACATCAACCATGTCGTGTCCCTTACCTCAAACACCTACGGTGTTCTCGAATTGGACAAAGAAAAAGAAAATCAGAAACAGAGCATCGACGACTGCGCCGCCGGAGAACTAAACAAACCACCTTCGTCCGGTGAGGATTTTACAATTACTAACACATGGGAGCTTATGGAAGGTCTTGAAGAGCAAACTTCATTGAGTGTTCAATTCAAGAAAAGCAGCCCAAAAGCTAAGCTTTTCTGCGTGGATTTGGTGATATCAATGTAGAAAATCTATTTAAGTTCTTGAATCAAACGGGTTCTCCGAAAAAAGGGAGAAAATCATTTGGGAAGGAGAATAAAGGAAAAATCAATAGCGAAAATAGCAAAATTTGTTACCCAAATCTAAGTTTATTTTTTTCAAAAAATTCGATTGAGAAACCCTAATGAGATTGGGCGAGAGAGAATTGTTTGTAGAGAGAGAAATAAAATCTAGAAAGAAATCGTATAAGGGGGAGAAAATAAAATTCAGGTCTAGATCGGGTCCAGATCTGGACCCGATCGTTTGGGAAAAAATATTCGGGTCGGGTCTGGGTCTGGACCCGAAATTGAACGAGTCGGGTCCAGGTCCAGACCCGATAATTGATAAGAAGGTCTGGACCCGACCTTTGACAGGCCTATCCAGGTGGAGATTGACACTCCTGAGCTGTGAATAGCCCTCCGGATTGAAGTTGGCCTAAAGGTGATGGATGTAACTTAACGTCTTGACCCATAATAATCTAAGGCCATCTCCAGCCGAAGCAGGCAATAGCCCCCTCCTGCCTGCCTGCTTGCCTGCCTGCCTACTTGCCTGCCTGCCTACTTGCCTGCCTGCCTTGCCAAGTTAATCATCTTCAACCGAACCAACAATTCAAAATATTTATTTCAATCTCAAACTTTCCACACTCTCACTTAACTATAACAACAACAACAACAACAACAATAATAATAATAATAATAATAATTATATAACTTTTAAAGAATTAAAATAAAATTCTAAATATAATCTAATGGAGTAAGAATTTGATAACGTTAAATATCACAATAAACGTTCAACTTAAAAGAAATTAATAATAGTGAATTAAATTTGTCAAACGAGACCTATAGTGAATTATCTTATATCTTTTTTATACATTTAAATTACATTCTTGCAGGACTTATAACTTATAAATTTGCCCTACAATTAACTTATAACTTGTAGGCAAAAAAAAAAAAAAAAGGGACTGCACTGCAATAAGACAAAAAAAGTAGGCAATATTGTAATAATACATTGCAATAATACCCAATACACTACAAAATAAAGAAAGAAACGGCCCAGCAGCCAATTGATTGAAAGAAAACGACAGAGCAGATTGAAGGAGCCAATTGATTGAAGGAAAACAAAAAAAATAAAAGATGTTGCGCGTGAGCCTCCTGGCAGGCAGGGAGGCAACCATTGCCTCCCTGCCTGCCAGCAGGCAAGCATCTCCCCCCGGATGCCTACCTGCCAGCTCCGGGGGGAGCTCTTCTCCAGCCGAATCCCCCTTCGGCTGGAGATGGCCTAATCAAATCATAGGTAGAGAATTATCCAATAGGCTTTACTTGGCCCAACACACCAATTTTCCCATCCTTTTATTGAGAGTTGAGACCCGCCAAAGTCAAAATTTAAGACCTTTTTTAGTATTTCCCTCCATTAATTGTTGCCATGTTAGCAATCCGCAGCGGACCCAAACAACCAATCAGAATCCAGCACTCATGCCTATATAACTTTCCTTGTCGCACTCATTTCTCATCAGTCCCCAAAACCCTCTACCCTCACCGATTACAGTTTGCACCGCAATCAAAATTTAGGGTTTCCCGAATTACTAAGCAAATCGAAATCGAAAGAATGAGTTCCAACGCCGCCGCAGCCACCACCAAAGGCGGTAGGGGTAAGCCTAAAGCTTCTAAATCCGTCTCTCGTTCATCCAAGGCCGGCCTCCAATTTCCCGTCGGTAGAATCGCACGTTTTCTCAAGGCAGGAAAATACGCCGAGCGTGTCGGTGCAGGTGCTCCCGTCTACCTCTCCGCTGTCCTCGAATATCTCGCCGCCGAGGTAAGATTTGTTTACTTAATTTGCTACTATTACACGCAATTGAGTGTTTGTTTGATTTAATTTGGTTTTGTTTAATAAAATTAGGTTTTGGAGCTTGCGGGGAATGCCGCAAGAGACAACAAGAAGAATAGGATTGTGCCGAGGCACATCCAGTTGGCTGTTAGGAATGATGAAGAATTAAGCAAATTGTTGGGGAGTGTGACTATTGCAAATGGTGGTGTTTTGCCTAACATCCATTCGAATTTGCTTCCGAAGAAAGCTGGTGGTAAATACAAGGAGATTGGCTCAGCGTCGCAAGAATTTTAGGGTTTTAATTGTGTGTCTATCGGTTTGGTTGATGGGTTTTGGATCAATTGTTTGTTTGTAATGGTATTTGGTCCTTGCAAAACCTGATTTTGGGTATGTTAAAATACAGATAATGATGTTAATGAATGTTAATCCAATGTTATTCTATGTTTTTTTTCTGTAATTCTCCCTTTTAAGATATCTTGTTTGTTAATACTTGTTATTTCGCTTCTAAACTTCTCATTGTTTTTGTGATCAAGGTTGGAAAAAATATTGACGTTTCTGTTGCTTTCTTTTGTGGTACTTAGGTTTGAATCATCCCTCCCCTCCCTCATGGGAATCTTCTTGCTGGATGGGGGATAAATTTGGTCCATGTTCTTACTGATTTTGACAGAAGCTGTACCTTATTTCAATTTTTTCTGAATCATAGTAAGAGCCCAATTAATGCTGCAATTTGTGATAAATTTTGTTGGATGCCTACTGGTTGAAATGTCTTTTTCAGTTGAAATTTGCAGTTTCTTTTTTGGCAGTTCGGCACGTGAATGAATCCTTATTTTGAGCTTTTGTGAATGAACTATTTCTATTTTATCTGATTTTAACATTGGTTCTGGCGGTTGATGTGTAACTTTTGCAATATTTTGGATATAGGTTTTCTTTAAGTAAAGCTTGTGCACTAACCAACATAATAACATGAGTCAAATGGTGGGTAACTCTCATCATAAAAGAAATAGAGATGGGTAGTGATTGTTGATCGACCTTGCTGCTTAACCAAATTCTGAATTAATCCTCGTGAGAATTTTGTTGATCCTTCATCTAGGTCATTTGTTTGACCCACACCCTCCTAGCTTCCTCCACTAAGCTTCTTGTCTTGCTGTAGCATTTGCAACAACTGGGCATCTGATTCAAAAATTGCTCTGTTAATTGAGTGATCATCCATTATGTTCTTGGTTTTCCAGCTGTGTCTAGGTTTTCTTGATGGTCTTATAAACTACAGAACCGTTGCAATGCAAAAGTCTGTATTGGTTTCCAATAGATTTTATTTGGATGGACTCCAAATTGAAAAGATGACTCCTCGCGAGCTGAAATACTTTTTGTGGATAATATCATGGCTCACTATTTACCATATGTTCCGAAGTTTTCCAAAACAGTCGAACCTAGAACTTTGGTAAAGTTTAACCCTCCAACCATAGGGCAGTGCCTCGGGTTAAAAGGTTTCATAAGGGACGGCAACCCTTAGGTTCTTTGCTTCAATACAATTGAGTTGCAAGACTTTTACCGTTTTCTATAGTTTTTCAAATAAGCTCAATGACATTGATAGAAAAGAGCATGAATTCTAGCCATATAGTTTCCAACTGGCTTTAGATCACAGTTCTTATTTATGATTTCATAAATTCATCTTTCAATATTCCAATAGAAAACAATTAAACTCTGATAATCCACGTTGAGTTGAAGATAACCAAATTTTGACAGTAGTATGACAATGAAGGAATAAATGTTTTTGTATCAAAAAAAAAAGAGGAGGAATAAATGTTCAAGAACAACAGTTTCTTCCTTATAGTTATGTACAACAAATTTAGGTTGAACCTCAAATGGGGATGTAGCTCAAATGGTAGAGCGCTCGCTTTGCATGCGAGAGGCACGGGGTTCGATCCCCCGCATCTCCATTCTATTATTACATTTCATCTATTTTACTTTTTCCTTTAAGAACTAAAAGTTAAACAACAGAACATTTACAAGTTCATTATTCTTTGCAAAAAGAAAAAACATTTACAATTACAACTTTATCCGGTTTCCGCCGCTTGCAGCACACACATAATTTGAAAACCATGGCTGTTCCACTCTTCAATCTCGCTCCGGATATGACTGTCTCAAGACTCTGCTTAGGTTTTCGAATAAAATATGTACTTTGAATTATCTTCACCAAATCTGTTTTTCTGCTCACTTTTCTTAATCGATTCAGGTACTATGACCTTTGGCGAGCAGAACACATTGCCTCAGTCTTTCCAACTTCTCGACAAAGCCTTCGACTCCGGAATTAACTTCTTCGATTCCGCCGAAATGTACACAATTAATCTCACTCACCCGCTTCAATTGTTTCTTCATTTACTTTTGTGATGGTGTAGGTATCCGGTGCCACAGCGTGCAGAAACTCAGGGGAGGAGTGAGGAGTATCTTGGCCGTTGGATTCAGTCACGGAAAATCCCACGCCATCGTGTAGTACTAGCTACAAAGGTCTTGCTTGCCTCCAACTTTATTCACCTCTTTCAAGTAACCATATTGTTTTATAGGGCGGATTACTTAAGAGTAGCACTTGTTGAATTGAGTCTCTAAAACAATCCCTTACTAATTTATTTTCTATCTCCATTTATTTGAGGAAAGAATGGTGCCTGGATTCGATTTAGTTCCTGTAGTTGATATGTGACTTGATTAATGTTCATACTAAATACTCTTTTGAACTGCAACGGATAGGTTACTGGACCATCAGGACAAATGACTTGGATTCGAAATGGACCTGAATGTCTTGACTCCAGGAATATAACCCAGGCTATTGACAATAGGTTAGGCTAAATTCTACCATTTTATAAGCCGAGTATCTATTTCATTTATCTCTTGTATGTTGTAATGGAAATATTCTGTTTCCTTTTCAACATTTTTACTCTCAACAACCTCACTAGAGACCGCATTTTTGCTCTAAGTTTGATCTGCTACCTTTGTTGTCTTGCACTTGATTTCTATTTTTAAATCCAATCAGAATACGTGCTTTTGCAGTTTGTTGCGCCTACAGAGTGACTACATTGACTTGTATCAACTTCATTGGCCTGACCGGTTAGTATGTGAGCTCTTTCATGTGAAAAGTTCAACAGTGAATCACAATTAAAATAATTTCTATTAAATGAGAAATACATCTTAAGAGCTGTGGAAAAGCTCCTGATTTTCCAAAAATAACGTAAAAGTAATTAGCTTATCAATTTTACAACTACCGAAGGTTTCCTTTTTTGTGTTTTAACAGTTTATATATATGAAAATGGTTTTTCCTTTTTGCAGTTATGTACCTATGTTTGGAGAAACTGAGTATGACCCTGCCAGATCCTTTTCATCTGTGAGTTTTGAAGAACAACTTACAGCTCTAAGCAGAGCTATTGATGAGGGTAAGGTACTCGATAATGCAGAGTGAGTTTACATATATCGAATTCTGTCCTTGTTGATGGGGCTGAACGAGTGCTTTCAGATACGTTACATTGGGCTTAGTAATGAAACACCATATGGTCTCTTGAAGTTCCTACATGTTGCTGAAGGTGTCTCCATCAACCCTAGAATAGTATCTGTGCAGGTTTTGTATAGTTCCACTCTATCTGAAAATAGTTAGGCTTCTTATTCTTCATCACTATTCTCTCCCCCACCCCCAACCCCCAATGATTCAAAGGTCAATTTTATTTATTTATTTATTTATTTCAGAACTCTTATAACCTTCTTTGCCGAAATTTTGATTCTGGAATGGCTGAATGCTGTCATCATGAGAGGTATATGTTATATTTACACATATCTTATGATCAGCTGCTATGCCCTTCAACCACATCCCAATTTACCTACATGTGTCTGCTTGTAGAGCATACCATCCCTTAGTTTTGTCATTTCATACTAGAGAGTAGAGATTAACTTCATCTGCATGATACACACTTCCTATCTGTATATCATCCTTTTGACTGGCATCATGTATAGTTTGGATTAGTTTCTATGTTTGTGTTTGTATTTTGTAAATTCAGTATTATATTTTGATTGCATACTTCTTCATTGTCATTGATCCACACAAACAAATTCGGCTTTCTATTATGCGCCAAGAAATTTTAGCGATATTCAATGTATAAGTAGAAAGAGTATCTATTGATTTATCTTTTGCAGATCCAGATAGTCATAGAAGTAAAAAAATTCTAAAAGAAAATGGAGTAAAATGTTACTTGGTGCGTCCAACTTTATGTGATTACTTATATCTTGACATCCGAGATGACTTAGTATATCTGTGCATTTCACTAAATGTACATTAGCCTTACTGTAGATGTTAAATGTAACAATGTTTTCTTTTCATTTATGTTTATTAGAGTAAGCTTATTGGCCTACAGCCCTTTGGCAATGGGCATCCTTTCTGGGAAGTATTTCTCACTTGATGGTGGTCCAACTGATGCTCGTCTGAATCTTTTCAGAGGTCCTTTTTCCACCTATATTGTAACTGATTGACTGCTAGTCTGCTACTTCATTTTCTTACAAGACTACATGTGTTGTAGTTCAGGAAGGTATGCTGAAGGGGAGTCCAGATACAACCTTTCATATGGTATCACTAGAAAAGCAACTGAAGTAAGCAAAATCTGATGATTTTATTTGCTATTACATGAGATTATTTAGTTAACAACAGAACCCAATTAAACCAGGCGACAAAGAATTTGTTTGATTTGAATTAAAATTACTAATTTTTTAGTGACCATGTAAAGGTATAACTATTAAATCACCATGCACTGCTCCAACTTTGACTATATTGTCTTCTTTCATCTTTTATATGTGAACTGCTAATGGTTAAATTGTTGATTTTTCATTAGCAGGATAGACAATTACTCTTGCATTTTCCAGGAAATCCATATACCTAATATTCAGTAAATATGCCATGTGCTTGATTAGATATACTGCTTGGATCAAATACTGTGATTTATTTTGTAGAGCGTCAAACTTTTATCTTGACTTCTTATTTTATATTGCAGATATATGTTTCCATTGCGCACAATTATGACATTCATCCCGTATCCCTCGCAATAGGTATGGTGATTTCTTTTTGACATTATTTTACAAATTTTCTTGGTTAATCTATAGTGCTGGCTTCTGTGGCAGTACTTTTACTTGCATCCCATATTAATTATCTATTAAGTTGCTATCCTTATTCTTAGTGATGAGACCTCATAGGTCAGTTGCATTCAAAAGTTGCTTTTCTAATTTCCTTTATGGAGTTAATGCTTTGACTTTATCAATTCCAGAAATTATGTAGAGATAGGATTGTTAAGAGTAAAGTTTGAGTAATTAATAATTACATTTCGAGTTAATGATTAGAAAGATATAAGGAGATTTAGACGAAAATCAAATGAAAGGAGAACCGTTATGAAATACCATTAGAATAGGGGAACATCAAGGTACAATTTATGAGAAACTAATTTTTGACTTGGGGAGTCAAATACAATATGAACCCAAAATAATCATACATTTTGCGATCCCGACCCAGTTGTTTTATCCTTATTACCGCTACTCTTGGGCAACAGATTGCGATGTATGTGAGGTAAAACCCCAGCATTGGGAATTATGACATTTTCCCAGAGTTGAGTCAATTCCTCATCACATCTCACCCCCAATTGTACATGAGTCGGTCCAATACGACTCTTGTTGCTATGTTTAGCTTTGTCCCCCGATAGCTCCAACACCTACAACAAGATTTCAAGATCCCCAAATTAAAACGACCAACTAATGCTAGAAATATAACTATTAAAATAAAGAGAAATAAAATTAAAGACATTAATTTTAGCAAAAAAAATCACCTCTGCGACGAGGTATTCCAGGACTGCTGCAAGGTAAACGGGGGCGCCTGCACTGACACGCTCTGTATACTTCCCGACCTTGAGCAGACGAGCAATTCTGCCAACGGGAAATTGCAGGCCAGCCCTGGTGGAGCGGGAGACAGATTTGGACTTCTTGTTCTTGGGATTGTTGAAGTTCATTTCGAAATTAAAAGAAAAAACCTTAAAAAAATGTGAATGAATTTATTGATAAGGTTGGAGATGTAGTGAAGGGATGAAGAATGCAGACTGGGAAAAGGGGTTTATATAGTAATTATTGGATTTGAAGATAGATTTTTGATTGGTTGATGGCGAATAGAGCGGATCGCCAGCTTGGACAATATCTAACGGAGCAAAAGAAAACATTTTGAATTTTAGATTTGGATAATCGTTTGCCGCGTTTAAAGAAGAAATAAAATTCGTGGAGCGAAATAAAACATTTTGAATTTTAAGTCTGAAATATTGGCGCGTCCCAAATGAAATAGAATTATGGAGAAAACTAAAAAAGATGAATTACAAGTGTGAAAACAATATTGGCACGTGAAAAAAGTAGAATTAATCGAGGGAAACCAAAAAAAAAAGGGATTTTAAGTATGAGAACCACATCGAAGCGTGAGAAGAAGTTGAATTAATGAAGCAGAACTAATAAGATGTTGAATTTAAGTATTGGTATTGGTAAAGATAAGTTAAAAGGTATATTGGTTTGCTGAAAGGAGAAATGGAATTAATCTTAAAGTATGAAAACAATATTGGCGAGTTAAAAGAAGACATGTAATTAATGGAATAAAACTAAAAATATTTTGAATTTTAAGTATGAGAAAAATATTAAAAGAAGAAATGTAATCATTGGAGCAAGGTTAAAAATATTTTGAATCTTAGAAATGAGAATAATTTTGGTACGCTAAATGAAAATGGAATTAAAGAGTGAAACTAAAAAGAGTTGAATTTTAATTATGAGAATATACTTGGGGTGCCAAGAAGAAAAGTAAAACATTTTGCCTCCGTATAAGGTCTTCCTTTAGTTTGGCTAGTTGAACAATAATAATACCGTATGGTTCTTGTAGCTGTAACATTATTTTTCTAATATCTTATTTGATGAGTATTATTTGATGGGTTTATAGAAGATGATACCTTCCAACGACATATCAGTAAGCATATCAAACTCAGTTTCGCCTTTGTTTCTCAGTGGTGTTAATATATGACCAAACAAATCATTACTATATATAGAGGGTTGCTTAAATGTAGCTTTTGAGCTGCTACTTATCAATTAGATGTGCTAATAGAAGATGCTAAGGGATGTGTCTTAAATTAGATGCCGTTAGAAAAAGGGTAATACGTAAGTTTAAATTTGATGTGAATTCGGGTTGGTTGGTACTAATTTTCGTGTTGTATACTTTTCGAGCTATAATACAATTCTGAGATTTTGAGCAGTCAATTCTTTACATTAACTTACAGAACATTCAATGTTGACATCTTATTTCACTGACATTTTGATAAATTCTGCGAATGGATTACTTGTTGTGCTTCAATGATCTTGTCTTGTACTACTATATTTTTCTTCACTTCTTACATCGTATAGTATTTTTGCAGCTTTTGTTTTGAGACACCCTCTTGTGGCCAGTGCTGTTTTTGGAGCAACCAAGTTGTGGCAACTCGACGAGGTACTCAATGGTTGTAGGGTCCAACTTACTCCAGAAATAGTTGCAGAAATTAGTAAGGTTCATTCAACATTTCCAAATCCTTGTCCCTAACAAACAACAAAGTTATACATGGCAATTGAATACCCCCAAGTAGGGGTATAAATAAAACAAGTCTACTGTAGTCAAATTGTTGTTTAACTTGATTTTGATCTTCTTATTGAGTTTAAAATTGTGTTTGCGTTTTGCTTGCTTGGTTTTTTTATGTATGACATTGTGTAATCCGTAAATAGGCAACTCAAAGTTTAGCTACAACACTGACAGTTCAAAATCCCATTACATTATATTAGCTTCTTTTTTCTTCTCTTAAAAATTGTTCCCGTAATCAAAATTAAAAAATGAAATATTCTTATTTTTTTGGGTAAAAATGAAAATGAAGAAGAAATAAACCATGGCTGCTGATTGGGCGTTTCCTTGGAACTGGTTGAGACGGATTCAAATTCTTGCTTTGAAAAGTTTGGCAAACTGAAGGATGATGGTGTCATAATGTAGAATAAATCCTAGTTTCAAGGATTTAAATTTCGTTGAGAAAGATCCTAATATATATTAGGTGCAGATAAACAAATTATATAAGACTACCTGCCAACTTACTTTAAAACAAAAGTAGACCAGCTACCCTTAAAAGTAATCCAATGATTTTTCTAGATTTTGGTCCCTAAAATAATTTCATCAAACAAATAACACAAACAGTAAACCTACACAAGCGGCAAGCCTATTTTTTTTTTTAACATCGCTTTATTTTGATTTAATAGTAAATTATCCCACATATTATTTAAAAAGACAACACGATATGTGATAAACAAATGTTTTTGTAGAAAATGCTGGCTACCTCTCTCCTATACTTACATAATCATGGATGTATTAAGGGGATAAAGTGTCAATTAATGTGCTTCATATGGGATAAAATGTTACCGATAGATGTTTGTACCCAGAATATCAATTGAATCGAGTCAATTGCATATCGAGGCAGGCCAAACATTAAAACAAGGAAACATGAAAATTTAAAATTGATCGTTTTCTGCATCAAAATAAAGTCTCACTCACAATTTTAAACATGTAATATGACTATTTTAGTATCACATAATGTTAAATTGTCAACTAGACATATGACACGAGGAGCTGCAGAGAAGCTCTTATTATTTCCCTTAATTGTTAAAATATCAATCATTATTAATGACTGAACTTTTATATTAAATATTTACTTACTTGGTCTCGTTTGTCCATATTTAATTTGGAAATTGAAAAAATATGAAATATTTTATGATATTTTTCCTTTCTAATATTGGATTCGAAAGCATATGGAATTATAATAAGAGATATAAAGTTAAAATTTATTAATTTTAGAATACTAATCCTAAACGATAAACTAGTTTTCACTTTCCAGTCCAAAATTTTACCGGAAGACAAAAAAGAAAAAGGCAAAAGGGTATTTTGGAAATCCTGTGAAATTTGGTTGACTCTCAAGTTTTCGTTTTTGCCTAAAAGGTCAAATACTGTCTACTCCCTTAAAGTATAAGGGTGACATCAACTACCCTCTAAAATATCAATTGTAACATTTTCCCCCTAGTTATAATATTTACCCTCTAAAATATCAATTGTAACATTTTTCCCCTAGTTATAATATTGAACATTTTATTTCAAAACTAGCCCACCCTATTTATAAAAAATAAATTATTTATTAATAGATCACAAAAAAAAAAAAAAAATCTTTATTTTTTATGAATTCATCCATCACCAAACAATATTACGTATTCATTTATTTTGTTTCCTTCAGTTATGGTCTCAATGTTTTTCTTTATTTTTGTTTCAATTTGTTTTCTTTATTTTATGTTTTGATTTTTTATTTCTGTCTCAAAATTTTCTATATATTTTAATCAGTTTTTATTTGGTGATAATTGTCTCATTTAATTTATATACGAATTATTATTCAAAATGTTGAGTGGTTCTACTTCAAATTATTTCTTGCAAAATTCAAGTTTCGTCATTTCTTTATTATTTTTTTTTTATTAATTATGAATTCATACATCCACCAAACAATAAAGTATTAAGTTTCAATTTCTTCATTTCTTCGGTTAGAATAAAAGTTAGTTGAAAATAAAGAAAAAAATTGAGATCGAAAAAAGGAAAGAAGAAAAAGAATGAAGAAATTGAGACATAATGTTGTTTGGTGGATGGATGTACTCATAATTAATAAATAGACAATATTTTTTATAAATTAATAAATATATAAATTATTTATAAAAAGAGCAGGGGTATTTTTAAATAAAAACTACAACATTATATTTAAAGGGTAAGTGTTACAAAACACTCTCATCTGTCTTTCATCCTTGCCAAAAAATTCATATTATCAGTTCAAAATATCCCATTTCCCATTTCTACTTTTATACTAATAAATTCAGTTGGAAAAAAGAAAAAGAAAAAGAAAAAAAGACTAAAACCCCTGAAAAATCAGACATCGATATTCACATTTAAAAAAAAATACTGAAAATTATCTGGCAACCACTCCAGTCCAGTAAAGTGTCTTGTTTCCGGTGGCACCCACCGCCGCTCTCGATCCACTGCTTTTTATCTGGAAGTTAAGCTCTAAGTTTTGCTTATATAAAATTATTCAGTAAACAACTGCTTAAATCTATTGCCATTTTGAGTTCGTTTGACAATTTAAGCTTAATTGATTTGAGTAATCCACAAGTGATTTGTGAATGGGATCGAAGCCGTGGCTTTATCCTGCTCCGACCTATCGAAATTTAGAAAGTTATTGGGACATCGATGACGACGCGCCTGGGCCGCGTTGTGGTCACACGCTTACTGCCGTCGCCGCAACCAAAACTCACGGTCCTCGCCTCATTCTCTTCGGCGGCGCCACCGCTATTGAAGGCGGCAATGGGGGAGCGCCTGGAATCAGTAATCTCATCTCTATTTATTATCTGTTATGTCTCGTAAATTGTGTTTTGTTAATGATTTTTTTTTCTTTTCATTTTTCTAGGGTTAGCTGGAGTGACGAATTCTGTTCATTCCTATGATGTTCTCACTAGAAAATGGACCAGGTTACTATTATTTATTATTCAATTGTTACTTGAATTTTGTATGTGTGTTTTGCTGTATTACTTTGAATTTGAGATTTACTGAGAGTGAATGCTGATTGTTTTAATGATTTGATTAGACTTAGACCTGCTGGTGACCCACCATCACCTAGGGCTGCTCATGCTGCGGCAGCTGTTGGTACCATGGTTGTGTTTCAGGTGATAAGTGTGAAAAAAAAGCTGCTATATTTTACTTTTGCATGAATAAGACGATGTTAAATTTGGATAGATGGTTGCTGTTTTTGCTAGGGTGGGATAGGTCCCGCAGGGCATTCGACGGATGATCTATACGTGCTCGACATGACAAATGACAAGTTCAAGTGGCATAGGTTAGGTTTTAGAAATTGCACTACTTTTGCCCATTTTCCTTTTTCGTTGTTATGGAATTGATTTTGCCGATCTTTGATTTTGGTTGCACTCTTTTTGGATCTCAGAGTTGTAGTTCAAGGACAGGGTCCGGGGCCTCGATACGGCCATGTCATGGATTTGGTTTCACAACGATACCTTGTTACTATCAGTGGCAATGACGGTGAGACTAAACCTTCTATTTTAAACTTCATTGAAGGTGTACTGGCTATATCCCTTACTTAATTGAAATCATGGGAGTTACTGTTTAGAAACTAATGCTTCATTAACTAAATCAATTTTGTGGACGACTGGTTGTTGTTGGGCGCTTACTGAGTTCATGATTATTTTTTGGGGGTTTTATGACGGATTCTGTTAATACAGTGAATTTTTAATCTCTAAATTTTAGTGGTATTTGTCTATAACATTGATGCTCCAGTGTAGTAGGAGCAGACTGAGTCGGTATTCGTCTATGAGAGGCGCACTAATTCTTAAAGTTTTCTCGGAATATTATTGAATTCTTCATACCCGATTACAAGAATTGAATACAATCTCATCAATCTCTGGAGATTTGGTTGTGTCTACTACTAATGAATCTGACATTTGACGGTAGTTATCTAGCAGAGGCAATGTGAAAACGTGCTTCTGTCGGAGGATTTTCACATCATACAAAATGCATGTGTATTCCCTAGCATTGTCGATATTTGGATCTGGAAAAGACATGTTGAGGTTGCTAAGAAGTGCAATCTCAGTAAACAGTGTTTAAATAGGCCTGGGGGAGTTTCTATTGAGATCTTTTTACAGAGTATCAGAATGTTGTGATTAACTAATTAAACTGAATCAAATATTCCCGCTGAATCCTGTTGCAGCGGAATCTCTTCCCATACCATATCTATACTTGGATAATGCTAATTCAATTATTTAACGCCGGATACTATTCCACCTATTTACTGGGGCTAGTTTTAGTAAAGTTTGCTGGTGTGTGGAAATGGTGCTTATTAGAGGACATTACTTAAAAAGAAAACGTTTGTAAATCTGCAGGTAAAAGAGTACTATCAGATGCTTGGGTTTTGGATACTGCACAGAAACCGTATGCCTGGCAGAGACTTAATCCAGAAGGTGATAGGCCTTCCGCTAGAATGTGAGTAACATTGCACATCTGAATTATAATTAGCTTTATTGCATTTTAAAAATTTCCATACTTAAGAATATTTCAGTCGAAATCATGTTTGTCTATTCCCAGAATTATTCATTGTGTGATAATTACATGATTTGTAACATCTTTGTAGATTTATACTCTTTTTTTTCCTCCAATAATTTAATCTCTTAGACCATGATCGGTTTTAGAGATACACCTGAGCACACAGTATATTCCAGCCTTACCAGCTCTATTCTCCTCTCAGATGAGTTCTTATTTATTTGCTTACACGCAGAACCAAGTATGCACCTATTATGATGATGATCAGCTTCATGATTTCAGGATATCTTATTCAATCCAAACTATCTACTATCTCGGACTGTAAAGCTTATTATCTGATTAATATGATGCTGAATCAGTTTTTTGTCATAAGTTTCTCCCACCTTCTTGGAAATATTAAAGTTTGGGACTAGATTACCTTTTGGTGTTCTAATGAGGCTTCACGTGCTCAGATTTCTTTTAAGAATTTAAGCATGGCTTGAAGTCCACTCCCTGAAGTCACTATTTCATATGCATTAAGGTTTTCAGTATTTCATAAAGCATATTAAGATAATTCCATGATCATGTTTGTAGGTATGCAACGGGTAGTGCCCGGTCGGATGGAATGTTTCTACTTTGTGGTGGAAGAGACACTTCAAGCACGGTATGACTAATTATTCTTGTGAAGATTCCTTCCAATTTTCATCTAGTCATTAAATCCCCAGGTATTAGATATCAGAAAAGAAAAGAGACTTACCCTTACGCTTTTAAAGTTGAAATATTGATTGGTGATGGATAATATACTCATATTTTGTCTCTCTAGATTTCTTTGGGATGTTATGTGAATTGGAAAAGACAATTAAGTTGACGGTATCATTGTAGCATAGTCTTCATAGAGTGTGTGCCGTTTATCACTTTCTGATATACTTCTCTGATGAACCACTATGGATTTGATCTACGGAAATTGCATATTCCCCTCTTTTAAAATTTAATTAATTGTAATTTAGGTTATTATTTGGATTTTTTTGACCGAGTTATTTGTTGAATGTTGTCCTGTCCAGCCTTTGGCAGATGCTTATGGACTACTTATGCATCGCAATGGCCAGTGGGAATGGACTCTTGCACCAGGAGTGTCACCTTCACCAAGATATCAGCATGCTGCGGTAAGTGATGAATCAAAGATTGATTGCCGCTGCTTCTTTTAGTAATTTAAAACTTCTATTCATCCTCATCATAATGTTTTTGCTTGCTAGAAATTAGTTGTTTGATTTAGAATAGAGTTTTAATTGACACAGTCAACATTTTTATGCTCGATAAACTTGAATGAGGCATTTTCATTCACTTGCCCACGCAGGGATTTCTTCTTGGCTGTATATCTTCATCCAATCTGATTCAAAGATTGTGAATTGGGTTTAATAAACTGACAAATTGTGACTACTTTTCCACTTAGAATTACATGTCAAATTAGGACTAGGTTGGACCTGGCTGCATCAACGTGCTTAACTGGACCTGGCTGCATCAATGTGCTTAGCTGGTTCGCACTTCCAGAGATAATCTAATGCTTTATAGGTTATACAATCTCATGGGAGGATTTTAGAGTTGTAGGATCACTAATGGTAGTCTGTTTTTGCTGTTTGGGTTGATGGTAGGGTCCCCTTCTTGTTGGTGCTTATGCTATAATAATTATGAATGCTTCCTTATTCAGGTTTTTGTCGGTGCTAGACTACATGTTACCGGGGGGGTTCTTAGGGGAGGACGAGCAGTAGAAGGTGATGCAGCCATTGCAGGTATTCAAGTGTACTTAATTACACGAACTTAGTTGTTATCAAGTATACATTTCTTATTCATTTATTGTTTCTCTTTGAAGTATTGGATACTGCAGCTGGAGCCTGGCTTGACAGGAATGGGCTGGTGACTTCTCGGGCAAGCAAAGGGCATACTGAAATCGATCCCTCTTTGGAGTCTATGCGGCGATGTCGCCACGCAGCTGCATCTGTTGGTGTTCGAATATATATCTATGGTGGTTTAAAAGGAGGTAAAGTTCGCAATTATTGGGTCCTCTCTTTCTTTTGACATATTTTAGCTCACGTAAGACCCACCATTGGATATAAAGCTAACAGTTGGTCTAAAAACTAACCATGCTCAGTTATTCCCAATCTATCACACTGAACTCCTTTCCTTTTCTTTTTTTAATTCAATTGCTAAGAGACTGTTGCCGATTTTAATGCAAAATTTTCCATGAACATACTGGTCGATTAATATTTTCAATTTGTGAATGTGGTGCAAATGATCTTTAGTGGTTAATGATACCCTGAAATGCTTAAACACTTCTGCCTTCAGGTTTGCGGTCATGTAAATAAGAAGTGGGTGGCGATTTAAATGATTTCAGAAGTTCATATCCAGATCGTTACCTATAGTTTGTCTCGCAACATATTGGGCTAACTGTTTTAAGAAATTTAATTTTTTGTGATGCAGATACTTTGTTAGATGATTTTCTGGTTGCAGAGAACTCTCAGTTCCAATCTGAAATCAACTCCCCAGGCTCACCATCAGAAAGAGCCCTGACATCTGCTAGTCCAAGATCAAATCAGGCTAATTTATCTCCATTTTCCCCCACACTTTCTCTAGATGGAAGGCCTGAATCACCTTCATCTGGAGGTCTGAGGTTTGATTCTAAGGCCTCGTATTTAGTTCTAATTGGGTTTAATACATTTACTGCAATAATTGCTATATGATGTTTGTTCTAATATAGCATGGACAAACTTTCTATGGACAAACTGGCCGAGGCATCTGCTGCTGAAGCTGAGGCTGCTAATGCTGTCTGGCAAGCAGCACAGGCTGCATCAGCTACCCCTGAAGAAACATCTTTATCAGATGACAATTCACAAACAGGAGAGACCACTTCTGAGGGTAGTGAGACAGAGGCTGATGTTCGCCTTCATCCTAGAGCGGTTTGATCCATAATCTTATGTTGGTACATAGTAATATGTTATCTTTGAGCCAATTAAGTTATTATTTCAAGGTTGCAGGTTGTAGTTGCAAAAGAAGCAGTGGGGAACTTGGGGGGTATGGTTAGGCAGTTATCCTTGGATCAATTTGAGAATGAAAGTAGACGAATGATTCCATCACACAATGATCTGTCAAATCCTACTAAAAAGTTTGCAAGGCAGAGATCTCCTCAAGGCTTGCATAAGAAGGCAAAGTTTTGCTTAATTCCAGAAATTCTTTGAAGTTTTCTATTTTGATTGAAGATGAATAATGGATAATTTATTATCATTCATGTTTCAGATCATATCAACTCTGCTTAGGCCTCGAAATTGGAAGCCTCCTGTCAATAGAAAGTTCTTTCTGGACTCTTATGAAGTTGGAGAGCTTTGTTATGCTGCCGAGCAGATCTTCATGCATGAGCAGACAGTTCTTCAACTGAAAGCTCCTGTCAAGGTTTTTGGTGATCTTCACGGACAGTTTGGTGATCTGATGCGGCTTTTTGATGAATATGGATTTCCTTCCACAGCAGGAGACATAACGTAAGTTTCTAGTTGTAGTTAATGGAATATTTTCATGTTTCATACACCTGGTTCGTCTTTATTTTGAGCGTTCAGCAAATAGCATGTGCACAGCTCTACCAACTGAGATGTACCCCCTTAGCAAAAAGTGTATCATTTTGCTTGCGAAATTATGGTCTGTTAATGTTCTCCCTGTCTAGGTTTCAGAATAGTGAGCTGAGAATTTAACACTGAATGTCAATTTCTCGAACTGTGAAAATAAGATAAATTATTGGATTAAAACAATCTGAGAGGGATTAATGTCATGTGGAAAAGAATATTTGTGTCAAACTTCTCATCTGCCCAGAGCTAGATATTCTTATTGACTTATGGCCTTGCCTAATTTGTAGATTAGTAACGTTGCATTTCCATTGTCAATGTTCTAATAGGAAGAATGGGTTTCTAAGAAAGTGAGACATTGCATGCTGAAGAGCTCCATATATTCCAACCATGTTCATGCTGATAAAGAAAAACTAGGAAAATTTTGGAGCATCTGTAAACATTGACCAATAAAATTGTTTTCTGAGCCACTGAGTGATATATGATATTGCAGTAATTCCTACCTTGTGGGCTTCACAAAAGTTGCGATTCTATGGAAGTGGAATATTTGTAACTGAAATGCGAGGTCTGTAGAAAAGTAATTTCAATAAAGGGGAATATGTGGTGCTTGAGGTGCTAGATAATTAAGATTAGCAGGAGTGTATTAGTAATTCATTAAGTTAAAAGTTTTTCAATTGTAGAATGGCTTTTATTTAGAGTCTTTCTTGAGCGGTTGGGTAACACTTGGTGTTTACTGCAATTATATTTGGATTTATGCTGCAGTGATACTTTTCCTTGAAAGCCATTAACTAACATTACTTTTCCTCATGTACCACGTAAATGACTAATTTTTTCGATATTAATTGTGAAGGTATTTATCATTCATTTTCTTCCGTTTCAGTTATATTGACTATTTATTTCTGGGAGACTATGTTGATCGTGGACAACACAGCTTGGAAACCATCACTTTGCTCCTTGCTCTTAAGGCAATCTTCTGCACTGAATAATATCATCGTGAACTTGTTCTTTTGTTTGTCCTAATTTTCCTTTTCTATGAACCTCAGATTGAGTACCCAGATAATGTTCACCTTATACGAGGGAACCATGAAGCTGCCGACATCAACGCACTTTTTGGTTTTCGCATTGAGTGTATTGAAAGAATGGTATGCACTGAAGTGAGGAGAAATATTTTCCTCCTACTTATGAGTTTCTGATGAAGGGTGTTTTGATACTCATGCAGGGAGAAAGTGATGGAATCTGGGCTTGGACACGTTTTAATCAGTTATTTAATTATCTTCCCCTTGCTGCAATGATAGAGAAAAAAATTATCTGCATGCACGGTGGGATAGGGAGGTCAATAAATTACGTAGAGCAAATAGAGAAACTAGAGAGGCCCATAACAATGGATGCTGGGTCAATAGTGCTAATGGATCTGTTATGGTATGTTTACCTTAACTTGACAAGATTAAGTTTAGCTCATATCCATTGCGTTCTTATTCTCTTCATGTTTTAACTGATCAGGTCTGATCCCACTGAAAATGATAGCATTGAAGGCTTGAGACCAAATGCAAGAGGACCTGGTCTCGTGACATTTGGGGTATTTACTTGAACAATTTCACCTTAAATGTGGATTCATTATAATACATAGTGCTGCTCCACTTTTCTCAATTTCCCTTCTCTTATTATCAATTCAGGATCTTCTATAATTGAAAATCGGTTAGCAAATTGCATTTTTTTTGTCTGATGCTACTGTACAATCAATACTTTTGGTATCTTTTAAAATGTTATGCACTTTTGGTCCTAATCTTTTAAAATGTTTTGCACTTTTGTTCACATGTAATGGACTTTGTTTAGCACATAGGATCCCATAGGACTGTCTCATTTTTGCACACTTGGTCCAAAAATGGATGGAAAGGAGGTGATGGGACCAAACGTGCAGAAAATTTTAGAAAATTGGAAGCAAAAGTGTAATGTTCCCATATTTATTCACTTGCAGCCTGATCGGGTCACGGAGTTCTGTAAGAAGAACAAATTGCAACTTATCATAAGAGCACATGAATGTGTTATGGATGGATTCGAACGATTTGCTCAGGGGCAGTTGATCACTCTTTTTTCTGCTACCAACTATTGCGGTAAGCATGTAAATTCTGGCATTCTCCACTCTTTGGTAGATCGAAATACAATCTGATTAATTAAATAATTCAGGAACTGCAAACAATGCTGGGGCAATATTAGTTGTTGGTAGAGGATTGGTTATTGTTCCGAAACTGATTCATCCCATCCCACCTCCTCTTCAGTCTCCAGAGACATCTCCAGAACGTGTAATGGACGAGACATGGATGCAGGTAATACTTTTTACTTCATTTGAATTGAAAGATTTTGAAATTAGGTATTTCAAATCTACATAACAATCCATGGCGCACATATTTAGATATTCTGATTTGAAATCCTTAGGCTACCATTTTCTGCTATTATTTTAATCAAAATGATGAATCTGAAATCCACCCAAAAATGTTCTAAAGCCTTAAAATTGGTGGTTTTTTCTGCTTCTTTTAAATCCTTTCCCTTATTGTGTCTAGAAAATTCTACACGACTCCTTAAAAGGTACTAATGTTATTAAATCCTGGAATTCTTTAGGAACTTAATATTCAAAGACCACCAACTCCTACTAGAGGTCGGCCACAACCCGATCATGACCGAAGTTCGCTTGCCTACATATGATTGCAAACGAGACATCTGTTGTATTATACATAGATGAATTCAAGAAGTATTGTTATAGTGTACACAGCTGGAGAAGGGTAAGTTTATTAGCAGTTGGTCACAATGATTTGCTATAATGAATTTGTACAAAGCAAGCAGGATATGTGGTGGGAGATGGGTTTTTGTATTGTGGTGTATAGAGGAGAAATATTATCACACCCTTCTTTGTGTTGTATGTAAAATAAGTAAAAATAATTTATTGTTAATGATAGAATAGATTGGTTGTGTTTTTTAAAATGTGTATCAATATATAATTTGTTTACATTTTTAATTTATTTATGTGTATTAATATTCTGCTTTTATACATGCTTAGCAATAACAGTCGACTGAAGAAGTTTGAGAAATTTCATCTACGACCAATTTTACACTGATAAAGTAATTTCATCTGACCACTTCTATGTAACTTGGTAAACAAATATTTAATCACGTGATTACAGGGTATTTTTAGTTAATGTAATGTAAAAGAATCTAAAATGTGGTCTACTAAAATGCTAAAATAAAATCTCAAAAGTTATTTCTATGTGATTACTGATAACTTTATTGTTAAATATTCCTTAATCCTCTTATAATACATGGTCATTCGATACAATATAAGATTAGATATTTGAAAATAATGTAGAGCTTGTTATTACCTTACTTGAATAAGAAACTAAAGCAGAAGTATTTGATATTTAGGCCATAAGACAAATAGTTTTTTAATCAAGATTTTCCATTAAGGAAGAGATTTTAAAATATATTGGGATCACATTTAATTTTTAATAATTCTAATAACATATAATTTTTAATAATTTTAATAACAAGGTTTGAATCTGCCAATTCACCAACTATGGATAATTCAAATTAGGTCTGGTGATAGAAATTAGAAACTAGTGCGTCCAACAACAAAGGAACGAACGAATTCAGGTCACTGAGAAATATGCCTCAAATCAAAACAGAATGGAATGGATTAAGCCGAGAGCAACCAACAGAAAAGTCTAAAAGAAACTCAAGTTTTTTGTTATTAATTAATTACAAATGTATGTATACTTTTATGTTAATGAGTTGGGGTGAAAAATACGAGAATAGGGAGAAATAACAGAGTGCCGCACATACTTGTTGAGATTATTGGAATCGGGCGCCCATTTAATCTCACTCAAATTAGGGGTTTCAACGAAAGCCATATTAAATTCACCCACTTTCTCCACCTTCCCTCTTTTCCCAGCCCTAAGCACGAGATTGGTTCGATTGTACGAAAATATTCCTTTTGACAACAGAATTATGTCACCGGGCTCGAAGGCCTCGCATTCGCCGCCCCAAAGCTGAAAGTGCACCGCCGCCGTCTCGTCCGCCACCAACGCCAGGCATGTCGCCACGCCTCCGTCTACTGATGTTGATGTTACTTTACCTTTGTCGAGGACTATGAATTTCGTGTTTATATTGTTCTGTGCTGCGGGTACAATAGAAATAAGAGGCTGTACCGACTTTGTTTCAGAATCCATTTCCCCAAAGGTTTGTTCCTTCCCTCTAATTAGGTTACTTTGCCAATATAAATAGGCCTCTCAATGATGGGTCGGACCACTGGCGGAGCTATGTGAAGACTGGGGGGGCGACCGCCCCCCAAAACTTTCAGGATTAAATATTAGTAGTAGTAAAATATGAAGTAATGATTGTGTTGGCCGAGTGGTTAAGGAATTGTTGGGGTAGGCCGGAGATCTGGGTTCGAACTTAGTTTGGTTCAATTGATTCTTATATCAATTCTTAAGCCTTTTTTTAAAATTTTCCCTTCTTTCTCTTCAATTCTTAAGCCATTTTTTTTTAATTTTTCTTTCTTTATCAATAGTTAAGCCTTTCTTTTAATTGTTTCTTTCTTCTTAATAATTATTTAAGGAATATGATATTTTATTGTTATTATAATACAAGCATTTTTTTATAATTTTCTTTATTTAGTGCATTATTCCTAAAAAAATCTAAATAATTGTGAGAAGAATAAAATTTTTATTTTCTTTATAATATATAAGGTCTTCTCCTTATAATTATATTTATTTAGTGCACTTTTCTTTATGTAATATTCTTTATTTAGTATGTTGTACATTTCAAAAAAATCTTTGTCAATAATTGTAAAAGAATATATTATTTTTCTAATTATTTAATCCCTCGAAAAAATTTCGCCCCCCCAATAAAATCGGTCTAGCTCCGCCACTGGGTCGGACACGGACCGAAACAGTATCCCTCCGAGTCCGGATCAGACTATTATTTACTGGATCCGAGTCCCTTCGGATTCCTCAAGCTTAAAACAACTAATTGGTAAATATGAACTGTTTGCATGAAAACTGAAATGTTAGTGGATTATGACATGTAAGAAGAAAATGAAGAAATAATGAAACTATAATCAGATTCAGATTCAGATTCAGAGCAAGGTAACTCGAGAGCACAAAAGATGGAAAAAGGGAAGAAAACTGAATCAGAAGAAATAAATTGGAAGAGATTGTAGTCGACGAGAGAACATCCCGTGGAAAGCGGCGCCTCATTGATATGATGGAAGCTTATGAAAGTAGTAGGGTTTTAAAATGGCTTAATCCCACTTTGCACCCTGCAAATGTATCAATTTGGCACTTTGCACCCTCGAAAAAAATAAATCCCACTTTGCACCCTCAAAACATATATTGTATTTCACTTTGCACCCTGGATGAATTTCAAGCCAAAAGACAAGGGTATATTCGCCACTCTCTTAAAAAAACAACACATATTCCCTCCAAAATATAATAATGTGACATATATGTAATATTAATAGTATAATTGAAAAATTATCCATTAAAATAACTCTGAAAAAAATCATTTTTAGGGCAGTTAAATGAATAATTTACTACTCTTAACTCGACCTAATATAAAATATTATTCTAAATAATTATTTATATAACTTGAAATAAGAAAATATAATATCAATACATAAATAAAACATAGTCTTGTTTTTACAGTAAAGTGGTGGAGTATAAGTAATTATATGGCGCCAAACGACCATCGAAAATACTTGTCACTCGAAAATTCATCAAAAAAAATTTCGACACGATATTTTTCGATGAAATGTTTCGGTCCCAAGCCGCGAAAATTTTTACGTTTTTCTTGTAGTGAGCTAAAAATTTAACGTAGTTGGTTAAAATTATGTTCCATACGAAATATAATATATGAAGGTCTATGTAACAATATATATATATTAGAGCTTTGTGCATTTAAATAACATTAGGATCCCTAAACTCCAACATGGGCAAAAATATCATTTGATATCGTTCTTTTTAAATTTATATTTACAACATGTGACATCTCATTTTTTTTTAATGTTTTTCTCGGGGTTGTTATTTAGGATAATTATCAATTTTACTCTTAACTGCACATGAATTAAAACATTAAAACCCTAAATTCAAATTTATATTAGCATGTGACGTCTTAATTTTTTTTATGTTTTTTTCGGAGTTATTTTAATGGGCAATTGTCAATTTACTCTTAATTGCACATGAATCTCACATTAGTACATTTTGGAGGAAATATATGTTGATTTTTTAATGGAGTGACAAAAATACCCCTGCTTTTTGGCCTAATATTTACCTAGGGTGCAAAGTGAAAGACAATATATGTTTTGAGGGTGCAAAGTGGGATTGATTTTTTTCGAGGGTGCAAAGTGCCAAACTGATGCATTTTTAGGGTGCAAAGTGGGATTAAGCCGTTTTAAAATCCTAATTCTTAAAAAGGGGCCCAACAACATCTAGCCCATTAGACAGGTTGACCAATTAATTTGCATTTCTTCAATTTCACGAGACTTTTATATACATTAAATAAGGGTAAAATGGAAAAATATGTAATTAATAATGCATTGAAATTCTAAAATGACAAATAATTTGAGATAAATTTTTTTTTTTAAAACGACACATAAATTGGGACAAAGGGAGTAGAAAATACAGAACATACGTGTAATTAGTAGGATTTAAATTTTCAATGGATCGGATTAAGATAGATTCAAATTTACACAATTTATTTTGAATTACGAATTTCTTAATCAAATAGATCCATTTAATTTTTAAACGGATAAAATTCTAAAAAAATCGAATTCGGATGTAATTCGAATTAATATCCGCCTATCGACCGTCCTAAAGAAAGTCCGTCCCGGTGGAAAAGCACAACTAAGACGTGCTCTTTAATTAGCTTTTGAATTGGCTTCGTGAATGGGCCATTGAACTAAGAAAAATTAAATTAAACAGTAGTATTTAAAAAAAAATTAACTAGTAATATTAAGTGGCTTGAAAATAAATTTTATACAATCAATCATTGAAAAAATAATTCATTTTCAAAAAAATATTGGTTCGAGCCAAACCTATTAGTAAGGTAGGTAAATTATTGTTATAAATATGAGATTTTATGAGATTGATTTTATAGGAAAGTTGTATAGTTGTTTGATTTTTTATTTTTATTTTTGAGATGCTATTTGATAATCATTTGTTATTGAAGATCTGTATACTATTTTGTATATTAAATTTACAACCGAAATGAGCTGGGCCGGGTCTGATGTACTCATAGAACTATAAAATATTTGTTAATAGTCATAAAACCATACCAATTCAACTAATTAAATTAATGTGAAGGAATAGGAATGAGAAACCCTAGTCCCAATCAAAAGTCCTTATAACTCTCCAAAACCCTAAAACCCTTCACCTCCACGCAGTTCATCAATGGCAGAAACATTTCCAGTAAAACCAAAACTCAGACCTACTTCAAATAAAACCACACCCACCCCCGAATCCAAATTCTGGAAATCCTTCAAGATTCTCAAAGACATTGAAACAACACCCTCAAAATCCCTAACCTACCCCATCACTTCACTTTCCTTCTCCCCAATCGCTCCCCACGATTTCGCCACAACTAATTCCGCCACCCTCACCATCTATTCCGGTCAAACCCTAGAAACCAAATCCACAATCAACGCTTTCGCGGACACCGCCTCCTCCGCTTCCTACCGCTGCGACGGAAAACTCATCGCCGCCGGTGATTTAACCGGCACCGTCCACGTGTTCGACGCAAAGTCTCGCAACCATCTCCGCCGTCTAAAAGGTCACTCCGCCGCAGCTCGCCTCGTCCGTTACCCACGCGCCTCAGATAAGTTCCATCTCTTCTCTGGTGGCGATGACTCTCTTGTTAAATATTGGGACGTTGCAACTGAAAAATGTTTATTTCCCTTGCCGGGACACAAGGATTATGTGAGATGTGGTGATGCTTCGCCCGTGAGCGATGATGTGTTTCTTTCTGGCTCTTACGATCACAGGGTTAAAGTTTGGGATGTGAGGGTGTGTAAAGATGGTCCTGTTATGGAATTGAATCACGAAAAACCAGTTGAGAGTGTGATTTACCTTCCCTCTGGGGGTTTGGTAGCTACCGCGGGTGGGAACTTTGTTAAGATATGGGATGTGATTGGAGGTGGGAAGTTGTTGTATTCGATGGAGAGTCATAATAAGACTGTTACATCGCTCTGTATGGGTAAAGTTGGGAGAGAAGGTGGAGAGGAGGCTGATCAGTATAGGATTTTAAGTGTTGGACTTGATGGGTATATGAAGGTTTTCGATTATGCCAAGTTTAAGATTACTCATACCACTAGGTTTCCGACCCCACTTTTGTCGATAGGGTTTTCTCCGGATTGTAAGACGAGGGTGATAGGGTCTTCCAAAGGGAATTTGTATATTGGGAGGAGGAAAGGGAAGCCGGAGGAGATTGAGGATTTGGGGGATCGTTTGGGGTTTGGAGCCGTGGAGGATGAGCCTCAAAGAAGGGTTCTAAGGCCTTCATATTTTAGGTACTTCCATAGAGGGCAAAACCAGAAGCCTTCGGAAGGGGATTATCTGATTAAGAGGCCAACGAAAGTGAAGTTGGCAGAGCATGACAAATTGTTAAAGAAGTTTAGGCATAAGGAGGCTTTGGTGGCCTCTTTGAATAGGAAAAATCCAGAGAATGTTGTGGCTGTTATGGAGGAGTTAGTGGCACGGAAGAAGTTGATCAAATCCGTATCCAATTTGGACACGGAGGAACTCGGTTTATTATTGGGATTTCTGCAAAAGTACTCTACAATGCCAAGGTATGCAAAACTGTTGACCGCATTATTGAAGAAGGTTGTTGAATTGAGAGCTGAAGATATAAGGTCTTCTGATCATTTAAGAGGTCATATTAGAAATATAAAGAGAGGTG
Organism: Penstemon barbatus; assembly: GCA_003313485.2. Classification (NCBI taxonomy): domain Eukaryota; kingdom Viridiplantae; phylum Streptophyta; class Magnoliopsida; order Lamiales; family Plantaginaceae; genus Penstemon; species Penstemon barbatus. The sequence continues at coordinate 1,012,105 of CM064881.1, read as the reverse complement.
TTGAAGAAGAGATTAGGATTCAGCAGTCTTTGCAAGAAATACAGGGCATAATTTCTCCAATGCTGAGGATTGCTGCTAAAAGATGAAGATGACAGTTATATGAGAATTATCCGGTACTATTTTGCCTTTGGGTATTCTGAGATTTTGTTGTATTGGGAATAGTTCTTTAATTTTGTTTGTTAGATTTAAATTTTTTTATGATAATCTCTCATGTTTAATTATGCTCTTTAAAATTCACAACTTATTACTTCTTTATGTAACGTGACATTATCATCCTCCAGTTCTGAAAACCAACAAAATTGGTTCACATATGTTGTGCTGAAATTATATTATTACTTATATTTATATTATTGGAATTCATATTTTAGCTTATTATTGCACTCCATGGGCTTGTTTGTTTGGCGTTTTCCAAAAAAAATTTGTGTTTGGGAAATGACAAACAAACATGTTTTCTATCTTCTGAAATAATTTTTTCAAACTACTCTATAAAAACGCAAACAAACAATAATTTTCTTATTTCTAAACAAAACCTATATAAACTCTACTATGATTTGACATAAGGTAATTTATTTTTTACACAATTTATCTCACAACAAACATAATTTGACATAAAGTCTTGCACATCTTACATCTACAACTTAACTCTTCCAAAAAAATCTACTCACTTTATTTCTCAAACCCAAACAAATATTGTTACGCAAATTGAGATTATTTCACAAATCTTCACTGCTCTCCCAAACTACTTTTTCAAACATCAAACAAACAGGCCCCATGTCTTTGGAAATTTTTTTCACAATCATCTGGAGCTTTACTTACTTTTGAGGATACAAGTACCAAATCTAAGCACTGTTGATTAGCTATTACTGTTTGTTTGGTGGATGTACTCTTTTTTTATCAATTGCATGGGTAAAATCCACCAATACTCATTAGCAAATGTAGCTGTGTTCTCACATTTCTGTTGGAATTTTGAATCACACTAAGAGCTCATGAGTAGAGGTTTTACGTAATCTTGGGATTTTATGTAGATATTTAAGCTACGATATGTTTTCAATTTACTGACATGTGTGTAATGCGAGATTGTATTTTGACAGAATAATTATTTTCAATTTTGAAATAACATGTTCTGTTCCAATTTGGGATAGTAACTTTGCAGACCTATTTATCTACTAAACAGTGAAAACTACAAGAATATAGATCATTTCCAATGAGGTATCTCTAATAGAATACAAACTTTAAGTCTCACATTTTGAGTCTGGCATCTGAGAATCGAAAGTCAATCTACACTAATCCAATATAAAAATAATTGATTTGATATTAACCCAAATCATATCCAAAAAATTTAATACAAGAAAATTCGTTATTCAGATTTGATTGAAGTTGTGTTTTAAATTTTTCATCAAAAACACCTAAGCTTTGAGAAATCAAAAATCAAACCAACGCCGTTCCATACAAAAGTCATGGCATATGATCCATTATGCCAGACTTAAATCCTTTATACAAGCAATGAGAGAGGAAATTATACACATCATGAATCTTTTGTCATAATTTCATGAATCTTAAAAATCTCGTATTGATGCATTTTACAAACCAGAACAGTATGGAAAACGAAAGATGCAAAAGAGCAGATGGCACAACACTTCATAATTTACTTGTCATATTTTCAGTCATAATCCGCATGCCCCTCAATCCTTCTGTGTAAGTTATTGCTGAAGTTTGGTTCAGTGTTTACTAACTGGAAGCAGCCCCTGCACCCACAAGTGAAATGCCTCAAAACATACGCGCACACACATTTGTGTGACCTTTTTTTTAATAACACTATCTATGTATTTAGCTCTACTCAAGTAAATTTCATTCATACCACTGCTGGCTGCATTTAGTTCTACAAGAATCCTCAAGCATGACACAAAATAGTGAAATTTATATACCTGAAGTTTTTGGTGTCGTAGACTCTTCTGTTCTGCCAAATTCTACTGGTTTTCTTTGGTCCCTTTTGTCCTCCTTGGTAACCCTTAAAGATCTCAACTTGGATGATGCTGCTCTGATTGAATGGATCAAAGGCATCTCCTCTTCATCCTCAACTTCCTTTTCTTCGTCAATTCTAGCATCATGATCAGATCCACTTATTGAATCATCCTCATCACTTGAACTTTGCTCAGCAAAAAGCCTTTTCCCTTGCAAAGTTTCCTGTTTACGTGGACGACCCCGACGTCTAATAGATGTCCCTTCTTTACCTTCTGAAATCAAATCTAGCAAGAATAAGATCCCATGAATGCAAGAAAAATTTTATTCTAATAATACAGAGGTAGTTGAATTTAGATGACAACTTTGTGCAATCCTTAATAATTCTTGGAACTCCATGGAAAAGGATTCCCACAGACCTTACAGTAAGGAAAGAGAGAATGTTCTGTACTTGTTCTATAATGCTAGGAGAAAGAAGAGCACAGCCATGAAACGACTTTTACAAGTAAAAGGTGAACGGCATTGTAGTATAAGCTAAGGAATAGATAATATAAAGGTTACATATTAAGGAACAGACAACTGGAAATCAGAGACAAAGGACCATAAATCTGGAGGCATATAATACCTTTTACACCTTCATTTTTAACATGCTTCTCACGAAGGGTGTTTAGAAACGTGTAATAGGGACGCCACCCACTGGGATCTTCATCTGTCATCACATTTTCAGTTCTTTGCTCAACTTCTCTCATGCTAGTAATAGAAAAAAAAAATTGAACATTAATTTGATAGTGATAAGAAAAATATTCAATTAAGATCTAAAACTGGGCACATTGAATGGGGCGGGGTAGGCCAAGAATCACAAGGAGGAAAAATTGTGGGATTCCATTTGCGACAATATAATCTGATACCATTTTTTAGTATTGTTGAGTAAGGGATACACTATGGTCCAACAATTTGAATGGGATTTGAATAATCAATGACGTGGTATCAGATTAAACTGTTTGTTCACCCACTGTAATTCGGTGCTCTTAATGCTCATGAAGAATGATGAAACAAGTATGCTTGCTTAATCATGTAATTATAGTTGAAGTTTCTGAAAAAACGTCACATAGTGAACCAGATTACAATTCACCATGTTCCATGTGCTAAAACAAACTTCAAATTGATACACCAGTGCATAGACAGGGGAAAAAAAGACTAGCTTCTTTTTACAAGAAATGTGACACAAGAGAACCCAAAAGCAGGTTATTGGTTTTATCATTGCAATGCTAACATTTTATTGTGTCTTCCTATATGTGTATATAATCGATAGAAGGAGCTCTTACATCTCAAGTACATCCGTCGCAGGAAGTTTGGATGCAAAATGCAGCAGTACACAATCCAGGAATGAAAGCTGAATTGGAGCATCTGAAAATGCATAATTGATGCCTTCTTTCACGATATTCAAAATTTCAGATCTATACTTGTTTCGAGCAGCACCAACATACGACCCTGACAACCGAGTAGCAAGATCTTTACATTCCTGAAATGACTTGTTTGACAGTAACTCATCATTGCCAGAGGAAACTACTTCAAGATACCTTTGGTGTGCCTAGCCAAGCGACAATAAAAAAGTAAAGCATCAGAAAGCATCAAGAAGAAAACAGAACAATAATACCAGCTCTTTAATTATTGAAAACCCTGTTGGAACACATGATTCCCTAAAACAAAAGAAAAATCATAGAACCTTACGTTTCTCATATCAAATTAATATCACCATCATAATTAAAGGAAATTGTAAAACTAAGACACTGAACTAAAGCACAAATGCACACAATAAAGTAGTCATGAGATAAAATACACACACACATATATATGTGTGTGTGTATAAAGGTAGTCATACCATTTTCAGTGCTTCGAGAAGAAGACTTGAAATATCTCCCTTTTTCCTTAAAGCAGTTAGCATATGCTTAACAGTCTCACCAATACTTGTATCATACATCTCCAGATGGGAAAATATCTGTGGAGCAAGATATTCCTGCAACAAGAATGCCATCATTACAACTGTCTCTGAACTTCGTGGTTAGGACAAAAGAACCAAGCATATGTAAGTCAAAGTACTACACATCTAAAATAGCTTTTATCTTCCATCATTGACTAATATATCAAGCAAAAAGTATACTGCAATTAGTAAAAATGGAAAGATAAGATCTTGATATAGATCAGTCAGCTATGAATTAAATTAACTAATGATACTAAAATACAAATAAATATTAGCTACCTTCTGAACTGAATCAGTAGCCACTAATTTGGTCAGAGCAAACATGACTGCATCGCCAGTAGTCTCCTCCACATATTCTCTGTTCCCATCTTCATCTTCTGTGTCATCTCAGTGAGGCAAAAATTTATAGAAAAGGACATAACATGAGTAGAGATCAAACAGATGCAAATCATACACAGATTATTCTGAAAGCACATTTATACGTCAAACGCTACTGGAGGTAGATTCAATTGGTCAAACTATGCATATACAACAGGAGAAAGTTATATTTAGCTAACAATGAGGCCATATATAAAAAACAAAAACAAAATGACCCAGCCACATCAACCTTGTCCTTGCAAAGTCTTGAAGATTCAGGTGTCCTAGGTAGATAGTATAGAAGAAAACCGATTTACATATGCTAGTAAATGAATGCTGAAGTAAAGATGCAACCAAGTTATTTACTTTAACTGTCTACTTTTGAGTCAATAATTCAAAAAGGCCCAAGCATCACACGTGTTTACTTCATTTGTTCTCATTTATCTACAGCAGATCTTCACCTTTATGTTCTCCAAAATATTGGTATTGTAGTCAGCTAATCCAGCATATAGTGTGATTTTTTTCTAAGGAAACAGATCGTTTGCTTCTCTTTCTGTGGGTCACTTTCTCTAATGCAAGTTGAAGATACAGAAATATTATTTAAGGGAAAGAAAAAAGAACATAAAATGAGAGTGGACGGGCAGACACGCAAAAGCGGGAAAAATGTATCAAGGACAGGCATCAGATTTGAATTGAGAACGGCTATGTTTATAATATGTATGAAAAACCAATCATACAGAATGTGCCAATACTAACTAGAGAAAATATTACTCAAACATTGGATCTTGAACTACAGACTTTCTGGCCAACAGCTAAACTACGCTCCAAGTAATCATTCAACTCTATTACGATCTCCGTGCGCTAACGCTATGGTTATCCACTAAATGCAAATATTGCTTATGGTACACGTTACATGATAGTATCAATGTATTATATAGTTAGTTACCTGCAAGATTGAGTAATTGTTCACACAATTTCCAGTACTTATCAACAGTGGATTCATCTGGGCTGTACCCTAATATTTCCAGCTTTGTTAAAGCAAACTGAGACTTTCTGAACAAGAACCAAGTATCTGCAATGATGCCACATACCTACCAAAGATATGCACAAACATTCAAACTACAATATTCACGTCGTAACAGAGGTCAACAGAAAAGAAAACAAAGATGTCAACACTGATTTGAACAAGTACCACATCAAAAAGTGCTTGCTTACCCTATATGCCAGCTGATTTCTACATCTACCATCACCATTGAGCTTAAATGGATTATAAAGAAAGTACTCAAGTTGTTCCAATAAGGCATCACGCTTCTGTAGCAGAGTAGATATGGATGCCTCAGACACCGTTTCACTGAATACAACAAGACGCATGCACCAGGAAACATGCAGAAACATATTTAGAAGCAGAAAGCCGACAACCTGGAATCAGCACATGGAGTTGAATATCAGCAAGCCTGAAAGAAACAACACTTGATTCTAGAAAGACTACAAACAGTGTATAGACCTCATCATCTATGTTTCTGAACCTCTGAATTATATGTACAAAATCTTGATACAAGCTTTCAAGAGGAATATTGTGTTTTAACTGAAGTTCATACAGCCTCTTCAAATTTACGAGCAGTGAGTATTCATCACCACCATTCTGCACAACAAAACATGTTAATATTGATAACAGCACGAAAATACAGAGATTAGAGAAACATACATTGAATAGGTATATACCACAACGTCTTTAATTGCAGATATTAATTTGTTGATCAGCTCGTCCTGAAGCTCCTTGACCTGATTTTGTGCGAAATCTTGCAACTCCCCTCGGCTGTCAGTGGCACAGAACTTGACTGCTTTTATGCATGATCTCAAAGCATCCTTTTCCCCATGCTTAAAGAAAGCTTCTCTCATAAGTTGGAGAATAGCCTTGAAATTCTGAAACAAGATACAAAACAAATTTATCGCATGTGCTGTACCACAATTATATTATCCACATAGCCAAGCAATTTTGTGAAACCCACCTGTTCTTGTCTTTTAAGTGAATAAAGCTCAAGATTCATGTGAACAATAATTTCAAAAAGAGGTGCTACTTTGTCCTTTTCAGACATAAATTTGCGTACAAGCTGAGGGTAGGTCTTCATCATGGCAGTTGTGATGGCACGCCTATTGCTTTCAAACATTTCCTGGCAATTATAAGGAAAAATAATAGTTAATTTGATTCCTGCGGAATATAGATAGTATACCATATGGAGAATCATCCAATTTTTCCAACTCGCAAACAGAACAGGGTTCAAGCATATTACAAAATGTAATGAACAAAAGAAAGATGAAAGAATGGATTCTAGCTTTAACATGCCTTCGAAAACAAAAGGACACGACACAAACCTTTTGAGCTTTAGTGTGGTGTGGGTTCCTATTGTCAGTTGCAGGAACAATCTTTTCTCCTACTGCCTTTTTTATGGATGCAGAAAGAAGCCTAATTAAGTTTGTAGAATCTACGTCATTAAGCTCAGCTAATGGGTTATCCTCCAGAAGCATATGAATGATGCACTTCCAGTCCTGCAAGTAACATGATCTCTTTCAGCAGGGGATTCATAAATGTCAGCTCTCAGCCACTATAAGAAAAAGATCAGAAACCGATCCCAATTTGTTAAGGCCCCACTCAACTTTCAGAAATAACACCTTTACTTCTAGCCATCCAAGCTGTTGCAGTTCTTTTATGTACCAATTTAGTGTGTTTACTAATTCTAATGTTATTGTAGATAAAAAGAGGGACGAATCAAGGATGGAGCTAAATATAGTTATATCAACATAATCAGATTCCGACATGAAAAGGGAAAACAATATAAGTTAAAAGAAGTATGGAACATGTGACTTTGTTAACTATCAAGTAACATTTTCATATATAGCTAAGTAAGATGCAAACTATAAGTATCATCCCTTCACATGAACTGATCTGATTATATTTTTAATTGCTACCAAAATCATTTCCTTTTTACAAAAATGTTACATGACAGTCAGAGAATGTGGTTAGGTTGAAAATATACTCACTCAATTCTTTGAGATTTCTCTGCTTTATCTTTCTTTACCATCCCATTTATCAAATTGGAAGATACACTCAACCATAAAATAAAACTATATTTGAACCATGATATGTTTTATTGTATCTTCAACTATGATTCCCAGTCATTTTAACACAAACCACCAAAATCACAGTATTAATTATTTGCAGTTACCAAATATCACATACTTTCATAGCCCCCATGTAATCCCAGACATCGTCAATGACATATGAGCTTAGTATGGGGTCGGCTGAAAATTCTTTTAGTATCTGTAACATTCTATTGATATGAACCTCTGAAGAATCACTGTCACTGCCTGCAAAAAACCAAATATAAGCATCTTAAATAAAATCAAATGATTTAAACAAATCCAAGGCATCAGAAAACAGCAAAAAGAAACCTGTTGAGCGAGACTGTGAATCATTAAATTTCTGAGCAATCAAATGATCATATACTAGTCCTCCAATGGCATGCCTAACATCTGGTGGATCGTCAATTAGTAGATCATATAAAGGACCTAATTCTTCATCAGGCACAAGTTGATGCCTGCAAGATACCATAAAGCCAGTGGGCAATACAAGTTTACCATGCATAATGACACAGTCCAAAAATACAGAAATCTGTGAATCATTACAAGATACCTCAATAGCTGTTTTACAAGCCCGATTGCACAGACCGACACAGAAATATCATTGTCATCAGCAAGCTCAAGCATCCTTTTGTAGAATCTTTCCGTGAAAAGGTTAAGAGAGGGCACATTATCATCCACTTCATAAAGATTTTGCAGGGCCAGCACAGAAGCCTTTCGTACACCAGCACTCTTCAAATGTAGCATAGTCAAAGAGTAAGATATTCATCACTGTGGGGGGTAAATTAAAACTAACAGCCATTGCATAAAGTAACAGTTCGAAACTCACTTTGTCATTCAATGTCCATCCAAGATATTTCAGATACAAATCCTGCAAGAACAGTGACGGATATGACAGCACCCACAAGCCAAGTGACTCTATACATGACAGTCGAATATCTGGATCAATGTCTCGATAGCGATGCACAAATAACCTGCCAAAAAACTATATTAGATAAATTCAAGGCATGAGAATAAATTGAATGGCTAGAGGACAGGAAAACTTGGAAACGAGCGACCACAGCAGCAGAATCATACCCAGTGAAGATTTTACGCATCATTTCTTCCATTGTAGTTATCTTTTCATGAGTCATAGATAGCCTCTTGGTAAGTGATTCCACTCTTGGCCCTTCAGTATCTTTCTTCTTTTCAGCATTCAACTGTCTCTGGGTGGTCTCTCTTTGTGCACCAAGCATTTTAGCAACATTGATGAAGGATGTCACAAGTTGAAGTCCCATCAATGAGGCAATTAGACGATAAGCTCTAGGCGGAGTACTGTACTTACCAACATATAGGAATAATTATAATGAAGCTGTAAAGTTTGGTTTTATATTCCTGGGAAATTAGCATGAAGTACTCACCATGACAAGGCAATTATGTAATCCAAGCACTTGTCAAATAATGACTGATCAAACAGTGGCCCATTTTGACATTCGCTAACCAAATTGTCCAAGAAATACAGAAGGTTATCTTTGAAGTTCTTGAAGCCCCTTTTTGAACTTTGATAATCTTCAACTTCACCCTATGATCCAATTTGTTAAGAGAAAACTTGGTTCTCCTTATTCCTTTTTGTTTTTCTTGTTATTATTTAGCATGGGAAGGGGTGCTGTTGATGTATGACATATGGGTAAAGATACGCTGATATTGAATGACAAAAAATGCAAATGCAAGAACCAAAATATATTTTCAAATGTTAGTTACAAAACTTCCTTTGGAGGGACAAAAATTTAAAATAGGCTCTTGAAGAAACAATTTTATTTTATCTACAAGAAAACAGAGGATACTCTTCTAGCCATGTTAACGAGAGAAACCACAACATCATCAACGTCGGTCTCATCAATAGATTCTTCTTGAAGATGATACTTAGCTCCGCATGCCTGCCCATTATAATACACTATAGTAGTAAAACAAAGTGATGAAGTTCAATAGCAACAATATACATTAAACACAACATATAATAACCTCAAATAGCACAGTTAAGAGTTCAGCCAATGCGGGCTTTTGGGTTCTCTCATATCGCTCAACCCATCGTTTCACCACATCAGGAATTTCCTTCCCATCACCTTTAATTGTTTCTGGAAGAACATAACATATGTGCCTTTGTCAATGTATGTTATCAACACACATCAGAAACTAGTAACAAAAACAAATAGATAACTCTTAACTTTTACACCTTTTAACTCCTTCCCATAGAATAGATGGAATGAGCAAGGTAGAAGCAATTGAAATCACCGACAGTTATACTAAAATTAATTCTTCATAAAACTCAATGAATTAAAACTAAAAATCTGACCTCCAAGCCCTAACCATTCATATACAATCCAACAAATAATAGACAATTCTGAAACAATTTTAACATCAAAGAATGTAATAGAAAACTCCCTCACACAAACAATACCAGAACTGTGAATACTATTTTACATAAATATTTGGAAACAATGAATGGAAATTTTTGAATGCATGTTTCATGAATGACGGTTTTATAGGTCAAGTTCTGCGAATATAATTGGGGGAAATTTAGACTACCAATCAAGCTCTGGTTGGATTTGCGCGCCGCTGCACCCGAAGTAGAAGCACCTTCAGTAGTCTTATATCGCTTAGCTTTTCGGCGAGGTTCTTCAAAGTCTTCCGAAGATTCTTCCCTCTCCTCCTCCAATTCGATTTGGTCTATGCGTGTGAAATCGGCAGACTTAACCTGAGCCCTAGACCTTGTCTACTCTCGTATATCCACGAAGCAACACGTAAATTAAAAACAACGAATAATTAGGGTTTCGAACGAGAATTGAAGCAATTTTAAGTCGGTAAATTGGGAGTTGATTATCTTACCGAGCGGCGAGTCTCCGTTCCCGGCGCTTCTGGTTCGTCTTCCATGAATTACTGGTAAATACTGACCGAACTGTAAATGAATCTCACTCTGTGTGTGTGTGTGAAGAGATAGAGAGGTTTATGCTATGAAAAAAGTGAAAAAATCTTCCCGCCAAAGGAATGGGAAGCTGCGTAAGTAGAGGGTGGTGGAGCGGGAAGCCAAAATTTCACTGGTTCCGTGCTGTGAACTCTATACTCCTACTTAGCAAAAATAATTATGTATAATTTCAATTTTAATCATTATTTTTATTCTTAAATCAAATTGGTATTCAATAATTATATTATTGTACAAGTAAATAACTCGTATTAAAAGAATTCTTATTCGAATTGAGCTACTTGATTGAATTTTCGTCTTATATTGAACTTTGAATAAGTTGAGTTTTCGCGTTAAAATTTTTATGTCATTAATGATTGTTTTGAATGCCACTTGACATATAATTTTCCTTTCCGTCTATACGATCACCTCATTAGAATCGCCCTCCACCAATAATGTTCCCGTTTCGCTTTCGTGTGAACTTCACCGCCATTACTGCTACAGAAGCTTCTGTTAAAAAGAGGATCTGAGGGTTGTCGAATGTTTCCGCTAAAAAGTTTTTGATTTGATTCAATGAAAATAAAAATAAGGTGTAATTCAAAAGCTATTTGCTTACCTTATGACTGGTCTTTCACTTTACTACCTAATATAGTATTTTTTTCACAATTTTTCTTAGTGTTTCGAAATATTTTCCGAAAAATTCTTGAAAAGTTTTCATATTTAACTGACCGTAAATGAAATGTTGATTCATGACATCATGACAGTTATTCAAACATTCTCTCGAGCTTGATCACGCAACCACTCCTTGGCGGGTGTTTTTTCATTATCACATTATGTTTTTTTTAATTACGTCCGTGAAATTCGATAATTCATTACATAAATTATCAAACGGACTACTGACACTGGATTCTAACACTGCAATATATACAATAAATTTACGATGTTGTATTATGGTATATCGTCATGTAATTCACATGCTATTTGTGTATATATTTAACACGTGTCTGTTTGTTTTTTACATATCTATCGAGTATTTTACTTGAATGTGTTTTTACCAAACGATCGAAAATTAATTTAAAGTAATTTTAAAAAATATATTTCCACAATAATTAATTTTAATAAATGAAATTATTTTCCTTAATTGATAGTTGATAAGAAAAAATGACATTATGTTTGTTTTATTGAAACAGCTCAAAAGTGTAAAGCCTTTGGAAATCCCAATAGTAGGAAATAATTGCACGAGTTTTTTTCCTATATAGTCTATTATACAAAAGTATTTTCCAAAATGACCTAAACTAAAAAGTATTTCCCTGAATGTACCTCTTTCTTAAAATCGCTATTGGTAGTGTCGATTTTACCTAAAATCGATGTTGTCAATAGCGATTTATCAGTCATCTCCGAAAATAAAAAAAATAAAAAAATAGTTAAAATCGATACTAGCAATATCGATTTTTCTAATTATATTAATTACCAACTAATTAATTCACTAATTAATCTTGGTAAAAATCGATATTGCTAGTATCGATTTTACTGAAGAAAACAATAGAAAGAGTGAGAAAAAAAAAAAAGTGAGTGCAACTGGTTTTTTTCAAAAGGTGTGCCCCCGTTCTACGGTGAGGGGACGACGGAGACTTTTGAAGCGGTTTTGAGGGGCAATTTGAGATTTCCGCCTAAGATTTTCCGATCGGTGTCGCCAGAAGCTAAGGATCTCTTGCGGAAGATGATTTGTAGGGATGTATCCAGGCAGCTCTCGGCGGAGCAAGTTCTAAGTGAGTTTTCTTTCTTTTTTGGCTTTATGAATGTTCTATAGTTTAGCAATTTGATGTTGCTGTTTCCGATGCCTTTTTTCTGGTATAATTTCTAAAGAAATAAGGTGAAATTTGGGGGATAATTGTTATTAGATAATTGGGGTAAATGACCTCCACAAATGTACTAATAATATTTTTTGCTTAAATTTTCAGGGCACCCATGGATGATGAATGGAGGAGAGACTGCATCAATGGCGGAATTAAGCTGAAATATTATGCAATGATTGCACTCACTTTTTCTTTCTCTCTCTCTTTCTATTGTTTTCTTCAGTAAAATCGATAGTGGCACTATCGATTTTTACCCAAGATTAATTAGTGGATTAATTAGTTGATAATTAACATAATTGGAAAAATCGATATTGCTAGTATCGATTTTAACTGATTTTTTTTTCATGAGATGACTGATAAATCGCTATTGACAACATCGATTTTAGGTAAAATCGACACTACCAATAGCGATTTTAAGAAAGAAGTACATTCAGAGAAATACTTTTCAGTTTAGGTCATTTTGAAAAATACTTTTATATAATAGGCTATATAGGAAAAAAACTCTAATTGCACTTCATTTCGTCAAACAGTGCAAACTCAATAACAATAAAATCTCAATAGTGAAAAGTAATTACGTTACTTGACGCAAACACCCTAAAATTTACAAGAAAATCTAAATAGTAGAATAAGGATTTCAATTATAGGTTAAACTCTTTGAGAATGCCCAATTCTCGAGTTTGTAAATAATGAGCCTTGTTTGGACCTTATCTTTTTTTATAGTTTTTATTTTTTCTTTTTTTCCCAATTTGCATTTGAAATAGCTTAATTTTGTTAGAATGATCTATGTACATTGTTCCTAATTTAATTATTAAAATATATCCCTATCATTGGTTCCATTTCTGATTTTCTGCTTATGTTTCTGTTTTCCTCAATATCCCTCTAGATAAAAGGCCTATAAATCACATCACGTTTTTCTTTCGTGAAATGCAAAACTTGCATGAATTTTCCTTATGAATTTTTTATTGTATCAAACTCATTTGTACTTTAAGAAACTATGCACACTCTTTCTTTATTTCGTTAGTCACTAACATCATTAATTTTTAATTAATTTATCTAAATTATCCCCTAAATATACTTATAAAAAACTACACAAGAGTTTTGTGCAAACATTCAAAAGTACAAGGGATGCGAACTTTCAAAAGTACAAAGATATTTATGTAGAGTTTTTTTTATAGTACAAAGAGACTTTGTACAATAAAAATTTCACATGATAGTTTGGTGCAAGTTTCACATAACAGACGAGAGTATCGTGCAATTTCTTTTCTTTGTATACATTAAAAAATAATTATTCCTAAAATAAGTATGATGTCTTCAAACAAGATCTATCATTTTTGTTCTTTACAAAGTTATAGATACTCATTTTTACCATTAGAGCACCTCCAGCAGCTTGGATTTTAGCTCTTCCAACATCTAAAATTCAATTTATAGACAATCAAACTAAAAATTCATCCTCCAACAGTATCCTCTATTTTTAGAGGACTATGTATATTGGATGTTTGGTCTTGCAAATATGAAGGCCCTTGTATAATTATACAAGGCTCCACATCACCAAATTAATTCTCTCAACAACCTTTCCCTGCCAAAATCGTTAATAAAAAACTAAAATTATTGGTTTGAGTTTAATGTTTGTTTGAATTAAATATTTTATTAAATCATTATTTAAAGTCATTTATTTCAAAAAAAGTTTTTTTATTAATTTATTATATTTAAATAAGAAACATTAAAACATGTACTTATTATTTATATTTTACGTGAAAATGTTATAAAACATTATTTATAATGTTATTTATAATTTAATATTGAAAGAAGAATAAAATATAATAATTTTAATTCTGAAATTTTAGATGATGACTGCTGGAGTGAATAGCTAAAACTGAGTAGCTAAAACACTGTTCACCATGTATAATTTGATATAGATGGCCATTTATACATGTCATTGGTGGAGATACTCTTACAATCAAATTATAGTTGATTGATTGTTTCGTTTGAAGCTAGAGTTATGGGGTTTGAAAAATTGAAGGATACGAATTTTTTTATTAGACTGATTAATAAAGAAAATGATAATATATCTGGGGGAAAGCAACTAGTGAAATGCAAAACGGAAGTTCTAAAAGGCAAACAAAGATGAGACAGAAAGCAACCTGAATCCGATGAGGATATTCGATCTGCAACGATCAAATCAAACAAAAAGAAAAATATTAAAGAACGAAAATTTGTAATTTTTGAATTTGAATAGAAGAGTGAAATAGGACCATCCCAAGGTGGGACCCTCATTCCATCCAGATTAATAATAAAATAATAAAATGGGACTTCTGAATTCTAAATGCAAATTGCCTTGCCATTTTTTTAATATAATATATCTGGTAAATTAATTTGAATGTTGTATTCTTCGATATACAAAGCAAAGTGGAATCAAGTAAATATATCTTACGTGCGATAAAAGACGCATAAGATGCAACATATCAATCCGACAAGAATACCACGGGCTTTTATGGATTGATTTTGATTTCAAAATTTTGATTCGGATAATTTTAGTGAAACCTCTTAAAAATCATTAGATGTTGTGTTTTGTAGTTTAAAAAAAGTGCGATATAGTTCAGATGTTAGAGTTTGAGAGAAAATTAAGTGATATTTATCAAATCAATATTTTAATAGAAGACAAAAGTAGGTTATAAATGTCAATTCAATGTCTTTATATGTTTGACATTCATTAAATTAAATTAGGTCATCTTCAAATGAGTCGGCAACCGGGCATGAGGGGGGATTGTCGGCTCGGTTCGGTTGAAGATGGATGATGGCAATTGGTCGGGCAAGGGGGCAGGGGGTTCGTGGCAGGCAACCCGGCTGTCGGGTTCGGGTGCTATTTATTTATTTTTTTTAATTTCATGAATTAAATAAATGAGATTTGTTGAAAAAATTCATATATAATTGGACAAATATAAATCTAAATAAATGAGATTTCTTGAATTAATGGATGTTGATTGCCCTTCGGTTAGAGATGAGTTTTTTAGGTGGGTCGAAAAGGCATGAGTGCAAGGCAATTGGGTAAGGCCTTCGGTTGGAGATGACCTTAGAATGACAAAATTAAAAAATTGTCCGTGTAACTTTGTGATTCTTTCAAAAATAGTTTTGTTAGGCATAGGAGCAAAATTGAAATCGTATGAAAGTTAAATGACTAAATATGTGTTCAGTATAATTACAGGACTATTTTTGAAAAAAATTCAAAGTTACAGAATATTTTTAAAATTTTGTCAAATTGAAATATGAGTTTTGCGAAATTTTACCCAAACTTCATTTGGAGTGGGTTTAATTGAGTTTCGTGAAACCGTGAATCCAGATGATAATCAATCCATATAGGCCCCACATGATCCGATCTGGTTTGGCCAGGATCAACCAACAACAGCCTTTGTTTTTATTTTTTGGATAGCTACTAGCTAGGAACCATCACGCCTAATTGCAATTCTCAGCATAAATATAGTTACCAAAATTAATATGAAATAAGTTAATCGGTTATAGGGATGCTATTAAATTCAATTAGTCCATTGTTTGACCAATTTGGAAGTTGACTAATAAGCTAGGAGTATTTAATAGACTGATAACACTTGCGAGACAAATTATCCCTAGTAATAAATGAAAATGCTTACTAATTGAAACAAATCTTTTTATATTTATCCGATTCCGCGACCAGTGCCACAAAAGAGCACATCTTTTTGTTTAATTAAGGCACAAACCCAGTTCCCTTTTCCCCAACGGCCTTCTTCTACCACTCTAAGGGAGCTATTAATATTATTCTCTTCTCTCCCTTTATTATTACAAATAGCCCCTCTTAATTTTTTTAATTACCTCTATGGTGCGTGCAATATGAAAATTTGTGAGATACACATATTATAGTACAAAACATATGAACAAAGTATCATAGTTTCTCTTAAGTTTACATAACATACAAGACTCTATAATATTATTTCTACACTTTATTTGAATAAAATAGTTTTATTCTTTAATTTATATGCAATTGTATATATCTTGATTTAGCAGGTGGAAATGGATTCTCAGTTTTTCTTTGGGGAAAAAAGGAATTTAAGTTAAAAAAAATTGTAAAAAAAAAGGAACTAAACTTAAGAGAAGAAACCTAAATAAATAAAATATTAATAAGATTACAAAAATCTGCATTATTTAGATTTACTTTTTTTTTCTGATAATTTTGCATTATTTAGATTTACAGATTGGATAAAAAAAGTTAGGTAAACAAAATAAGGTGAGCTGCCCACCAAAAATAGTGCTGTGCATTACCTTAGTGGCAAAACCGTAATTTATCTAAAGGCCAAACCCCAAACGGTCACAACACTCCCAAAAGCCAATCAAAAGTGGACAAACCCAAAATTTGAATTGAATGGCCGTTTGAAATAAACAGTAATAATAATAATAGTATAACATATACTTGAAACTTCAAAAAACCCACCCCCTTACCCCATTCTTGAATTGAATGCAACACATACTATTAAAAAATACTAGTCACATCAAACTCTCTCCTTCTAAAAACGACAGCGTTTTACACCGAGGAGGGGGGGAATTAAGAAATCATGACTGGAATGGTTATGGTGACAAGGGGTGGTGGGTGTGGAGGTAAGAGCTCAAAATCTGGTGTGGTTGAGGTGCAGGATGAAGAAACCCAACAGCAACAGCAGCTATCTATTTTGGATTTCATTATATCGGCTTTAAGAAAATCAATGGTGTCTACATGCCGTGTGGACAGCAGGGAAGATCATCAGGAGATGATATCCACCGTTCATCACATGGAAATCGGATGGCCCACGAACGTCCAGCACATAACCCATGTCACATTTGATAGATTCCATGGTTTTTTGGGTCTTCCTGTTGAGTTTGAGGTTGAGGTTCCGTGTAGAGCTCCAAGTGCTAGGTATTTCTTTTTGTGTTTTATTCATTTTTAGCTTTTGGGTTTTTTTGAAAAAGAAGCTTAAAATCTCACTAGCTTTTTTGGTGTTGTGGGTTGTGTTAAAGTTAATTTTTTTAAACACTTTTCTTTTCTAATTTATTTTCTTTTTCGGTATTTTTGCTTTCTGTGGTCAGATCTGATAAATTATACACTCATAAGATAATTGACTTGAGAAGTTCAAAATATTTAGTTGCTGAGAAAATTGAAAATGTGAAGTTAGTTTTGGCTTCAATGGCAAAGGTCATACTTGTCTTAAACTTAACATTCTAGAACAACAAAGGCTGCAGTTGCTATTAATGGATTTATAGGCAGTAAATTTGAAACTAGCATTTCCTTACATAGTTATATATGTGGTATTTGAGTAGCTGCTAATTTGAATATTCTCTATTTATTTACTCAAAAAATCTTGAGACTTTATTCATGTTAAAATAACCAGCCTTTCCTTTATTCACTTATTCATGTAAAATCTTATATATTTAAGAAGATATTATAACAAGATTAATGAATTAGTTTGCAATAGTTTTCTTCAACTGTTTTCAGAACTCATGGTACAACATCAATAAAGACCAAGGGAAGTGATAGTTATTACTCATAACTATATAGGTAGTTGTAATTTGTAACTGAAAATAAAGTAGCTCATTTTAAGCTTGACTTTTGTTCCTTAAAGCTTCATGGGCCCTGAAAGCTATTGCAAGATTTTGAAGTTGATGTGATTTCAAGGGCTTAAAAAGTTATTTCCAGTTTCACCCTACATTATTAGATTATTGAGGTGATTTATTGGTTATGAATGCAGTAAAGTCCACTTACTTACTCTCTTATCTTTTTCAGTAATATAGTTTTTACTTGGAATTAAGATCTTGTTTGGTATTTGTATCATAGCTGGTAAAAGACTTTATTTATTTATTTTTATTTTTTTGTGATTGAGATTACTAACTTACTAATTCGATTTGGCAGTGTCAGTGTATTTGGTGTCTCCGCAGACTCAATGCAGTGCTCGTATGATACAAGAGGCAATAGTGTCCCAACTATTCTTTTACTAATGCAAGAAAGATTATATGCACAAGGTGGTTTAAAAGTAAGCAAACTATAAAAGTTTTTTTTTTTATACAAAACTTTGGTAAAAAGGTGTGAGATATGACCAATTTTCCGAATATTATGTAGTCTGAAGGAATCTTCCGGATAAACCCGGAGAATAGCAAAGAGGAACATGTTAGGGACCAGTTGAACAGAGGCATTGTGCCTGAAAACATTGATGTCCATTGTTTGGCTGGCCTAATCAAAGCTTGGTTTAGGGAACTCCCGTGTGGGGTCCTCGATGGTCTTTCGCCTGAACAAGTGCTGCAATGCAATACAGAAGAGGAATCTGTCGAACTTATTAAGCAGCTAAAACCAACCGAAAATGCACTTCTCAGCTGGGCAGTCGATCTAATGGCTGACGTTGTTGAGCAAGAAGACTCCAACAAAATGAATGCACGAAATATCGCTATGGTCTTTGCCCCAAACATGACTCAGGTAATTTAGACAAACCGTTTGTTATATTTTTTAATCGAGGAAATTGCATTTTTAGACCCGTATGACTGGAACCTCGGCATTTTCAGTTCCACGCTTTCCAAAAATAGCACTTTCAAGAGGAGCTAAGTTCAACAAACTCCCCTGTAACTTTATTAGCGGAAACCCCCCTATGTTCTTTTTTAATAGCAAAAGATCCCATTTGAAATTTCTTCATTAGTC
Organism: Penstemon barbatus; assembly: GCA_003313485.2. Taxonomy (NCBI): domain Eukaryota; kingdom Viridiplantae; phylum Streptophyta; class Magnoliopsida; order Lamiales; family Plantaginaceae; genus Penstemon; species Penstemon barbatus. The sequence goes on along the minus strand of CM064881.1, from coordinate 993,191 downwards.
AATAGGGAGATTATTGTTTATTTTTAAGTGAACAGGGGGGTTATTGCCAATTTACAAAGTTAACAGAGCGATTATTGATAAATTTTAAGGTTAAAAGGGGTGTTTTTGCATTTTTTTGTGGGAATTGTCATTTTTCCTGAAAATATGTATACTGCCTTGGAAAGGGGGCTTTTTGCTAATATGAAGATTCACAGTTTTATTTTTTTATTTTTTGCTAATAAGAACAACACACGTGTGTTTTTCCTAATGCAAAGCATAGGGGTATTTTTGCATTTCACTTCTTTCCAAAGTGCTATTTTTCAAATTGTGGAACTAAAAGTGCCGAGTGTCCAATCCTATGGAACTAAAAGTGCCGAGTGTCCGGTCCTATGGAACTAAAAATGCCTTATTTTCTCATATGGAGTCATTAGTTTTGATCCTTAACTAAGTCGAATCCTTTCGTCTTTTTCCCGGTTTTCGAAAGATGTCGGATCCGTTGACTGCTCTAATGCATGCTGTCCAAGTAATGAACTTATTGAAGACACTAATCATGACCACACTACGTGAAAGAGACGAGGCAATGGGAGGAGGAGGTTACTCACCCTTATCATCTTCCCATTCATCCGGTAGACAAACCGAAGAGGAATACGATAGTCAACACGAGATGGACATTAGCTCCCAGTCATCCGGTCAAACCTCCGATGATGATGAAGATCAAGCTCAATATAGCCCATGCAGTGAAGACAACAAAGATGAAGTGGAGTCATTGAGTGAGATAGAAGTTTGCTTCTTAAGGCAACTTGACGAAAACGAGCTTGCAAAAAATGGTTTCCGGAAACAATTAGAAGGAATTTTGTGCAGAGAGAATGCTAGTCCAACTAGCGTTTCTACATTCAATGCGGACTCGTGTCTTTCATTGACGGATACTAGGATGGGGAGTACTTCCGGACTTAGCGCCACCAGTGACGAGGAAGATTCTAGAACAAGTTCGATTGCTTTAGGGGTTAAGATGGTAAACAATATGGAAGAATCTGCTTGACTAGTAAAATTTTAGTTAGTTATTTTGTTGAATAGAATGTTTGTTTTGTATAAATTTTTAGTGGTATGTTTTAGGGATTGATAAGACTAATTAGATTGGCTTTGTTTTGTAATTGATTGTAAGTCACTGTTCTGTTTGGGACTGAAACAGTGCTTATTTGCTTTATCTTTGCTCCATCGGCAAAGGTTCTCTAACTTTTGGCAAAATATTTTGCTTTGCAGGAAACAAGAAAACTGCTGAATTTAAATGTACCTACGCCCATTTTATTACTTTAGTATTTTTATTCAAGGGCTAAATAAAATATTTAACAAGGGCTCATTAATATATACTGTATGTTAGGAATATTATTTACTACAGAATGGTATGTTAATATACAATTCAACAAGGGCTCATTAATTAATATAGTTTTATTTATATAGACAGTTTGAATAGTTGAAACCATATGAAGTATAATTTTGATGTATATGATTTTGATTATATGGGACATGTCACATGTAGTTCGTTCATTGACTCTGTAGACCAATAGGGTTCAAATCAAATTAATTTTCCTACCATCTGAGAAAGGAAACTAAATCTTGTGACTTTGTTTGGTTTGTTTTAGATTGATTTCAACTATGACTAGAAGCATAATATTAATTTCTATTTTCTATTTTCTATGAAGAAGAAGAAGAAGAAGTTGAAGAAGAAGACGACACCTTGCGCTTGAATGACCGGTACCGACTCTGCAAGGATTATTAATTTATATAGTGCTCCATTTTGGATTAATGCAAATAATCATAACAATCAAAGAAATTTATGCTTGATAAGACATTGTTACATTAGTTAAATAATCATAACAATCAATGAATTTAATTAATTAATGACCCTACTATATATGTATATATATATCATTCATTAACTCGTAAAATGATCTAGTACGTACCATCATTCTCACGAAAAGGACCAATTGTATGATGTGGTGTTTCTCTTTGCCCTGGCATCTTGGACTCCTAGATACTCATTTGATCTTTAATGGAACTTTTATATTAGCGTTCTTTTTATAGTTAAAACAGTTGTATATATACAATTTATTTCAAGAAAAGTTAAACGGCAATTTTAATTAAATAGTAAATTATACTTATGAAATTAGAGAAGTTTAATTATTCTGATAATTCTTATAAATTTTTCTTTATTTACACGTATAAATTTCATGTCCACTCTCAATTTCAGCAAGTGAGTTACACTCTCTGTCTGAAGGGGTAAATTGCTTCTTTAAAAATTCTACAGAGAGGTAAATTGTTCATTCTCAAATCACATGGAAATAAATGAAACATTATGAATATTACAGGGGTAAATTGTCACATAATTATTATGTCTCTTATAAATTAGAGAAGTTATACTTATGTAATTATGAATATTACAGGAGTAAATATTTTGATGATTCTTATGAAACATTTCCTCACATAAACTGAATTTTTTCACAAAAGGTATTCAAATGTGACGAATATGTTTTCACATTACCCAATTTTTTTCGTCACATATAAGAAGTTTGTGATGAGTATCATATGTAATCAAAGTAACTTATGGAATCATTTTTGTCAAAATTCACCTCCTCGTTTTTTATCTCGTCGGAGATTTTCTCATGAATTTTGAAATTGGAGTGTTTGATTGAATATTTTTTTTGTATCTACCTTAGCCCCCTAAAGTCTAAACAAAATCATTGGATCCGCAGCTGTGATGAAGGGTTATATATGTTCATAGCTGATTGAATTTCGTACTAAGAGTTGGACCCAAATAAATTTAGCTGAAATGAAAATTGTTAATGAATGTAAAAGCGAGAAAATCCATGTGATGTACTAGTAGGCCATGCTTTCCCTTAAAAAAATAGAAAAAGAAAAATATCCATATATGCTTTTCCAAGGCAGACTACAATAAGCAAAATTCGCATCTGAAAAAATAAATGAACATAGTAATATGAAAGACACAAATAATTTATAATTGCTTTCATTAGATCACTATATATATGTATATATATAAATATTCGTGTATTTCATTATGGAAAGAAAATATATGTACAATTAATTGTTTCAAGTATAACAAACCAACGTGAAGAAATTTAAAAAAAAGAAAAAAAACTAAAAAAAGAAGAAAAAAGAGCCAAATTAAATCATCTCCATTTCTCTTTTGAGAAAAATAAAATAAAAATAGAGCAAATTAATTTATCTAAGATGCCAAACAAGCCTCCCAAAATAGCTTATCCCTCTCTCCCTCATTCATCAGCTTCGAATTCATTGATTCCTCACAATTCGATAATTTCTTCAAACTGATCTCTTTTCCACCACCGGCGCCGCGGCATTGATTAACTACGCCGTCCTCCTCCTCATCACCACCTCCGCTGTCATCCTCCACCACTTCACAATCATCATCATCATCATCATCATCAATAATTACCTGATCACGATGTCGCTTCCGCGCAGTACTATCAGTTAACAATCCATAGCTGCACGACTGCGCGTCGTCGTCCACCACCGCATCAGAATATTCCACCTCCAATGCAGAATCAGAATATCCGCCTGCTTGATCGGAATCTCCGCTCGCCTCCAACAACATGTAAGCAGATGCATCAAACAACTCTATGATCTCTTTCTGATCCATAATTAATTAATATTAGTATTAATTCTCCTCCGGCCCCGGTACGGTTAACTGAAGTTTTGAAATATAAATATATATATAAATAAAGATGTAATTAATTAAAGAGTTCACAAAATATGTGTGTGTATATAATATTAATATATATAGGTAGTCGTAATATTGGTACTTAATTATAAGAGAGGTGAGCTGCCTTGCTTTGACACTTCATTTGCTATGGTGCGCTTGCTGTATATATACGGCCTGGCCTCCCTAATCTAATTAGTAATCTTTTGAATTTGGGGGCCCCACTTTTTCTGTTTCAATCTTTTTTTTTTCTTTTTTTTTTTTGGGTTCGTCGTATATAATATATGTTAAACTCTGCATGTATTGTATGGGTGTATCATAAGATGAATAATAATACATCATTCTTTCTTTCGCTCAACGTGCTTCTAGAAGGACACCCTTAAAAACCTCATGATCCATATGACACGGCCCTCGTCTTCTAGAACCTCCTCCTGCGTCTCAAATATAAATTATATAGTCAAATACGTACTCTTATGACCATGGTTGGTCCTAGACATTCAGGACTGAGTTCTAGGCTAGGCGAATTTCAAATTTCAGGTCATTTATTATAAAAAAGATATAATCAATTTATTTTTAAAGGACAAAAATATTAATTAAATATTGACATATTATTAGAAAAAAATTAAAATATAAGAAGAAAACTCAACATTGGACTTTGAATTATAGACCTTCCATTTATCAAAAGAAAGTCTTACCAAGTGAGTCAAAATACATATTATGTACATAAAATTAATTTTTTAAAGACTTATATATAAATTTTGGGACCCCCAAACCGGGAGACCTGGGCACTGGCCCAAGCTGCCTAACACTTGGGCCGGCCTTGCTCATGACTTAATCGTCAACACACATAATAATCAATAATCAAATCACTCCGTATTAATTTCCATCACTACTTCCTTTTATCAGATCCTTCTTAACTTTCTTAATCAATAAACTATTTTTCTAGTAAAACTGAGATCCTAAGTTCAATTTCATTAATGTGATTTTTTTTTTTCTAATTTTTTCTTCAATTTAGTGGTATTGACGTACGCGCGTAGTCATCATTTCAATAAAATATGTTACTATATCAAAAATCAACATAAAAAGAAAAAAAAGGACATTTATTTTTTTATACTTATCATAGATCTTTTTCACTTGGCATTCGAAAGTTCTCAACAATTAAAGCATGATAGTTCATGAGAACTTAGAGGTTTTATAACAAGTTTGTTTTAATTAATTAACTCTATCATTGAGAAATCTGATCAGTTCTTGCTATTTTCAACAGGAAAGGAATCTTCAAATTAAAAAGATTTTCTCCAAATAAATTCAAGAAAGTTAGAAAACATAGGTGGGCTTTAGGCAGGTAGCAGTTGTTTTCAACGAAGAAAAATATTAAATATGTGGTCGACCTTAAATCAACTCATACCAGAATCTGCGGCGCCCAGATGCATTTCCTGAATCATATTTATTTTTTCTTTATTATATATATAGGAGTATTTACTAATAAACTGTATACGCGCGTTTGTTTCATCGGTTTTTCTACTATCAAAATATGGGTGTAGAGTTTTGCACATGCAACACCCTAATCTTAACCATTTATATTTTATAGTCTAATCTTGACTATTGATTTCTGTACAAATGACTATTTTATCCTTCACTCTAATTACTTAATTTTTCAGAAGAAGAAAAAGAGGAAAATGAATGACTAGAATTTCCCTTTGTTTCATTATTTGAGTATAACTTCCATCCTGGTGTCATTATCGAGCAGGCTATAATATAAAAATATAAAATAGGGTATGTTATGTCCGGTTTTGAAAAACTTATCTAGACTAAAACGTTATTCTCGAAAAAAAATAGAAAAGAAAAATAACCTTATCTAAAACGTGTCATTTATGAAGCAACTCGTGTCTTACGGTTTGTATCTCCACGCTTTCTATTCTTCACCTAATCAAATTATGACCTATAAGGCTATAATGGATCATTTGTATAGTAATCTTTTTGAACTTTTACAAGTTTTATTACAATATCTTATAAAGAGATTGGTGTTATCCTAGTTTCAATGAATTTAATTTCATAATTTATACTTCATTTGTTTCATTTTTTTACCTCTTGCTATAAATGATAAGTCAACTTGATTAAATTTTATAAAAATTATAATAAATAATTTAATTAATATATTTCACTAATAAATTGATAATATCACATTATATCATATATATTAGTATTTAAAATATTTAACACACCACAAATATAAATAATTTAACATGATAAATCACTTAAAATATTAAAAATTTGACCAAGTACGATAACTAATGTGCCAAATTTTATTTTTGACCCTCTAAAGTGACTGTGTTTCAATATTATTCATTTATTATGGTATCTTGAAAATATATACTCTTCATTGTGTCACATTCATTAATTTCAATCCTTCTTGCCAATTTTTTTTAATTATTGCCAGAAATCATTAATTTATGAAGCATTTGATTGGAATATTCATTTTTTTTGCCGAGAATTAACAATTTATGTTCTTTTTAATTGTAAAATTTAATTTTTGCCAAAAAAATAAATGGCGAAATAGGAATTAAAAATACTATTAGACATTTATCTATAACATAACGATTAACGACCCGTTATTACAATGACAAAGCAAACCAAGTGAAATCAAACAAATAGAAAGTCTAAACCGCAAAACTAGAAATTAAAATATGGAGGTCTCCTACGTAGTTAAATATAATAGAAAATAGAAACACTTTTGATTAAACAACCCAAAACATTACAACCCTGGTCTTAAAGTCTCAATTAAAAACTATTATATATCGCATTAAACAATAAGTAAGCAAAAAGAAGGTGATATGAAACAAATACAAAGTACATGACCACAAAATTATGGACTAAAAATCGGATGTTTCTTACACATTGAAAAATAAATATTTTTTTTGTACAAATACTTTTGTTCAAACAACAAAAAACTATATAATTTTCATATATGATACACTCAAATGCCATTCAGAATAATATTGCACAAAAGGTTTCAAAGAATTTAGAATGAAAACTTACGGTATGCGGGTGGTGGAAAATGATTATAGATTTGCATACAATCCTTTATTTTTGTGTTGAAGTTGAATGGGTTTGGAGTTAAGACTGACAGCGTATGTGAGTTGAAGTTGAATGGGTTTGGAAAGTAAATGTAATTTGAAATTTGAAATTTGAATGTTTTAAACAAAGGGAAAAAGCTCCTCCACAAAGAAAGTAAGTAAATGAGCAGGCATTGAGAATTAGAAAACACAGAAGAAAATAAGGGTCGTCAATTCAATAATGTAAAACTTAACAATTTAAACTGTTTTGTTCTTTTGCAGAGGAGATCAACAGACAGAAAAATAACTACTGTAATCGATTACAGAATTCGTTAACCTCGGAATCTCGATTTGATGCAGTCTGGTAAAGGAGGCAGCCGCAGCACAGCTTCCTCCGTCTCAATCGGGTCGGATCTCAAAATCTACCAGAGACAGAATAACCATCAAATCAAAATCCTCAATCATTCAAAATTTAACACACGATCGAAACTGAATTAGTGCGAGTATTTGTTCACTTACAGGATCTTGAAGCAGTGGTTTGGTATCGTCTTTGGCGGGTCTGAAAAAGGGTTTCCGGGTCTCTTCCTTTTTCCCTTTTCTTTCTCCATCGCCGAGATTCTTCGACATTTCCGATGAGTTCATCTTCAGAAATTTTAAGGGTTTAGCAGTGGTATACGGTTTTTGTATGTCGGATGATTTTTTTTTAATTTTTTATATTATTATAGGTGGAATTTTCTTTTTCTTTTTCTTTTTAAACTAAATTTAAGAAGTTATTTATGCAAACTAAATATGAGTTTACAATCAACAGTATCTTTAGGAGTGAAGGAAGCATGTTTGAAAATATCAATTACTAAATAATCAAAGAACATTAATTGGGCAAATATGAATTTTTTGGATGAAATTGAACTTTAATAAAAGAGGGACATGAAATATTTAGAATTGCTAACAGGTAAAACTATCAATGACATTAAATAGTCAAAATTTGTTGATGGGTCCAACTCAACCTTAAAATTTTATATATTAATTACTTTAAGCTAATTCTTTTATTTTACTCATAAGATTAAATTAAGCAAGATTAAGATTAGTAAAAGTAAAACTTGAATCTATTGATGATTAGACCAAATCATAAGATTAAATACACAATAAGATTCAGTGACCAAATCCAACCTTTTATCTCAAACCGGCCAAACTTTAATCCATCCAACCGGGCACAACTCTTGCAAGTACATCCCCTGGACATTTCCATCTTAACAAACTGAGAGATAAGGGAATCCAAACCAAGAATGATCAGTGAATAAAAATCTCAGATCAAGCACTGTTGTGAGATTCTAATAGAACCCGAAAAACGAAGAAAATTGATTTATATTCATATAAAATTTCGGGACTCTTGGAAACATACTACATGAGTCAGTACAGAAAACTGGCCACCCCAACACAAGCACACATCAGACAGAAAATGAATATATACCTGATACTTACTCTTTCATTACACAAGTGACAAGCCTAAAATTCAAAGATATTTTATTTATTTTTGATCAGCTATACCCATGAAGGTGACTCTTATAGAAGAGCATTCATGAGGTATTTGTTTTTATCTGGCTCAAATAACAAGCATGTGAACGAGTCGATAGAGTACATATACATAGCAATCTTCAGTTAGATTATGCCAATCCTGATATAAGAATAGTTAAAAGAATAGGATATTATTTTACTTCTTTGCAGGACTCATATATCATCATTTGTGAAAGACACAAGGAAAATAATGATGATGAAACATCTGCACAATAAATTGTGGTGAAAAGATTTTTCATTAAATTCTACTGATCAAAATCTCTTCAAGTTTAAAATTTAAATCAAGACAAACATGATAGGTGTTTAATCCAAGTAAAACATACCTTTGTTCGGGATGGTTCTTAAAAAGGAAGAATTGGAGGTCTCTTTTCACTGATTCACCACCTAAGTTCAATATAAAGAACTTAAACAGAGCGAAATCATGAGAAACACCAGAAGATCTATCTTTGAAATCCTGAAATCAAACTTAAAGTTCAGAGAATGCTTGTGATAATAGTACTACTGCTAGTAATCACAAACAAAACTTTAAGTAAATGAAGATAAGTTCACTAATAAATCACGACAACTAACTGTATTAAGAGAATCCATTTTCGTGTTAATCTCAATGCTCCTGAACCTTCAGTCAAAGGCAAGGATTTTGCGACAAAATGGAAAATAAACAACCACAAGAACAACAATATTACAGGGAACAGAAGAACCAGTTTCCAGAATTAGGATAATATGGTTTTTAATGTTATTCACAAAGATAAATTACACTGCAAACCTGAAATAAAAATCAATAAATTAATGATCAATGTAAATTGGTATCCAAGTTACAAACTACAATTACAGTTGCACGTAATCAATGAAGAATTACAAGTTTCTGGGACTTCATTCCCACGAGGATGGAATATGGCAACCATTGATAGTCTCAGATCCATCCCATTCACTGAAACTGCAGCATTTTCCACATTTGAGATCTCGTGTTACAATTCGAGCTTGAGAATTTACCTCTTCATCCATAGTTTTAACTTAATTTAATAAGGTAAGTTTTGCTTATTGTCTCTTTTAAGTTGAACCTTCAACTTTTTACCACCTAATTGGAAGCCATTCATCATGTTAATTGCATTCTGTGCTGCTGCTGGTGAATCATAACTGACGAATCCTGCAGAAAAAAGCCAATTAGAGCGGAAAACATAGGCAGTAGACTAATAGCAACTTAAGAGAGTTTATACCAAAACATTTGCTAACACCAGTAGCTTTGTCGACAAACACCTTGGCACTCAATACCCTACCAAAACGCTGAAAGGCATTCGCAAGCTCGTCGTCACCAAATTCTTGAGGAATGTGGTATATAAACAAATTAGATCCAGGTGGACCTGCATTTAAATAGAAATATCCACAAATAAGACAATTTACACAAGTACAGAAGCATGTTAACACATGCGCAAAGAAAATACACATACATAGGGTATCATATGTAAATGTACATAAACACAAAACAATGAAAGGCACTTAGGGCTTGTTTGCAATAGTTTTGCTTTTCTCAGAAGTGTTGCTGCAAGCAGAAGCTATAATCAACCTTAACTTGGTTCCGGCTTTTGGTGCCTTTTCTTTTCTTCTTTTGAGCAAAAGCTTAAGTACCAAAACCAAACATTAATAAATGGCTTTTAAAAATCAAAGCTTAAAATCTCTTCTCATAAGCTTTTGCAAACAAGCCCTAAATAGTTCTCATAAGCTTTTGCAATTAATAGTCCCAACAACCTTCAATCTGACCCCCAGAACTCGTACTGACACTTGAAGATGCTGCAGATTGACTATTTGCAGTAGAAGGTGATAAGGAACCAGATAAACCTCCCAATGGTCGATTACTCATTATTCCTCCAGGATATGTCATAGGATATTGAACCCCAGAGACAGCTGGATAAGCAGATCCTACATAACTAGCAGGTGACATGGCATAATTTCTCGGTGCCATTCCAGATGAAAGATCAGGGGTCACTCCACGTGTAGTATTATTGCCTTGGTTTAATGGTGGAATCAGATTATGGAAGGCTTGTTGGTTCTGAAATGGTGGTAGGCGATAAGGCAAGAGTCCATAAGTCCCAGGAGTCTACAAAGGCGAGCAGAAATTGATATAAATGTACCTTCAGCAACAACTAGCAGTGCCAAAAAGGAGAAAAGCACTCTATTAAGAAAACACAAAATGTAGTGCGAGGACTTCAAAAAAAGAATATAATATGTTAAAGCATTCGAAATCGAAGGTTTGGGAAACGTTGACAGACAACAAACCTGATACCCATATCCATTATATGGAGGCATATAACCCATAGGTAAAGCACCATATAAAGATGGATGCTGCCTGGAGTCGGCATTTGGCATATTAGACACTTGTGACAGAGCTTTTTGAGCCTTCCGAGCCTGTCTTTCCTTTTCAGTATCAGCCCATTTGACCACCAAAGGAACACTCGAACCCTATTAAACAAATTAATGAGTTCAAATTCAAAAAACAATGTTCGATGTATGGTATATTTCTAATGATAGGAGACATTATCCTTTAATTGAAATGATATTGTGAAATGGTGAAGAGAAATCAGTAACTCCTAATACAACAAACAGTTTGGTCTTTCATATTCCCCCCAAAAAAAGGCGGATTAATTTGCTCTCCTGCGTAAGGCATGGATAGAGAGATGTATATTTAACATGATAATAGAACACTCGAACTTGTGGAGATCAATAGAAAATGGAAGTATGATTATGACTCCCAGATAATAAATCAAGTATACAATACAAGCTCTCTCCTTTTGGGTGTATGTCCAAGAAATGTCAAATAATTGTATGCAAAGAATACATAGGAATGGCCTACAAAAAATAACAACAAATCACCACCCTTAGGCATTCTTTAAAGCACAGGAACAATTAAGTCCCAAACAGAGAGAGCATATGGTCCAATCAGCTTAATAGCCTGCTACCTTGTCCAGAATTGACATCAGTCTTCGAGGTCAACATATGTAACAGGTATTGAATGTGAGAAGAAGGTACATATATAAAACTCAGAGATGCTACATCTCAAATGTTCCACTTAGTTAACGCCTTGTTAAGCCATCAGTTTAGCTTTGGATGAAACCCAGTAACAATTATCACCTAATGCCAGGGGCAATTCCTATGCAATAAGAAAGTTATTATGTGTAACATATATAGCCTAAGGACATTGTGGCAACACTTGCATGACTTTAAAGATGCATTCACATATGTGAAAAGCATATCAACAATACAAGGTTTTATACTGAACTGATAAATACAAACTCACGCACCTCCATCTTATGCTTCCCGTTGAGGGCTTCAATGGCTGCAAGTGCTTGTTCTTTTGTCTCAAACTTCAAAAAAGCACAACCTACAAATAATGAAGCTATAGAATTAGAACTTAACCCGAAAAACACCTATCACTCGTACATATTGCCAAATCAAGCTATATCCAGCTAAATGAATAATACTGAGATAGATGGTCATGCACCTTTGCTAGTTTGCTGGGAACCTCTAAGGATTTGCAGGTCTTTTATGGTTCCATATTCCGAAAATAGATCAGAGACTTCAGCATCAGAGACATTTTTTGGGAGCATGCCAACAAAGACTTTGTGCTCTGACGTTTTTTTTTTTTTTGTAGAAAAAGAAATAGATACAAACAAAAGAAACAATAATTACAAACACCAAAATATAAGAAAGAATTTTGTAAGAAACTTAAGAATAGATAGAGATAAAATGGGCTTCATATTCAACATTAACCATCGCACGGAAAAACAAGTAACATGAGAATGAAAAATTATTGCACCTAGCCTTTCCAACTCGCCATCAGCATACTTCACTTGCAACGGACTAGATGCCTGAATGGGACAAAGAGAACTCACTCACTAACTTTATATAAGAAAGATAACAAAACAAATAATGCTACAAAAGAAACTAAGCAGAAATGAAAAGTTGAAAAATTCCACATGGAAGAATTGTTGCTTTCAAAATATTACAGATGGCCATATATGCCAATCCAGCAGTAGTATAAACACAGTTTGAGGCTTGGGGTGATCAAGGTCTCAGCTTTATTACTAATTTCTATCGAATTATTAAAGATGGTCAACTTAGAGCCCAGCTCAAGAGTCTTCATTGATTGCAAATTTAACAATACTTCAATAAATTATAAGCTATTCTGAAGTACAACGATAGAACATAAATGAATTTAATGATTGAGTCGATTTTTTATCACAATAGGGATTCTCCCAACTATATATAAAACAGAAACAATGTTTTTTTTGGCGGGGGGTGGGGGTATACCAGAGTATTAATAAATATAATTTCCAGAAAACTAGCAATATCAATCACTCCTTATGATTTGAGCAAATAGGGAAAATATGAGAATAATATAGGATAGTTCTTATTTACTTTATCAGTTTTTCCAAGCATATCAACAATGTGATACAGCAAGGTAGATATTCCTAATAAGCACCAATTTAAACTCCATTTTATATGCCTGCCAAATATTTTTATACAACCATTTACTTTTACAATATTTTTCCGCCAACCATTTTCTTTCACTATATATGTCCAACTCCACAGTAATACTAGGTACAATACAATATCATCCACATCTCTCGACCAAATACTAGAAAGGAATACCTGGACCAAACCATTCCCCATAGAGTATTATTTTGCTAAGAACATCCATAACCAATTTGGATGAAAACAAAACAATCTAACTTTAGCCCATTTCATTGTAGTTGCACTAAGACCATGAATTGTTCTCATCTCCAAAGTAACCAAATATTTCAAGGATTAAGCGCAGAGATTAGAAATAAGTGCATGGTCATGTTTAGCAACCATTTTCAGCAAATTCCAGCAAACTGAAACCTAGTACTGTGACTTTGAATTATTGTCATCATAGGTAGACTAATTTACCAGTCCCAGTACTTAACAACTAGAATAGATTACCATAGACAGACATACAAATAATTATTTAAGCAACACCCAGTAAACAATTCAAGAATACTTCAGCTCTGCATATAACTGTTCATGCAGGGAAACTAATCCACCAGAATAGTGTTACCTTTCCTCTTTATAACATTTTTCCAGTATCAAATCAAGTTAAGCAGCAAATACATTGTCTAATTTACGAAGCAAACAAGTTAACAAAACACAATTAGACTATACCCCAGGTAGCGTCTTCTTGTTATGACACGCATCAACCGCCTTGTCCGCTTCCTCTCTCGACGGACATATCACAAAACAGCACCCTAAACAAACACACACCAAAAATTAGGGATTTCGAAACCACAAATCTAGGCTTATCGGAAAAAATTACTTCAATTAAACACTCCAAATCACACATTGCGATCCATCTCAACAAAAAGTCAAAATCTGGAACCTCGTGAAGCACGCGTAGCTTTGTCTTTAATTATGTTGACTTCGTCTACTATCGCGAATTCTTTGAACATTGCGAGGAGCTGAGATTCCGTCATGTTCTTCGGCACTTGACCTACGAAAAGCTTCACGCTTTCTCCTTCCGCCATTACCGCAAAAAGGACTTTCTCTCTCTAGAATTTAGAAATTTTCTCTATCCTTGGAAACAAGTGGTGTATGAAGAAATGCCTAAACAAAATTGATCTGAGAGTTCTTCTTGTTGTGTACAGAGTCTTCGACAAAAACAATTCACAAATTTGGGGAAATTTCTAGATGGCAAAAGTAATGCTGCTGGGGATCTTCGGTCAATTTTATTATAATAACAATTGAATCGTCGTGTATTTGCCCTCTGCTTTTGCTTTATTTACCCGCGTGCCACTCATTTCGGTTTTTCGTTTTCTGCTCTCAACGGTTAAGCTAAAATGGTAAAGTCGGCGATTGACTGTTGTAACGGATTCGACTGATACTAATGAATATCTAAGGGGCGTGGATGAATTGACGGAATTGCCCCCAGACGAGGTACTGTTGTCATGGATAATGGAAATTTTGACAATAATAATGCAATTTTATTTTCAAGGAAATCCAAATGAATTTTTTGGATAATTCTGCAGATGTACCATATTTTTGTTTCACAGTTAGATACAAAAAAAAAATATTACTATATCTTTTATTAAACTAATAATCTATTAACGGTAAATATATATGTTAACTAAATTTTTGTATTAAAATTTAAAGAACCATGTTGTGTAGGTCTCAATGACAACCTTAAATTGTAGAGATTATTTTAGGCGACGGTTTCATATGACGTGATGTAGCCAATTTAATTATTTCTTACTATACATTACGAAAACAAGATCTCAAAATATTACTTTTTACTTTAATCAATTCAATTATTTTCCTAAATGATATACTATTATGTCATGCATACAAGGGGTTACACGATATATTTTTTTTAAATAATTATATAGTAAAATACAAATAAGTTGATAAAAAGCAAATTACTTTGGTGCAAAATACTTATGTAAAGTTTGAGTTAGTTTATTTTCAAAGCAAAAAGCATGAAAATATCAAAATTTTAGTATTAATTTCTAACTAAAAATTTCAATCAAGCTTTAGTACATTTTTATTAAGAGAAAGAGAAAGGTATATGGAAATATGGAGCTGATGGGTATAGACCCAAAGGTCCAAAGTTGAAGAAAGGACAATTCAGGTATTCTGGTAGAGGAAAAAGAAAACCACAAGCAAGGACAAATGATTGTCAGACAAGAATGGCATGGTCGTAGATATGATTGAACAGTGAGGGTTTATTGTAAGAATGCCAGACTGTCCCGCCAAGTATTATCCAATAAAAACAGGTGCCATTGAAGTTGCAATATTACAAAAGCGCATCCATTCCCAGGAGAGGCGAACTGTGGACATTGTCTGTGACATTATCTTGTCCGGTTCGGACCCTACTTATTATGTTTATAGGAACTCAGTCAAATATGGGCACACCCTTAATTAAACATAATTATTGGAGAAGTATTAATTAGGACCAGAAACACTGTAATATTAATTAATTGTTGAGCTTCTTATTTAAGCATAATAATTAGTTCATCCTTTTTTTTTTTTTTTTTTTTTTTTTGCCCTACAACTGAGGAAGAAAAGACGAGAATGTCTCTCATACCTTATGCCTCTGCTATAGGGAGTATAATGTATGCGATGTTATGTACTCGACCAGACATAGCACACGCTCTAAGTGTAACGAGCCGCTATCAGTCAAATCCAGGCGAAGAGCACTGGACTGCCGTAAAAGCAATCCTAAAGTACCTGCGAAGGACTAAGGATATGTTTTTGGTCTACGGTGGTAGTGGAGAACTGAAACTTGAAGGATTCACTGATGCAAGTTTCCACACGCATATTAAGAAATATAATAAATAGTCATTTTTTTAAATAAAAAATTCAAAATACTCTTTTAATTAAATAATCACTGCATTAATTATAAGAATTAACAAGAAGGGTAAATTTGATAAAAAAAAATTAATTTTACATTAAACTCCTAAAACGACAAGTAAAAATAAACAATTTTTTTTACTAAAGTGAAGTTGATTAGGTTAGAATTTGAGCTGAAGTTAGCCATGTTTTTAGGATGAAAAAAAAAAAAAAAGAGTACTTAGTTACTTACTCGAAATGAACAGCACAAGAGTTACTATGTCATAATATGGTATAAGGACTAAATTTTTTTTGTCCATCAACTATTGTCACTGTAAGCTTTGTCTCTCAACTAAGGCCATCCCTAATGGTGGGGAGTTCGGGGCTCCGGAGCCTCGGGGCTGGCTCTGCCCCACTCCGAGTCCTGTCTGGTCGTCTCAAATGATAGGGCTCCGGAATAGAATTAATTTCATTTTTTTTCTTTGCCCACTCCCAGATATTAATATTATAGTTTTAATTTTATTTTTAATATTAATATTAATAATACTAATAATTATTTGCATCTTGTAATTAAATTATTAATTATATTAAAATATTAAAATTAAAGAGAGTAAATAATTAAGTAAATTAAAATTAATACATAATAAGAAATACAACAAACAAGAAAGGAAATACAAGAAATCGGATTAAATAAACGACAAACACACGGAAATATAACATATATTTATTAAATACTAGTAAATATACAAAATAAATTTTATTAAATAATTCAATTCTACATATTTAATTTAATTTAGTAGGGAAATTTAACTTTATTAATTAATTTAAGTATATATATTAATTTTTCCTATCTTAACTTAATAAATAAACAATTTTTAAGAAAAAAAGCACATCCAATCAGGGGATGCCAAGTGGCATCCCCTGACTTAAAGTGGGGCCATGAAATCACGCGCACTCTTTCTTCTCCAGCCCTCCTCACGCGAGAACGGGATGGGCGCAGGGCTCAACCCGTTCTCACATCGTTCCTGCCCTGGCCCCGAGCTCTTTTTCATTGGAGACGACTCCCACCACCCCAACCCCGACCATCTCCAGTACAGATGGCCTAACGTTTTATTTTACCTCTTTTGAGTGTAATGTGTATATGAAAATCCATTTTCTAATAGATATCAAGAGAAATTATTTATGACTTTCTCAAATTATGATCTAAAAATATAGAGTTTATTTCACTATTAATATATTATATTATTTTCTTCGAATTGAAATTAGGAATATCAGTCATACGCAAAAAATAAATCTAGTGACTAGGTAGTTATCTGTGTTTGCGAAAGCAACGCCGATACAGTATATAACATATTTGAAGAGGTACAGTGCGCTATAAAAATAGTTGAAGAGGACAAAGTGACATTTACTCAATTTTTCATTCCGATCAAAATGAACACTTGTTTTTATTTTACGGAATCAAATAGTTGATAATTTGACTAAATTATGATTACGATTCTTTAGCCAACGTGTGCAAAATTCTCAGATATAATTACTATTTTACTTATGCAACTCAAATACTTATATAGACCAAATATGATGTTATTTGATATAGATTAAATATATTCATGTCTTAATCGACATACATCAAATCTGGTCCTATTAGAGATTATAAAAAATGGTCCATATGATTGATCTCAAGTAGTTTGATATACACATATG
Source organism: Penstemon barbatus (assembly GCA_003313485.2). NCBI lineage: Eukaryota > Viridiplantae > Streptophyta > Magnoliopsida > Lamiales > Plantaginaceae > Penstemon > Penstemon barbatus. Next base: position 975,818 of record CM064881.1, on the reverse strand, counting down.
TCGAACTAGATATCAAATCTGGTCCCATTATTTGACATATATCAAGTACATTTGCTCTATATAATCGAACTAAACTGAAATAGGTACCTTCAATCATTCGGTTCGACTAATAAGATCTCAATTGGATCGAACCAATAAAGATCTGTCCCGAAATACTCGACCGATCCGAAAAATCCGCTTTCCACTCCTATAAATACTCCGCATTTATTAAGGTAGATTCTGTTCGATATAAGTACTACTTTTTTGCTACATTTGGCTATACTTCCAATTGATCTGACTTAAGCAACAAAAGGCCAGTGCCGAATCAACCACTGATACAACTTGGCGAGTTTCTTTAAGCACAGAGTTAGGATCCTTGAAATGGAGTTCAATTCGATTTGACCGGCTTCGGATCACATATCGTGGAGCGGAAATCATCATTACGTGGCACATTAGATGCGGCCCAGTCACTTAGACGAAAGTTCCCTTAATCATTAACGCAATCCGCGACTTCAATAAACTTTAGCCAGAGAAAATTTGCATATCACTCAAAAGTAGGGATAAATGTGTTAAGAAGACTACTGTCGTGTTTGAATCAAAAGACTTAACCCAAAGAATAAACTGCTTAATTTGATGAGAAGATAATCTAATGTACGAGGCTAAAAAATAAATATTTATATTTCTTGCAAGATTAAAGATGTAACTTGAATGCCCAAAATACCCTTATATAATGAGGGAGTAATTGAAGGTCCATTTACACTACTACCAGGCAGGATAAGATTGCAACGAAGTCAACAAGAAGCATAGAATAATGCAATTAGGCTATAAGCCAACACATTCAACTATTTTTCTCTATCTTTTCTTTATTTAATTTTATTTTGGCCCTTGAGACAACGGAAAGTACACTGTGTCACATAATTACATCATACTCAAAAACATTTCAACTATAGATCCGGTTACAATTAACACAACATGACCAAAATGGTCCCCCTACAATAAGATACAGACTGGGACCCTAAAGAAGAGGCAACAATCAAGGAGTCATTTATGTTATATTGGTACAACACATGACCCTATTTGGGATACAGGTAATGCATACCTGTATTGTAAATTAGACTTTGTCACCCAAAATAATGAAATATCTGAAATTATGCTATATCTATCTTCGAGTTTTAATCAAAGTGCAAAAAGATACTTAAATGATTGTAATTACTTTAGAGTGCCTTTAGTCCTGCAACTTCGCGTAGCTTCTCACAGATTATAAAAGTAATTGTTGTTTGTGGACCCAATCTAGCGAAAATCGCAAATCCCCTGTTTAATTTTCAGTAAGATAAATTGTTCAAAAAGTTGAAGATATTACTAAATAAGACATGGAAAATAGAACTGACCCTTTGTAAAGACCCCGAGGACCTTCTGTTAGCAGTACCTGGAATAATACAAACTATAATGCACACGAGCAGTGTAATGTAATTAGAGTTGGCAATAAATAAGCGGAAAAAGTCTCAACCTGGTAAGCACAGTGGAGGCCATTCTTATATACTCCAACTCTTTTAGACTCTCGTTGCATCATAAGTCTGGTTTTAACCATATCAATGGGTGCAGTCATGATGGTACTCAATGTGCCTGCTATAGTACTTGCACTTAATAAAATTGCAACTTAGAATTAGAACGGTCGGAAAAAAAACAAGGATTCTGAATATTCATTTTATACTGCACAGAGAATTTAACTTTGTAAATAGTTGAATCAAATCGTAATATTTATGTTTCAGAATTGACAAACCCAGAATGCAAATCTGATTGTTTCTTCGTTTCTCAATTCTTTATCCTGTTGGGGTTCGTCTACACAGAGTTACTTATTTCTAAATCTAAGTACTAAAGGCACTGTACTTTTTTCAAGTTTCTTTGCTCTAGCTCTTAACTTTGCAATATTTCTTCATCAACAAATAAAAGACATATCCACCCAATTTTTGTGACACACCATTTACTGGTATAAACATAAAATATAAGGCCTAATCAATATCATGATGCCCCATATTTGTCATATATATGGAAAATCTACTTGTACGTAAAAATCCAATTCAAAATCAAGGTGACACAAAAAGAAGAACAAAAAAAGTCTCAAATTTCAATGATGCTTCAAATTTTCTGAAACTTCTAAAGCTCATCCAAATTTTCTTTTGTCTAATTAGTGTGGAAGAACCTTGTCTCGTAATGACTAACAAAGAAATAAATTATTTTTCTGCATATCTGACGATAGATAATTATATTGGACATGACTGTCAGCTGTCAAACTAATCACAGTAATAGATGTAAAAGATATGTGCATAAGGGAAGCCAATTTACATGAGATGCAAATAAAATCCTTCCTGAAGAGAAGTCCATCTCGTCAAAACCTGCAGTTGTGAAGTTTGGAAGGTAAAAACTTCAGACTTGAACTAAGTGAAACTTAAACTGAAACAGTGAATCAATCCAGCAAAAGTGATAAATAGGATGATTAGGACTTAACCTGTTTGGATTCATCGTATGTTACCAGCTGTGTTGCAGTCAATGCAGAAGCTCTGGCCATTGCAGGCCCAACCCCCTTCCAAAGAGCTCTCACCCCCTCTTCTGAAGCAATTTTATGCAGTTCCTGTATAGGCCTGCTCACAGTTTTATTATTCATCTGCAGTCGTACCTAAGAAAAAGCAATGATTCAGAATTGTAGAAAGGAGACTAAAAAGTCCTTAATATCGCCAAAATTAGCATTTTTCAGTCTAAAAAAACTGAACACTTCACACTTTTAGTCCCACGCACCTAGAAATAGCACTTTGGGTTCCAACTTTTGAATATTTATTATTTTAGCACATATCACCTGTTTCCTCCACTCCCATCCATTTTTTGCACTTTTGGTCCCAAATTACTCAAAAGGGGTCAAAGGATGAAATGTGAAAAAAAAGAATCAATAGTCGGGCCAAAAAGTGTTATTCTTGAAAGCGCACGAGTGAAAGTGCTGTCCTGTGGGACGCAATTTTGTTATTTATATCTAATACCTTCAAAACTTCAACTGGATTGGTGAGTGCAGTTGCAACAGCGCCAGAGAATGCTCCAGATCCAATCTTCAGCAAGATATTGGTGGACTCAAAAGCCAATTCACAGACATATTTTGATGGTTCGTATAATCCTAAACGGAGACCTCCATAAAGAACTGACCTTGTTAATGCAGGAGTCAAGCCCATATACAAGGACTTCAGTCCTTCGTTTTTTACTACTTGCATAGAAAGTCTTCCCTGTATATACAATTTACCCCGGGATGTCAAGCAATCAAGAGTATAGTTTCACAAGAAACTTTTATTATTGAAAATAAATTTATACTCACCATGCCAACTAAAGGACCTCTCTGCCCCACAAGTTGCATTTGCAGCCTAACTTTGAGAACATCTGTATTCCAATATGAGCTGAATCACATACTTTTCAGCAGAGTTCAAAAACTCCAATATAAGACTTGAATTGCAAATTTAGTTAGACAAGTGATCTTAATAACATGAGAATCAAAATTCAAAACATGTTGCACTGACTTATCCACTGTCAACTTTCATGGCCGCCAAGTAAGCTTGATAATAACATGGACACAGCATGAATTGAAGGTCAAAACCTTTGGATCAATAAAAAAAATGAAGAACGCGCAAAACTTGAAAGCAAGAGGAGAAGCCAAATATGAAAATCTGACCAAAAGTTTCTTTCATACCACCAATAATCCGTCATGCAGTATGCAAATGATATTTATAAAACTCAGTGAATGGGACGAAGAATGAAAATCACCAGCATTATTTCTCAAATGACAAAGAGACTATACTGAATTTGCCTAGTTGCCCAAAATTACATCAACAATGACCACCCAATCATATCTCAATAACTAAAGCTATACCGACTATCACTTGACAAAGCTTCTGATACTAAATTCGTTATTTCTCGTATTGCTAAACAAAGTTCCATTTACCTTTAACAAATAAAAGGTGTTGCGGATTGTAATTATCAAACATGAACATTAGGTATAGGACTGAGAATTTCTACCAAAAGAAAAGGACTTAGAATCAAACAAGTTAATTGATACTCGGCTCGAGCTAGTTGGATAAAGTCCATTTGAGCTCGGTTCGTTATACATATCAATCAAGCTTGAACAACTGGTATGTTTTTTGATAAATTTTACAACTCTCTTGTGCTCGATTCCATAAGCTAAATATACGAAATATATCTAAAAATATCAAGATACACGATAATCGATTCGAGCTAGTTTGATAAAATCTTGTTTGAGCTCAGTTAGTTTAAGAATCAAACCAAGCCCAGCTCGATACAAGATAAAACTTCAAACAATGCGTTTCTCAACACTACTCAAACCCATTTACACCTCTAATCAAATATAAACCAAGTAAAAAATGACTGGTAATGCTTCTGTAACAACCATTGCAACATTAGTACAATTATAGTGAGCAAAATTATCACCCTAAAGAGAGGCAAAAATAAAAGAAAAACAACCTAAAGGATGAGTGATGGCTGTAGCCGCAGCGACGGACATTCCACTCGTACCGAAGTGGTAGAATACATCGGACGGCGACACTCCCCATTTTGCTTTACTTAATCCTGATATTATCATCCGAATTAAAGTTAGTATAAATGCATGATTATAAATGTCAATGAAAAAGCCTAAAACAGAAACCAATAGAAATTAAAAATTATATATGGTCAACCGATTTCTAATTGAAATGGAAGAATTAAGGTGACCTGAGGAGTCGCCGCCAGCCATCAATGGAATCGAGAGGCGTGGCCGTTCACTTTCCTCTTTTCTATTTAGTTTTCTGCATAGAAAAGAAATGAATCGGACTGAAACCGTTAAATTTTGCCTTGGGGTTGAACCCGTCGGGGATAAAACGATGTCAGGTGTTGCGCTTTTGTTGCTCCCTTTTAAATTCTGTTTTTCTTTTTTTTAATTTGAACTTCTTTTCAAATTATGTTGATTGGATGCACCTGGCTATTTAATTTGAACAATATAAACACGAAGGGTCTTTCTCAAACACGAATTTTTTTTAGCATATGGACCGAATAAAGCCCAATCTAGAAACCCGGCTCAGATTGGATCCAATAGTGATGCAGAAATGCGTAAATGAACTTATAAGCTGAAACAGCCACCTGCACAAACCAGAGTAAAATTACAATCATGCTTCTCTCTATCTAGGGTTTGGATGTTGCTACAAGTTCATTAAGGTCTTCATACAATTGTGATTTGATTCGAAGTACTCGAATTGAGCTCGTTTTCATGGAACAATGCCCAGGTACATTATTTTCTCTTTCTTTGATTGAGTGAATTTGAGATTTTTGTCAACTATTATGTCTTTATTTAATTTTTATTTTTTTTCCTTGAGGTATTACTGTGATTATTGCGACACTTACCATCTCACATTTCCTTTGTTTAGCTCTTCAATTGTTTAATACATTTATGTTTTAACCTTAAATTTATCTACTCGTAACTGCTTGAAAAATGTATACTCATGTGGTTAACTACATCTGCTGCAATGCATGAATAAATATACCTTTAATTTTTTGAAGAAAATGAGAAAATATTTGTATTTGGTTTGATTTGATTTGTACACACGTGCGGATGTAATATACTGAGCTCGACGATGTGTGTTCTTCAGTCAGAAAACAAGACAAGTCAGGATACAAACACAAGGGGTATTGTGAATATGTTGAAAACGTTACATAATACATTTTGATGCTTACTATGAGCATTCAACAGCTAAGGCCAGTTCTACCAACAATATAAACAATAGATCAGTTCTTGTTTGCATTTGTACTCCACCAATGTTTGCACCTCCAGCGTATCAAGGGCATTAAATATATATATATCTATACAAACAAGTGGGAGCAATGATGGCTCAAATAACGCTCAAGGTCTCTTTTGTGAGATTCACCCCAAGTTAATTTGTGCAAACCAATTTTGTGGTATCCGGAGGCGGAGAGATTGATTTGGGCTGCAAATGTATTACTAGCTTTGATGATTCTGTAAGAAGCTCTTTGTTGCTGTTGAATCAATGTTTCCCAAAAAGTTGAATGAGATCTCTATTGCCATTTCAACTAAGATATCAACTTTTTTTTGGCCTATATGAAGGTCTAATGTGCAAATATGATACTTTGGGAGATTACACTTACTTTCAAGTGTGTATTGTACAAGAAGTCACTTTTAGACAATGTTAATGTCAATGTCAAATCTACTTTTTTTAGCCATCAAACTTCATCGTTTTCATCACACATTTCACTACCTCAAGATGAACTCCCACATGATACTCACAGATTTCCAAATTTAAAGATAAAAATTAGAATTCCAAAATTATATATATTTTCATGAAAACAGAAGTTTGTCTCAACACGGACTCAGATATATTTTGTTAAGTTTTAAATAACTCTATAACCCCATATGTTGCAACATGATATTAAAAACTTATCCTGACATTCTTAAATAAAAAAAACCACAAGCATCACAAGATCCCATCCTATTTTCTTTAATCCAAATCATGTTTTACCCTTTTTTCACTTAAAAGAAACCTTGAAACACATTGAACCAAAACACATCCACGCATCGCCATAAGTCTTTGCATATGTGTTCTTAAAGTTCCATGACATGATAAATAAAAATCATTTTTTCGTACCTTCAAAGTATCACATTGTTCATTCTATGGTAGGCACGACAACATAAATTCTTTGGAACCAAAATACATCCGCACTATTGTCGCTCCAATCCTTATGAACATCTATCACACCTCAACTAACTCAGAATTGATGAGATAATCAATCCACAACAAAGAATCTGGTAATCTTTAAATTAAAAAACGGAAAATAGTATACAACGCCGCCTGTCTATAGACGAAAGCTTGATCCACCAGCACTACCTCATGGTCCGATATTTTATCTTTGCTGCGATAGAGGAGGTCCACCAGCAAAAGAGTAGCGGAGAGAAACTGGTGCAGAACTCAAGTTAGAATCACGTTGGGAATAAATTCCTTGATTCAAGCCCGATGCTTCATTGGAAGCGTACAATGAGTATGGACTTTGATTCAGTTTAGACTGTTCATTCACACTATAGGAAGACCTTCCATAATCATGAATTGCACTTCCGGGTTGAGTCATCACAGCACTCGTGTGGTTCGAGTCATAGATATAATGCTCTCTCTGAGACGGAGGATATGATTCTGTTGACCTTGGTATTGCCAGATATCGGTTTACCAATGAGTCTGTGCTCTCATCATAGCTGTTCTTAACAGTTGGAGCTGCTGTAGTCTGAACTTGCTGAGGGCCTCTAAGCCCATATACGCGGTATTCTTTTTCACTGAGGAAATTTGGATCAGGCTGATTGGTCTCTCTAGGCAACACAGGTGAATGATTATTATACATGGAAGCTGGATTTACTGGGAGTGGCTCTCGTTCTTGATAAAATTTATTAGGGTCCAAACTTCTGCCTTGTTGAAGACCATAATTTCTGTATTCTTGTTCGGTGAAAAAAAGTTGACCCTGAGAAGGAACTGCACTAGAAGAGACATGGTATGGGAAATGAATCTCAGGGCGTAAGGGAGTAGCCCTTAATCCTGGGTCATTAACGCCATAGTTATTCAGATATCTTTGTCCATTGGTGGAATCATGGTGGATAATTGGATTGTGCTCCTGAATGAAAGGTTGTCCACTTGGGTTCGATTTTGGGGTAGGGTGGAATAAATCTGTCAGATGTTTCACCTGCAGAGGAAAGAATGGCATTGACTTCAGTAAAAGAGTAAAGTTAGAAAAAAAAACTCACCACCTTAAGAAAAGAAACTAGAGCTATATACTTGTTTCATGGTCAACTCTGTATTGAACTTATGAGTCCTTTCATTGTATCTGTCTTTTAAAGCTTTCTTAAAAATATTTTCAGGTAGCGGAAGGCAGTCCTTGTGAACTGTGAAACGGACCTAAAGAATGGAAAATCATCATCAGAAAACTTCTCACAAGTGAATATAACTAAACAAAGAGAGCAAAGTTCGACCTGAGCAGGGAAGCCCCCACCAAAAGCTGTTGGCTCAAGTTTCATGCCACCAGAAGAAGATGCCTTATAGATTCCATACATGACTCTGAGATCATAATCGTATAGGAAAAGTTTAAGACCAGGCTTGATGCCCATCACAACTTCTTTCTTGTTTGCTGGGACACCCATTACTTGGAAATGTAAACAATCTGGTTTAGTTTTGGCATTGCACATAAAAATCAATCCACCAAGATTTTTCTCAGATTCGTCATCCCTCTTGTTTGTGTCTTGATGCCTCTCATTGACAATTCCTTTTTCTTTTTTCTCAGGACGAGGATTACCACTTTTTTCATCCAAATTTGGATCATTATTAATCCTTTTTTTACCTCTTCTTGCTCTCTTCCTTTTATTATCATTTTTAGTTTGAACTTGAGAGGTGGGATTTGCTTCTATTCCTTGTTTAGAATCCTCTATTAACGACTTGCTTTCAGTTTGAGGATCGAGTTTATCGAGCTTAAGCCATGTACAAGGCTTCTTCAACACGGGAGTTGAAGGAGATCCTTCTACATCATCACCCTTTTTTTCTTCTATTATTTTCTCATTAACACACTTTTCATCCTTATTTGGATCATTATTAAGTCCCTTTTTAAGTTTTCTTAATCTCTTCCTCTTATTGTCATTTTTGGTTTGAACTGCAGAGGTTGAATTTTCTTCTATCCCTTGATTAGAATTCTCAACTAATGACTTGTTTTCAGTTTGAAAATCCAGCTTATCTAGCTTAAGCCATGTGCAAGGCTTCTTAACCACAGGAACAGAAACAGAAACAGATCTTTCTACATCACCACCCTTTTCGTTTTCCACTATTTTCTCGTCAGGTATTACCTGTTCTGAAGTAGATTCAGCAGCAGTACCCCTCTTTTTCCCATTTTTCAGTGATTTCTTGTCAGAAATGACCTGTTTTGAAGTAGATTTGATGCCAACACTATTTTTCTTCTTTTTCACTGGTGCCATAGTCTTACAAGCTCAGAAAAGCCTAATGAAATTATGTAAACATGACAATATATAAGTTGAGCTCGATTTCAAGAATTCATTCTAACAATTAAATCTAATGCCCTGTATTTTCTAGCACAACTCAAACTTTGATTGATACATACCATAAAATGTTGAAAGGATAACGATAAGTTAACAAGTACTTTTTCCCATGGACTAACTTTCCATTTCCGGTCATTAGTCAGTAGAAACTTTTAGAGGACTTCCCTGATATTTTTTGGAAACATCTGGAAAAATTTGTAACTTGAACAGAAACTATTCTACTTTATGGTTTCATTTCGATTGATCCAAAAAGGTTTTTGGAAAATTTTGATCGACGCTTTTTCCTTTGCCATTAATCCAATCTTTGCTAAGTAAACAATACACATAGAACATCTACAGATTTGATGCCTCCCAATAGCAGTACTACAAATCAGGTGGCTAAGCGAAATTTAAAATAGGGGCCCTATTTTATTAAAAAAAAAAAAGGGGGCATGCATGACCAGTTAATTCCACCCCATATAACTCTTAACTCTGACTCATATTCCCTCCATTTCATATTATTTATAGTTTGGCAAAATTTAATTGTTTCATATTATTTGTAGTTTTAAAAGTTCAATGCAAAATTATTTTATTTTTTACAGATTTACCCTTTCATCATAATTGTTCTAGCTCCTAATGAAGAGAGGAGAGAGAAAATTAAATATTACTCTAGTTTGGGTATTTTTAGATTTTTATCTTCAAATAACAACTATCTAATAGATTTCTTAATCTACTTACCAATACCTAAAGTGACAAATAATATGAACCAAAAGAGTACTAATTTTCATGTATTATTGCAAAATTACATTATCATAAAAACTTTTACCAAAAATATTAACATAGAATAAAATAGCAAAAAACTTATACTATCAATCAATAATATGAAACAAACCATCAATTAGCTGCTTTAAGCATAACAGAGACAGAGGATTTCAATAGAATTGTGTAGTATAATTGAAACAAACAATCAAAGCAGGAAAAAAGAAAAAAGATGAGGAATCTTTACCTAAAAATAACAGACTTTCTTTGTGCGAACTGAGAGGAATCAATTAGAGAAGGGGCTAGGGCTTTTAAGGAGGAGGAGGAGGAGGAGAAAATAATAGGGGCTATTTAGGTTCGAAATGGGATGTGGATCGCGTCTGACCCAAATTATGTCGTGAGCCAAAAATTTACTAAATTTTCGTCATTCAACCGTAAATAGGTAGAAGGTAAATTGATAAAAATGGATACGAAATCTTTTGTTTCAGTTCTTGTGGAACAATCAGTCAGATGTTTTAGCATTACATTAATTAGGTCAAAATTGCAAAAATTGTCCCAAACTATTCATTAATTTTGAATTTTTGTCTCAAATTATTTAGCTTGACGAATTTTGTCCCGTAAATTAATATTTTTTTGGAATATCGTCCCACTATTAATTATAAGACGAAAATTGTGCATTTGCCGTTAAATTATCACACGAATGCTTACGTGTCATGATGTGGTAAATTTTAACATGAATAATTATATAATATTGCAGAGTTCGTCCCAAACTAATTACAAGATTGAACCGTTATTTCCATTAAATTAGAAATTTAATATGGTGACTAAATTTATACAAAATGATAAATTATGGGACGAAATTCGACAAGTTGATATAATTTGGGATGAAAAATCAAAATTAATAATTAATTTAGGATGATATTTCAAACAAAAATTATATTAGGGGACAAAATTTGATGAGGTAATATAATTTGAGACGAAAATCCAAAATTGCTAACTAATTTAGAATATTTACTGCAATTTTATCTTACATACATTAAAACACGATAAGTTTATCGAACTGACCTTGGAACTATATGTTGTGCGATGAATCGAGAGATAATAAGGGGTTGAAATTCAAGGACTAGATCTGAATTTGGTAGGAAATTAGGGCTCATTCTGAATGAAATAACTCCCATGGGTTATTTAAGAAAGGCCCAAACCCAATTCTTCTACTCCTTAGGGTCGACTCGGCCCGAACTAAGATGTATAGGCCCTCTTTGAATGCAATTTGACCTAGTTTTATTTGAATTGAATTAAAAAAATATGCGGTAAGAATTACATTTTACATCCCGAAGGGCTATTTTTTGTTTTTTTTTCTTATATAATTAAGGGAGACCATTGTTTCTTAATGCAAAAGTTCCTATAAAAAAGGAGAAATGCCCTACCTACCTTTAAGTGTTGTTTGAATAGATGGTTTTACCTCTTGACTAGCTAGACCTATTCTATTTCTCAAAACCTCTCCAAAACGTAAAACATACAAGTTTTTATTCACAGTAGTCCAGGAGAAGTAAACTAAATAGAACAGAAAAAGGGCTATCAATGTATATATTGGCCTATGTCACAGATGGTTTCAACCGCGGTTCTCTCCTTCGGGGAAGATATGAAAAAGGAGCTACTTTTTTGCACAGCCTTTGAAAAGTTGATGCCTGTTTCCAAAAGAAAAAAAGACTAGTGAATGGCCCTATAGAAAAGAGGATAAAAATTTAGACAAATGTTATAGGTCTCTATTTGTTTGCTTATTTTGCAGAAATAAGAACAAGAATAATAATATTTTTTGATAAAATGGATGCTTTATGTCTCTACAAATCAAACTATCACAGTTTCTTTCTTCCATATGGAATTGTGAAATCCTCACCTAAAGCTAATGCACTTTATTGAACTTAGCATTTGTAAATCGTTCTTAAACGAGATCTCAAGTACTGATCAAAACCCTTAAGTTATGCAAAACAAGTATATTGAGATCCATAAATTTAGAATCCTTGTGTTAAAGGCATGTTTACTGACCTCTCATATTCCAGCTTCTGGACTACAATTCCATTAAGCAAAAGCTCTGAGCTATAGACGGAAGCTCCTGCAAATAAAAAAGTATAACCACTCAAATTTAGTTGTCCAGGGGATAGTGCTTCGCTCAAGGGGAGAAAATAAGTCAGATAAAAAAATATAATATGGAGTAATACCTTTCTCCAGAAATGGCAAACAAATTTTATAATCTTCTTCACATGACAGAATTAATAATTCACCAATTATCACCTTATCCTTTGTTTTGGCATTCTGTATATTCTTGATAGCCTGAGGAACATTAGAGAAAAAATTAACTATAAAAAATTGTTGGTATTTCACTAAATCCTATTTCAAAGGATTAATTGTTGGGTCCAATTTTAACATTGTATCTCTAATATTGCAGCATTATATTTGTTCACTCTTATAAGATCTGATGAATTCATGGATCCCAGTTCGAGTAAGTAGCATATGCATGAACATCTATTAGAGAAGGAAAACAAAAGATAGCACATATAAATACCTGTCCATGAACTGCCTTGACCAGAGAATGTATCACATCTGCACCAGGTTTCACATTTGGGGTGATGAAGATTCTATGGCCCTGTTAATCAATGAAAAAGAACTCTTAACACAAATCTTTAATATAATGCAGCTTCTGTTAAATTGCAAATGAAGTATCACCTTTAAAAGTGGATGTTGTCTGGCACGAGTAAGCGAAAGAGGCAAGCTAAATCCAATTTCCTTTTCTTTTTTCTCATCCCTCAAGATATAACTCCTTTCATCAATAAGATAACCAGATTGATCACAGCTCTCAAGCCATAAATGTGTCACCACAGGTTTGCCAAGAGCAATGGCTTCCAACAAATTTCTTGTTCTCACAAATCTATCAGTTACAAAATGTGTTGCATCTGAGCAACATGATGCAGTGGAAAACCCAAGCCGTGCCACAATCTGCCACGAAATTTATCAGTAAAGACACTACTTTACCTGAAAATTACATTGAATATAGGAGAATCTTGATTGGGGGGCAAAAGATTACCTTTCTCTGCTTCTTGAGTGTTCTAGTCTCCAGGTTCTGACTGAACAAGACACAAACCTTTTTCATAGCTCTTCGACTTCTTGAATCTTTTTGAAGAAAATCAGGTAGTGATTCTGTGTAACCCAATCTTGTGAGCTCTTTTGTCAAAGGAGATATAGAAAGGCGGTTGCTTGGTTGCTTGTTTTTGTCACTACCTTCACATATTTGCAAAGTCCTAGAATTCCCATTTGATAATTCATATATCTTCATGTTACCTGAAGTACCAGCAGAGGAAGGAAAATACCCATTATCCAATTCACAAAATCGCTTTGGTGGTTTGGCTGTATCAATTTCAATGAGAGTTGGCACTTGTCTGTCAGAAGATTCATTCTCATTAAGAGAATTTACTGGGTGTTTTAGGCGTCTCCGGGTATAGACTAAAAGCTTTGGTACCCTCTCGTGTGCCTCCTCATTTACTGAAGGACATTTTTCTACATTATTCTCATAAACTCGAAGACATGGGGAACAATTATAACTTGGTCTTTTTGAATGGCGTGGCACACCTTGATGCGTTCTTTTCCCTTTTGGGTGGATCCATGGATTCAACCGTGAGAGACCACTATCAGCCATATCCACATTAAAATATTCTTCTCCTTTTGCTTTGTCTTTTTTAACTTGGAAAGATGAATCGGAATTCAACTTCAAACATTTTGCACCGACTCCTATTTTGCGTGCGTCATCATTGAAGTCCATCCACATTCTTCTTTTCAGAGGGGTGTTAGACTTTCTCGTTTTATTAGTCTCTTTTGACCATCTTCCATCATGCTTACATCCAATAGATTCTGACAAACAATGATCCTTTTGGGCCTCTTTACAACTTTCTTTTTCAGTAAATCCATCTTCTGCTTTTTGCACGGTACTCCTAGGAGGCCTTCCACGTTTGCTTTTCTTTGTAATTCCAGGCTTTCTACCATTTAAGTCCTTCCTTCTAGACAGTATCTTAGTCCTCAAAGTTTTGCTTTTTACTTGAAACTGAGCATCAGTTCCCATCTGACTCTTACAATGTTCTGCAGCTAAGCAAAAAGGGTCTGTATTTAGTTCAACTGTAGAAACCTTCACACACTTCGAGCGCTTCTCTTTGTTTCTCCAACCAACAAATGCCTCCTGAGGATTGGCAAAATGTTTTGATTTACTCTTACTATTTACATTATAAGATGTACCCTCCACAAATGTGTTACCAGCAACTTCATGAGTGAAACAAGTATCAAATATGGGAGGAGCTGCAAATATTAATGATTCTATTGCTTCAGCAGCCATTTGAGTGTCCTGGCCAACATCGAATACATCTGGGGTAACCCTTGATTCTTCACCTTTTTCCACATTCTGACTTGTAGATCCTTTTTCAAACTGATCGTCCACCTCCTTAATCCAATCATATGGAATTCCAATTCCAGAATTTGATCTTACCATCTCCTTTTGCTTATTTACATAGTTAGAATCTTTACACACTGATAAATATCCAGATACGTCCCCTTTGGAACCACATATCGAGTCCTTTGTCTTGTTTTCCACATTCTTAATTTGCTTCTCGGCCCAGTCAAAAGTCATGGACTTACTTGCAATACGAGCAAGATTTACTCTCTTTGCCAAATTTTGTGCTCCCCTTAACCTCAAATAAGGAGGCGATTTTAATCTGTTAGCCTTTTTATTTCCATCGTCTTTGAAAGAGCCTAAATCACTATTTAATAGGTAGTGCTCTACGAACTCTAGAGCCTTACCTTGTGATTCTGCAGGCTCTGAAGGTTCGACGTAATTAAATGTTACATGCTCACAGTCATAATTTGCATCTATTTCCATATCCATGGCTTTAGAATGAGGTGAATACAACTTTATCTCATCAAGTGAATCTTCAGTCAAACTATCTTTAACCATATTCAAGTACTCTTGATCCGAGTGTAATTCTTCTTCGTCCGTAAGAAATGGATTCTGATCTGGAGACCTGGATAATACACAATTTATGGGAACACGATGATCTTGATATCTACAATCATTATCACGACACTTCCTGCCAGCATTCCTTTCTTTATCACCTCTAGAAGCTGAATCAATGGGAAGAGACATATGTGCACTAAACTGGGTACCCAGCCTCCGGAAATAACCTGAAACAAAGAAGAAATATTTGAACTTAATCAAATATCTTACAATAAACTGTCTAAAATTATTTGCATCAATACTATGAAAAGACAATTTCCTTCATCAAATTTTGAGACAAAAGATAACTTAATGCATCCTTGAGTATAAGAAGTCGAATTAGTAGTTAGTTGATGCATCAGTTAAAGACTTCAAAGAACCATGGACATCCAAAAAGTCAAACTTCACTATTGAAGTTTGATATATTCATTTAGCGAGCTAAATGTTCTGGTTGATCTTAACATCTTGATCATATTAACTGAACTTCCAACATTTTCACCCAAAGAAAAAACCGTGAAATAATAAAATGACATGCTTTCATCAAGTAACTCACAAAGTATGGCAACAAAAGCATTCTAGTAGCTTAAAATCACATCCCACATCACAAACACAGAGAAAAGAGAAATTGGCATAATAAAATTGTGCAACTTCAAGTCTCTTCACTTGTAAACCAGTTAAAGCAATTAGTATTGTATACCAGTACGAATCCGCTGCCTTTTCACTTGAAGACGTTGCCCATTCACCACATCCACATCCTCATTTTGTTCTCCTTCATCGTCACTATCAAGAACAACTTCTTTTCCACAGAAATCTTCCATCTGATGATCTCCTGAAGGTAGAGCTAACTCACATGTATCTACAACCTCGGTGTTTGTATCAAGATTCAGTAGAGATGATTCCTGAGTTGGGGCTTCTAAATCTAGTGTATCAGTATAACCATACTCCATCGCACCTTCAAACTTGTTCTTTCAGTTAACTTTCTGGACCAGATTCCTTTTCAAAAAAATATTAAACTTTGCAAACACGCTATTCCAATGGCGAATTTCAACACTTCAGCACCCTGTGAAATACAGTAAACCAACAGAGCTTTCATTTATTTTTTTACAAAAATATTGTCTTATCAAATTGCTATATCATCGTCTACGAGTAATTCTCAATAAACACGTCGTAATAAACCGAAACAAGAATAGAATTGAGTATCTATCAGAGAAAACGATCAATAAAAATAGTGCATTTACCTCGAAATTAGGAGCGGGAGAGATTAGACAGAAGCACGTAGTTAAGCGCCTAGGGTTTCATACTTTCTTTGAGCATGAGTCATATTTGAATACAATTCACAAATAACTTAGTTAGGGTGTATAATTTAGAGTGAGAAGATTTCATGGGAAATGGAAACGCTTCAAACGCTAAAGACGAATAGAGTACTTTGCAAGTTTTGGAGGGAAACAGGAAAATGATAAATCATATGGTTATTTACTTAAATTTAAAACTTGATTTCAACGTGGGCATTTGGTCTAGTGGTATGATTCTCGCTTAGGGTGCGAGAGGTCCCGAGTTCAATTCTCGGAATGCCCCAAAAGTACATCATTTTTTTAGTCATAAAATAAGTTTTTTATTTTTTTAGAGAGTAAACTTATGCATTAAACGAAATCTTATCAAAAGTATTTATAATAATAAATTTGGAATCTTAGTGAGATAAAGTTATCATAATAGATTTGTTTCATTTAATGAGTTTGTGGACAGTCTTGTTTTCAAGTCGAGGGATTTTCTTCAACTTCTATTTCGATCAATGTTGAGCAATGGACCGCGTAGAAAGGACAATGCTTGAGAATTGAGATCATCAATTCATCATCACCCTTAGGAGTTGGGAAGAAGGTGAAGAAAAGAAATGCTGGGATGATACGTAATCAATTTTCTAAATGGGAAAAGAAACAATAAATTTTTCTATATCTATAAAACTTAAATACTACTACAAAATTGTTGTTGGTACTTGATAAAAAAAGAAGAATCTGTACTTTTTTTGCGTGTCTGTAATCCATTGGGCTTAGTTGGCGGGCTCTTGACTGTTCGGTGCTAATTATGATTGTTGAACTTGAGATCCATCATTCATATAATTATCAAAAAAGAAGTTTGAGATTCATTAGGTTGATAGAACTCCAGTCCAAAACAGGGCAAAAACAAAATGAAATCAAGGGGCATTCCGAGAATCGAACTCGGGACCTCTCGCACCCAAAGCGAGAATCATACCACTAGACCAAATGCCCTCGTTGACATGATGTACCATTTATAAATTATATAATCAAATTCAAAGTCAGTTACGGACCATGAACAGCGTGGAACAAGGAGAAATAAGTGGCCCCTTTATGGATGTATTTTCGCTTGTTTGGTTTGATTTGGACGAAATCCTGGTTGTGTATTTTGAAAACTCTCTTCAAATTGAAAGAATTATTTTTGGCAACTGCTGCGCATATGACTTTAATGTGCTTTCATTAGTAACGTGAATGTAAAATAATGTTAATTTAATGATTAAATGAACTTCAAAAGGTGGATTGTAGTTGGGAATTGGGATGTATTTTGGGTGTTAGAGTTTTAGTTAAGAGTGAACGATGTTGGGTTTTGGCGGGTGTATATAAAAGATTAACATGACTCAAGATATGTAAGTTGTCAAAATTTTAAATCACGCCCGCATTTTTATATTCATAAATCGCTCGGTTCGGGTGAGGCGGGTGCAGGCGGGTTGGTTGGATGGATTTGCGGGTGGATAAAGTTTATAAGTAATAATATCAATACAAATGTAAAATCAAACACATATTATTCTAATATTAAATCAATTAAACGAAACATACACGTTTCAATATCACACTTAAAAAAGTTAGATATTGGTTATTTATATTTGCAACAATGTTTATTCTTACCAATTTATACGTCGATTATTAAAATTTAGAGGTAAATTAGAGTAAAAAAAGTGATTACCAACATATATATACCATGAACATAAACATAAACAAGAAACTTGATGAAAGTTTAGTATTTGTTCTTAGACATTTGTTAGTACATGTAATTTATTTCACACTATTATTAAACACATGAATAAGAAATACATTAAAGATGATTAAGTGTGGGTTGCGGGCGGGTCAGTTTTTTAACCATCAAAGTCACCCGACCTATACCATGTGGGTTTACAAATTATTAACACATAATTGATTATTTTAAAAATTAAACCGACAAGTTGCGGGTGGGTTGGATCGGATGTAGCGGGTTTATGAACACCCCTAATTTTAGGGGGAAAAGATAGATGATAAATGTCAAATTATATGTATTAAATTAATTGATATTATAATGTATGGTGATTGATTTGACTAAAGTATTTTATTAAGTAGAAACTTTCCTTTCTTGTATTTGCTTCAACAAAATCACTTCAAAATTATCCAATGAAAATTCGAAAGAAATAATTAGACTAAAATGAATCCAAATACAATCGTGGGTTTATGATGAACCCATCTTATTTGAGGACTTTGACCTAGCAACTAGGGAGCCAAATTCCAATTACAACTAGGTGGTAATCTCCATTTTATGTCGTGAACTATACAGTAATTAACTTTCTCTTTCTGATAATCGAGTTCGATGGATCCCATGTGCATGGAGGTAAGGAGGTTTAAGATCAATTCGAGATTTCTGGATCTACCTAGTAACCGATAAAGTAGGCAATGGTGAACTTAGCCAATTCGAGTTTCGACCCCAATCCGCTATAAAAGCACCAAGTCTTGGTTAACCTTATCTTAAAATTGACGCCTATAAAATTCTTTTGGGAATAGAGTTATCAACAGAAAAAAAAAAAAAAACCAATACTTAATATTTTTACGAATTGTACAATTTATCGATTTTGGTTAAATTAGAAACAATGACACCTTGTTAAGTCCCCTAAACTTCTTACTCTTCTTTCTGTTGGATGTTAAATAAATAAGAAAAAGAATATTTTAGGAAAGTAATTAACTTTCTCTTTCTAAATTTGTAGTCTGATAATAATCAGTTAAAAAAAATCTTAAAATATTAACTCACCAAGAAATAAAGAGAGAGAGAGGCGCCAAATCATTTGGGTTTGGCTCATCAATAAAAAAGACGTTGCAAAAGGATAAGGAAACAACAGATCTATTACTGCATAGCTCACTTTTAAATGGCAATCGCTGCCGCAAACTGGTGGTTCTCCACCGTCACATCCTCCGGCTGCGCCACTTCCCACCGCCTCTTCTCCACTTCGCGCCGACCTACTTGTGCGTTTAGTGTTCGTAAACACTCCAGTGATCAGAATTCCGCCATTCTGGTAATACCGAAACCCACGTACTTGAATTAATGTTTAATTTTTTAATTGTAGCAATATATTCGCCCATAGAGATTAAGATAAGTATTTGCTGTTTTTGAATTCTTTGTTTAAAGAGGTTAGTACTGATAGATTGTATCTACGGAGCTCCTTTACATATTATTAATGATTTTAGAATGATTTATACAGAAGTTTCTGCGGGGTTCAAGAGATGGAAAGCCCTTTTCAAATGCAGATGGTAGAACCAGTAGAAATAAAACTGGACAATATCGATCGGCATCATTCAATTCAATTGGCGTTGAAAATAAAGGGGATAAGGAAATTATGGTCGACTTGAAGGAACAGCAGGTACAAATGCATGGAACAGAAGCCCCAAATCCTTCTAATAAAGTTTATAATCAGTATGCTGCATTTATTAAATTTCTTTTACCCGGGTATAAAGGTATGCAGATTAATGGTGCCTGAATATCAGAAGCTTGCTGTAAAATATAGTTTGAAGAATATTGAATACTTTCTTGTGATTTATGGTTACTTTTATGTGTAGCTATTAGTATTAATATATGGGACATTTTTTGGCTGAGATCTGGCGATCCAGTTCCTTAAGCCTAAATAGTTTCTTTTCCAGGAGGTAGAGCAGGGTAATCTTGAAGATGCTGCTGCTGCTGCTGCTTTCCTTAATGCCGTTGTTAAGGTGAAATATCTTTTGTTTTACAATTTTGTAGCTGTATTGGTATGAAGTTTTGTTTATCAATTTTTGTCATATTGCTGCAGTTTTTTCATCTTGTTGTACATATGAGAGTTGAGAGACAAAATAATACTATTGATACTACTCCTGCTTGCAAGCTTATATATTATACATGGTGCTGTAACAGGTTTTACTTAAACCTCTGTGAATTGTTAGTTCCTTTTCTATTATTCATTTTATGTGTGATAATCATTAAAATGCTTTGCATATCTTTAGATAGTTCCTGGTAATTCTTCGTCTTCGTATCTCCTTTACTGTAAACTTGAAAAAGAGTCACATGGTTTGGAGATGGACTAGTAAGCAAATATCAGTCGTTACATTTTATTGCATTTCGAATAATCTTTTCTTCGTGAAACTTGCTAATGGCCACACTTGATGCGTGAAATGATACCTGAAACGTTTCATTTTTCTCTCTCTAAAATATGGTTTTGTGATGATAAAGCTTGCTACATCTAAAAGAAAAGTGGTTTAGTCATAATTGTTTCCTTTCTCAATTTTTATTTTTCAGTATCAATTAATGTCTCAAGAAAGCTCATGATGAAATTTGTGCTGAAAATTTCTGTAACATCTTTGCTAGACAAATATGATACATTGCCTTTTCTCTTCATTTAGGTATACTGTACCCACACGGAACCAGATTATTCCCTTCCTTGGCAGAAACAAAGACAGTATACTAGTACTGGAAGGCATGCCCGAGTCAAAAGCATTTTAGAAATACATTCTTAACTTAATTTACATATTCAGTTCATGATGAAATTTACTTACTATGCAGTGCATTCATGATCGGAGATGGGAAGCTGTTGACCAATGCCCATTGTGTTGAATATGATACACAGGTCTTGAATTCTTTAATGATGTAATTTCTTTATTATTTACATGCTGCATAATATAAGAACCTTGATATATTAAGTTGTAGGAAAATCCTCCTTAACTCAGTATAGATACACGAGTCGGTCTGATGGTGTCATAATGATCCTAATTTCAATCTTTCTTTTCATTTTCAATTAATTCAATTAATACATGTTTGAAGTTAGAAAATGTATTGACTGATGGGATCTTTTGTAGATATATGGACAAGTGCATGCATACAAAGATTTACATGTATGCAAGCTTAGTAGTTGTGCTTATTTTTATGTAGTAGAATTGGTACTTTCAATTGGCTTTGATTATCACCCTTTTTCTTTTTGGGTGGTGGAGTGCTTAATTCAATATATTTCACCATATACTAGAGGTAAGTATGCTAGGTGTAAAACGCAAAAGTTGACTATGAACGTTGTTACCCTGAATTTTGATTTTTCTCTCACACAATTGAAATCTTTAGTAATGATTTCCGTACCACTATAAAGTTTATTTAACACTAATGTTGTCTGCAAGAATTAGTAATCCTCGTTAACATTTGATTTAAAAGTAAACTTTTATGTAAATTTCTCTTGTCTGTTATAAAGTTTTTGATTCTTACCAGTGGACATTGGATAGGTGTCATAAATTAGGAGCAGCTTTAGTCAGACGATGCGTTGCACTTATTTTGGGATTTTTTGAGTTTTAAGATATTTAATATCTGTACTCTGTAGACAAATAGAGCAACAGTCTATTT
The DNA here is from genome assembly GCA_003313485.2 of Penstemon barbatus. Lineage (NCBI taxonomy): Eukaryota > Viridiplantae > Streptophyta > Magnoliopsida > Lamiales > Plantaginaceae > Penstemon > Penstemon barbatus. The sequence goes on along the minus strand of CM064881.1, from coordinate 954,297 downwards.
AAATCATATGATTGGTTTGAAGTCGATAAAGACAAGATAATTGAAACACTACGTACTTACCAAGATCAATAACTCTTTTCTAATATGATCTGGGTACTAAGAGTTTTCTATATATAACCAATTCCAAGGCTAGATTCCTCTATGCATTTCCAATCTCTCTATTCAAAACTGATATTTAAGTACACACACACAAACATATATATATATATATTATCTACCGTGCAATGCTTGCATTCTTTTCTAGCCTCAGTGTGTACCTGATATGCTAACTTGGCTATCTTGAAGGTCTTTTTGTCAAGGTTGTGTACCATAATTTTATGGTTGGGATTTTCACTCCAATCCATGATTTGTTTTATGTCTTCATTTGCACCATAGGTTGCCTTCAGTTATTAGTGTCATTTACATTTGATTGCAGGTTAAAGTTAAGAGGAGAGGAGATGATACAAAATATGTTGCCAAGGTAGCCTTCTCTGTGATTGAATCTGCTTCCATGATTTCTGTATTTTTCAGTGAAGTTTACAGCTCTCTTAGTGTATCGATATATTTTCCTAGATAAATTTGTCAAAAAGGGTGGTATATTCTCTTGTATGGAGATGAATGGCTACAGAATTAACAGTTCTGACTTATTATGAAACCTGACCTGTTGACACCAGCCTATGGTGCAATTAGATTGCATCGATTCTCAATTCTAATCATCAGAAATTCATGTCACCCGTAGATGGAAACAAGAAAAAGATGCAGTGGATGGATTCTATTGTCAATATAATGTATGGGCAACACTAAAAGAACGATCTTGCATATAATATATTGATTAGATTTCCCCATTCACCTAAATGGAGCCTATGAAACTGGTTTACACTAAATTAGTTCCCATCGCTCATTTTCCAACTTCATCCCTGAAATGTGATAAAACTGGTTTTCTGGATTCAGAGTCCATTTATTTCTGGCTTATTTAATTTCTTCTAAAAGTATTGTCAATAGAATGCATACTTGAGTTTGATTGTAATGTAAGTTCACTTCATACTTCATACAATTGCTTATTCATTTGGCTTTTCCCATTTTATGCCCTTATTAATTATTGCTCTTATTTAATTCTTCTTGGTTGGTGCTCACTCTATACTCAGTGATATATTACAGGTTTTAGCAAGAGGTGTAGAATGTGATATAGCTCTTCTTTCGGTTGAAAGTGAGAATTTTTGGCGGGGAGCTGAGCCACTTCAGTTTGGAAGCTTGCCTAATTTACAGGTTCGCTTAATCGTTTTTTGTTTGGTTATGCACCTTTGTTGCTATATTATACTCTAATATAAACTATTGATGGTGTCCTCAATACTGCTTTTTTTTAGGTGCAATTTATTTTACAGGTAGAGTTGTCAGCATAAATAATTGTGACGTTAAAGGAATAGCTAATTCCATTTCACTTGAGGAAGTGACATGATCTATGTGCAACTTACCTTGATGTATGTTAGACTATATCTTTTAGGTCCAACAGTTAACAGACCTTTGAAGTGAAAATATATCTCTTGAAGATTTCGGAAGGCCACACAAAGATACATATTTTTGCACTCATCATTTGGTTTCGCTGGAACTGGTTTACATTTGTTTCCTTCAAAATTTCTTATTTCATTGAACTTCAAGTCTGAGTGTTATTTTCTGACTGCCTTTTCTGTTTGTTCATATTAACTTTTACTATAACGAGCCTTTTATTTTTTTTTCATATTGTGTCTGCAAATGCTTATCTCATGCACCTAGCTTGTTGCTTGGTTAGTTGCATAGTTTAATGCATATAAGACTTGCTGAATGAAACATGCTTGATGTAAAGTGTCAATTCTGTCTATTTTCATGTGACAGCCTATAAAGACAACATTTCTTAATTGTCCATGCACAATTTTTAGTTTTCCCTTAAATTTGCAGGATTCAGTGACTGTTGTAGGATATCCACTTGGAGGAGAAACTATATCAGTGTCTAAGGGGGTGGTATCAAGAATTGAGGTTTGTATAGTCCATAATCTCAAATTAGATATTGACCAAAGAATTAAAGTGCCATTGACTATGCAAAGTTCATCCACCAATTCTCTGGATGGTGCTGATGGACTAGAATTTTAGTAACAAATTATTAAGCCACGTCACCTGCTCTCTCTCTCTCTCTCTCTCTCTCTCTCTCTATATATATATATATATATATATATATATATATATATATATATATATATATATATGTATGTATATGTGTATGTATGTATCTAAAGAAACCACAAATTCAAAGCCTCTACAAAGGCATGTGTCGTCCCATTTCGCCATTAATTTCTCTAGCCCCTCCCTCTGTCTAGGAAACCATGTTTGGAATGTAGACGTAGCGATGGATTCATTAATCTTTAATTTTTAGATGTGAAGACCATAATTGGAATTTAAATATGTAACTAGTCACATATCCATATTTGGAATTTACATTAACAAGCTGCATAAATAGTTTATTACTGTAAATGGATTGACACAGATGCGAAAAGTAGGATCAGTAGATACATATCACTTTTAAATATTACCTGCACTTGTATTTACTTCACTGACATCTAATAATGGTGCATACTAAGCTTAAATCTAATTTCAGGTGACATCATATGCTCATGGATCTTCGCAGTTACTTGGTATTCAAATTGACGCTGCAATAAATCCTGGTAAGTGTATGTTGAGAAACTAGGAATTAGTCTCTGGAACAATTTTTTTGTTGGTCAGATGTGCTATATATGTGTGTGTTTGCGTATGTGTTTTTTTTAATGTATATATTTGGATTTGATTATGTAAAGCTTACTCATCTTCTTGGTTTCTAATCATTGATACTATGCACATTTATTTCTATTGTTTTTATTTTATTCCTGTACTGATCTGCGCCAATGTATGGCAATTATATTATAGGTAATAGTGGTGGCCCTGCATTCAATGACCAGGGAGAGTGCATTGGAGTGGCATTTCAGGTAGGTTTTTATTTGTATATGAAAATATTTCAACTTTAGATTTAAGCTCTTTAAATATATATATATATATATATATATAGCCACGTTTATATGCGAATATTTTTCCTAATCCTGTAACACTTCTTAATGTTTTCCATGAGCTTAGTTAAAAAATCCAATACTTTCCTTAACCATTATCAGCAGTCATCTTTTCAATATCATATTCTCAGAGGACCTTTCGTTTAGGTATACAGATCCGAGGAGGTAGAGAATATAGGCTATGTGATTCCATCAACAGTTGTGTCTCATTTCCTTGAAGACTATGAGAGAAATGGAAAATACACTGGTGAGACTTCCTCCTCTTGTAATACTTCCATAACTGGAAATCAGTTTCTAAATTATTACTAGACATGACCAACCCTTGATGGAGACCTTTGTTGGTTATTTCTGCACTGTAGCTATGTCCAAGAAGATGTGCTACACAGAATGCATACATTTGTTGCACAGTTGCAGACTCAAATAAGTTTTTTTTAAATTTTTTTTTTTTTTATATAGTTTGGTTATCATCATTTTGTATATTTGTTATATTCTTTCTATTGTGAGCATTGGTGAAAGCTGACTATAATATTTCTGCTATTGAAGAAAGCATGTTACATAAGTAACGTTTATAAATTCTCAGGTTTCCCTTCCCTTGGAGTGTTGCTGCAAAAGTTGGAGAATCCAGCTCTGCGGGCTTGCTTAAATGTTCCATCCAATGAGGTCTCTCTCTTTGCCCTAACTGAATTAAAAAGAATTACAAATTTTGTGTGTTCGTATTTTGTGCTAAAACTATTTGACACATGCTGTAAAGTGTAAGCTAGAGAACTAATGTCCTGAAATTTATTTTAGGCTATGTTTGATTCTAGGATTTCAGTGAGTAAAACGCTTAGGAATATATTTTCTCTCGCATTCAATGACACTAGACGTTGAGGTTCATTTGCATTTTACTTATCATTTTACTCACTGAAATCATAAACCAAACATAGCCTTAGAGTATTTTCTAGGATTCTAGTTTGTATTAATGGATTTTATGTTTTAGAATTATTTATTTTTGGGTCTATGAAATGCATTTATGTGATTATGGGGTTTATACCTGGCATAATGGGGGTAGTTTGTCTATAGTTTTGACATCGTGTTCATGATTTTGGATGAGTGTGTTTTAATCTGGTGAATCTAATAGTTAAATGCATCATTCAGATGAGTTGCCCCTTAAGAACAAATAAGTGGCAAATTATGTTGTTTGTTGTTACTTTAAGACATTATTCTCCATTGTTTTTTAAGGCATTGTTTGCATATTTATTATACTCAGCTTTTCTAACTTTTTTCTTTATAATTTTCTCTCTATATTATCTCTATTGTTGCTTTTTTCTGATAGATCCTCTCTGGACTAGCATAGCCTTCTGCAAAGTCGAGTAAATTACAGGCCTAAGCTCTTTAGATTGCAAAAGATTACCTAAGGTTAAATGATTGGCAAGTGAAAAGAAGATATTTTCCTGCCTCGTGAATTTCTTTGAGAAATGAACTTGGAATGGGGATATAATAAGGAAATGTTAACAATGTCAATAGTATTCAATTTTACTTTGATAATGTAAACCTATGGATGCATGTTTTCTTAAAAGGGTTGCGATAGTAATTGAGCAACAGCAGCCAGTATACTTGGTATTCCAAACTGATATAGATCCAGAGTAGAGAAAATGGTTGTACTTTGATAATGTAAACCTATGGATGCATGTTTTCTTAAAAGGGTTGCGATAGTAATTGAGCAACAGCAGCCAGTATACTTGGTATTCCAAACTGATATAGATCCAGAGTAGAGAAAATGGTTGTACTTTGAAGCAATCCCCATGTGCGCCAACATGAAAAAAATCTTATGCCCATCTAGCAACAAAAGGTGCCAGAACAACTTGATATGACATCTACACATAATGTTATAAGAACATTTCTAACTAGGAGAAAATATATAAGATTTTGGATTCGAAGTACAATTAGACTTATGGGGCTTTTCTTTGCTGAACCAGTAACACACAGTCAAACTGCTGCTTTTATCGTGTTATTTGGTTGGTCTATTTTACTCTCACCCGATAGTTAACTGTTTTGCAGGGTGTACTTGTGCAGAAAATCGAACCAACTTGGTCTATTTTACTCTCACCTCTCACCCGATAGTCCCTAAATTAAATGTTTTGCAGGGTGTACTTGTGCAGAAAATCGAACCAACTTCCGATGCCAGTAATGTGTTGAAGGAGGTACATCCACCCTTACAATTTTAATCAAGCTTTCTGTTTATCTTGTCTCGCTTGATAGGTTCTGATCTCAAATACTTACATACCGTGACATGTCGTTATCACATTTTCTTGATTCCCTCAATTTTTTGCGACATCTGATCTGTTGATTTCTATCTAAGCGGTAATTTTATCACCTGGAATTTAATGTCATCTGTTTTAATATAACTAAGAGATTTATTTGGTCTCATTACGTGGATGTAGATCCCCACTGCTATGTAAAATAACAAGAGAGAACAATAAAAGTCTTCTAGTCCTTTGGGCACGTTACGTGGATGTAGGCCGAATAGATGAACCATTTTTGTCTTCTCTCTTCACTTTTTCCATATAATAAAAATTTAACATAATCATGCATTTCTTGCTTTTCTAGAGCATTCTCCTTTTCTTCTCAAGAACAGCTAATTGGTAAAAGTCTTACACAATTTTGGTCCTTTTTGTTTTTTGAATTGCATTTCAAATTTTCTTAACTGTATGACTTTCTTCTTCTATCAGACAGAATTACACTTATGTTAGAATCTTCCGAGTACTTTGATGTAATTTTTTCCATCAAAAACTGGATTATTTATGCTTTTGTCATTCATGGCGTGCACAATTCATGTAACTTTTCATCATATAGAACAGACTTTTTTTAAACTCGTTTACTTCAGCTTTTTTACTTCAGTTTTAAGAGTTGTTTTTGCTGAAAGCTTGTTGTTCAGGTGAATTTGGCATTGATTTTAATTTTTTTTAAACTTTTGTGGGGCATTGACATATTTTCCAGGGGGATGTCATTGTGAGCTTTGACAACGTTCGTGTTGGGTGTGAAGGAACAGTACCATTCCGTTCATCTGAGCGGATTGCATTTCGCTATCTTCCCAGTCAAAAGTAAAATTTTCTCTGCATCTGAATTAAAAGATCTAAGATGTACTTACATTTGACTTTGTATTAAATCAATATATCTCTAATACAAATTTTCAATGTCAGATTTACAGGTGATGTAGCAGAACTTGGCATCATTAGGAGAGGACAACATATGAAAGTTCAAGTCGTTTTGAATACACGGGAGCATTTGGTAATTGGAAGTATTTTCGTTTTGTGGGATCAAACTGTCTAGCTTTCAATATATGAGTTATAACTTTTTTCTATTGTATTCACACTAAGGTTCCATATCATATTAAAGGAGGTCAGCCTTCATATTTAACAGTTGCTGGTTTGGTGTTTACTCCGCTTTCAGAACCCCTGATTCAGTATGTGACTCATATTAGCTATTTTATTATTGAAACTTTGATGAGATTATATTATGGTAACTTCATGTTCTAACTTATGCTTCCATCATGTTTGTTTTGACAGGGAAGAATGTGAAGATAGCATTGGCGTAATTTGCTTTTCTTCTCCATTATTTTTCCATTGACGTACAAAATATTATCGAGTTGTCTGGTTGATTTTTATCTTCTCTCCTTATGTCAGTTGAAATTGTTGACCAAGGCACGGTACTCTATGGCAAAGTTCAAAGGAGAACAGATTGTGATTCTATCCCAGGTATATAATGCACATGGTTATGCGTCTTCCAAGTATTATCACCTAAGCGCCTCTCTTCTATTATCTATTGATTGAGTGCTAACGTATCGAGGCCCTATTTGTATCCACTTTTGCTCTTGACTTTCAAAGGTTCGAGGTTTCGAAACTTCAAAACTTCAAAACTCTACATAACTCTAAAATCCAAAATTTGAATCTTATGAGCCAAAATACATTGAAACAGAGCCTTAATTTTCAATTACTAGTAATCTTATACAAGGTGGTTTTGCTTGTGATTTCTGATTTTGTGCTATATACAGGTTCTAGCTAATGAAGTAAACATTGGATATGAAGATATGAGCAATGAGCAGGCAAGTTGAATATACCTAAATTTGAAAAGCTATTGTGTGTTATTTCATGGATTAAACTTGAAAAGAGAAAAATATATTGACAGGTTTTGAAGTTAAATGGAACACTAATAAGGAATATTCACCACCTGGCTCATTTGGTTGATTGTAAGTTCTTGAATTTCACCACAGTTGATTTCCATATAGAAATTATACTCACCAATAATGCATTTAATCAGCTTGCAAGGACAAATTCTTAGTTTTTGAATTTGAAGACAACTTTATGATTGTTTTGGAGAGGGAATCGGCTTTAGCTGCATCAACTAGCATCCTTAAAAATTACGGGATTCCTTCTGAAAGATCGGAGGATCTTTTGGTTCCATATGTGGATTCTGTAGGACAAAATGAAGCTACAGATGAACTTGAGTTTGGTGACAGTCCTGTTTCGAATTCAGAGTTCGGCTACGATGGCCTTCTTTGGGCGTAAGTCATCGAATGCTAAATATTTTAATATATTTTCAATTTTTGGCTCGTTATTTGGGTTAATTTGTTGTATTTTATCAGAAATTTTCTTCATTTTTAAGGGAGATTATTTTGTAGAGAGTTTACATTAGGCTTCTATCTTTTCCCATTCATTATTTATTCTGGGATAGGGAATTGGGCTGTAAACTTGTGATAATAGGTGATGTTAGATGCTTTTTGTTTATACTAGAGAATAAGATATGTAAGCTTGGGATATGAGATGATAAAATTAATATTACATGAAGATTTGAAAGCAAAATTTAGAAGCTATTTGGTCTGAAAGAAGCAGCCTTCTTTCGACTTAAAAAAAGAATTGCGTTTGATTGTTTATCATTTGTCATGTTCGCTTCTGTATTGGTGTTGAATTCCGAGGAAAAAAAAGGTGAAATGGAAAACAAAACTTTGGACCAGAAGGCTCAGGTAGCGGGCATTAAAAAAAAATTATGTCTTCATTTAATAAATTTTATATGCATAATTACCTAATAATTATCGTGTTAATGTTTCTATCCAAGGTTGTGTATTGTCTTTGTAACAACAAAATTTAAACAACTTTTTTGTTTCTTCTCTATTCATCGACAAATAGTTTGTGCACAACTTATAATTAGCGACAAAGTGCTATAATAATAAATGACTGAAAAGACAAATCGTGCTACTATATTAGTTAAAAGGAGCAAAATAAAATTTAGATATTGTATTTCTTATGGTACTAAACAAGAATTTTATTGAACTATTTTTATCATAAAAATTTTGCACGACGTACATCATCAACGTGAGATAACTTCAACTTTGAAAATGATTGATGTTAAGAATTATATAGAAGTTATTAGAGGATCAGGGCCTTGATGTCATTGGCTATTTTTTCAGCATCCAATGAAGATCCATACAATCCTCTTCTGGAAAGCCCAGCACAATAAAGCCCATTTTTACCCTTCCAGTGTTTCGGGAAATTGGGCTTTGGTAGCCCATCATCATTTAACAGATAATCATCCCCCTGCACATAGTATATTTTTCAACCCACCAACTCTTTTAATAATTATACAAGTATAATAAGAAAATATAACTTTTAAATATTCACATATGCATAACCAAAATTAGTTTAAGTTTAACGGTCTAAATTGAATATAAATGACATATGATTTTTATTTTTTGGTCTAAAGTAGATTATATAATTTTAAATTTGATTACCTTGAGCCACTCTTTAGTGGATCTTTTAAACCCAGTGGCAAACACAATTGCATCGAATGAATATTCTTTTCCATCCTCAAACGCTACAGTGTCGCCTCTTATGCTCTTAATCCCAGCTGGCAATACCTGCATGCATGTTTTTATTATTTATTTTATTTGGTGAATATGTATAAAAGTATATATAAATAAATTATTAATTACCTGAATTTCCCCTGACTTAATTTTATGAAAAGTTCCAACATCAATGACCGGGTATTTCCCATATTTGATTTTCATAGTGAAAGGACCATCCTCTTTGGGCCTTTGAATCCCATACTTGGTCAAATCCCCAAACACGGCCTTGCTCATAATTGTCACCATCAAGTCTACCCATTCTACTGGTAAATATTTCAACAGTACCAATGCCATGTACGTCATCCTCCTCGACACTATATGAATCTGCATGCACATCTATATAAATTATTAATTATATCATAAATAAATAAATTACTATATATATTATTTTAAGATCATTTAATCTTATTAATTATAAGATAATTAATCCATATATATAATCAAATTAATTAATTCTTTTTTGTTTTTCCTTAAATCCCAAGTCTTGACCTAAAATTTTGGTTGTGTTCAAAGGAAAGGAAAGGCCACAAATTAACAAACAAACCAACCAATTTACTCACTCCTCAATACTCTGCACGTATATGCATGCAATAGTACGTACATACAAGTATTTTATTTTATATATATACAGATATAATTAATTATATTTCAAATGAAATTATTAATTAACTTATATATATAGTATATATAATTACTTACCGGACTTCGGACAAGAATTGAGGTTTTTGCACCATAGTTTGCAAGATCAAGTGCAATTTCCGTACCTGAATTTCCACTCCCAACCACTAAAACATTCTTATCCTTAAACTCCTCTCCATTTTTATATTTTGTAGAATGCAAAACTTTTCCTACAAAACTGTCCAAACCTTCAATCTTAGGAATCGTCGCATCGCACGTTTCCCCAGTTGCCACGACCAGAAACCTGGCCCAATGCTCCTGCACCACTTGATGATCAGAACCTCGATGATCTCTTGCCTTAACCTTCCACTTTCCTACAGCTTCATCGTACCACGCCGTCTCCACCAACCGGCCATAAATTGGTGTGATTTTGAAGTGCGAAACGTAGTCGTTTAAGTAGTGTATGAACTCTTCCCTTGAGAGGTAGGTTGGGAAAGAGGTTGGGATCGGCATTAGGGGCAGCTGACAGAATTGCTTCGGTAGGTGTAGGTGCACCCGATCATACGAATATTTTGTCCATATTGAGGCGAAGCAATCTTCCCTTTCCAGGAGTGTGTATGGGATTTTCAGGTGGTGGAAGTACGCCGCCGTGGCAAGGCCCGAGGGGCCGGCGCCGACTATGATGGCTAAGTGTTCATCTTCGGCCATTTTCAATTAATATAATTAATAATTGTAAAATGAGATGCTTGAAAGAATATTGTTGGGTTAGGGGTTTTATTTATAGTTTTGACTAGCTAGCTGTGTGGGGTTGGAGAAATCATCTTGTGCATCCGGTGTATGGATGATAATATAGCACAATCATGAATCAAAGTTTATTAATTGTGAGGTTGGGATGGATTTTTATTCTTTATTAGGTGATTACTATTCCAACAGTTTATATGGGGTCTAAAAGAGTGTGAGAAGAAGTGCTTTCATTTATATATCTTTCATCACAATTTTTGTTCGGTCTTCTTTCGGGTCGGAAATTAACTTTTTCAAAATGAATTGATAAATCCTACCCAAAGAAAAAAAAAATTGAATTGATGAACTATGTAAGAACTGGCTTTTACTTGTGGTTGTGGAGTAGTGAAAGTACAGTTTCGAAATTGTTTTAATGTTGCTTGACGTGCAGCTATGGACTAGGTGGGTAGATATGATCGCCAAATTCGATTAGTTAGTTCCATATATATCTTTTTTTTTTTTTTTTTTTAAATTTCCCTCTTGGGCTTAATTTTGCTTGGTGGTTGGATGAGTATGATCAAAGTCAGGCTTAAATAAGAATTTTCCTTATTTATAGTAATCTAGCTACGAGAAATTGAAATTTGAGATAAGGATTCTGATTCTCCATGTGTAGAAAACGTTGGAAATAATAGAAATCATATTTTTGGTATTAAGAGGTTTTACTAATAATTCTAAAAGAAATTATATACACATAATTTGATACTATATATATTTTTCAAAAGTTTGACAGTTTCATAAAACTGCCGGCACAAAAGTGTACGTAACAATTAAATCCCGAGACTAGTTCAATGTATGTGACATTGCAGACATATGATATTACTACTAATTAATTATACTTTCTTGAGTTTTAAGTCAAGGGTATTTTGGGTTAATATTTGAATTTTCGAAAACGATTTTGTATGCTAATAATATATAATGAAACAACATTTCTTGCTTGGTTATATAATGGGCTCATTAAATATGGAAGCTGGGCTTTGGGGATGGGGCCAAAGTTGATATACATTTTTTTTTAAAAGTCTTCAGTTTAAGTCTCACTAAAGATTTGGTAGTTGCATTAGATAAATACTTTCTACTAATAATAGCTTAATCAATAAATGTAATCTGCCGTTTTAATATAAAGGAGCTCTATAAATGGAAGCAATGGCTCTATTCATTTAATATACTATATATGTAATTACTGTTTTTAGACCGGACTATTATTTTATCTGTAAAAATATTTATTAACATAAAGAAAGAAAAAGGTTGGGAGACTTTGTGAAGGATTCTAATTAAATGTAGAGGTATTTCCTTTCAGTAATAAAGTTGAGCAATCTTATTTAAGGAAACAACTTGAAATAGGGGAGAACATCACACCAAATGACTTAATTATTAGAATGTAGGAAAATACAGCTTAATTATCAGCTACTGCAAGTTTTTTAATCCCAGATTTAGAGAGAGAGAAAAGAAAATAAAATAAGACCTTTTTGGTGAAGCTCTTTATGTATGTAATGTAACATAACCAAGCAGTTTGACATTTCATTAGATTGGGCCAAGTTTTGTTTGAAGATAAAGCCCAAACAAAACAAGAAGACTGGGCTACCTATATAACACTTTTAAGCTCGTTAAGCTTAAAAATAAAACAAATTGATGGGCTAAACTCGACACTAAGCCTTTTTATATATATGGAAAGCCTTACATAATAATACCCCATACTGTTTAATAGACTTTTGAGACTCGAGTCGAATTAAAATCAAAGAGATTAAAAAAAAAAAAAATTAAATATAAAAGTATGAATATATATTTGAAAATCATTCTTATTACTTGATGACTATAGTTGTTTTAAATGGGCTCATTATTATTATAAATTAAATCAATGAGTTAGTAGTTGTATGGCTTGTAAAAGAAAGTCGAAAAATACTTGGGTCTTGGTCCCTCTTCAACACCAACTTTGTCTGTCTTGTGACTACATATATTCTTGGATTAGAATTTCACAAGAATTAATGTGTGTTATACTTTAATCTTTCACTACCTAACTTAGACTTAATTTCACCTTACTTTTGTCCTCTTCCTAATAATAAGTGAACTTATATAATTCAATCTGATTGGAAAAAAACATACCCTTTATTAAAGAATTCAATCAAGAATCCCCCAACTTAATTATTCCAAATTGAAATGCAATTAACTGTCCCATCATATTCAATAGGATTAATTAGTCAATCAATAACATGCTCTTACCACACACACACAAGAACTTCACGGGCTAATTAATGGCAGAAAAAAAAGACATTTAGGAAAAAGACAACAGCAACCAATTCACATGAACCAATTCCATTTAATCCATTCTTGTCCCTTTCCTCAACATGTCTAGCTGTTTTCTCATAATCACTGCCCAATCACACCCTGCCACGTCACACACTCTCTCTCCCTGTCTTTAACTCCAAGTCCGCAATCATGCATTTATTTCCATCTTTCTCTCAAAACTTCTGCATTTATTTCAGTACCTTTTCACATAAAAGACTAGATTTTTAGTTATCAAAAGAACAGAGCAAAAAACAGGACATTGATTTCCTCCTAATCATTGATGGCTCAATTCTTGATTGTTCTTGTCACCATTTTAATATCTTCACTAGCCTTGGCGGAGAATTTACCAGACTCCACTATATCAGCTGCACCTGCAATATTACCAAATTACCCTCCTATTTCTCCTTCATATTCACCACCAACAGCATTGTCTCCAGATATTACTCCTCTGTTTCCTTCACCTAGTGGCCCTGAACTTTCTCCAAGTGATTCTTCCCTTCCCATTATACCCTCAAGTCCCAGCCCACCAAATCCTGATGCAATGGCGGCTCTCGGCCCCGGTTCCGCCTTTGCGCCTTCCGGAATCTTACCCGATTCTTCTTCGGTAAGGGTAAATGTGTCTAAGTTGTTGAGTTCAATGGTGGTTCTGCATTTGGTGGTCTTTGAAGCTTTTTGGTGCTCAGAGTTGAAGGCTCTTTTTGGTTTGTGGATAGCTCCTATGATAATATGTTAAGGTTTCTACAATTTATCTATATAGTACTCCATTATTGAAGATTATGAATTAATTTGTTGTTTTTTATGTTTAAGTAGTGTATAGATTATTAATGAGTGATATGTGATAGAACAATAACTTTCTTGTTGAAAAGGAAGAGTAAGTTTCATTTTCTTGCATATTGTTTGATTTTTCACATTTTTTTAGTTCAATATATATATATATATATATATTATATTTGCATATCCTACTACATTTTCCTACCAATTCTTTTTGTCCCAAGGCCACAAGCACAGCCACAACACAACCACATATCACTTCAAATAGTAATATAATGGAAATCTACACAAAATTAAGGACATGAAGTTAGATGGTTGTTAACTAGACTATCAACACTTTGATCCTTCATTATTGTAAAATTGAACTAAAAGTTTTAAATCCCACTTTTGATCATCCTATCACCTCCTTTTAGTTGTTGGGACCAAAGAGCGAACATGAAACTATTCTATGATATAAAATATGCAAAAACTGGATAAAAAGGAGGCAAGAGGACCAAAAGTGCAATTTTTTTTAAAATTGGGACCAAAAATACATTTATAAAGCACAACCAACAGCGTCGATGATCCTTTCCCCCTATTCTTAAGTCTTTGCTGCATGACAATTTCATTCTTTTAAGAGCTTTTTCTTTTTTTAATATTTGCCTTCTGGTCATTTTATTTTATATAATAATCAGAATGAAAATGAACAACTACACACAACAAAAATGAATGTAATACAAAGAATATAGTTCATGAATTGATGCTACAATACAGACATAAATCCTAAAGAAAAGTATACTATAGTTCGCTCAAATCCTAAAGTCTACAACAAATACTTTTTTAAACACTAGAGAATAGAATTCCTTAATCTCACACACAAGTACACATTACAGAGCAACTAGATTAGCCTGTGATTTAGTAAACCCATTGAACAACTTACCAAAGAAATTATCCTTCAACTTGTTGAACTCAAGGTGGGGACTTTCTTTTTTGGTATTGTGTTTCAACACACACTTCCTTAGCTCCATGTTCTCTTCTCTGATCAAATCCATGGCTGAACTCAGTTGTCTAATCACTTCTCTTTTCTCCTCATCCTTTTGCTTGAGTTGCTCCTTTTGTACCTCGTTTTCATCTCTAAGTCTCTCCAATTCTTCCCTCAGCTTTATCAGTTCCTCGTTTTCAGGACCATTTAACACTTCCTCTGTTTCAGACAAGAGATTTTCTTGAACCACTTCTTCTTCTGGATCATCAACCTCGGACTCCTCTGATTCCTCTTCTGGTCCATAAGCCTCAGAGTAGCTATCGTATGATTTATCATTCAAGCTCAGTGATTTTTCAAGGCGATATCTGGTGAAAGATACTGGAGATGAAAATGGCATCTGGAGGCGGGTCCCGGATTCGGATTTGAAATGATCGTATTTTTCAGCGAGCAAACGATGGGTACGGTATAAATCTTCTACCATGCTAATGAGCTCGGGTCTTTTTCTGTAGTACATTTCTGCACGTTGGGCGAAGGAATCTGCATCTTCCTCTATTATCTTCAGCATTGTTTTTGTCTTTTCATCAAGATCTGTTGAGTATTTGAGGAATCACGTATGGAGTTAATTCATATGAATCAACTGAAATACCGTAAGACCTAAGATCCATGACTTGATTACATGTATACGACACTCATCTGACATATTGAGAGCTCACAAATGTAGCGATTATCAAGCAACTAAAAAATTATAGCACAGAAGCAAGTCATGGACACACAATAAATATCATAATTTTTTTTAAAAATGGTTAACAACTAATATTATTTTCCAGTGACACAACTACTCAAATATTTTTTGGGAATGATTAACTGTACTTGTTGATTCTTTGATCATTTGGAAGTGGTATTGAGGCTTTATTTTGCAAGTTGAGAAGTGACTTTTATTGGTGAATCCATCACTGAAATAGTAGTTAGTATTGCTAAACTTAGATAAAGTTGGGTGATTTAAGATAAATTTGTGATGAAATGGGATATATCTTTAAGGATGTTAGAAATTGATTCATCAGCAAAGTTACATGTAGCTTATGTCCTGCCTACAAGAAAGACCAAGTCCAAGTAGAACCCCTCATGAAAAATGCAATTTTATTCCCACCCAAACAGTCCAGTCCCACTTTTGATACTTACAACGACTTTTTGCATAAAGTAAACACAGAGCACATGCAGAACTGCCACATTCAAAATCTACCCGTTATCAAGAATCTACAATCAAAAAGTTCAAATAAGTACATCTCCAACGGTCATATAATCATGAATCACTCTACATCTACAGTAGAGAAAAGTAATTGTATACATTTTTTTGCTCAAAAAACTACAAGAAAGAAATTTACTACTGGTAAATTTACTACTGATAAAGAAAGTGAGATTACCTGCAAGTGTTGACTGAAGCCACGGGGATCGATTTGAATTCCCCTTATTGTGACTGTCTAACCACCACCAGTGTGATGATCCCTTGTTCTTTGCCACCACCAATACCATTTTCTTCTTACCTTCACCAAACTTATCTTAAATTAAATACTTTCCAAATAAAAACTCTAAAATGACACACAAAGCTATCAAGATTTCACCCAAGATCTAGCAAATGTGCAGCAAGAAAATTCAGTTAATTATTCTCTGTTCTTATAGACTAAATCGTAAAGAATTGACACCACTATAACGCAGAGATGTAAGAAAATAAGTCTATTAACTCTTACATAAAAATATAAGCGTGCTAAACTAAAGGAAGCAAATAATATGGTATACAATGAATGGATTAAAATTAAATTATTGCCTAAATCGGGTTTGACCAAATCCAAAGCATTCACGAGGAAGTGTTATACTATACACTTGATTTGAGATTTGATAACACTCCTAAAAGAATGACTAATTACAGCCATTTGACTTGTGGTTGGACGGATTTAGTCAAGTCATGTTCGAACAAGAATTTTCTCGTGACTTATATTGAATGCAGATATTTCATATGAACTAAAGTTGCAGTTCAATTCAATTAATGAATTAACAATACAAATGTACTTAAGATTAATTTGTCAAAAATTTAGAAAAACCTCCAAGTAAATCGTACACATATATATTCCGGAAGAATAACAACATAACCGATTTAAACAAGTATAAATAAAAAAGATTTGGATTTTACCTTACCTGGAAATGAAATGTACGATGATGACTCCGTTTCCTTCGATACGGCGGCGTATGGCGGCCACTCTCGTCTCTCCCTTCTCTCTCTTCTCGTTTGTGTTTTGAATTGAATACAAGAGAAGACTGTACTCTGTACTCTGTAGTGTATTTAAACTTCGTCCCTCGAGTTCCGTTTTATTGTCTTATCTCCCACTCAAGTATCCAATCGAAAACTGCCACGTGACATATGACAAGTTTGCGTAATACTATACAGCCCATGTATTTTAAATGCTAGAGGTTAATTGACTTTTCTACCCTTGTATTTGCAACTGAACCCCAAGATTCTTAACTTATTTAGTAAGGCCATCTCCAGCGGCAGCGCCGGGGCCGGGCTCGGGGTCGGGGTCGGCGTGGGAGACTGCTGGAGATGGAGAGGGGCCGGGCGGGGGCTGTACGGCGGGGGGGATCGGGCGGGGCTGCGGGCTGTTTGGAGCCCGCAGGCCAGCCCTGCTCGACGCGCCCCTTTTTAATTTTTTTTTTGTTTTAAAATTTGTTGTGTAATTTGGTACAATTATGTGTTGTTTGTATTTCTAATTAATGTGTTTATTTGGCATAAGTAATGTTATTTTAAATATAACATGATAAAAAAAATAAATTATTTTGGTCGGCCGAAAATAGCAAAACTAGACTTGTCCGAAATAGGATTTTCGGGACGACATTCGTGTCCGCAGGTCGCGGGCACGCACAAGTCTTGAAGGGCTGTGTGGTAATCCAACCCAAGATTTGCACCCCCCCGCGCGCGCGAGGAGGGAGCCTTCTAGTAATAATTTCTTAACCCTTATGGTTTAGAAATCATATATAAACCCAAATTTTTTTTATCACACTTTCAATGTGGGATAAGTTCATTTTTTTTTCCAATTTTTTCCATTACATATGTGAACTTTGAGATTTAATTTCTCATTCACCCGTATTCCGATTTGGACGTACCATATACCATTTTAATCTACTCACGGAGTAGAATATAATTCCGTCAAGACCCGACTCTTTACTCAAAGTGGGTCCCACTTAAAATACGTCCAAAATGGTCCATTAACTTACTTTTTTCAACACTATGTTTATGAGGTTTATAAGGAGCTTTAGGACTTTTTTTATTTTCTTTTCCTTGATTATGTTGTGTAATTAATATTGTGTATTGTTGTAATTAATGTGTTATTTTAATTAATACTCCGTACTTAAAAAAATAAAACTATAATATTAATAGGTGAGAGTTTACGTATTATGTATTAATTTTAAGTTACTTTAATTAAATATTCTATTTAATATTAATATTTTAATATAATTAATAATTAAATTACGAGTACTAATATAATTACTATTATTAATATTAATATTAAAAAATTATAAATCTATAATAATAATAGGTGAGAGTGGGCAAAGTTTCAAAATGGAATTAATTCCCCCACGGAGCCCCAACCACTGGAGACGACGACAGGGCTCAGGGCTAGCCCTGGGGCTGCCCCGGGGGGGCAGCCCCAGGGCTAGCCCTGAACCATTGGAGATGGCCTAAGGGGGCAGGCTAGGCTGGTCAGAAGAATTAATTTTGCAATCATATAACTCTCTCCGAAGAAATCTTTTCATTTTTTGATATGTGAATAATTCTAAATTATTATAATTTAGTTTAGTTAATTTATTTTAGTATTAATACCATAAAATTAAGTGACCTTATTAACATATACACAAAAATTATAACTTCAGAACTATAAAGAATCAACTTAATGATTTGTTTATATTTTATAAAGTTGATTAGTTTGATTTGTTCATCTTAAAAAAAAAAAAAAAAAAAAAAATCTGTTTGATTTGTAGCTAATAGGGTGAGAATTTATGAGTGGCTGGAGAATTAAAATTTATTCCTTTTAAATTCTTTCTCTTTTCACCCCATAATGGAATTCAGAGCTGTGTGTGATTTGTACAGTAAGGAGGAGCGTCTCCTTGTATAGAGAAAGCAATGCTAACGGTCGAAATTTAGATTATGATTTCAACCATTGATATTCAAACCATATCAATATCCATTTAGAAAAACAGATGGGGCCCAAATAAAGCATCTTGTGAAAAAGAATTTTTTCAATGAGAAAAATTCTTAATTAGACCATGTCTAGCAAACGTCTTGAAAATGCACGATATCATTAATTGTGATGATGTGTTGCTCTATCAATGATGATGTTTGGGAAATTCAAAAAAAAAAATAACCCACAAGATATAATATAAGAAAATCTCCTAGACCTGGTCTAGTAAAAAATGTCCCGGATCAGGTTAGTTGAGAATGAACTCAATTTAGGCTAAAATTCGATTGTACACTAAAACAAACATAAATTTACTGTTTTTCTTTTTTAAAATAAGTGTATTTAGTGTGTAAGACTGAGATATGTCTCGTAATATTTTACGAAATAACCTAATTATTAGGGGTCATCTCACAATTACATTAACAAATCACACAATAGATTCGACTAAAAATAATTAGATTCAATCTATTTTAATAATTCTCGAAGCTATTACAGGATGGAAAGAATCACGCTAAAATTTAGGGTATTTTGATTGAATGTTCGTATTTTTAGTTATATCGTGATTAGACAAATTTACTATGATTTATCAGATTGAAGGAATTCTAGCACAAATCTAAGTTGTTTTTTTAAGAAATGATATTCGATTATGTATCATTCAATTCAAAATGATAGTTAGCGATATAATTACACAAATAACAATATTAATTAGGAGAATTTAGTCATATAATATTGGACTGCTAATCCATATGCAGAGACATTGAACAATTACACAAATTTCTTAGCTAGGACCACCATCATCAAAAGCATATATTTCAAAATCCAAAACATAGTTCTGTAGAATTCAGTTCTCCAGAGAAAAGTATTTTGAATATTTAAGTAGTATCAAGAAAATTTCGGGATAAATCACATGATAGTAGCTAATGTTAACATTTCTTCTGTACAGTTAATAACTCTTATGATATCTACAATTCATATATGAGCGCTCACTCACTCTGTAGTCTGTATTTCAATTTAGCACTATGTCAAAATCCAGTGCGCGCAATAGTGTATGCTGCTGATATCTTGTGGTGAACCTTTAGTGTAAGTATAAGAAATAAATCACTAATCACTTGCCGCCAAACACAGGGCGCATAATTGATTTATCCAACTTTTTCCAGTAATGATGTAATGTGTGGGTTGGGTTGCTTAGAACTTTTATACTAAACACTATGTCACCACCTTCTGATTCCAGTCGATCAGCCAGCAGAGGCAGTGTCAAAGAAGAATTTGGACTAGAAGGTTCCGAGGAAACCATAATGTCTTGATGATTTGATCGAGGGAACATAGACCTTACAAGAGGCTTGGTTAATGATCCAAATACCTAGTGAAGAAAGAACATACATAGATATAAATTATATAATATATAATCAAATTTTACTATGGAAACAAATTAAAAGACCATTTGATTTATAGGAAAGTAATAATGTTCTTAACTTACCACTGTACAGAAAAGGACTATAGTGATTGTGCAGGTAATCATGATGGCATTGCCTGGCTCCTGATCCTGAGTATGGCCTGATTTAGCAAACTGCAAACGTACGTACGTACCTATAAGTGTTTGATTCTAGTATTATGTAAAAAGTGTTTTATGTTTTTAGCTACCTGATTATAAGCCAGAGCCATGGAGACAGCACCTCGCATCAAACCAGCCCACCAGATTGTAACCTGCGTGATCGTACTAAAATAATTTATATCAATTCGCCAACTAACTCGAAAACTGTTTTATATGTTAGTTACCTGCTGCTTGGGTTTGAGTCTGCTGTCATTCTTAGACTCTTTTGCTAAGTTGGACAAGTACGACATTGGGAAAACGAATGATGCTCGTCCAATTAGTACAAGGCCAACCAGGATTGCACTAGCTCCAATAGGTTTCCAGGGGCTAGAAATAAAATATTCTTTCGAAAATCAGACAAAAATAGTATAAATTGATCTAGAAAAAGGAGCTAGGGAATTGGATAAAAGAACATCATCTAAGCATTTAAAATAAACAAAAGGAAACCAAATTATGGCAGTCTTCATTAGATGTTGGCCTTACCTGCTGCTTACGAGTCTCCATTTCTCGATGTCTAATGCATCCATACCAACATAAAAGAAGATGAATGTCTCTGCAATGAATGACATTGTTTCAAAACCATACCTACAGAAAACCATTAATTAGACAATTAATTGATGACATTGTCATAAAAAGTTCGAGAATATATGTTCTTAAGAGTATGCTTACATGGTGGTCACTCTAGATTGTTCGGTTATATTATGCCAGGTATAGTGTGACATGACAATTCCACAAAAGAACACCGTGAGAATTCCACTCAAGTTAAAGAGCTGATGAAGATTAGAGAAATGAATATGATCAATACAATATTTATCTGTCATCTTCTAAATGACAATGTAAGTATCACAGAAATTTAGCATAGAGACTGAAATTAAACCAAAAAAAACCTCGGCCATAATGTAAGAAAGGTAAGCCATGAGAATCATTAAAGCAATCTCGCGATCAGCTGAATTCCTGAAATTCAGTAGTATAGTATCTTTAGCAAACTACATATTTATTTCTAAATGTAAATAGCTTGCATTTTTTTTTAATGTAGTTACATACCTTCCAAAGTACAGCCTTTTAATAATGAAAGCACATAGCAATCCAATCTGCATTTTAAAAATGTAACACAAAAGAATTAGATAAGGCCAACATTTGTAACATTCCGAAAGAAATCGGGAACATTTTTTTTGTCTGAAAACTTACCATAACACCTAGCAGAGTGCTGGTTAAAAATAAATAGAAGAAATCGCCAACAAACTTAAAGACAATCATTGAGTTAATTTGTGAGAGGTCGAATTTCTGAATTGCGTTAAAAAGAACCACAGATGTGGCGTCATTCACTACGCCTTCCCCAAAGACTAGACTGTAGAGTAATGGTGTCTCGTTTTGATTAAGAACCTGCCAATTTCGACCAAAAAAATTTAAGACATCTCTTTCCTCTTCTTGGAGAGAACAAAAAAAGTTGCACATTTATTCATACCTGCAAGGTGCAAACAGAATCTGTAGCTGAAAAGATGGCTCCGATAGCTGTTTAAACGAGGTTGAATAATTGTTAGAAGCCGTTAGGCCAAGTTTTGAATGCAAAAAGAACAATTTGAATGACAAAATGTCTGTGTATTATTTTAACAAGATATACAGTTTCACTTTCCAACTATTATTATAAGCAATTTTTTGTTTTCCTTGTGGCAACATATTTGTATTCTATGGCTATGATGACCAAGACTTGAGAAAAATATCTTGAAATTCTTGTAGCTAAATATGGTAAACTAGATAAATGTGAACAATGAAATTGCAAAGATCTAGAGATGAGTGTATGGAAGCTACCAAGATAATCTCTAAGCTCCAAATTAGCAATGTCCAATGCCTCGAATAACAATTTTGCACCTTAGACAGTGTACGAGTTATCACTATGCTGAGTCTGAAGCAATAATGCATGAAAGTTGCTGAAATCATTAATAAAGTTAAACGTGAAATCATACCGAACGATATAATGCAAAAGGATATCAATGTCCCAGCAGCACCAAACAACGTGATTGTCATGAAGTTCCTAAAAAAATGCTTTTTCTTCACTTGGAACCTGATAACAAAAATAAACTATCAACCAATCAATCTCCACAACGGTCCAAACAAAACTGATTCGGACACAAAAAGAAAATTACCCAGCATTGAATATAATAGGTGGTAGGAGATATATAAAAAAGAGGTCCTCATCAAATTGCAAAATTCTTGAGCTCTTTCCATGAGTTTTCAGCAAAATGATGAATCCAGTAAACAAACCCTGCCGTCAGGTCACCAAATAATTAATATCAGTGAATAAACAAAATAATTTTATCTTCTATCCAATGGAATGGAAATTAATTAGGGGAAACCCACAATTAAAAGAGCAGCAACAGACTCGTTAATCCATTGGGCTTTTTCAAGAAGATGACCAATCAAAATGCATACACAGAGGAGTCCAATGACCAGCACTATGGATTCCACGGGAACCTGATCGGAATCAGAGCTTAAACCCCCCAATTTTATCAACGCAGAACCCAAACCAACACCCATGAGTATGATTTTACACTCAGCCCTTTATTTCTGCTTTTTTGTTTATTTTTTTTAAATAAGACCTGGTCCAATAAATAAAAAAATAAAAAAAAAAACTCAAATCAGATTATGTATGCATAGGAAGAAAACAACAACAAAACATGAACATAATCTAGTCAAAGCTGAAGTACATGAGCAAGTATGCATCCAAGTCACAAATCAAATCAACCATTATTAATAAACAAACATGGAAATTCACTCGATATGAAAGAATTACAATATTAGATCGAGCGAAAAAGTAGCAGGGTTTTTTCATCAAAATACTAATTCGCAGCTAGCTTGTTGGTGCAAATTTCTTTGAGTGATGTTAAATCAATGATTACATCAAAAAATCACATCAATCCATATTATATATCATAAATCCTTTAATTAGTACAAAAATAAATCAAGTGAGAAGACTAGTATGAAATTAGACAGATACACACAATTCTGGTGAAATTCGAACTCAGAAATATCTAAAATAACGGGCCTTAGCTGCAAAATAATGAAAAACTGTAGAACTGGAAGGAATTGATGCATGGTCTGATTGATGCAATTGGGATTTTTTTCCTTTTTCCGGTCTTTTGTTTTTGTTGATTACTTAAAAGTGTTAATAGCAATTAGAGAATTTGATGTTAGTTTGAACTCCCGCGAAAGTGAAGCACTGGAAGGATCGGATTCTCTGTGTCTGCGGGAGCGGGTACGCCGTTTATATACTTTTGGGCTTTCTATTGGGCCTATCAGGTGCTGCTAGTAGGACTCAAATTCTAATTAGATTCCAACTTAATATTTCATTCATTGTTTTATTTTTAAATATCAAATTTATTTTAATCTCAGCTTAACTGTTAAATGAATTAAATTCGTGTGAATTTTATCTAAATTAAACATAAGAAACTTAATAGTTTTAAAACTGATGTGATGTAACCGTGATCAACTATAATTGTATCCAAAAGTAAGTCCTACCTAGTAATGACTTCTAAAGCAATAGTATAATTTTCCTTTTTCTTTTTGTTTTTGTAAAGACTAGGATTGTTTGTATCAGTTTTTTTTTTTTTTTTTTTTTGGCAAAAGAGAGATTTTATTGAAACAAATGTCCAAACTTACAATGCCAACTTTAAATTTTCAGCTACCTGCTAACTATTACAACCATTAAAATCAAATATGTTCAACTCATTAACAGCACTCCAAATTTGCAGCTACTGCTAACTATTACAACCAATAAAACCATATATGTTCAACTCATTTACAGCACTCCAATCCATTGCTTTTTATCAGTTTGGAACATATAGCTAATATCTTGTTAGCGAGTATCAAGAAAACTAAAAGTTAATTAATGTGATTTTCTTTTCGGGGTATAATTATCATTTTTTCGGCTTAGGAGGGGGATTTTCGCTCATAAAAAATAGCACAAGGGGACTTTTTGGTAATAAAAATGACACAGTTTTTTTCCTTTTTGCTAATTAGACAAAGCGGTGAGGGAAACACATAAATCTCAACTTTTACTCTTGATCACTCCCGGCCCATAGTTTAGCTAGCGGCCTATCAATAACAAGAATATTACTTTCATGAAAATACTCATAAAATATAGACGCATTTGTACTTTGTTTGTTTAAAATTAAAGTTTACGACTATTAATTTTCCATATTCTTATTGTTAAAACAGCTATTAATATTAATTAATGCCTCTAATAGAAATACATTCTAAATTTCAATCGTAGAGGCATATATAGTTTAGGCATTTTGTGGTATCCTTAGTTCTCGAGCGCCAAATTATAAGTGTGAAATTTTCAATTTACCTAAAAACATACGTCCTTATCGTTTCCTCTATTTATTTTGTGATTTGGAATACTTTTTGGAAAATAATATATATAATAAAATGGTCCAAGAAAGTGAATTGTGGAATGAACTCAATCATTGAAATAAAGCCCGTGGATTTCGATTCTGGACCACATTGGTCTTTACTCAACAGAGGGCCGTGATGATAATAGGATCGGATAATGATTTACCGACTATGGTGGTCCTTTCCACATGGAATTTAATAGACAATATATTGGAGCGGATTGTAATCTGGTCCGATCCAAATTGGACTCAGTCTGTTAAATTTTTATTCAATTAGTGAGTAGAAGGACCATCCGATTAAGAAAAAATTTATAATTCGAAACACATGGAACAAATATGGATCTAAAACATATTATTAAATATTAGGTTCACTAATATGTTATAAGCAATTAACGTTAATAGTGTATTATCATTGAGTTAATATTTTTCTTTTATGGTCTCATTTTCATACTTAAATAATCAACTGACAGAATTAAATCTATTTTGTCATGGGTCAATGGCTGCGGTTTTGTATTTTGAAGTACAAATAAATAAATAAAATTTGAGCTTGTGAACTGAGTTAAATGATCATATCATATTATTATGAAACTATTTTTAAAACATTGATACTAGTGCAGATTTCAACAAATTCATTTTTTTTATGAGTTTCAAGAATTCGACAGTCTTTAATCTATCTAATTGTGGTTCTGACAATTCAAATTTAGTTTCGGTTAAAAAAACTAAATGTAAGTCGAGATCTAGGTTGATCTGAACCGAAACCAAGCCAAAATACGTGTTTTTTAGATGAAGAGTATATTATTACATTAATCATTATATCAAAAAATTATATTCGAATATATTTCAATTACTATTGAAGTACAAAGATAAATTAAATACGAAGACTAGCATTAAATTAAATAACTACCCACTTTAGTTAGAGTTGAACTAATGACTGATTCAATTTCATCATTGGGTTATGTCTCAATTTGTTTTTAAGTTTAAATAGATAATATAGAGAACATTTTTATCCAACATATATATATATATATAAAAGTCATTCGATATTTCTAA
The DNA here is from genome assembly GCA_003313485.2 of Penstemon barbatus. Lineage (NCBI taxonomy): Eukaryota > Viridiplantae > Streptophyta > Magnoliopsida > Lamiales > Plantaginaceae > Penstemon > Penstemon barbatus. The sequence goes on along the minus strand of CM064881.1, from coordinate 928,701 downwards.
ACATGTTATGAAGTGCAAAATAATGCCAAATAAAACCAGTTTAGGTTTGAAGTCCGAAAAAGAAAAAGTAAAGAATGGCTCATGCTTTTCGAAACTGTGATATTTTTTTTGTAGTTATTTGATCGGCCTGCTTACAAATATTGACCAAATTCATGTGGTTGATTGTTATAATAATGTTTTCCCGTTGAGATGCGGACGTTATCTTCAGCCTTCACATGATTTGAAAGTTCTTCGTCCGAGGATATATAGGATTATGTAATTCTGCAAAACTATTGCTATTACTAGTCCCACGTTTATAATTTTGTAATTAAGGTTAGGTCATTCACAACTTAGGTTATGGAAATATAAAATCAATTGATAAGCCCTTTTTTTTAATATCAATACATCATCGGTATATACATTCTCATTATTTCGAAAATCAATCAAATAATATCAAAGTACAAAGAAAAACTAACACCACAATAAAAAAAAATCACAAATTTGGGAATTGAATGTTTATTATATTGAAGTAATTGTCGCATGCCTATTGTATAATATGAAGTTCAATTGATAAATTATTTTGTTTTTGGATATATTTGTTAGTTGATAAGGAATATTATATGTGACTCAAATTTTGAATTATCTTAAAATAGTTTATATCAAATAATAGTATTTCATTTGTACTAGCTAGCTAGTATGCATCAATACATGGTTCCGGTTCCTAAGTAATTAAGTTGAAGTGAATTTTCAAACTTTAATATTGTATTAATGATTGATTACATAATTGCATGTAGATCATATATATAACTGGCCAATTGTTTCAATAAAGGAACCGATTAGATGTCAAAGCTTACATAAAGTAGAGAACAAAAAGAAATTTAAATAAATACTACGAGATTATGACGTGGGTAGCTTAAAGAAAAGTCCAATAACTTTAATTAATCATATATTAATAAGTGGCTCCAGATCAGTTTAGCACCGAAAAGAGTATGTTTAACTTTAAGTTTGACCTTTTCATTTCACAACTATTAATTGAGATAGCGATCAGTACTATTTCACTTGGCAGAAACTAATAGAGGGGAAAATATGTGCAAAACATTCTTGTGTTATTTTTACGGCATAGAACCTCTTGTATTTTACTAACACGCAAGTAATTTTATTTCCTTTTATAAAAAGTTGCACAAAATTTTATTTTCATCAAAATTGACGAAGAGTGTATCTCACTTGTATTTCGGAAAATCTGCGCAAAACCCCTACGGGTTAATATGGAAGTAGTTTGACTGAGTTTGGTCTCAATTAGTGGTTTCAAAAGTTTGGCGAAACTTTTGAAACTCGATTTGGATAATGGTTTCAATGGAATATTGAGATTATAAAATATTATTAAATAATAGTTAGTGGGTTTTGAAACGTTGAGATTTGATTTGGATTGGAGTCTGGTTGTAGGGGTTTGGGGGACAAAAATAGATAGTAGGTATCAAATCAATAACTTTATATGTGTAAATGGTAGATGAAAGATGTCAAATCAATAATTTTATAGGTCTCAAGTAAGTTTGTGTAGGTTTCGTTTTGAACTGAAACCTAGGTTTGAACTGAGTCTTATTCAAACTCTTTACCATATGGAGTTTGACCCAAATTGAGTGAGACCAAAACAAGGCAAACTCATTCCATATAGACCCTACATGTTTTTCTTTTTTGCATAGAACCCCTTGTGATTTACAAATTAAATAAATCAAATATGGAGGGTAATAATATGCGGAGACGCAATTCAGGTCGTATTGAAACTGAAACGTCTTTTTTGACTTTTAATCAGAAGATAGAGACGTAGAAAATTTGGAAAAGAAAGTATAAAAGCAAAGGGCGTGTTTGATTTGTGCGTGATTATCGTAAATCTTAAAATTTACTACTAGTATTATTTAATTTGAATTAATCCTACTAGTATAAATATAATTCAAAGGGGTGGCTGCAAAAACTTTTGGAAAAGTGTTCAACTTTTACATTAGGCCAAAAAGCTTGACAAGACAGTCCAAGGCCGGCAGTAGGTTAGGTTCAAGGCCTTCGCCATGGGCCCATTTATCAGGTATTATTTCTTTAGCTATATATTATGGGCCCCCTTTTAATTATGCCTATTGACTACTAAATATATTACTATGATGTATACATTAGGTTGTACTTTTCCTCTTGCTCTACTCCTATTCTTCTTTTCTTTATATATAATAATGAAAATACTAATTTCATAACAACTAGGTTATAATAATATTAATAGGATGAAAAAAAAGAACAGGTTATTATAATGGAACAAAATATCTCTTAAATTGGACATGAGTTTAATCCTTATAAAAAATTCTTTGTTAATATTATATGACAAATTCAATTATTAGCTTAGTTCGACAATTATTAAATTTGATTCAAGCTCGAGTCATCTTGTTCAAAGAGAATTTTAAAAAATTATAGACACAAGGGGATTTTCAGTATGTTCAAGAAGGTATGTAACATGTTTAAATTAGTTTTTGACAAGTTTTAATTACAAGGTGTTTGTTTTTATAAAACAAAATAAATGTATTTGATTTATGTTTCAGTAGGGAGAGTTTAAGAATTGATTATTAATCGTCAAATTAATAAAGTGTAAAATTTTATAATAGGAATTTAGGATGTTGATTATGTATTTGATTTTGTAACCCACGAGCGTCCAAATTTTCCAAGATTGAAACCTAACCAAGCCATCGATTTGTTGACTTAAATAGTATATTAGGTTCCGGAACTGGTCCATTTGTTTTTTCTGCTGAATTAAAATCCCATGTTAGTAGGTCCAAATTATTTACTCCATGGGGTTCGCTGTAATTATTATGTTTATTTATTGATTCACTCATTGAAATGGGCCATGACTAGGGCTGAGCATTCGGTAAAAATCGAACCGAACTGGATCGAACTTCGGTATTTTTTCGGTTCGGTAAATTTCAGAACGCGGACCGTTTGCCGAACCGAAAATTTTGGTTCGGTTCGGTAAAAAATCGAACGGTTCGGTTCGGTTTCGGTTCGGTCCAAAAGAACCGAAAATTTAATTTTTATTTATTTTTAAAAAATCAAAAATTGAATTTATTGCACAATATACAAAAAAAATATATCTTACGACACACAAACCATGCAAAACCCCCCCCCCCCCCCCTTCTATTTATTGCGTAACATCTAATATATCACCAAAGTTCATACAAACCATTCAAACATAAAAGTCTCAAACATAAAATAATCTTAATCAAATACAAAGAGGTAAATTATTTTTGAAAAATAATATTAAGTTTATACAAACCATTCAAACTTAAAAGTTATAAATCTCCAAAATCATAATTGAAAAACACTAATTTTCCAAAAAAAAAAAAAAGGTCCAATCGGTTCGGTTCGGTAAACCGACCGGTATTACCGAGAACCGACCGCTCCCAAGGATCGGTTCTCGGCCGAGAACCGTTTACCGAACCGAAATTTCGGTTCGGTAAACGGTCCTGACCGAAATTTTGGTTCCGGTTCGGTTCGGTCGGTTTACCGAACCGTGCTCAGCCCTAGCCATGACTCGTTTCATTTTATGATGTTTTATGTCTCATAATTCTTTATAGTTTGATACATTTGATTAAATTTTAAAAAATTATAACAAATAATTTAATTAAAATATTTTTACTAATAATTTAATAATATCATATAACACTAAGTATATATAACATGATAATTCACTTTAAATTTGAAAGTTTGACTAAGTATTATTATTATTAGTTGAGTAAGAATAATGAAACGGGATATATCATTACTTTTTGACATACACATCAGCTAAAATTTACTTAGTAATAGTATTTTAGCAAAGCTAGAGGATGTTGTTTGGTAGGTCCAATCAGTTTTCAAACTATCACAATTATTGGTGGATGTAAGTTCTAATTTATACGCAAAAGAAATAAAGATCATTGCTTCTAAAGATTCGTGGAATGTTAATGATTAATTATAATTGATCGCGAAAGTCAATTTCATGTACTACGAATTATTTTGAAGATAAGGAAGAAAGGACAACAATGGTATATAAATAGCCATTGATTTGATTTCATCTTCTCAAAAAGGTAAAATTGCAGAAAACATCTCAAATTAATTACTGATTTTGGATTTTCATCTCGAACTATTTAACTTGACGAATTTCGTCCCGTAATTTAATATTTTTTTGGAATATCGTCCCAAACTAATTACTAATTTAAATTTTTCGTCTCAAATTATATCAACTCGCCAAATTTCATCCCATAATTTACCATTTTGTATGAATTTAGTCCCAATATTAAATTTCTAATTTAATGAAAATGACGTTCAATCTTGTAATTAATTTGGGACGAACTCTGCAATATTATATAATTATTCATCTTAAAATTTACCATGTCATGACGCTTAAGCAGCCATGTGATAATTCATCGGCAAATGCGCAATTCCGTTTTATAATTATGGTGGGACGATATTCCAAAAAAAATTAAATTACGGGACAAAATTCGCCAAATTAAATAGTTTGGGACGAAAATCCAAAATCAGTGATTAGTTTGGAACGAGTTTTGCAATTTTGCCTCTCAAAAAAGATTTAGGATGAGTTTGGCCTAGCGATTCGAAAATCAATTATAGAAGAATTAATTTTACTAAAATTGATTTTGGTAATAATTGATTATAATAAAAATTAATTATAGAATAATTGCTTTTGTATAATAGCTTTTGCAAAAGTAACACTTTAGCAGCTTCTAAAATAAGTTGATTTTTTGCTTCTCGATATCCCAAAAGCAATTATGATCTCGGGGGCCAAACACCATGAAAATCGCGATTGAGCAAAAGTAATTTTTATAATCTGGGCCAAACACTTCAAAAATCACAATAGAGATCTAAAAGTGATTTTATGAGCTTCAATCGCTAGGCCAAACTCACCTTTAATTGTTTTCTATTTTAACTATTGAAAATCGGTTTACGCCATAGGCTCCAACCACCTACCCTATTCCACCCCACCCCACCCCCTCCCCTTTAATCATACAAGCTTAATATTAATTTGATAAATGTCATCTATTTTATTCTTTCAAACCCAATAATTAAGAAGAAAATTGTAATTGTGGTACCAAACTATATATCAATTCCAACTTGTGGTACCATAAAAATTGAGGCCGACAAATTTGGTACCACAATTTAAGAAATTGAATCACATTTGGACCACAGTTAAAATTGGACGTTAAGTGGTGACGTGGCAATTAAGTTTTATTGCAAAATTGATACCATTACTTATATTGATCGATAATTATGCCCCTAACTTTTCAAGTTGTCAAAATAACCCCACATCTTCAAATTTACTGACAATTTTAGTCCACATTGTTGCCCAATTTCAAAATTGACTCGAATAAAACACTTAAGGACCAATTCAGAGATTTAACTTAATATATTTACATATGTATTTAACTAATTTAATATATAAATAATATTAACAAACCAAATAATACATGAACATAAATTCGATTAAATATTAATTAAATCTAAAATTTATATAATGATATGAATATATTTAATATTTATTAAAAAAATTATATATTATTAATAAAATAATTATAATTAAAATAAAAATAAAATAATTACAATTAAAAAAAACCCCTTCTTCTACCTCCTACCTTCTTTTGGGTTTTTCGAAAATTTGGGATCAAATTGTAATTTTTAAAAAATGATGGACCAAACATGTAAATTTGGATTTATGAAAATTCTGAGCTGAATTGCGATTCTGGGGTTTTCAAATATTTGGGGTCAAATAGTAATTTCCAAAAATTGAGGGACCAAAAGTGTAAATTCGAATTTCTGAAAATCAGGGGACGAATTGAAATTTTTTATTTTCTGAAAATTCAGGACTGAATTGCAATTCTGGATTCTTAAAAAATCTAGGGTCAAAATTGTAATATCAAAAAATTGAGGGACCTAAAGTGAAAATTTGATTTCTGAAATCAGGGTCCAAATTGAAATATGAAAATTATGGACTGAATTGCAATTCTGGATTTTCGAAAATCTAGGGTCAAAATTGCAATTTCTAAAAATTGAGCGACAAAAAGTGCAAATTGAATTTCTTAAAATAGGAGTCGAATTGCAAATATTATTTTTTTGAAAATTCTTAGACTGAATTGCAATTCTATATTTTTCCAAAATTTGGGATCAAATTGCAATTTTTGAAAGTACATAATGTAGTGAATTCAAATGAAGAGTTTTAGGAGGAATTTCAAATCTACTTAAAATTGAGTTGAAATTCATTGGACTAAAATCCAGGATTTCAAACGACGAAATCTAATTTTGTATCCAAGTAGCATGATGGATTTGATGAGGGATTTCAAATCCAGTACCAAACTTAAATCCAATAATCCAAATGGGCCCTAAAATCAATTAAACTCATGTCTTAAATTTTTAAAATTCACTAACTATTATTTTATAATCGTAACATTTTGTTGAAACTAATAAATATCGAATTTTTAAAGTTTTGCATAAACTATCAGATAAATTTTTTAAATCCAATCATAAAAGAATAGAATTTTTTCCCCATATATAATAACCCTAGGATTCTAGTGTAGCCGTATAGGACCTATAATAGGGCAATCTTACCGTCGAGGTTATACAGAAAAGATGTATAGCTGAATTGAGATTAAAAGAAAAAAAAAGGAATGGATAAAGGGTATGTTGGTAGCTTTTCTCCTAAAAATGTCAAGATAATGGTTGATTAAGTACAATTTATGTCACATCATTCATACTAACACTATTTTTCTGTGTATAGATGTTATAACGTGTACATTTCAAAATATATATATATATATATATATATATATATTTCTCACATATAAGAAATCATAATTTGTACTTTTTTGTGCATTCCAATTTCATGGAGTGGATTACTAAATGTTATTTGCCAAATTATTTCAATCTTTTTTATGTTTTATAAGATAATATGTATATTTAACTTTTTAATACTAGTAATTTATAAACGTGTTATGACCGGCCGTTTCATATCCTATAATTCCTCTCTATCTATGTAGAATCTCGTATCATAGTAATTATATCCTTGATGGCAACATAAACCTAAATCTAAATGTACCTTCTCCAATATCAACGTCATTGTGTTCAATTAAATGCAATGGAAGGAAGATGTATTTAATTTAACATAGGAAGATCATTAATTTAGTATTTAATGTTATTGTACGTGCAGAATGTTCGATGCAGACACAAGATTTTTTTTTTTTTTTTTCTAATATATGTATATATACATACAAATTATACACAAGATATTTTATTGTCACATATGACGCTTAAAGTGATGCATAGTCTTTTTTAAGTACACATTTTATTTTTAAGGAATTAAGAATCACTGACTTGGAAAACTTTTTAGCATCATTTTATTTGAGTACTTGCTTTCCATAAATGTGTTTCAATTTTTATTTATTTAATAATTTGTGTTTTATTTTATTTGACTTGTTGATTATTCCATCATATTAGATTTATCCTTCAATAATTTTGTCATATAGTACATAATAACAAGAATATGAACCAAACAAAGAAAAAGAAAAATAATTAGTAAAAGTATATATATATATATATATATATATATATATATATATATATATATATATATATATATATATATATATATATTCATCAAATGAGTTATTGAAAGCAACAATGAAAGGCAGATTAATGTTTGCCTTTTAATGATACTTTGAACTCCTGGAAGGGCATTAATTATTTAATCGAAGTTAAACCATCCAATCACGTGTCTCTGATTTTTATAATGCTACTAGGAGTATTATATTATGATTTACTATGAATTAATGGGTATCAGACTGGTAGCTTAGTTAATTACGTACAATCCTAAATTCACATTCACCTACTCATGTTCGAAAACCCTATGTAGTTATTTTATACAAAACAAGTAGTACAAGTTACACTAACATGTTGTGTACTCGATCAATGTGCATAAAATTAATAACAATAGAGTTATAGATCATGAAGATTAATGGAGCAAAACACTATGACAAATCATTCATATATAGTACTACTGTACAACATTACATAGCATTTAATATGACCAAAAAGAAGGCAGTAATTTTTTGCTTTAATTTACTCCATTTTGTTAGATCTCATTTCCCCAAAAACGTGTTTAGTTGGGTGGTACAAATTTGCTACAAAAACTAAAAAAAAAAAAAAAGAGTAGAAGATGGGGGAGAGATTCCCGGAGAGCCATGCGTGGGCTTAATAATTAAATCCTAGTAGTCTGTTGTTCTAATTATTTTGTTAAATAGTTTAATTATTAATCCCAATATTTTAATGCAAAACAATCACTTTACGTGCCTTACAACTCAGCTTATATATTGCGGTACTCGATTGAGATTAATTAGTAATTAAAAAAGCATATTTGCACTTCAATTTATGAACACATTATTACACTAACATATTTTGTATATTTCATTTATAAGTAGATTATAGAAAAATGAAGTGGTTTATTACATTCAAAAGGTTTGTAATGGACGTTAAGCATATGTTTGGTAGTCCATAAAATGTGATGAATGAATTAGTTCCTCTCATATTCTTCAACACATTTTGTGATTTTTAGTTTAAGAAACAGACCTTTATCTCTTTATAAAATATTTTTTTATTCATAGAAAACTCGAAATTCAACTATATCCTATAAAAACTTATTATTCACTATGTAAATATATTAGTTTTATGATTTAATCGCTATATTAATTACTCATACATGTCTAATACTTCTTAAATTTAGACTTTAGACCCTTCAAATTTAATTAGATTTGAAGTCTACTATAGTTTTACTTTATTTAAAATTCTTGAATATCTATCCTTCAAATTTGAGTAGAGTATCAGCCTTTTTTGGACACAAAAGGGACAGGTCTATGGACTCCATACTGAGCCATGCCATACCCACTATACCATGTCCCTTTCCCGGACTGACAATAATGCCCCTCATTTACTGCAATTGAAGAATTTTATTGTCCGAATCTGACCAAGGTTGATTTGGTCATTAAAACGACAAAATATTTGTATGGCTGTAGTGGCAACAATGTAACATTTTCTGCAGTGCCCCATGGTCCAGTACTTTCAAGTTGATGCAAACGTGGGGACACCTTCACCTCTTTGCTTTTCAAGTTTCAACCACATAAAATTTAAAAAAACATTTTTTTCAACTACCAGGAACAAGTGATTATCAAACCACGTAAAAATCGCAATTACGGAAATATACTTATTTTTATTTGAGAAATTAAAAAAAATCCAAAAGCTACACGTACTATATTTTGAGATTACAAGAAAGGATAACCAACAAATATTGATAACTCAATAAATATATAATATAAAGGATCAACACCACTAATGCATGGTCCTCCTTATTATTATTTTTATAAAGTGGTCACTTTTATGTTTTTTTACAGTGATTTTGTTACTTATAGTGTTATATTGTAGTCCCTAATAAAATTATTTTGTATCAATTTATTCTCTCAACAAATTATTTTTTTATCAGTTTAGTCCTTCATAATTATTTCTTTATCAATTTAGTTTATCATAAAATTGTTTTGGCAATTTAGTTTACCTTGGACTACCTGAAAATGATTAAAGTGAAATAAATAATTCATAGTGAGAATTGATATGGGAAAAAAAAAATACAAGGACCACTCTGTAAAAAATTGATGATAAGAAGTCGATGGAGAGTGTAGCACCTCGATCAAATGAAGAGGAGTTATTTGGATAGACATTTTATTATTATTTCCATATCGAAAGTTTGAGAGCCTTTGCAACCCCTATAATTGGTCGATCATCTTGTTTTGCCTCACTCATGGTCATTTCAACTCGCAAATAGAATGAAATGATCAATTTGACCATCATGTTTATCACATTCTAACCAAGTACATATATATATTCCTTAAAAGAGACTTTCAAACATTAAACAAAATAAAAAAAATGACTAAAAAAAACTTTGATACGATTTGTTAAGGTGGGATATATTAAGAATTTATGAACTTTAGGTCATTAAGATGATGGAAAGAAAGACGATTCAGATACAACACGATAATCGTCATGTCGGAAGGCATCTAGAGCTGGCCTCCCATCAAGTATGCTAGTTTAATATTCAAATTAAATGTAACAAAAAAAAAAAAAAAAACTTAAATGATGACATATAATTATTTATCAATTAGACGTTATCATATAAACATTAAGACCGCTCTAAACTTGGATCATCCGACCTTAATGTAATTTGATAATATCCTATAATTGTAGAATTATTAAAATTTTAGTTACTACTTATGCTGTATTTGAATGTACATGTAACAAAATTTTTGTTAATAGAAAAGTTTGCTTGAGTACCAACAGGTGATTGGTCTAGTGGAAGAGACTAGTCACTATAAAATATTTCTGTTGGGAGAGGTCCTCATTTTATGTGTCCGACGCATCTTGAAAAGGATTAAACCATTGGAAAAAAAGAAAAAAAAAAAAGTATTCTTGTTTTTAGATTTTCTTTTATAGGATTGAATACACGAATGAGGAATTGTGCAGCAATAAACTGTCCTTAATGAACTAAGTCGGTCAGTAGTATGACAACTTGGAAGGAGTAGTTAATTATGAGAGGTATAATAAGGTGAAATAATTATTGGAATTGAAAGATTTAATAATTTGAGAGCAATTCTCAATGCCACATGCAATTATGTTTTCATCCGATCCTGCACTGCAGTTAGACTATGCCACGTACACTTACTAAATATAAGTTCTCCTAAAATTAAAATCCAATATTATCACTAAAAAAACTTAACCTACTTTCCTTCAAGAAATCAAGTACATCCTTTGCCAGATATCAATTTCTTTTTAGCATAAAAGTCATACACTAATTATGACATCACTAGTTTCATTCTTATATTTCAAGTTATTTGCCTAACTTGATATTACTATATTAGTACTTGGTCGTTATATTTTCAATGTCATTTGATTAATTAATTCATTTATATCAATATTCAAATATTATGATGTGATTCATTGTCTCGTTAAAAATGAAATTATATTAATTAGTAAATTTAAATTTACCTTTTCAATATTTATTATTTCAAATCACAGACCTTAAAATGTGCAGAAATAGTAGTATGAGATCTAAAAGAGCTTATTATTTATTTGTGCATGCCAAAAGAATTTTTAATTGTAGATTATTGAAGTGGTAGTCTAATGTCTATAATTACGCATGCCATTATACGCCATCAATAATGAAAAAGTAGACAAAGGTCCCTCGAAAATTATGAAAACATAAGTCATCTTTAACCTATCCATCCAATGATTTTTGGCCTTTATTGCAATAACATTGAGCCGATTTACAAAATTCAAATCCGTATAACAGTATATTGTTCATGATGTGACAATTTTGCTCGTACTTTGTTCATAATTATAATGCAATACAAACTATGATTTGTTAGGTTTCCATGATATCGTGATTACTATATTAAATATTTCTTAATCCAATTGTATTATCTGAACATTTATGATTTAATACAATCTGATTGATTCTTAATTTTTTTTTTAAATATTTCTTAATCTACTATAAGTAAAGGGCTGAGGAGGTCGGAGTCAAAAGTTCATAAGTTCAATTTTCATTAATGATAGTTTTTCTCCTAATTTGGTACTAGTGTTAGTTGATTGATTTTCATTGTAATTCAATAAATTTTTGATATTGGTTTCTTAAAAAAAATAGAAAAAATACTATAAATAAAGCTTTTATAATTCTGCACTTCTAACGTACTTTAAGCAAGAAAAACAATTACAAACACCCCCTTAAATCAACTTATTTATTCTCTTGATACTAATATCTTGCATTATTACTCATGTTAGAAGATAATTTTAAGAATTATATTAGGATGGAACAAACAATTTTCTCTTCTTGATTATCATCATATACGCTTGGAAAAAACTATAACTTTAAAGTAAAAGTTTGTCATCACTCATCAAATAGGATTTGAGAGTTAAATTTGGTCAATTATATTAGGGTTTTTTGCACTTTGCACCCCCAAAATATGAGAAATAGGCACTTGCACCCTCGAAACTTAGATTTAACACTTTACACCCTCGAAATATGAAAAATGCAGCACTTTGCACCCTCATTTATTTTCAAGCAAAGTTTCAAGGGTAAAATAGGTATTGTAAATTTTTGGCACTTTGTCTCCCCGCCCCCCCAAAAAAAAAAATTAGCACTTAACACTCCCTAATTAAGAACAAATTAACAACTTGCACCCCCAAAACACAATAAATGGACACTTTGCACCCCAAAATATAAAATTAACACTTAACACCCTCAAATAAAAAAAAAAAAACTCAAACCTCTCATTTTTTCGGGCAAAGTTGACCATTGAGGTGAATTTTTTTTAAGGCAAAAATATAGACAATGAGTCTTCCAGAAGTTTACTTCTACTTTATTTAGTTATTTATGATTATATTGTTGAAAAGAAAGATGGAGAGAGAAATGAGTATTCGAGTATTTAAAATTGTATTTTGCAAAATTTAAGTAAAAAATGAATTTTCCTATTTTGCCTTATATTTTTTTCACTCCGATAGTCAACTTTGACGAAAAAAACGAGGGGTTTGAGTTTTTTAAATTTGAAGGTGTTAAGTGTTAATTTTGTGTTTTGGGGGTGCAAAGTGCCTATTTATTGTGTTTTGGGGGTGGAAGTTGCTGATTTGTTCTTAAACAGCAGGTTTTATATGCTAATTTTATTTTAGGGGTACAAAGTGCGAAATTCTCAAGTTTTGAGGGTGCAAAGTGTCAATACTATTGAAATACCTATTTTGCCCTTGAACTTTTGCTTGAAAATAAACGAGGGTGGAAAGTGCTATATTTTTCATATTTTGAGGGTGCAAAGTGCTAAATTTAATTTTTAGGGGTGCAAAGTGCCTATTTCCCATGTTTCGGGGTACAAAGTGCAAAAAACCCATTATTATCAAAGTTTTATTTATACCGCAACAAAATCCAAAATCACTGCAGTTTGTTTCCTACTGTTCGCCACTTCACATACCCATTTTTCTATGGTCGCGCTTCGCTTCAACCAGATGAGGGCCCACTACTTAATCGGACGGCTAGAGATGCATCAACACACGTGGCCCCCACTCGGTTAATTGGAACCCTAGTTATATCCTAACCTCAACCACAGGTAACACCAAATAAACGTATAACCTTATCTTCTGCACAATAAACCTTCATTCCACCTCACCCCTCCTCCTATTCTCTCAGTATAGCTCTCAGATCCGGAGCTCAAACTGCCATTCTCTCCTTCCATGGCGTACTCGTTTCCAGAGGAGGTTCTGGAGCACGTATTCTCTTTCCTCTGCTCCGATAAAGACAGAAACGCTGTTTCTTTGGTGTGCAAGTCGTGGTACGAGATCGAGCGGTGGTGTCGCCGCCGTATATTCATCGGAAACTGCTACTCCGTCACTCCGGATATCGTGATCCGGAGATTTCCGAAGGTGAGGTCGATGGAGATGAAGGGGAAGCCGCATTTCGCTGACTTCAACCTCGTTCCCGAGGGTTGGGGTGCTTACGTTTACCCGTGGATTTCAGCGATGTCGGTAGCTTATCCGTTGCTCGAGGAGATCAAGCTCAAGCGCATGGTGGTGACGGATGAGTGTTTGGAGCTGATCTCCAAGTCGTTCAAGAGTTTTAAAGTGTTGGTGCTCTCGTCTTGTGAAGGATTTACCACCGATGGTCTCGCATCCATTGCGGCTAATTGCAGGTTATTAATTAGAATGTTAAACGCTGTCGTTTTTAGTGTCTAGGAGTATAACTTTCAAGTTATTTTCTAACCAAGTATTATTATTTTTTAAAGTGGAAATGCCAAATCCATTTTATTGATTTTACCTTTAGAGTGACTTTCGGAATGATGACGTGGCTAATTTCACTTCATAGATTTTCTCTACAACGGAATGTTATATCATACTCCAATATGGAAGCTGGTTCAGTGTTCCTTTTTTTAACTTGAGGAACTTATAAGAAAGATCTGAATATTTCGTGAACTCGAGGTAAATATATCCTAGAGGTGATGACTTGTTGGTCCCTGATGCGATCTCAGTTGCTTTGAGTTCTTGTTTGGTGGTTTATTCTTTCATAAGCTATATGAACCGTTTTAATTACCATGCCTTAGAGCATCTCCCACCCAAAACTCCAAATTGGAATCTTCTCCAAATTTGGAGACACTTTTCCACATCTCATCTCCCACCCAAAAACTCCAACACGCTATTCCACAACCTCCAAAAGTAATTTTATCTACATAATCAAAGATAAATTTTGAGTTGTTTATTAAATAATACTCCAGATAATATCAAATGGGGTATTAGATATGATTATATAAAATTCAAATAATATTGATTTTTCATGAAGTATTGGAGAACTCTTAAAAGTTGTTTTCTATTTATAGTTTTCATATAAATTTTTAAATATTATTTAATTTAATTTTCTATATCAATTATTATTCATTTATGAGTTTTCTAACTAAAATCAAACATTTTTCAACTTAAAAAATAAATAAAAATTATAACCTATTAAAAATATTTATATCAAACATTCATGTTTTTTATTATTATTTTAAAGAAAATAGAAATGATTAATAACATAATGATGTAAAACAGTAAGAGTAATTAACAAAATAAAAAAAATAGAATATTCTGGTACACAAATGGAATTAAAATAAGCGAATAGTGATTTGGAGTTTGGAATTTAGTCCCTACTCCATATTTGATATGGAGGTGGGTGGGAATTGCTCTTATTTGCTGATCAGTTGAAGATGCTTTGTTTGTTGTCCTAGGAATGTCATACCTGTAATATTCTTTGGTTACTGTCTGATATTGTTTTTTATTGATTAAATTCAATGTGCATTGTATGACTGTTATTTAATGAAGTATTTTTTTGGGTCTACCATCAATATCTGCAGCTCCATCTGCGAATTTTTTATGGGTTCTAATATTTACTTTTGTCAGTAGGGCAGTTTGTGTAGGCATGGTGCTGGCAGCTTAACTTGGATTGTTGCATGCTATCAAAATGGTTTAGTGAATTGGATAACCTTTGCTTTCTTCTTTGAGGGCACCTTTGTTTCCAAATTTTAATTTATTGACTTGATTCTTGAAGGCCAATTTATTGACTAAATTCTTGAAGGCCTAATCTAACTTTACCCAGTGATTTTGGTGATTGTCTAGTGCTACTCTTTTGTTCATTATTTCTTCTTTATTTTGTACTGTTCGATAAATTGAAATATCATTTGTACTGTAGGAATCTTAGGGAGCTAGACTTGAAGGAGAGTGAAGTGGAGGACCTGAGTGGGCATTGGCTTAGCCATTTTCCTGATCACTGCACCTCACTTGTATCACTTAACATCTCTTGCTTAGGCTCCGAGGTGAGTTTCTCTGCCTTGGAGCGCCTTGTTGGACGGTGCCCTAATCTCAAGACTCTTCGGTTGAATCGTGCTGTACCCCTTGAGAAGCTCCCTAACCTGCTCAGGCGTGCCCCCCAATTGGTGGAATTAGGTACAGGGACATATTCCTCTGAAGTTCGGGTCGATATATTCTCAAACTTGTCTGAAGCATTTTCAGTCTGCAAGCAACTCAAAGGCTTATCCGGTTTATGGGATGCCGTTCCAGCTTATCTTCCGGCCATGTATTCTGTCTGCCCTGGACTCACTTCACTGAACTTGAGTTATGCAACAATTCAAAGTCCTGATATTTCCAAACTTGTTAGCCAGTGTCCAAATTTACAGCGTTTATGGGTATGTGATTTTACTGTATGTCTGCTATGGCATGTCATTGATTAGCTTGCACTGAATCTATTTCAATGAAGTCCGTGAAAATAAGAATCAGAATACTTCTTGAGCTGGAATTACATGCATTACTATTTGATTTCAGTACTAAGTTAGCTTGTGCTCAGCATACCTTTTGTCTTATACTTCCCCACCAACTTATCAGCATATGTCATACACAGGTTCTAGATTACATTGAAGACAGTGGTCTTGAAGCCCTTGCTACATCTTGCAAGGATTTGCAGGAGCTTCGGGTGTTCCCTTCCGATCCTTTTGAAGCAGAACCTAATGTATCTTTGACAGAACAAGGTCTTGTCACTGTTTCAGAAGGCTGTCCCAAACTCCAGTCAGTTCTCTTCTTCTGCCGCCAGATGTCAAATGCTGCATTAGTTACAATTGCAAAGAATCGCCCAAATATGATCCGCTTTCGACTATGTATTATCGAGCCTCAAGCTCCTGATTATGTAACCCTTGAACCACTTGATACAGGTTTTGGAGAAATTGTAAAGAGCTGTAAGGAATTGCGTCGCCTTTCCTTATCTGGCCTACTCACTGATCGAGTCTTTGAATACATTGGGACCCATGCTAAGAAATTGGAGATGCTTTCTATAGCTTTCGCTGGAGACAGTGACTTGGGTCTCCATCATGTGTTGTCTGGGTGTGAAAGACTCCGAAAATTAGAGATTAGAGACTGTCCGTTTGGGGACAAAGCTCTCTTGGCCAATGCTGCAAAGCTGGAGACAATGCGATCCCTTTGGATGTCTTCTTGCTCAGTGAGTTATGGAGCATGTAAGCTGCTTGGTCAGAAAATGCCCAGGCTCAATGTTGAAGTTATAGATGAGAGAGGATCCCCTGAGTCGAGGCCTGAAAGCTGCCCTGTTGAGAAACTTTATATTTATCGAACTGTTGCAGGACGAAGGATTGACATGCCTGATTTTATCTGGACGATGAATGAAGATGCAGCTTTGCAACATAGCTGAAGAAATTCAATCTGGTTCTTGCGCACAAGTGAAGCAGGTATATACTCTATGAGCTAAGGGGTTTTTGGCAAATTACTCCTGTTCGTTTTAATAAGCAAATACACTAATGCGTCATAATATCCTTTTATTTGAATTAAAAGTTGCAGCTAATTATAGGTAAAACTCAAAAGAACTTGCAATTACCTCTATATATAAATTTAAATACATAACCTTGGAGTGTATTTACAAATTAGAACGATCAAAGGGGGGGTGTATTTTGTTGATAACTGACAAGCTAATCATCATTGTACTTCTATTCCAGCAATGCTAATGTAATTGCAGTGCCAGTGGAGGTGGTGGAAATAAAACCAAATGGGGGGAAGGGGGTTGAGAGCTCAAAAGCCATCAATTTTTCACTTGGCTGAGCTATTTCGTTGCAATCAGTTACTAATAAGGAGGTGAATGTATTGTTAATTTGTTGTGGTATTATGCTGTCTGAGCAATTGGTTTTGAACTTAACTATGTATACTCTGTGCAGACTTGTGCAAATCTTTAGGCGGCTGATTTATATTGTTTAAGCCATTTATGCTCAAATTCTTTTATTTGGTTACATTACCAGATATATTGTTCTTGGCAATAAAGCAGTTAACTGTGTAGAAGGTGATGGAAGTTTATAATTATTGGCAGTAAATATTGTTTTCTGCCATTTGAGGTTTTCTTTTTCTTTGTTTTGATGATTCAAAAGTGACTTGGAATGTTTCTGCAAATCAAGTTAACAGTCTCAAATTCGGGTTAGAGTCCATGGACCCACTTTGTTTTTTTGGATTTAGATTACTTGATAAATAATAGAGTGGGAGCATTGAGACAGATTTTGAGAAAATGGACAACTTTGACATCATTGCAGCATTCATTCATCACAGGCTCTCCAATCTCCAGGCTAATTTGATTGTACTGTTGATATGATTCACGAACCTATTACATAAAATACTTGATATTTTGATATCATAGGGTTTTTGAATCCTTTATATTGTGTAGCTATCCAGTTTTATTCACTTTTTGGTCTGGAACCATTGTGTTGTAGAGGGTATCAGTCTGAAATTTGAAAGAAATTAAAGTAACAGAATTTAGATTATGAAATTATTATATGCTTGATTAACCGACTAAACTAATACAATGACCTTTTAAGTTTTTTTTTTTTTTTTTATTAATTGAGAAAGAGAAAAGAAATGGTCGCAATGAGTGATTTCAATTTCCTTGATGTTCTCAGTTTTGTAGAATATATTCTTTAAGGGAGTACATTTGTAGAAATCTACTTTGAGCAAACAAGTCCACTGAGAGCGAGGCTGGTGCAAATGAATGCTATGTGCGACACAAAATATCAAAGTAGTAGTAATAGATTTCCTTTATTAAGGAGGTGTCATAGATAGGGGTGAACGCGGTCGGGTTTGGGCGGGTTTACATGAAAAAATTAACCCGACTCAACATGTGAGGGTTGCTAATTTTTTAAAATGCACTCGCGTTGTATTTTCCAAAATTGCTCGGTTCGGGTGGAATCGGTGTGGGCGGGTGGCGGTCGGATTGGCGGGTTAAATGAAAACAATGTCATAAAATCTTGACATCTAAATATAAATAATTAAGTGTATATTTTTAAGTTCTTCAAACAATAAATAAGATGTATCAAATATGTTCAACTACATTTGAAATTAAATTCAAGAAGTAAAAAATATAAAACTAGAATATAGTCAACGATTTCTTACTAATTAAATCAACATTTCCACCAAAATAATATTAAAAGTCCCCACAAAAAAATTCATTACAAATTATCACTCACACATTACAAACAATAACAGAGTAGTGAAGTTTCTTCTCGATTTTTCCAACAACAAACTCTTTAGGAAAAAATGTACTAACATATACGTACCATTAACATTAATATAAAGAAAAAACTTGAAGAAATTATGTTTATTTGTTCTTATTTATTTATCAAATAATGTAATTTATTTCACAATTTTATCAAACAATTAATAAAAAGTTCATCAAGGATGATTAAGTGCGGGTTGCGGGTGGGTCGGTTTTTTAACCATCAAACCCGTCACCCAACCCATAACGTGTGGGTTTATAAATTACCAACCTGTACTTGATTATTTTAAAATAAAATCGACGGGTTGCGGACGAGTTGGAGCGGATCGGACGGTTGGGCGGGTGGAACGGGTTTATGAACACCCCTACTCACAGAATACAAAACATTGATCTCTCCAGGAACTCTGACAATGCTTTTCATCTGTAATTATGTTTCGAACAAGGCAACAGCTTTTAGGATTAGATCACTGTTTTTATAGCGATGTGTTGTGTATAAATTTAAAAGGACCCAAAACAATTTTGTGCTTCTTTAAAAAATAAATATATTGTGCTAACGTATGCCCCTTGTTTGTATACACAAAATTTTATATTTTTAAAGAAGTTTAGAAATTTAAAATTTTGTGCTTCTTTAAATTTTTTTTAATACATGTAAATTTAGATATATAATAATCTCAATTGTTTGTATGAATTTCAATATCAAACAATTTAACCTTTTACATTTCATATTGTTTAATTTGTTTTTTTCCATTTATAAATGATTTAATCTCTTTCAAAGTACGTTAGACATATTATATAAGAATCCCTCATAATAAAGATTCGAATTTGAACTCGATCACTTTGAGGGGACTGAGAATATCACATATTATTATAAAACAAATATAAACTCTAATTTAAGTACCCTCTTTAATAAAGAAAAAAAGGCTTTAGCTAGGCCGACAGCAAAAATAAATAGAGATTAATGGGCTGACCTGTTTTAACTAAAATCCAATAAAGTAGTGGGCCGCTTCTAGTTTTTACCTTGAAAGTCTTTTCACATGCGGAAAACCTCCACATGTATATTATTATTATTATTCCCAGTATAACGCATATATAAAACGAATGATTATTTTGGATTCTGCAATATGAGTTACAATCATACAACACTACGAATTAAATATCCTAAGCAGACTAGTTCTTTAATTAATATATCAACAAGCTAGTTTTATGTTATTTTTAAATCTATTTACTTGTGGGTTTCTTGCCTTCTATAAATAACCTGCCTTTATTTCTTGATATTATTTTATTAAATCAAATAAGTACGTACATATTGTACAATGATACATCAAAAAGGTTCCTAAATATAAATATCCAAAGCGCGATCTCTCAAATAGAAGCTGTTTTCCTGAACATATATATATATTCCAAAAAAATCAAGAAACATGACTATAGACCAATTGATATAGATAAAGATTCGTGCTCAATTCTACGAGATGATCGGTTCGGTCGACAATTGTTTGAGTCTACTATGTCGGACTCTATTCATGATCTTGTGTTGTTCTTAGTACTTGTACTACGTTTACGTTGATGATTAATTTATTTGCTTCTAGGTTAGTTCTATAATTAAGAATAATTTTTTGTATCCTCTTATGTAACCACTTAAATCATAATTGAAAACATTAGTCCAATATGGCATCATATAACTGAAATAAGATAAGGCCCAAATTTAGATGTATACTTATTTCAAACTATATACACAAAACACATTCTATTTTTTCTCCAGATAAAAATATATATGTATTTCAAACAATATATTATCTTATCACTGCAGGTAGCTATATATATATGGATTAATTAAAATCTTACATATAAATTATAGAAATAAACTTTGTTCGTGATCCTTAGTTATTGTTGCCATAATATTGAAAGTTACTTTTTATTAAACTATTGTTGACACATTTCATATTCATACCAAAATCAATCAACCTTTTTCAATTTTCATACCACCGTTAAATTTTGAACGGAAGTCACTTAAAAAAAAAAAAATTCGGGCAAGGAGGAAATTTTTTGGGGAGGAGTTATGATTTCACTTTTCATATCAAACATTTACTTACTATATACATGGCATACCACACCTTTTAGAATGACACATTTCATACCAAAATCAATCAACATTTTTCAATTTTCATACCGACGTTAACTACTTAACTCACAAAAAAAAAAAAAAATGCTCGTGGACAGGGTATTAATTGAATAGGGCGCACTTGTTCGATTCCGTCCAAAATTTAATGGTGGTATGAAAATTGAAAAATGTTGATTGATTTTGATATGAAATGTATCATTCTGAAAGGTGTGGTATGAAATGTATAAAGTAGGTAAATATTTGGTATGAAAAGTACAATTCCCTCTTAAACTATTGCTACTATACTTCTGTTTTTCTTATGATTTAAATTCTTTGCATTATTATTGTTGTCAATATATCTTAAAAAAGTAATTAAGTGCATCAAGTTCATAAGAAGATCCATCCCTTACAAATCAAAGTTGCAATCAAAATTTTAAAGAAGAGGTACACCACGTACTTAAAAGAAAAAAGACAATCAGTTATAAGTATTTGGTCTTTTCCTCTTCTCAAGACTTTAGTGCATGATCAAAATATTAATTTTAATTCCCAAAACAGAAATCTTTTGCTTTTTAACAAATTTTGCCACAAAGGCCAATGATCAGATGGGCCTCCTAACCATTTAATTGGTGGTTATAAAATCTTTTCATCTTTCCGCTTTGTGGAAAATTCGGACTCTAAAACGATTTTTTCATATCAGAAATTTACTTTTTGTACCATAAGTTAAAATTGCTGGTACCAATATATTTTTGCTTAATGTAGATGGTACATGTTATAATTAAATCCACAGCAAAACTAGCTATATGTAGACGTACTTAACTAAAAACAAGAATTAACAAATAGGCAATAAATGTAATTTAATATTTTAATAAGAAAAACAAATACAGACAGAAAAAAATGGTTAATAAAAGCTTCAATTAATTTGTTAATTCCTCAATACATATGAATCTTTTATTCCCTTTTTCTTATTAATACAATAATTTATGCCTATCTCTAGTGATCTAAGGCATTTCATCATGCAAATAATCATCCTAATTTCAACATAATTATATATATGCTGAATTTAATTTGAATCTTCTTAATTATACAACATTTTCTTTCTTAGGTTCTATTGGTCGTACTGCAACCACCCCCGGAACTTGTTCAATTACAACAATCTCTAATTCACAATCATTTATCGAATTCTCTTGAGATTGATCAATGGATTTGATTTCCATAATTATAGTAGCACTTGTAATGTCACAAACTTTAGTTTCCGGTAGAGAAATTTGTGCTCGATTCTTGTATACGATGTATAAGATCATCTGTAGTATCCCAAACGCGAAGCCTAATATATTTGGTGCCTGTATGTAATAATTAAAACAAGAAAGACCAAAGTTATAAGAACCATATATGATCGATTTAAAAAAATGAAGTAATTAGGGACAAAATACAAAGTTTCTTACTGCAATGAAGTAATCCTTGATCAAGAGACCATAGAAGAACCACATAACGGCACATAATGTGAGGAAAAAAGAAAGTGAAAATGGCATGAATTCAACACTTTTTGTTCTCATAACTTGCCTCTGCACGGAAATAAAGTAAAAAAAGTCGTCAAAATTTTAAAGAATTAAATTATGCAATTTCTTAATATAAATTTAAAAAATCAACTTACCATTATGCTAAGAGGAGCAGCAAAAACAATGAGGGAAAAGGCAGAACAAATCCAACCAACCGTTTCTACTCGAGTTTGTCCTTGTATAAATAATTTGGTACATAAAATTATTAGCCCTAGCAATGTTACATTAAATAGGAGGAACATCTTCACAGTAAAAGCCTGCCAAAAAAGAGAATTAATTAACAAATTGATCATAAATAATAATCTTGTAATTAAGAGTATATAGGAAAATGAAATAATTAATTACTTTGGATTCTCTTGTAGCATATATCATATAGATTACGAGGTATGTAACTTCAAAGAGACATCCAACACTGTTAATGGTAATTAGGAGGAAAACATTTTTCTTCAAAAATGCATAGTATAAATACAACATGGCACTAAATAATGCCACTGCATAAGGGATTGATTGGAATCCCTCTGTCGATTTCCTCTTGCATATTCTATAAAATGTTGGCCTGAAATAAAAAACAAAAAATGTACAAAACCAAGATTTAATTCATATATCGTAATGATCGAACTAATAAATCATATGAGAAATTTCAATTAATTGACAAATTCTTACACTGGGGCTAAGTAAACCAAGAACGACACAATGTTGCCTTGTAACACAAAAAAAAAATTGAAGTTAGGACAAAAATAAAATATATGAGGAAAATAAAAAATGGGTTGAATTGAAGAGATATATTAAAATAAATACCAAGAATGCCAAAAGTATTGGCCAACTGAGCTGCAGGGAAAACAGCCATTCTTGACACAAGTGAAGTTCTTGGTTTTTCAAATTATATGAATTGGTTTCTATTATTTCATTTTTTGTGGGCATTATATAGAGATGAAAAAGTAGGGTTTTTGATGATTTTTGTAGGTTTCTTTTTCGAGTTTGACATTTGGCTTTGAGCTGTCTTGCATTTAATGAAAATTAATTCTCATGATTATGAAGCAATGTAATAATTTGAGTTGATTTGGAAAGATAGCATAAAATTGAAGACCTCGTTTCTTTTTGTAGTTTGAGTATGTAACCTTCCTTCTCAAAAGCATTTTTTTGATCAAGTTAAAAGCCAGTTTGTTATTAAAAATATGTACTTTAATAGATGTATTTATGTAATAATAATTAGCAGTAAGTATGATGATTATGAATTTTATGATTTAGTTTTATCTTTGGTCACATTAATTCTTATTTATTTTATCAGTCTTTTTTGTTTGTCAATGGGTATTCGAGTCTTAAAGATGGTTTAATTCCTTTCGTTGTTCGTCAAACAAATTATATAAGAACCCCTCCCAACAAGGATTCGAACCTGATTTCGTCTCCTTGTGGGGTTAGTCCCTCCAGTAGACAAATCCCCAAAGTATTACAAAATAAGTATGTGTAGTAGAAAAGAAGCCAAAACTTTTGTTTTGTCCATTTTTTCTTTTTTTTGCATAAATAAGGATTTAATTTAATTAAAACGGATTTGAAATAAATTGGTCCACACAATAGTGATTGGCCAAAATTATATGGCCCTATAGCTATTTTCTGAAAATTAAACTTTGTTAACTGCTAATCAACAACCAAAAAATGATCGATCCATGTTTCAATGTTCGAGCTTCATTTGGCTTTATCTAAAAGATTCAAATCTAATTCTAATTAAAACCTAACCGAATATTACTTCATCAGACAACGGCACACAGTATTGTCATGTAATGCTTGGCGAGATAATTAAAATTAATTTTAAATGCGAAATGACATAAATAATTATGATAAATAATAATATTGCAACAAAAAAGAAGATCATAAATTCAGTAATAATTGCATGAGCCGGATTGCACCAAAAGGTCCCAAACAGCTTCAAAGTCGAGCTGTTCAATTTCGTGAAGAAAACAAAAAAGTTTGACCAGATGAGTACGTAAATGAATGAACAGACGGTCGAGATCAACGTTGGGTGAAGGATGGAAGGCTGTAATTAACTCATGAAGTTAGTGGACCCCACTTCCGTTACGTTTCTTCATTTTCTTTTGTCCCACACAAGTACACATGTTACACGGCTTGCCTTTTTTATTTAAATATTATTACATATATATTATGGCTTTTTTTTTTCTTTTCAAAAAATAAATAAATAAAATAAAAAGAAAATATACGCTACTCCACACTTTATCTTCCAATTAAATTCATATACATCAACTTCTGGCTTCTGTTTTTTCATATCAACTTTCGGCATCTGATTCTTTTCATACAAAAATATATTTATGAGAATTTGAGGTCACACATATGCATGTATACATTGATTTAAAACATGCATACTCATATATAAACGAGCAAATTACGTGTGGGTATCTACGCCATCTGATCCATTCTTTAGTAATCCAATCTTTTTTTTTTAAGTGTAAGGGTATGTTAATCTTTTTATATTAAATAATTAAATGATATCTAATACATAGTCTCAAATTTACAATTGTAATATTGTTCTAGTTTTATAATCTTAATAAATAACATGTCATTTTCTCTTAGAAAAATATTTTTACCTAGTGGCAATTTCTAACGTGAAGTTGTTATAAACTAATATTCAATAATATATGATTAAAATAATATTCAATAATATATGATTAAAATAATTTTTGCAAATTAAAATTAATCTATGATAGCATGTTAACAAATTAATATCATATGTTATAATGCAATATTCAAAATTTATGTGGCATATATAATCCATTTAATGACGATAAGGTCACAATTTTGAATTTTGCGTAGACCCATAAGGGAAAGAAGCATTCCTACACTGACAACGATTTCAAGTTACAATCTTTTCATCCATGATCGATTTGATGATTATACACGATATGCACTATATATAGTGTGACAAATTGATAATATATATGACGTCAAAAAAAATTGGATTCAAATCCCACAATATATAATGCAATCTCTTTGTTTCAATTTTCACATATTCCTTTTGGGTCCAAAATTAAAACCCGGCCTCTTGTGTGAAAAATATATAGAAACTTCTATCTGAAACTATTTTCTCTCGTCTAAATAAAATAAGGACGTGCAATATTAACTTTCAATTACTATTATTATTCATATAAAAATAGCTAAAAATTTCCATATTTCAACTGTTATGTAATTTTTGTGCCAAATATAAAAGGAGAAAATAAATGGACGGAGTAATAGATAAGGAAAAAATAAACGAAAACCAACTAGATCCATATATTATCTACCTGAAGCAATTCTGGAAATTACTGAATATTTTAAGGCAAAACTTATATATCACAATTTTCTTAATTTAGGAGGTCATGAAACAATCATTGAGCGATTTAATGCTCGATGATGATAGAAAAGCTTTTCATCCGATCCACGTACCTTTTGTGGTTAAAAAAATGAAATTAAGAATTATCTTCACATAAATATAACTTTTTAACTTTTTTGTAATCATTAGTTAACGCTCTTGGTACGTGTTGATTAAAGGACGTTCTTTTATTGCTTGTATCATTTGATAAAAACTCTATTATTGGTGTTTGAGACTCTCGTACTAAACAAAACCAGCTACCAATTTTGAGGCGTATATTATTATGTGATAATGTTTCATGATGCACTGATTAGGATATACTGTATTATTTTGACTAGGATTCGATCAACAATAATTAAAGTATTTAATTTTTGAACACACCATGTGTGTTTTTGAAAATATTGTTTTTACGTAGTAAAAGTTAGGACAGATTCTAAGAAATCTAGATACAACGTTACATAACCTACACAATTCATAAAAACCAACCATTCCTGATATTTTGGATCGTTCTATATGTTGCGATTATATGCATGAATATATATAATTAGGTAACATTCATGAAAACCAAACATTTCAAAATTTGAGTTAGATATATAATTAAAGTTTGTTTAATTAATATGTGTTTGGAATCCATATTCATAGTATGAAAGATATAACAAGTATTGATTCATATCATGCTTGTCTCGATTAAAACTTGATTTATTAAAACGTAGCTTATGTTAAAATTCGAGTCTCAAGTTTCGTCTATATGTTTCTATCTTATAGCTATTTGATTCAGTTAAATTTGTGTATGTGTTCATACTAATTTTTTATTCACACATTAATTAATTTGGTATCCTAGACGTAGGGTGCAACTTTACTTGGTCGTGTACATGTTACTGGTGAGTCGTGAAAATTACGACTAAAAATGATTAATTATATTATGCCATCATCAACATATCAATAAAAGTGTCAACCAACAACCTGTAAATTAATAAATGGTATTCTTTTTGGACTTCATGGGTGAGTTTTTGTCTTTTTCGACCTTGCCTTAACATAATTGGTTAAGGTGACCTCTTTTCTAATTGATTCAAAACTCTTTTATGAACTAGTTGCTATTGAAAGGTTTATGGGCCTAATTGCTTCGGAAAAAAGAAAAGGTTTATTGGCCTAATTTATACGCGCTGCCGCGTCTATTATAATATCATATCTCCTTGGTCTTATTCGTTTCAATAATTTCTTATTGAATTTTTTTTTTATTTTTTTATTACGAGAGTATTACCTAAATAGAAATAAATTAACTCCAACATATATTAAATTATTAATGCCTATAAGTTGCCCTTCAGGAAATAAGCTACCTACCTTTCTTCAACACACAAAATCACAAAATAAATAGGCTTGCCTTAAAGGAACAACTTTGGATAACCAAATAATGATATAGAATCGACGGTTCAACTCATCATTGAGGTTACAGAAATTTAATTTTTGCCAATAAAGGTATGTGTTAGGGTCTTGACAAGTTTTCGGATTTCAAAATGAATAATGAGCTTGCTAGTCGACTATGTTTCAAAATTTAATTAAACATTGTAAACTGTTACAATAATAATAAAAAAAAAAAATATAACTAAACAGTATAATTTGTGACATTTTTTTCAAATTCGATCACATCACATCACGTGGTGTCAAGGGACTAGTCACTACAAAGTAGCGGACTCAGGTTCGAATTCCTGTTGGGAGAGGTACCCACTTAATGTGCCCGACCCGCCTCGAAAGGAATTAAACCCTTGGGAAACCAAAAAAAATAAAGATCATCTTGAATTCTCTCCCATGGCAAATATGGGTGCCTGATGGGATGGGCCAAGAAAAAGCTTTATACAAGTCCAATGCACAACCATCGTATTGAACATCAGAGTGCTTGGACGCCCCTGCATAAGAGCTTTGGCTCTTTTTCTCGAAAATATGGCTGTTGAACTTGAAGCCATTTTTTTAACCCCTCAAAATACACCTGAATCATTATTTATTTATAATTCTTAACCCCTCAAAATCAATTGCATTTTTTTTGGCGGAATAAGCACGAATGATCAATGTCAACGATTAAACAAATAAAAATCATAAAACATCTTAGTATTCAGAGGGTAATCCAATCCGAACAACAATATTATACATGACCTAATTAAAAACTCTAATCCGCTCAATTTCTACATATATTGATAAAAATATCCAGTGCATGTTGTGAAAGGATGACTACTAATCATAACACAAACACCAGGAAACCAAACTTTTCTAGGCCAACTGCCGAGAAGCTAAGCACCGCGAGAGCAATTTTCTGGGCCAAAATAAAGTTTACGTCCCACAGTGTCGAATATGAATCGTCTATTAGCCTGCTGAAATGCTCCAATTATAGTCAAACCACTTGTATTTACACCAACCATTGCTAGACAAAAGTATTCCTTACCATACCTTGTCCTGTCAATTATATAAGCCTCTTCAGGCCAGAACACAACCTCAGAATCCTGCAAATGGAAAGTGATACTAGGAAGATCTTTCAATCCTTTGTTTCTTGGGAACAAATAGCACACTTCCAAACCTCCTAATTCTTTTGTATTTCGACAAATGATACTTAATAAGCATTTCTTTCAACTTTTTAAAAATAGATGCAGGCATTATAGAATACGTGGTACCTGAATCGACTACACAACCCCCATAACCATTGTTTTTTCTGACAAGTTTGCCATGTGGGATACCAAGTCTTATATTACCAACACTAATGTCTTTCAAATCTATGTAATAAGGGCCAGAGCCCGAGTAAGGCAACAACCGTGTCTCTTTGAGACCTTTCCTATGTGGGATATCGGCCCCAAAACGAAGGAAAATGGTGTAGTCGAGCTTGATATCCAATGGTGGGAGGCAATATGAAAACCTACCTTGAGTAAGGGACTTCTTTTGGCTTATAAACGAAAGTTTTCCCTCACTCAAGCCAAAATTACCGGCAGCCAAATTATCCCAAGAAGATTCAATAAAACCTTGATTCCTAATCCCACAACCAAACACAACTTCTTCTAAAGTTTCGGTTCCATTTCCATGAGAGTTAAATTTGAAGGATTCGTAAGCTAGATATCCTAGTGTTCTTGCCCCATCTCCATACCTGGTAAAGTAGGAGCACGTATCATTAATGCACTTGCCAGGGGAGCAAAGCTCGTGTTTTCCACACGGGAGAGGGCGGTAAGTGCTCGATTTCCTCGCTGGAAAAAGTGGCAACTTTTGCCGAAAACAAGAACGCCAGCCCATTTTCTGACAGTCCTCGCATTGTGTCCATAAGATATTAGCACCCGTGTCGAGATGTAAGAAGTACTTGTAGTATGGGGGTGTACGAGAAGCAAAAGTGCCTATTCCAACTTCAACCATGAACATCCCCGTTTGGCTGCCCAGCCTTGGACGAATCAACATACTAGTACTTAAGTTGCCTCCCACATTGTTTCTTTTAACGTTAGATGTAATAACATTGGACAGTTGATGAGCATATACCAACGATGACTGGACACGTCGCCGGATTCTTTCGGTACTGTTTAAGTTTCCGGGATAAAATGGCGATTCTTTAGACTCTTTGTGAATGAGCTTGAGGCTCAGCCCACTGGATTCTGCAATACAAAAGATGATGAGAAATTGGAGAAAGATTGCAATCATATGTAAAGAAATTAGTTTAGTGCTTTTAGCCATGTCTCTTTCAATGTAGAACTTGTTTGATTTCAGATCTATCCTCTTATTTTATTGCCCCATTTTAGAGTGTTGGATATTACATTTAATATATGATAGAAATATTCTAAACAAGGTTAACATAAATAAAGAGATTATCTGTATGTCACCTAAATATAATTTCAAGATAGACTCATGGATGATGGTTGTTTTATCTAGAAAATTATGACTATTAATTTGAACTAATCCAAAGTAATTTTATGCTATCTACAATAATCATATAGGTAGTCATTTGATAAATGACAATTATGTACATATATTATTTATAATGTGAATATGATTTATCTACCCAAAGAAAAATATTAAGAGAGTATGACTAAACTAAAATAGACTGAAGTATGTATCTGGATCCGGAGAAAAAAGATTGATGGGCAAAAGCAAGTGACAGGAGGGGGGAAATGAAAAAGAAAAAAGGGATACTAAACTTACATCAAAGCAATATTCAATCCTCAGGCATTGCAGAGTAGCTTCAATCTATTACAAAGCAATCACAATATTAAAAAATAACATACTCCTAAATAGTTCTTGACAACCATGGAAGGTAGAGAGACACGTACAATGTCAAACTCATTATTCTATTAATTTGACTGATAAAATGATAAACTCCCATCAAACAGGAAACCCAAAAAGCTGAAGTGTCTATGCTACAACAGTACGAAGAAAAAGTAAATGACTCTTGAGCTATTATATATTTTCCAAGTTCTAGACATTCACACTTACTTTGGAGCAGAATAGACAGGGTACCTGTGTAAAATTAAGCAATATAGTTTTGACCACATATAAGAGAATTAAAAAGAAAAAGCCCACTTATTCAAATAAGAAATAAAGAGCACAAACATATACTGACTTTGATGAGGGATTAGTTCGGTGAACGAGGCTTGTTAGCCTGGGAGTATTCATAGAGCAATATCGGACGCGTGGCCACGGATCAAGACCTTCCATCTTGGAATGATTTTTGAATCGCTTGAATCCTCCGCTTTTATCCTCGTCGACATTGGAGCAAAACAAGTAATTTTGAGAAAACAGCCCTAGAATCTAATTCATTAAAACTTATTATTAACACTAAGAATTAGGACAGCCATTTCCAGACAAGCCGCTGGAGCTCCATAGCAATTTCACAATTTTCTCTTAACATATACTCATAAAATGTTTTTCCAACGAACAACATATCATAATCTTAATATTCAATATTATAATACAGACTGCAAATAAATTGGAATTTTTTCCTTTTTAGCAAAACCCAAACCGTTTATATACAAATCCAATTCAAATATAAACTACACAATCAAAATACAGTAAGAATATGATGGACCAACATCAAGTCTATCTCAATTCGCTATTATTGTAGATGAGCAGACAGTAAAACACCAGTCCACATTGTAAAACATCAAACAACAGCGTAAAACAGATTTCAAGTATGAAGGGAAATTTTCAAATTGTAGATGCTTATTATTATTATTATTATTATTATTTTTTTGACGAGGCTACTTCATAAATGCTACATTTGCATGGTATATAAAATAGAATTAAAATTTGCATAAAATGACGGCCTCATCAGCAAGATGGAGCCCAGAAAATGCCTCGCTCTCAGTTCGCTTAACTTTGAAATTGGGGGGCCATTATTTATTCGAATGGAAATGATGCAAGGTTGAAGCGTCTAAAGGATGGTGCAAGAACATGAACCCTGTTTTTGTTTCTCCGTCTGGTTCTTATCTGCAATGCGTCGAAAACAGCGAAATTTAAATACGGTGGCTTATATTTAGACCTCCGGAAAAGTAAAAGTGTCTATTCCATCTAAACAAAACATTCATTATGGAAACATTTAGATTGGAAGTAAAGCTAATGAAAGAAATTCAAGAGCAAACAACAAACATAGGCTCTGCACATATTATGTCAAAAAGTCTAGTATCTAGAAAACTCAATAAGATTTTATTGATCAAACTCGAGTCGGGAGCTTGATTTGAATTTCAGCCGTAAAACTTACAAATTATTGTAAATTATTTAGACTTCTGTTAACATCACATTATACTATATACTGGACAATCCGGGAGCTAACAGTCATAGAGAGCTTCTCAAACAAAGGAGAAAGATGAGTTTTATACTATGTAATAGTATAACACTTGGGAGGAAAAGGATACCTGTTTTCTTCTTAGCAACAGTAGGCTGAACGACCACATGCATAGTAAGAACTCCACCAGGAATGTCGCCAACGTGTACTCCAGACTCAACAAGTGTCTTCCCATTCTCCAGAACTCTTCCAGCATGTATTAGTTTCATATCGTTCACTGACTTGGGTACATGTGATTTACCTGTAATGCATAGGGCAAGAGGCTCAATTTAACTTATACTTTATCAACTGCAACCAAAGTCAGTCGGAAGTTTAATTGGGACAGATAATGATAGATAGACAAATAGAGTTTTTCAATAGTATTCTGCACGGATCAGGAAAACTTCATCTCTTTCATACTCTCTAACAAATTTCTCACTAATTGAGCTTATAGTAATATTTTAGCAACAATATTATCTAACTCGGTCTGTTAGTAGCAAATTTACTATACATGTCACAAGCCAGAGAAATACGTGATGATTCAAAGCAGTTGACACTTCAAAGTCAAACATTGATTGAAAACTGAATTGCATTCAACAGTGGGAAAATCTTAACACAAAACTGCAGGCACATAATCTTGTCACTAGTTCAGCCTAATAAAGATAGAGTTTGTAAGAAACACACACACAAGTACATAGGAAGAATCACAACCTTGAGGCCACTCAGAAAGAAGCCTTTGCTTGAGAGTAGCAACAGAAATGGATGAAGAGTATGTTCCATGACCTATATCTGTCCCATCATAGATTCTGAACTTAAGCTCGAGGCCCTTGTCTCCTTCAGCCATAGTATCCCTCTACTATATTCACAAAAGCCCAATGTAACAACACAAGTCTATGAGTAAGAGAATTCAAGTTACCAAAATTAACCTGTACCATAAGAATTTAAGAAATATGAAGAAGCATTCAATTCTCTAACAAAACACAATAATGAATAGCATGGATCATTAGTAAGTTGTATGTTATGTAACATTGGCCAATGATATCCATCTCTGAATCAGAAGTGTAACCAAATTTCACAAACCTTTGTTAATCCACAAAAAACTTCAGTAACACGCAACTGCAACTGTACATTTGAATCGCCAAGCAGTGAATTGAGTAACCACTTCATATGATCCAACAGCTTCTCCAAGCACTGATAACCTCAAAGAAACCCCTGTATCACAAACCCATAAAAACTTGATGTAAATACTCCACCACTACACTCCATTAGGATCTACGATTTAAAAAGTTCTCTTCAAACGTATACTAGTTAAATAAGGATTATCTCCATTCTCCAAGGACTTCCTTCCCATTTTCTTTCACGTAAAGATAGAGGTCTACTTCCAAGATCTACTCTTTAATGAGATTCAAATTCAAATCAAGCTACTCGATATTCAGCTCGAGATCGATAAATGCTCATTTGAGATCAGTTCGTTATAAATACCGAACAAGCTTGGATACCATTTTTTGTTTTATAATTTTTGAAGTTTGATTCGAACTCAACTCGATAAGCTAAAAATTAACAATACATAAGTAGATATTTAGCTACTCGAGCTCGTTCATTTGAACTCATTTGAGCTTGGTTTGATTAGCCAGCAAACCAATCTCAAACACAATTTGAAGCATGAAACAAAATCCAAGACCAGGCTCGAACAATACGTTCAACACTACTTCACTAGTTTACACCCCTACTCATTAAAATCACAAAATTCCAAACTGATCAAGCTCGATCTCCAAATTTCATTTCCACAAATCATGACAAGGAACAACAAAACCCTAGATCGTTACATTTATCCCAGTGGAATAAGTATTTATAATAAAACAAACACGAGAAACTGATAATCATATTACAATTAAATGCTTATATCAATATATACCATATTTGATCGATTAGAGACAACAATCAAAGAAATTTTCAACATATACACACATATAAATACTTGAAAAATAAATAGTGAAGATTCACCTGATCAAGACGTCATTAGATGAAGGAACGGCGACTGGCGAAGAAAAATTCACTGCAGCTGAGAATACGACGCCGTAGGAGAGAAGATATAGGTGTATTGAAAAATCGTCGAGATTACGTACGAATTCAGGCTTTTTGAGAGAGGGGGAGAGAGAGCGCGGTGGTGTTTGACGCTTTGCCTATTACTTTTTTTTGATGGGTTTGGAAAATTTTATATGAAAAATTGGATGCGGGAGTGTGAAATTATAATTCTCTAGTCCAACTAAAGAATAATATTCTCGCTCGCAATCTTCTTGTGTGAATTTTCGACTCCAATTAATCGAGTTGGTCGCCTTGTATTCATGTATTTATTTTAATTTTGTAATTGATGGGAGCCCTTTTTTACAGTGTTGAACTTGTTATAATTTCAATAATAATATGAAAACTATAAATATTGGTTTACTAATAATTTTATTTTTATTGAATCGTTCTATTGATACTATGTCAAACTTAATATGCAATAGGCAATCGAGTTGAAATAGATTCATACGTTTAATTGTTTGAGTTGAGGCACAATGAATGAAAGATCAAAAGAATAAAAAATTTCCTACTCAAATCATGTAAATAAGATTGATATTTAACTTGTGTTTGATCAACATGAGCTAACAATCTAACTTTAATATTTATTCAATGATTATTTTTGAAATTTTAATTTAAGCTCCACTTCATGAATTAAAAAAAGGGCATAAAATAAATCAATCTAGTTGAGTTTGATTCGATCAAATAAAGTTTTAATTTAAATTCAATAAGAAAATCAAATTAAATTTAAACATTTTGTTCAACTGAACTCAATTCTTTTACAACCTTAATAACTTGAATATAAATATATTCAAATTGAATGGAGTATATAAAATCATGGGAAAATGTTCGGTATTTAGATATATCTATTTTGAATTAAAACTAATAATTAACTTCATTTAGTAAGCAAATCGAACACGTACATTCTTAGTTCTTCCACCAACTAGTAGTAGTAGTAGTAAAAACATTACACATACACATATAAAGCTACATTACTTAATGCACCATTAATTATGGAGCAAATATTATTCTTCTATTAATTAATAATAACATAAATATAAATAAGATGATAATCTAGTTGCTTTTTTCAGCATAAATTAGGCTGCAGATATGGCTTGAGGAGTGGGTTAAGTGAGGCACTTAGGTGAAGAGACATGACTTCATTGGTTGACCCAATGAGCTTCCCGCCTATGAACACTGCCGGAACTGGGCCATTGCAGCCCATTCTCATAAGGGCCTTTTCAATTTCCTTTCCTTCAGGATCTTGATCTATTTCATAAATACAAGGGTGGGCCCCAAGTTCTTGAAATAGGATTTGAACTGCATAGCACAAGCAGCAAGTACTCTTGCTGAAAATCAATATCCCATTTTCTGATGCCAATTTTACCACCTTTTCCATATCCTTTCTTTTTTTTTAAATATATATATTTTATATGTGCGAGAGAATGGTATTTCTTGATATTTTTTTATTGAAGCTTTAGATCACACAATGATCCCAAAAGTTGGAATTGTGTTTTTGTAATGAGGGATTTTTTTTTTAGTATGAAGCTAAAGCTTGCATGGAATTGAACTGTTTTTGGAGCTCTATTTATAAAAGAACAAGTGGACTGCTTTCTCTCAAAACAAGAACATTAAAAAAAGGGTGGTGGCACGGTCTTTGCAATTCTTGGATGCCAAAATATATGGAGAAAGGCATTTTTTCAAGATAGATACTTGATAGACTGATAGTAGTCGCAAAATGTTGTGATACAAATTTAGAATCTTATTCACTCATTTTACCAACAAATCACACTTCATATCTATAATCTGACTTAGTTAATTACTTAATTTAGTGTTTTATTTAACCTCTAAAATATCATAAACAACTTTTTTTGATGGGCATTCTTGCCTATATCAAGTCTAGGAGAATTTCATAGCTCTTAATTATGGTTGAAAATGCATGAAACCTTTTTCTAAGACTGGTCTAATCAAGATTTTTTTTTTTTTTTTTTTTTTTTTTGTGTTATTATAAACGCAAATTGAATAAAACAATTCTTTGGAAATCTTTCGAGAAAGGTGTCTAATAACCAATTCATTGCTATAAAATACACTCTCAAGTACTACTGCATTGATTTGATCCCAATAAGAATTCGAGTGCAGAAAGTATTAGGAAATAAATTCATATTATTTTCCTGTTTGAAATTCTGTAATTGCAATTATAAAAGTTAGTAAAAAGTTAGTTACGTTCATTAATTGTTTCTTGTTTAGTCAAACGCTCCTACGCATTCCTATCTTGATTTTAAATAGATCAAATTCAACTCGTAAATTCATTGAGTCCATTTATCGAACACTTTGTCACCAAGATAAAGTTTCAGGCTTTCCTCTAAATGAAATAAATTCTCTGTTTCTTTTCATGTTTGATAGGAACTTTAACAATGTGTGAATTATATTCTATATTTTATGAAATATATTAGTGCACAAATTATTAAACAGCAACATTCATCCACTATGACAATTAATAGGATTACATAACATCGTCCCTAGCACAATTAGAGAGTCACCAATTTATATACATATATTTAGACACGAAAGACTATTATTTTTGTTCTCTCGTGGTGTCTTGCTCTTACAAAAAAGATCATAAAAGAAATAAAAACATTTCTATATGTTATTCGTATAAACTTGACTGCAGGAACGTCATCCAAAACCTGACAAGATTATATATTATATTATTTTTAATAATGAATTTATTCAAGGAATTAATTTTCATAATTGGGTAATGTTCAAATTAAATTTACTCGATAATATAGAACTATATTAGTACTATTTAATTTCTGATCCGCACTTACTCAACAAGTTGAACATCTGAAACAGACTTGAGTCCTCACGTCTTTGAATAAATTCTTTAAGCATCTTTGACCAACTGTTTGATATTCATAAATTTTCTATATATTGATTGTTAGAATTTACTAAATTCTACAAAACTTTCCAAACTAATAAGTAATTTTGAGTTTTCGTCCCAAATTATATTATCTCATAAATTTAGTCCCTTAATTTAATATTTTTTTGGAATATTATCTCACTGTTAATTATGAGACGAAAATTGCGCATGTGTCCGCTGAATTGCCACATGGTTGTTTACTTATCATGATGTGGCAATATTTAACATGAACATAATTCGTTCCAAACTAATTACAAAATTGAACAGTCATTTCCATTAAATTAAAAATTTAATATTGGGACTAAATTCATGCAAAATAGTAAATTATGAGACGAAATTCGGCGAGTTGGTATAATTTGGAATGAAAAACCAAAATGAATAATTAGTTTGAGATAATATTTCGAAAAAATATTAAATTACGGAACGAAATTCGATAGGATGATATAATTCAGGACGAAAACCCAAAATCATTAAAATGAATAATTAGTTTGAGATAATATTTCGAAAAAATATTAAATTACGGAACGAAATTCGATAGGATGATATAATTCAGGACGAAAACCCAAAATCATTAATTAGTTTAAAACGATTTCTGCAATTTTACTTTAATTGGTGAAAGGTGAAATTAGTTGGAAAGTAGAGAATGGTAGTTTATGGAACACGTCGTCTGCCTCCTGACCACGCAGCCTGCAGGGGAGGGGGCCTGTTCTTTCATTTTTGCCAAGGCCAAGAGATCAGAATCATCATATTGTAAAAATTGACATTAAATAAAACAAAAATTGTAAATTTTTAATTTCATGGAGATTCTTTCAATCATGGACTTCAATTTTTGAAATGAAATAAGATAATATATTCTCTGTATCTTCAAAGAAATTAAAGAATTGGAATAACAAGGCTTTCGGTGCATGGTACTGAATCTTGGAATGATGAATTGCGACCACCTAGCCACTTTTGCATTGATTTTCTTACAAGTACGTGAATCTAGCTTTATGTCCTTTCACCTAAATCGATGGAATTTATATCCATTTAACTAGCTAATTTTAATGTTAAGATAGGTTGTTTTTAATAACTAACTTGTATACATTATATATAGATGATTAGTGTAATTAACCGAACATGAGATTTCCCGCTGTAAAAATTTAACTATACATCAACACACACAAGTCCAATGTGTATTGGAAGTTCCCAAGTTCTTGGACGTAAAAGGAATTTTTGTGGTCCGACTAAAATATGCACAGACTATGACTTGCGTATTATGACTTTAGGTATCATTCTCATTCGTCTTGTCAATAGTACGTGCAACTTTTTCATAATCGGAAAAATCTAGGTTTGGCTTGTTCACATATTATCTAATTATAAGTTAATACGCAAATTGATATAAATACGAAGTTGTAGTTATAAGTTATGACAAGGCTATATGACAAATCACCATTGAGGTCAGTGTAGTTGATCATAATAGAAAATAGAAGCAACGGTACAACTATAATTATTGTGTGCCCCATAAATAAACTGATTATGTGGTATTGGATCAACATATTACATATACAATTGAGGCTTTTTAATTGAGGTGACAAATTTGTGAAATGTATGTTCAATTCCAAATAGGGGTGGACGTTTCACATTTGGGTCGGGTATTTTTCATTTTGGACGAAAATACTGGTTTTTAAGGATTTCGGGTTGAAAATGGTTCTAGTTTTACACCAGAATGGATGTTCATGACCCAATCGGGTATGAAAGAAAAAAAATTGGCATAAATAAAATGATACGAGGAATTAAAAACTTCGGCCCAAGTTAAAAACTCCTGACCATGTATATTTGCTATAAAACTAGTTTACATTATCAATGTATATTCATTGTATATAAATTCAGTTATAATTTTTAGCCTTAATAATATTTTGATATCTTGATTTATTTCTGGAAAAACAAGTTACTTTAGGTCTCTTGTAGTTATTGATGCTTCCTTTATAAGTTTGTGAGGGTATGCATATATACCTTTGATTTGTAAAACTTAGCATCTTTAAACTAATACTTGTTTCTATTATGCAATAGGATGATGTGTCATTCAGTGTAACACTTTTGGTGAATGTACTATATATATACAGTTAAAAAATGGATACGGGAAGAGGTTTGATTTTACTGAGAAGAGAAAAATTAAATCTGATAGTTTTTTATTCAGTGGATTGGAAGATATTTGGTTTTACTTACTGCTGAGCATACTTTGATACACAGTTCATTTAATTTGGAGATATTCTTTAGATTTTTGCTAGCTAATGGAATTTGCATTTATTTAAATTCTGGGTGAAAATAGAGATTCAATGTAGCTTAATGTACGTTAAGGAATATATAGAGTAAAAATGTGTCACTCAAATGCCATTTAATCACTAACCACATAAAAAAAACATTTGATTTTGATTTGAACATGTTGACAACTATTTAGAGAACAGTCAGAATCATGATGCTTAATTACCATGTCATGCATGGAGAACACTTCTATTAATCAAATTATTTAATTTAAACCTAGGATTAAGAAAGATTACATAACTACTACTGCAACAATTCTCAAGTACTATGATAGCTGCTGGACTGACTGGAACTCGTCGAAATGGTCTATGCCATTTTAACAGAAACTGGAATCCTAACATTGTGCTTAACACAAACCCAAGAAATGGATCCTTCAACATAATTAGAATCATTTTTGGGGATCAAGGCCTCTTGCCTGGTAAAACGAACCTTATACGTAGGGGTGGCAATATGGATCAGATCCATGGATCTGATCCAGATCTGATCCAAATCCAAAGGATCTGATCCATAAAGATCCATTAAATTTTCACTCGGATCGGATCTGGATCGGATCTCATAAAATTTGGATTCATATTGGATCAACACATACAAGTAATGGATTGTGATGGATCCATCAATGGATCCTCTGGATCCACTAATGGATCCATTATTGAATCCAAAAAAAAAATTTATTATTGGAATGTGAAAATCTTTCTCTCTAATACTTATTTTTTAAAATTACAATTTTAACCCCAAATTTTTAAAAAACCCAGAATTTAATAAATTCAAATTTCCAATCCGGACACTGATTTCTAGGAACAAAATTTGTACTTTTGGTCCCTCAATTTTTGGATATTGCAATTTTGATCCTAAATTTTTGAAAAATCAAGAATTGCAATTCAGTCCAGTATTTTAAAAAAATTGAAAATTTCCAATCCGGACCATAATTTTCAGGAACAAAATTTACACTTTTGGTCCCTCAATTTTTGGATATTGCAATTTTGACCCTAAATTTTTGAAAAATCAAGAATTGCAATTCAGTCTAGTATTTTAAAAAAATTGAAAATTTCCAATCCGAACCATAATTTTCAGGAACAAAATTTACACTTTTGGTCCCTCAATTTTTGGATATTGCAATTTTGACCCTAAATTTTTGAAAAATCAAGAATTGCAATTCAGTCCAGTATTTTAAGAAAATTGAAAATTTCAATTCGGCCCCTGATTTCAGAAATCCAAATTTGCACTTTTGGTCCCTCAATTTTTGGATATTGCAATTTTGACCCTAAATTTTTGAAAAATCAAGAATTGCAATTCAGTCTAGTATTTTAAGAAAAATGAAAATTTCAATTCGGCCCCTGATTTCAGAAATCCAAATTTGCAGTTTTGGTCCCTCAATTTTTGGATATTGTAATTTTGACCCTTGATTTTTAAAAAATTGCCATTTGACCTCAGATTTTCGAAAAACCCAGAGTTCCAATTCAATCCAAAATTCTCATAAAGTTAAGATTTTCAATTTGGCCCAGATTTTCTGAAATCCAAATTTGCACTTTTGGTCCCTCAATTTTCAAAAATTATAATTTTGCCCCAAATCAATTTATGTGATTTTATCCCGATATCAACAACAAGAATTAACTCATAGAGCAAATTATAAGGCATGATTGGGAGTTTTTTAAAATATAGGGTCAAATTGAAATTTTTGAAAATTAAGGGACCAAAAGTGAAATTTTGAATTTCTGAAAATCAGGGGCCCGAAATGAAAATTTTAATCTTCAGAAATACACTGAATCGTAATTCTAGATTTTTCAAAAATTTAGGGACCAAATTGTAATTTCCAAAAATTGAGGGACCAAAAGTGCAAATTTGGATTTATGAAATCAGGGGCCGAATTGAAATTTTCAATTTTCTTAAAATACTGGGCTGAATTGCAATTCTTGATTTATCAAAAATTTACGGTCAAAATTGCAATATCCAAAAATTGAGGGACCAAAAGTGCAAATTTGGATTTCTGAAATCAGGGGCCGAATTGAAATTTTCAATTTTCTTAAAATACTGAACTGAATTGCAATTCTAGATTTTTCAAAAATTTAGGGACCAAATTGTAATTTCCAAAAATTGAGGGACCAAAAGTGCAAATTTGGATTTCTGAAATCAGGGGCCGAATTGAAATTTTCAATTTTCTTAAAATACTGGGCTGAATTGCAATTCTTGATTTTTCAAAAATTTAGGGTCAAAATTGCAATATCCAAAAATTGAGGGACCAAAAGTGCAAATATGGATTTCTGAAATCAGGGGCCGAATTGAAATTTTCAATTTTCTTAAAATACTAGACTGAATTGCAATTCTTGATTTTTCAAAAATTTAGGGTCAAAATTGCAATATCCAAAAATTGATGGATCAAAAGTGCAAATTTTGTTCCTGAAAATCAATGTCCGGATTGAAAATTTTCAATTTTTTTAAAATACTGGACTGAATTGCAATTCTTGATTTTTCAAAAATTTAGGGTCAAAATTACAATATCCAAAAATTGGCTGAAATTTATGACGGATCCATGACGGATCCACTGTGGATCCGTCATGGATCTATTCGGATCCATGGTGGATCCGAAATTTTCTCACCCGAATCCGGTTTGGATCGGATCCTAAATGGATCCATCATTTATGGATCCATGAGATCCGATCCACAAGGATCCGATCCGGGTGGTCCATTTGCCACCCCTACGTATACGTCTTCTTTTCATTCAGTTTTGTGAAGACGAGCACATTAGGTTCCACAACTAGGTTCACCCCTGGAAGACCTTCGATCAAGGCACTGTAAACTGTTTCACCTGGTTCTCCAACATTGGTCACCGTCCTTGTATACGTAAGGCTCGTACGTCCAAGTGTGACGGCGAATGATGGATAGTTAAGCTGGGCTTCAGGTATACCTTTGTACTCAGCTTCATTACAATCAATATTCTGCTTGACAATTGTTGAAACTTGCTTACCGAGAGGTACGGAATGTAGTCCTGAATGGTTAAGTCATAGACAAGGCCAGGATTCAATGCCTTGGTGGGGTTTACGTGTCCTGCGCCAACGGCAAACACATCCGCAGCAGGTATGTAAGCGTCATCTAGAATAGGGCTGTGGTTCAGATTTGTTTGAGTGGCAGTAGTCATAATGGCCGATTTTATCATTGCTGGAGACCAACTTGGATGGGCAGATTTTATCAATGCCGCTATGCCGCTGAGGTGCGGGCAAGACATTGACGTGCCAGAATCTATGTAAAAAGCGGCAGTACTATTATCTCCCAGTGATTGGTTCCAGGCTCCAAGAATGTTCACATCTGAGCCATATGTTAAATTTACAAGGGCTTGGTTGTATAGTTTAAGAACTTCAAGATGAGGCAGGACACAAACAATATTCATATGTTCCCATCTTACAACAACTTAATATCAACTGTTTCAATGAAATTGGGAAGGCGAGGTTCTGTATAAGTGTTTCCGTTGAGATTGAATTAAAAAAGCAAGTAATTTTTTCAAGCTTTGACAGATTCACAATATTTTTGAGACAATAATACGACCAATCCAATGCCTTATTGTCATCATCATAACAAATGCACGAAAAAGGCACTTCTTCAAGAAAAATGCACATAATATGCACGCGAATTATATTGACATTTTGAACCTCTAAAAAAAACGAATTGTCAAACCTATCTCCAGAAGAATTAAATGTAATGGAAAAAAAGTGGTTTTTTTGTTCGCTAGCCCACAAAGGAATCATATTTTGCATACCACTCCCACTCCAATCACCGGGAGATAATAATCTCACTCCAAGCGCATGACACATAAACCCCACCAAGGCGATAGATCCTGGTCTTGTCTACGATTTAACCACTCAAGCCTACATCGTCTGACTCCATTTTCCATACAGCGAGAAACAAGTTTCAACTATTGTCAATCAGAAGATGGACATAATGAAGCAGAGTATGAAGTTATTCCTAAAGCCCAACTTAACAATTCATCAGTTGATGTCATACTTGGACGTACGAGCCTTATGTATACAATTGGACAATGACCAATGCTGGCGAACTAGCTGAATCAAAATATCAAATTACAGTGTCTTGATCGAAGGTGTTCCCAGAGTGAATCTAGTTGTGGAGCCTACTAGTACTTGTCTTCACAAAGCTAAATGAGAAGAAGACTTATAAGGTTCACTTTGCCAAGCAAAATCTCTTGATCACCAAAAATGGATCATATTATGTTGAAACCATTGGGTTTCTGTTAAACAAGGTTATTAGATGAACAACTTATCTAAAAGTTTAAGTTGCTAGATATAAGAGTCATTTAATATTTATAACTTAATGAAAGTAAGGATTCCAATTTCTCAAAAAATAGCATAAACCATTTCGAGTTCAAGTCCAGTTTGTCTTCAACAAAATAGCAATGTTATTAAAACCGGACCGGACCGGCCGGTCCGACCGGTTCGACCGCGAACCGGAGGTCGGTCCGGTCCGGTTTACCCATTAAAACCAGTATCTTCAAAAACCAGTTTGGACCGGGTTGAACCGGTCCAAAACCGGTGAACCGGCGAACCGGTATGGACCGGTTCAACCCGGTTCTGATTTTTCTTTTCTTTTTTTTTTTTTTTTGATTTTTTTAATATTAAAAATAAACTAGAAATTCTTGTACAAGGTGAGATTTGAACACCTAACCTCTAGGATGAAACATGACTTCCTTACCATTTGAGCTACACCATCTTTTTTGAAATTCTAGTACAAATTAAAATTTATAAATTATAGAAACTTGTAGCCAAATTTATTTATAAATTAGATAATTAACTTAAATAAATATTTCACACATTATGAATGAAAATTAATACTCAAATAATAGTTTTTTATTAAAATTTATTCTATAAAATATTCTTTTCAATATT
Source organism: Penstemon barbatus (assembly GCA_003313485.2). Classification (NCBI taxonomy): domain Eukaryota; kingdom Viridiplantae; phylum Streptophyta; class Magnoliopsida; order Lamiales; family Plantaginaceae; genus Penstemon; species Penstemon barbatus. Next base: position 885,108 of record CM064881.1, on the reverse strand, counting down.
ATTTTTAGGATAAAGAGTCAAATCGATATAATATGCAAGTTTGACTTTGAATATTAGACTTTTATACATAACCATATTTAAAAATTTATGAATATCTTAGTTTATTGTATTTTTAACTTACACTTTTAAATTTTTAAAAAGAAATATAATCATATTATATTTATATGAGCATACAAATTAGTACCATATTACCGTTATGATATAAGTTAGATAAATATTATATGCTTTAATTTTATCATATTATAATTTTTTTTATATTTTTAGTCAATTGTATGATAATGTTTAAATTTTATGCATATTACATATACATTAAAATTAAATATATTTATTACATTATTATTACGTCATCCGGTTCGACCAGTGGTCCGACCGGTTCGACCAGTAAAACCACTAACCAGTTGGCTCACCGGTTCACTGTCCGGTCCGGTTTTGAAAACATTGCAAAATAGTGAAGATTTGTTGCAGTAGTATATTACTGTAGTAGTTATGTTTTATTTAGCTTGTTAATTAGGCTAGTTATCAAAGTCTGGCTATTGTAAGTACTTCACTGTACTTTCTAGGTATAAATAAAATAAAACTTTATTTAATATGTAATTAACTTGTTTTTTTATTTTAAAATATTATAAGTCTTTTACTTACCCTGCCTACTACTTAATTAAGTTATAGTAAAAAATTAATCAATTTTTGTAGGTTATTTTACAACATATTAAAAACCAAATCATTCATTACTTTTATAGTACTTATAATTTTCGAAATATAAATTAACTAGGCACGTGCAACTTACGTGCAAATTTCAAGCAATAGTTAAAAAAACATACATATAATACAATATTATTATGACACAATATTTATGATACAAAATTAATTATTAGTATAACATTCATGATACAAGTTCTCCATATCTGGGCTCAAATTTTGTAGTAAAAGTTCAAAAAACATATATACAATTATTAGTATGACACTCATGATACAATTTTTTCCATAATTTGGTGCAAATTTCAAGCAATCGTTCAAAAAAGCATAAATATAATACAATTGTTATTATGACTCTTATGACATAAGATTTATGATACAAAATTATTAGTATGATACTCATGATACAATTTTTTAGGTATTAGGGTCATATATATATATAGATATGTTTTATAACTATCTTCTTGGCAAAATCGCAAAATTTTACTCCCCCATCCATTTTCTTTTTTATATTTAAATTTATGGCTTTAAAATTTATGATTAAGAGTTAGTGGTATCAAATCATTAATTTATGTAAGGGAGAAATTTCGAGAAAAATAAAATTATTTATAGAAAAAGAGTGTTATTTTGAAACATTCCAAAAAGAAATAATAGTGAAATTTAGGGGGGCATTTCTAATATGAGATACTTTGATTCAAGCCTTCCTTGAGATAACTTGTCAGAAAATGACACGTGGCTTAATTTAATTTTATTTTTAATAGTTTAATATGTGAATTACAAGTTTACACTTATTAATAAACATATGTATCTAGTTTTAATTCATATAGTTCCCACGATTAGTTCTCAACTATCTCTCTCTACTGATACTGAAAATTGACTAACCGAGAGTTTTTTTGCTAAAATTAAACGCGCCGCCCCGCCGGAGTAAGATCTGCCGGAGACAAAAAGAACTGACCATTTTATTATGCAATTGATTGGCATAAGAGTGGGTGATTGATCTCTTTTAAAGGATTCGGGTGGTTGGGAGAAAAAAATTGTGGAGAGGAACATGAAATTGTTTTGAAGAAAAATTAGTTTTACGCTAATATTTTTTTTATATAAGGGTATTACCGTCATTGTGACTGTACAACATTTTATTGTACATGTGCAAAATTATCATGATTATTTGTACAGTTGCACAAATATTAACGGTCTAGATCTACTTTTTTTAAATTTAGAGGCTCTGATTGACATATCTCAAGAAATATCACCTATCATGAAATCTTATTTTAGAATTGGGGAATTTAGGGACAAAGAGAGTATAAACTTTCTTTTTGGCAAAGTTATTTTTTGACATCATACAATAAGATGGTTTGCAACTTTTGTTCCTTGAGATATATTGAAATAGCACATTCTATGCATATCAAATATAATTTAACATTCATTCATTTGAAATTCTGGATTTCAGCCCAATATTAAGTGGATTTGAAATTCTTCCTAAATCTAGTTATTTGAAAATCCACTTAAGAAGAAAGTCCACATTGAATATTTTCGAAAATTATAATTTGATCCCAGATTTTCAAAAAAACTAGAATTCCAATTCAGTCCAGAATTTTCAAATAATTAAAATGTGCAATGTGGCTACTATTTCCATAAATTCGAATTCTAGAGTTTTGGGAACACATTGTATACTTTCAAAAATTGCAATTGAGAATTTTGGTCCCTCAATTTTTGGGAATTGTAATTTTGAACCTAGATTTTCGAAGAACCAAGAATTACAATTCAGTCCCGAATTTTCCGAAAATAAAAAATTTAAATTTGGACCCTGATTTTCAGAAATTGGAATTTGCACTTTTGGTCCCTCAATTTTAAAAATTGCAGTTTTGACCCGAGATTTTCGAAGAACCAAGAATTGCAACTCAGTCCAGAATTTTCAGAAAATTAAAAATTTCAATTTTGCTCCTATTTAAAAAAATATGAACTTTTGGTCCCTCAATTTTTTAAAATTACAATTTGACCCCAAATTTTTGAAAAATCCAAAATTGCGATTCAAATCCATCCCCAGACATAAATCTGAATTTACACTTTTGGTCCCTCAATTTTTAGAAATTTCAATTCAACCTCAGATTTTAAAAAAACCAAGAATCGCAAATCAATCCTGATTTTCAGAAATCAAAATTTGCACTTTTGATCCCTTAATTTGTAGATATTGCAACTAGACCCAAAATTCTCAAAAAATCCGGAGTTGCTGTTCAATCTAGAAATTTTAGAAAATTAAAATATTCAATTCGGCCACATATTTTTTGAAATTCGACATTTGCACTTTTGGTCCCTTAATTTTTAAATATTATAATTTTGCCCTAAATTGATTTATTCGATTTTATCTAGATATCAATAACGAGCAAGAACTAACTCATAGAACAAATTATAAGGTATAATTGAGAATTTCAAATACCACAAATGATATATACCAAACAATGAATTTCAAATGAATGTATTTGAAATCATTTATAAAAAAAAATTATTCAAACAAGAGATTATGAATGAATGGATTTTAAATCACTAGAATTTCAAATCTGTTCATTTGAAATCCCTATTCATTTCATTTCAAATTTTTATACTTTCCACTCTGATTTGGCACGTTTTTTTATTTTAACCAAAGTTCTAACTATTAGTAATTAAGTATGAACTTTTTATTCTTTTTTGTAATTCCTAAATTTGACACTCTATATAAACTACATATTTGTAGAGTATGTCGTGTAGAAATTTTGTAGGAACAATTATATGTGAATCTTATAATCTTAGTACTACAATACTATATGATACGGTGTTAAATTTGTAAGAGTATTTTTTAGTTGCAACATAAATAATATAGAAAATTATTAAAGACAACACGAAGACAATGTCTTTGTTTCCTTGATCTAATTTAAGTTTTATTTAGAAAAAATATTAAAGGTTGATTGGTTAAGAGGGGAAATGCTATAAAATTCATAATATCGAAATTTAATCAGTAGTACTTCATTTTATGGAAACAAGAATAATAAAACTTGTATCTATTGTATATTTTGTATGAATATCACAATTGATGCAAATAAGTGTTTATTTTAATTTAAGGATAAAATGTGCATATAATTTGCAAAAAATAAAAAAAGGACTGATTATTTTTTTGATTGAACTTGAAATAATTTTATTTATATAACCTATGAGATAAATAACTTGTGAAATTGATAAAACCACATAATTATTTATGTAATGCCATAAATTTGGATATTTTTGCTAAAATAAGATATTAAAACGTGAAAACAAATCTTGGGAATCCTTTTATTTTAGTAACAAGATTTTTGCATTAAATAATCTAATTCGATTTAAAGATGATTAATTGTTAATATATCACTACCTTCAAGCATTACATGGAAATCATAGAATCCTATGTTAATGAATCTTGAAATTTACCTTGATAAAAAAAAAAAAAAAAAAAAAAAAAAAAAAAAAAAAAACCTTGAATTATTTTATTAGTTAAAAAATGCATTTTAAATTTCTCCATAAATCATAATTAGAATGTTACCGTCAATTTTTAAATGAATATGGATGTTTTTACATTTCTTTGTGGGGTATATAATTGTACAACTAATTAATATTTTGGTTTGAAGGCTCTTTTTTGCTAATAAAAATTAGCACAAGAGAAAGTTTTTTGTAAATCAAAGGAGGTTTTTGATAACTAGGCAAAGCATAGGGGTATTTTCATTCCTTAATTTTCTTATATCTTATGAACCCGTTTGTTTACATGGAAATGTCATATTATTATTTGGCAATCTAATTAATTCCTTGGAATCAGATAATATTGTTTGGATAATTTTTTTGAAATTTGAGAAAAAAAATATATATTCCTACAAATCAGGAATCTTGCCATATATTTGAAATCATTAATTACTATTAACCGAAATGATATATGTCATCATAAATTAAACGACTGATATTATAAATGATAGAAACATTACATGATCAAAGTATATATAAAGTGAAACGAAATAATATGACAAAAATTTTGATTAGCTCATGGTGTAGTGTATTAGCATTAATAGGAGGTTTAATCTTTGTTGCAAACGTGAGGTGTGAGGGAGATGTTGGGGGGATTGATTGCACAACAATTCATTCCTCTTAAAAACTTGAATGATTGTAAGGATTACTATTCGGGTTCGGAATCTAATTCTACGCTTAGCAGGTATTGCTGCATTTCCGCGAATTCTGTGCTCACTTGGGATCTTCCTATATATATTTGTAACTGTTATAAAAGGTCGCCGTGGAAGCTGCCTTTCAAATTCGACAAAAAAAAATCATTTCACCTCGTAACCGAATGTCGTCTTGATAACCTTGCTGTATCAACTCTTTGTTGCATATTGTAAGTTTTTTTATTCTTCGATTGATTAAAATTTAATAATGATGATTATTCAGATATATTTAATTATTCCATTATTTAAATAAAGTATTGATAATGTTCAATCTAATAAATCCAAAGAAACTCAGTATTTTTTTACTTATACTTCTATATTGTCATTCACTTTTTGACTTGCTATAAACATGATTAATTTTTGGGAAAATTGCAAAATTGGTCCCGTAACTATTGCTCGCTGGCAAAAAAGTCCTATAACTTTTCGGGCTGGCAAAAACATCCTGTAACTATTATATTTTGGCAAATTAGTCCTATTTTAGCCCGAACTGCCAACGTATCTGCCAAGTCACGCCCCTTTGCTGACCTGGAAATGGGAAAATTGCAAAATTGGTCCCGTAACTATTGCTCGCTAGCAAAAAAGTCCTGTAACTTTTCGGGCTGGCAAAAACATCCTGTAACTATTATATTTTGGCAAATTAGTCCTATTTTAGACCGAACTGCCAACGTATCTGCCAAGTCACACCCCTTTGCTGACCTGGAAAGTAAAACCCCCTTGTTGACATGGAAAAATAGCAAAAAATTGTTCCATTACTAACGATCACTAGCAAAAAAGTCCTTTAACTTTTTGGGTTGGCAAAAAAGTCCTATAATTAAATTATTCAGCAATTTAATCCTATTTGGTCCAAATTGTGATTTTTTTCCCACCCATTTCAAACGAAAAATTAATCATATCTAACATACTTTAACTTAGAAGTAATTTAGACTCATGATAATATTGAAAGGCACTTTATCACATTGCACCAAGGCACATATTGAACAAGAATCAATCTTCAACAATTAAAAAAAAATCCCAGATTATCGAATAACGATGACAAAATCAGCTGCAATTAAGTTCAAAAGTAGTTATGGAATACAAAGCATTAATTCTGACAAAATCAGCTGCAATTAAGTTCAAAAGTAGTTATGGAATACAAAGCATTAATTCTGTCATCGTTATTCGATAATCTGGGATTTTTTTTTAATTGTCGAAGATTGATTCTTGTTCAATATGTGCCTTGGTGCAATGTGATAAAGTGCCTTTCAATATTATCATGAGTCTAAATTACTTCTAAGTTGAAGTATGTTAGATATGGTTAATTTTTCGTTTGAAATGGGTGGGAAAAAAATCACAATTTGGACCAAATAGGACTAAATTAAATCAGCTGCAATTAAGTTCAAAAGTAGTTATGGAATACAAAGCATTAATTCTGACAAAATCAGCTGCAATTAAGTTCAAAAGTAGTTATGGAATACAAAGCATTAATTCTGTCATCGTTATTCGATAGTCTGGGATTTTTTTTTAATTGTCGAAGATTGATTCTTGTTCAATATGTGCCTTGGTGCAATGTGATAAAGTGCCTTTCAATATTATCATGAGTCTAAATTACTTCTAAGTTGAAGTATGTTAGATATGGTTAATTTTTCATTTGAAATGGGTGGGAAAAAAATCACAATTTGGACCAAATAGGACTAAATTGCTGAAATAATTTAATTATAGGACTTTTTTGCCAACCCAAAAAATTAAAGGACTTTTTTTGCTAGTGATCGTTAGTTATGGAACCATTTTTTGCTATTTTTCCATGTCAACAAGGGGGTTTTACTTTCCAAGTCAGCAAAGGGGCGTGACTTGGCAGATACGTTGGCAGTTCGTGCTAAAATAGGACTAATTTGCCAAAATATAATAGTTACAGGATGTTTTTGCCAGCCTAAAAAATTACAGGACTTTTTTGCCAGCGAGCAATAGTTATGGGACCAATTTTGCAATTTTTCCATTTCCAGGTCAGCAAAGGGGCGTGACTTGGCAGATACGTTGGCAATTCGGGCTAAAATAGGACTAATTTGCCAAAATATAATAGTTACAGGATGTTTTTGCCAGCCCGAAAAGTTACAGGACTTTTTTGCCAGCGAGCAATAGTTACGGGACCAATTTTGCAATTTTCCCTTAATTTTTCCATTGGCATTTGTTAATTTTTAACTTCCAAATTCTGATTCTGTGAATATTAATTTTCTCTTCTTTCTTATATATGCAGCAATGAGTTCTGTGAGGAGGAGCCAAAACACACCCAAGCCCAAGGTGGAGCTTAGTAGTAGACTAGTAAAGGGAAGACGTACTCTTCAATATCAATATAATGGACCTATATATATAGTCTAGGAGCTAGCTGGTCCGATCCAGTTCTATTGAAATTAAAAAATCCAGTTTGTCTTTTATCCTAGCTAATCAATCCAATTAATAAATATATTTTTATCTATTTTTTCACCTTATAACTACTTTTTGATTTACTTTAAATTATACTCCATCAGATAATTAATAAGGAATTTTGTTAATCTTTTATATTTCATTTCAATTGAAACGTAACTATCTAATTAATTAATTAATTAAATTAACACACAAAATATACATCAACTAGCTAGTAGTAGGCTTGGCTTTTCTTCAATTTTTAATTCTACTTGTAACTTTGAACCAATGTTGAAGAAAGAAACAGCTAAAACATGAATTTACATTAATTAATGTCTTGATCGAAGGTGTGAACCTAGCTACCTAGCTACTGTATGTACTTGTCTTCTTCACAAAACTGAATCATGAGATGAGAATAAAGAAGATTTATAAGGTTCACTTAATTTACCAGGCGGCCGGCAATATAATTAATTAAGATCTCTTGATCACCAATTAAATTGGATATATAATTGTCTGCACTGCAGGTTAACCAACTCGATCGATCGTCTAAAAGTTAATTCAAGTTGTTAGAGAAGAAGTCATCATTTAATATTTTTCACTTACTAAAGATATATAAGGATTCCAGTAATTAAGTCCAGCAACAATTAATAACAACAATATATATATTAATTACTTCACTGTATTAATTTTCTCTTGAATATAATCGTACACGTGCGTGAAGAATATAATTTAATTGTTGTACGTACTAATATATAATAATTGTAGTAGTTATGTGTAATCTTTAGCTTGTTAATTAAGCTAATATATAGTAATTATATATCAAAATATGGCTATTGTAACTACTTCAGTGTACTAGTTCTTAGGTATAAATAAAATAATAATTTAATCAATATATAATTAGCTTTTCTTTTTTTATTTTAAAATATTGTAATTGTATAACTTGTATTGTTTACCACTTATTTTCTAAGTTGATCATTTTTGTAGGTTATTTTACAACTTATTAAAATCCATATCATTCATTACCTTTATAGTATTTATAATTTACTAAATATAAATTTAATTAAACGCGTGCAATGTACCTGCTAATTTCTAACAATAGTTCAAAAATGCATATATATATATATATATATATATATATATATATATATATATATATATATATATATATATATATAATACAATTATTGTTGTGAAACTTATGATATGAGATTTATGATACACAATTCTTCCCTTGAATTCTTTTCCGATCACTTTTTCGGCCAATATTTTAGGGAAAAAGTACAACAGAGGTGTAAGTTTAAGAAGAAAAGTGCAACTTTAATATAATTTTAGGGGGTAAAACTCAATTTTCTGCCACCAATTATAAATTATAATTCAAAGTCCAAAAAAGATGGATTTTAAAAATTTATGTATAATTGAATTAGATATATAATACAAAAATAAAAATAAAACAAAAAATTTAGGAGAAAATGACCAAATATATTATTTAGACATAACAGAGTGGGAGATGACTATAAAATCATACGCTATACTTTTATATTTAGGTTCATCTTGCAAGTTTTACATTATATTCTTCAAATGAGGTTTAAAATTGTTAAAATTTGTAAAGGAAAAAAATATTGACAATCTGTATATCGTGGATTTTCTTGTTGATAATTATCATTTAAAGAATAAAGAGGTATTTATTAATTAAAGAAATAAAATAATACTTCCAACCAAAAAAAATGCGTTTTGCCCTATGAACTTATAGTTGAATTGCATTTCCCCACTTAACTCACACCCTTGTTGCACTTTCCTCCCTGAACTATTGTGTTGCACTTTTCCCTCCTGAACTCTTATGCCGAAAAGTGCTTGGAAAAGATTTTAGGGGGAAAAGTGTAAGGCTAATGTAAGTTTAGGGTGAATAGTGTAAAAAAGTAAAATTCAAGGAGAACAATGCAACTTGATTGTAAGTTAGGGGAAAAAGTGAGATTTTCTCTTTTGTTTATAATAAACTGATCCGGAACAAAGGCAATATGATTTATTTATCAGTCAGGAATATTTCGTTACAACTTACAGCCCAAGTCACCTAAAGTAGACTTAAGCCAAATTACTAAAAAGGTTACAACCCAATAGAAGGTCTTAATTACAATTTTCAACTTGCATGTTATAACCAAATAGCTTTGGCATTAATGAGCATTTGTTTTAAAGATCCATCAACATGAAGAGAAATCACATCTTTGGCCGATCCAACATAAACTCCACCTATAAATACGGCAGGGACGATTGGGCTACAGCCCAGCCCTCTCAAGGCCCATTCCATTTCTCTCCCTTTTGGATCTTGATCCAGTTCATGCACAGCTGGGCTGGCCCCTAATTCATAGAACAAAGCCTTTATGCTATGACACATGCAACATGAGCTATTTGTGAAAATCACTGCAGCTTTCTTTGATGCCAAATCTCTTACTCTGTCCATTTGAGGAAATTGGTTGATTGATTGATTGATTTCAACAACTATTGTCTTGAAACAAAAATTGGGAGTTTTTCTTGTGTTGTGAGGTTGGTTTGAGGTTTTATGATCTTATTTTATAGGGGGCAGTTGGTAGTTTGGATTAAGTTTAAAAAAAATAATAAAGAAATGGAAAATTCTTAGAATCTTGAAGTTTGGTTAAGAAGAATATTTGTTTGGATAAGAAAAATGGCCTTTGATAATTTTCTTGAAACTGACTCTTTGTGCTGCAAACAAGTTGACACAGGGGCTGCCCTAGCGCCGGGACTTTCTGTACATCCTTAACGTTAACGGGTCAACTCGCGAACTGTCGGAAATAACCTTGTGGTATGAACTGGTTAAATCTGCAATAGGGGTAAAATAGTCTTTTATGTAGTGCTTTGAAATTTTTTTAGGCTGCCGATAATAAAGTATAACATTTGAAGGTGAGCAAGGGGCAAAAAGTTTGGGGCAGATTCTTTTGTGATGCGGGAGAAATTCCTTCCTGTGCAGAAAAAAAAAATAATAATGTAATTATGCAAATGGACTAAAAGGCATGATATTCCTATAATTGGTATACTAAATCTATATTATATTATAAAAACATATGCAAATTTGTGATTAGGCAATTTTTCACAATACTAGAGAATATATGGATATTTGTCTAATTAAAAGATGATGGATAGTCTTGATAAATTTATCAAGTAACCTCGATTAAGGAGTTTTGAAACATAATTAAGTCAAATTGAGTAGATAGAATGAACTCGAACATATATTTAGGTTATAATATTGATTTGGTGTATCTTTCGTGGAATAGTAACATGGTAATGTAGGCTTTGACTTTGAATGAATTTGAGTTAGTTTAAACTCGGACTTTGAGTCAACACAAAATAAAAAATGCGTCTTTCTAGAGTGTTTAATCATGATTTTTCAGCATGGTAAAACTAGGTAGTCATATCTGCATTGATAATTATTGAATGGAATTTGTACGGTGATTCGACCAATGATTTGTTGATCGGTCAATAACTTGACCATGATCAAATTCAACATATTGTAACACGTTATCCGCACTTGATAATGATCGAGTAACCTGATAAGTTTAAGTAGGTGAATCATTTCTTTAGTATCCAGTGACAAGTACACATGCATTTGATTGAGCATGTTAGAACTTAGAACTCAACTATGATGTATCAAAATATACAATGTCAAGAATACACAATTTGTAGTATCATTTGTATTTAGACAAATTTCAGAGTAAATTGAACGTCATATTTTCAAAGTCGAAGGAACAAATCTTTTGCTTACAAGTAGTATTCTTTTACAATGTCAACCTATTGAAATGCAACCAATGATTCTGGAAAAGTAAAAATGATTTTCGAACCAAAATGGTTTCAAAGTACTTTTATTATTCTTGTCTGATGTGTAAAACTTATAAAGATAAGAACTTATCCAACACTTTGGAATCTGACCCTGATCACAAATACATTTGCAAAATTCTTGCTCAAACCTTTAAAACCAATGTCTCCAAACATAACATGATATACATATATATATATATATATATATATATATATATATATATATATATATATATATATATATATATATATATATATATACTTCATGCTACAATATTATTGCAAAATTACTATCGGCTTTGGTGCCACTTTGTATCAATCTATTGGCCCTTATCCAAATTCATGCATAATCAAAGCTGGGCAAACATGAAATGAAAGAAAATCAACAAAAAAGAAAAAAAGCACACGGAACACAATCTTGGATTAGAATCGAATAATTTAATTCTCTTCAACTGGGACTGGTCCATTTTCATCGAATTATGTATTTCCAAGTTAATTTCTAATATGTTCAAGAAACAGAACCATAAGGGATAAACTTTCATTATTTCAATAACAAATAACCAAACAGTTGAAAATAGTTCACAATCCAGACAAAATAATTACTAATAAGGGTAAAAAAGTAAAAATATGAAAAAAATCGAAAATTAAATGAAAGGGCATGCATTATTTCACTTGACAAAGAACACAAGAAAACTAGCAATCACACAAAACCACAATTTGTAATCCTATACAACACTCTTTCATATGTACATAAAAAACAAAATCAAGAAACTGAGTGACGCCTTCTCTTTTGAAAAAGAAATCGATTTTCCCAGTTCCCCTTCCCCCCTAACGTCTTCGAATTCTTAATCCGAAACAAATAATTAAGCTTACTTAACTTTTTTGTAAACGACTTAAACAACTTATTAGCGGGATGTGATTTCACAAGCTCTTGTTTCATGGAAACATGATCTTTCTCAAGATCAGTTAGCCTCATTCTCATTCTAGCAACTTCGAGTTTCAATTCACGATTTTCCCTTCTAACCGATGCGTAGTTATCTCGCGGGGAGATGCATCCACTCCCAGCTCCGCTTCCCGAACGATGTGGGATTTGTCCGTTCATTGAGCCAAAGAAGAATTGGTTCTGGTTTGTAACACCATTCATGGCATTTCTTAACCGGATTTGTTCGAAGTATAGAACTTGAACCGCCATTTGCACAGGTAATCTTTCATTTTGAGCTGCATGACTGCACGCTTCTTGAGAAAGTTTTTGAGAGTCGATAGTTTTGCAAAGTCGGTAGCGTTCTGAGTCCTTTAAGTTCTGATGAACCTGTAAATTCACTCAGAAACAAAAATATCCCAACTGAATATTCTACTATAGCCGTTTTTAACAGAATATGATAGGCCTAATCGATCAAATGTGTGAAATATGAGAACGTCACTACGACAAATTATACTTTGAAACAGTGTCTTACCTTGAGAAAGATATCTACGGCGCGGTATAATCCATCGTTGATCATACGAGCATGGTCGGGGAGTAATTCCGAAAGAGCTATGAACTTTGATGGAGTCAAGTTCGAATCTAGTGCGACTTCTGCAAGATAATTGTCCAAAAGTTTTGAGACTTTAATGATTGAGCTTTGTTTAGGTGATCCTGGGCTGTCAAAATCATATACCATTTCACTTTCATCCCTCACTCGATTGAGATTCTCCTCTTCAACATCCTCATCGAGATTCAAGAAAATCGAGAAAATCCTCACCACTGAATCCGTATCATATAAAGGGCTGTGATTGTTTCCATTTGAATAAGTAGGAATTAGAATATCTTCGAGAATCGCTTGATCCAATTGCAAACCGATCCTACGCTCAAGATCAGATCTACAAGAAGTAGATACTGAAGTTGATATCGAAGACTTCAACAAACTCGAGAGAAACGCAATTGGCACCGTACTTTTTCTCGATTGAGTCGGTAATAAACGAACAATCGTTTCAATAGTAACCCTTTGTTTCTTCTGCAAGCCAAGATCTGAGAAATTCCCTTTAAGTGTGTTTTGAGAATAATTTATCAGAAGTTTACTGATCATGTCCTGTTTCAACCCCTTCGTTTTCACTGCTGTAAGAACCCTTTGAAAGAAATCGAGGTTTAATAATGTAAGCGAAGGTATTTCTAAATCTGGTTTTGAAGGGAAGTTATGCTCGAGTTTCGACAATCCTGACGTCAACTGCTCTTTACATGCATTATTAGCAATGGAGTCAATTAACCGGCTAACAAGGGTCATCTCTTCCGATATTGGTAATAAACTTTCGCATTGATGAAGTACCGATATTGAGTTAGGAATGCTCGATAAGATGAAGTCTTTAAGGTAGAGTTCAGTCCTGGCTTCTAGATTCTTCTCGGAATATTCTTCGGTCATTTCGAGAAAATGTGATGCACAGCGAAGCATAGCAACGTTTGATATTGAGATCTCAATGTTTACTCCATAACAAAATTTTGCGGCTAGCTCAAATGCTTGCGATCCACCAGGAACATTGGAAAGATTTAATGTTGATATTTTGGAATCTTTTGCTTCTAATAATAGTTTCCGGATTCTTCCGCTTCTCGAAACTAGAGGGAACTGTAAGAGAAAATCATGTTATTTCATTTTACCAGAATGAGGTTATCTCTGTAGTACCATATATTGTTTCTCCAAAGATTATACAAAATCACTGGTTAAATTATGAGATCTCTATCTCACGTTTTAAATAAACTACGTTTATATTTTGATATTCATGAAGGAAAAACATAAATCAAAATATATACTGGTTTTCTTACTTTGTGAAGTGCAAAGCTCGCGCTACCAACTTCAATCCTTAGATCACTGGAAACATCGGATATTGGCCTGCAACAAAAAATTCGATCAATTTGCTGTGTCGAATACATAACCAACAAATCGAAAATAAAAAATATTGAAAAAAAATCTTCTTCCTACACTGGCATTCTCATTATTGAATGAGATGCTCAATTAGAGGACAGTAGGACTCTTTAGCTATAATATGTGTGGATGAACATGGCCTAGTACAAAACAAATATTACAAAACCGCGTGGGGTAGCTAGCTCGATTATTGCTGCTTGGATACGGGTGAAATTTATACTAAGTAAATTTCTGAATTGAAACTATACAAGCAAAGACAAGTCTTGTAACATATTAATTTGTTGGCTGGCTATATATCAGACCCTTAAATTTCTATGATGCATATAGTATTTGAGAGGGAACAAGAAGGGGCCTAATTAACAGCTATACCGTGATGCTCCGTACATTAACAGAGAACAATGCACATGCTGCATTTAACACAAGAAGGTTCAGAACATTTGGCATGAAAATTAATAATTCAATAATGGTAGACATAAATTTGATGTAATAATTCATGAATTTAAAGAAAATGGTTTAACCCTCTTGGTTTTTACATATTCACATGAGGTAAAGTTAAAGTGCACATTAGACAATATTATTACTGGATTAAAGTGGATGGTAGGGGTAAATTGGTCATTTTTCGTTCGTATTATTCAAAATGAAGGAGGTAAATCACTCTTTATTTATTTTTATATCGGTAAATCTCCGAAACACCATTAACTCTCTTACACCAATTGAGCATCAATGAAAATTCTAGAAGAATTTATGAACCCAATTTCAACATTTTGAATTCAAATCATATAATGCATCAAATGAATCTCACAATCAAACATAAAAATTGAAGATAATTTAATTAAATTATCAATTAATAAAAGTAGTATACCATTCAGTAATATGTCTTGCACTTGAACTAGGACGAAAAGATCTCTTTCCTGATATGTTTGGCTTCAATTCAGCAACTGTGACAACACCCATTTCTCCCTTCAACAAGTTTAAAACTTCAGATTTTGGAACAAATTAAATACCAGAAAGAAAGTAAAAAATTGCTTTGCTTCCCCCTCTCCCTTTTTCTTGCAGTCACTGAATAAATTAAATGCTCTGCTTATTTATTTTAATATAATAATGCCTCATGAATTATCACAGAAACTCCTAAGTCACACAACACAAGGAATTCGTGCCATGGTTTTTTACACACTCAATGTGTGTAAACTGCGTGTTTCTTGAGAGGAAAACTTAAAAAAGGAGAATGAGCTGGATCGGAGCCAAGGAGAAAGTTAAGCTGGTTACACACGAGCTCATGCAGTATTAATTGGAGATTTAGAAAAGTTACTTTCTTTATTTAAGAAAAATAAGAACAAATTAAAGTGCTTAATTAAAATAAAAGTGAAGGTGAAAGGTGGGGAGTGAGTGACTTTTACGTTGTTTTTTTATAAGTAAAGGTACATTTTTTTTTTATAACTAAGATGTACATGTTTATACTAGACTAATTCTGGACCATTAGAATTTTTGACTTTTACGTTGTTTTTTTATAAGTAAAGGTACATTTTTTTTTATAACTCAGATGTACATGTTTATACTAGACTAATTCTGGACCATTAGAATTTTTGTCATAGAATCCTGAATGATGTAAATAGTGGAATGTGCCTTCACTAAACAAATTACATGTTTAGTCTTATAAAATTGGGATAATGTGTTATGCGAAACTTGCATACAACTATCTTGTAATTTTTTTGGCATGAAACTTCTTTGTACTTTCAAAAATCCTACATAAAATACGCAATTTTTGTTAGTTACTAACACCATTAATTTTTAATTGAATTGCCTAAATTATCCCTAGATATATTAAAAGTACAAGAGAATTTTGTGCAAACGTTCAAAAGTACGAAGGGCGTTTTGCGCAAACGTTCAAAAGTACAAGATAATTTTGGCTGAATTTTTTTTGTCAAAAACAACAAAAATCGCACATTGTTCACGTGGAAACACAAGCAATAAGAAATGGACTTATAGAGATGGATTGGACATTTTATGCAGAATTTTTGAAAATGCAAGAGAGTTAAATGAAAAAAAAAATTACATGGTAATTTTGTGCAGGTTCTGTATAACACAATGTAGTATTGTACATTTTCCCCTATAAAAATAGATTTTTTTAACACTTTCACTTACTTGCTTAACAAAGTTGTACTTTCTGTTTCATTCTTTAAAAATAAATATCTTATATTCAAGATCAAAATTCAAAATTGAGACACTCTTATATGAATAAAAGTGCAAAATAAAAATTATTCTATGAGATCAAAATTACAAAATGGGCGGAAAGAGGCAAAAGATTTCATAAATTAGGACTAGATATGTAATTTTTAAAAGTAGGGCCAAATGTATTGTGGTTTAAAATTTTGCCTTTTTTATTATTTAAAAAATGACAAGAATCTTGAAGGGTTGTGGTGCTTATGGGGCATGTAATAATGGCTAGTGAAAGCTACCACTTGCAAAGATTAGTTTTAAAGTTACACAAATTATGTGTAAAGCCAACTAAAGTGGGAGGCAATGAGGATGAGTTGTACTGTATAACATATTAATAATCAGAACTACATTACATCTAGGTTACATGTTATTTTAATAATAACCTTAAGAAACCATTTGTCTCCCATTAAATCTCGATCATATTCTTTTTTTTAGAAATCATGGTAATTTGTCGGTAAGAAAACATAAGTATGTTGTTAAATGTGACTCGAATTCTAAACTGTCACATTTGAAAGTTTTCTTTTAGACAGGAGCACTAGAGTCTTCTTTTTTCAAGTTTTTACGTACCAAAACAAATAAGAAAATGGAAAAGGAAAAACAACTATTAATCTCTTTGTATCTGCGACAATAATTAGTACATCATAATTTAGTGCTTGTACAAATATGCCCTTTTGCTATCATCTTAATGGAGATATTTTTAGAATCAGATTACTTAAGATATACAACTTCTTTATTCATTTCTCAAATCTACTTTCACGTAGCTTAATAATGTGTCGTCGTTCTCTATCAGCCGTTAATTTAGACATAATATATATAATTAATATATAGAATTTCATTAACTTGTATTCAAAATATCGCGCAAAAATAAAAACACTAAAGTACTACACATGATTAAATTTAAAACTGGGCCACCCTATATGTGCATGCGTCATATATAATCAAGCACACATCAATGCTATAAAGATCAATTGCAGCTGAGCTAATCATAACAGCCATTCCAATGCCAAAAATCTATTTGCAAACATGAACCTAAAGTTGAATCGCATAAAATAATGTTTTAGAAATAATTGAAGTTGGATATGAATTCAGTTTATTTTCAAAAGAATTATGCTATATCGACTTTTAATCGAAGATCATTCGATATTTCATTCATAATTTGTCAAGCAATAAATATTATCAATCCAACTTTCCTTGACATTTTATTCGAGTATAACACTTAAAATTTAGAAGTGGGTGGCAGAGAGACTTGACATTTTCCTTGGCCCGACTCTGCTTCTATGTTAGCATCCAATTCATCCAAATGTTAATTTATTAGAAAGAACAAACATTTAATATTTATACTTAAACACGAATCAAGTTGATTGAGCAACCTTTATTAAATATCAAATAAATTGATTTAATTTTCAATTAATTCCAAGAAAACAACAAAGACTCACTACTAATTATTTACGCTGCGTGAGAAAATGATTAAAAAAACTTTAGAAGTTCTTGTCTAATCAAAACTAGTATTTTCTAGGTAAAATGTTTCACATATAACATGTAACTTTAGGTGTGTTATCTATTGAAGAAATAATGGTTCAAGCCACTCGGTGAGGTTGTAATCATGTGTCAATAGTTCTGATATATCTATGTGGTTACTTGACAGAAAGAAAAAAGAAGTTAGTAATTAGCAAGCATTTTCGATGGCAAAGTTCCTAAATCAGTGGCTGGAATTATAACAAGGAAACCCATCTTCATATTTTTTTATAGGAAAAATTGCACGTGATATCATACGATAAGACATTTCGTAATATTAGTAAATTAATATCGTAATTTAAATATTGGTTGCAATGTTCATATCACCGTAAAAAATTGGACGAAATCGGCCATGTGCAGTATGTTATCTCCTCTTTTTTGAGAAAAAATTGTCACGTGATAATGTGAGTGAAATATCATTATTTTTCCTTCAAAATACGAGATAACCTGATAATTTTTCTCCAAAAGTGAGAGAAACAAGATTATTTTTTCTCCAAAAGATGAGATCACGGCCACATGCGATGAACATAACCATTTTCATCCAATTATTAGACAGTAGTATAAAAATTGTCACTCATATTTAAATTGTGATACTAATCCTACATTTACATATTCAATCATACCAATTATACAAAATATTATATTATATGGTACCAAATATACAATTTTCCCTTTATCTATATAACTAATATACGTTGTTCAGGATTAAGGACCACATTTTATTCTTTTTGTAGTAAATCTTAAAACAAAGTCACAGGTCCATTTTTTGTCCATATAAATTAACTTAGGTTCCAAAACGAAGAGATTTTATATTTGATTTTGACTAGTGTGAGTTTTTGTTTTTGTTTTTATGTTTTATTATAGTTTCTGGTAATTAGATTTTTTTTTTACAACTTGATTATAATTGAATAAATTTTATGATCTATTAATATCGATGTAACGGTGTAATTACCGTCAACCTAAAAAAAATTAGCAACCCAACTCATCGCCAATGGAGAAGATACGGGTTGGCTTGCATTGATTCGAGCCAATTCCGGGTCAATTCATGGGTCATTACCCATATTGCCACCCACACGAATAACACGATTGGTGTTAGAATAATTCGTTGGGCTTATTCGCACACGGTCCACTAGCTCAATCAACTTCTTCTATGGCTTATATGAAGTTATGGACCGCAGGAAAGTTAATGAATTGAATTTTAATTTAATTTGAATTCGACTGTAAATTTGTAACATAAATAATTAGGTCCAATTAAAAGAAATATGTATTCTTCTTTAAAGTGGCTGGAACATTGTAAAGATATTCATATTATTACTGTAGCCAATAGTTTTAATTTATGCTAGAACTGTATTACAGTTTTTACTAATATTCAAAAATGTTCATAAGTTATTTGTTATACTAATGAGCATTTGTAACTAAATATATCTTCCTACATACACATAGAGATAATAACACTTGCAGTCATTTCTAGTTCCCAGTAATCAAAATTGAACCCTGGCCAGATTCAATCTAGATTCTAACAATCCACCGTTTAAACTAAAGCTTCAAGCCTTCAACCATATCTACCTTGGTAAAAGGTAAAGCAAAAAGGAATACAAGAACAACCATGAATCAAAATTTTCATCTTTTTCATTAAAAAAAGTTCATTTTTAAATCAACGAAAACAAAAACAAGGTGTAATTCCAAAACAATTTATTTCCCTTAAACTCTATTATTTTTCTTAATTTAGTAACTTCTTTTACAGTTTTTCTGTTGCTTCCGAAATGTTTTCAAAAGATTCTCGAAAAATTTTCTATATTTAGCTGAATGTAACATACACTCTAAACGAAATTTAGATCCATTGAACAACACCCCCTCCCCAAAAGAGAAAAAAAAAAAAAAAAAAAAAAAAAAAGGGACCAAAGAAATATACTCAAATCAACAGGCACATTTGCCTAACAGAAAAGATCAAACTTAAATAATAAATATATCATTCAATATGTGTCTACATACCATATCTTCAGCTTCATTCCAACAACTGGATAAATTTTAACTCAAAGAAGTTCACAGAAGTGTCATGGCAATGGTGAAGCAATAATATAAATAAGAGGGTAATATATACATTATTACAGTGACACACAAACTTCAGCTTCTATTTGTAACTTTGAAACAGAGAATTGTTGGATGTTGGAAACGAAAGAGAAACGGTGCTCGATAGATTGTACCAGGATCCATCTTTGATCCTGCAATATATTCACCCTGCAAGACTTGAAATTAATCAGTTGGAACCAAAGCGGTAGCATATTTATAAACCAAATATATTATTAAATGAGAACAAAGTTACCTGGTATTTCAGTATAAGGTGGGGCTTGACTGTATTTTGCATTACTGATTGGATGATCAAACTTGCATGAATTCCCGAACTTACAGTGTCCATTCTGCAAATAAAATGAGCATGCCTGCACCCCCTGTTCATTGGGAATCAAATGAAATGCAACAATCTTTTAGATATCAGATATTTGAAAGTTTCAGGTTTCTTCTTCACCAGTGTGTTGCTATATAAGCTTTTCAAGTATACAGATATAGAATTCAGTTCAGCATGTTACCTCTGTTTACTCCTAAAAATACAGATAAAAATCAGCAAATCAAGTCTCTTTGAAGAAAAATCACAGCACAAGTTAAACGAAAATAATAAATTGAACTGACAATGCGCAAAAAAGAAAAGAAAATCATCTTTTCAAATGCAGTAGACAAGGTTAAATGGGTTTTCAAAACCAGTAGAATGATGATACTTGGTACCCTACCCCACCCCCCTGCATCCAGAAAGATTATTTGAAGCAATCAAGAAGAGAAAATAAAAGAATGAAGAAGCATACCGGACGTAGAGGAAGCCCCAAGGGGCTAAGAGCGCAATTAGACGACTTGAATAAAGCCCAATCTGGAGGATGATTATACCTACAAGATGATCCATATTTACAGTCCCCAGTTCTCATGTAGAATTTGCAGTCAGGCTGACCAGGTCTCTCCACAAATTGATGTTGATGTTCCTTTGCTGCTGCTATTATGCTGCTGCCATCAAACGAGGGTGGTGGTACCTGTGAATAAGCAGATCCACTAAAAGCAGCAGCTGCAGAAGAAGAACTTATCTGTTGTGACATTCCATATACTGAAGAGGGTTGTGCACCTGGTGATGGTGCCGGGCTAACCGGTGCCTGTATCAAGTAAACCAACAACATTATTTGTTTTATTTTCCTGATGCACAAAGAAAATATTTTGTTGTGCTGTCAAGTTATTGAAAAATCGTCTCTACGTAAAATCAAAATTATGGATAATGGTCTTTTCCACAGAAGAGAAGAATCTCTATCTATTCATCTCTTTTTTCAAATTGATATTAAGGATTCTTTGAACCAGATCAATATCCATGTCTCAATGGATCTATGTAGGTATTAGACGAAATTTTATGAAAAATATTATCTCTAGAATGGCATTATTTAAGGAGAGGTATTTGCAATACATTACTTTGTGTTCATTCAAATCAACAAGTCACCCGTGTTATTTTAATAAGCAAAAAATCCATCGTGTTCCACAAAATATAGCACACTGCCCCACCTAAGCTTCTTAGCCTTAAATAAGATAATGTGATGACGTTACTACCGTTCTATATATAATAATTCTATATTATGATAGCATAATTTGAAAAAGATTTCTTAAGATGTCAAGAAGTTCAAGAGAACAGGTTTAATATTCTAGCCTTATGAATCGAATTAATTGGAAATGTCATTTTTTAACTAATAATATTATTACCAATTAAAATAACATGAGGGATTTACATGTTTTTGCTAATTAAAATAACATGAGGGAGTATTTGCCAATTTGAAGACACAATGGGTTATACTGCAAATAACTTTAGATATGGACGTTAGGGTAATTCCAATCAAACTATATTTTTAGAAAGGAAAAAAAAATATGATTGGTAAATATTAGGCTACTTTTTGGATAAACAAATTCCCTTATTTTTGAGAAACAATAAGAAGAGCTTGCTTACCGAGTAAGGATTCCAATTAGGAATGGGCACCACACCAGGGTGAAGCAGCAGGGGACCATAAGCACCAGCGACATATGAACCAGGCAACATAGGAGGAGGAGGCCTTGCAACCCTATTATAGCTACTTGGTGAGCTTTCAAATTGCTCAGGAGAAGGAGAAGAAAGACTCTGCACTCTCGGATAAAATGGAGGTGCAGATGCTGGCATAGATGTGCCAGCAAGATGAGGATGATGGAATTTACATGTTACACCAAATTTGCACTGCCCCGTTTTCAAATAGTAGGAGCATTCTTTTTCACCCTGTAACCAAGAAAATGAAATTACACATTAACATGCCAAAGTTTGGAACCATTTTTTTTATTTATGACATTGTAAGTACATCAATACACATCATTACATGAAAATCAAACCAATAACTAACAACTATACTAATAATATTTAGAAGAAAATCCACACTACTAGTGGGAATTGAACCCAAGATCTCTAAGTCATGGGCCCTCAGCCTTACCACTAGGCTACAGCCTCATTGGCCGCAAAATTGGAACATTTAATACATGCATATGCAATTCTAGAAAAATAATTTACCGGTCGTAATGGATATCCATAAGAATTTAAAGGCACATTGGTCAATGAACCACCAGCATTTTTTGGGTGGTTAAACTTGCAGGAAGCACCAAATTTGCAGGCCCCTGTCCTTAAATAATACTGCATATTAAGCCAAAATAACTCAATTAAGTAATAAAAATAACACTACAGTTTTTTTAAAATCCTAATTTATTAGATGACAGATAACCAAAGTATCAAACTTAGCTCAATATTTATCAGATATGATACTAAGAAAAAGAAATCCAAGAACTAGAAACAGAGGGCAGAGTACCTGACATGCTGGCTCCCCTACCCTCTCTGGATACTCTCCACCCACCAACTGTAAAATAAACCCAACGTGATTAATAAAGAGTTCAGTATATATATAAAAAAAAAATCAAGAAAGAAGACATGGAGAACTAGTGAACAAACCATCCTAACTAAACACAATAAAAAAATTTGAAGAATAGCCATTAACATGGATTTTATCCTAATGGCGGTCGTTTAAACATAGGAAGAGAACACAGAGCTCCAGAATTAAAAAAGTAATCATTAAATGCAGCAACGTGGTGCAGCAAATTAGGGTTACATGCAATCAAATTGCCCTGAAATATCTACAGCCTCATTGGTGCACAATGTCTATAAAAATTCTAGCAAATTTTGATCTGAACAAACCCTTATTACCAAAGTGGAATTTCTGTCTCAATAAAAAATAAAAACAAAATACATGGAATTTTTGTGTCAGCCCTAAAGAAATATAAAATCTGCTGTATTAATATTAAAATTCTGCAGAGGATATGAATAAAAAGGATAATTAAAATTGTTTACTGATATGGGTTTACCAAGGTGGCGCGATCACGGGGGTGATTATAACGGCACTTGGCGCCGTATCCACATGACCCGGTTCGCTTATAGTACGAGCAATCGGGTAAACCCGGTCTCTCCGGGTACGCTTCTCTTTCCCACATATTCAACCTTGGCATTGACTCTGCACCCCCACACAACCAACATTCAAAAAACACACTCAAGCATTATCTCACAAAACCTAATTGAAAACCCTAAAAAATCACAATGCAGCACAAATACTAAAGGAATTTAAAAAACACCTAAAAATCGAACCGATACTCACCTTCGAGAACCGTTTCTTGAACCCACTCCGCCTGTTCCTGACCCGATTGCGACCCGTACAACTCCATTACCACTTTTTTTTTTAAGTTTATATAAAAAGGGGGTAAAAGGGGGTAACCAACAAATCCTCAGTTGTATATGCAAAGTCTGATTCCTTCAATAATAATGATAATGATCTGAAGATTTTGATGATCGACGGATATTTTAGTATGTACGAACCGGGCCTTTTCGGTTAGTACGAGAAGAAACAGTGAGATTTGAGAGTGGGTTTCTTTTTTCTTTTTCTTCTCTTTTTATTTTGTACAGGAAGGGTGTGATTCTTGAAATGAAGTGTATAGTGCTCCCTCGTACGGTCTGGTATTTAAATCTCTCTCTCTCTCTCTCTTTCTCTCTTTCTCTCTCTAGAATTTCGTCTGTTTGTATGTGTACCCGCCAAAGTGAGTGAGTGTGTGAAAGGAAAAGTGGATTCACGCATTAAATGAAAAGTTGGTGCTGGACATGGGCTCTTTTATTTATTTTTCTGTTTTTCTTTCTCACGTAAAAACGGGTTTGTGGAATCTTGGCCGTAGCCGACACTATGTTTTCAAGTAAAATTACACGCTTGTCCTCGAGTTTGAGTAACTTAAGTTAAAATTTACTAGTATTTGAATAATCCAATTCCAAAAGATAGTCAAAAATATTGGGCTGGTTTAGTTTGCTTTTTACATTTTCAGGAATTAAGGGTGTGTGTGGATGGATTTTGGCCAAGTCTCGCGGGTCTCGCGAGACCGAGCCAAAATCTTTTCAAATGAGTTTTCGTCAAACCCATGAAATTATAAAAAACCTATTCAGAAATTCACACTCAAACTCTTCAAACATATAAAACATTGATTTGATGCCTACCACCTATTTTTCCCCCCAAATCTCACTAAAAAAGACATTGATTTGATACCTATCACCTACTTTTTTCCCTAAACCCCGACATCCAAACCCAATCCAAGTGGGGTTTCAACTTATTCAAACCACAAAACCCAAGAGCCAAAACTCATCCAAATGAAGTCTCAAGGTTTCATCGAAACCACCAAAATCAATTTTTTTAAACCGAGACCAGCGAAACCGAGCCAAAACCCATTCAAATAGGCCCTAAAGGGTTTTCAAAATATTGTGACAATTTAGATAATAAATAGTTCTTGGAAAAGCATACTGTAATAATGATATAAGATACCAAAGTGTTTTAATAAAGAGAGATTTTTATATTTGGACTATTAAATATCAAATTAACATGCTTTTGAAAATAAGATCCTCATAATATTATTTTTGTAGAAATACTTTTGACATGTTTTTGTTTTGTATTCTGTATTTGCTTAAATTTAAAAAAAAAAAAAAAACAACCAAGGTCATTAACATGTAGAGCATATGAAATGATACTTAAATTTTGTTCTTTTTTTTTTAATTGAAAAGCATATTATATTTAACGTTGGCTAAATTGTTAATTAAATCCGGTTTTACTCGAGTCAATCTCAAATAGTTTGATATCAACATATAGAATAATCTTATATTCGAGCTTAAATTTAATTTTGAAAAGTGCAAATGATCATTTTTATTCAATATTAATTCATTAATTATGATTAGCCGAACTCAAACAACATTGATTCGTATTTAATTTGTGACATGTTCGATGGGTGTCATGACAAAATTAGTTAAATTGATAGTAAAATTTTATAATAATTAGCTATGATGATTTGACATACGTATCAAATTTAATATATCAGTAAATAAGTATATTATTTAGGGGAATATTAACAAGTTGTCATTTTTTCCTTTAGCAGTGGGTATATAATGGAAACGTGTTTTTGTGGTATAGTTAAATTTTATAATATTAAGACTTTAATACGTACACAATTACATTTAAATATTAAACTTGGCAACTTAGCGTCACCAAAATAATTTTATATGTAGTCTCGTGTCACCGAGGACATAATATAACTATGTGGGATTACATCACCATTTGACAATGATAGGTACAGTAGTTGAACCATTTAAAATCAAAGGTTCATCATTTTTTGTGTGGATCCATGTACAATAAAACATTTGAGATCAAAATGATTTTTGCGAATCATGGCAGGGTGAGTGATTTTTAGGGGGCATTTTAGGTATTTCCAAATTTGTTTTGTTTTGTTCTCTGTTTTGGTACAAACTAGTTTTGTTTTTTTGTTTATTGTCATTATTGTATTCGTCGGCCTTGAATGTTAAAAGTAGTAGGTGCATTTATTGGGGGTATAGGGTCACTGTTACTTTTCTTGGGCTGTTATTTATTGTGCAGTTGTAAAAAAGGTAAATCTAAAGTTGTAAATTAACTCCAAGAACAATTTCGGTTTCTATTCAAATTGAACCTAGAAGAAGAAGAAGAAGAAAGCTTGCTCAATTGTGAACCGGCTAAAGTGCTCAAATGTTATCTTTGAAAGTGATTGCGCTCAAGTTGTTTGTGATATAAACAACCGTCTCAAGGAACCGGATTGGGAGTCTCGTGGTCTTATCTTGGAAATCCGCAACTTTTGGGAATGTTGGCCCAAGTGGAAATTTCGTTTTTCTCCTCGTGGTTCCAACTTCGCCGCTCACAACCTAGCTTCGTGGGCTTTTGCTTCAAATTGGTCGTCTACGATCCCTTTTAATTTAATTCCTTGTAATGTTTTTTGTGATGGTGGATATCCCATCTTTGATTTCATTGAACATTTTGTATAATGTTTTTTTTGTTAATGAAGTTTTGAATTATCAAAAAAAAAAAATATATATTAGCAAACACACGGTAATTAAATTCATAAAAAGGGGGGGGGGGGGGGGGGGGGAGGGGGTTTCTTAAATGTTTCATATAAGATACTGCATTTAAGTGTTAAATAACCCGGAGTTACCACCTTTTATCTAAAAATATTACATTTATTCTTTCTACTTCAAATCGAATTTCACTTGCTAACCGTACAAAAAAATTATGGGATTGTTAATATTAATACTGAGGTCCGCACAGAATACCCAACTAATGTTTTCATTGAAAAAATTTATTGACATTTTTATTGTCTTTATAAAATATCTTTTTTTTTTTAGATGGTGAATATATTGTTATATCGAATCGAAATTTTATAATGATAACAAAGTAAATTAATTATTAGTGTTAAACTAGAAAAATTAAAGTATGAAACTAGAGAAAATACCCATATTCATGAAAATTGAACTCACGACCTCCTGATCATTTAACCACCAACTCTTAAATGTATAAGAATGGGACGCATACCCCACTCATGTACACACGGTCAATACCTCAATAACCTCACATATAATTCAAGTCAATTTGCGAGGTTTTTTAATGTCATTTAAGACAAAAACCTTTCTTTGCTTTTATGAAGAAATATATTAAAAATAATGTCTAGGATTTATGGTGACTCTTAGATAGAGTTTGCCTCCTTCTATAGAGGTCGATCAATATAGATGAGTGAATTGTGGACCTAATATCGAAAGAAAAAAAAACTCTTATAAAGATATATTTTTTTTCGTTCTTTTATTTTTGCTCATATTTCTTTGGGGATGAGATGGGTTGGGATGAGATCTTAAAATGAATTTACTTTTCTAAAAAAATTATCTCACGTAAAGTAATAATTTGACATTATTAATTATCTACCACTACTTTTAAAGACATAAGTGTAAAGATGCCTAAAAACTCACTTTTTTCAACTCTTACATAAGATGCATAATTTATAGGGATTAAATCCTTAGGAAACAAAAAAAATATTATAAATTATTTGTAGAAATTCATGTTCTTAAATATCTTGGGTTGGACGTTTAATTTTTTATTTTTGAAAACGTGACAATACCATATCTAATACGTAACACACCAATATTTGTATATCCACTAGGTATAAAAATATAAAGTATCCGTGCACACTAGGTATCCACATACACAACCCGACCCACCACTCCTAACAAACCTGACTAGGGCTGAGCACGGTTCGGTAAACCGACCGAACCAAAATCGAAATTTTGGTCCGGACCGTTTACCGAACCTAAATTTTGGTTCGGTAAACGGTTCTCGGCCGAGAACCGATCCTTGGGAGCGGTCGGTTCTCGGTAATACCAGTCGGTTTACCGAATCGAACCGATTGGACCGATTTTTTTTTATTTTTTTTGAAAATTAGTGTTTTTCAATTACGATTTTGGAGATTTATAACTTTTAAGTTTGAATGGTTTGTATAAACTTAATATTATTTTTCAAAAATAATTTACCTCTTTGTATTTGATTAAGATTATTTTATGTTTGAATGGTTTGTATGAACTTTGGTGATATATTAAATGTTACGCAATAATTTTTGGACCGAACCGAACCGAACCAAAATTTTAGGTTCGGCAAACGATCCGCGGTTTGAAATTTATCGAACCAAAAAATACCGAAGTTCGGTCCGATTCGGTTCGATTTTTACCGAATGATCAGCCCTAAACCTGACAAGTCCCTTAACAATTTTCCGCACTCTTCAGTGTAAAAGCGCATTTCCTATCACGCGTTTTCAATGCAAGAAAATCAAGAAACGCGGTAATCATATACGGTAAGATCCCCATTCGCGTACTTTATCCAAAATCTTTCCAAACAGCCGCTAGCCGTTGAACACTCAGTGGCGATGAACAGCTTAACGTCGAGCTTCACCACTCGATTCTCCTCCTCCTCCTCCGCCGCCGCTCAGTTACCCGGAAGTAATCACTTTTTCCGGCATGCCTTTTTTTTTCAACTTCCAGTTCGCCATCAGCATTCGAGAAGACTGGTTTGCATGGCGGTAATCATTCTTCCTCTGATTTTCGACTAATAGAAATAGTTTATCCGTAGAACGGAAATAAAAATTATCCACTAAGGAATTCTATTTCTGTGTACTGCTCTATCGATTATCATCGATGGTAATGAGGTTACTGATGTTGTATTTTGTGGTATTTATATAGGAACCGTATCTAATTACGAAATTAGAGTCCGCTGAGAAGACGTGGACAGAACTATCGGTAATATTCATGATTTTTCTTTCAAATGGCTTGTTTTTTTTATTCAGTTAAGATTTTTGTATATTTTTAGAGCACCATATGATACTTGATAATTTTTTGCACATTGGTAGTAAATTAGCAAGTATAATTATGTATACATCAATAATACCTGAAAGTTATCTAGATTTTATGGAAAAATTTATCTGATCTTAAATTTTATCTTGGTAAAGTGATTGCCTGTTTATAATTTGCAAGCATGGGGCGAATTTATAACTACTGATAGTAAAGTGATTGTGTGAACATTTATGAACCCTGCAATTATTTTGTAGTTAATTTGTTCTCATGGACTTTTTAGCTTATCAACTATATAAGGTGGATGAGTATCTATAACTTGGATTCTTCTGCTCTACTTATCAGAAACTATTGGTGTTACCCTAGGTAAATTGTATATGTATGCGGAGGAGGGGGGAGGGGGTGTTACTATCCGATTTAGGATGGTCCATCAAGTTTTAATCAGTATGCGTTCTAGTGTTTCCATGTGATGTAGGAGAAAGAGATGTCATGTGTATCAGTAAAGATTAGAAATTATGAGTGTGGGAAAAGTATGCTCGAAAGGTATCTACTATAGTTTTATTTTGTTTTGCTTTATTTGTTCAACTCAAATGCGTGTTGCAGACTGTAAATAAGAGACATTAAACTGCATCTTGTTTGTATTGGATTGGAACTTTAGAAGAAAATACTAAATATGAGAAAATGAGCAGTCAGAGGCAAACGATTGATGGTGCTGCAAGAGTATATATGACATGCTGGATCCCAATAAGCTTAGGTAGGACCAAGGGTCCCAAGTTGGAACAGTCATTCAAATCGTAAAACATTTAAACTTTGCATACACATTTCTTTCTGAAATAATATATCCTTTCATGTAGTGAGACAGATGCATATTTGCATATTAGTTATATACATATTTATGGTTTTTTTGTGCTAAATAGCTGGTTTTGTGATGCAAAAAATTGTAGCTGGGAAAATATATTGAAATAGTTAAAAATACATTTCTTTCTGAAATAATATATCCTTTCATGTAGTGAGACAGATGCATATTTGCATATTAGTTATATACATATTTATGGTTTTTTTGTGCTAAATAGCTGGTTTTGTGATGCAAAAAATTGTAGCTGGGAAAAATAGTTAAGAATGCATTCTTATGGCAAGTGCTGCATTCAATTGTAATGTCTACTTAATTAATTATTAATATCAAAACCATGCATTTGTAATTGATAAGTTCAGCATTTTGTTTCCCTTTCCCTGGAAATTGGATTGAGTACATTTAATTATTCCACAAATCCTATTTTAGGTTAGACTAGGAGATCCAGGTGTAGCATCAAATCCAAGTGAATATCAGAAATTAGCGCAGTCTTTGGCAGAGCTTGATGAGGTACGGCTGCCATTTGAGTTATCCATCAAGCTCTTTTGTCCAGGCATATTGTATTCACTCCATATCTCTGCTAGTTATCTTCGTTGACAGTTTACTGTGAATTCTTTGAACTAGTAGGTTGTGTCAACCTTTAGGAGATTCAAGGACTGTATGAAGCAATTGGAAGAAACAAAAGGTTTTATGTCATTTCCTATTTTATTGTTATATGATTGGAAAATAAAATTGACTTCCCCCCTCCTTTAACTTTCAATTCAGCTTTGGCAAAAGAAGCGGGTAATGATGAAGATATGGTCGAGATGATTGCTTCAGAAGTTGGAATTCTAACCAATCAAATGAAAGAGCTTGAAGAGAAGCTAAAGGTTACTTCTAAGTTCTTGGCAACTAGTTAACGGTGTTTTTTTCTATTCCAATTCCATCTGCAATTTTCGCAATCTTTATTCTTCAAAGATCTGTTCTTTTTGCCTTATGAAAATAGCTCTTGCTAATTCCAACGGATCCTCTAGATGCAAGAAATATTATGCTTGAAGGTTAGCCATCTTCTTTTGTTTTAACATATTATTCTACTCTAAATCTATCTGTGGATACTTCATAATCATCTTGAAGATTAATTTTGTTCTGTGTTAATCTTGTGAGAAGATTAAGCTCAGCTGCTAAATTATAACTAGTTAGTTCCATAAAACAAATTGTTGTACAGAAAAAACTTAGGCTTTGTCTGGTTCAATTGGGGGAAGAGAGGGGGGGGGGGGGGGGGGGGGAATGGAGTTTGCTTTACTTGATGGAAATAACTCCATCCCCCCCCCCCCCCCCTCTCTTCCCCCAATTGAACCAGACAAAGCCTAAGTTTTTTCTGTACAACAATTTGTTTTACGAAATTGATGGAAATGAAAATAAAGCAGGGTCAAGTGATCACTTTCACGGTTTACGAAATTCACCATTTTCTTTCCTATTTCTGTAACGTGGTTTTTCCATTTTTTTAAGTCTTCTGATCTATGTATGTCTCATTCTTTGCCGCCCAAATTCGGGAGCATTCCCTCTGGGTTTCAAGTCGATATGCATGTATTCAGTGTCAAGGGAGTTAATGTGGGTCAGAAGACTCAGCGGAGGGGCCTTTGTATTACATTGTATTTTACTGCCCCTCCCTAACTAAAAAGAGGATGTATTACTTTGGCATTACTCCCTTGCCACTGAATACACGCATATCTACTTGAAACCCAGAGGGAATGCTTCTTAAATGACAATTGGAAGATATGGCCTATCTCTGATGCTAAGTGTATTGGGTGAAGTTGGTTATTGAAATCATATTATATGATGAAATGAGATCTAGCAAATTTCCAACTTATCTTAATCTCTTTATTATGGCCTTTGAACATTGCTACTGAAAAATATGGAGATTCATTGTTTTACGTCTAAGACAACTTTAAATCTATTTATACCATTTATCAAGGTTCTTTAGCTATGACATTTTGGTTGCATTGGTACTTGTGTGAACTGTTATTATGCTTGAAGTTCCTAATTTGCAGTGAGGGCTGGTACTGGTGGAGATGAGGCTGGACTTTGGGCCGGTGATCTTGTAGGTACATTTGTTTTATGTTCTTCAGTAATATGTATCCTTCAAAATTTGTACTAACATGAATATAAGATTACATTGTTTGTGCTACCAATTCAACAATCCTAGGTACGCATGTATCAAAAGTATAGTGAACGTAATTCATGGAAGTTTACCCCTATTTCAAGCTCCGAGGTAATGTCTTACCTGTATGCTTAAGACATGCAATACTCTCCACAAATAGCTTATTAACTTCTCCCTTCAAGGCTGAGCATGGAGGATATAAGACGTATGTAATGGAGATAAAAGGGAAACGTGTTTATAGCAAACTTAAATATGAATCTGGTGTCCATCGAGTTCAACGTGTTCCACGAACAGAAGCCCAAGGTCGTGTTCACACATCTACAGCAACTGTTGCAAT
The DNA here is from genome assembly GCA_003313485.2 of Penstemon barbatus. Taxonomy (NCBI): domain Eukaryota; kingdom Viridiplantae; phylum Streptophyta; class Magnoliopsida; order Lamiales; family Plantaginaceae; genus Penstemon; species Penstemon barbatus. The sequence goes on along the minus strand of CM064881.1, from coordinate 853,258 downwards.
CATGCCAGAGGTAAATCAAATCAACTGTTCACACATGGAATCTATAATGCGACTTCTCCATTTTATTTTATTTATTTATTATTATTTTTTTTTTTATGAAATCAACTACTCCATTCTTATCTAGCACATGTCTTGAATAGGTCTGATGCTACTTTCTTAAATGGTAGAAATGATACTTTCTCTTTTTAACGCTCGAGCTACTGACATTTTTACCCGTAATACTAAGGCTGATGATAATGTTAAGAAATCGTTCCATCCAGTGTAATCATTGAATGGGAAGCAGTTCATGCTAACTAATCTAAATCTTTTGATATTGCATAATTTTTTTATGTGCTTACTGAAATATTCCAAATTGGACAGACTGATCACAATTCATATGGTGTCAGGCTGATGAACTTGACGTGGAAATTGACCCAAAGGATATTGAGCTTACAACAGCAAGATCTGGTGGTGCTGGAGGTATATCTCAGTGGATGTTTATCCTTTGCCCCGTCAATTCTTGCTTTTGATTTGCAAAGTTTGCATAAATACGGGTAATGGTTGGGCTGGGTCGGGTTTGGGTGGGTCAAACGGGTCAATTTGGTGGGTTAGAACTGAGTCAGGTCAAAGATGGGCTGGCTCATAATCGAGCTTATGTTTGCATTAATATGGCCCTTATTTTTCTTCCTCTATCCCCTCACTATGCATGAATTTCTAATGCAGGGCAAAATGTCAATAAGGTGGAGACGGCTGTTGATCTTTTCCATAAACCAACAGGAATAAGAATCTTTTGCACCGAAGAAAGATCACAGCTTAAAAACAAGAATCGAGCTCTCCAATTATTGCGAGCAAAATTGTAAGGAAAAAAATAGATTGACATTCATTTATTCTTCAGGCTCAGCCTAATGGAGTTGAGGCGTCATTCTAAGTGATTTTCTTTTAAGAGCCATTTATTTTTTGTCTTATGTATAAATTTTTTTATCTGCACACGCCATTTAGTATAACTTGGTCCCAGGAAAGCTGATAATAACCGGGATTGGTGACATTGTCTTAGGTATGAAATCAAATTGAGAGAACGACAAGAGATGCTGAGGAATCAGCGCAAAATCCAGGTATAGTTTCACTCATTGTCTTAAATATATGATCCAGGTATAGTTGCACTCGTTTATACATTTGGAAGAAAGTTCAACTACATTGTGGAAAAGTAAGTTCTTGCTTTGCAAGTAATATGTCCTGTGAAATGTTAGCTATGCCCTCCATGTACTTGAAAACTTGGCTTTTGGAGTCATGAGATGCACCATACACATCAAAGATTGATTTTATTCTTTCGTGTGTTTTCTTACATAAATTTTGCATATTTTGGACTGTGCAGTACTTATGTTTTCAGGATGGGAAAAGTGCATCATTAGTTTTAATACAAACTAAATTATAAGATTTGATGTCTTCCTTTCTACTTTAAATATGTATTATACACTAATCTTTCATATTTCTTTGTATTCTAAGGTTTTTAAGTGGGTGAATAGACTTTATGTTACTACCACATTAAAATATAGTAATTAGTATCTGATGAAAATTTTCACCACCTAAGGATTTTTTCTCATTCATGTCATATGACTCAAACTATGATTTTTATATGCTATTAGTGCTAAAAGCCAGACTAGACTAACACTTAAAAATGGCAGGTGGGTACTGGTGCTCGTGCAGAAAAGATCAGAACATACAACTATAAGGTACTCTCAAAGTGAAAGGATTTTGAGCTTAAATAACACAATTGTTCCTCTACAAGTTTTAGTTTCCGATTTAGGAATGAATATAACAACACATTGATGTTGCCCACATGAGATATGTTGCCTTAATGTGGTCCAAAATTTCTAAGAAGGTTCTTAATTATTACTAAACTAAAGAATATTGATACCATTTTTGAACCTATAACTCTAGAAGTTGATTATTAACTCGTCCTCTTCTGCATTACAGGACAATAGGGTTACAGATCACAGATTAAAAATGAATTTTGAGCTCATGTCATTTCTAGATGGGGACATTGAGACAGCCGTTCAGGTACATGTTTGGCTTGCCTTTTCTCTTAATATAGATTCATTTTCTTCTCTCTTCGACTCTGGTTTGCTACTACTTCATTCACTATAGTCACTCTAATAGTTTTTCTTATATGTTTAGTGAAAATCATTCCTGATCTATAGGGAGTTTAAATTTCTTCAATGTTATAATGCTTTTATATGCAGTCTTGTGCTACTACGGAGCAAAAGGAATTACTTGAAGAGCTTGCTGAGTCTGCTGTTGCCATGGCGACTTGATTCTCATACAAACTTCATTCATCAACTTCATCTTTATATATACTCCTGTGGAATGGAAGTATCCATTGAAAATGGCTAGTTGGGTCTTCACATCAGCATGCGTCCATTAGTTCAACAGTGTACTCCTACATAACAGTCGTCGTTCAAAAAATATTTTATTTTCAGAAAAAAAAAATGTAATGATGATAGGGAAATTTTGTGTCCAATAGTCAATCCCAAAATGAAATTGAGATTCCTAGATTCCCAGATTAATTTATTATGTATTTATTGGTTTGTGTGGGAGATTGTTCTTGAATGCGGGTAATTCTAGTTCAGACCGGATACCTAAATCTGTTACATTGCAAAACATATGCTATGTAATTGGTGTACCTAAATTAGTTACATGGCAAAACATATGTAATTTAACAGATAATTTATTTTGATTGAACAACACTGTTAAAAAATGACCAATGACAAACATGTGTAAATAATATGTTTTATTTTTTTTATAATTTTGATCTAAAGCTTCTTACAGATACTATTAAATTAGAATCGATGATTTTTTTTTTTTTTTTGGTTGTGAAATTACAGAGGCAATAAAGGTTTATTACTATAATCCAACGATTGGATAGAAAGGTTTATGAGTTATAATGAAAAACTCTTCTTTCCCTCTGAAAGCTTTCACCTGATTGTTCTCTTAACTAATGAGAGAATTGTATTTTTGGTACACAGCTATAGGTCAATTCTCACTTTTGGTACACAGCTTTATGTGTCCAACACATTTGGTACACCTCTTTAACAAAGTTCGACACATTTGGTACAACCGTTAAATAAATTGCAAAATCACCGTTAATTCCGTTAGTTCGACACATTTGGTACACCTCTTTTACAAAATTGACATGTGCGCGGCACATGGCTGCCCCAAAAAAAAAATTAAACTTGATAAACTTTTATAAAAATTATCATATGTATTTATTATATTTATCATATCATATTTATATAATGATAAAAAAATATGTATTTATTATTTATATGACATGTAAAATATAATAAACTATATAATGTCATTTATAGTTTAATACTGGAAGAAGAATAAAATATAATAAACAAGTTTATCAAGTTTCAATTTTTAAAAATTATTTATAAAAATAGTTTATTATTTATAAAAAATTATTAAAAAATATGTCTTTATTATTTATATGACATGTAAAATATAATAAACTATATAATGTCATTTATAGTTTAATATTGGAAGAAGAATATAAAAATATAATAAAAAAGTTTATCAAGTTTCAATTTTTAAAAATTATTATAAAAATAGTTTATTATTTTTATAGTTTATTATTTATAAAAATTATTAAAAAATATGTATTTATTATTTGTATGACATGTAAAATATAATAAACTATATAATGTCATTTATAGTTTAATATTGTAAGAAGAATAAAATATAATAAACAAGTTACTTTAATTTATCATATTTATAAAAATTATTAAAAAAATATGTATTTATAATTTATATGACATGTAAAATATAATAAACTATAATGTCATTTATAGTTTAATATTGGAATAAGAATAAAATATAATAAAAAAATTTATCAAGTTTTAATTTTTTTTTTCTGGGCAGCCATGTGCCGCGCGCATGCAAATTTTCTAAAAGAGGTGTATCAAATGTGTCGAACTAACGGAATTAACGGTGATTTTGCAATTTATTTAACGGTTGTACCAAATGTGTCGAACTTTGTTAAAGAGGTGTACCAAATGTGTTGGACACATAAAGCTGTGTACCAAAAGTGGGAATTGACCTATATCTGTGTACCAAAAATGCAGTTCTCTCCTTAACTAATTATTTCACCATCCGGCTGATGGACATGATGTTCTTCTAGCTTGAATCATACTTCTCGTTTGATAATTTTTAATAACTTATCAAAGCAACGTATTCGATGTTCAGTTCGAGCCCGTTCGATAAAAGTTCATTTGAACTCGATTAGTCATATAAATCATATAAGCTTGAATCATACTTCTCATTTTATAAGTTTTGAAGCTCGATTCGTGCTCGACTCAATAAGCTAACAATTAAATAAATAAAAATAACAAAAATAAGATTATCAAGCTACTCGATTCTCCACTCGAGGTCGTTCGATAAAGATTTATTTGAGTTCAGTTTGATAAGAAATCAAAACCAAGCTTAACACATTCAAGCTCGATACAAAATTCAACCAAGCTTAACATAGTGTCTTTCAATACTAGTCGGTTGGTTTACGACCCTATATGAAGCTCCTCAAACACTTTCAGGTTTTATAATCCATCCACCCTTTCTCATTTATTTTAATTTAATTTTATATTCATATTCCATAGTTTATCTAACATGTATGGGTATAACGAATCTGGCACCAATATTTGTTTTTATAACAATGGAAAGCATGGGTCTTCTTTTTGAGCAAGGCATAAGCACATGATAATTTATTAGCAAAAGTACTCCCCTGCTTTTTGTACACCAGAAAATTTATCAAGTTGCTAGAGGGTCTTTAAGTAGTTTTTTTCTCATTCAAGTTTTGCATTCATATTGTTTCAGCAAGTCTGGTAGTCTTGTAGCCAAGCTCTTCTTTGCAGCAGGCGATACACCGTGCTCCCCGATGATTGATTGGAGTATTGCTTCTGACAGTTGTTTGTTTTCTATCACTGCATTCCCCTGCTCGGGTAAGGAACTATCTTTGGAGAAACTAATCTGCAGTTCAAAAGATGAATTGAAAAATGAAGGAAAGTAAACTAACATGCCTTGGTAGAATGCAGTATCTGAAATTGGAAATGCATTATGAGATTTCAAATCATCACATATTCACATGCTCCGCAAATACTTCCTGCCTCGTTTGAATTGCAAAATAAGATATATATAGATCACAAGGAACTTAAATCTAACTGCAATGTTCCTTGACTATAACATCACCTTTCACAACCGGCCATAACTCAGACCATCGATGACCCCTCACGTTTCAAAACATCCCAGTACAATAGGAACAAGAAAAATTGCATTCATATTATTTGAATGTTTTACAAACATACCGTCAATGATCCAAGAGGTGATTGAGTGAAAAGGATCGAAGCCCCTGGTGGGAAGGATTTGTTCTTGAGAACTTCAATGAACTTCTTGGTTGCTTCAGATTCTGCATCAGTGTAAGTTCCAACTGCTTTCCAGTAAGCTATGCAATTTTCTACCACTTTCTCCGAGTACTGTTGGCCCGTCAATGGCAAGATCATAGTAACCCTTATGAATTTCTCAAAGGGACCTACAATTTGACAAAGAAAACTTGAATCTCTTCATTTAAAACATAAATACATAAATGACAAGGTTTTGAAGCAATTATCCTCAGGGACAGGAAAGCTTAAATTTAAGACTCAAAATCAAATCAAGTTATTAGATAATCGACTCAAGCTCGGACAAGCACAGCTTAGACTCAGTAAGCTACAAATTGACAAAATACATATAAAATTATCAAGATACTCGACTCGAGCTAGTTCGATAAAAGCTGCTCGTTCTAGCTCAGTGTTTAACAGCTAAACCTAGTTCAACCTCAAATTCAAGTTAAATAAAAATATTCAAACAAGCTTGATCAATCTGTAACGTTCTACTCAGCTTGTTTCAATTGACATATTCATACAATTAAAATTCCTTCATACATAAATTTATCAGATAATGCAATGAAAACGGAAATTGCAAATGTTCAATTAATGTTATTCAATAATTTATAAATCAATTGTAAACAAACACATTCCAGCATTGCATGTATTACCAGTGACGATGTCCTTGAAAAAGTCGACGGAATCCGTTAACTCCTCGACGGTCTTGCCTTTCCACTTAACGGCGAGCGATGAAACTGCGTCATCTTCCAAGTACACACCTATTGCTGTGAAATTAATGAACTTCCCCTCGATCTCCAGCCCTCTCACCCCTGCGAATATTAGCCACGACGACCGATTTAACAAAAACAGAGCCAATATTTAATCACATCACACGGAGATAAAAAATAAATAAATAAAAAATATTGAAAATACTTTTAATGGAATTAGCTAACCTGCGCCGCCTAGAAAGAAGGTCTTGGCGGAGCCAGGTGGCTTAACTGCCGGCGGAAACACGACGGAGTCGACCTGTTCTTGAGTAACAGACATTTAATTCAGTTGTACTGATTGATATTCACTCTTACATTTATTTATTTACTCATAAATGTGTGCGTTTGTGGAGAATTAATGATGATGGGTGGTTGGAGAATTAATGGTGAATGGTGCGTGTGGTGCAGGGGAGTATTAAATTAGGTAAACTATAATACTATATTGAAGACCACGAGTTTCACCAACCTTTTTTTTATGTCAATCGGGTAAAGAAGAGGAATTAATAAATAAATAAATAAAAACCAATTCTGCTTCAGATTTTAGGAAGAAGAAAAATATCAAATATATTTATTCTGTTTTAAACAAAGTGAACTAGAGCTTCAACTAATCTTAATTCATTATTGCTTATTTTTTAATCTAAATTATGGCAGTAAATATATTATACTAGTAAATGCGTTCTGCGACTAAAAGATTGGTAAAGAGATTACTTCATATTCCTTGTTGCAGTAATAAATAGTCTATGATGGAAATGAGATATAGCATAATATAATAACTAGGGTTGTGCAATCGGTAAAACCAAACCGAATCGAACCGGTTTTTGGTAAACCGAAACTTTCGGTAATCTAAAAACTCGTACCGTTTGTCAAATCGAAAATTTCTGTTCGGTTCAGTAATTTACCGATTTGGTACAAAAAAACTGAAATAAATAATGGGCCTTCAAATTTTCTGAAAATTGGGGGTCTTTTTTTGTCTCCCAACCATAAAATAGGACGTCAAATGCAATAATCATCAATTTTATGGCTATTTGTCAAGGAAAGTAAAATTGGACAAAGTTAAGTCTACCTTGATAGGGCTTCTTTGAGTGCGGCGGCGCGGCGTGGGTTCTTTCCCGTGACAGCTGTGCGACGGCGCTACATGGGTGGTGCGGCGTGGGTGGGTGGTGCGACGGCGTGGGTGGTGGTGGCTAGGATTAATTTTGGAGTTAGGGCTATTTTTTCCCGTAAAAGGGAGAAGAAGGGCAGAAGGCTGTGTGCAATCCACTCTATTCAATTAGGATTAGGAATGTAGGATATTTAAAAAAAAAAAAAAACTTGGTATACCGGTTCGGTTCGGTAAACCGACCGGTATTACCAATAACCGAAAGTGATGCGCACGTACCGTTATATTTGGGCATATCACCTTTATATAATTGGGCATATCACATTTATATAATTGGACAAAAATGGACGAATATCGTTCACCAGGCCGTTATCTCATATTTGAAGAAAAAAAATTATAATCAAGGGATTAAGTGAGGAAAATGTTATTATACTCCCTCCATAAAGATGAGATAATTTTACCTCCAAAAGTTAGGGAAATATTGTGATTATATAATTTCCTTCCAAAGGACGAGATAACGGTCACGTGTGAAATTTCGATGTCATTAACGTCCAATTATTTGACGGTGGTATGAAAATCGCAAATCAATATTTTCTACTGAAAAGCGCATGACATGATTAATTGATCATTTTGTTGTAATTAATACAATATATGTATGCAATGCATGTTAGTTTCTCACATGGGCATTGTCCGTATGGCCATCAGCTTTGGCCCCAAACTTAGTAACGTCAAAAATTGTCTCACCGGCCTGCAGGCCAGGGTGGGCACCAGTAGTAATCGTGAGCATGCATGAGGTTATAGCCAGAATAAGGAGGCATCCATATCCATATGAATATGATGATGATGATGATGCCTTATTGATCATGAACACGAGGAGACGACGACGACTTCCTTCTGGATTAGCCATTAATTAATGTAAGAAAGACAATTTTTGCTTTGTTAGGAAGTTTTGCGCGAGTTCGATCGAGCTGCTGTTATGCCATGTTGCTGCACCATTCCATTCCGATATTGATTTTTTTATTTTTAGTGATTGAAATTTCTTCTTGTTTTTGATTCAATCAATTTGTTAGCGATGCTTATTTGATCTAAAGTAATTTAATCTTTTTGCCAGCAACATTTTAATTACAATTTATGATTTTACATTTAATTTTCCGTTACAGTAAAATTTATGATTTTACGTGTAACTTCCCAACACAAAAATATATTAAAGTCTTACATTTAATTTTAATTTCCGGTACAATTTTTTACTCAATAAAGGAAAGGATCATAAAATTAAAATTTTCTTTACATTTTTTATATTTAAAGGAGCTCTTTTTTTTTTTTTTTATAATTGAGGATACATAATATTAATCAAACAAAAGAGTAGTTCCAATTTACACAAGGGTATCCACCATCACAAAAAATTGAAATAGGAAGATTAAAGGGACAAAAAGGTGCGACATAGTTTGAAGAAACAGTCCAAGTAGTCAAATTATGGACGGCTCGATTTGCATTCCGAGAGATAAATTTGAATCTCCAATTGGACCAACACGCCCGAAATCTTCGTATGTCTTTTATAAGGATATAAGCCAACATGTTATATAACAAACAAGAAACTATTCAATAACGTACGTCTGATGTTGTGCCCCCAACCAAAGAGTCGTGCTGCCACCAACCACCTTTAGATAGAACCTTTCCCTCGCATTAATGCCCCCACCTTTGTTACAAGACCGCGCACTTTTGTCTTACGGGGAGAATAGTAAATAAAGATGTTAAGACTTTTTAATTGTTGGGACTATGTGGGACGGGACGGCCGGTGGATGATATAATAATTAATTAAATATTTGAAGAGGGCCGTGTAATTGAAAAATTAAACCAGCCCAAATTAAAAAGCCCAACTATAACACTAACCTTAATATATTGTACGTACCAATTAAATCAACGTTCGCCACCATTGCCGTCCAGACTAAAGATTTTTTTATTTTTTATTTTACAAAGACTAAAGATTTTATTTATGACAAAACATCTCACGTGTATAACTCTTTGGAGGTGTTAATAAGTGGTTATGCTTTTGCGCTCGAATATATAAAATGAAAAAGGCAAAATTGCATATAATGTTTCAAATCAATCATTGATTTTGAATTTTTGTTAATTTTTTTTTAGAATATCGTTCCACTTAACATATAAAATGAAAGTTGCGCATGTATCCGTTAAATTGTCACATGACTGCAAGCCTGTCATGATGTGATAATTTTTAGCATGAACAATTATATAATATATATTGCATAATTCGTCTCAAATTGATTACAAGACTGAGCCGTCATTTTCATTAAATTAGAAATTTAGTTTGATAAATTACGAGACAAAATTTGGCGAGTTGATATAGTTTGAGACGAAAAACTAAAATTAGTAACTAGTTTGGAATAATATTCCGAAAAAAATTTAAATTATTGGACCAAATAGTATAGACGAAAATTCAAAATCACTAATTAATTTGGAACATTTTCTGCGATTTTTTTCACACTAGTTTGGAAAATTTAAAAAAAATGCCGAGGTTCGGTTGGATTTGGATTCATTGGCAACGGCTCCAGAGTTTCACACTCTCAACCTCAACCAGCTCCCGACAGGAAGTGCAGAGGAATGAACCGCCGCCACCTTCGCCGACGAACCCAATCTCCGATCGCATTAATGCCCAGCCTCAACTTGGGTCAGAGGTTCTCACAACCGATCCCGACAATTGGTTTATTGGGTAAATAGTAAATAAAGATATTGACTTTTTACTTGTTGGACTATGTGGGACGGGAACTGTGAATATAATAACTTAATATTTAAATAAAAGGGCATATAATTGAAAAATTAAACCAGCCCAACTTAAGAGTCCAAAATAAAATAGTAGAACACTAATCTTGATACTGTCTCTATCCCATCCATAAATTAAATTCTCCGTCCGCCACCATTCCTAAATATTTTACTTATGATACATATAATAAATTATATATTTTTTGTATAATTTAATATTTTACTCATACCACATATTTTATGCAGGATTAATAAGCCAAAGCATGTTTTCTCGTTCACCCTCAAATAACATATCAATTTAATATATCAGTACGAACATGTATTTTGCATCAGTGAGTACTTCTAACAAAAGGAATTGTGTTTATTATACTCCTAAGCATACTTGTCAATCAGAAAGAACATGTATTTTGCAGATCATATTCCCTTTCTTAACTTTTTTAGAAATTTACTTAAGTCAATAATTTGGGGGATTATTGTGTGTTCTAGTATTTTCGGAATTACTACATTAACGATAAATAATTTATTTTTGGAATGAAATTGTAAGGAATCCTGGAAGAGTTGGGGAATTTGGAAAAACATATTAACATATATCTTTATGGGAACAAATTCAAAGAGTTATTGACAATTTATATGCATAATGTTCAATATACTTTAATATATAATTTGAGAAGGAGCGATTGTTATGATCAATTTTGACGAGTGAGTTACAGTATCCGATTGAAGTTGTTAACAACTTAAATAAATATGTTTCGATCACTTAAATAGTAGAACAAAACTTTTGAGAACTTGTAGAATTTTTTCTAAAATTTTTCATAAACTCTTAAAAAAAATCGCAAATCAAATAAATATGTCGAAATTCAGTTGACTCAAAAATAAAAATTTGTCTATATTTTCGGTGAAAATTGACCTTTTTTTTTTTTTTTTAAATAATTTGCTTAAAATTGACCTTGATCGAGGAACATCACACAAAACAAAAATAGGCGAGGGTTGATCGAGCTTAGCCACGGTCGTAGTCATTTTCCTATTCAAAGGGTGTTGTAGCCGCTGGAAGCGGGTGTATTATACAAATTGCGCCTCCCCAAAGGAGCCATGAATGGAGTGAACCCAACGCGCCACCAAACAAATCTGTATTCTGCCACTGGTGAATTGAACCTTCCCTCGCCTTAGTGCCCCCGCTAGGGTTACAGGAACTCGCAGCTGATCCCGGCAATATGTTTTGTTGGCAAAAGTGTATAAAAAGATATTAATCTTAATTCATTTGTCCTATGTGGGTCATTTCCACTATTTATTTAGTAGTAAAAATAAAGACGCGAGGTTTTAATGGGCCGAATGAATGGGGCCCTTTATTCAATATTTTTTTTTTATTCAATTTGTTTGGACGTTAGTTAATCTACAGTATATCTACTTGATATACTCTGATGTAAATTTTGAATAGTCAATGTAATTAACTTTGTTCTGTAATTCTTTTAAATATTAAAAAATAATCCTACTAATAAGATAAATTTATTATTTATTATTATTGCATTTGATCAATTGAATTAGCAATTCAAATTCTGTTATTCAACTTGGTTATTACTTATACTTAAATGGGGTGCCTTCTCAGATTAATAGCAATAATTTTGTAATAACTGAAAATTGATTTCAACATACACACCAAAATTAGATCTAACGAACTGATGTCTGAACAGATTCTTTTACTATTTTGACAATTTAATTAAAATCAATATTCTTAAGAATATTTGCAAACGGCCCTGCCCTATCTCACAAAAATTCATTAGAGTGAAATGTGAAAATACCTTCAATGTTTTGCCTGATTATCAGAAACTCCATGAGTCATGCTTTTATATAGAGTTATCGGAGATATTTCATTATTTTGTTAATAATTTTTTTTTTTTTAAAGTTAGGCAAATTTGTTTTGCTTAATTATCAAAAACTCAATGTGTTTATGCTTTAACATAGGATTTTTGAGAGATTTTTGCTAATAAAAAAAAAATACATAGAGGCAAATAATAAGAGACATTTTTACATTTCGCTCGATACATTAATATAAATTTAAAATATAAGTTTCAACACAAGACCACTACCAAGTATCAACTAAAAAATCAAAATTTCTTTTATTTGCTTGAACTTAAGTTAATCATGTCTCGTTAATTACTTACTAGTATTATGATTTTCAATTGACTGAAGATTATATAATATAAACATATAAAAGTATTAAACATAATTGACTGAGATATTCTATGTATAAACATATATAGGAGTATAAAAGTATTAAAGCGAAGATAGAATTTCAATTATCATCACTCAACTTATTGACGGCCCATGTAGCTTGAAGCGACGAATTCGGCCCAATTAATATAGTATGGTATGGTATGAGAAAACTGCTGGATAAAACAGCCATGGCCATGCGCAACTAAAAAGGTCGAGGTTCGGTTTAATTCAAAGGCGGCGGCTCCACTCAGTTTCACTCTTAATCGAGCTCCGAGGCGGCTGCTGCTCTGACAAGACAGCCCCAGAAACGTGCTACATATTTTACCATGGCTTCGATAAGCCAAGCTCGGCTCAGAACGGATGTGAGAGTCACATTAATTCGCACCCGTAAATATAGTTTCCAAACGCCACCGCCGAGAGCTCTCAATCAACTCCCGTCAAGAACTCGATTAAGAGGGACACTGCCACCGCTGGCTTTGAATTCACCTTCCGTCGCCTTAATGCCCCCGTTTGGGTCACAGATTCGCACAACCGATCCCGGCAGTTTATTTCTTGGGGAATGTGTATATGAACAGGAAATGTATTATGTAGCTGCTCGATGTGGGACATTGGATTCGGTGTTCATAAGAATTATTTAATTAATTAATGTGAAAATTAAGCAGATTTTTAGTTGTTCCATAAAATGATAAAATTTAGAACGGAATCAGAATTCCTAGAAGACAAAATAAACAATGCACGTTTTCATTAGTATTTTTCGAAATATATTATTATTACATTTATTGTAATTCTCGTATCATGATACCCAACATCATTAAAATAGATTCACGCGCATCCTTTTCAATATAAACATTGTCGTTTTTCTCCTTCTTATTTAGGAATTATAAAAAAACTAATTCAATCATGTTACAGAAATTCTCATAAAATTTTCTTCTTATTTTCTTAAGTTTTTCACTAATTGCGTAAAAAATCATGAATCAGAATTTCATTTTTAATATATGTTCCACTCGATCGAGGATTGATTTTTTTTTTTTAAACACTTTAGAACACCTTAAAAAACTGTTAAACAAAAGAAATCTACAAAACTCAAAGTTTTGTGTTCCTTAAATTTGACTACTTGTCTTTCTTATAGAACATATAATTATTTTGCTAAAAGGTTAAATTATTCTACTTGACTTCGATTGAAGTCCAACAATGTAAATGCTCACCTTCTGTTTTAGATTTGTATTGCCTCATCATTTAATTCAATTGCAATTGCAACTGCTACTGCAACTTTACTCTTGGTTTAATAGTTAACAAGTTTAGAATTTTTTAAGGCACTGTTTTGTTGCTACCTTATGCCTAATTGTTCATATGATCTCTGTATATCGTTTATAGAAATTAAATATAAAATAATTACCTAAATTACTCAATTCTATAGATATCTTCTACCATTACTTATTTGAAAATCTTATCGATAATTTAAGAGATGCAGAGTTGATGCAATTAGTTAATACCACGTAGTAATAATGTGTGCAACTTTTAAAGAGACTACAAAATATTGTTTTAATACATTGCATTATTGCATACAAACAAACTTCTGTATACAGTATCGCGTGCGGCCTTTGCTAGTGCTATTAAGTGCTATTAAAAAATAAAACCATCACAAAGTAAAAACCCAAACATTGTACCAAATAGGCGCCACTAATCTTTGTATATTTAGACACGCCATCATAGAGAAATTAAATTCGACTGCAATTAACTAAGAGTAATGACGGTTTGTTTCCTTTAAGAAAAGGGTAGCACTAGTCTTGCAGTCTATTAACAAGGTTGTTAATAGCTCAACTTAAATTAAAGAAAATAGTGAGTTTTTCTTTTTCTTTTTCTTGGGCTTATTAGTAAGATTGGCATTACAATATTCATAATTAATAAAAGGACTCATACATATCTCATTGACGTAATAATCTTTTTAAAACACAAATTATTTATAATATACAAACATAATAATATCATCTTCGAGTAATTGAGCAATGTATTTTCAAGTTTAATGTTTTTTTATTGAATTTGAGATTGTGATTGGCATAAATCTTGAATGAGTTGTCATCGTGTGAAACACGAGTCCAAATCAAATTTAATAGTAAAGATTTTTAATGTGTGTTTACATTTTTAGTAATAGTAAAGGTCGAAATGTCAATATAACTTCTAAACTATGAGTCACAGAGTCAGTGTGTATGATACAAATTGTCTTTCAATTGTCGAAACATTTAGCATTTTTAAATTATAGAAATGAGTTCAAAATGTCGGATATGACATAATTACAAATTTAAAATTCAGGGCTTAATTAAGACACATGCATGCTTAATAGAAAAATACACTTTGAATTAAAGAAAGTGTGGGGGTGAAAATTAAAATAGACACTTATGAACATGAAAAAGAAGTTGTTCAAACTTTCTGTATAGAGAAAAAAAATCAGCAATAAGAAGTAGACTCAAATTTATTATTTAAAATTTCTGGGGATATAAATTCCAATAGGAAAAATTGCTTTTTTTTGGTATCATAGATAGACTAACTTGCACTTTTGGTACAGTTGGATACGAAAATGCACATTTGGTACCATATGATAGGTTTTTCATTGCAATTTTGGTACAAAACCCAAATTTTCTACAAATTTAATGGCACTTTACCCCTATGAAATGCATAATGTTCAATATACCCGTCTATAATTTGAAAAAAAATCAAGTTACCCCCTGTAAAAATTTTAATGAAGCAATTTACCCCCTTTATCCGGAGAGTGTAACTCACTTGCCGAAATTGAGAGTAGGCTTGCAAACTATTTCATAACATGGGAAGATAAATTGTCACATTTATTATAACACATAGGGTAAAATGCCACATTATCATAACAAAAGTGGATAAAGTGCCGGCAATAAAAATATCAGGGAGGCGATGTAAAACCTTTATAAAATTTCAAGGGGTCAAATACTCTTTTTTAAACCACGAGGGGTAGAATGAACATTATGTATTTCATAGGGGTTAAATTATTTTGGAAAAAATGGGTTTGGTACCAAAGTTGCAATGAAAACTTATCCTATGATACCAAATTTATATTTTCGTATCCAATAATATCAAAAATTGCAAGTAAATCTATCTTATAGTATCAAAAATGCAATTTTTTCAATCCCAAAAATTAAACCAACTGTTTTATAGTAAGCAAACTTTATCCAGCCAATTAAATTTAGCTGTACAAACAAAATAGGATTGTCATATAGACATTTCCTTAAGAAAACAAAATCCTAACTAATATAATTGCGGCAGTTATTTAGAATATTCGTATTTTATTTTCCATGCATATAATAAGATATATACGGAATAAAAGGGGTAATTATCCTTTTCTTATGCTTTCTAATTTATTAAAATTAACAACGCGGCTGCTGTACACCAAAACCAGAGTCTTTCCTCTTTCTTTTTCTTGTTAATGTTACCCCTCTTTCTCTCTAATTATTTATTTCTCTCTCTCTTTCTACATTCTTCTCCTCAACGGTTTGAGCTTCAGAGATCGAATAGCACGATCTAGTTTCTACGATTCATTAATTATAGAGAGCTCTCAAAATCTTAAATCCTTTTCCTTAGTGTAGGTAAAATCCTTTTCATTGTTAGGTGGAGAATTGAAGCATAATTCTGATCAGGAAAAGCCTTTGTGAGTTATTCTAGGTTTTCAATTTTGTTGTAATGGTACAAGAAAAGTAAACGGTGAAAGAGAAACAATTTAGTTTATTAGGAAGTTTTAATTGTTATTATACTTTTTTTTTTTTTAATTTTTATAATTTTGATGATATCTGTGGGAAGTAATGATGGAAGAAAGTGGTCAGGGTTAGGCTTAGAGATGGGGGGAGAGACTGAGGTTGAAGAAGGGGAGGCTCTTTATAATCACGATAAGATTGAAGATTCGACCATTGACCCTGATATTTCTCTCTCATACATTGTAAGAATCTTGAACATTATCCTCTTTTACGTCTTCAATTTGCTTGAATCGGTTCTTCAGTTTGTATATGTAAGGTAGTAGGATTTATGTTTACCTTGTTTTAGTAGTTTATTCCTGTTTTGGTCAGTCTCGGAGGTAAAATTCAATTAATACCTGAGCATTCTAATACATTTCACATGAATTGGGCTAACTCCAGTACTCCAAGTTAATTAGAGTTTCCAATCCATGTGGGATATTTAGTCTAAACATCTAAGATTATAAGTGTTCTTTATTTTGAACTCATAGTTACCTTTTGTGGATGATTGGTTGACCATTCTATATACTTTGTACAAGTTAGAACATTGATCATTGCTCGTGGATTCCTTGGGTGCATGTCTTGTGTTTAGCTAAAAGATGACAGAGAATTGTTTTCCATTCTGCAAAATCTGGTTTCTAACATTATTGAAGTAAACAGACAAGGATAGAGTTAGTTTGTGTGCTTGGCATGTAAAATGTAACTTTTACATTCCTTTATATGTACACTTTTGAAGGAGGAGAAACTCCAAAATGTTTTGGGGCATTTCCAGAAAGATTTTGAAGGTGGTATTTCAGCTGAGAACTTGGGTAAGTCTACAAGAGTGTGTCAGAACACTTAAAGTTAGTTCAGAATGTGAAGTATTGATGGATAATTAAATACTTTACAGGTGCAAAATTTGGTGAGTATGGTTCGTTTTTACCTACTTATAACCGGTCCCCTTCATGGTCCCACACAAGAAGTACACCGGAAGTTCACAACTGTGCTTCATCAAGATCTGCCCAAAAGCTTCATTCAGAGGTAGAATCTGATATTTCTATACAAAAAGAACTGAAATTTGAAGTCACAGTAGTAATTGACTTGTTCTATGATTCAGGATCATAGACAAAACTCATTTGCTTCATCAGTTGGTAATTCATTGAAAGTGACACCTAGACATGCGGAGAAATCCACTTCAAAATGTGGTGTTGGTAAGAATTCTTTAAATCTGTCCGATCAGAGAACTCTGAAGGTTCGAATCAAAGTCGGCTCTGAAAATTTGCCGGCTCAAAAGAATGATGATATCTACACTGGACTTGGACTTGTAGTCAGTCCATCTTCTTCCTTGGATGACAGTCCCGTAACTAGTGAAGGGCTCTGTGATAAACTGTCAGATGCTCCAGATGAATCTCCCACCAGTATTCTTCAGGTAATATAGATTCTGGTTTAGGAAAATTGCACTTTGCTGATATATTTAAGCTGTTTTGCAATTTACCCTCTAAACAGTGTTGCATTTACACTTGCCCCTCCACTTCTTTAATTTTTGCGGTTTTTAACCTTTGGCTGTTTGCTGGAGGGCACATATCTCCATGATAATTAGATACTAACAATTATGTAAAAGAAAATCCCACTTTACCCCTTAACCTGTCGACGTTTTTCCCTTCACTCCCTAACTTTTCCACTTTTTTGCACTTAACTCCCTACTGGCAGAAGGTTCCAAAGGCTAAAAGGGCAAGTGTAATAGGGGAAAAGTGTAAAATCTGCCAAAGGTAGGGGCAAAATGTGATTGTATCTGTAAACTGTTTATTTCATTTTACTATTTTGTTCTTGCAGATTATGACATCCCGTTCTTGGGGCCCAATTTTATCCCCTCTATCGGAAGATTTGATTTATCTGACAGAAAGAAGAAAGCTTAATATGAAGAGTGAGTCTATACCCTTGGACAATACAAGAATAGAAAATTCTGGGATGCTAAAGATTGGATCTCAATCCAGTAGGAGCACCCAAGAAGTTCTAGAGCAGAAAAAGCCAAGGTTATCCGAAAAAGATGATGCTTTGTCCATAGAATTAACAAAACAAAAAAACAATAATACTGTTTCTCTCTTGAAAAAGGAAAAAGAAACCGATATTGACATTTTAGGATGTGAGGAACTTGTCTCTAATGCTTTGAAACTTCCACTTTTATCAAGTTCACAACATACTGTTTCTGTCTCTAAAGGAAGGAAAACTCTTGGTGCTGAACCCACTGACCATACATTAAAGTTAGTTGTTAGTGAGGAAGGAACTCTTGGTGCTGAACCCACTGACCATACATTAAAGTTAGTTGTTAGTGAGGAAGGTTTAAAACAAGCTTCGGACAATTCATCTACTGGGGTCAAGAGGAAGCAAAAAGGATTTCACGGTACACGTAATCAAGTAACAAAAGACCAGCTAATTGCCGGTTCTTCTGTGACTTCTAAAGGTGCAAAGAGCTCTAATGTGAACAGTTCACGGCATCTTCAAGATGACCATTTGAAATATGAGGACAGGTATAAAGATTTTTTTGGAGATGTACATTCTGAAGAGGAGGACCATGAATCAGTTTCAGGGGATCATAATATTAAAAGAAGCTTTAGCGAACATTATAACACTTCAAAAGAGAGACATAATATAAAAAGTTCTTCAAATGCATGCACCCTAGAAAAATATCCTAAGGTGGGTTCTCATGTGGCGCCTCCCCTTAGAAACGGACCAAGTTCTGAAGCGCGAACGGGAATGATTCCACCTGACAAAGAAGATTGGGTTTTATGCGATAAGTGTAAAACATGGAGACTTCTTCCACTCGGTATAAACCCCGATAATTTTCCTGATAAATGGATTTGTAGCATGCTTAACTGGCTGTAAGTTCTTCTAATTTTATATTTTTGGCTTCTGTTTTTGTGTCTTTTGGAATAAATAAATATTAAATGTCTCTCCTCTCTAATAGTTTAAGCTTTTAAATGAGTTGACTGGTATTAGAGCTAGGCCAAGAGGAGGTTCTTTGTTCTAATCTCACCACCGCCACTCATTTATGAAAAGGAGGTTCACGTGATCGGCTTGAGTAGAAGAATAAGCCCTACATGTGAGGGGCCGTGTTAGGAAAAAAGTAAAAATCGAATGTCCCTCATCTTGACCAACTTAAGCTAACATAAGCTGACAGTTTAAGCTTCTAGATGAGTTAATCAGTTTCTAATTTATCTGTCTTAATTAAAAAATAAAAATATGAAAAGTTGATTGAGTAATTTAGATTTAATTTATTGCCATTTTCACAGGCCTGGAATGAACCTTTGTGGTATCTCTGAGGATGAGACAACAAATGCCGTAAGAACCCTTTACAATCAGCCTGCTCCAGCTCCAGCCCCATCTTCTGAGAGTCAACACGATAGGGTCAATAGTTCTGTTTTAAATTTAGTGGGAGTGGCCTCAGTTGATGCTAGGTATCCGGGTCAAGAAACAGCTGAAAACAGTGGGAAGAAAAAACCAGGGTCAACTAATGTAGAAAAGTCAACTCATTTAGATGTTCCCACGCACTCTTCTCAAAAGAAGAATTTTCAAACGACTGGAAAAAATATTGTCGTATATCAAAAGGTGTCGCTTGTCAACTGTTCTGATATAGGTATTTCATTAAGTACCTTTCACTTTTCTCAATTTAGGATGCAGCTCAAGAATAATAATTGATATTATCTATCAACATCGTATTTAAGCTTCTTCGACTTTTCTATGTGGGATTTCAAACGACATGTGCAGGTACAAATTTAAAGATAAGGAGCCAAAGAGAATCTGATTTGGATGGTCCTAGAGCTTCTAAAAGAATTAAAGGTGAGGAGAACAACTTGACTTCTGACAGTGGTGCGGCTTTCTCAAAAACAGGCCGTGGTTCTACTAGTGGCTTGTCACATAATGCATCACGAAATGATAGAGACACAATAGGCTCTGGAAGGAATCCGGAAATAAATGTTCTAGAAACTTCCGGTGATGGTTTGATTCGATCAAGCAAATCTGATGATAAGAACTCTGTTAGAAAGAGGAAAGAGAAGGAATATCGCAGTTCCCAGACTCATACGGAGCCCCAATTAATGGAAAAAATGTGTGCAGATGAACACCAAAATGAAAAGAAAGCTAGACTTTCCAAGTCAGGGCACACTAATTCAAGCTCTTCTAAGGTATCTGGCTCACATAAAAACAGAACTACGGTTAAAGAAGTTGAAGGTTCGCCAGTTGAATCAGTTTCTTCATCTCCTTTTAGATATTCTAATTCTAACAGTGATAATGGAGGGAATGATCGAAAAGGCATGGTGAAAAATGAGTCAGTTTGCACCATCAATGATGACCAATCTCAGAATCAAGGATCTCACTTGAAGAAGTCTATGAAAGGGTTGTCTTCATGTTCTAAAGACATGGATCCTATTGGGTCTGACATAGATAAAGAGAAACTCAAAACATCTGAATTTTCACATGATTCTTTGAATCACAAGCATTTGTACAAGGAAAAGTCAAAGGGTAAACGAGATAAGCCAGATGAGAAATCGGGCACTCCTAGAAAGTCTGATAAGTTTATTTTCAAAAAAGATGCTATTGGAGATACACTAAGTGAGGGCAGTAAAGAACAAATTCAGAAAGAGTCTAGGAGTCATGATAAAAGGCGGCATAATTTTCAGAAAGAACATGATGACAAAAAATTACACAAGAAAAGCGACAGAGTTGAAACCTATGGAAATGGGAAGTCTAACTCACTTCCACCTATAGCAAGAGATCAAACTGAAAATGGTTTAAAAGTTTCAGCAGTTGATGCATTTAATAATGGCGACTCATCAAAGGCACCAAATGTTAGTAATCAACGTATGGGTTTAAGACATCCTACTCCAGATTCAGACAAGGCTAGGGACATTGAAGCCTCGAGTCCTGTCCGAAGGGATTCCTCCAGTAATGCTGCTCATGTCTTGAAAGAAGGAAAGGCCCTCAAACGCTTGGCTGATCGTCTTAAGGTTTATATAAATCTTTTTGTAACTAACATAATTATTGTATAGTTTTTCATTTGTAATAAGGTTATGTTTGGTTCTTGAATTTTATTGAATAGACAATAAGGAGTACATGTTTCTTAAATGGTAGAACTTTGAGCTTTATATTTTGTTCACTTTCGTTTTATCCTTTCAAATCTCTCACCAAAACTGAAGTTCCAAACACAGTCTGACAGATGGGTTTTTGCAGAATTCGGAATCAGCTGATAGTATTGGGTTATACTTCCAAGCTACTCTCAAATTCCTCCACGGAGCCTCTTTGTTAGAATCAGGAAGCAGTGAGATACTGCACTCAGTGCATACATACTGTTCCACTGCAAAGCTCTTGGAGTAAGTTATTACTACTGTAAGGGTTATTTGCAAAATATATCTGCACTTTTGATTAATCGCGACCGATGATTCCTCTTTTCATGTTAAATAACATTTTTGCATGTCTATGTTATGTTGTCAATGCATAATTATGTGTTTGAACTTTGAATATGATCAAAGAATTAAAAAAAAAAAACTCAAATATTTTTTACTTACACTAAAGATTGAAATGATATTATATATTTAAAACTAATATATGGATAATTTCATATTTCATTGAATTGTAATGATCACAAGTGGGTATTATTTGCTAACAAAAATGAAACCGGGGTGTATTTGCTAATTAAACAAACACATAAATGTAATTTGCAAATAACCCTATCTTTATACATGCATAAAACGCTTACATTGTAAACATGATAAATTTAACACGTGTATTTCTAATTTTATACATGCATAAAACGCTTACTTTGTAAACATGATAAATTTAACACGTGTATTTCTAATTCCTTTAATAGCAATTTTATAATGGTAAGAGTATTGGCACATACATTTCTTTTTGTTTAATTAATACTTTTTTTGGTAGTTTCTGTGCTCATGAATTTGAGAAGTCAAAAGACATGGCTGCTGCTGCTTTAGCCTATAAATGCATGGAGGTCGCTTACATGCGAGTTGTATATTCATCAAGGGCCAGTGCAAGCAGGGACCAGAATGAGTTGCAAACTGCTTTACAAATAGTACCCCCAGGTAAATTTTAGATGCAGTTATGTCAAAATAATGTCGATTTGAATTTCCAAATTCGAAACTGAAAACAATGAGAATAACAATAAGGGTTCTGAGTCTTCGATCTAACAAATGCAAATCCAAGTGAACTTATTAATTTTTAACTGTTGTGTTTAAGATTGTGTAGTTGAGATCTCATACAGTGAGCTATCTAGTAAAATATTTTAGCTGCATTTAATATCTTTGCTTTGCTAAAGGCAAAGTTGCACTTTTAGTCCTATATGATATGATTAGGCCCTTAGCACTTTTGGTCCTGCGATTTACAAAATCGTTATTATAGTCCCAAACCTATAAAATAGTCTGCGCTGCCCCTTTTTCATCCAACTTTTTCACTTTGGTTTATTTTGCACTTTTGGTTTCATAGAATAGTCTTCAGTTAGCACTTTACACTTTTGGTCCCATATTGGATGGAAAGGGGCGGATGCAAGACCCGAAGGGTTCAAATCCTATGGGGCAAAAAAAAAATTTTACCATTTGATTTATAACTGATAACTTTGAGAGTCTTGATTATGTTTTCTCGATCTTATTATTACATTTAGGTGAATCTCCTTCCTCTTCGGCCTCAGATCTAGACAACTTAAACCATCAAGCAAATATAGACAAGGCTGCCTTAGCCAAAGCCATAGATTCTCCTCAATTTTCTGGAGGCCATATCATCACTTCCCGGAATCGTTCCAGCCTCTCGAGGATCATAGACTTTGTAAGTATCATTATATATTAAATAGCTCATCTTAGAATATTTTTAACATGATTAGTAAATATGCATATGATACTCGAAATAGTCCAGTGAACATATAATATTTTGGGATAATTACTACCCTTGAGGTATTGGATTAATTGTTGTTAGCACCTTACGATTTTAATTTAATCAAAATAAATTTGAATTCGAGAAAATATCCCTGGGTACCACCTAAGAAATCATTAACCTCAAGGGTGACAAACCAATTTCACACGTTTTTCACCAATTTCACCCTTTGATTCACCAATTTCACCCATTTATTTCATCGATTTAACCTAATATTACCCTTTTTAACACCAATTTTCTCCCGGTTTTTCACATCAATTTATTTTTTTATTGGCATCACAAGCGTCATCAAAAATTAAGGTCGTAAGGGGGTAATTGTAATGAATCCAATACCCTTGGGTAATTTTCCAAATATGAACGGTGGTCGGAGTAAATACACTAAAACCTCACGCGTAATTTGAGTAATTCTCCCTAATACACTAACTTTTTTTTTTTTTTTAAATATCTGTACTTTTCAATTGGATCGTGTTACATATTATACTTGGAAGGATAAGATTTCCAAATAACACATTTAGTACTCTATGCAGGCACAAAATGTTAATCATGCTATGGAAGCTTCAAGAAAATCAAGAATCGCTTTCACCGGTGCTACTTCACGACTCGGAGAATCTTCGAATCATGAGAGTTTAAATTCACTAAAAAAGGCGCTTGATTTCAACTTTTCAGATGTCGAGGGTTTACTACGCCTTGTTCGAATAGCAATGGAAGCAATCAATCGTTAAGCTTCATATTGCATTCATAAATGGTCCCGATTTTTGTTATAAAAGGGTCTGCTACTCAAACGGATTCTACACAACGCATCAACTCATGTGTTCAATGGAAAAAAGATCAGTCTTGTAAATTTCTAAATTTGTAGTTGTAGAATGCAATGTGTGTTTCATTATTTAACACAGGTGCTGCTTTTGGGCAAGAATGAGGGCCTCAAATATTTTCTAAAGTTGGGTTCCTATCTAGTAAGTGACTGAAGAAATCATCTTCCTCCAGTGATCATACTGACTCATACATATCCTGCAAGATTTTGATCAAGGTATATGGGATGCGTTTTAAGGTTAAGGTTAGTTTTCATTAAATTATGTTAAGAAAAACACTTATCATTTATTTTGGCTCTTATAATATTTAATTTAACATTATGCAGGTCTGATAATACAATGAGACCAGCCTCTTTTCTTTAGGCCAAGATGTTGGTTCCTGGATTTTAGTGGGTAAAACACTATACACCAAGGTTTATTCCTTTTTCATTTTTATTTTCCTCGTTGTAAAACTTTTTCACTTAAAAGTTTTTTGGTGCTAATTAAAACCATCGTTTGTGCAGGTACTAAGCAATAGGAAGCTTTTGAAGGAATTGTATATATGATAGATTCCCCTCTGTATTCTATTAAAATTTTTGGAATGCATCATCTTTTAGTTGTGTCTTGCAATTCTTCTAAAGTTATCTGAAAATGCAACTAGAGAATAGCGAGGCTACGTTGAATATCTCAAATTTCATAATGCATATTTTCAAGGATGTGTTGTGCCAAGATTTGGGAAGTCCGGACAAATATTAATAAGTGAATAATATATGCATGTTCACTTATTCAATTTTTGTGAACAAAACCAAGATAATGATTATAGTTGCGGGTATTTGTCCAATTCAACCTTTATTTCATTTTTCACTGTGCTGAGGTTGAACGAGTTAAAATCCTTGAGACGAAAATGAATTTGAACTGATAAAAGATGGGTAAAGTAAAATAACAAAACACACCTAAAAAAAAGATATACAAACATTTTATATTATTTTTTTCTATCTAAATTTATACAAGTTCTCTAATGCCAACTTTGTTCAAGATTCTGCAAATTGTTGAATAACTGTAATCTTTAATCTAATTCAGAGCTATATGAAAGATGATATTCTCCAATGTAAACAAAGATGATATTCTCCAATGTAAACACAAGGCGCAAACTTGCTTCATATTTCGACTTGAGTACCACCAAACAAAATAGCCAAAGAATTAGCAAAAGCAATGGCTTTTCTACATAGCCAAAGTCCAGGAATTTTGGTTCACCAATGCTAAACAAGCTGCTCAATGTCTAATTGATAAATTTGTATCTTTTTTTTAATAGAATTCTTTCCAGAAAATGGAGTGTAACTTAAGCTTTTAATGAAAAAAAAAATCCGTAGTTGATTTGAGTACCTCGTTTAGTAACACAATTCATGCTCTAAAATCCCCAAACACAATGGCAGAAGTTTAGCTACGAGAAAAGCCACTGCTTTTTTTTATCCTTTGGCCAATTTTTGGTTACGCCCCCACTGAAATCTGCGAGCATAATAACCAAACTAGAGGTATCTAAATTCTAAAATCTACTTTAAGAGCAAAAATATGGCCAGCAAGCAACAACTCAAAATCCACAATCTATATTAGGCTAAATACTTGAACATGTTGGGTTTTGTTGCGTCTCTTTCAAAGTAGTCCCACTCTATTAATCCTTCAATCCGCTTTTTAATTAACGTAACATTAGGCCGTAGAATTAAAAAATCAAGTTAGTATTAAACCTATATTTTGCTCAAGGAAAAATGAGATTTATGTAGGATGACTAGCGGAATATATGTTACTATTTAACATAAACCTCATCGGGCATAGTAACGTTGTGGGCATGTGGAAGATCACGTAAGTTCCAAAAAGAGAAACAAAAACCCATCCAGCACATGACTTGTTACTTGCTCATCAATTATAATCAGCCAAAAAAACTGGCATACCTTGAACATGGGCCTCAACTGTTCAATACACTCTATGACTAGCTGCTGATAGCCCAAGACTTTTCGACTTTTTATTATTCGCACAAGTGATGCATCGATGGTATAGCACCTATCTTTATCAACATTATCAACCAGCTTTTTCTTTTCATCCACATGGGGTAGAGGTATCTAAAACATCAAAAAGGAAGGACATTTGTCCAAAGATGAACATGGCTTGGGAGCAAGACAAACAAGACAATAAAAAAACTACTAACCTTTATCCTCATCATCTTGTCTTTGAACTTAGAATTGACTCAAAATAATCATTACGAGAGAAAGATCTGGTGTTGGGTTCCTGTTTAAGATCTTGTACTTGGAGCATGATAACGACTGAAGCAATCTAACCAAATCTTCATTAGCCAAATTCAAATGAGTCTTGATATCTGAATAACTTAGTTTATCTGCCTCGTTGAATAGCAGTAGTACAGCAGCCTGGAAAAGAAATATATATACACACAAATATATCAACTCTGAACAGCAGCAATTCAATTATTTGTCACCCTCGTTCTGTAGTTTTCCACATAATGATTGAGATAGGAGAGTAGGTACCTGAATAACGAACACAAACAATTAACCTGATATGTACCCACGATCAAAGTTTCCTTTATGTTACAAGTTCCCAGCGATAAATCCAAGTAAGTTTTCTGCCTGTTATTATTGTTGGATAGAACTCCTTGAAAACCTCAACACACTTCACCTGAAAAATACATTGTTTTGAAAAGGGTTAATAATTGCATGATTTGATGGCATAAAAAGCATCTTTAGCCAAGGTGAAATTCATACCATCTCTGCAGGAAGGCTCATATCAGAAGTTTTATATACTGGCCAATATCCAGTGGTGAGAACAGTGACATTCAATTCAATCCCAGGACTAGCAGCTTGGTTATTGCTGAGATATTCTTGGAAATTATTCTGGTTCTCTTTTACAAGGGTCAAATCGGTAATCTACAAGGAAAAAGAAAGCAAGTGAGATTTTAAGTCACGTTGCAACTTAAATTTGAAAGAGCAACAAGGCAAGTCAGTGGTCTCAACTTAAACTTGAAAGAGTAAAAAGCCTTAACTCACCATTCCTTCCATATTTGATGTGAATTGAGCACCGAACTTCTGCTTTAACTTGGTCAAAATAGATCTTTCCTGGTCATCATTGGCACTTTGGTCAAAGAGCAGCAGCCGAGAGAGCTTCTTCCTATTGACAGGTGATGCTATGGATATAAATATCATAACTTACACTAAGAGAAAGCTACGTAATTGATAAAACTCAAGTACAGCAAAAAATACATCACCTATAGAACTCAGCAAAGAGGTCCTTATCACTGATATAAGCTAGGAACTTGATCACCTATAAGACATCAAAAACTAAATGCAATTAACAACTCGTTTTACATGAACTTCAAACAGAAAAGAATTAGAAAAGATGACCTTATCTAGAGTTCCTCAATGGCTTCATCATGGAGCTTTTCGCTCCCACCCTTCTTAAGCATGTCATCACAGAATGAAGCCAAAAGTTCGGCAGTCAAAGAGCCCGCAACAACTTTGTTGCAGAAAACCTCGAAAACCTCCATCAGAGCCTGCAAGGTCAAGTCAAATTGAGCAACAAACAATGGAAATAACAAGGTTAACAACATACCAAGTGAAACAGGGAGTTACTGAAGAAACAATTAATGACATATGCAAAATACTTGTCATGAAGCTCGATCATTTTCTTCACGAATGCCTGCATAAGCAAACAGTAGTCAAAGATTCCAAAGTTATCAATGGGGAGAATTAAATAAGTAAAATAGACAGCATTCTCTGCCTGTGGGAGAGCAGGAATTGGTGTAAGTTTTAAAACACAATAATACGAGATTATATGTGAAAAGAAAAAGATTAATAAAAACATAATAATTTGAATTGTTTCTTAAAGATATTAAAAAGAAAAGAACAGAACAGAGAACAACGAGCATGTCAAACTTATTTGTGCACAAGTATTTGGTTTTGTTACCACATATAATAAGAGGTCTTGAATCAATTCACATCTGGTTTTCTTCTCCAGCATCATATATATAATGATTAAAAATATGGAAGTTGCATGATGCTCACCTTATTATAGGCAGCATCTTCAGCCTGCTGGACCAAAACCATGGCTTCAGAACTGACATGCTACATCAAGCAACCATCATATGGATTGGAGCATTAATAAAACCAAGAAGTGAAACCTAGAGGGATCCATATTAATCAATGTACCACAAAACGGCTTGAACATATTGGCAACAGGTTCCAAACCCTTGGAAATATTATGAAAGAGCTTATACATCCTAGAGAGATCCTCCACTTGACTCATTCAAGGAGAAAAGTGCAAAAATAAGGTTTCTGTTTATTGCCATCTTGCAACTCAATATCTTCAAATCATCGACGAAGAAAGAATATGTAAAACCCCGAATTCTTTCCTATAAATTTAATTTACTTGAAATTGATAATTTTAATTAAGTAGGTTTAACAATTGAAACTAAAATTCATATCTATGTTGTTTTAAAAAAACAAAAATTTCAACGAGTGAGCATATTTTTAAATTTGAAGTGCTTTAAATTAATATTCACTTGAACTATTATTGTTGTGCAAATTATGAATTATAAATACTCACTCTTGTGTTATTTTGAGGATTTAAATGCAAAAAGAAAAAATAAAAAGGGGGACTTCTTGATTGTCCCAAGACTTTGTGGACTAAAAAGGAAAAATTCGAAATTTGAGAGTGTGAATTGCAAAACACACATTAAAGACTTGAAAATTCAACCCGACTCTCTCATTCTTCATCTTCCCCACCAAACACACACACTAAAGTGTGTTTTCGCACACACAAAAATTCAATTTCTTATTTAGCTCATAACTTCTTCATTTCTTAACCAAATCAAGTAAATGAGTAGTCAAAATTGATCTAGTCGACGAGAGGAACACTTTGGTGGTGGTTATTGAAAGAATAGAAGGTGTTTTATTGCGAAAATTTGAGGTTGAAGGTGCGGTTTTAAGTGGGTTTCCTTGCATGTCCCTTTTTCCGGTCATTTCTTCGACAATCGAGCTTCACCACGGTGTTCTAGGCTTAGAGGAGAACGGAATGGTGGGTTCGGCTAATTTTCCGGTGCCGGTCAACGGTGGTCAACGGGGGTCAACAGTCGGTCAACAGGGGCTGCTCCGGTCAGCGATTTCGTCTCGGAATGGGTATTCCATTTTCGGTCTTCATTTCTTGATTTGAGTTCGTTAGATAGTTCCTTGAGCCTAAATGTTATTGTGTATTATTTATTTACAATGTGATTAATTTTTTTACTTTAGAATTTAGTTTGAGCATGAGTTTGAGTTCGTACTATGTTATGCATGTATCTCGATTAACTCGATTTTAGTTATAAGGATGGTGTAGTAATAAAAGTGAAAACTTGATATAGTAAAAATATATGACTTGATAATTAAATTTCGATAGAGTTAAATGAGGTTATATGATGAAAAGTTATTAAAACTTGTGATTAATTTTGGTGTTATAGTGAATTTTTGGTTAAATATTTTTAAACGTCCTTGTGATATTGGGTCTTGAATTATTTTTGCAAGAAAGTTAATGTTTTAATATTTTTGAAACTTTTGGGGTATACTTTGAATGTTTTCAAAAGAAAATGGTGTTTAAATATTAACTTGGTAAATATTTTGGATTTTCTCAAATCTTAAAGTTTAAAAAAAAAAAATAATGAATACTTTAGAAACATAAAGTTATTTGAATGTAATAACTTAACATAAAATCTTTAATTAAACATTTAAAAGCTCAATTAGAACGGTTTTGTTCTAGTTTAACTCTATCGTGGCTATGTTTACCACACTTTATGAACAAACCATAGAACCTTTAGATCGGACGTAAATGTCCAAGTTTTGATCGTGGTTTCATTATTGAACAACCGTGATTCAATTGTTTGCTCGACTAAAGCATTGCTTTAGTCACTCTAGAATCCTTATGGGGTAATTAGATTCTAAGATCGTTACATAAACGTGTACAGGAACCGAAGACGCTACTTTACCGCATTTCCTCGAGGATCGTAAGCTACACAGGTGAGTGCTATGTGTTACTTGTGTGTAAGTCCGAATGTGCTAGTAGGTCGAGTCATAACTGTAACTTAGTTCCTAAACGCACAAGCATGTGATGTATGATAACATAAAGAACTCGGCTGCTAGGACAAGTTACACATTGAATTATTGTTTATGTCTATGTGCTTATGAGTCATTGATATTGTATGTTGAACTGTTATTGAGTTGTTTACCGATTTCCTGTTAATAAACTGCTACTGTTATTGTTACTGTACTGTAATGTTTACTGTTACTGTGTGGGTCCCTATTTTGGTGTGCGGAATCGTGGTTAACCCGGAAGGTAAGGGCCGGAGGGTTACCTCGATCCACCGTAGACCTGCTTCACGAGCCAAGTGTGGAGGTTACACTTAGGGAGTGAATGTCAAACTCCTGGCATTTGACGTCAATGCGTACTGTTATGTAAGGTCGCACCTTACTTGGAGTGTTCGGTGGTGGTATTCCTGACTGTGGATTGGAGGGTAAGAGGAGGACGGCATCAACAAATGTTGGTTACTTGTTTAACGTGCTTAAATTGTTATAGCATATGTTCATTACTGTACAGTTGTATATGCTCATGTATATTATGTTGCATCCACGCACATGTGCACTATAGCCTCACTAAGTTGGACGATCAACTTATGCATTCCATGTTTCAATCTTTTCAGCTACAGGTGTTTGGGATAAACGATAGTTCATGTTGCGGTTAGGTCATCACGGTTGTGGTCCCATCCTAGTTCCAGAGAGTAGTTGAACTTTTGGTTAAATTCTTATTTGATTTTAAGATTTTCGTTTGAACTCATGTTTTAAATCTCCTATAACGTTTAAGTTCATTTTTATCATATCTTGTTGAATATCTTGGTATTTTAGTTAATTTTGTAAAATGGGAATATCTATCGAAAATGATTTTAGATTTTATAAAATATTAATCTTAATCTTCTTGTATTCCTTTTGGGTCCAACAAGTTTTTTTTTACATGTCATGTCATCCGTTAAAATTTATTTTAATTACTTTCACTTTAAACTTAGTAACCGAAATTATTTTTATTTCGTTTAAACCGCTTCCGCTTAAAACCTTTAATTCTCGATTTTAATTTATCGTTTCTTTTAAAATGTTTCGATAATTTTAACTCTTTTTAAAATAATAATAACTTTTCGACTGTTATCCGACGGACCCGCGGAGTCGGGCCGTTACAGAATACCTTATCATCTCTGAGCAAAGTACACAATCCAGATTGCTCCTTCTCCAACAACTGGTTGGTATATACTGCTAACAACTCATGTTGCACTTTCTACAGTTAACATCGAGCATATATGAGTGACAATAATTAATGTATTGTTTTAACTTTATTTACCAGAATCAAATCCTTATATCAATTGCATGTTTTTATAAGATAAATTACAAGAACATTTCTCTTTGTCATCCTTGTAATAATTTAGTTCATACATGATGAGAATTGTGAGCGGATATAAAGCTAGCGACAAAATATTATAACACCAACCTTTACAAGAATTTTCTCACTGCTGGAATGCAAATAATGAGAAACCCTCTCCCTTTCTTTTCTCAAGCACTCTTCTGCCTGTTGATTAACATGTAATATAACACAAGTTCTATCTATTAAATTAATGGTTTCCAGTGCAATGAGGTAAAGTTAAAGATGATATTCACCTTCAACATATAATCAGGACAGGAATCTTCAACAATCCAGTTTGAAGATTTTCGAGAATAGTAAGCAGATGTGTCAATGAGCATGGCATCTTGAAAGTCGTTTTTGTAATAATCCATTGACCCCATCCCGATTTCGACAAATATATCTATTACATTCTTCAGCAAAGCCCTGTCAATCTGCTCTCCTTCACGTTCTTGATCAATCTGCAGAACCATTGTGCTTAATAAATCTTTACGAACATCCAATACAAGAAATAGGGAGAATTACTCAAACTACCCCTGAGGTTTAGTGTAATTACACTAAACACCCTCCATGTTTGGGAAATTACTCAAACTACCTTGAGGTATTGGATTCAGTACAATTACCCAATACCCACCCCCTCACGGCATTGATTTCATAAAAAAAAAGCTTGAATTCCAAAAAACCCCCCTGGGTACTATCTAAGAAATCACAAACCTCGAGGGTGGCAAGCCGATTTCACCCGTTTCTCCACCGATTTCACTCATTTTTAACTGATTTAACCCAATTTCACTCAGTTTTTCACTTTAAAAGTTTTTTTGATGACGTTGGCATGTTCCTCAAGGGTAGTTCGAGTAATTCTCCCAAAGAAATAATGTAGTTTGGATAAGGGAAGCCTTACCAAAGTAATCACAGCATCTCTGGCTTTTGATTTCAGCTCTTGGTAAACCTATCATCATTATTCAAACAAGAAATTAAATTATGAAGACATATCATTACAACTTCAGGTAAAAACTATAACTAAAGTGAACATGGTATGTTCAACAACATAAACTTCTTGATATAAGGACATAGGAGTATGTGAGTAACCAGATCTAGGAAGCGTGTCATTCCAGCTTCTTTGAGTGGAGGAAGTGATCTCCGAGATATATAATATCTATCAAGATAGTGAAACAAACGTGAAAGCCACCCTCCATCTCTTTAGAAGCTCCCTTAACATGAACTCGTCATGTTTTTCTCTCAGAGATGGCAATACCTGTTTCAAAAATAGTGGAGATATATATTCCAACATAACGCAACTATAATAATAATGCAAACCATCAGTTCAAAATGAGAATGATATAAAATTGGGAGAATTACTCAAACTACCCCTGAGGTTTAGGGTAATTACATCGACCAACCTCCATGTTTGAAAAATTAAACAAACTATCACTAAGGTATTAGATTCATTACAATTACCCCCTTTATGGAGTTAATTTCTGACAGAACATGCCGACGTCATCAAAAAGAACTTTTAAATTGAAAAGGTCAAATTGGTCAAAAAAATGGTGAAATTGGTTTATATCGGTAAAAAAATTGAGAGAAATCGGTGCAAAAAATGGTGAAATTGGTATTTCTGAAATTTAAACTTATTTTTATGAAATCAATGCTTAGTGAGTACTTGATTCAAGCTTCTAAGGGGGTGGGTAACTGTAATGAATCCAATACCTCGGGGGGTAGTTTGAGTAATTCTCCCTATAAAATTGGCCTGGAGAAACGCACAAATGATTTGCTATGAAGTAACAAAAACTCCACTTTCAAGGAAGACATGATATGGATTACACTCTACTACTGTGCATAATTACAACTAAAAGTGGAATAGTGGGTGTATTTTGTCATCAATCGTTGGAACACACTGTCAACTGGAAAAGAAAACTAGCTTACTCTACATTTGATCAAGATCAAGTTAGCATTAAATTTTTTAAAGCTTAAAAATTAACAAAAAATGTAGGAAGTTTAAATCAACAAATTAGTAAATGACTGACAAACAATCCCCAGAACAAAATTGTCACAACGAAAAGGCATTTTTGGTGAATGTTCACAGACATGACCACTCACATATACCTACGGCATGTAATACACATGAAACTTCACAATCAGCCCAAGCTGCTTACCTTAGATTTGATGTATTTATCAAAGGATTCCTTGTATTTCTCATATAGCTGCTGGGAATAATCATAAGGAGGCTTCTGGGTACTCATGTTGAAAATTGTACTGTGATTCATGTCATGGATAATCACTCATTTGAAAAGAAAAAAGATAGTAATATATGTTGCACTTTCTTTCTCTCACCCATTCTCTTTTCCTTTTCTGAAAAAAGAAAAGAAAAAAACAAAAAAGGGGTTAAGCCAATTTACCCCATGTGATCTGAAAAAGAGCACTTTAATCCCCGTGAAACTTTGATTTGAAAAAGAGCACTTTAACCCCATGTGGAACTCTGAAATGAGCAATTACCTCCTTCCAGCGGAGAGTGTAAGACACTTTGAGTAAGAAGACAAAGGTACCTTTCAGGGGGTAAAGTGCCATTTATCGCAACACAAGGGGTAAAGATTTATCATAACACAGGGAGTCACATTTATCATAACGTAGGAGGATAAAATGTCACATTTATAATAACATAGGGGGTAAAGTGTCACATTCATAATAACATAGGAGGTAAAGTGTCATATTTATAAGTTAACTAGTCAAAGTATGGTACATAAGAGGGGTAGTTTTGTCACTTCGTATTTTTTTTAAGTTTAAAAATTTCAAGGAGAAAGTGTGAAACTTTTATAAGATTATGAGGAGGTAAATTGCTATTTTTAAAATAATAGGGGAGTAAATTAAATATTATGCATATCACTTAAGGGTAAATTGCCATAAACTTGATAGATTTTTTTTTTTAAAGATTAAAACGATAGAAAACTTTGAAAGCAGGTATAATTAGAATGGAAAAAAAAAACTCAAAAATTACAGAGATGAGAAAATAGGATACGTGTAAAGCATCATGTACTCTTCCCCGTCAAACTGTTTCCTCAATCCCCTCCAGAGTGTTCTCCAATTTGGCGATGCCTGACTGCATAAAAGACCATCCTAAATCCAAATCAGTACTTCTCATTTCATTCACAGTCATCATCTCTACTAAAATTTCTTCAGTTGTCTGCAGCCATATAAATCCAAATCAAAATAAACTTATGCCCATACTTACAAGAAAAATGAAATAAATACATAAAACAATCCAAACCCTAAGTTGAACAAACATATACTCCGTATAAATTTGTAAAATGTAAGTTGAACAAACATACATAATAGCACGCACAAAACGCGTGAACTATTCTCACTCACCTATCCGGAATAGGAAAGCGGCTCTGCGATGGTGATCAATGGAGGTACACGGCAAAACGACTCCGTTTGTCCGGGTGAAACCCCCTGAATCAAGCCCCTGTGGAGAGAATAATAGTAGTGCTATGGAGCGGGAAAATAATTATGCGAGAAGCAAAAAGGGAAAACATGTGTAATTAAGGCGGTTGGGTCTAAAAATAAGTAAATAAATAAAAGGCGGTTATCTTCTTGTAGAGTGTGGTCCCACCAGATCTTTTTTGCCTTTCGATTAATGTGGCCCACCGGATCTTCATTCTTAATTTTTGGAGAAATTTGTTTCTCCAAAGATATTTTAAAAATAAATTTAAGTTTTTGAAATTTATCTATTACAATAATGTTGTTTGTTTAATTAGTTTGTTTAAAGATCTTTCAAAAATAATTTGAGGTTTTATTAATTTTTGTAACGTCGTTTATTTGATATTTAAATGGAATATATAACATGTACGAGTAGATATTTTTTACAGATTATAAAAATAATAAAAAATATAAATTATTTTATTTCAAATCATATTTTTTATTTAAAATAATTAATGTGAAAAATATGTCACTTTATAAATATGAAGTTTTGTCAATTTTATAAATTACTAATCACTATTTTATAAATTACTAATCACTTATATATGAGAGGAAAATGAAACACGACACATCATATATATCTTGTAAAAGGTGGAAAATATACACATGAACAAAAAAATTGGAAAACTATTTTCTATGAATATGAATTCCAATAACAAAAATAATAGGGCCGTTCTATATCACGCTAAATACTTGAACAAGTTGGGGTTCTCTCCATCTCTTTCCAAGTAATCCCTCGTTATCAAATCTTCAATCCGCTTTTTAATCAACTTAATGTCGGGCTGCAAAAATAATAAATCATATTAGTACTAAATATAAAATTCATAGCACCTAATTTCATACTTTCTTATAAAAATAAAAATTATAATTGAACATATAAAAATAAAAATTATAATTGAACAAAAAAACAAGGACATACTTTGAACAAGGGGCTCAGCTGCTCAACACACTCCATGACTAGCTGTTGATAGCCCAAGACTTTTCGACTTTTCATAATGCGCACAAGTGATGCATCAATGTTATAGCGCCTATCTTTCTCAACATCTTCAACCACCTTTTTCTTTTCATCCACACTGGGTAGAGGTATCTAAAACGACAAAAAGGTAAGACACTTGTCGAAAGATAAACACAAAGTTAGACTACAAGAAGACATCGAACAAAACCACTAACCTTGATCCTCCTCATCCTGTCTGTGAACTTGGAATTGAACTCAAAAGAATCATTAGGTGACACGGATCTAGTATTGGGAGTTTTGTTCAAGATCTTGTACTTGGCGCATGATAACGACAGAAGCAATCTAACCAAATCTTCATCAGCCAAGTTCAACTGAGTCTTGATATCTGAATAACTCAGTCTATCTGATTCGTTGAATAGCAACAATACAGCAGCCTGGAGAAGAAATATATCAACTTTTTCAATAGAGTGAGAGATAGAAGGAAAGTAGGTACTTTAATAAAGTAAACGAAAGCGAACAACTAACCTGATATGTTCCCATGACCAACTCAATTGGTTTTTGCTCAAAGTTTCCTTTTATGTTGCAAGTTCCCAACGAATAAATCCAAGTAAGCTTTCTGCTTTTTGTTTTTGTTTGATAGAATTCCTTGAAAACCTCAACACACTTCACCTGAAAAATAATTAGATGTTAAGAAAGAGTCAATAATTGTATGAATTGATGGCATGAAAAGAAACCCTTTAGTAAAGGTGATGAAAAATCATACCATCTCAGCAGAAAGTCTAAGATCAGAAGATTTATATACTGGCCAAAATCCAGTGGTGAGAACGGTGACAGTCAAATCCATTCCAGGACTAGCAGATGGGTTATCGCTGAG
The DNA here is from genome assembly GCA_003313485.2 of Penstemon barbatus. Classification (NCBI taxonomy): domain Eukaryota; kingdom Viridiplantae; phylum Streptophyta; class Magnoliopsida; order Lamiales; family Plantaginaceae; genus Penstemon; species Penstemon barbatus. The sequence goes on along the minus strand of CM064881.1, from coordinate 816,788 downwards.
ATATTCTTGGAAGTGATTCTGGTTCTCTTTTGCGAGGGTCAAATCAGTAATCTAGAGGGAAAACAAAAACAAGTGAGATTCTTAAGTCAGCATAAATTTGAAAGCGAGTAATAAAGCTTGGTTTAACTCACCATTCCTTCCATCTTTGAAGTGAATTGAGCACCACACTGCTGCTTTAACTTTGTTAATATAAATCTTTCATGGTCGTCATTGGCACTTCTGTCAAATAGCAGCCGACGAGAGAGCTTCTTCCTATTGACAGGTGATGCAACAGATTAGATGACATAACTTACTCAAGAAATTAAGCTGCGTAAATGATAAAATTGTAAAGCAAAAAATGCATACCTATAGAACTCAGCAAAGAGATCCTTATCGCTGATATATGCAAGGAGAATGACCACCTATAAATTATCAAACTAATTTAGATTACTAAACCGTTTTAAATGAACTTCAAAATGAAACGGAATGAAAAAATGACCTTTTCTAGAGTTTCCTCAATGACTTCATCAATAAGCTTTTGACTTCCACCCTTCTTAAGAATATCATCACTGTATGAAGCCAAAAGCTCTGCACAAGAGGAGCCAGCAACAACTTTGTTGCAGAAACCCTCGAAAGCCTCCTTGAGAGCCTACAAGGTCAGGTCCAAATTAATCAATGAATAGCATAAGTACCAACCAAAAGACAATTCTGAACTTCCAACACATACCTTGTGAATCAAGGTATCGTTCAAAAAACAGTTGTTGACATATGCAAGATACTTGTCATGAAGTTCGATTACTTTCCTTACGAATGCCTGAATAAGAAAACATTAGTTAAAACTTCCACAATTACAAAGGGGAAGAATTAAAATAATACCATGTAATAGCATTTACCTGCTCTTGTGCTCCAGCGGCATTCCCTGCCTATAGGAGAGCAAGAATTGGTGTTAATGTCCAAGCACAACAGTACGGCAATACATAAAATAAATTAACTTCTGATAAGAACTTATTAATAAAAATCGAGAATAAAATAACATAAATGATCATGGCAAACTTATTTTGTGCAAGTATATTTAGCAAGCTTCTGTTACAAAAATTCAGAGGCGCAAAATCTATGCACATACATGTTTCTTTTTTGTTTTTTCCTTACAACAGTACGTACATATATTGTTATCATGAAAAATGATGCTGCTCACCTTGTTACCGACAGCATCTTCAGCCTGCTGAACCAAAACCATGCCTTCAGAACTGACATGTTGCTTGAACATATTGGCAACAGGTTGCAAGCCCTTTGAAATTTTATTGAATAGCCTGTACATCCTAGAAATATCATCCACCTAACACACATTGAGAAAGAAAAATTAAAAAAGTCATGCATCTGTTTATTGCTAATTTCCAACTCAATATTTTCAAATCATGAATCAAAGAAGAATACCTTATCATTTTTTAGCAAAATACAGAGTCCAGAATGCTCCTTCTCCAATAACTGGTTGGTATGTACTTCTAGCAACTCGTTTTGCACTTTCTACAGCAAACAACCAGCAAACTTGAGAACTTAGCACCGCAGGAATTAACAAAAGAATGAAGCACTATTTTTTTGTAATTATTTAGCTCATAGATGACAAGCATTATGCATGTATATAAAGCTAGCGAATATTTAGGGTTAAATTTTAAAGGAGCAATTTACATCCTTCCAACAGAGAGTGTGCAAAATGAGAGTGGACATAAAAGTGTTGCGTGAAAAGACAGAAATACCCTTCATACAAAGGTGGTGAAGTTTCACATATATCAAGTATAGTATATAAGAGGGGTAATTTTGTCAATTCACATTTTTCTAAAGTTCAAAATTGTCAAAGAGGTAGTGTGAAACTTTTATAAAATTATAGGGAGTAAAGTGCTCTTTTTCAAATCACATGGGGTAAATTGAACATTATGCATATCATAGTGGGTAAATTGACATTAACTCAAATATTATAACACCAACCTCCAATAGAAATGTCTCACTGCTGGAATGCAAATAATAAGAAACCCTTTCCTTTTCTTTATTCAAGCACTCCTCTGCCTGTTGATTTTTATGTAATAAAACATTAGTTAAAATAAAATACTTCCCCATTGCAATGAGTTAATGTAAGTTAAAGATGATACTCACCTTCAACATGTAATCAGGACAGGAATCTTTAACAATCCAGGTTGATGCTTTTCGAGAATAATAAGATGATGTGTCAATGAGCATGGCATCTTGAAAGTCGTTTTCATAGTAATCCATTGACCCCATCCCAATTTCGACAAACATATCTATTACATTTTTCAGTAAAGCCCTGTCAATCTGCTCTCCTTCACGTTCTTGATTAATCTACCATATCATTAATTGTGATTCATAAATTAATCTTCAAGAGCATATATCCAATACAAGAAATAATGTAGTACATAAAAGGGAAGGCCTTACCATAGTAATGACGGCATCTCTGGCTTTTGATTTCATCTCTTGGTAAACCTATCATCAAAATTAAAACAGGAAATTAGTTTATGAAGAAATAAAAATACCTCCTACGCTTGGCCTAATTATCAAAAAACCCTCTGTGTTACTTTTATTAACCCCCCCCCCCCCCCCCTTGTTCACTCAATAAATTGAAAACACCTTGCTTATAAAAATAACACAAAGGAATTTTTTATAGTTAGGCAAAGCACAAGAGGTGTTTTTGCATTTAGCTCTACAATTTCAGGTACAACTATTAACTTAAGTGCAGATGATCTGTTCAACAACAAAAACATATTGATATAAGGAAATGGGAATTGTGACTAACCAAATCTCGGAAGCACGTTAGCCCAGCTTCTTTGAGTGAAGGAAGTGATCTCCGAGCTACAAAATATCTATCAAGATAGTGAAAGAAACGTGAAAGCCACCGGACCATGACTTTATGATTACTCCATCTCTTTACAAGCTCCCTTAACATGAACTCGTTGTGCTTTTCTCCCAAAGATGGCAACACCGTAACTCCGATGTATTCTTTAATACATTCCTGGTACTTATCGTATAGTTCCTGGGAATATTCATAAGGAGGCTTCTGGACACACATGTTGTAAATATTGGTATAAAGCACCATGTACTCTTCCGATTTAAAGGATGTTTTCTCATTCCCATCCAAGATCGTCTTCAATTTTGAGATGCCTGTTTCCATGATACTCCACCCTTCATCAAACATAATACATTCCTTTCCATACAAATTCATCTTTATTCAAGTTTCTTCAAAAATCTGCAACCAACAAATCAAGATTACGAGAAAAAATTAAATAAAGTAGTCATACTGACAAAAAACCATGAACCAAATCCATACACAAAATAAAAATCCTAGTTCAATCTCCATATTCAATCCAAATTGAACTTCATAGTAGTAATATAAAACAATGAATAAGCTGTTCATATTATTTCAACACCAACATTGCTTGTTAGTTTGATTATAATGACCATCAAATAGAGATATACAGTACGCATATCTAACAGATACAAATAACATAAAGGTAAATTCAACAAACATATAATGCGCATTAACAGCAACTTACTATGTCTTGTAACTGAAAAACGAAATTCAACTGGTAAACAAATAAATTATATGATATACGAGTCAAGTATTTCAAAAAAGTGTCCAGAAGAACTCAATTTGTCATACATAGCAAATATCATATTAAGTAAAAACAAAGATTACCTATCGATAATCTTTGATTATTGATTCAGATTTAACTCAACAGATTGTACAAACAGAAGTAATTACCTTGCTTGAATTTGAGTATGATGATGGATGACAATCTATATACGCACAGATGTTAAGTTGATCGAAAATTTTGCTCACGAATAACTACTGGATGCGTAAATTAATAAGAGAAAATATGAAGAGTGGGATCGTACATTTGTGAAGATGAGAAATAATTTGATTTTTATAGTTATAGGGTTTTAGTTACATTGTCCTCTTGGGGTTTGGATACATTCATAAGGAAAGAGTTCGTGTTGATGAAGGAATTCGAAACCAACTACAAGAGGAGAGAATCCCATGAGTATTAGTATTAGAATTATTAAGTCAAGTTTTCTTTTATTGAGAGTCATTAATTTTAATTTAGGAAAATCTTATATTTAGTAATAATAATTTAGTCTACGACAGTAATCAACATTAGTTAACAATCTCCTCAATCTTTACACATTCAGATTTATGAATTTTTTTATTAAATTACATACTAAAAGACATTGAATTGATGACAATCAAAATTATTAAAACAATAGCTAGTAATAATTATAGTAGAAAATGAGTTTTCGAAATCAAATAATAATTAAGAAAAATTTAAAATATATCATATAACAATATATTAGTCCACTATCTGAAAGTGACATGTTATTATTATTATTGTACGGATTTGATTGTTGTAACATATTAAAGTAATTTTAGAGAACTGATTATTGAAAGCAAATTTATTTCGCAAATATAAATATTAAACCAACCTTACACTCCTTTTGATTTAATGCAATGATTATCGTAACTTACTAAAATATTTTCCTATCAATATTAATATTATTATAAATTAATTTGACGCATTTTATATTTTTTAATCATCAAATTTATATCATTCTTCAAAATTAACAGAGGGTTATTGTCAATTTTTAAAGTTAATATGGGGTTATTGATAATTTATGTAGGTAAAAAATGTGTTTTTGAGTAATTTTGTGGATGTATAATTGTTATATGACTTGAGATGGTAAGTTTTTGCTAATAATTACTAAGCACAAAGGGTCTCTCGGTAAGAAAAATTACAAATAAGGGATTTTGATAGTTAGACAAAGTACAAGAGGTGTTTTACAATTTACTGTAAAAAATTTCCAAGATTTTCCCATCAAATTGGTGGGGAAAGTTGAAGAAAAATAATAACTTCTTTTCCTTCTATCCAAACAACATGTGGGAGAAAAAAATAATTTCCTTTACATGTTTGGTTGTCATAAAAACTATTTTCTTACAGATGTTTGTTTGTCAAGAAAATTAAGAAAAATAAGTAATATATTCTATAAATAAAACTAATTATTATAGATAAAACTAATTTACAAAAAAATTAACTAAAAAAGAAAAAATAAATTAAGCAATGGGTAGCCACTAGGGGTGCACATGGTACGGTTCTGCAGTATTTTTAACAAAATTTGTACCGTACCAATTAATACGGTTTTTGAAATTCAAAACCAAACTAGAGTTTTATGAACCATACCAACAAACTCGATTTTGTGCGGTTCCGGTACTGTACAGTACGGTGTTGCGGTTTTTCGAACAAACTTTTTCGTGCAATTTTTCATATATAATTGATCACATAGTTGACAATTATATAAGAAATTAATATTGTAATATCTTATAAACTATTTTTTTTAACATTCAATAAAGCATTGGAAAAGAAAATGTTCACAATTTTGACGATATAGTTCGACCTAATTGAATAAAATTAATTGATTAATTATTTGATCATTGTATTTATTATGTGAAGAAACTTATTATTTGGTTTTTGTTGTCTAGAATTTTTGCATTTTAAGTTTTCAACATATAACAAGTTTAATTTGTGCTAAATTTGAGCATATCTTTTTTTAATTGAACAATAGCAATATAGTAATTATAAACTATAGTATTCAATAATATTTGAATTATAAATTTATAAAATTTAGTTGTAAATTTAAAAAAAAAAAAATAGTTAATTCATGTTTCTTTTTAATTTAGGTACGGTACGATTTTTTACGGTATGAGAAGTCTAAAACCAAAACCATACCAAAATACTCGGTACGATTTTCATTCATACCAAGACCTTCGGTTTTGAGAAAAAAACCTAACATTTGGTACGGTTCGGTACGATACGGGACGGTCCAGTACGGTTTTGAAAACCATGTGCACTCCTAGTAGCCACCACTTGGTGCGCTGGGTGCATTTGTCTGGAGGCAATTGGGCAGTCATCCCAATCCCTTGCCCAACACAGTAACACCCCTTGCTCATCCTGTCCGTCATGACTGTCCAATCTTCCTCCTCTTTTTGTCATCTCCAACCGAAGATCGCCAACAATCTCCCTCATGTCTGATTACCTTGTCGGTTGGAGATGACTTAACCAATTGGACATCTTCATACGAGAGACTTGAGATGTAATATTTAATTTGCAAAATGACTGTACATTTTAATTTAAGATTTTTTTTTTGTTGAAAAAGAAGCACTTGAACTATATGATATCCATAGTTATATATAAAAAGAAGAATTATACGATATCCTGATTTATAGTTATTATTTTTAGGACAATAATACGAAGATAAATAAATTTTTATTTAAACTCCAACTCATTAAGTAAGAAAATAAATCACTATAAATATTAAGATGGAAACTGCTTCCATACTTGGTACATTCCATTTCCATGCCATTGATTTTTCCTTTCTAGTTTTTATTTTTTATTGAAGATTTAGAAAAGCTTATTATACACGCAAACTCTTCATCAATTACCAGAAAAAGAAATTCTACTTCATCTTTTAAAATCCCAACTTCATAATTTAAAATTTAAATAGTATTACTATTACTAACTTGACTTGATTCCATTTGGAAAAAGGAAAACAGAAATTTCCAAGAAAATGGGGTTTAGATTCTTGATCAACCTCAACCCGATTCACAAAAACTGTACACCAAGAATTTCACAATCTTTCAAACTTTACAAGAATTCATGTGTTGCCTTGAATTCAAACATCAACGATCACTCAAACCCTAATTCTGAGAACCCAAATTTCAAAATTCATAGACGGTGGCACGTGGGTCACACGCATCATCACCATGACGACCGAAATTTTCATTCCGGTAAGGAGGGCGAGAAGATTTTTCGTCTAGGACTTTTGGCGGATATTAGTTTGGCCACCGGAAAAGCCTTTACAGGATATCTCTCAGGCAGTACTGCGATTATTGCCGATGCAGCTCATTCTATTTCTGATGTGGTATATTTCGCAATTTTCCTTTACTTTTTCTTAATTTCGTTTTTATATTTTTAAAAATGAAGTTAACTAGAATCTTAGGTTTTCTTCCCCCCCTTTTGTTTATTTGTTTATTTGTTTATTTGATTGTGATTTTCTTTGGTGGATTAGGTATTGAGTGGGGTGGCATTGTTTTCATTTAAAGCTGCAAGGGTACCGAAAGACAAAGAACATCCATATGGTCACTTTTGATCTGTATCTACGCTCTTCTTGGTTCATTCTATATGTTTCTAGCCTCACTTGGCTTCTTTTGATATTGTATGCACCAGTAATTCTTGTTTTATTAAATCAATTCTCTTAAGGGTATGTTTCTCAGTATGGAAATGATAGTATATGTTTGATTCTTAGATTTTAGTGCGGAAAATGGCAGGAAAATGCATGATCAAAAGTTGAAGTTCAATGTCCTATTGATGCAAGAAACAGATCTTTTGTTCTACTTACTGAATTCAAGAACCAAACATAGCCTTAATCTTTGGTCTGAACTATTTGAATTCATTGTCAGAAGCCTTGGCTTCCCCCACCACCATTATTGTCCTAATTTAATTCCAAATTTAATACGTCAAGATACTCTTGTTTGTCTTTTCTACACTGTGTTATTAAATTCATTACATGTAAGTAAGAAAGTAATAATAGCACAAATTGTGAATATTTTTCATGCTAAACAAAATCAATTTTGTCATTTTTTGATGTACTCATTTTGAGAGTATTCAACTAAGCTTCCTTACAATTCATTATACTCTTCATCTTTCAGGACATGGAAAATTTGAGACTTTAGGAGCCCTCGGAATTTCTGGTGTGCTTTTGGCTACTGCTGGAGGCATTGCTTGGCATGCTTTAGATGTATTGCTGGTATGTTCAGATACTATTTTCCGATGCTTAAATGTAATGTTGCTTTATGATGTGACATTAAGGGGTAAGATAATTATTATATATTTGACATCCTTTTAACCCAAATGTTTTTTGCTCGTTTAGGAAATATCTTCATCTGCTCCTGAGATCATTAATCAGTCCTTGGCTCATAACCACGTGCACGGTCACGACCACAGTGGACATCACCATGGAATTGACATGGAACACCCAATTCTGGCATTGAACATGACTATAGTATCTATTGGTGTTAAAGAAGGGTATACATTTCATCCCTTTTTATGGTTAATATTTTGTGAGATAATTTACTTTCATTTATCATGAAGTTAGAATAATCTAGACATACAGTAAATATTTAGATATCTCTTTATGAAACAGCTTAAGGTTTCTTGTAAGTAGGTCATTCAATATGGTATTAGAGACAGGCCAAGAAGAGGTCATGTGCTCTCTGCGACCAATAATAAAAAAATTATTCCATGTGATGTCATGTGGTCACGCAATAGATAACGAAGATAACGTGGTTTTATGTTATTTTTTTTCTTGCCAATTTCTGCTAATTTTTTAATAGGCCATTGTGGTTGAGTATTGTTGTGTTGACATATATAAACTGTCTTGACCAGCCTATACTGGATAACAAGGAGGGCAGGGGAAAAGACAGGCAGTGGTCTTATGAAAGCTAATGCTTGGCATCATCGTGCAGATGCTATTTCATCAGTAGTTGCTCTCGTTGGGGTTGGTAAATATTTGTCTTCGGAATTTAATTTCATATTCCACATTGAAAATTGGAATTAAATTTTGTGTTTTCTTTACCCTTTGGCTAGCCAAGTGGCATCAACATTTAAATTAATATTATCATATTCAATGTAGTTCTTTCTGTTTCTAGTTTTACTTTAAAAATTCTTGGATAATATTTCTATCTAACTATATAAAAATATATATATTATGTTTATTTTAACTTGCAATCAGGTGGGACCATACTTGGAGTAAGATTCCTTGATCCTCTTGCTGGACTTTTAGTCTCTGTAATGATTTTAAAAGCTGGACTTGAAAGTGGTTACCAGAGGTGTAATAGTGTTTTTTCCTTCCTAAAATTCAAGAATCACACATAGCATTAGTTATTCACAAAATTTTGACATATTGTTACCAACTTAACGTATGTTTTAATTTAGCATCTTGGAATTGGTGGATGCTGCTGTCCCAGCGCAACATTTAGAACCCTTTAAACAAACAATACTAGGGGTTGAAGGAGTAAAGGCAAGTTAACACCAAGTTAGATATTCAATTACTTATTATTTTTACTTTCATTTTGTTCCAGTCTTTCTGGTTCTATTGTTATTGATTTTTGTTTAATATATCTATTTTTGAAAACATTAGGGATATAATCACCTCAGAGGAAGGCGTGCAGGTTCATCTCTGTATCTTGATGTAGATGTTGAGGTTGTTTTTTTTTTAATTTAAAATTTGCTGTGTATACGATTGATTAGTGTTAATTGTAGTAGATAATTTTTGGTTTTTTGGCTCTTTATTAGACATTTGTAGTGTAATTAATTCGCAATTTTTTTATTGTAGGTAGATCCATTTTCTAGTGTTAGTGCTGCACATGATGTTGGAGAAAATGTTCGCCGTCAACTTCAGCAGTCCCATCCTGAAGTAACAGAAGTCTTCATACACATAGGTAAATACTTGTTCTCTATGTCGGAACTTAAACCTTTGAAGCTTAAATTAATACACATTGTTTTGATAAGACTCGTTACTTTGGTTCATTTACAAACTCATTCGATTGCAGCCATGGAAAAATGGTGAAAACATTTTGAATAAGATAAGGACTTGTTTGGTAAAAGTGTGTTAGTGACAAATGATTAAAATAAATCATATTCACCACTTAAAATTGTTGTTTGTGGTGGTCCCTCTTTATTTATCAAAGCTATTAAACTGGTTGATAAAGGAACTAATTTTACTTAATTTTTGCTATCAAATGAGGTCCTAATATTCAGATTTGTATCAATGACAAGATGAAGTTGTGATTTTGGTCATAAGGTTAAAACATCATATTTGATTTTCTTGTAGAGCCTTCGACTTCGAATATTTCGCCCAGTGTAATTAACCACCAAGAAAATTCTGAGAGCTCAGATCATCATAGCAGTTCTGCTGTATTGGAGCAAACAGATGTTGAAGTTACTGTTAACAAGGTTTTATCCTCCAATTTCTCGGAGGTATGGCCTTTTCTTAATCATTTTTTTATTTTGTACCTTGTTTGAGTGTCTAATCGTTTCCTCATAATACGTGAACAATTTATCCATTTACCATGAATATGAGACATATAGACTTTTTATTTTTTCTTCCCAACTAAAGATTCAAGTCTAAAAGTAAATAAAACCATAAAAATAGTTGGCATTGTATCCTTTCATTGATTAATTATGGCGCATGTAATTTTTGAATGGGTTTCAGAAAATGGTAGTTGAACGAATCACACGGCACTCATTGCAAGGTCAAATATTGCTCGAAATCGAGGTTTCCATGCCCCCCGACATGTTGATAAGGTAAATCACTTGTTCTTTGCGGTTGGGCAAAAATTCATTTTTAGCCCGACAGGATTGGACACTGAAAACTTGTAGTTACGCGTTTGAATGATAAGCACTATTGGTTCTAATTTTTAAATTTGTTTGCACATTTCACCCTTCTCGCCCTTCCTGTCCAGCATTTGCACTTTTGATTTCATATGATAGTCTCCGATTTTGCATTCACGGTTCTATGAGACTCTTTTGATCCTAAATTGAATCGGAAGGCAGTAAAAGGACTGAATGTGAAATAAGTTTTAAATTTTGGATTAAAAGGGCGGTACTGAAAATGCATTTCTTGTCCCCCATTTCGGGTCTATGTTTATACAATCTCATTTTGGATGGTTTAAAACCAGGGAGGCTGTGAAGATTGCAGAAGAGGCTGAGAAGAAGATTTTGGAGGTGGTGCCCGATATTACACACGTCTCAGTCCACCTCCGACTCGGGCGGCCCATGCCCGAGTTTCAGCACTGAGTTGCAGGCCAGTGAACCTATAATAATTTCACAAATTTTCCCTATTTATTGTTTGAGAATCTGTATATACAAGATGGGTTCCTCCAGATCTAATTATGTCCATTATAACAAGAGATGTTCTTGACCAAATCACATGGCAATAATTGTATGTTATGATATTTTTCCTCTTATAACTAATAGTTTGCAATGATCCCTTTGTGTACCATCTAATTAACTATGTTCGGTATGCTATTTTAGTTAGCAACTATCCTTTTATTTTTGAGAAGCAATGAATAAACTCATTGTCTATCTCTTCTCATGTTTTAAACTTGACTTAATCTCTCTCTAATGTATTTGGAATATCAAATCTATTTCGATTCATAAGATAAGAATTTGAGGCTATTACTTTTAATAATGTTAGAGGATAGAGGTTTTTGGTTGTCTTTATATTGTCAAAGTAAATATATGTATATACAAAAAAGAGAAAAGTTAAGTTACAAATGTATGGGACTTGCTAGAAGTAAGAATATATTTGCTAATTAAGATGATACCAAACTTAATTGCTAGTTGTAATGAAAATGAGGTAGTTGTATTGCAAAAATAAAGGCTAAATAAATTGAAATTTTCAGTTCTGAGTTCTTTAGAATCTATATAGAATTTAGAAACTCAATCCTGTGTGTACGTATTTCTCAGCATCAGAATGTGTTGTACAATGTGTTTTCCACATCAGAATCCCCATTAGAAATCTGTTGATGAAAAGGATTATGCATCACTTGCATCCTCTGTTCCAAATCCAATCTCTGAGGCCCTGATCCCCCAATCCCCAAGAAATCAACGGTCGTCATATCATTTCCACCTCCTAATCGTGTGGGAGTCCTCCCCATAACATTATCTTCAACCACATTTTTCATAAACCCGCCTGCGACGTCGGTTTGTTCACCACCCAACAAACCACCGTACATCACCATATCATTTTGGGCCTGGGCCTGGAAATTATCATATGAGTGCATGGGCTTAGGCCCAGGACCATTTACTTGGTCTGGGCCCGCCATGCTGCTAACGAAGCTCTTCTGCATCATGGGGGAGTTTATAGAATTACTCGCAGTTGCACCCATTTGGGCTGCCTTCTGCAAAAGGGCAGTAGCTGACATGTGCGCCGATCCAGAATTCTGGCCCAAGTTCTGAAGTTCTTGGTGATATGGGCTTGTATTTGGGCTTAATTGAAGCCCTGAAGACGATGAGGAGTGGATGTTTCTTATAGGGCTTCCAAATAATGGGCCCGAGCTTGTCGAAAACATGTTCATGGGCTTGAATGAAATTGGGACTAGTTCTTGAGGGAGTGATTTTAGTGGATTGTTGAATTCGGTGAAGCCCATTGATGAGTTTATGGGCATAGTTGAGATTAGATCGGTCATCTGGGCTTGCATATTTGGGCCCATGAGGCTTTGGTTCACTTTGCTGTTTTCCTCAGCTAAAGCGTCACAGAATGCCCTGTGAGTTATGAAACTGTCTCTCCTGAATTAATCAAAGGCGGGGGGGAAATTGGTCAAAGTATTAAATTGAATATGCTAAATGCTAATTATAAAAGTAATTTACTAAGTTAGCTAAAATGCGAAGTCAATAACTATCAAAAAACTGATATTATTTGGTATGATGTATGTTTTATTTATTCAAGATTTATTTATAAAAAATTAATACTGAAAAGAGACCTGGAGAAAATAGTTCCACAATCACATTTATACTCCCTCGTGCCACAAGTCTTTTGATGGGCTTTCCAATCAGATTGAACTGCATATTTTTTCGAACATTTGTCGCATTTCCATTTCTTCTCTCCGTGTTTTCTGCTATAATGTTTCTTGATCCCGGTCAGATCACCTAGAGCCCGAGCCGCATTATGGTGCACGCAGGTTGGTTCGGGGCAAATGTAAACACGCTTTCTCACTTCAGTCGTCGTTCTTTGCTTAAGTTTCCATGGGAGATTGTGACCTCTTCTGTGTAATTGCAGGTTTTGGTCCCTTTGAAATCCTTTATTGCAAATTTCACACACAAATCTGTTTGTTGCCATGAGTGTTGTTGGTGATAGAGCAACAACTTCTGCCGTGGGATCTTCACGTATAATTAATGCATACAATTAAATTTAACAAAAACCATAGTGAAATTTAGATGCAAATAGTAATCACAACTCCACTTGAGATCAAAACAATCAGCATTAATTATACGAATTGGTGTTCATTTTTTAGCTTTTGTACCCACAGTATTTATAAATTGGTCTTAAAATTCCTATAAATGCGAAAAATATGAAAAAGGCAAGGGAACACAGAAATAATTTGACAAAATTTATTAGGTCACACTCACATGTAAATTCCGCGTCCAACCTAAAATATAATGGACTAGCTAGTGTAGTTAATGTAGGGCACTAGTCCTTTTTAACGTCCAAAAACAATGTTGGGACCAATATTAATTATACGAATTTTGTCAAAATTGAGACAATAATATAAGTGGCCTATTATATATGATGTATGTATATATCCTTAGGTTACCCTATTTTGTCTTCATACTAGATTTCCTTACTTAGAATTTTAGAAACCCAACAAAGAAAATCAATCTAGACCATATATATATATATAGAGAGAGAGAGAGAGAGAGAGGAGTGGTAATACCAATTATTGTAATCTTGAAGTAATTATTGGACCCTTTTTTTAATTACAATGATCTTTTTTGCTAATTAATCTCATATATGTGTGTCACTCTTAAGGGAACACTTGGAAAAGTATATCCAATCTACCTTGAGTTACTAAACATTCCAAGTCTACGTACTCCATATTAGATCTAATCTAATCTAATACATATAATTAATATATGTTAATTAATTTATGACTTACAATTGAATATGGAGGAGGGATCATAGATACTACAAAATTTCAGATTTCTTTGCTCCCTGTACGTAATTTCAGAAAGATAGGAAATAATAATTAATTTAATGAGCTGAGTGTGTTGAAAATTGCCTGGAGTTCCCGGCAAATTCCTTTTCTTCTTAGCTGACTGCTGCTGAGAGCTGGAGACGGGGTCCGAAGGTAGGGACGTCTGATTTTGCAATTTCTGCTGTTGGACTTCACCAGAAGAGAAGCTCCCCTCATCACCTGCTGTAATATTTGACATTTAAATTGAATATATATATAAATATTTATGAGGTGGCCTCAACAATAATTAATTTGTTTCTTTCTCTCTTTTCATCAAATGAAATCCAATTAGGATTTGTTTTTGGCGAACATAAAAGCAGGATTTTGCTTTAGGTGAAGGAAGACAAAAGCCAGAGAATTCTCCTCTGTTTCTGAGTGAAGATTTTTTTCAACATATGAATTTGGTCTGCTTTGGCTTATATGGTTTAAATATATATAGTGGTGATTAATTAGAGACACCTGATTGAGATTTTCCCTAAACTAATTTGTTAATTAATTTAAAATAATAAACTAAAGAAAATACATAAGAGAGAAAATTAAGAAACATATTACATGTTCACACGCAAGTCCATATTTTTTTTTAAGTAATCCCTATTTCACATCTTGTAAGCAAATAATACTAATGTTTTCCATGCACTAATACTAATAGTTGGTACCTTGTACAACTTCATCCATGCTAATCAAATTAATTTTACTTGTTTTTATAAATAGCAAATAGAGGGATTATTATGTCTTCCTTAATTATATGGGTTTGATTAAGGATATATATTAAATTTCACCACATTATTTTGGCTAAGTCTACTTAAATGGTTTGAGGATGGCCAAAGACGGGAACTTAATATTGATTTTCAATTCTTGTGGCACATTAGTCTCAACAATATAAATTAATTACAAACATCAGTAGTACTAAACTAGAGAAATATCCATATTAATGAGAGTTGAATTCTCGACTTATTGATCATGAAACCTCACCTTTAGCCAACTACTTTCTCCATTTTTTTTTAATTGTTGCTTTGACAAAAATTTTTTTGTTTATTTTTATTTATCGCTTTAGGATTTCAATGTAAAATTAATGTTATTTTATCAATTTTACAATTCTTACTAATACTTACTATTAATGCTAATTATTGCTAAGATTATTTGATTAAAAGGGTATTTTTGATTTTTTGCTAAAAAATTACTATTTATGACATTCCTTAATTTGTGTGCAATCCTCCAAAGCGACAAATACAAAATGGAGGGAGTATTAATTAATTTGACTAGGTGCATGTTTAACATTTAATTATTGTCTTATTATTGTTAAGCTAAAAGAAATTTATTCAAAATTTGACTTTGTTACGACTTACGAGAACTGGTAGACTAGATTGGTACATTGATCAATATCCAAAACTGATGGAATTACAACTCAACAAGGGAAATTGACAAAACTAATTAGCACATTAATCATTCTAATAATCTGTTTCCCATGACAAAGGAATTAACTTTGGTTTATTCACTTTTTTAACTTTTCTTATGTACTAATAGAGCAACTCTTTCACCAGGTTTTTAGTGCTTGTTTCTAAATTACAATTCAAAAAGATAGCTGATGTGGAGCATATACATATACTACATACACAAATATTTTATAGTGACGTCTTTAATGTCACTGAAAAATTTATATCAACTTAATTTGCTTTATCAATCCCTTAATTCAATCCAAACACGAAGGCAATAACATATTGAATGTGATAATAATTATAACAATTTATATTGTTGAAATAAATATGTAACATGAATTGGAAATCAATATTAAGTTCACTTTATAAAATCTTGGACCATCCTCAAGTTATTTAAGTGAATTTAATTTAACTCATGTGGTGAAATCTAATATATATGTCGTTAATCAATATCCATTTAACTAAGGAATACACAATAATTCACCCTCCCCCCTCTTTTTTTTCTTTTTTTCAAAGAATATGCTCATCATTAATGATTTCAATAACTCTCCAAATATTTTTTTTTTGATTTACTAGACTGTGTATTTACAGCTCGGACCAAAGAGTGCAAAGGGTATAACTCTCCAAATATGAAGAATATGAACAACTATCAAATACTCGTAATAATCTAAATTTTTACATGAAATAAATTTGAATAAATTTCTTAATATAGTGAATGATATATATAATGATATATTCATTGTCAAAAAAATAAAATAGAATAATTAATAGCTAGAAAAAATACAAAAAATAGAATTTTCCTTGCACAACTTCCCTGCTAATAAAAACAAAAACTTAACATGAGATTCATCGACAAATTTCGATACAATTAACGGAGCAGCATTAGCAGCACAAATATATAATGACAAAGACTATACTCCAACAAAATTCTTTAATATATACAAATAAAACATTCATTAGTTCTAAATATATATATAGCAATGTGGAATAAATGACAATTAGCTAATTGACATAAAGAACGAATCATTTTCTCATTTATAATTTCCGGTTAGATGAGTATGCATTATTGGATAAAACCAACGAAATAAGTCAAATAACTGCGCCTATTCCTTAATATCCCATCCCTTTAATTAAATAATGAATTAATTAATTCCTTTGATTTAGACATAATAATTAATCAAATATGAAATTAAGGGCTCTTAACGTCATTGTTTGGCCGCCATGCATCGAGCAAGAACTTAGTCAATTTGATGCCATAACGTAACTTTACCACATGAGTTAATTATTATATAACTAAGTAAAGGTTTTCCCTTCAAAAGATGAGGCTCCACAAGCTAAGAAACAAAATCAGGGACAAATAATTCCAATTATTTGTATTAACTAGCTAGACCTGATTGTAACCTTTTGAGCCCACCAAGAAAGAGACATTTTAACAAGTAATTCATAACTAAAAGTTCAAGGAATGAAATATAATTATATATGTCTTAGAGCTTAAATTTAAATACAAGCCAGAAATGATCAGTCCCCATAATATTCCTGTATAACCAAATTAAAATTAGTGTCCTTTCTACTAACTTGAAATAATAATTAGCAGTTTAGCACAATCTTGTTACAGTACTTTGGAGCGAATCAAATATTTTTGTTGCGTAATTTAGTTTCAGGCTGACTTATAAAATTTTGACTGGCCTATACATATGTTGACGAACTCATCCTTATATAGTATCTACACTCATATTAATTATACACAAGAGTTGAAGGAGTCAATATTTGATCTTGCTTAAACAAAAGTCATTTTTTTTAAATACTATATATATATATATATATATATATATATAATATGTAACTATATATACCTTATCTCTTTCATCTTCAGAGTGTAACTCACTCAGCAAAATTGAGCGTGCATGAAAAATATTTAATTTATAATAAAAGGGGATAACATATTTATCATAACACGAAGGAGGGGAGGGGTAAAATGCCGCATTTATCATAATACAGGGGTATAAAGTGTCACATGTAACAGGGATACTTTTGTCAATATTTAAAAATAAAAATATCAATGAGACAATGTGAAACTTTTATAATATTAGGGAGGAAAAACGTTATTTTAAGGAGTAGTTGAATATTATCTCGCCATGAACACCTAAATATAATGACCAAGTTGGAATTTGTCGGTAGGGTAGGGGTTGGGGGTAGTTTTCCTTTGTACAATCTTAAACCTTTTTGACTTTTGTAAAGATGATCATATAATAAATTGTGCCTGGAGCCAAATTACATGCAACATGCAGTAGGCGCATCATCATGTGATTGTACAAATCCATTCATTCATTATTTGTTCCTCCCAGTCCCATGCATTATAATTAAGTAGGTAGCTAGGTTTAATTGTGAATACTGATGATTTGCATGCCCACTGCTTGTCATATCATCATCACCCGCGGCCTTATGCTTATGAGGTGGGTCCTCCTCCTCTACATGTTTAAATATATAAATATATAGGAGGAAGGAAGGAACTAGCTAGTGATTTTCGTTTAAATGAGAAATAACTCTAGCTAGGGACTTTATTTCAATTTTTTTATTGCTATAATCTGATTCTGATGTATTATTAAGTAGTTTTAGATGGCCGATACGTTCCTAAAAGATATTGATGAAATTCTTAAATAACTTCGAAATTTAGAAAATCTAAGTAAAACTAGACAGTAGGCCCAGCACCCCTGGTAATTCAAGTAGCCTAGTTTCAAAAGTAAATTTCGGGGTAGGTATTGGCCCATTTCTGTCCAGGCCCATTTGATTGCATGTTATTTGGTCTTTAAAATGTTAAGGCCCAATTAGTTTAAATATTTTAGCGTGACCTTAGGCCCAAAACTTCTACATAGTAGAATAAGTGGGCCTGGGTTATTCTATATTGAACCTTGATTTTTTTTTTCAGAAAATTCCATAAATTGAACCTAGTAAAAATGTGCAAATTAGGTCCAAGAAATTGCATTAGAAGCAGATTCGGAATATTTAAAGCCCACTAAAAGTGTACAACTACCTTCTTATAAAATAAAGAATTCTAGAAACACCTATGTAAATATCATAGATATTTTCGGATTAGATTCCAAAAGGTTTGCCAGGATACCTAAAGATTAAATTTAATATTCAACTTCAATAGGTGGGGGCCGAATGCGTTTGTAACTTAAGAAATAGTAAACAACTAATTAATTTCAGTACTATAAAGTTCAAGAAATTCTTTAAGTCTCTAATTCTTTTCATTCTCGTAAAATATTAGCTTACTCAACTAATATATATTTGTTTTTCTTGATTATTAACTCAACTAGCTAGTATTTGAGCTACAATTAAGTGTCAGCACCAAATTTATCATGCACTAAGTTTCAGTAATTTTTTTTTTTTTTTTTTTTTTGAGAAACTAAGTTTCAGTAATTTGATTAACAGGTTTTTTTGGAGTGATAACTTACTACAAACTTAATAAGCAGCCACGAGTGTTCATGTTCTTACATGAAAGATTACGGCTGAAAGTGAGAAAATAATAAAATTTTAAATTATTTTTTAAGTTTTAACTTATAGCTGACTCATTTAATTAAGTAACAAATTAAATTGGACTGATTAACTTGAACTAGATCCCTACTTTAGATTGTGGTCCTAACCTAATGCTTTCCCAACATGATAAGAAGAACAAAAGTCATATTATTTTTTATTATTTATAAATTAACTTTGACTGATTTGGACCACATTCCATGTTGTATTGCACAGTGATATATCACAAGGGAAAGTACGACTGCGACAAGATTATAGGTTAACTCTAATTAATTAATAGTATTAATATAGGTAGTGACAATATTAAAACAAAAAAATTGTGATGGGATATATTCTTGAAATTTATATGAATAATTAATTTAAATGGAAAAATTCCAAAAGGAGAAAAGAGGTATCTTGGTTACTTTATGCAAAAATACATTCACTTAAATTCAGAGTCATTGGCCCTTAAAAGCTGACTTTCTTAATTCTTCATCTAAGTTCTTCTTCTATTCTTTTATATTTATTTTCCATTATTTTTTCATAATGTATGAGGGGGGAAGATTCTTTGAACCATAATGAAATAATTGTTGGAAAGGTCGTATTGCTTGTATCTTTGTGAAGGGAAGGGTTACTCAATATGCACGTACACTTTAGTTCGACATATAGTTAAATAACTATCATTTACAAATTAATTTACTATAAGTAATTTTTTTAAGTAGTGTTTCATAACATGAAAAGTTAACTTTGTTTTCATACATAATAGTATTTAATTAACACTATTGTTTTTGGTTTAGTGAAACGACGACGGAGTGTGAGTTTATATATATGGTGGAGTCAACAACGTTAACTTTTTATTGGGGAACTTAGCAATTAATTTGAGGGCCACGACCACCAAATAAATGAAACATTTTTTGGGACAAGTGAAAGGGTAATTGATGGGTATCTTAAATCACAATTTTGGAATAATAATTTAGTATATATATGATATTGTCAAAATATACGGACAAATTACTAGATCTTGTATTCTATTAAATTGCATTTCTAGTTCTTTTTTACATTTGTACAATTAATATTATACTCCCTCCGTCCCAATAATCTTGCTCCCTTTAGGTTTGGCACGGAGTTTTAGACAATTTGTTAAAATAGTAAACTTTTGACTTTTTTTGTGAGAGAAAGGGAGTCATGTTTTGGGACGTCCCAAAATAGAAATAGGAGCAAGAAAAGTGGGACGGAGGGAGTATATATTATACATGCGAGGCTAACACCGTAATTTCACTTCTCGAATTAGATGGTCTAACCTTACTTAGTCTAGCTAATTAAGCATTGTCTCCTATTGAAAAGACATGCATACAATAATAAAATAGTCACCTTAACTCGTGACTTGGCTTTCACAATTAATTATATGGTTTATTAATTGTGAAATAAACGATGATCACATTAATGTCATTTTCACAATCCTAATTAATTAATTAATTCTAATTAGTAAAGCTAGGTAGTTTAATTTGCCGTGCTTCATCAATTGATTGTGACTTCTAACCTGAGTTGCATCAATAATTGGTCTGCCTACATCACTAAATTACTCATCTTCATACTAATTAATTGCGCGCCTTCCATTTCTAGAAGGTCATTAGCTCTATTTTCGTATTCATTATTTTTCCTAATTCATAAATACAAAGTTGATTTATGCACTCAGATGGAGAACATATATAAAAGAAAAATTAAAAAACTTGCCAAAAATAAAATATAAGTGGATAAATTAACCTTGTTTGGATGAGTATTGGTTTGCGAGTTTCAAGTTCTGGAGCCCTAGAAAAAAAAATGATTAACTTCTTTAGATTAAAAAAAAGGATATCCTGCAGTATTTTGAATGTGAGTTTATTTGAAGTTTTAAAATATATTTAAAATGTAAAAATATATGTGAATTGCATAAACTTGGGTTCAAATTAAAAATCCCCAAATTGAAGGTCACGAGGTCCACACGTGACTTAAAGTTGGTCAATGTTTAAAATTGAGTCCGAGTGGAGGAGAACTGCCGGATTCGTGTTATTTTGGATACTCATATTAACCCGAATACATGTGGACCAAAATTGTCAAACATGATTAGTAGCTTTTTAGATCAATTTTATTTAAATTGGGGTTAATAACAAGTAACTGATCAATGTCATATTTGATAAAAACATGTAAAGTTATTTGACGTTTTAATTTACAATTTTGGAAATATGAAAATACATTTGAATTTACTTATATTTTGGGTTTAAGATGAACATGTCATTTGAAATCTTTTGAGGCCACTAAAATAAGAAAATGTGTTTACATTCATTTTTAATATTTGGTTTTTGACAAGCATGAAATTTAGTTCTTAGATCAAACTTTGGAAAATTTGAATACATAGCCGAAATGTTAGGCCAAAGTAGAAGCAAACGAGACCTAACAATCTTTAAAAATCACATTTTCTTCAAGACTCCATTCTTTTTGTTTCTTCGTCCCATTTGTGCAAATTTAATTCGAATTCATCAGTTTTTGTCCTTGGACCAAGTCAATGCTAACTTATTTTTAATTATATGAAAATGGTCCTTGGATTTCTGGAATGGATGTCATGATAATTAATTTCTACATTTGCAGATCTAATTAGTAGCAGTAGGTAATCCAACCTTAGGGTTTCGATTTTTATTTGGTTCTTTTTAGGTTTTGTTTGGTAGCTTGCACTCTGCCACAGGAACACGTGCCCCTAGCTAGTGCATCCCACAATTTCAAAATTTAACATTGGTTAAAGCATAATTAGTAAACTAATTGAGAGCACTTAGCATAAATTATGAAGGGGGGGGGGGGGGGGGACCACATTTAATTAGTAGTACTATAAATAGGTCATCATTTTCTTTCTTTAGAAAGAGTTTGTCAATTGCGGGGTGGGGGGTTCAGATCATTTGATTAGTACATAAGAAAACTGACCTAACTCTTTTAATACTATCTATAGAAACTTGCCTGCTATGCATTGTGCTCCCTTAAAGGATGCTGACTATGTAATTAGCATCTTAACCATACATTAATTATTAATCCATACTTTCACCATTTCGATAACCTTACCTCAACTTAATGTAATCATTTACAGATAATTATATAACTTATTTGTGTTGCATTTGAGCTAAATATATAGCTAGTAATATATAATGAAATTAGTTAATTATTTGTTCTTTCAACAAGTTATCTATGAGATCGTATACGAATTTCAAATTAAAGATTTCATGGACAAAATCCATGATTGAAGAGTAAAAATAAGTTATAGTAGTTACCCCCGTGTGGCACTTTAAATGTCAATATATTCTCTTGTACTTCTGTATAAATGGCTCATTATCTCTCTCTTATTTTAGGGAAAAATGCATCAAATCAACTTGTATTTTAAAAAACCTGCATAAACTCCTCCGTGTTATTTATTTTTTCTTTTGCAAGGAATTCCCTTGTGTTTTACCAGATGTTGTACACTCTCCATTTAATGGTTAAATAGTTGACACCGTTAGTTTGCTTAAATTAAATACTATTCTACCCTCCATGTTTAATCTTATTACCTATCTATTATATTAGTTAGATTTTGTATTTAATATTAATAATTATATACACATGGGGATTCCTTGCAAGTGTTTGTAAAACACAAGGAATTTCTAAGGGGGAAAAAAAAACACAGGAAGATTTTTGAATAGGTTTCCCAAAATCAGGTGGGTTCGGTGCATTTTTCATTTTAACATATTCATTGATGAAATCACAAGGCGTAAAATTCCTATTAAGTAATATTACATGAGGATAAAACGTCTAATACATAACATGATATCATTGCGAAGAGTGTAAAAAGAACAAAATATATTATCTAGGGAGGGTTAGAATGATAATTTTTTTACATTAAAACAAAGTCACATTCGCAAGTCTAAGAGCGTGTGCAACACCCTATAAAGGAAACATTGATTATATTTTCAAATAATCAAATTGTTCAAAAAACATATCACGTACGTAGAGTAAGCTGCAAATAAAACCTTTTTAATTGGTCGAGTTGAACTCCAACGGAACTTGGAAAAAAAAAAAAAAATTCTGAAAAGGAAAATATATTTGCCATATATATATAAATATATATATATATATAAGTTTGGGGGTCAGTTAGTCAGTCAGTCTAGCTATAGATAGATAGATATATATAAGACATTATAATTAGACGCAACGTGTCTGTGTGTTAGAGGATAGCAATAGGTTTCTGAAAATAGTAACCAACGATCCACCATGGTCGATAAAAATACAGAAATAGAAAGATCAGCTCATCATCTGAATAATAGTAATAATTACTACACTACTATTTCTAGTGGATTAGTAGGTGATGATCATAGTCAGCAGGATGAACTAGGTGCAGGCGGACTTCTTCTCAAGGAGCAAGATCGTCTGCTTCCGATTGCAAACGTTGGACGAATCATGAAACAGATCCTCCCCCCAAACGCCAAAATCTCCAAAGAAGCCAAGGAAACAATGCAAGAATGCGTCTCGGAGTTCATTAGTTTCGTAACCGGAGAAGCATCTGATAAATGCCATAAGGAGAAGAGAAAAACTGTTAATGGAGATGATATTTGTTGGGCTTTAGGGAGTTTGGGCTTTGATGATTATTCGGAGCCTTTGAAAAGGTATTTGAGTAAATTTAGAGAAGCCGAAGGGGAGAGAGTTAATCAGAATAAAGGAGCTGCTGCTGTACTGGGTATTAATATTAATAATATTAATAATAATATTAATATTAATATGGAGGAGGAGGAGGAGGAATTGTTTAGGGAAGATGATTCCTCGTCCAACGCTAGGGTTCCTTTCAGTTTCAATCTTATATGAAGTGGTTTCAATCTTAGCTTCATAAATAATATTGTGAGGTAAAATGGTTTCATTTGCATATTAATTTGATGTTTTTATTATTTAGTTAGCTTGGTTTTGGATCTTTTGCGGTAAGGAAATATCGGACTGGATCTTCTTTTCTATTTTGAAATTGTTTGTTGTTATTTTTTTTTATATACTTTCTCTACTAATTTGACTCTTTATAGTTAATTTGTTTAATTTGTGAATTAAGGGGAGCTTGAAGATTATATAATGATCATTGTATTATATCAATTAAATATTGGGTTTCAATTGGTATTAACTGTGCATATATAGATTTGTTCTTCTCTCAGGAGTCCTATACTTGATGATCATTGATCAATTCCAACCTTAATTAATTGCTATAACTAAACGGTGATATTTTGTTTGGCTAAATTAAAAGATTTTGTGAAGTAATTCGTTTATAATGTTTTAAATAGAATGAATATTACAAACATATATATATCTTGTGTAAGTAAGTTATGATGATTTCTTTTGTTGATTTACTTGTCTGCTTTTTTTTATGTTGAAATTTACTCCCTTTTGTTGAACCCTTCATTTAACTAATTTATTCCCATTTCACTTAATTGAAATTCATGGTGATGAATTTCAAGTTAATTAACTCGCACCAAATTGGTTGAAATCGAACATTGGATCCTTCAATTAATTGTATATAGCTTATAAAAGTAAGTACAATTAGCTGTAACAGCTCAAAAGTTCAATATATTTAGAAGTTCAATTGACAGGGCACGTGATATTACGTATAACAATCACATACTCAACATACACACAACTTAAACAACTTCGTGTTTGTACTTCGTATATATGACATTATAATTCATTCATGTAGTTGAGAAACACATCTTACTCTTTAGCATATAAACAAGTTAAAAATGTATATATATATATATATATGTAAATAACGTACAAATATCTACAAATATGTGTAGATGTGTACGGAAAATCAATGTGAAGAGTAGAATTAATGGTTGTGTTGAATAGGAGAATATAATTTTACATAATGGTTTTGGATTTCTCCTCGAGGACATAAAGATTTAATTTGAAACCCTAGCTAGATGCCGGGACCACGTTTGGGAAGTTCCAAAAATGCAGGGGGTTGTCGGAGGCCTATAGCTAGCTATACATACATTCATTGGTCCATAAGGAACGTGATGATGTGTTTTCCATATATACATGATTTGTATGATTTAATTTACCAAATTGTGGATAAACATATTATGGATCTAAGAACATGGATTAGTACTGTTAGTGACCGTAAAATTTGGTTTGGTTGCTTGATTTTTGAAGTAACTTTTATACAATTATTTTCGGCTTAATCCTATTTTGCACCCTGAAAATATATCAATTTGATACACCCTCGAAAAAAAATCTCAGTTACACCCTCAAAATATATATTATCTTTCACTTTGCACTCTAAATGAAAATTTAAGCCAAAATGCAGGGGCATTTTTGTCACTACCTTCAAAAGTCAACATATAATCAAACAAATTGGGATTAAGCCAAATATTTTCCGATGACTTGATAATACTTTTACAAAAATGCCTACATTTGCGCTAATTAAGTACTACTATAACATACAAAATTTCAAATTATTTTTACACATGTCCAGTAAATATATAATAATAGTTCATGCTGTCTATCGATTCATATTAATAAACGTCAATATGTATATAGTTTGTTTAATAAACAAAAAACTTTTGTCAATTCCAGCTCTAAAGTAGTACGGTCTTCTCTCTAGAACTTTTCTCTCTCTAGAGAAAAGTTTTATTAGGGTTTTCTCTCCGCCGGCAGCCGTTCGGCCATCTTCCCCGGCGTTCATCGCCGCTTTCTTCTGTTTGGTGATGACTTTGTTCATCATTTTTTACAGATCTCCACCTTTACCATCATTTTTTTCACCTCTCCCACTCCATTTTCCTCAAAATACTCCGTTAGCCCCGTCGTTTCTCTTGCCGGAAACTTTTGCAACCTCTGTGGGAACATGGGTTAAAATCTTTCCGCAGCCGCCTCCACCACCGGATCCGCCTCCACCACCACCAGATCCGCCGCCACCGCCAGATCTAGAACCGCCACCACCACCTCCAGATCCGACACCACCTCCATATCCGGCTCGGTCTCCTTCCTCTGACCTGCCTACGCAGCCTTCGAATCTATGTTATTATGCTTTATTTATGTTTGTAGCTTTGTGTTTGTCTTTTGTTTGTTTTTGCAGATATGTTTGTCGTGGTTCACTTTGGTTTTTAAAGTTTGTGTTCTTTGAAGAGAAGATCAATTTTGGGAGTTTGGTTTTGGTTTTAGCACTTTATTATTATTCCAGGTTTTTTCTTGGGATCAGTCCGAAGATTTGGCACCGATTTTCACTCCGTCTGGGAATCATTCCGTTGCATAGAGATGTGCAATTGCTCATTTTCTTCACTTTTTCTTTATTTTTGTTTGTTTTGCTTTCCCGAATTTGGTTGGATCTTCTTTGTTCATTTTCTTTTTAGACTTTGTGGCCACTACAATGTACTTGTAATTTGTTTTTGTTTAGTAATGAAGTTTGGTTAATTATCAAAAAAATATTAATAAACGTCATATAATAGTTTTATAGAAAAATAAAATCTATTTGAGAGCATATATTTAATTATTTTAGGATGTTATAGAGAAAATTACAGGTGTAATTAACTAACATTCCAATTATAAGTTTTATCCATTAATAACAACCATAAAGAAAAACGAAATAAACAAATTTTCGAAATCAAAACACTATAGCTCAAAAGTTGGTTTTCAAAACACTTGTTCAACCAAAAACCAAAACCAAGACAATTCAATTAGCAGCATCTTATAGCTCATATATCATCCCCACTTTAAGCATTTTCTTATGAGGAATATCAAAAACTTTATTACTTTGCCTCAAGTTCCTCTTCAAGAAGTTGTACCTATAATCTATCAAAATCCTCTTTCCGATGCTAGCCCCTTTCGCAGCCACCACATCATGCTCGCCCACCAAGTGCACCACCCCAGCCTCTGTGGCCCGATCGAGCACCTCGATTTCTCTATCCGCACCACCCTTTTCTTCTTCTTCGTTAACAATTTCAACATCACCAATTAATTCAATGTTTTGGGCCGGTTCCTCGTTATCACTCATTTGGGCCAAGCCCATGACGTGGTCCTTCTTAATAAAGTTTTTCAGTCTCCCAATTAACAAACTTTCAAAATTCTCTTGTTCGTTACGTACATCTGTATATCCATAACGTACAACACAACGAAAAACGTGAAGGTTTTTTTGTTGTACCGTGCGGAAAAGAAATCTCTCTTCAACTGGTACTTTACTTATATGCAAAGATTTGATTGAGACGAAAACGAGAATTGAGTGAATAGCTGGAACACTCGCAATGTAATGCTCGAAAATAGGTGGAATTCCATGTACTAGTTCAGAGTAAAAGATTGCCATTCCTGGAAGTCTGCGGGAATTGGTTTCCGCGATAACTCTGTGTACTTTTACCGAGGAGATCTTGTGATCGAGTTCGAAATAGTATTTCTTTCTGTACACGTAGTTCCAAGTGTACATGACTGACATGAGGAACAATGCGAATGCAAGGGACAGGTACCCCCCTTCACTGAATTTATAAAGAACCGAACTCAAATACGCCAACTCGATTGAGCCAATTATCAGAATGTATGCGAAGATGAACAGAATGTGAGTCTTCCATAATATGATCATGACTAGAATTAGATATGCTGATGTCAAAGACATCACAAAAACAACAACAATTCATAGAAAGAAAGAAGAAAACATAAGACTGATATTTTTTTCCAACAATTGGAAGGGAAAAGTTGAAGAAATTGCAATTACCGTAGGCATTGCCGATCTTGATAGTATTCTTGAACCCGAGAGTGACGAAAACACAAGCCAACATGAGAAGGTAATTGATTTCTGGAACATAGACTTGGCCATGATACTTTACAGAAGTGTGTACGACTTTATAACACGAGGGAAGCAACCGAGTGCAAGTGATTGTTGGATTATAGAGAAAGTTCCCGAGATCAAAGCTTGACTTGCTATGACTGATGCCAATACCGCCACAACAAACATTGGCCAAAACATTGGTCCTATATATATATATGAATTTTTTAGATTAATTAATTAATTATTGAGTAAGAAATAGTAATTAAATTACTTGGTATAGATTTATAAAAGGCTTCAAAAACTGCAAGGTTATTCTTGCGAAGATAAGAAGATTGACCGACATATGCTAGTACAACCGCAGGGTAAATCAAAGTACACATGCTTATCTGTATGGATTTTACAGAAAAATGGCCAAGGTCTGCAAATAACGCCTCAGTTCCTGCAATGAAAATTAATGTGAAAGTGGAACCATGCATACTTTTAATATGGAACAGATTTATGAGTTATATAAATACCTGTTATGGAAAGAACACAACCACCTAATGAAATCCAAGCTTGTTTTTTGTTCCTCATGAAATAATAAACAATGTACATAGGGTTAAAGGCTTTGAGAACAGAAGGGCCATATTTAAAGAAATTGTAGAGTCCAATTCCACTAATAAAAAAGAACCAAACACAGATTATGGGAGCAAAGGTATAGCCCACTTTGTCTGTTCCAAATCTCTGATCACCATGAATAAAAGTATCAAGATCACAACTGATATCCAGACAATCCTATCTGTTTCAATATATATAACAAGAAATTAAAATTAAAGGAATTAATTAAAAATATTTGATATAATCTTCAATTATTCCAAACATACATACATACCTTCTGTCATTGTAGACGTAGCCTCCTTAATTCCACTGACCGCAGATAATACTACATACATACATACAAATTGAACTAATAATTAAACTTCTACCTGAGATGCATGGAGTGAGCACACCATCTCCAATCAACATAGCAGTACCAAGCATTGTTGCAAATAATAGAAAAGTCTTGGCAAAATTGCTATTTTCTAGCAAAGATTTAACTTTTGAAGCCCTTAGCATTCGGTTATTAGGCAATTCGAGTTGGAAAGTCGAGACTTGTCGATCTTCTACTTCTTGACTTGGAATTAAACCCACTTTAGCATATCGACATATCAAAGAGTACAAAGCAAATGTTCCTCCTACAAATATTACAAGAAAGATTAGTGGAAAAACGAAAAAGACGTACAAATTAATTAGTCCATATACATTATATATATATATATATATATATATATATATATATATATATATATATATATATATATATATATATATATATATATATATATATATTTATATAAAATTACCATTGCCATTGTCATTTGCCCTTAAGACAAAGCAGACATACTTGATCAAAGGTAATAAAGTAATGGTGTAAAAAATGAGTGATAAGGAACCAATAATATCATCGTTGTCCTTGATTCCGTCGAGGAAGATGCTTGGGTACACGTACAAAGGCGACGTTCCGAGGTCACCATACACCACCCCAAGGCTTTGATAAGCTAGTTGCAATATCACTATCCATTCATCACCATACATTAATTAGTTTTTATTTATCAACAACTAAAACATATAATTAACTTCACATTAAGTTAGTTAGCCTTCAGGGTTATTTGAGTCCTTTGCACTTCTTAACCCTTCGTAATATTATATATTACTAATAAAATTAAACTGTTGATATATATGTGAACTACCCCCATGCAAAGGATGAGGACAAATGGATCTTAGAATTTGGTGTCAACAAGGTACAACTATTGTTCAATTACATTCATATAATTTCTAGTGATTTTTATTTAAGTTTCTAGAAATGTTTCCAAAAAATTATGAAAAAGTTTCTGGAAATGTTTCGAAAAAATTACTTAATTAAGAAAAAGAGAAAGTCTGAAGGCAAATAAAGAGTTTCGGAAAAATCTAATAAAACACTGACAAGAAATATTTATCAAGATTTATCTAGGAAAGCAAAGGTGACCAATCAAATCAAAGTAATATAAAGAGAAAGAAACCTTGGGATGGGCATGGTTGGCGGATTCTACGTGTGATGAAGCTTTGCGTCTTTTCTCAGTGGCGGTGGTGGTGGTGGATTCTTCATATAAAACAGCGTCACTAGACATGTTTTTTAATTTAATTTTACAAATCTCCTCTACTCTATGTACCACCTTTTATCAAACCTAATTGAGAGTGAAGCCTCCACCAGTTATGCATTTATATATTTATGTGGAAAATCTAATAAATTGAAACGCGTTTTAACCGCGGGCCGGTTACCATGTATATATATAGGCATGAGGTGTGAATGTGTGAAAATTTCAAAATCTATCCTTATTTATGGGGGATTGTAAGGTGTCGTTGCATTATGTGCCGCTAATTTACCACATTAGGTGGTATTACTACACAATGTGTATCACATTGTATAGTATTACATGCTCACATTACATAGTAAAAACCCCATGTATTTAGTATGATCCCACATCATGTAGTATTTATTTCAAATTAGTATTAACCTCATATATTTAGTATGATCCCACATCATGTAATATTTATTCCAAATTATGTGGTATTACAACGCAATGTGTATCACATTCTATGGTATAATTAACATGTGATAGTACATGGACACATTCCGCATTATTAACCCCATATATTTAATATGATCCCACGTCATGTAGTATTTATTCTATATTAGATGATTTATGCAATTTTTCCAAAGTTAATATTAATTATTCAAAAAAAATCACATACTATTTATTTTAAACTATTATTGTAACATTCATTTATTTATTTTCATAATAATTTATTAGAAAATAATTTACTATTTGATATTACTAAATATATAGTATAGTATCATTTGTTGTGGTATACCACTTATTGTGGTAATATTATTATGACATGTCTTATTTCTATTGGTTATAACTAGCGGCACCTAACGTAGCGACACCCTAAAATTTTTCCTTATTTATTAGCTAGTGTCAAAGAAATTTAAGGAGTCTACAAAAGTTGAATATCTCAGATAATTTCAAACTCGAATTACTAATTAGTTTTTTTAAAATAAATAAATAATTTATTTTTCTTTTTCAAATCATTAATTCTAGATTTAGTTCAGAAATGCTCGATCAATTCTCCTTCCTTTTATATATATATATATATATATATATATATATATATATATATATATATATATATATATATATTATTCTCTCTAATTTTACATATTAAAGCATCAAGGTATAGGAGAGATGTATGGAATTAATGTCTTATTTCAAACCCGATTTTCTCCGCAAACACATATAGAAGCTACACTAATACATCGGAAAAGTATATTTCAAATCTGATTTGATTAATTGCACTCATTTGGTAAGATTTAAATGTATTTTTATATACATTGTGTTGTGTGCATTATTCAGGTGTACGTAATCAAATTATCAAGCAACAGTACTTGATACTCTCTCTTATTAGTAATCTGAATTTAATTCGTGTATCCACTGCACAAAATTTAGTTATTAGGATCCTTTAGCCAATGGAATCAGTGCACAGTTTATATAAATAAAGAATGAGAGAATTGTACCTTTTTTTTTTTTTTTTTATCAAATTTTATATTAAGAGAATTGTACTTATAATACTATAAACATTCAAGTCGACTCATTTGGTATTATAACATTGATTTTTAGTGACGGTATCAAATATAAATAAATTTGTTAAATTATGGTATTAAATGTGTTGACCTAAATTTTTATGATATCATGGTATAAAATTTGATAGCAATCCTCTTAATAAAGAATTCATGTTCTTATATGTTAGAAAAATAATTATTTGCATTTTTTTCGTAAAACTATTGTAGTTTACTCATCTTCTTAATAGCGCTGGTGAGAATGTATGATTACTGGGCCACGTTATGTTCATTTTTATCTTCTTCTTTATATCTATGTTATGACTTATGAGTGCTTTTGGGAACAGGAAGGGGGTACAGGTGAAGGGGAAAGATGAAGTCATCATTTTGTGCACGTATTTTTATCAGGTTCAGTCTTGATCAATGCTGGCCATAGGTTTTTGCTTGCTGACCCACTAAAGAGTAGTCTCTAAAGAATATATTCTATTATGTTAATAGATTAAATCGGTATCTATATGATATGTTCAAATTGGAGTTCGGGTGAATGAAAAATTGATTCTCAAAGATCAATCACCATTTGAAATGGAAGAAAAAAAAATAGAAGTGATTTTATCCCACATTGGAATTAGAAGGAAAAATCATGAGGTTTATATATGATTTGACAATGTAATTGTATAACAATTTAGCTACCAAAAGTCTATTCCTTACGCACAAGGGGGTGCAAAGCATGGATCAAAGTTCAATTTTTGGTTTTTTTATTAAAACAATTAATTAGAACTTATTAATTGCAAAAAAAAAAAAATTATCTCCATATTTTTATTTTTATTAAATAATTCAATTCTACACATTTAATTTAGGTGTTAAATTTAATTTTATTATATATATTTTTAATTATTTAAAAACAAAGGGTGACTACATATATTTATTAAATACTAGTAAACATACAATAAATATACTAACAAATTTTATTAAATAACTCAATTTAGGACAGAAATTTAATTTTATTAATTATTTATTTAATTTCCTATTTAAACTTATTAAATAAACTAATTTTAATAATAATAAGAAAAAAACATGTCCAATCAGACGCTCCTCTTTCTTCTCCAGAATTTCCATGCGGCCCGAGCTCCGCGGAGCCCTGGTTTTGGCCCATTGCCCACCTGCGCCGACTCCGTCTCCGCGGAGATGACTTCCCCCGCCGCCCCGTTCCCATCCCGAGCCCGGCCATCTCCATTGGGGATAGCCTAACGATTATTTGGGCCAATTATTTTCAGTGGACCAAAATAAATGGAGATGGCCTAACGATTATTTGGGCCAATTATTTTATGTGGACCAAAATATTTTGTATAAGTCTAACCAATAGTATGAGGCTGAGCTCCTAAATTCTGGCCCAATTCCGCAGTCATTGTTGCGTGAGGACGAATCCACATCATCCCAATTTTGTCGAGGATCCCACGTTACGTGTCCTCCAATACTTCAAACAATTCGTTCGACCGGTCATCCTTGTTCACTCTAGTTCTGTAATTTTAACACTCATACAGGGACACATTTGTCATCTCGTCCACGCAACCCCTTGAATTACCGTTCTTCTCCCTCAATCGAACTATAGGTGCAAGGATCTAACTGTCAATTACTTTCCAACCATACGTCTAAATCTATCCCTCTCCTCTGTATTTCTCATAATTCCAACCGTATCCCCTCCCATGGCGACTCTCTCCAGCTTCTCAAACCCAAACCCGGACTCTAATTTCATCTCCCCGATGCTGCAACCTTACCTCGAGCAACAACAGCTGCAAGGGATTCAGCCGCCTGATGATGAGACCTCCTACGACGCCGTCTCGGACAGAGACAGCCGCGATTCATTCACTACCACCACCAACAATTCTACGATCCCTATCGAAAACACGTACGACGCCGTTTCGGAAGGCGACGGCCGCGATTCTTTCACTACTACCACCAACAATTCTACAATAACAAACCCTAATCCCAACCCTAATCGTAATCTTATCAAGCTCCTCCACGTCTCGTTTAATCAGGATTACGGATGCTTTGCTACTGGCACCGACCGTGGATTTCGAATCTATAATTGCGATCCATTCCGCGAGATCTTCCGCCGAGATTTTGACGGAAATGGCGGTGGGGTCGGCGCCGTAGAGATGCTTTTTCGATGCAACATTCTCGCTTTAGTCGGTGGTGGTGATGCGCCGCAATATCCATTGAATAAGGTTATGATTTGGGACGATCATCAAAGTCGATGTATAGGGGAATTATCATTTAGGTCTGAAGTGCGTGGGGTTCGTCTAAGAAGGGATAGAATAATTGTGATTCTTGAACAGAAGATTTTTGTGTACAATTTTGCTGATTTGAAACTGTTGCATCAAATTGAGACAATTGCAAACCCTAAGGGGCTTTGTGCGGTGTCACAGGTTGCAGGGTCGTTGGTATTGGTTTGTCCAGGGTTGCAGAAAGGGCAGGTCAGGGTGGAGCATTATGCATCTAAGAGGACTAAATTTATTATGGCTCACGATTCGAGGATCTCCTGCTTTACACTGTCGCAGGACGGGAATTTGCTGGCCACTGCCAGCAGTAAGGGGACGTTGGTTCGGATTTTCAACACCCATGATGGGAGTTTACAGCAGGAGGTACATTATTCTCGTAATTTTTAGTGAGTGTACTGATGTATGCCATTGGCTTTGAGTTGATTTGCTATTACTAGAGAAATGTTTTGTGTGACAGTTTGTGCTACTTTAATGATGTATATGCTGCCTGTGTGATTTACAAGACTTATATCCCATGGCAATGCAGATTACTCATGTCATTGGTGTTGTCATCTGTCGCCAGATATTTCATTTTCTTTGTGTCAATGTAGATTGCTTATGAGCCAACCTTCTCTTGAAGGTTGCAAGCATTTTTTCAGTAACTTTTTTTTTAGCCTGTATGAGCATAAACCAAGCTAGGTTTGAGCATAAGCTTCATACTTTTTTTTTTTTGAAACAACACCAGTTGTATTGGTAAATGTAAAGTACAAGGGGTAGTGCAGAGGTTGCACTAGAAGGTATAACATGGCTCAGTAATAGGAAAAACAACGAGACAACATAGAAACAATATAAACTACAAGGCCGTCCAATCCGAGAGTAACATAAAAAAGGGGATGCCTCTAAAATGTTTAGAATTAAAAAGCCATATTGCTGCCGAAAATCTTTTCCTCTCCCATAACTCTTCAACATCGTGCTTCTTTTCTTTCCTCCTTGAATTTGTAAATTAATAATATCTGAACAGTGTGGTGATGTTATCCACCTGATGTTGAAAATATCCCTCAATTTCAGCCACAAAAGTGAGGTGAATTCACATTGCAAGAAAAGATGATCCACGGACTCATACCAATATAACAATTCTTGCTGAATGTGCAGTCAGTGGGCCTGTTTAAAATTTACTGTGGTTCTGTACTGATTTGTATTTTTGTAGGTATTTAAATAACATTACTCGGTGAAGATTTATGGTGAAAACTCATGGGAATTTGTGTTAAGGTCTCTGTTTAGTAAGTTCTTTATGTGATAAGTTGGTCTAGAGTCTTAAAATATTTCTGAGCAGTCTCTTTATTAAACATTAAAAAATACATTGTTTTTTATTGCTTGATGAACTGATTTCAATGTCTAGAGTTTTCCCCGTAGAAATACATGACTGAATTTATTATTGTTTGATGATTGATTTTTTGTATTGTTTTGCCTTTGCCTAATAACCCACCTCCTTGCTCAAGCAATGAATTCATGAAACTGAGATTTGATACAAATCTTTGATAATATGATGCAGGTAAGGAGGGGGGCAGACAGAGCAGAAATATATAGCCTGGCATTCTCACCCACTGCCCAGTGGCTGGCAGTCTCGAGTGATAAGGGCACTGTTCATGTGTTTAGCCTTAAGGTTAATTCAGTGAAAGTTGGAATTGAGAGGTCCAGCAGTCCTCCTGACCCAAATTCTTCTGTTGTGACTTCAAGTTCTTCGCTCTCTTTTATTAAAGGTATATGTTAAAGTTAATACTCTGTTTTCTCCGTTGACAATATTGGAGACTGTTCGTTTTTCTTCATGGACTAAATAAAAATGGAATAGTATTATTATCAAACTGTGCAGCCAAAGTTTATGTAAGAAGCATTTGGTTGCCTCAGTAGACCTAAAATTAGATAAATTTATCTGAGTTTACTAGGCGTTTGGTTGTCCAAATTCAGGATCTAAATGGCCCACAATAATATACGACTATTATAAAATTCACTATTAATCCTAATTACATTCTTAGGTTAGACCCCCAGTGCTCAAATTAGTTACCTTATCTTCAGTTGGACATTATTGACCAAGCAAGATCTTGTAATTTCATCATTTGTTTAATGTTAAATTACATTGTACACATCAAACACGGTAAACATGGTGTGATAAGTTATTTGTACTTCTGTTGGAAATATAATATATTCTACCCATCCTATAGGAATAAGCAAACATGCCCTTATAGTATAAGATATAATGGGTTGAAAAATTGGTCTGTTTGACTTGGGAAGGATTGAATGTACATTTCAGTAAATAAATATGGACATTGTGAATGAAATCTTACAGATACTCTTAGTCTTGAATACTCGTCCTTGAATTCATACCAATGAATTTCTATTTGGTTTTTCCTAAGTTAAGTGCATGCTAAAAGGGCATTTACATCTTTCCTATGAGTTTGTATTTGCATCGTTGGCTTTTGGGCCTAAACCAAGCTTTCATCTTCCCAGGAGTGCTTCCCAAGTATTTCAGCTCTGAATGGTCAGTGGCTCAGTTTCGTTTGCCTGAAGGATCGCAATATATTGTTGCTTTTGGTCACCAAAAGAATACAGTAGTCATACTTGGCTTGGATGGAAGGTTAGTTCACAAATTTCCACCATGAATGTTTTCTATGACTACTACTTGTTCTTTGGATTTCAATGAGTCCAATGATAAGGAAAATAAAAATGACCAAAAAATTGATGCATTAGTGATTTTCTCACTATACTTCATGAACCAAATAATGTATATCTTATCCATGACTGGAATTGTATGCAGTTTTTACCGCTGCAACTTTGATCCAGCAACTGGTGGGGAGATGACCCAATTGGAGTATCACAATTTCCTCAAACCCGAAGAAGCTTTCTAGCATATGAAAGAAGATATATGTGCATAAGTATTTTCTCTTATAACCTGTTTTCCCCTGCTAATCTGTGGGCTCATCATGTTGTAAATATTTGGGTGTAAATGTGACTAACCTTTTAAAACTGGTTAATCTATAAGACTTCAAGTAAAAATGGAAAAAATCTGCATGTATTCTGTGTGTAAATCTTCTATTTTCTCATATTATTACTTGGATTGGTAATGCTTATGGGGTAGGTAATAGTAGCAGGGGGTCATTTAATTATTATTATTATTGTGGCGGTTTAGTACACCAGTGGACAATTCAGTGTTTTTAAAATCGGACCGATCATTGAATCGGAAATCTTACTGGTTACTGGTTCGTTCGGTATAACCGGTGTAACTTTATTATTATGTAATATTTATATATGTATTTTTAGATTATCTAAAATACAATTATAATTCAAAAAATTATCATTCTTTGTCAATATAAATTTTTATTGTTTCATGCAAATAATCAAAATGTCTTAATAATTAAGATCTATGTAAAAAATATAAATTTCAAGTATCCCTCAAATATACATACATTCAAAACAAAACAACAAAATTTAAAATTCATCTCATTTTCTATGTTTTGGCTTGTCCATTAGGGTTCTATTGTTGTAATTAAGTTGATGTTTATATGGTAATTGATTTGCATAATTTCATACACAAAATAATATTATTCACAGTGATGAGAAAATTGTTATGTACTTCTTTATGTAAAAGAAAATATATTATTGCATTGATTGTGAAAACACTAAAATAATGAATGTAATTATAAATTTTAGTCATCTCTATTGACTCACTCCTCACATTCATATAATTATAAATTTTATTATTTTTCACTACTCTCATTATTTATTTTTATTTTTATATCAAAAATAAATTTAAAATGGACATTAATTTAAAATCAAAAGGCACTACTCTTGATTTGGATCTCTAACAAGTTTCACATCCTTAGAAAATTATATGATCCGTTCTGTAGATGTTAATCGTCAATTTCTAAAGGATTTAGTCTAACATGTGTGGGACACGCAATGTCAAAATTAGGGTCTATGTTTCGCCGTATATAATCGTATTTATGAAACATATTTGATTTCAATATGTAATTCGTAGGGTTGTTATCGTATTTAAAAAAACATATTATAATTATAGCGTATTATTTTAAATAACTTATTTTTAAACAACTACTATAACGAGATTAATTCATATGTTTTTCAAAAATACAAAATAAAAAACAAAAGAATAGATTGACCAAAATAAATTATATGTATGACAAATATAATTATTTTGAAATAATACACGAATTATATGAATTTTTTAATAAAAAGAATTATTTTGGGGTGAAAATACAACCCCACAATTATTAAAACAAATCAATATTAAAATAATAATATTAATTAGATCAAACAAAAATAATTAAAATTATTTATCTCCAAATAATACACAAATTTTAAGATTTCTTCTAAAAAAAAAAAAAAAAAAGTAGCATACGAGGGAGAGGGTTTAGGTTGGGGATGTTCCCTCTCCCCCTCCCCTTCGACCTCATCCAAGGTCCATCTAACATATATGCCGTCTCCCCTCCTCTAATCATTAGAGTTTGTTTTTTTTCTTTCTTTTCCCCACATACCCTCTAGACTATCTCCCCCCTTATTATTAGAGATGCCCTTTGCAGATTTCTTCAATGAATTTATTCGATGAATATTAGAGTTAAAGTAGTTCTTTGTGTGAAAGCCATCTTAGTAAGCAAAATGTTGTTGCTATAAACAATAAATGAGTTTGTTTACATTTAGCTTGAACAATATTTTATTGCCTCGGATTTTATTGTCAAAGACGTTTCAAGTAATTGTAGTAAAACTTGACTTATTGACCCCTTAGTTTTTTAGCTTTTCAGGCGTTATCAACGTATCTAAGTAATTGTCTTTCTGTAAGATTATAATGAAAATGCAATTTTTGTTTTTCTTCTAGATATGAAATTGAATTTTTTTCATGGAATATGATTGATGTTTATGGCCAATTTCGGTTTAAGTCTTTTTATTAATTAGTTAGTCCTAGTAAAAACCCAAGTTGCGCATGTTTTTGTAACAGGGTTCCCGGTAACTCGACATAAAAACTCCTTATTCATTTCATTTTTTTTCCACAAAATAAACCAACTCGGTATAAAGTACATGAATTATATGTAAACTAAAATATCAATTTATATTGATTTTTTTTGTTTGCAATATAAAGTACATTTCATTCTTATGTTTAACATTATTTACTTGATTTTTCTAGGGTGCGGGCATGTGAGTTACGCCCTCACATGCATGAAGTCTCATTATGTCGTTTATTTGATTCAAATTGATCTGGGTCGTTGATTAGGTAACTTGGTCAAAATTAGTTTGTAACTATTGTCTTTAATTAAATTCTAATTTGCCTAATTTATCCTTTCACTTATTTTGCTTCTAAAAAAAATATAAAAACCGTTCTCATATAAAAAGACCTATTTTCCCCAATTTGGATAATAATTGACTTTGACAATTTATAAATTGACCCCTATCTTTTGCGATTTTACGAATTGAACCCTACCTCTTTCATCCAACTGTGTATTTGTCCCGTTTTGATCTCGGCCGTTGATTGTGTAATTTGTTCAAACAAGTTAGTTTACACAAATAAATATCCATATGAGATAATTGCAATTGTGGTACCAAACTATATATCGATTCTCACTTATAGTGCCATACAAATTGAGGCCGACACATTTGGTACCACCGTAAAAAATGAATGTTAATTGATGACGTGACATTTAAGTGTTATTGCAAAATTGATATCATACATATATTGACTGACAATTTTACTCCATAACATTTTAGGTTGTCAAAATAATCCCCCATCTTTAAATTTAATCCACATTATTGTTCAATTTCAAAATTAACTCGAATAAAACACGAACCAATTTGAAGATATTATGTGTAACATCAACATAGTCAAAGTACACACCTTAAATATGACAGTAAAATTCACGTGTTTGATATACACATAGTTAAAACACACACTTGTAAAAAAAAAAAATATATATATATATATATATATATATATATATATATATATATATATATATATATATATATATATATATATATATATATATATATATATATATATATATATAATGTCTCCAGCATTTTTGTAACCAAATTGTGGATGACACGTGGACCAATAAGAATAGGACATTGTTAGAAATTGTAGTCAAAATGTTCTCCATCCAATTTTTTCTTGTAAGAATAAATAAATTTTACGAAAAATATATGAAGAAATTATAATAGGCCGGATTTCTAATTTTAAATCTAATCAAATTTCAGCTAAGTTACATGACGAACATGTAATTCAATATGAAGCACTAAATATATATACTTATTCAAATGAAAATTACATGAGCATTCAAACTCAAAGTATCAGCTATCCTATAGCTCATATGTCATCCCCACTTTAAGCATTCTCTTATGAGGAATATCAAAAACTTTATTACTTTGCCTCAAGTTCCTCTTCAAGATATTGTACCCATAATCTATCAAAATCCTCTTGCCGATGCTAGCTTCTTTCCCAGCCACCACATCATGCTCGCCCACCAAGTGCACCACCCCAGCCTCCGTGGCCCGATCGAGCACCTCGATTTCTCTATCAGCACCCCATTCCTCTTCTTCTTCTTTCACAATCACGCCAATATCATCAATCAATTCCCCATCAATCTCATTTTGGGCCTGTTCATCGTTGTCACCCAATTGGGCCAAGCCCATGTAGTAATCCTCTTTCATGAACTCCTTTAATCTATCAATTAACAACATTTCAAAGGGTTCTTCCTCATTGCGTACATCCGTGTATCCATAGCGTACAACACAACGAAAAACTAGAAGGTTGTTTGGTTGTTCCCTACGGAAAAGAAACCTTTCTTCCATTGGAACTATATTTATAGGCAAGGATTTGATCGAAACAAAAACTAGAATCGAGTGAAGAGCTGGTACATTTGCGATGTAATGCTCGAAAATAGGTGGAATTCCATGTACTAGTTCAGAGTAAAATATAGCTAGTCCGGGAAGTCTATGAGAATTGGTTTCTGTTATAATTTCCTTTACTTTTTCAGGTGAACCCTTGTGATCGAGTTCAAAGTAGTATTTCTTTCTGTACACGTAGTTCCAAGTGTACATAACTGACATGAGGAACAAAGCGAATGCAAAGGGCAAATACCCAACCTCACCAAATTTATAAAGAACCGAACTCAAATACACTAGCTCGACTGAGCCAATTATCATAATGTATGAGATGATGAGCACAATGTGAGTCTTCCATAATATGATCATGATTAGAACTAGAAACGCTGATGTCAAACACATCACAAACACCACAGCGATTCCTAAAAATTCAAGAGAAACATGTTAAGAACACTTTAGGATACATTTTTTTTTTTTAACATTTCATACTTCCCTCATTTTCATCTAATTTCCGACCAAAAGTGCAAAATAGTGACAATCTTATAAGAAGAAAATACAAAATAGAGATTGTATTGTGGAACCAAAAGTGCAAAGCTTGACTAAGAATGGGGATAATAACGACATGCAATTAAAGAATGGAAGTAATTACCATAGGCATTGCCAATCTTTACAGTATCCTTGAATCCAAGAGTCACACAAACA
Source organism: Penstemon barbatus (assembly GCA_003313485.2). NCBI lineage: Eukaryota > Viridiplantae > Streptophyta > Magnoliopsida > Lamiales > Plantaginaceae > Penstemon > Penstemon barbatus. The sequence goes on along the minus strand of CM064881.1, from coordinate 775,708 downwards.
CAAGCCAACATGAGAAGGTAATTGATTTCTGGAACATAGACTTGCCCTGCATACTTTGCAGAAGTATGAACGATTTTTACACGAGGGAAACAACCGAGTGATAAAGATTGTTGGATTATGGAGAAAGTTCCTGAGATCATTGCTTGACTTGCTATGATTGATGCCAATACGGCCACCACAAACATTGGCCAATAAAGAGGACCTGCATATTTATGTATAATTTGCGATTAATAAGGGTCAAACTAGCTAGGACACTAACACATAACCAATTAAATATATAATCAGTTCAATTTAAAAGGAACCAAAACCTGGGATAGATTTATAAAAGGTTTCCAAAATTAAGTTGTTGTTCTTGCGCAGAAAAGAAGCTTGCCCAATGTATGCTAGTAATAGTGCAGGGTAAGTCACAGTACACATGCTTATCTGTATGGATTTCACAGAAAAATGACCAACATCTGCAAATAATGCCTCAGTTCCTGCAAAAAAGAAGATTTTGAGTATTTTTTTAAGTCTTATGTGTGGGTCACATTTGTGTCTATGTATACCTAAAGGTTGAATTTAATAGGAAAATGATCTTGAAGAGCAAAAGTTCATGGACAGTCTAAACTAGTTTCTCATAAATACAAATTTAATGCTATAAGTCAATAAACATCCACAAGTTTGGTATTTCAATCAAATTTTTTGACAAAAAATGTCAGTTGCACCTTTTCATTTTAAGGGTTACCATCAGAAATTAAACAAATTAAGTATGTGCATGAGTGAGCTTCACCTGTTATGGAAAGAACAGCACCACCTAGTGATATCCAAGCTTGTTTTTTGTTCCTCTTGAAATAATCTACAATGTATTTAGGGTTTATGGCTTTAACAACAGAAGGGTCATATTCAATGAAATTGTAGATGCCAATTCCACCAATCAAAGAGAACCAAACACAAATTATGGGAGCAAAGGTGTAGCCTACTTTGTCTGTTCCAAATCTTTGAACCGTAAATAAAAGTATTAATATGACAACGGATAGCCAAACAATCCTGTCTGATTCAACCAAAGAAAGGAAAAGGATATTAATTAGAGATAATTAGCAATAAGTAGGAAATTTAAAATCATAAAAATAAAAAGGAGCTAGTTAATATATACAAGTAACATAACTGAATTAGATGCTTGATTTTATTATAACTGAAAAATTAATGACGCTGTGATGTAATCTTGAACGCACCTTCTGTCATTGCAGATGTAGCCTCTCTAAGTCCACTGACTGCAGATAATACTGCATACAAATTGGAAATTCAGTATTAAATGATTCAAATCGCAACATCAAAATAAATAAGATGAAGTGCGGGAATCGCATTTTTAATCCTACAGAACTGAAGCATTAGCGTTTTTCACTTTGATCCCATAAGTGTAATCTTTTTATGATTTTGAGACCAAAAGAGCAAATTTGTGAAGTATAGCATCAAAAATGTTGAAAAGTCCAATCATGTGGGACTAAAAATGCAATTTCACCATGGGAAGAAATAAGATTGAAAATGCACCTGAGATGCATGGAGTGAGCACACCATCGCCAATCACCATAGAAGTACCAAGCATTGTGGCAACCAAAAGAAAAGTCTTGGCAAAATTGCTATTTTCTAGCAAGGATTTAACTTTTGAAGCCCTTAGCATTCGATTATCAGGCAATTCGAGTTGGAAAGTTGAGACGTCTTGATCTTCTGCTTCTTGACTTGGGATTAATCCTACTTTAGCATACCTGCATATCAATGAGTAGAGAGCGAATGTTCCTCCTGAGGAAATGAAAAAGTGAGGAATAGTGAACACTTATACAACAAAACACAAATCACTTGTTTTTCAACTTTACTTGATAACCTGAGTAACTTAATATACTTTATTTATCTTTGTTTAATGTTTAGTTAATTGAGTCGAACTTAAACTGAACTTACAAAATCAAGAAATGAAAAAACAGGTAAGAATTATTTGTTATATATATAATGAATCGAGTTCAAACAAACTTGATTGAATTTAATCTTAAAAAAATTTGTTGCATCTAATTTAAATATTGTAGTAATGATGTTTACAATTTGCAAGAGTTGAAAAAACTTGAGAACTTCGCATAACCTCGTCACTTAACTATATGTCCTGAAATACACACGTATGGCCAACTGATTAGTTATAATAAGGAAACTAGATCCCAAAATCCTTTCTAATATAACAAATATATATTCAATTAAAAATAGTACAATAATAATCACATCAAAGAATTTGTTCTAGGCTATTTCGAGTTTTAAATTTTAACGAAATATTGATTTGTATCACTAAAATTCAAGAACCTATCAAGGCATAACGGTTTTTCAAATAAAATTTTAATCTGAACATAGACGAAAAAGGAGAATTTGCAGGAATTACCATTGCCATTGTCGTTTGCCCTTAAGACGAAGAAGACATACTTAATCAAAGGTAATAAAGTAATGGTGTAAAGAATCAGTGATAATACACCAATAATATCATCGTTGTCCTTGATTCCATCCGTAAAGGTGCTGGAAAACACATACAGAGGCGACGTTCCGAGGTCACCATACACCACCCCAAGGCTTTGAAAAGCTAGTTGCAATATTACCATCCATTCATCACCACCCTATAAACCAAGAAACAACATCTTTATAAAATTTATACTTATATATGGTTATATTAATTACCCAAAATAAAATAAGAAAGAAAATGAAAAGAAAAGAAAGAACCTTGGGCTGGTTGCAGCCGTGGTGGTGGTCATGGCCATGCTTGCAGGATTCTACGTCAAACGAACCATTGAGTATCAGCTTATTTTCTTTGATTTGTTCAGTGGTGGTGGAGTCTTCATGTAAAACAACTTCATTGTCACTTGACATGTTTGTTTTACAAATTCAAAGGTTTAATCTGTTAACCTTCTAATTGTATTGAAGGAGTCGGGATGGAGGGGTTATGATTTACATGGAAGCCAGCATATATATAGAGGCCTCAAGTGAAAAAAAATAAAAATAAATAAACAGTTGGAAAAAAAAAAAAGTATCTAGCCCTTGGAAAGACATGGGCGGGGTGATAATTTAACGATAACAGTGTTATCAAGTCTATTTCCTTTACTTGTTCACTTACTTTTATTCGAGTTTTGGTCGAATCTTAGGCAATTTTAGTAGGTTTTGTGTTTTGTTTGTTCAAGTCATTGGTTTATTTATTTTATGCATGAATTGAGGTATCTTCCTATATATTGTGCTCATATTTTAGGCCTAAGCTAATGTGGATCTAAGGACATGATTGGAAGTGAAGATGGGGGCATGGCATGCACATCCAATGTGAGCACACCGGGTGTTAATATACAGAAAATTTTAGTTCAAATATGATTTGATATTCTTAGTTAAAAGCTACCGGAAATTCTTACCTAGACCAGGTACGGTCAAACCCAAAGTAACTAGATGGCAAGTGCAATACACTTGCTTTGAAATTGGATAAAACTTTTATGTGAGTAACCAATCACAAAGTAAGTGCAATACACTTGCCATGTGGATAGATGAGTTTGGAAAAGATCCCGAAATTATAACGGTGTTAGTAATAAAAGAGATTGGGTGTTTTATGCAAGATTTTTAAAAATAGGAGGGTGTTTGGTGCATAAAAAATTCACATGATAGTTTTATGCAGATTTCACATAACATAGGGTAGTATCATGCATTTATCCCCATAATTGGTGAATTCTTAAAAAAGCATTTTACGATAAAAATAAATAATAATATAATACATTTGAATAATTTCTTTTGTAACCGAAACTGATAAGAGTAGGACTCTGCCAATAAGTTCATTAGTATCCAATTATCCATGCACATCTAAAAATACAAATATATTATAAATTAAGAATCCTTATTTTTTTTTTTTTTCTTGTAAAACAAAAATAAGAATACTGAGAATGGAGAAGTGCAGTCATATCAGACTAAAAAGGTGATTTATAACATATCATATATAAACCTTGTACCGCGTCCGCTTTAACCTATTTGGTAAGGTAGAGTATAGGATAAAATTGACTCCACAGTATTGGATGCACAATTACTAATGGGGTTTGTGATGACCAAACTAAAAGAATTATAGGTATGGTTGAAAGATTTTCACAATAAGGTAATGGTAATAGACAATGATCTAATATTAAATAGTATGGGAAATTCTTACCCAAACGAGGTTGGGTCGAATCCAAAGTAACTACATGATAGGTGCAATATACTTGTTTTGAGATTGAATTAAACTCCTAAGAGAGTCACTTATCACAAAACAAGTGCAATACACTTGTCAAATCAAAGGGAAGACATAAATGTAAAAAAATAGAAAATTTTACTCTTATTTAAATCTTTGTACCAATATAAAGGGAAGAAAAAAAATATATAAGAAACAAATTGAGTATATATTAGTCTTGAACAACTATATCAAAGTTGTCAATTCTTTATACATTTAAAGATAGAATTTATTTTGTCACTATAATAATGTTGACAAATACAGTATTAACAGACATAATATGAGTATTTTATAACTATTTACTAAAATTCTTTTTAGTCTCTGTTTGCATTACATATATGCGCCAGAAGCATATAATAGAAAAAACAGACCAAGGTCGTGCGTAATTCTAACTACAGACAACTATATTAGGTTCACATAAATACAAGTGTCCCATTGCCTGATTTTAGCATGCAATTGAAATCTAGGACTATTAGAACATGATTAAGAAACCTGACAAATCAAATGACAAGGATGGGTTGATCACTGCATCTGACATTTTGTCTACTTAACCATTTTCAAATTCATCTTGGTTATTCTGCAAATTGACTTGTTGTTTAGAAAGCACGTGGCCCTTAGTTAGCGGAAGATTAATGTATTCATATCCTTCTTATTCGAAAGAAAGGAAAAATTTAACCCAAATCGGACTAGCTAGATCCGATTTGGACAAGAATTAACCCTGCACTAACCATAATGTTCAGTTTACCCGCGTAATATAGAAATAGGCACATTACCACGTGTAAACAAGTTAAATGATTAGTTTGTCTACTTATGTTGGAAAGTGTAGTTCACTTGTCCGAAATTGAACGTGAGGGTGAAAATACTTGCATAAAAAGTCATCCGCATAAAATAGCACTTGGGAGTTAAACTTATCCGCATAAAATAAAACAGGGAGGTAAATTGCTTCATATAAATTTAGGGACAACTAGGTCTAAGTCAATACTAAATGAGGGAAATTTTGTTATTACATTTTTAAAAGGGGGAGGAGTGCAGTTAGAGTCTTTTTTGAAAACATAGAATGGTCAAATAATGTTTATTATATCACATGACGAAATTGAACAAATGCAAATATCACAGTGGTTAAATTGCCATTCACTCATTACCGAAATTTAAGAGAATATTCAAGATAAGAAAACAAGTATAAGTGAATGCTTATGTAAACATCTACCAGTGATTGCAAACAGTTCTTCAATAATTTATTTTCCCCAAATTAACCACCTTCGTGAAATGTTTTCTTTAGTTACACAAAATCGAAATTCTATTTCGTTTTGAATTTATTTTGATTTTCTCTGTATTAACTCAATAGCAAACTAAAATTCAAGATCCATACAGAGTTTTTGTTGCTTCGGAAACTAAGCCCTAACCAGTCCATCTTGTTATTGGCACAAAAAAAAAAAAAAAAAAAATGCAAAGTTCCTGAGTATCTTCAGATAATGAAAATATCCTTTTCAAAGTAGATAATGTCCTATTGTTTATTGTGGCAATATAATGGAAATCCCACATATCCCTATCCATGGAGGTATATTCCATACCAAATGTAAGAAGTGACAAACATATTCAAATACCAACGTGGAAATGGTTGAATTATTTGTCCTGTTTTCAGTGGTAAGGACTCTTAACAATTAGTGAAACTTCACATAATCACAACGAATCACCCGTGGCATGAGGGTGACACCAAAAAGAAATCAAGAAAACAGAAATAGATTTACCATGATTGTAGTGGCCAGCATCTTTATGCTATTCTCGAACGGCTTCAGCAAATGAAGGTCACCTGTAAAGACAAAAAATCCCTCGCGGCATGAGGGTGACATAAGGTGGACCAGTAATATGCAAATATATAGGAATCACAATAAATCCAGTTACTGAAAAGAGATATATGAGTAGACTGTTTTACCTCCTTCAGGGCAGGATAACTTTGATGATGTAACTTTTGTACCTATTTAAGGAGAATATAAAATTATTAAATCCATATTTCAAAATTAAACCAATACCGAAAGAGATTCTTTATAGATTGAATTTCCATGATCACTCCAAAAATACAACAATATATCCTCGTTTGTAGTGTATAGATTAGCACCATTATATTAAAAAATTGGTGCATGAAAAAGAGAGAACAATAAGCCACGATTTTCTCATCTTAAGTCATCATTTCCATTTCTTCTTCCCATCCTTTCTAGATTTCACCAGCAAACTCAACTTGTGGCTTCTAAAGAACCAGCAAATCATTGTTTACATGCTATTTCAACTGCTGTAATGAATATCAAACATTGGATTCCCAACTAGTTAATTAACAAGGATCCAAACAGGATCAGGGTTCATTATGTCGTAAATGGATAGGGAAATCCATAAAAGTTGGTCTATGATCGTGGCAAACCAAAAAATAAATCACTTCTTGATTGATAAAAGTGGTTTTTCGGTCTCAGTATTATTATTAGACAATAATGAAGCATTTTGTTTCATTTAGGCTGTCACGTAGGTTTGCCTTTATCATAAGCCAGTGAGGTTTAAGTTGAGTGAAGCACTTCGTAGTTTAAAGCATTCATCGAACCCAATTATAAAATTCTCAGTTCCCCAAATGCTTAGACTCAAATTGGATTCAAGGTAAAGCACCATTCAGAATTATCTATTGAGATTAGAAGGCCTACATAATCTTCCATGGAAATTTATTACTAAACTCAAATTATATGTACCTATCTCCAAACTCAAAAACATAGCTCAGGAAATCATATAAAAGTTATACAACATCAAGTCTTTTTCAAACAACTGTGAAATCTAAAATACAATTGTCATGAAATACGATTTCTTAGGCAAATCATAACATTATGGATTACCTGCAAACGACGCCCAAGATAAAAGAAGTGTTGCTTCGGTTACCACTTAAAAAACAATAATGAAATACAAATAATTATAATAATTCCAGAAGTTAATGTGCATCGAGTAAATTCTTTATCGGAAATGAATGACAATGAAGAACAGGCAGTTTTCCATAACTCAAATTAAGAAATATTGCCTGAGGATTAAACATTTGTCGTCAGCAGCATCCCCATCGAAATTTAGGGCACGAATCCACATGTCTTAGGATATGGGGGAGGGTTTTGCCGATTGAAGAGGCAAGTTCAGTAAAATTTGGTCCAACTGCATCCTTAAGTGGTTGGCCAATTAGCTTTTCACCATTGTTTCGGAATTCTATCTGCCTCTTCCTCGCGTTTTAGAATTTCCCGTCCCACAGGTTTTTCCTCTTAATCAAATCGAATATCACCCCCCACCTCTCTGTCTGTACCATGGAATTTTCTAGAAGTGGTGAAAAACTCCGGGGAGGCGAAAATAATTCAAATTTGCGCGCGGTTAAGGAGTTGGGGAAGGCTTGCAGATAAAATATGTGCCAGGTAAGCATTACCCTTATATGGCCCAATTAAGATGGGCCGGACTTGAGGCCCAATTGATCTCATCGCAATTAACTCGCAAACATACGATACATATAAGATATCCTATAATGAAGGGTGAAAATTAAATCTAAACCGGGTAATTTAATTTAATGTTCTCATCATATCATGTATTTAATATTTTGATTGGGTTTTTAGGGACTGAGTTAAAGGAGGTCCATAACCCCTCAGAGGATTTGGAGCGGCCCCTTGCCTCTTCTGTACAATTTATTTTAGTACTATAAAATAGTTTCCAATGTCAATTAGAATCGCTGTGCGAAAACAAAGTTGCTCAAACTCGAGTATAGTCGCTGAAACTGTTTCTATCTTTTGAGAGGGTGCAAGTTTGGAGCGGGAAAATTCATCACTCTGAATCTTAATTAAACAACCGGAATTCAGAGGATCTGCTTAAATGTGGAGGAGAAACGTTTTCTTGGTCCTTAATACTATTTGATCTCTTATCTCGTTCTGCAGTTCTTTCTCTACATCCATTAACTATATGTTGATAAAGTTTAATTTACTTTTATTTTTCGATTTTGGAATATTAGCAGGAGAATCAAGATTCTGATCAGAGTTTATCAGGTAAAGTCAAACAAATTTATTAGAGTTTTAATTTTTATGAATAGGCTGGAATTCTTCTAGGGTTTTAATTATGCTAGAATTAACTTCAATTTTTTTTTCCTAATTTTAACCCTAACTAGAAGAAGAGGAAGATTTGGATGGAAGTTGGATAGAAAATACTATTTCATTGGGTGGCCCTGCAGACAATGAGGTGATCTATAAAATCATCATACCTCTAATGATCCTAGAACTATAGTTATGTATTAATATATATATTTTTTTTTGGTACAAAGTTATGTATTAATATGCATATTTTTATGGGTGGAATAAGAAATAAAAAAATCATAATCATTCAAGGATCTGAATAGCCAAATACTATTTTGGATTACTTCCTTGTGCAAATCTGCGTGATTTAATCAATATATGCTTACTAACTAATAAGTTCCTCTTGAATTGATTTATTATATTAAAGTATTAAATCTGTTCTGTGGCAGGGGGGAGTGCAAGTCCTGTCACAGCTAGACATACTCAGAGGTATTCCAGCGATTAGTTTATTTTCATGTTCTTGCATTGCAAATGCAGTTGAAAAAGTCATTCCCAATGTGTGTATGCAGATTCTCACAAACTTCATCTGGCTGATAGAGTTTCCATATCATCTCCTGAGGTAATGAGCTTAAATAGTGAAAGCCTCTTTTTTCGTTCTTATTTTCTTGAATAGTGAAACAATATATTGAATTTGAATATCTTTTTTTTGGGGGTAAATGCAAGATACTCCCCTGTGTTATGTTAAACCTGCAAGAAACTACCCTGTGAAATTTTTATTGAGCCAAACTTCCTTGTGTTTTAAAAAACCCTGCAAAACACACCCAATTTATAAAAAATAGGTCGTTTTGGATCGACATTTTTCAAGAAATCATTTTAAAACTATATCACATGAAGTTGTAGGAACCAACTTGAAGTGTTTTATACATTATTTCTTGAAATTAGTCGATCCAAAACGATCTATTTTTTACAAATTGGGTGTTTTTTGCAGAGTTTTTGAAAACACAAGGAAGTTTGGCGCAATAAAAATTTCACAGGGTAGTTTCTTGCAGGTTTAGCATAACACAGGTGAGTATCTTGCATTTTCCCCTATTTTCTTGGAATAAGAATATTGAATTAAAAAAACCATTGACTATTGATAAACTGATCTCTCCTTGCAAAATGAATATTATTCACTGAGATCATATTTTGCCTTTAGTTTCTTCTTATTGGTTGCTGTACTAGTTTTTGATGAGATTAAGAGACTTTAATTCAAATCTTGCTGTGCAGAGAAAAACAGGTTTCTGTGTTGATGAAGTTGAAAACCCTCTCATCAATGATGAGAATGATTACACTCGTCATCCGAGGAGAACGCCTGCCTGCCATTCTAGTGAAGGAATCATGTATTTGCCAACAATGGCTTCAGTCTCACACTCCGATGAAGAAATTATTTCTGATGATGAGGTGTGGCAGTAGATTACTTATTGCCCCTTGTAGCTAGCTTATTGTCAATTAATGTCTTATATTAGAACATAATCTATGCTTTGTCTCGGTGCTTAATACCTCCAGAAAGTCAGCCCTCATACCCATGAAATTGCGGAAGAGAATGTATGTGGCACATGGTCTGAAGCAAATCGAGAAGTGGATGCATTAGTTTGCTTACATGAAATTGTTGCCTCTTCCTCATCGCATGGTGTCTCTTTGAGAGAAAACAAATTATCTAAAGGTATTGTAGTTAATTTAAATTTTTTTACAATAACAGTGGAAGAAATTACTTCGCAGTCCTTCAATTTCTATCCAATGTTCTGCGTATTGGGTAACTGATTTACCCTAAGCAAATATGTTTTTTCGAAAATATGTTTTACATCCATCATGATACAACTTAAGTCTCCTGCACTCCCTGAAACAGGTCATGTCAACTCTGAGACTCTTTTACTTATGTAGAGTTTTTAGATTCAACTGATACTTAATGTACCTCCTACTACTCAACACTGCAGGCGGTAGCAGGACCAAAGGCAGGCCCAAATTTTTGTTCCATTATCAGTCACATAACAAAGATCTTTCAGATGTCAGCGATGTGAATGAAAAGACACCATCGAAAAATTTTCCTATGCCAGATGAAATCGGTGCTGTGACTCAAGGAGATATGAACAAAATTATGGCTGAGTCTCAGCTGATTTGTAATGACAATGAATCTGAACAGCAAGAAAACATCATAGTGCCATCTGAGCTAACCTATAAACATGATTCTAAAGAGCATTCAATGGCTGAGTTTCTTGATTGCTTAAAGGAAAGGAGTGGTCTTCCAAGAGGAAGTTTAGAAACGGTTAGGTTTATTCTTTATTAACTTTTTCTTCTTTCCCATTCTCTATTTTAGAACTAAACTTTTTGTTATAATGAAGGATGTCAATAGAAGAGGAAGAAGAGATAAGATTGTTTCAGTTAGAAATATGTTTACACTGGATCGTGAGAACTTGTATGATGATGACGATGACGTTGATGACCTGCCAGAGGCTTTGGGTAGTGGACCTCCCACTCCTAGTGATGATGAGGTAGGGTGTCTGGTCGTTCAGCATTTCTTATGACAATCATCTGATGCATGTGATGACTGATGATTCACTTGGTTGACTGTAGAACCTGTTGCTTCCGGAGAATCCTCAAAGTCCAGAGTCAAACATCTCTAAGACTATGGCAGATCAATTTCATGAAGCTTTGGGAACAGTATCTGTAATTGATGAAAGGCCAACCTTTGCTTTTCCGAGGCCATCGTGGTGGGTAATGGAACTAGAATAGTAGAATTTGCAATTGGATCCCATTTTAATAATGTACGCCTCATGTGAGTCTGATATCTAATTCTTATTCGCAGCAGCGGATTATTTGGGAAGTTGGAGCAAGTAATGCAGAGTGAGAAAGAAAGAGATACATTATACTTAAAGAACTTGAGTTCAGAAACCAGTTGCAAGGATAAAGGCAAACCTTAAATCTGCATCATATATGTCAGAATATGCGAGTTTGAGTGTGTTATTCTTAATCTTTTATTTTTCAGATGCAAGAACGTGCATACAAGTGAGAATTTTGTCGAGGTCTCTGGAGGGAAAACTGATGGTTTGTTCATGCACTTGTATTGGAGATGTGGAGGTATGCATACTTCGACCATTCCAAACTAGACTTAAGTATGGCCATCATACTATAGCTTTAGCACAGCACAGAGAATTAGATCATTGTATAATCATTTAGGATTGTATATCTATTTAGAAGTTTCTTATGAGAATTTCACAAGCAGCTAAAAACCTGAGATCCCCTCGTCTCGAAGATCCAATTGGAATAGGAATTATCTAGCAAACATGTAGATTACATAAAATATTTAATCTCAATCTTCTTAAGGGATAATAAATGTCATTTGCTTCTTCAGAACTCATATACGGAGAATAACTCTCAATTGACAATGAAGAGTGCAGGAAGAATCTTAACTCTAATCTTCAGCCCAAGAATTTGCAGTGATGTTGAGCTTGAAGTTGGGAATCTGATTCTCATACACCCACCTTGGTAAGCTGCATGGCATTTTCTAATCCTTACCAAGTCTGATTTTATGGGAATTGTCACCTTTTCTCTTTGCAGTTTTTCGTAAAACAACTGTTAACAGTTGAAGTCACACGTCTTTTTGCAGTGCAGTCTTGTAATGAAATAGTGCAACATAATGAAAGTTGCATTCATAAAAAATTCATGTTCTTATATGTTAGAAAAATAATTATTTGCATTTTTTTTCGTAAAACTATTGTAGTTTACTCATCTTCTTAATAGCGCTGGTGAGAATGTATGATTACTGGGCCACGTTATGTTCTTTTTATCTTCTTCTTTATATCTATGTTATGAGTGCTCTGTAATTGGTATTGTGCTTTTGGGAACAGGAAGGAGGTACAGGTGAAGGGGAAAGATGAAGTCATCATTTTGTGCACGTATTTTTATCAGGTTCAATCTTGATCAATGCTGGCCATAGGTTTTTGCTTGCTGACCCACTATAGAGTAGTCTCTAAATGTTTTCCTCCAAAATTTCTGTTTGTAGAATCATATATATAAGTGCAAACTACTTCATTATAGTTTAATTGTATTGGTGATTCCTGTCATTAGGAAATAGTCTTATTGGTGATGGTACTGAAAACAAAGAAATTATAGTTGAGTTCTAGTTTGACCGTACTTAAGCCTGGCGGGCGATTGGTAGGTGGAGTAGGTCTTATCTGACCCTTCAAATATCAAGTGGAGGAAACCGAAGGTATGGCGGTTAAATATGGCATCCTGGACAAGCTAAAGAACCGTGAATATTGAAGATATTAAGGTTTTGATGCTTGGGTATTGAGATAAATCATGTGTTTAGGGAGAGTAGTAAAACAATCTACTCTCTAACAAAGCTCTTGGGGTTTGATAAAATATACTAGTAAATTTATCTAGTATTGCTAACATGATTTATTTATGTATTCGGGAAATCAATTGTTATCTGAAAATAAAACACTCCTAATATATAATTATGTCAGTGTTACTCAAGCGAGTTGTGCCTCTTGTAAAGGATGAATTTGGTTCAACTGATATCTGGTTTAAGTTCATGTTTTTTTTTTCCAAGGATTTAATTCCTTTCGAGGCGAGTTGAGCATATTAAGTGGGTACCTCTCTCAATAGGAATTCGGACCTGAGTCCGTTACTTTGTAATGAATGACCAGTCTCTTCCACTAGACCAATCACATGTTGGTGTTTAAGTTGATGTTTAACCAAACTTTAATAGTAGTAAGTATACACTATCCCGTCCTCAAATACAAAAGGAAAAAGGAAAATTCTTGTTTGAATTAAGCTTTGTCAAACACATTCAACCACTACTTCACGAGTTTCATCCAATTTCAGAATAAGTGTATTGTATTTGTCTTGTAATTATTTTTGGTTTGATCCAACCCGCTTTGAGGTAAGAATTTTCCAAGAATATGTATACAAATACAATACAATATCCCCTATAAGGGCATCTCCAAGGGGGGGGGGGGGGGCTCGGGGCTTCAGAGCCCTGGGGCTGCCCCGAGCCCTGCCTGGTCGTCTCCAATGATATGGCTCTGGAATGGAATTAATTCCATTTTCTTTCCTTGTCCATTCTCATCTATAATTAAAATAAATTTGATAAATTTAAAATTTATTCAGATTTTTTCGGAATTATATTCTATTCTGTTAGTAGATTAAAACGGTATATGATATGTCCAAATCGGAGTTCGGGTGAATGAGAAATTGATTCTCAAAGATCACCCTTTGAAATGGAAAAAAAAGAATAGAAGTGATTTTATCCCACATTGGAATTAGAAGAAAAAATCTTGAGGTTTATATATGATTTGAAAATGTAATGGTATAACAATCTAGCTACCAAAAGTATATTCCCTCGCGCGCTGAGGGGGTGCAAATCATGGATCGAAGTTCACTTCGTCTCTTCAAGACTTGTGTGAGCCCGCGACCTACGGACACGAATGCAGTCCAGTTCTCTAGCTTTCGGACAATCCAATTTTTGGATATCTCCTTTTTTTTTATTAAAACAATTAATTAGAACTTATTAAATGCAAAAAAAATTTATCTCCATATTTTATTTTTATTAAATAATTCAATTCTACACATTCAGTTTAGGTGTTAAATTTAATTTTATTATGTATATATATATATATATTTTTACTTATTTAAAAACAAAGGGTGACTACATATATTTATTAAATACTAGTAAACATACAATAAATACATACAATAAATACATTAACAAATTTTAATAACTCAATTATGCAAATTTAATTTAATTTTAATAATTAATTATTTATATAATTTATTTTTTCCTATTTAAACTTAATAAATAAACTAAATTTAATAAATAATAATAAAATAAATGGGTCCAGTCAGGCGCCCCTTTTTCTTCTCCAGAATTCCCACGCGGGAACGAGCCATAGCCCGGGCTCCGTGGAGCCCCGACTTCGGCCCATTGCCCACCCCGCCGTCCCCGCCCCCGTCCCCGCCCCGAGCCCGGCCATCTCCATTGGAGATGGTCTAACGATTATTTGGGCCAATTATTTTATGTGGACCAAAATATTTTGTATAAGCCTAACCAATAGTATGAGGTTGAACCCCTAAATTCTGGCCCAATTCTGCAGTCACAGTTGCGTGAGGACGAAGCCATATCACCCCAATTTTGTCGAGGATCCCACGTTACGTGTCCTCCAATACTTCAATCAATTCGTTCAACCGGTCAACCTTGTTTACTCTAGTTAGTTCTGTAATTTTAACACTCATACAGGGACACATTTGTCATCTCGTCCACGCAACCCCTTGAATTACCGTTATTCTTCCTCAATCGAACTATAGGTGCAAGGATCTAACTGTCAATTACTTTCCAACCATACGTCTAAATCTATCCCTCTCATCTGTGTTTCTCATAATTCCAACCGTATCCCCTCCCATGGCGACTCTCTCCAGCTACTCAAACCCAAACCCGGACTCTAATTTCATCTCCCCGATGCTACAACCTTACCTCGAGCAACAACAACTGCAAGGGATTTGCGCTAATTAAGTACTACTATAACATACAAAATTTCAAATTATTTTTACACATGTCCTGTAAATATATAATAATAGTTCATGCTGTCTATCGATTCATATTAATAAACGTCGTATAATAGTTTTATAGAAAAATAAAATCTATTTGAGAGCATATTTAATTATTTTAGGATGTTGGTTTTCAAAACACTTGTTCAACCCAAAACCAAAACCAAGACAATTCAATTAGCAGCATCTTATAGCTCATATATCATCCCCACTTTAAGCATTTTCTTATGAGGAATATCAAAATCCTCTTTCCGATGCTAGCCCCTTTCGCAGCCACCACATCATGCTCGCCCACCAAGTGCACCACCCCAACCTCTGTGGCCCGATCGAGCACCTCGATTTCTCTATCCGCACCACCCCTTTCTTCTTCTTCGTTAACAATTTCACCATCACCGATTAATCCAATGTTTTGGGCCGGTTCATCGTTATCACTCAATTGGGCCAAGCCCATGACGTGGTCCTCCTTAATAAAGTTTTTCAGTCTCCCAATCAACAAACTTTCAAAATTCGCTTGTTCGTTACGTACATCTGTATATCCATAACGTACAACACAACGAAAAACGTGAAGGTTTTTTGGTTGTACCCTGCGGAAAAGAAATCTCTCTTCAACCGGTAGTTTACTTATAGGCAAAGATTTGATTGAGACGAAAACGAGAATTGAGTGAAGAGCTGGAACACTCGTAATGTAATGCTCGAAAATAGGTGGAATTCCATGTACTAGTTCAGAGTAAAAGATTGCCATTCGTGGAAGTCTGCGGGAATTGGTTTCCGCGATAACTCTGTGTACTTTTACCGAGGAGATCTTGTGATCGAGTTCGAAATAGTATTTCTTTCTGTACACGTAGTTCCAAGTGTACATGACTGACATGAGGAACAATGCGAATGCAAGGGGCAGGTACCCCCCTTCACTGGATTTATAAAGAACCGAACTCAAATAGGCCAACTCGACTGAGCCAATTATCAGAATGTATGCGAAGATGAACAGAATGTGAGCCTTCCATAATATGATCATGACTAGAATTAGATATGTTGATGTCAAACACATCACAAAAACAACAGCAATTCCTAGAAAGAAAGAAGAAAACATAAGACTGATATTTTTTTCCAACAATTGGAAGGGAAAAGTTGAAGAAATAGCAATTACCATAGGCATTGCCGATCTTGACAGTATTCTTGAACCTGAGAGTGACGAAAACACAAGCCAACATGAGAAGGTAATTGATTTCTGGAACATAGACTTGGCTGTGATACTTTGCAGAAGTGTGTACGACTTTAACACGAGGGAAGCAACCGAGTGCAAGTGATTGTTGGATTATAGAGAAAGTTCCCGAGATTAAAGCTTGACTTGCTATGACTGATGCCAATACCGCCACAACAAACATTGGCCAAAACATTGGTCCTATATATATATATATATATATATATTTTATAAATATGTACCAGGTAATTTAATTACGATTTCTTACTCAATAATTAATTAATTAATCTAAAAAATTCATATATATTAGATTAATTAATTAATTATTGAGTAAGAAATCGTAATTAAATTGCCTGGTACAGATTTATAAAAGGCTTCAGAAACTACAAGGTTATTCTTGCGAAGATAAGAAGATTGACCGACGTATGCTAGTACAACCGCAGGGTAAATCAGAGTACACATGCTTATCTGTATGGATTGTACAGAAAAATGGCCAAGGTCTGCAAATAACGCCTCAGTTCTTGCAATGAAAATTAATGTGAAAGTGGAACCATGCATACTTTTAATATGGAACAGACTTTTGAGTTATATAAATACCTGTTATGGAAAGAACACAACCACCTAATGAAATCCAAGCTTGTTTTTTGTTCCTCTTGAAATAATAAACAATGTACATAGGGTTTAAGGCTTTGAGAACAGAATGGTCATATTTAAAGAAATTGTAGAGTCCAATTCCACTAATAAAAAAGAACCAAACACAGATTATGGGAGCAAAGGTGTAGCCCACTTTGTCTGTTCCAAATCTCTGAGCCATGAATAAAAGTATCAAGATCACAACTGATATCCAAACAATCCTATCTGTTTCAATATATTACTAGAAATTAAAATTAAAGGAATTAATTAAAATATTTGATATAATCTTCAAGTATTCCAAACATACATACATACCTTCTGTCATTGTAGACGTAGCCTCCTTAATTCCACCGAACGCAGATAATAATACATACATACATACAACTTGAACTGAATTATAAATGCAACAACATCAACAACAACAACAACAACAAAAACAATAATTAGACTTCTACCTGAGATGCATGGAGTGAGCACACCATCTCCAATCAACATAGCAGTACCAAGCATAGTTGCAAATAATTTAAATTGATGAAAAAATCGATGCAAACAATGAAGAAATAATTTAAATCGATACAAACGGTGAAGAAATGAGTTAAATCGTGTGGGGTTGGTGGGGGTGAGGGTGGACGGGGTGGGTAAGTGAGGATTATTTGGATCCAACATAAGTCCACCAAGAAATTTACCATGGATCCGTCATGGATCCATGGTGGATCCACCTAGATCTATCATGGTTCCACATACTAAATGAAAAAAATCTTCAAGCGGATCGGATTCATATAAGATCCATACTATTGGATCCATTTAGGATCCAATACATTTGAGATTCAATCCATAAGAATCCAATACGAATCCGATCCGAGTGATCCATTTGCCACCCCTATGCCTCAGAACGAAGCCACATCACCCCAATTTTGTCTAGGATCCCTCGTTACGTGTCCTCCAATACTTCAATCAATTCGTTCAACGGGTCAACCTTGTTCACTCTAGTTAGTTCTGTAATTTTTATAATCATACAGGATACATTTGTCATCTCGTCCACGCAACCCCTTGAATTACCGTTCTTCTTCCTCAATCGAACTAGAGGTGCAAGGATCTAACTGTCAATTACTTTCCAACCATACGTCTAAATCTATCCCTCGCCTCTGTATTTCTCATAATTCCAACCGTATCCCCTCCCATGGCGACTCTCTCCAGCTTCTCAAACCCAAACCCGGATTCTAATTTCATCTCCCCGATGCTGCAACCTTACCTCGAGCAACAACAACTGCAAGGGATTCAGCCGCCTGATGATGAGACCTCCTACGACGCCGTCTCGGACAGAGACAGCCGCGATTCATTCACTACCACCACCAACAATTCTACGATCCCTATCGAAAACACGTACGACGCCGTTTCGGAAAGCGACGGCCGCGATTCTTTCACTACTACCACCAACAATTCTACCATAACAAACCCTAATCCCAACCCTAATCGTAACCTTATCAAGCTCCTCCACGTCTCGTTTAATCAGGATTACGGATGCTTTGCTACTGGCACCGACCGTGGATTTCGAATCTATAATTGCGATCCATTCCGCGAGATCTTCCGCCGAGATTTTGACGGAAATGGTGGTGGGGTCGGCGCCGTAGAGATGCTTTTTCGATGCAACATTCTCGCTTTAGTCGGTGGTGGTGATGCGCCGCAATATCCATTGAATAAGGTTATGATTTGGGACGATCATCAAAGTCGATGTATAGGGGAATTATCATTTAGGTCTGAAGTGCGTGGGGTTCGTCTAAGAAGGGATAGAATAATTGTGATTCTTGAACAGAAGATTTTTGTGTACAATTTTGCTGATTTGAAACTGTTGCATCAAATTGAGACAATTGCAAACCCTAAGGGGCTTTGTGCGGTGTCACAGGTTGCAGGGTCGTTGGTATTGGTTTGTCCGGGGTTGCAGAAAGGGCAGGTCAGGGTGGAGCATTATGCATCTAAGAGGACTAAATTTATTATGGCTCACGATTCGAGGATCTCCTGCTTTACACTGTCGCAGGACGGGAATTTGCTGGCCACTGCCAGCAGTAAGGGGACGTTGGTTCGGATTTTCAACACCCATGATGGGAGTTTACAACAGGAGGTACATTATTCTCGTAATTTTTAGTGAGTGTACTGATGTATGTCATTGGCTTTGAGTTGATTTGCTATTACTAGAGAAATGTTTTGTGTGACAGTTTGTGCTACTTTAATGATGTATATGCTGCCTGTGTGATTTACAAGACTTATATCACATGGCAATGCAGATTACTCATGTCATTGGTGTTGTCATCTGTCACCAGATATTTCATTTTCTTTGTGTCAATGTAGATTGCTTATGAGCCAACTTTCTCTTGAAGGTTGCAAGCATTTTTTCAGTAACTTTTTTTTTAGCCTGTATGAGCATAAACCAAGCTAGGTTTGAGCATAAGCTTCATACCTTTTTTTTTTTTGAAACAACACCAGTTGTATTAGTAAATGTAAAGTACAAGGGGTAGTGCAGAGGTTGCACTAGAAGGTATAACATGGCTCAGTAATAGGAAAAACAACGAGACAATATAGAAACAATATAAACTACAAGGCCGTCCAATCCGAGAGTAACATAAAAAAGGGGATGCCTCTAAAATGTTTAGAATTAAAAAGCCATATTGCTGCCGAAAATCTTTTCCTCTCCCATAACTCTTCAACATCGTGCTTCTTTTCTTTCCTCCTTGAATTTGTAAAATAATAATATCTGAACAGTGTGGTGTCCGTGTTGTTATCCACCGTATGTTGAAAATATCCCTCAATTTCAGCCACGAAAGTGAGGTGAATTCACATTGCAAGAAAAGATGATCCACGGACTCATACCAATATAACAATTCTTGCTGAATGTGCAGTCAGTGGGCCTGTTTAAAATTTACTGTGGTTCTGTACTGATTTGTATTTTTGTAGGTATTTAAATAACATTACTCGGTGAAGATTTATGGTGAAAACTCATGGGAATTTTTGTTAAGGTCTCTGTTTAGTAAGTTCTTTATGTGATAAGTTGGTCTAGAGTCTTAAAATATTTCTGAACAGTCTCTTTATTAAACATTAAAAAATACATTGTTTTTTATTGCTTGATGAACTGATTTCAATGTCTAAGAGTTTTCCCCGTAGAAATACATGACTGAATGAACTTTAGATTATTATTGTTTGATGATTGATTTTTTGTATTGTTTTGCCTTTGCCTAATAACCCACCTCCTTGCTCAAGCAATGAATTCATGAAACTGAGATTTGATACAAATCTTTGATAATATGATGCAGGTAAGGAGGGGGGCAGACAGAGCAGAAATATATAGCCTGGCATTCTCACCCACTGCCCAGTGGCTGGCAGTCTCGAGTGATAAGGGCACTGTTCATGTGTTTAGCCTTAAGGTTAATTCAGTGAAAGTTGGAATTGAGAGGTCCAGCAGTCCTCCTGACCCAAATTCTTCTGTTGTGACTTCAAGTTCTTCGCTCTCTTTTATTAAAGGTATATGTTAAAGTTAATACTCTGTTTTCTCCGTTGACAATATTGGAGACTGTTCGTTTTTCTTCATGGACTAAATAAAAATGGAATAGTATTATTATCAAACTGTGCAGCCAAAGTTTATGTAGGACGCATTTGGTTGCCTCAGTAGACCTAAAATTAGATAAATTTATCTGAGTTTACTAGGCGTTTGGTTGTCCAAATTCAGGGTCTAAATGGCCCACAATAATATACGACTATTATAAAATTCACTATTAATCCTAATTACATTCTTAGGTTAGACCCCCAGTGCTCAAATTAGTTACCTTATTTTCAGTTGGACATTATTGACCAAGCAAGATCTTATAATTTCATCATTTGTTTAATGTTAAATTACATTGTACACATCAAACACGGTAAACATGGTGTGATAAGTTATTTGTACTTCTGTTGGAAATATAATATATTCTACCCATCCTATAGGAATAAGCAAACATGCCCTTATAGTATTAGATATAATGGGTTGAAAAATTGGTCTGTTTGACTTGGGAAGGATTGAATGTACATTTCAGTAAATAAATATGGACATTGTGAATGAAATCTTACAGATACTCTTAGTCTTGAATACTCGTCCTTGAATTCATACCAATGAATTTCTATTCGGTTTTTCCTAAGTTAAGTGCATGCTAGGCATTTACATCTTTCCTATGAGTTTGTATTTGCATCGTTGGCTTTTGGGCCTAAACCAAGCTTTCATCTTCCCAGGAGTGCTTCCCAAGTATTTCAGCTCTGAATGGTCAGTGGCTCAGTTTCGTTTGCCTGAAGGATCGCAATATATTGTTGCTTTTGGTCACCAAAAGAATACAGTAGTCATACTTGGCTTGGATGGAAGGTTAGTTCACAAATTTCCACCATGAATGTTTTCTATGACTACTACTTGTTCTTTGGATTTCAATGAGTAAAATGATAAGGAAAATAAAAATGACCAAAAAATGAAGCTCGATCTTCTGTCTTTTGATATCTTTTGATGCATTAGTGATTTTCTCACTATACTTCATGAACCAAATAATGTATATCTTATCCATGACTGGAATTGTATGCAGTTTTTACCGCTGCAACTTTGATCCAGCAACTGGTGGGGAGATGACCCAATTGGAGTATCACAATTTCCTCAAACCTGAAGAAACTTTCTAGCATATGAAAGAAGATATATGTGCATAAGTATTTTCTCTTATAACCTGTTTTCCCCTGCTAATCTGTGGGCTCATCATGTTGTAAATATTTGGGTGTAAATGTGACTAACCTTTTAAAACTGGTTAATCTATAAGACTTCCAAGTAAAAATGGAAAAAATCTGCATGAATTCTGTGTGTAAATCTTCTATTTTCTCATATTATTACTTGGCTTGGTAATGCTTATAGGGTAGTTAATAGTAGCAGGGAGTCATTAATTATTATTATTATTATGGAGGTTTAGTACACCAGTGGACATATATTGGTTTTTTTCTGGCTGTTGTGCAGTTCTTGGGGGCTGTTTGGAATTATGTTGGTTCCCGTGTTGAGAAACAAGAAAGAAGAAACATTGGATTTGGGGATCGTTGCCAATTGAGGTTATGTGGGCTTGAAAATTCGGACTTTTTTTCCTGTCTTTTATCGTGATTTTCTTAACATGTTGGTTCATGAGTTTTTTAAATAAGTTGTATGATGAAGGAAAAGTTAGTGTACATTTACATGATTTTTTAAGTTTAAGGAGCAACTATACATTAGGATTTTGCCCAGTCGAAAATGTAGAATTATATATTTTGAACTTAGAGTTTTACAACTTGAAATTCCATCCTCAAATATGAAAGTACGTAAACTGGATCTCTGAAGTATAATCGTGATCAAGAAACATGTTCTTGGTGTTTAGGTTGGAGACAGACAGTCTTGAGTTTAAATTAAAATGGACATTAATTTAAAATCAAAAGGCACTACTCTTGATTTGGATCTCGAACAAGTTTCACATTCTTAGAAGATTATATGATCCGTTCTGTAGATGTCAATCGTCAATTTCTAAAGGATTTAGTCTAACATGTGTGGGACACGAAAGGTCAAAATTAGGGTCTATGTTTCGCTGTATGTAATCGTATTTATGAAAACATATTTGATTTCAATATGTAATTCGTAGGGTTGTAATCGTATTTAAAAAATCAAGTTATAATTATTTCGTATTATTTTAAATAACTTATTTTTAAACAACTACTATGATGAAATTAATTCATATGTTTTTCAAAAATACAAAATAAAAAACAAAAGAATAGATTGACCAAAATAAATTATATATATGGCAAATATAATTATTTTGAAATAATACACGAATTATAGGGTTTTTTTTAATAAATAGAATAATTTTGGGGTGAAAAATACAACCCCAAAATTATTACAACAAATCAATATTAAAATAATAATGTTAATTAAATCAAACAAAAATAATTAAAATTATTATCTCCAAATAATACACAAATTTTAAGATTTTTTCTGACAAAAAAAAAATAAAAAAATAAAAAAAATTAGCATACGAGGGAAAGGGTTTGGGTTGGGGATGCTCCCTCTCCCCCACCCCTTAGGCCTCCTCCAAGGTCCCTCTAACCTATATGCCGTCTCCCCTCCTCTAATCATTAGAGTTCGTTTTTTTTCTTCCTTTTTCCCCACATACCCTCTAGGGTATCTCCCCCTTATCATTAGAGATGCCATTTGCAGATTTCTTCAATGAATTTATTCGATGAATATTAGAGTTAAAGTAGTTCTTTGTGTGAAAGACATCTTATTAAGCAAAAGGTTGTTGCTATAAACAACAAATGAGTTTGTTTACATTTAGCTTGAACAATATTTTATTGCCTCGGATGTTATGGTCAAAGACGTTTCAAGTAATTGTAGTAACACTTGACTTATTGACCCCTTAGTTTTTTAGCTTTTCAGGCGTCATTACAGTATCTAAGTAATTGTCTCTCTGTAAGATTATAATGAAAATGCAATTTTTGTTTTTCTTCTAGATACGAAATTGAGTTTTTTCCTGAAATATGATTGATGTTTAAGGCCACATCCGGTTTAAGACTTTTTACTAGTTAGTTAATCCTAGTAAAAACCCCAAGTTGCGCATGTTTTAGTATCGAGGTCCTCGGTGACGCGACATAAAAACTCCTTATTCATTTCATTCTTTTTCCTTTTTCACAAAATAAACCAACTCGTTATAAAGTACATGAATTATATGTAAACTAAAATATTAATTTATATTGGTTTTTTTTTTTACCTTTTTTTTTTCAGAGGAAGATTAGTGTATCTCATTTAAACTTGTTGAATTTTGAATCATTTGACATACAATAAAGTCAGACTCGATGATAATCTTGTTTTGTAAAAGAAAAATAAACTATGCTTAAAACATGAATTATATGAGCAGATTCAATTTGTACAAGTACATACGAAGAAAGGTAGGGTTATTTATCAATTTTTTTTTTTTTTAATAACACAAGTAGATAACAATTAGCTAGGAAACTCAAAGTTTACAATGTTTAGGATAGATAAAAGTAAAACATTGAACGCATAAGATTCCTTAAGAAAGTCGTGCAACTTCATGAGACGCTTTGTTTCCGTCTCTGTCAATGTGTTTTGCCCGAAAATGTTCAAAACTAGAGGTTATAGAGTGTAGATCTGAGATGAGATTTCTATAGTCCGCCCGAGTCTCCATCAATAGTTGTTATAATCAAACTAGAATCCCCTTCCAAAATAATATTATGCCAATCTTGATCGCGAGCAAACTTGGTGGCAAATAGAGCTGCTGGTTGAATTGCATTAAGTCTTGAACTTTAAATTGTTCGCGTCCACTAAATTAATACTAATAATTGTAGAGTTTATTGGGATTTATTTATATCATTCTTACACATATCCAAACAAACAATTTTTTTTTAAGCAACAAACACTTTAATTCATATGTACTCCGTCCGTCTCAAATTATATGTCGTTTTACATGTTTTCGCACATATTAAGGTACTTAATAAATAGCCTCAATCTTAGGAAAAAAAAATATTATATACTTAAAATACCCTTAATATTTATCCCAAAATTAACTATTTACACTTTATTCAAGCTTTACACCTACCCTTAAAAATAGGAAATTATATAATTAATATTGTATTGAAATCATAAAGCAAGGACAAAAAAAATTCTCTAAAACGACAAATAAATTGGGACGGAGGGAGTAAAAAAATTTATGAAATCTCTAAGAACTCACTAAATCGTGAGTAATTGCTTGAAATGACCTCATGAGATGGGTGATTTAGATCCTACCCGGTGGATTAAATCCATTGAGGTCGAATTTAACTTTCAAATCTCTCAAACAAATGATGGCGATGAACCTAAATATGTGATTGTGATGAATCTGAAGTAATCGCGCCTGATTGTTGATTTTTTCTTCTTTTTTTTTTTCCTAATTTGCGCCTGAAAATATTCCTGGACAACTGAACTAGTCGCCCGGGAACATTTCAGGCGCCGAAAATGTTAAAAAATTCAGTTTCAAAATTTGGAATTAAAATTGCAATGATAATTAATTTTATTTTAATTAAATGAAGGCCATTTATAACATTTTAAACATTTGA
Source organism: Penstemon barbatus (assembly GCA_003313485.2). Lineage (NCBI taxonomy): Eukaryota > Viridiplantae > Streptophyta > Magnoliopsida > Lamiales > Plantaginaceae > Penstemon > Penstemon barbatus. The sequence continues at coordinate 750,870 of CM064881.1, read as the reverse complement.
AGGTCATTTTTAAAAATTAAACTTCCTAAAACATCAATTTTAAAATTCACTCAAACTAAACAGAACATCCTAATGCGGTTTTCGATTTTTTATTTTAACATATATATTTCGGTTCAGTTTGATTTCGGTTTAACCGAAATTTTATACTATGTATAATTTATTAAATTATATGTAATAAAATGCTATATCATTTATCACATAAAATATCAAATTAATAGGTAACCATAACACTAAATATCATTAACAAATTACATAGAACTAAATAATTAAGTAGTTAACATTTAACAATTCTTAAATGACATAAATTAAACAACTAAAATCTATATCCATAAGCATAAAATTAAAGAATTTTACAGTCGAACTCCAAAAACTAACATTTAACAATCCCCAAATGATAATAAATTAAACAACTAAAATCCAATTCCATAGAAATAAAATTAAAGATTTTAAAGTCCATAAATCGAACTGAAAATGTTAACTATTTGAATATTTGAAACCCGTAATTCGGTTTTCGGTTCAGTTAATTTACGGGACAAAAATATGAACCAAGCCGAAATCCGAATTAGCTCAAATATCAAAATCAAAACCGAACCAAATTGCTTTGATTCAATTAGGTTTTCACCTAACTAATTCGATCCAATTCGACTGTTAATCGAACTATGAACAACCCTACCATTTATTGAAAATTTGGGCCGATTCGTTGCAGATCCAATTCCATCATATAAGATTATGAGTAAAAGACAAAAACACCCCCTATGCTTTGTCTAACTCCCAGAAAAACCCTTGTGATATTTAAACTCCCAAAAAAAACCCTGCATTTAATTTAAAATACCACACTCAAACCAAGTATAATTTCATTTTCAACTTTTGGTGGAATGACAAGATTACCCCTATGTGTTTTTTTTTTTACATTTATTTTTTCTTTTCAAAAAATTAAGTATATACTATTTGGGTCGAGTGTGGTATTTAAACCAAACACGAGGGGGGGTTTGGGGGATTTAAAATGATACATGAGGGATTTTTTGGGAGTTAGACAAAGCATATGGGGTGTTTTTGTCTTTCGATGTCATGGGTAAAATTGTCATATCAAAAGCAAAATGTGAACAAAACTTGCACTTTTGGCGTTTTAAACACACTCTCTTTTATAGGGGGTGTATTTGATACTTACTTGAGATCACATGGGAGATTTTGAGAGTTAAAATAACACATAAATTTTTTTGAGATTTAAACAAAGCATAGGAGGTGTTTTTGTTTTTCGCTCTAGGATTATTAGTTATAGCTTACTAATTAATTGGGCCTCGTCGATATTAAAAAAATGGGCTTCTACTTATGTGTATAGTCTTACTGTACACCATATCCAGGCCCAATTCAGTCCTCAATCCAACGTGTTAAACAAAACGCCTTTAGATTCTCGCCGGCGGCAAAGTTCTCGTTCCCGTTGTCGATGCTGACGTCATTGCTCGTGTATGCTCTATTGCTTTCCAATTTACAGATTTTTATTAATAAATTCTTCTGAATTTTTACCTATTTATTTTGATTTGTGAATTCATAAAATTTCCTTATTTGGCACAAGACATTTATTAGATGAACTTGTGGAGAAAAGAAAATTTACTGTTTACATTTATTAGATGAACTTGTGGAGAACAGAAAATTTATTGTGTAAAACTGGTTCCATTGTGGTTTTGCACAATGTTCACTGTTGTGGTTCATGTTATTTCTTGTAATCAAATAAAGAAGGTGAAATGTGTGGTAATTGTAAAAAACTTGAGGACTAGCTTAAGCTAAATGCTAAATCATTGGACTTTCTTGCTACAAAGATTCCATTTTATTAATATATTTTTGTTATATTCTAAGTTCTAAAATGGACTTAACTATGTCGGCTAGCAAAATGCATCTATGGAACTTACGCAACTATACCGAATTTTCGCAACTTGAATGCTTGAGTGTGTATATTTCTTTTTAAGGCCCAGCAGTACGAGTTGCTCTTTCCGATTTTCTGACTTTATGAAGCAAGCATAGTGTAATTATAATTTATCACTCTCTTCTTTCTCAAACCAGTTTCGTTTCTCTATTTATTTAGAAGACATGATAATGGTGTCACACACTCAGAAAAATATGTGTTTTTTTTTTCCCATTTAGTTTCATTAATTATTCAGTTTTTCAGATTACTAGCACCTTATATTTCTTGCGGGATTTTCCTGGAGGTGCTCAAGCTATGTAGTAAAGATTGTAAAATAATCATTCTCGATGTGCCTCTGTTGTTTGAGGCCCAGATTGACAAATGGACTTATTATAGTTGTTTGGGTTGATCCTGAGACTCAACTTCAGCAACTAATGGATCAAGAGCGAAGATGCCAAGAGCAGGATCAATGCTCCAATGCCTCTGGAACTGAAAAGAACGAAGGGTGATATTATGATAGTACACAAGATTATTAGTGGATCTAAATGAACACTTCAGAGAGGTATTAGTCCATGTTAGAAAGCCTTTGACATGGACTGAGTTTTGGCTTTGTAGAGATGTAGCTATCGTGGCGTTTGTTTTCATTCTTTTGGGTGTTGTCATGTGCTGCAAAGCTTTGTAATTGGCATGGTTATGTTCCTTGTGACATTTTTCAAGCATTCGAGGATTAAATATCGACGTTTCTTTAAATTATCTGATTTAGAACTTTCACCTTGATTATTGATAATGCAGGTCACTTCACTACAAAAGTAGAAATGCATATTGCCAATTATATTTATTATCCTGGAATGGAAACTTTGAGAACCTGAATTCTATTTCCAGTCAAGATAAGCATGAGTTATTCAGTGCCAAGTGTTGTCATCCTTCAAAGTTATCTCAGACCAAACAGGTTAGTGAAAATTGGAATCTGATATAAGTTCCATTAGAGAAATTGATAATCATTTTAAAAACGAAGAATATCATAGAAAGTTAACCTTTTTTAGCATTGTCTGGTTTGATACTGGGGTGTAATGCATGGGGAGAAATTGATTTTCACAGGTGTATTTGTCTCTTTCAACATTCAATCTCATACGTGTAAAATAATTGCTCGACGAAAAGGGTTTCATTTATTTAATTATTGCTCATCTTTTCCTTCCCTTTGCTTCATCTTTTTGAGATAATCCTTTATTTTATGGTTCTGATTTTTTAATGATATTCTGAATGGTATACTATATGTCAAAGTAGAAGTGATTTATTTAATCCATATTTGACTGGCTTTGAGAATAATGCAATTATTTTAATCTATAGTGGCTGAATCTTGTCTGATTTTGTAATACTATAGGAGTATTAAAAAGACTGCATTGCCAATGATCAGTTAACTAAGTTGCTCTTCATCTTTAAGAACCAGAATATTTGGAATTACTTTCATGTGTTATTTATGATTGTAAATTCTATTTTGAAGATGAAATGATATTTTAAATTTTTTTTTTTTTTGGTAGCATGCATACGAGAATTAATTAATTAATTGAATTCTATATCACGGTAAAAAAATAATTGTTGGTGCAATATAATTTTGCTTGAATAATTTATTAAGATTTTAAACGATTAAAAATAATTGAAAGAGAGTAACTGAGCTTACTAAAAACCTATCAACTTTATCTACCGTAGGAATATATTTGTGTGCTATAAAGCCACAGGCAACTAAGATGAAAGTTCGAAATTTCTTGTTCCTACATCTTCTGTATAGATTATTACATCTATATTACTCTCTAGTTCTTACCGAACAAAGAGCAGATATACATGTACATGTATTGTGAAGTCACTAGCAACTAAAAGTAGTGACTGTTCAGATATTTAGAATACTCAACATGTATATACCGAACAAAGAGCAGATATTTAGAATAATCCAACATGTATATTTGATTCACATTAATTTATTTTACTCTATTTATAATTGGAATAAACTCCAGTTCAGCATTTTCTTCCTTGACCCTTTTCATTATATATATATATATATCTGACTTTATTGATTCGAATTCATGAGGTTTCGTGAGTTGCCATATTTAATCTTGTATGCTGTTCAAGTGACCTTAAAGATTAATCAAGGTGAGCTCAATTCTTCGATCATTAAAAAAATTGAAATGAGTTATGGCTGTTTAATTATGTTTGTGTACATTTGTTTTAATAAATTAGTCTAGTGGTTTGTAATTATATGTATGTCATATATCCTTTGCTGTATTTGTATTCGTGCATCATATTCGGTCGAGTTCGAAACATATTATTAGCTGTTATATCCAGAAAAAAGTTTATTTTAATTTTCAGTTACCTACATGGTGTGCCAGATACGTATCTGAGTTGTGTCTGAGTTGTATCCATATTCCAAGAACGTCTGACTATATTGCTCAATTAAATGTATTTGTGCATTGACGCTCCTAAAAAGGAAAACCAACCTATTTGTTTGGCCAATGGTCACACAGCATTGATGACATGTCAATCCATAGTGGTCCGTTACTGGTGCGCCTTACGTGGCTTCCACAGCCAAAGGGCAGATAAGTCTTTCTCCTCTTTTCTGCTTGATTTATTCCATACTACTGAACTGTCTATTCTACCACTCTCCATTCACTAAAGCACAACACCAAACCAGAGGACTCTCCTCTGTCTTTCCTTATTTCACCTACTCCCAACACTCTCACAAACGCGCACTGGATGGAAAAATCACCAGCCGGCGGTGACACCTCTGAACCACTCAAGTACACGGTAAATTTTCCTATCCTTGTATGCATTAGATCACAATTTAGCATGTCATTAACAAATCTAGTCTTTGTATTCAGATATGTACCTTGAGAGTGTCTATCCACTGTGAAGGCTGCAAAAAGAAAGTAAAGAAAGTCCTTCAAAGTATTGAAGGTAAACATGTAACTCTGTGTGTTGTGGGTGTTTTCACGCATATAAATCATCGATGCTTATGCTTACTTCTTCTTCTTCTCTTTTTCTTTTTTTATTTATTTTTATTTTTTATTTATGTGCATAAAATTGTATGTATTTATCAGGAGTATATAAAATAGAGATAGATTCTAAACAACACAAAGTTATGGTGGCGGGGAATGTGGATTCTGATACGTTGATCAAGAAATTGGTTAAATCGGGGAAACAAGCCGAGAATTGGACGGAAAATAAGTCTGGAAAATCGAAGAAAAAGAAGACCCAAAAAGATGATGAAAGTGCTAGTGATGATGCTGATGAGACTGAAAAAGAGGAATCCGAAAATCCTTCAAAAGAAAATTGTGGCAATGGAAAAGAAACCCAAAAAGGGGAGGTGGATGAAACTTCCGGCGATGACCACACGGAGGAAAAGGGTGGCGGCCCACCGGGAGTTGCTGTCCAGAATGGCGGCGGCGGCGGTGGTGGTGGTGGAGGAGGAGCTGGTAGTGGAGGTAAAAAGAAGAAAAAGAAAAAGAAGAAGAATAAAGCTGGTCCAGCAAATGGTGGGGGTGAAAATGGTGGTGTTGGTGCACCTACTAACACTGGATCTCCTCCGCCTAACGCAAACGTGGGCCCACCTGTTGATCAGGTGAATCTGAGCCCTCCAAGTCAGCCTATGTTCTCTTATCCGCAGTATTACTATGCTGCTCCGGCATATGGGATGAGTTACAATACAGCACCACCTAATGCTCCTAGTGCTACTTCATATTATTCCTTGCCCCTGCATTCTTATACCTACTCGAGCCCACATTATTACCCGCCACCTCCACCATCCGATCATTATTACCCATCATCTCCAACGTATGACAATGTTTATCCCGATGATGACGAAAGTGGATGCTCAATCATGTGATATTATCTTGGAATAAACGAGATTGTGATTTGGGGTGTCTGATGTTTTTGAAATGGATTATGCAAGGTAGTGTATTATTAGAGTGTTTTTGCTTTAATTTTTCGGTATTAGTTGTAATAACTATATTATGGGTGAAGTATATTTAGTTAGTGTTAATAACTACTAATGAAGTCGATCCTAAATACTTGAGCAAATTATGTTTCATCTCATGTAGTATTCTAGTGTTGTGTGTACAGGAGAATTATATTCATGTAGTTTAATTTACTTAACATGAGATTACGTAAGTTATTTAGAAGAGGAGAACAATATTATAGTATTTGGCCGGTATGTGATTGATTATCAATTAACTGTTAAAAGCAGGCGATTGCAAAAATAAACATATCATGTTACATATTAGGAGTTATCATATGGACCATGGACTATAAATTTCTAGATTTCCATAATTATATCAAAATGTACCTATATTCATATAAGTTTGTAGGACCTAATCTCCTTTTATCTTCTCTCTCTTGTGTGTAAAGGTGGTTTTTGTTTATGACAAACGATAGATATGATTTTTTTCTTTTGGGAAAGAAAGTTATTTATTTTAGACGCCTTTAGCTTTATAAATGGTTAAAAAGCTAGGTAGACACCCACTTTAATTAAGTTGGAATAAAGTTTGTGTGGTCAATCGTAGCATATTTTTGCTTTCAATTTGGAATGAAATGAGCTCATTATGCACCCACAAATGTACTCACAAGGAATAGTTCTTAGTGTAAAGATCTTGAGGATCTCACTTTCAAGCCAAGAGAGGGTGAGGGGTTGCATTTGGATGGTCCATATATATAAAGTTGGTTACTTTAGGAAAAATAAAAGTCCATGCTTTACATGGATATTACGACAAGTTTAATTTAAATAGAATACTGATGTCTTAATTTAAGTTTGATTATGCTATATAGATTATATCATTATGTACGTAGTAAATTCATGTTCGCTCCATATACTCCGTACATATATATATATATATATATATATATATATATATATATATATATATATATATATATATATATATATATATATATATATATATATATATATATATATATATTATACTGATTGTAGAGAGTAATATTGCAAACATAAAACATGTAGAAAAGAGGAAAACGCAAGAAAATGGAAGGGGAAGGATAATTAAGGCATCCACTAAAAATGCCGGAATTTTATGTCCTATCCATTGCGAATATTCATTTTTGAAAATGAGACAACTCATTGTTTCTTTATACAATGGCACATTCTCTTATTCTTTTGATTATTTATAACAAAAAATATCATTATTTTGATATTGTGTTGCGTCACATTATAATATATACACAAGGTTTACAAATATAGAGCAGAAGTTAACACTAGTATCGACATATACATAAAATAATTATACATATACTATATATGAATTATAACTCATTATTATCAAACTGTACCTAATATGTTTTGAGGAAAAGTTGTACCCAACCCCATCATTCCACTAACTGTGCTCATTCATTCTAGAACGTCCTAACATCTTCTAATTCAGAATAAGGTCATAAACATTATTTTTCGCAAGTCAATTCATTGATAATTATGTATACTTAATCAAGAAAAGTTGAAGAACCCAAATCCCCACTTTTCTTTAATAAAGAATTTCATTCCAAAGCTAGTTTTTGGAGTGTGGTTCTCCCAATACGATAAAAATTGGCATCAAAGCAGACCACCATATTATTTGCCACACACCCAGAAGGGGAGACAAAAGAAAGGATTACAGCAAAGACGAGCGAAGTCGCGAAGCGTGGTGGAATGTAATAATCCTAGTTGAATGGTATGAGACATTATCCCACATTGATAGAATGTGAAACTAACGTGGAGTTCATATGATCTTAGGCTCTCCAACTTCAATAACTAACTTTTGAAACTTTTGGAGTGTGGTCTGCCAAGCCCATAACAATGCAACATTAGGGCATCTCCAGTGATGCCCTCAGCCAAAGTCCAGCTTTCCCTCAGATTCCAAGTACAGCTTTCCTTTTCTTTTTCATAGTCATCTTCAATTACTCAATCTATCAATTTCATTTAATTTCAATCCTCTTTTCTTTCACTATCACTTAATAATAATAAATTGTATTTAAATTTCTTACAATGTTATTTAATTTACAAATAATTAATATTAAATTTCATAAATCAAAGTTACGTTCTTTTAATGTTAATTTTTTAAAATTAAATTTTCTTTAAGTTTTCTAATTTAAAGTTTACATTTTTTAAATTAAAATTAACCTTTTTAAAATTAATCATAAATTAAAGAAATTTTTATATAAAAAAAAAAGAAAGAATTTTATTAATTAAGAATAAATAAAAACAAAAAACAAAAAATCATTGTCTTCAAGATTCAAGTGATGAGGCAAACCAACATTGGCAGTTAGCTTGCACCACCCCTTTGAGCAATGGATGATTGGATTCAACGACCTCCCCTTGAATCGATGGAGATGACCATCTCCATCCCTTAAAGGATGGCCTTACATTTTTAATAAATGACTCAACAAAATAAACTTTTGCGCTTTCATGAAACTTCCAATTGCACTTAATTAAAGTGTGACATTAAATTAACAAAAACAAAAGAAAGATGATGAGATTATCGGAAATTGTTTATGATAAAAAAAACAAAAAAGAGATGAATTGGGACGTCTTCGGGTAGATGATTCATTCATTCATGATGTAAAAAAGAAAAGGTATGCAAAGGGAATAATAGATTCAGCTGCATCTTTGATGAGAGGTTTATGATCAGAAAAGGGATGAAAAAGTAGATCTGATTAAATTTACTTGTTTTATTTTGTATTCATTTTTAGTTTTGATTTGAATAGTGAACATGTTTAAAGAGCCTTGAAACCCAATTTTGAATTTGCCTTGAAACCCAATTATACTTATACAGTGGGCTTTTGATTTTATACTTAGGAGGGCCCAGAATGACTATAAATTAGTCTATAATTGTAAAAGTTTAACAAAATTCGGATTTTATATAGAGTAACTCTACTTTTATAATTAATTTCTCAAAAAAAAAAACCCTACTTTTATAATTGAATAAAATGAGCGACCATAAATGGATCACCTTGGCTTGAATTATTAGCTAGATTGCACGGATACGAATACGTCAGTACTGTATAATACGATATGAGTACGGCGATACGGATTTTTAAAATTTATATGATTCGATACGGCAAAAATACGTGTCTGTATATTTAAAAATATATTAAAAAAATTATGTAATATATATTTAGTTCACTTTTTATTCCATATTAAAATAAATAATGATATCTACCTCTTATATAAGTGTTCAAGTAAAATCATAGTATTAATATCATAGACAAAGTATTTTGCCCTATACAGATTTTCAAGCGTTTTACGTAGATTTACTTTGATAATATACATAATCTAGAAATTATTTGTAGAAATACATGCTCACAAGTATTCTGGGTATTTCCGATATGCCTTCCTTTGTATCCGATACGTATCTTTTTTATTTTTTATTTTCTTATTATTGAAATCAACACGGTGGAGTATTTCACAAGTATCGTACGAGTATCTGAGTATCCGAGTATCCGATACGCATATGATACTGCATGGTGTATAATTTCGAAGTATCCATGCAACCTAGATTATTAGTTATTATATGAAAAAGGAAGCAGCAAATATAAATCACTTTCTTATTTTAGGTTTTTGAGAATCTTTTGTGGTGGATAAATTAAAAAAATAAAAGATTGAATGAAACCCTTACCAATTTACCATATAAGAGTAACTATATATATCTAGCTTCCATCCAACCTTTTCATTTTTTAACAAATATGTGCTAGTGGATCATGTGTACTTTGGAGCATCTTGCTTTATTCGGACTCCAAATAAATCTAAAAATATTTGTTGCTGATTCCTTTTCATATATTCCACCTATTTCATAATTCATGAATTATTAAAAATACTTTGGATAAAATTTCCCCGCAAATGCTTTCTCATAAGCCATTTTAAATGAGCTTAGTTAACATATGTTCATATTTTATGGCTGTTTGTTTCCAAGCTTTAGATATTGTTCGTTACCACTCGAATCATTTCCACATCGACGTGTTTGTAATGATAATAGAATATTATTTTAAAACCTTAAAAGCCACAATGTGTATATTGAGAATCTCATTATTTCAAAGGTAAATTACGGATACCCCATGAGGTAAGACCTAATTATAAAATAAAATCTCATATATTGGGTACTACAAAAATCCCTCTCAGATTTGTCACCTTCTTACATTTAATCCCTTGTCCTAAAGTATTTCAATTTTTCCCTTCACTGTTATTTGTATTGTTATAATATCTTATAAATTTTAAAATATGGGTGTAAATTCTTATAACTTATAAATTAATATAATAATAATCATATATTTGCTACCAAAAAAATGATATTGTAAATAATTTCTCATAAATTTTAATAAATATTGTAACGTTTTTACATATTTACTAAAAACTTAATTTCTATAATAACAAGTTAACTAAAATTTCAATAATAAAATTTATTTTTAACAAATTAACTAAAATAATTTATTATTAATAGATTAACTAAAAATTTTGATAATGAAATTAATAAATATAAGTTTACATATACACTAATTATATAAATAATATTTTATTGTATTAATAAATATTGAATTTATAGTACAATATGAACTTTTTAAATTAAAACATTTGATTAATAATATAATATAAATTTGATTAAATTTACTAATACAAAAAATAAATTTATTTAACTGAATATGTAAACAATTTGTTTTTATTATAAAATATTATTTAATTACTTTTTATACAATTTAAATTGTTAATAAATATGTAAATAATTTTATTTTGGCAATATGTATTGAAACTTGTGGGCTATTATAAATTGTATCAATTATTTTGATAGTGTATATAAAATTATCACATTTATAGTATAAGATGTAACAATTAGCACGAAATTGTTAACATTTTATAAGATATTAAATATTATGAATGACATTTAGGGGTAAAATTAAAATACTTAGAGACAAAGAATTAATTATAAGAAGGTGATGAGAGAATTTTTCATAATTACGCCTTCCCTCGGTAAATAACTTTTATTTCAAATTCGTGGGGACGCTGGACACCATCTGACGTGAATTATTAACCCAAATATGAAATGAGAACACATCAAAAGAGACAAAGCTAGAAATTGATTTTTCCAAGAGCAAATAGCAAGGTTATTAGGCACATTTACTTATTGATTTTTTTTTTTTTTTTTTTGTATTGGGCTTACATTAACTCAGAAAGAAAATGGAATGCTGAAAGCATCGTAGTTAAACATGGGCCCACAGCCTACTGATAAAAAGGTATATATGTTGGCCTGCAATGAAATATGGGCCTCTGGCAAACTGATCCAAATTTAAACTCCAAGACTGACGAACAAATTCCCCTCCACCTGGTCCAACACTTTGTTCCGAAAGTTCCCGCCGCTGTACGGCTGGGTTTTCAATCGCATTCACGCACACAAAATAATTCAGTTCAGCTTCATAGATTATGCGTTAAGCCTAACGATGTCGAATCAAAACGTAATCGATGAGATCCGTAATCGCCGCGGTATCTGCCGCCTCTCGTGGTATGCTTGTTCATTGATTCTGCATTTAGCTGCTGATTTACGATTAAAATTGTGGAACATCATATTATGTTCTGTTGTACTGTAACTTTTAGTTGATTCCGATATGCAACATTTATTTTCATTTAGCTACGCAATCTCGCACTGTGGATATATATCGTGTTGTGTAATTTTTTTTTATATAATAGTTTTAATTGACGAGGTTGCTCAGTTGTTTCTTCAGTTTGGGTGTAACTTCTGGTGTATATTTGCAATAGTGGAATTTATTACTCTATTTACGGAAATTTATTTTGTTTTCTTTCTGAATTTGTTGTGAGAATTGTAATTGTAGTTTTAGGATGTTAGGCTTCCGGTGATAATTGTTGGAAAGAGGAATGATGAGTATGAAAAGGAAACTTGAGCTGAAGTTTAAATCAAGCCTATCGTAAGACCTCAAGTATCCGAACTGGTGTTGATTTTCAAAATCCATGAGTTGAATGCAAATTCTGCTGTTCATGGTTATTATGAACTAATGCTAAATTTTTCACTTTCTTTTCTGTGTTATTATTATTCAGTTGATTGTTTGAAATCCGTTAGTCTTCTGTGCTTATTTGTTCATTGGAATTAATTCTGTTGCATCTATGTTTGTTCTTATGGCCATTTATTATTGCACAAATGATAATCTATTGTTATTCTAATTTGCCTGAAGTAAACTTTCTTATAACAGATCAATGGTGAACAGGTACATTGCCAAAATGTCCTCCAATTTAAGCGGCTCTTACTGTAAGCTAACTGAACTCAGCTTTAGAGCCAGTAATAACACTTTATAAGCGACTAAAAACTCATCAAAACTTCGATTAAATTTTATTTCCTTCAGTTTAATCTCAAGGATTCCAAGTAGGATCCCTGGGACTAAAATAGCACCCGCTCAGATTAGCATTAAGCAACTTCAACGCAGCTTTCGACTTAACACACCTCGGAGCCTTGTACTGATTTATGGACGCACCCCCTTGAGCAATAAACAAATCCATCAGCTTTTCAAAAGTCCCAGCCTTCACCACTCGTATCTCCAACGGCCCCACCGACTTGTCATTTGTCCTGCACCTGCGGTACACGTAATCCAGGCCCTCCTCCACTGCAATACAGCACTCCTCCAGCACCTCCGTGGAGATTGGAAGCGCATGGGGGTGTATTGTGTTGTTGATCTCCCAGTAGATGACGTAGTGACCGGGGACGGAAGATGTGTCGGCGTAGCTGGTGTACTCCACGAGGAGAGCATTGCGGGACTCAAGGTGCTTTCTGGTGGCAGCAGTGATGCTACGGTGTAGGTCTTCTTCATTGGTTTTGTCGTTGTCAATGCTTAGGACGACATATCGACGGCAGATGAATCGGAACTGAGGCGTGTGGTTGTGGAATCCAGTGACTAGGAGTACGTCGCCAATGCGGTAGCGATATAGCCCTGATCGGATCAATAGCATGTTTCTTGTTAATTACTAATAATTATGCTTTTACTTATTTATCCTTTTTTTTTTATCAGTGTCACACTTTATTCAATTTATACATCAATCTTGAATATCATTACACCACAAAATTAGACATTATTAAACTAGGTAAAAACAATCTTGAAATCCTGCATAATGAAAAATAAAATCTTAAATGTAAAACGTAGTCTTTTATTCACACCTTAACGCAATTGATTATCTCTACTGCTTGAAATTTTAAATGTTTAACCACCATATTAGGATATATTTGAAGAAAAAGGAATCCAGTAAGAGGGTGGGGGACTCACCAGAAAATGTAGTGACCACGAGTTCATAGTAACATCTGAGTTTGACATGCACAAGATCCACCAGCTTACTTGGTGGCACACCATCCTCCTCCTCGTCATCATCATCGAAATCCATCAAAAATTTCCCGTTTTCTCCCAATGGTATGAACTCAAAGTACCCCATATTGGGTAACAGAGTAAAGGAAACCTCAGTCGGTTCACACAATGGATTCAGGTTCACCCCGAAGTAACATTCCGATGACGCATACATCGGACAAATCAAAGGAAACTTCTCGTCGCTGTAATACTTCAACGCTGGCACGTACTGCGACATTGACCCCGTCACCACTGCCTCAATATACCTCGCGTTTGGCCACAACCGACACACTATCCCCTTCCAAGGTGTCGTTTGACAGCAAATCCGCTCGATCTCGTCAGCCAGATCTGGGTCGGGTTCCAGGAGATCCAACATCGCAGACCTGCAATCCGGGTCGGTGATGTCATCATGGAGTTTCCCGGTGCGTATGTCGTGGCAGAAATCGCGCCAGTGGCGCTCGAGGAAAGTGATTGCGCGGAGGAAGGCCGAGGCAAATACAGCTCCGAGGCGGAGGACACGACGGCGGTGGATGAGTCCAGCGAGGAGTTGGCAGTACATGCTTTGATGCCCGTCATAGCAGAGGATAGCAGCGTCAGGGCTGGTGAGATCATTGAACGGGTCGTGGGGGCGTTGCTTGAAGTGGCAGCTCTTGTAGTAGCTTGTAAGCACCGTGCGAGCCGGTAAGCCGCAGGGAGTTGACATCTCGGCTTTCACGAAGTAGAGGTACATTGCTTTGCCTTCCCCCAGTCCAGGGACATACCTGTTCATGTAGGTAATGAAAAATGTTATTTAAGTCACTGATTTACTTTCACTAATTAACTATACTTCTAATTATATGGAATCTGTACTTTCTAAACTTTAATCAATGACAATGCCGGGATGACATATAGCTTAATATTATGTATTTGTACATGCTCGAGTGTATAGTATATCACATTTGTCTTGTGGATTTGTTTTGTTTATGTTTCTGTTTGGTTATATTGTTAAGAGTTTTGGAACATGCACATTAATATATACATGCTTCATGCAAAAGTAATGGCTTTAGTTAGATAAGATATAGATGGAAGGATAAATAGTATTTCATTCTTAACTGGTTAATTATTGGCATGATCAGGTTGTACAGAAAGGTACGGCGATCAAGGTCTTCTGCAATGGATGGCACCAACTTGGGCTCACCGGCTGATGTTCCCGAGCTGCAAATTGAAGGAGAAAGCACATTTACATTATGAAGGAAGAAAATAAATGAAATGGAAAGGTGGGGCCATATCCACTTTAATTCTTGTTCTAAAAACACACAGAAAACACACAAACTCTACCTGCATAGCATCTCCGTGATGGGATGGCCAGTGATGAGACTGGAGTCTTCACCATTACCAACTCTCAGAATGTAAGGGCGGATACCCTTATAAGTAATCACAGGTACACTTTTCTTGAACTGGGATACACTTTTTGTTGCTGATTTCCCCATATATTTATTCAAATATTCAGTATCCCAATTTTGTGCTAAGATTTTTCTCAGGATATCTTCTTGAACTTCATTGGGTTTTGATGTTAGTCTTTCTAGCTCCTTTAATGCTTCCACACCTTTATACTCTAATTTCTTTCCATCCATTTTGATCAATAAAATAACTTAGGTGTGGAAATAGAAAATTGGGTCTGGCTTCTGTTTTGTATATGCTGTAAATGTGAATAGTTTAGGGCTCAATGGGTCTATATATATAAGGAGTTAGCCATGCATAAGAATGTGATCTGTACGGTGGTTTCTTTTCTTGACTATATGATGATATGTTCTTGGCCAGACATTGCCATTGCTATTGATTCCATCCTGATTCCTCCACTCACCCTAACCACATAAGGTGCAACCCTGTAAAATTCTAGCCTCCTCACCACTTAATCATAAAGTAAGTTTATTAACTTGGTCTCGGTCTAGCTTGAAACCGAGTTAGAATTTCCTGACCCCAAACATATAATAAAAAAAATGATTAAAAAAAACTGTTTAGCTTAACCCTTTGATAAATGGTAATTTTGTGTTTATCTTTCCTTGACCATTGTTTTTCCTCTTTCTGAGTAATTCATGACATAAGACAAAAATAATTACCCAATGCTAAACATGATGGGTATAACCAAAGTATTTTCCTCAGGAAGCATTTTGGAAAACAATATTGATGGGTTCTTACTGTTTTCCCACTGTTTTTTGACATAGTAATGAAGGCAGACAGCATCTGATACATATTAATTATATGACGTATGACGTATAGTTCTTTTTATATGCTTCATGTTTTGGCGCTGCCATAATTGACTAGGAAAAGTTTACAGGAAGATTATAGTTGTGATAGAGCCTTAACATATGGGTCGTTATTGATAACAAAAACTGAAACTTTAGAAGTATTGAATTCTCAAATACGCATAGGGTGTTAATTATAATTCTATGACTTAACACCAAGTATTTAATGAAGGTAATTTAGAAGACAATATCCATTTGAAAAAGAGACAGATGATATTATTCTCCAATCTTTTGGATTAAGAGAGCACTTAAAATAAATCTAAAGATTGCACTAGTGCTCTTAGTATTCTCAAATATTTATCCTTATCTCAAGTACATAAGTTCGTGCAAGACAAAAGACAAGCAGTGAATCAAATTTTCTTTGCTTTTGGTATCAGTTCTAGATCTCTTTCTTTATGAGAAAGAGTGTGATTGACGTGTAATACATAAAGGAACTGCATTCCTTTTCTTTGATTGCAACCCCTGTGGTTATGGCCAACCAACTTGCACCAAGAGGATAACTCTAAACACCCAAGTTGCTAAGTATCAAAAGTACATTTAAAACCACTTTAATCTTTGCATTTAGGCTCTGTCGAGTCCTTTCAGACATAAACTTTAGCAAACACTAATGAAATTGTTTTGGCTACAAGGAATATTCTTTAACCTTTTCAAGTGATCATTAGATATCAAAACATTATATCTAGATATTTTACATAGTAATAGTGCTTTAGAGTGACCATATGTTATCTCACCAAAAAAGTTTTAACGAGCTCTTTATATTGGCTCCCTTATTAGATAAATCTTTCTTTTTATTTAGCTCTTATTGGCCTAAAACTTGAAACATGTGAGTTGCATTGATGCTATTAGTTTATAGATCTTTCTTGGCATCAGATAAAAGTTACTCTTAGTAGGAGCAATTGTTGGGGAAGGGATTAATTGTTAGCAAGAGCATGACAACAATTGGTTTTAAGGTTGGGGATTGATATGTGGTGGATCACTGTGAAAACGCGAGACGTGACCTATAGTGAAAGTTCAAGTAACTTGAGTTGCGCTGTTGCTATCTATTATAAATTTTAGCACAGAGGCGTAGGATAAACATATGTTTTGTGGATTGTTACTTAAAGAAATGTAAAATTGTATTTTTCTTTCCCAGATGACCAAACTCGCGTCATTTTTGCTCTTGGTACTTAAAAATACAATTTTGGTTCAACTTTCCTAAATGTGCACTTTAAGTCCCGTGTTTTTTTAAATTGTAGTTTCCATATTTTGCTCTAGATCACAAATGCTGATGGCAGAGTCTCGTGGGATTAAAAAACAATCCCTTTAAAGTTCATATATTTTACTTGCTATATGAATAATTTAAGTATGGTCGAATTGGTTAGACTAGTATAATTTAAAATAAGTAATGGTACAGAGATGTTTGAGAGGAATTTCTCAACCAAATCCTATAGAAAAGTAGAAACGTATCATTGCAGGAAAAAAGATACTCTCTTTTTAGATCACACATAATGACATAAGCCCATGAGGCTGGTGTCCGCCGCATCTTTCCTTTTGTCATAGCTAGTGATAAACACGTCGTATTGCTGATGAATCTCTCAAAAAAATTTCCCTTTGGATGATTGTAGGCGAACAGTTTTGTTAGTGCATCAAAAGTTCAATCTTTTTTCACTCCATAGTAATGTTCTGATCAATAATGCACCATGGAAGAAATAAAAGCAATCTTTTTTCCCATGACTAGATGCATAGTACACTCGCGTGCCCTTGCCCAAATCATTTTGTTCTCCATTATTTCATAGCAAATATGTATGTATGTATATATATTTATATATATATATATATATTCTACCGTTGTTACCGATGGGGCAGATTTGAATTTAGAAATAAATGTGTTTGTTTTTCATTTTAGTAAATAATTTTTTTTTTTTTAAATGGTTTTTAGATGTCAAATCGGTAAGGTTTAAGGTTCCAAAGATAATACTCCATCATGATATTTCCTCTGTAGAAATAATTTTCGTAGAGAACTGATGCATGGATATATGATTTTTCAGAAGATGTGAAAATTTTAGAAAAATACAAATAAACAAGGCTTGAACAATATAGGTTTGTTAAAATGAACTTAAGACTAGTTCATGACTTAATAATTAATATCATAGTGCCCTCTACAATCAAATCTAAGGATGAATACAAATACCCTTCCTACTTATTAACACTAATCTAAACACATCAACACATCATCATTTTATTCATTATGGATCTTGCATATTACTTAAACGAGGAGCACTCCAACTCCTCAAACTATTTGTTGTCTAAAATTCAACTTTAGGCTATGTTTGGATTTCAATGAGTAAAAATGTGAAGGAAAATATTTTCTCTTGCATCCAATGACATAGCATTGAACTTTGTTTTTTTATTTATTTTTATTTTACTTATAATTTTACTCACTAAAATCCATAAAATTAAACATAGCCTTAATAAAAAAGATTGAACTTTCTGCAAAAGCGAAAAGAAAATGGATATGGTTATAAACATTTGCATATTAGTGTATATGATGAAAAAGTGGCATGACGAATGTGTGTACTTCAAATTTTCATTGATTACCCTATCCATGAATTTGAATATGTATATGTTGAGAAACTTCATATATAGTCACTGACTCATTGTTGGTTGCAGACAAGGATACAACACGTCTATGTCCACATGTTGATTTAATTTTTCTTATGCTTCTTTATGTGTTATTCTTATGTTGGAAACATTTCATGTTGGATGCCAGTCTCTCTGTCTTCTCCTAACCTTCCTCTTTTCAGTACAAATGGGTATGATCCTAAATACTCTCACCAATTTAGTTGGGGCGTTTGAAAGATAAATAGAGTAAGCTGAAGTAATTTTGAGTTTATATCCAGAAAAACAAAAAAGAGTACTGATTAGCATTTAATTAATAAGAATTTAGTGAAATTACAGCTACCACCCCAAAGATTGAGCTAATTAACTACCCAAACATTTCTTGAGTTAAATATAAATGTACAGAAGTTACCCTGACACTAGTGGGTCCGTCTAAAATGAGATTTTGAGGGATGGAGAGCACATAAGATAGCATTTATCTTGGCGACACATGTCCCCTTAAAATTAAAGTTAAAATAATTTATTTTCTCAAAGATAAATTTACCTTTTTTTATGAGTAAATTTCAGCAACATCCCTTGTGCTTTTTCTAATTAAAAAAACATATGTTATTTTTATTAGAAAAAGAACCCTGTACTTTTTTTTTATTATTGACAAAAATATCCCTCTCAAGTGGAAATGACAATTTTACCCCATCAAATGATGAAAAAACATCCCCTTAAATTAAAATATTATCAATAACCCTGACAACATTAAATTTTTGCAATAAACCCCTGTTATTTAAAAAAAAATTTGATAAAAGCTTTCATATGATTTATGAAGTCCACTTTAAAAATTTGACAAAAATTTTATCCCCCAAAGTTACATATTGTTGCACTTTACCACCCATATGTACAAAATAATCATTTAATTACCGCCTAAAATAATTTTATTTAATTTTTGTTCGGCGGAAAATATTGTGCCCCTTTAGTCACAACACTTCTAACAAGTCCAAATACTTCGCTCATGTAAAAGAACCGGAAATCCGAAGTTAAGTAGAAAATATTTTATTTGTAAAGAGAAAGTAAAAAATGAACGTCATGTTTTGACTAATTTACCCTTAAAATACATGTGAGGCGCATATATGAGTTTTTCGGCGATCGAAATTGGCATAAAATCATTTAAGGGTGAAAAATGCAATGGATTATGGATCTCATACGTACTTATTTTATACTTTAGGTGGTCAAATTCAAAATATGTATTATAACACAAAAAATATTAAAATGATTTGATTTGTGTTAAAAAATTAGAACTAATTGGGATTGCTAAAAAAGAAAATCCTAATCATAAAATGAAAGTGGGGTTGTGTGGGTACGAGGAATTGGGGTTGGGCGGTCTTGTGGTCTCGGAGGTGAATGAAGAGGAATTGGGCGGGGTTGCAATAATTGCAATTATCCCCTTCAAGATTTTAGGTATTTTGTGTTCAATTGTAAATGTTCCCTTGAGAGATAAAAATGGTGAGTTAACGGACACATATTTGGTACGTGATATTTTTCATCCAAAAACTAGCGGCCGAATGAAATATAAAAAAAAGTTATCCAACTTTTGTACGAAATGTGTCTTTTTGAAAAGTTTGGTATGAAATATATAAAGTAGGCAGAAATTTCGTATGAAAAGTGCAATTTTCTCGATTTTTGTTTTTGTTTTGGAAAGATATTTGATATTAATTAGAGATTAGGGAGATTTTTTTATTTTTTCTAAATGTCCGATGTCACATCATCATTGGACATTTTGAGTAAAATTTATGGTTTAAATTTGTTGTTGACTTTTTTTAATAGCTGAGATGAGGTATCTCATATACACTTATATTCTATAAAATCTTATTTTAAAAAGACCGACACTAGTTACCATTAATGGTCATGCCATTTGCAGTGATTAGACAATCTTATATTTTTTTTTTTCGACCAAGATTAGAGCATTAGACTATCTTACCGAGTCTTCAATTAGGTCATGGAATTAGTCTAAGCCTAGAGAATGAATCTTCTTGTACTTACTAATTAAAGGGATTTCTACTGAGCGTGTCTTCTCCATGATATGTTCGGGAAAAAGTTTACGATATCACCCCACCTCATCCCAAAAAAGAGTAAATTAAAAGGAAATAAAAGTTGAAAAAAGCTGAACTGGCTTTACGCATTAAATGCTTCATATAATGGTAAAGCCGTGAAGGTGACTAGTATTGGGCACATGATAGGTGTGCCCTTTTATTGAATTGGAAAGTGGCCTACTTTTCTTCAAATAGGAATACCTACACTTTTCTTCAAAATATATAGATAATTACAGTGATATATATATATATATATGTCAAAAGTGACGAAATTGGCTCAGTGGGTGTATTGTATTAAAAGAATAATCAAATTAACAGAAATCCAAAAAGAATCAATTTTCTTATCCTTATTTGGTTTAACTGCATTGTTATTTGCATACATCTCATGTAACTATAAAAAATGTGAAATATGATAACTAATTTGTATATTTTATATATAGTAGTATTCTAATGAAGGGAACGAACAATTATTGTCCAGTCAGACTTCATTGTTTCCGCAAATAGTAGGAGTAACAAAATGGGAAGAGATTGTGATAAAAGAACATTCAAACGGAAAGCGGCCCATTAGACAGGTTGGATGCTTGTGAAATTAGGGTTTTATAACCTTTTTTGTACAAAAGGAGCCCAACATCTAGCCCACTAGACAAGTTGGTAAATTCATTTGCATTTTTGGACTTTAATTCAATTTGATGGGATTTTCTCTATTGGAGGTGAATTTAGAATTACAAATATTGTTTTACCAGCTCTGTTTTAAATTAATTGATACATTCTTTATTTTTATATATATTAAAAAAAATTATAATTGAATTATTATCTTATAAAATATCAAAAATATTATTTTTTATTGGTAATCTTTGAGCTTCTCAAGAAAGGACAAAATTTAAAAAAGTTACATTGAAAAATTAAATATGTCAATTAATTTGAAACATAAGAAATTGACAAATATATTAATTATTTTAAAACGAATGGAGTAATTTGATTTGACATTACATATTTGAAATAAATTGAATTTGAATTTTAATGGATGAGATCAAGGTAAATCAATATTCGCTCCAATTATTTCGAATTACGGATCTCCTTAACCAATCTCCATTGAAATAACTAAATGGAATTCGGATTCACACCAACCCCATTAATAAATAATAACCCTGGTTTATGAGGGGAAAAGGAATTACCATGGTCCAAATGGAGCATATTTATTCTTAAAAAATAAGTAAAATAAAAAACCGAACAAGAATCACTGCCGTTTGGATAAACTGATATTGTAGCCCATGAATTCTGAATGGCCGCGGCAATATTTGCACCGCCCAACCACCACCACCCAACGTCAAATGACTCAACTTCGAATTCACTGTTAATAACAAGAACATGGTTTCTCGACCGAAGAAAACCACTCATATTTTCTTCTTTTTGGGCCCCAATCGGGCTCACCAAAACCTCTCACGGACAACTTACCTATTGCTATCCCTCTCCTCCTACTTCGCCGGAAGTTAGTGCGCCGCCCACTGCTGAGTCGTGTGTTAACTTGGGTCTCTCCCTTTTCGCCAGAGGAAGGGTATTATTTAAGTATTACTATATTTAGATTTTTTGAATTTATTTATAGCTTCATTGAGACAGAGTACGTAATCAATGAATTTGATTAACATTATGATGTATACTTTTGTATATAGGAAATGTTTCTTTATTTCTTTTCTTGGCACACCATTATAGTGTTTTGAAGGTTGCTCTGAAATATTAAAGAATGTATATTAAGAAGTCTTAATAATTCAATTTTTTTCTCTCGAAATTGGAAAACAAGATTAACCTAAAGTGGGCTACCTTGTTTATGCTTCTCATTTGAACTAAAGAAGCGTTAATGTCAGTTTTCGATATCTGGAGGAATTAAGTCCAATCTTAGTATTATTATCCTCAAGAACTTATTTTCCAGGTTAAAGATGCTCTTGCCCAGTTTGAAACAGCTCTTTCTTTGGATCCTAACCCTGCGGAGTCTCAAGCTGCTTTGTATAACAAAGCATGCTGTCATGCCTATAGGTAAGCTTTTTAAATCTCTATCAACCTATTGGCAGAAATATGGATTTATACAATTTCAATCTAGTATTAGTCGAGAATTTCTTGTTGGAAATTTTGAGGGTGTGTACAAATTCAGTGTATTAGAAGGACACAACTTCTAGTTAGCAGTTTCAAGAATGCTATAAAAATGTTATGCATCATTGGAACTTATGGCAAGTATAATAATAGCATCCCATTTCTTGTATGTGGAGATAGACCACTATACTATTCTATCCTGTGTTGTATAACTATTTTCTATCTTTTGAACATTTAATTTTATTTTCTTGTTTACTCTTTTGAGGAAGAGGGGAGGGAAAAAAAGCTGCTGACTCTTTACGAACGGCTTTGAAAGAATATGGCCTCAAGTTTGGAACCATTTTAAATGATCCAGATTTGGCTTCATTTAGGGCAATGCCTGAATTCAAAGAACTGCAAGAAGAGGTTTGCTGCTAAAAGCTCGTCCTTTTTTTTTTTTTTTTTTTAACTTTGTCGTTATTCATTATATGTAAACCTCTAAGAGCTAAATGCAAAAATACACCTTGTGCTTTGCCCAATTAACAAACCCTCCCACCCCACCCTGTGTTATTTTAATTAACAAAACCCCCCGTGTTATTTTTATTAAGCAAAAAACCCCTGTGTTCTTTCTTATTAGCAAAAATTTCTCAATTGAAAGTCCTTCATAAATCATAGGGAGGTTGTTGTCAATTATTTAAGTTAACAGGGGGGTTATTGCCAATTTTCAAAGTTAACAAGGAGATTATTGTCATTTTTTTAGGTGAATAGGTTGTTTTTGCATCCTTTGATGGGGATATAATTGTCTTTTTGGCTAGGGAGGAGGTTTTTTGCTAATAAAAAAATATCAGATGGGGGTTTTTGGTAATTAAAATAACACAGGGGGGTTTTTGTAAATAGGCAAAACAGAAGGGGGTATTTTTGCATTTCACTGAAACTTTTACCCATGAATAATTCAGTATGAATATAGTTTTGAGTATGATTTTGATAGGCGCGATTGGGTGGAGAAGACATAGGCTATAGCTTTCGTAGGGATTTAAAACTAATTAGCGAAGTCCAGGCACCATTTCGTGGGGTTCGAAGATTTTTCTATGTGGCATTTACTGCTGCTGCTGGAATTTCATTGTTTCTTACCATACCAAGACTATTTCTTGCAATTAAAGGGGGTGAAAATGCTCCCAATTTACTGGAAACTTCAGGAAATGCAGCAATTAATATTGGAGGTAAACAATGACATATCTTGCTTCATATGTAAAAGGATTTTTTAATTCAAACTTTATTATTGAAACGTATCAATAAAATTTGCGACTCAGTATGGTGCAGGTATTGTTGCTTTTGTGGCTTTATTTTTGTGGGACAACAAGAAAGAAGAGGAACAAATTGCACAAATTACACGGAATGAAACTCTATCTAGATTGCCTCTTCGCCTTTCAACTAACAGGATTGTGGAACTTGTGCAACTACGAGACACGGCAAGGCCTGTAAGTAAAAATGCTTCTTCTCTCACCGTATTTACCATATTAAGCTCTTGAAACATTAGGGGATATATTAGAAATGCAAAGAAAAATCCACTAGCTGCCCAATTTTTGAAACATTTAGGGATAAATTCGCAAAATGCACTTTTAGTCCCACGGACCAGACACTCGAACACTTTTATTCGCTTTACTTTATTTGCATACATTTTTTGCACTTTTGGTCCAATTTAACAGTCTGTTTTGCACTTCTTGATAAATTGTGAAGTAATTGGCTATTGATTGTAGGTTATTTTGGCTGGGAATAAGGAGACGGTAACTGCAGCCATGAGGAAAGCTGAGAGGTTTCGGACTGAGCTTCTTAAACGAGGAGTTATTCTGGTTCCTGTTGTTTGGGGTCAGGGAAGAGAAACGCAAGTTGAGAGAAAAGGCTTTGGTCTTTCTCCAAAGACAGCCGCTTCTCTTCCATCTATAGGAGTAAGATTGGAAAAATCTCTCTCTTTATATATGGATGTATGTGTGTGTATGTATGTATATCTTTCCCTCTCTTTGTGTGTTTTTTATTCTTTTGGTTCTTGGTAGGAAGAATTTGACGAACGAGCTCAATCAGTTATTGCGAAATCAAAAATTAAAGCAGAGATTCGATTCCGAGCAGAAGTTGTATCACCTATTGAATGGGAAAGGTTGGTAATTGCTTTCTTATGTCTTATACTTTCAGTTTTGCATCATTTTCTCTTTTTTCTATGGGGGGTATTTCTTTGCATCTTTGCATAGTTTCTACACTACCGGAAGCTTCTACTTCAGCTTCTGTTTGGCTTTTCTAATTGCCAGGTGGATTAGGGATCAACAGAAGTCCGAAGGCATAACTCCAGGTGAAGATGTTTACATAATTCTCCGTCTAGATGGTCGTGTTCGAAAATCAGGGCGGGTAAGTGATCTTATGTCAATCCAATAAGTTAGTACTATTTTTAATATAACCATTTAGCATAATTAGCAAAATATTGATATTGTGTTACATTAAAAACTATCATGAATTTACAAGTTGCTAAATGTTGACCAAGTTGTCTAGATTTAGTGAACAAAGGAGATATCTCTGCTTGAATGTGAACTCATCAGTAACAACCATTGACACCTAATTGCCTCATATTTACAATTACATTCATGATCACAAGCTTTTTCTTATGCACCTATCACCAACTGAAAATGGGTTGACCCGGTTCGTATTTGCAGCTCTTTTATGTTGACTATTTTTTTATGAGATGAAATGGCCTTTATATGTGTTTTCAGGGGATGCCTGATTGGCAAGAAATTGTGAAGGAGGTGCCCCCAATGGAAGCATTTTTGAGCAAGCTTGAAAGATAGTTTTTATTTTAATCTTGGGTATTTGTTTCTTCAATCGATGTTTATAAGTGTAGACTGATCTGTTAGATAAAAAGAAGAATCGGGTTGTGTTTGGTTATGAATAATGTTTTGGTTCATATATCTTTGTTTCAGTTATACGGAAAATTAAATTATAATAGAAACTTCAAATAAGGTTACTACTCAATTAAACTAAAATTAATCTGCATATGTTTTGTGTTTGATTAATTTATTAAAAGCAATAATCGATTCAAAATTAGATACATGATCATCAAAAACAAAAGTCAAGAGCAGTTCTGGATTGGCCCGTTGACCATGTACCAATTTATCAACAAGTAAAAGATTAGATCACTCCAATCCCATGACATGGCATCTTTTGTAATAATCTCTTATTATTTAAAAATCTAAACAATACAAAATTTTCAATTCCCTCTTCAAAACAAATTTATTTAACACAATATCATTTTCCATGGTAGTAGGTATTGAAAGATTCATTGCGTTGAGGGATCCAACTTATTCTCAACAACAACGAGGACATGCTTGAACCGGTAAAACAAGGAAGCATATGAAAACGAAATTTACCACTCTTTCAATATAAATATATTATAAATCCTATTTGTATTTAATTATATGATCACCGCCTGCACCAAACAGATTCCAATTTTGTTATAATAATATATTATATGATCTAAACTCTGTGGTAGGTTTAAATTTGATTGCAATTGTTGTTTTATTAAAGATTAGGACAACTGAATTGTTGAAGGTTGTTGGGCATATCCTCAAATGACAAAGTATAAAACAGCTACATGCTTGAACCTGTCAACTCCTGGCTTATATTTAAAAATCTCATCATTGATAAGTAGATTTAAAAATCAAATAGTTAGTGTTTGTAAATATGATCCCTATGGGAAAATTCTTAACTATATCTGGTCAAGGTAAGAAATTTCATTCTCATAGTAACTTTACTCAAATTTTCCTTAATTTGAAAATTTGGGGATTGTTTGTTTGTATTCAAGAAAATATTTTTAGTGGTTTTTGAAAAATATATAGTAGCTGAAATGTCAAACCAACAAGTATTTTTTTTAGTTTAGAGTTAGGTTTATTCTTTGGTCTTCTCTGTCAATTTTTAAAAAAGACCTTTACAAAAATCCTACTTTGATTAAGTAAAGAGCAAAAGCAGTCGTAGTAGCCAGTAGCACCATACGGTCCATACTTCTCTAATTCAGACTCTAGGACTCGCAAAATAATTGTGATTGGCATAAAATTACATTTATGATATATCTTAGAAATAACGCGGATGTTACACCTTTGTTATAAATAAATGTCTACTTAGATTAAAGGAAGGAAAAAAAAAAAAAAAAAAAAGTAAGAACATTAGGATAGAAACAAGTTTAATGTTAATTTCTTTATTAGATGGAGTTGCAGAATATTATAGAGCAGATGTCAATTTAATTACTTGAAAAAGATAATTCATGATTCATCAGTGAATAAAATCATCTCATCTGATTTTAATCCCCTTTTCTTTTGTCTCTTTATTAATTTTATAGTATTATTAGTATTATTTGGATGTTGAAGGGCCCCAAAGTGCATTTATTCCTTTTGCATTATGCCTAATAACGTGTTTGCCTCTTTTTAATAGAAATTT
Source organism: Penstemon barbatus (assembly GCA_003313485.2). Classification (NCBI taxonomy): domain Eukaryota; kingdom Viridiplantae; phylum Streptophyta; class Magnoliopsida; order Lamiales; family Plantaginaceae; genus Penstemon; species Penstemon barbatus. The sequence goes on along the minus strand of CM064881.1, from coordinate 724,105 downwards.
CACAGTTCACGCGGCAGACTTCTAACAACCCTCAATAAAATAGTGTTGTCATATGCATTTATATTAATATTAGCTAAATATATAGTATATAAAAATTAAAGGAAAATCGCAGTGGAGACCACGTCCGTATATACAAAATGTCGTCGAGGGTCAAAAGCAACAAAAAGAAAAGATTTGTGCAAATTAAATTTGTCTCCATCACAACATTTAAATGACAAAAAGGTACAATACAATTTGAACAAGTAAACTTTAGTCTGCCTTTACGTATTTTAATATGGAATGTTTACTTATAACAAAATACGCAATAACAATGTATCGACTTGGCTTGACCTTGCATAAACTACATATGATATGTGTCATATGACAATGGCAACTTGTAACTTGACTCATCTTTTATCCATCTAACAAATTTGAATATTTAATCCATTTTAAATCAATAATTCCATTTGTGAAATCATATAACTATATTTTATTATTGTTTTGTATATAAAATTAATATTTTTAATTGCAACTGAACTAAAATGTGAGTAGTAGTGAGTATACAATTTATTTAGCACAAACTAAAAGAAAACTTTATAGGAGTAATATTTTCTCCACTGTCCAATAGTAAAGCACCAATTTAAAGTAGTAATTAAAAGGCAAAATTGCAAAAATCGTCCCAAACTAATCACTGATTTTGGATTTTCGTCCCAAACTATTTAATTTGGCGAATTTCGTCCCGTAATTTAATATTTTTTTGGAATGTCGTCCCACCATAATTATAAGACGGAATTGCGCATCTGCCGATAAATTATCACATGGCTGCTTAAGTGTCATAACATAGTAAATTTTAACATGAATAATTATATAATATTGCAGAGTTCGTCCCAAATTAATTACAAGATTGAACGTCATTTTCATTAAATTAAAATTTTAATATTGGGACTAAATTCATACAAAATGGTAAATTATGGGATGAAATTTGGCAAGTTGATAAAGTTTGGGACGATAAATCAAAATTAGTAATTAGTTTGGGACGATATTACAAAAAAATATTAAATTACGGGATGAAATTCGCCAAGTTAAATAGTTCGGGACAAAAATGCAAAATCAATGATTAGTTTGGGACGTTTTCTGCAATTTTACCTAATTAAAAATAGCTAATGGAGTGGCAATCTAGTAAATTCAGAGAATATCAAACCCAATTGCTGAATTTCCCAGCTACTTAAATTGCCTGCCAGCCCGCTATACGAAATCAAATCAAAACATTTCTCAACTTAGAAAAAGAAAAAAATCATTTTCAAATGGCCAAGTCTTATTACATTTTCCGCCTCCTCATTTCCGCCGTGGTAGTGGCGGCGCTCATCCTCAACACCGCCGACGCCGGCGAAGACTTTAGCTGGATACCGTTGAGTAACCCGTCCACCTGTCAAGGATCAATCGCAGAGTGCATGACCGAAGGCAGTACAGGTGAATTCGAAATGGATACAGAAAGCAACAGGCGCATATTAGCGACCACAAGGTACATCAGCTACGGTGCGCTCCAGGCTAATACTGTTCCGTGCTCCCAAAGAGGCGCGTCGTACTATAACTGTAGACCAGGTGCACAAGCTAATCCTTACACTCGCTCCTGCACCGCCGCCACACAGTGCCGGAGTTAATTTCTTTTTTTTTTTTTTTCTATCTATTGTTATATATATGTATTTTGAAAATTGAAAGAAATTATTATTGGCACTTTTGAATTACATTTTTATTGTGAGTTTGATGAACAGTGAAAATGAAGTGTCTACAATTCCCCCCAAACAGTATATGTTGTAATAATTTATTTTTACATTTGAAATATCTAATTAATATACTCTGAGTTGTCCTGTAATTTGTCGTTTGCTCTAATTAACTGGTTTAGTTTTGGTGTACGTTGATATTCATATTGTTGAATTGGATTTTTCCAGTTTTTTTAACGATTTTCCTTACTTTTTCTTTTTCTTTTTCAGAATTATAATTAAAGAAATAGATTGATTTTAACACTGATTTGTAGTTCAGGTTTCATTAAACCAATTTTAGATTACTATTTTGTTATATATTGGCGTTTGATCAAATAAGTCTTGAGTTACGACTTTTATAGTGATACTTTCTGAAGAAAAAAAAAAAGGAATTGGCTCTATTGTTGAAATCAATAAAAAATTGTTTTTATTTTACACGAAGTTTGAAAGGAAATTCATTGAGAGCTACAACTTGATTCATTGCACTTGCTTGATCAAGAGTCACTAACTTTTCGTGTATGTAGCAAATAGTTCAATTTTTAGGATGGAAATAATTTTGTTTGGTAAAATAAGGAAAAAGAATGAAAAAGGAGCCATGAAGAGTGAAAGAAACAACCAGAAGAAATCAAATAGACAAAATATTTAAATACTATTAAGATGTTAGTTGACTAATGTCTTTAAGTAAATTTTAATTTATATTACATGATTATTATTATTATTATTAAAATGAAAGATTCCCCGGCCTCAACAAGACAAGTTTTCTTCAGGACACTGCAGATATGATAAATTGATAACATCCAGCGAGGATAAATATGTAGAAAATAATGTTCTTTGACACAAGTACTTTTAGACATTGATTGAAATATCATAAAGTGTATTATTTTAGTAAGTTAGTCATAAACATTTTGAAGCCATTGTAGTTAAAACTTAAAATAATAGTCATTATAATCAAAGCCGGTATTTCTAATTGAAATCTCTTAGATTAGGCTTACAATAACAATATCTGTAGTTTTTAATTGAAGTCATTATATTCTAATTTTTCCATGGTTCACACCAAGCGTCACCACCCATCGAGGGTCTGCACCAAACACGGCCCATCTCTTATTAACAAATCATCCCACATTTGCTAGCAATCTCCAAGTACATGCGTTTTGAAGTCTATGTTAGGAAAATAATACCAGATTAGTAACAACTAATATCACAACGGAAGCAATTCGTTTTTTCCCACAAATATCCACGGATTGAAATTGAGAATAACAAGATCAAATTAAACTCAAGCACTAATTCACTGAACTAAACAAGAATTAAGGTGCGAGAAAATTAAATATGCACAGGACAATTTTACGTGGAAACCCAAACCGGGAAAAAACCACGAGATCGAAAACCGATCTAACTCAACCACTATAAAGATAATGGGTTTACAAAATCATCCGTAAAACCACTAGAGGCTAACCAAATTGTCAAGAGAAAACTCTTGGATCACAATATTAATAATCTCACCAACAAGGTGGAAAACCTCAAGTCACTAACTTGAATAACACAGAGAAGAAATAAATCAACAAACTAATCTCTGACTGAATAAATCTCAATAATTCTCTTTCACAAACCCCAAAATAAATCTCAATAATTCTCCCTATATTCTTCTTGTATTGTGACTATTATTTTCTCTTAATGTTGATATACGTATTTTTCTGGTGTGTGTAGCACACAACACACGTAAACAAGAAGACTAAAAATCTTTTTATACAAGTCTCATGTAACCTAATTTTCCTCTAATGGGCTCAAACCACATGGGCTGGACATAAAACCCAACAGTCTGTATCTCCAGAAAAACAATGGGCAGCGAATACATCTGTCGTCTATGCTATTTTGGACTTGAACTGTATGTGATTTTAGTAGTCCTTGTTCGGACAGGCTAATGAAGAACAACAAAAATAAAAGAATATAAGTTTTAACAAAAGTACTGACCATCATCATCTTCAAATATTCTTGCTTTATTTTATTTCTTGGTCAATTCTGATTGATTAAATTCCTATAATTTTGCACAAAAATGAGGAACTTAATTCTTTAATTAATTCCCTAAACATAAGAAGAATGATACAACAAAATTAGAGGAAACTGCTCTATTTTGGATTGAGCAATAGTTGTGTTTTTTTAGGAGGATTGAGCAAGATATGTCACTAATAATAAACATTCAGGGAAATTATATGCCTAGGCCGATGAATTCATTCAGTTGGGTGAATATTTATCTCAATCATATATAAATAAATCTTACCCAAATATAAATAAATCAGGTCCACAGCAATAAAACTCAATGTAAACCCAATTGCGTACCGGCTCATATCCACAACTCGGCCGGGTTGTCAACGGGTCAAATCAGCTCCAATTCAGACCCAACACTTTTTGTATAAGATCAAATTCATGTTGTATATGATTGTTGATTACATTTTTCGAGTCCAACAATCTTGTCCGAATTCTATTTTCAAAATTCACAGATTTTTTTTTTCCGAAAACAAATTAGTTTGTTCATATTATAATTTAACGAGCTTCTAAGGTATCATAATTGTACAGGGAATAATTTAATTTAGAAGTATATAATAACACAAAAGTTAAAAAATTTGAAAAGAAAATTTCATTGAGTCTATAATTGAATAATGTATGCTTAGAATCATGTCATCATAAATAGTGTGAAATAAATCTCACCAGATAATTGAGCAGGCAAAAATGAAACCAGCCAACAAAATGGAGAATCGGAACTGTGAAAGAATACAAGTTAATTGGAGGGCATAGCATTTCTGGGGAGAAACATGTAGCATTTATGTGAAGCAAAAATACATATACGTCGTTACATTGAATTCTGCCAGTTGAATTTAAACGAAGCATCTGAAAAGGATAGAATTGGAGGCACAAGTTTAAAAACTATCATTTAATTTAAAAATGACAAGTCTTTTGCAATTTCATTGTGTTATGCGGAAACTGTACAAAACTATCATGTAATTTAAAAATTATTTCTTGAAATATTTAAAAGTTACTTTTTGAAATATATCAACCCGAGACGACCTTCTTTATCCTAGTAGCGGGTTTCGGGTTTCACTAGGATTGACATAAATTTTAACGGATAATTACATTTAAATTGTTGAAATAAATGAAATTGGGGGTTTCACATAATTCTCTCAAAATTTGGTTCTCAAATTCTTATATGATCTTGGAATAGTTCAAGATTATGATTTTATATATCGTATTCCAACTCACATGTAGTTTCCTCAATGTCTAGACTTTGTGATAGGGCTTTCTCGAGTGGAATCTTTGATTTCATTTTTTCTTTTTTTTTTTTGAAATTTTCGATTGAGAATAAACATTGGTCCCTATTTGTACAAGTTATTTTGAAGTTTGAGGCATTATAATTCCTTATATATGCTTTTGTCAATCTAATTAAACTCAATTTGAAGTTAAAATTATTGAGTAAAACATTATATACGCTGATGCATCAAATCATTATATTAACAATTGTTCGAATATAATCAGTTGTTTTCGAACTAAAAAAATAAATTCAAATTATATCAAAAAATTGTCGAATTTCATCTTTTTAATCAAAATTCAAACATAAATCAACTAACAGAGACACGAAGCTTAGATATGCATGATCCAATTAGAAAAATAAAAAGTTGGCCAGTCACAACAATGCACATACCACGTGTACGTCCCTCATCCGCTTCCCGCCACGTAATCTCCGAACCCAACAGATCAACAACACCGCTCAAACTTACTATAAAAAAACCACCACCTCAAATTCCTCTTCTTCACACACCAAATCCGAATTCCACTCCAAACCAAAACAGAGAACAAAAAAAGAAGTAAAAGAAAAACCAAATTTACAATCAATGGCTTCTTCTCAAGATCTGAAACACCGAGTAACAAAAGAAAAAGATCAAATTGAGCACGAAACAGAACGACAACCAAAAGTAATCGAAACCACCTCAGACGACATGTACAGTAAACAAAAGAAAACCGGCGGGACGGCACGGCGGGGCCTCCGCTCGTTAGCCCTCGCCGTCGCCTTTCCACTCTCCCTTTCCGTACTCGATATCTTCCTTTTCGGTTCTAGTAACCGTTACCGAAACATAGAGAAGCCCTTTTATTTTCCACCTCTTTGGGCCCTTCACTTGGCCTGTTTGGGTAATGTTTTCTTATCGGGCCTGTCCGCGTGGCTTGTTTGGGCCGAAGGTGGGTTTCATCGGAAGCCCAGTGCTTTGGCTCTTTATGTGGGCCAGCTTATGTTAAGCCTTGTTTGGTACCCGGTTGTGTTCGGGGCGGGTGCGGTTCGTGTCGGGTTGGTTCTTTGTGCGGCTCTGTTTGGAGTCGTGGTTGGGTGTTCGAGGATTTTTAAGAATATGAATCCGATTGCTGGGGATTTGGTTAAGCCATGTTTGGTTTGGGCCGTGCTTCTTGCTGTTGTGAATCTTAGGCTTGTGTATAACTGATTTAATTTAGATTTGTTTATTGGTTTTGTTTTTGTGTATGGGATCTTCATGTATCAATGTATTTAGATGTATGTGTAATAGAACTAATAAATCATCCAAGAAAACTTAGATTGTTAGCTGAAGCATTTTGAGTGACTGTAGAATGTTTAATTCTTGTAAAGGCTTTATTAGTTGTGCTGGTTTGACAGTGATAAATTGAAAACACAGCTTGAGAATTATTTAAGTTGTGCGGAGAAGTATATAATGTTCAAGTAGTATAATGTTTTTTTTAAAACCAAATTATTTTAGGAGTTGAAGAAAGCATTTCAACTCTATCATTTACGTCAAAGCACTTCATTCTATTATAAATTGACATTGGCAATACTTGAATTAACTAGAGCTCCTAATTGGTAGCATTAAGTGTCAGTTAAATTGGTAATGTTTTTCAGTCACTAAATTATTATATATTAATAACAAATTATAATAACTAACTGTTCATATGCTCGGTTTAGATGATTTAAATTTGTTGATGGGACACTATTGAAGATTTTGTATTTGGGCTGGTTTAAATTTTTTTATGAAAGCCCCTTTAAATCACCGTCCCGTCCCGTCCCACATAGGCCAATAAGAGAAAAGTTTACTCTTTTCCCCGGTAAAACATATTGCTGGGTTTAATATAAACCTAAACCTAAACCCACAGATGGTTTAGGTTTAGCCGCCCAAAATCAAGTTAATATAACGTCACCCCAATCAAAGTCTCATAGCATTGTTTTGAATTTAACAGTGAAAGGAAGCACATTAGTATGCCGGCACAAACGATTTACTATCAAATCGACCCTCAACCTTTTGTGTCTTTCCGCATTTTATTTAAAAATTTGTTACTACAAAATCTTTTTTGTGCAACAAATGTGGTAACTGGTAAGCAATGTAAGCAGCAACAAGTGAGCTTTGGCTTATCCACACTTGAGATGAATTTGGAAAAAGAAGTGAACAATACTACTGGGTGGGTTCTGTTTGGCCGCATAGCCTCCTCAAAGTAACAGATGTCCTTCTCTTCTGGTCGATATCATGCCCATCCCACTTCTGAAATCCAGGCTTGCGATTTATCTCATGCTTCCAAAGATAACGCGCCTCTCCCCACATCAAGATTAAAGATCCAGGGGTCAAAAGAACAGGAATCTTCGCAAATTCTCTGTTTACCTCTTCAACATTGTTGTGTTCAGCTTCAGCTAAACTAAAATGCATAACACATGCAGATTCCAATGAAACTATTGCAATACCATCTTCAAATCTCATAAGATCAACATGCGCACAAATTCCCTGCACTCCAAGAAAACATGTACTATTATCAAATGAGGAAAAAGTACCCTTTCTTGAGGAAAATAAATGATAGAAATCATAACGCACCTCACCTGGTTGGTATATGTTAACTATAAGTTGATTAAAAAGTGGTTCCCTCCATAATAGCTCCGGTGCAAATGGACAAGTCGTGCCACTTTTATCACTTCTTGATAGATCTGTGGATGATTCGGATAAACAATCACTCAATAGAACATTCTCACGGATATACTGTGAAAGATCTATAGCCCAAGGGGGAAGATCTCCAAACCTCATCGCCTGCATTGAATGTGAAATCTTAGATTAAAAGAACCCAACTCCCAAGTATAAACAGGATAATCAAAAGATCACTTAATTATTATGCCCATAAAAGCAAAATAAAGTCCAACCCAAGAATGAGGACGAGCTAACTTGAGCTGATTCATTATAAGGCAACTAACACCAAGTCGCAAATTCCTCAAGTTGCAGATCCTGTGAACCCTGCTGATGAAATCGAAGATAACTAGAGTGGTATCGTCTAAGGAGCATTACACATGTAATCTATTTCTTGCCCCTTGGAGATAGTTTTCAAGTACATTAGTACAACTAAAATTCACCAGGAAAGTTAATTAACTTATACTATTGCAAGTGCAGAACCATTTGATATAGCTTATTATCTTCCCCAAAGAATTTGTTTATCAGTTTTCTCATATTATGCCATAACAACAAAGCGATAATCAGTATATACCTGATTATGCGAATCTTCAGCGAAGTAGCCCTCTGTTTTCTCCAAAAATCCAAAAAATTAGCTTTCCTCACCATGAAATTTAATCATTGATAATTAAAAACATAATTATTGGAGCACCTTTTTCAAGAGCAGATAGCAAAGAAGACTGTTGAACGGAGGATAAAAAGTCTCTGCAAATCCATAGGCCGTTGATTTCAGCTATCGCTTCCCAAATTTTGGGATCCCCGAATATTGACGGAGCCTTGACGATTTTATCACTTGAATCGTTAATTTGGAGTCGTCTTCGCCGTTCATGTGAAGATTCGCCGTCGCTGTCCGACGAGGTCCCGCCGAACGCTTCCCTCAGAACAGATTTTAGTTCCTCCTCCATTTTTGGCACTGATTTTCTCTTCATTCTCGTTGGGATTTTACCTATTAATTTTCAAAGTAATATTTTAAATCAGAGGTTGTTTGACTTCACATAGTCAAAATATAATTTGTACACATTAAATAAAAAAGTTAAACAACAATAGTTAAGTAAATAATCAATTGTTACGCTAAAAATTATTTTAATCAAAGAATTATAAATATTTTTTATGTTTCAAATTAATTGGTACATTTGACATTTTCGCACTAATTAAGAAACTCAATAAGTAATCATTTTTCTAAGATAAAATATCAAAAATACTTTTTTATTGAATGTTTTAATTAATGGCATTGATATTTGTGCACTTTACTTATGTGAATCAAAATATACAATGTCAACATAATTCTTAAGTAATTATAGGGAAACGTGATTCTTTAGCCATATCAATTAGGGTTGTCAATGGGTCTGATTTGGATCGGATCAGATTTGAGCTGAATACTCGTCCACTCATATCGGGTCAGATTTGAATCTCTCTCGAGTCTAGATTTCTTAATCCCATCGAATTTTCTCATGATTTGGTCGGATATCGAATCTTTTTCGGATTCAATAAAATCTCCATTTTTTAAAATTTACACAAGTATTATTTCATAAAACAAGTTTGAGAACTTTATAGTTGATATAATTTAGTTCAGATGTTCAAACTTTTTTAACTATTATTCATATTTTTAGATGAAAATATGCATAGAAATATAATTATGAATAAATTATTAACTATTATCTTCTTAACCTAAAGGTAAATAGTATTAATACTACTTATTTTGATAAAATATTAGGTAGATATATAATTATTTCATTTATTATTGAATACAAATCTCTATCGAATTGGGTTAACCTAAATTCATATTTGCTCCACAAATTTCAGATTTCGATCGAATTAATATAATCTGATCAAATTTTAATTAAATCGGATAGAAATTCCCCCCTGTTAGCAATGATAGTAGGGCTGTCAATGGGTCGGATTATGGTCGGATCAGGCTCGTCCAGATCCGGCTCCATTTATATCGGATCGAATTCTGTCGGATTCGGATCTTGTTCGGATTGTGCTCGGATCTAGATTTTTTGAATCCAACGGATCTTGGTCGGATTTGGCCGGATATCGGATATTTTTCGGATCCAATAAATTTGTATTTAAAAAGTTAAATTAATATTTTTTTCCTAAAATAAGTTTATATCTTTTCAATTTTATTTAATTTTAGCTCACAGTTTCAAAGTTTTTTTACTATATTCATATTTGTAGAATGAATATATTGGTTTAAATAAATTTATAAACGAATAATAAATTACTATCTTCTTAAATTGACGTTGAAATATTATTAATGATACTTATTTTTATAAATCATTTTGTATATATATCTTTCTTTTTATTTATTGTCGGATACGGATCTTCAACGGATCGGATCGACCTAAATCCATATTCGCTCCATGAGTTTCGGATTTCGGATCTTTATAATCGGATCAGGTCCATCGAATCTCTAATCGGACAATTATCCTAATAAATCGGATCGAATTCGGACGGATTCGGATTGAAATCCGCCCCATTGACAGCCCTAAATGATAGCATTAGCATGGGTAGTGGGCCCAAAATATTAAAGCCCATAACCATCTATAAGAAAAATTCGAATAAGGCTCATAGGATGAGAATTTCAGAAAACCTTGAACGACGTGCCGGTCCATCCCTTGCCAGTTGCACCAACTTGCACGTGACTGAAATTTTTAGCCCTTTTTTCGTTCGTTCGTTCGTTCCGTGTTTGATCCAACCACCGCTTACAATGAATGCTTTGGTGAGACTTTTGAGTAGATCTAATTCTATTATGTAATTGTATAATAAATTGTATAACATAACTTGTTACTGGAAGTTACTACTCCATCAATTTATTTATTTTTTATTTAACTAATGATACATAACATTATGAATTCTTTAAAAGTGCATAAACTTATATTTTGATTTTTTTGGTAAATAATATAACTATAAATTGGTATGATAGATAAATAGGGTGAATATTTTTTTTACATGAATAAAAACTAATTCAACGTTGTAATCAGGATTTAAGCGATGGGAAAAAGATTTTTCAATTACTATTTCGGAGATATTAGTACCAAACTAAGTGTAATTTGACGAATTTAGTTTTAGTTTTTAATTTTTGTATACCTTATCTCTTTAGAATTGTACCAATTAATTAATATTTATCATATAATTAGCTAAGCCTTAAATATCAACTTACAATGCCAACATTTTCATTTAACAATAAATAATAAAAATGGAAAACCTTCTTATATAAAACCTAGAAGGGTACACTACAACTTTCTCCCATGTTGTCTTAATTAATCCTTGCCAAAGTTGAGCCCTTCTGTCTCCCTCCTTACATTTTTCCATTAACCATATATCCCCCAAATACAACATGTCGGAAGCATCATCAGAAGCAAATCCAATTACTAATCAACGGGTATGCAATTCAATCATAATTTTCTTTTTCTATTTTTTTCATGTGAAGGTAGAGAATTAATGTTGGATCGTCAGATTTAATTTATTTCATTAATCATGTTATTTTTCGAAGATTAAAGAAAATGATGAGAAGAAGCTTAAATATCTAGATTTTGTCCAAGTTGTTGCAATCTACATTATCGTATGGTGCTCGACCCTCTATGAATATGCTAAAGAAAACTCTGGTCCATTAAGATCTGGAGTCCAGACCGTTGAAGGAACTGTCAAAACCGTTACTAAACCGGTTTACGAGAAACTCCATGACATTCCATTTGAACTTCTCAAATTCTTTGATCATAAGGTTCGTTAAATTTTATTTTGTATTGTTTATCACGTAATTTTGGATCCTGGTTAACTTGGAATACAACAATCGGCATTTGACTCTTGAATCATATACATGTACGTACAATGCTTTTGACATACCTCAGGTAATATTTTCTGGTATTGCTAAATGCAAAAATTATTAAAAAATTAGGTTTTAATATTAGAAACAAAGCAACATACTTGATGTTTATAAATGTTTAAATTTTTATTAGTGAGTAATTATTAATCATATATTTACTCAAGCATAGTATATTGGTGAAAGATCCTAAATTCCAGTGTGTCGACATTTGGGTCCTGACCGGCCGCACATTGGTCGCAGCACTCATTTAGTTACAAATAATATTTATATTTTGTATATATTTTCTAATTGTTCATTTTTTGGAATGTAAATCTTTCACATGATAAAATATTCTACTATTTTATAAAATAAATGGAATTTCAAATTCATCCCCCATGCCTCGAATTATTCGGCCCATAATCTTGCCGCTTGGGCCTTTTTGTCTAATGTTTGGGATAAATCTTCTTTAGATTATATCCCTTTTTGTTGTTTTTGCGACGGGGGTTTTCCGTTTGCTGATGTTGTACCGAATATTTTCTTTTATTATTAATTTTAATTTATTTATTTAATAAAAAAAAATTAAGATGGGTCATAATTGGCTAGAAATTTCTCAATATGCTTCTTGTTATCCTAAGATATTCTTGGAATTTGTGATTTTCTAAGATGTTTTAGTATTTAGTATCTTAACGCATTTTGTAGTTTTCTTCAATTGATGCATTTGTTTGTCTAACACGTGCATGAATTAAAATCTTCTCAACTCGTATAAATTCTCTCGCATCATCCTGCCCGGCCCAACTGCGAGAATGTTTAGATTATAGACCCCCATGTTAAAAGGCCCCGAATTTTCAAACTTCATTGTCTTTGTATCTGAGATTATTTTTAAAATGCCTTAATAAATAATATATCATTATAGTTTACCCACTACGATAAATTTACGGGACTCCCCTTATAATTACAAAAAATTTGTCCATACATTATTATCACTAATTAATTGATCAAATCAAAAGTAACACTCTACTAAAGTGTATTTATTATAGAATAATATTCATAATTTTTCTAACATTGTTTATGCTAAAGGAAAAAAAATCAGAACTAAAATTAATATAAAAATATTTCAAATCTGAGTATGTCACGTACGAGAAAGATTAAATAAACATATTGTTTTAGCAGAAATAATAATTTTGTAATCCAGTTATAATTCAATTATTATAATATAAGAAAAACTTAATTATCTTCACAACAAAGTAAAATAATACTAAAAGTTTAGTTATTGTGATTATTATTAATATTAACCATATCTAGATACCATATTTGTAATTTTGCTAACACTCTTGGCTGCTCACGTGATCGATGTGTGTGTACTAGGTTGATAAATCAATAACCGAGTTGGAGGCTCACGTGCCTATTCTTCTTAAAAGAATTGCAAGACAAACTTGGGCGGCGGCTCAAACGGCTCCAGAGGTGGCTCGTGAGCTAGCTTCGGAGGTGCACCAAACAGGCTTGATTAATATGGGGCTGAACCTAGCCAAAAGTACATACCACAAGTATGAGCCAGCGGCTAAGGAACTCTACGTCAAGTACGAGCCATTAGCAGAACAATATGCAGTAACGGCTTGGCTTACACTAAATCGGCTCCCTTTGTTCCCCCAAGTGGCTCATATAATGGTCCCTACGGCTGCTTACTGGGCCGAGAAGTATAATCAAGTCGTGGCTTATTCGGCAGATAGAGGGTATACGGTGTCACATTATTTGCCTCTACTTCCTCTTGAGAAAATCGCCAAAGTATTTGATGGGGCCGCTGCAGGCTAATTTGGTCAATGGTGCCATTTCGCAGTAATTCTGGTTTACTTTAATTTATTGTTTTGCATGCCTTTCATAAATGTCCGTCCAAATTAAATTTCCTTTGTATTGTTTAGAATTTGGACTGATTGTTTCTTTTTTTAATTTTATTTATTGAGGTCATGAAAAGTTTCCTAAAGTTTCATGCGCGGACAATTGCAATTACTTCATGATATAAGTTTATGCAACTCATTATTAAAATCAAATCTGAATTTGGTGAAACAATACACCATTTAACATAATTTATTTGATTTTTTAAATTAACTAGAGCAAGACAAGCCCAATCAAATTGAACGTAGATATAATCTACAAAAAAAATTACATATATCTTGAACATTTATTAAGTTGACTGTACAAACCAAACTTGAAAACTTGTTATCAAAAGAAAAAAAAAAACCAAACTTGAAAATCTATCAAACAATATGTTTGAGTCAAGTACGAATCCGACTTATAAAGCTATCAAACATCAAATGATTTATAGAGTCAAGCATGCTGTGTAGTATCAACATAAAAAGTTATTAGACAATAAATTTTATTTAAGTAATTTGTATGTATGACAAAATGTGCATGTACAACAAATCCCAAAATTTCGCAAGAAAATTTTAGTGTAATCATATGTTGGCAATTAGGAGGCAAATCTAAAACCATAGCACTAGCCTTTCTGAATAAAAGCAGAAGGCAGCCTAATGCAACATTTGTACAATGCCAGATTACTTCATGAAACTTCAAATATAACAACCATAATAAAAGATATCCAAATATTTGCTACTCTGCTTCTCATCAACAATACACTTCACCCCGCAAAAACATTTAATTGAATGTAATAATACCATCAAAGATATCAAAATGAAACAATACTATTATTCAAAATGCAAACAAAACAGAAGTAGTTCGTTATCTGTTATAATGTAAATAATGCAACAAAATTATTAAGGATGTAATAAAAACTAGTAAATGGAAAACTTATCACTTGGCCCTGGCCACAGTTTCTTGTAGATAGAAAGCACAGTCGGAAGAACAGCAGCAAGTGCAAGAGAAAGATGCTCGGAACTGCTAGTCCTCACAGTCACCTGCCCACTTAGCTTATTATTAATTCCAGCTCTTACAGCCACCTTCGAATTACGACCAATCGAGAACTGAGCCAAACTATTAAACCCAAGTGCCAAATCCCCTCTCCATTTAATAATCGACATGCTTATATTCGATTGAATTTGGCCAATCGGGTAATCAAGCTCCCTTCTTTGCAACTCAATGTTCGCTCCATAAGCAGTTTCTTGCTGGGACTTAACTGCCCCTGCACTCCCCACAAGAACATATTGCTTTCCTAACTTAATCTGATCCTCAATTTTCACACCAGGGACCACGTTTTCGCCCAAAAACGTAAAAGAAATCCCGCCAGCTGCTTTGTGTTTCTTCAAGTTTTTCGATTTGGTTTCACATCTTACAATATAAGCAAGTTGTTTACCCATGCTTTGAATATCGAAACCAGCCATGGTCGACATATTCTCGTTTAGCTTAGTCGCAATAGAGGAATCCAAGCTTATGCTGAAGTCTTTTTTGTCCTTGGTGATTTGAACCGTATAAGCTGCTCCAAAGCGATTGAGAATGGCTAAGCTGTGTTCGAGGTTAACACCATCATACCCACAGTCGTGGTCCCAACCATGGCTATCGAGAACTGGCCTAGCAAGAAACTGTGAAGTTGGTTCCAAGAATCGGTACCTATAAGCGGGATTATCTCCGTCGAATGAAGGTGGTAAAGCCATGTCAGGTAAGGGAACTGCGATTGGGGCCGCGGCCCCCATATCAGCTTCCTCTTCACCAAAATTATAATCGGTTGAAGTATCCTTGCCGCCTCTCTTCTTCATTTCCCTCATTCTTTTCAACTCCTCTCTCCACTGCTTTTTCTGTAGAAGCTTTACTCGGTAATCATACTCTTCGAAATACGCCTTCGTTTGTTCTCGACTCAGCTTAGCTAGCTGAGCTTTCTTGAGTGGCTTAAAGGGTGGAAGCTGATCGTACTCATCTTCCTCTTCTTGGTCAGAATCGGAGAAATCATCCAAGTCAATATCGGAGTCAACACTTTCACCGTTCTGATCGGATGGGAGTTTTGGGTGCGGGCGGGACTGCAACATAGAGGATAACATATATGGAAGAGGTGGCGACCGGACACGGAAACCGAAGAGTTTACGGTGGTCCAGAGGGTCTTGAGGTTTCGAGAGTGCACTCGCTTCTGATAAAATCTTCATTGAGTAGCATAGTAAAAGTAACTGAGGCCTCCAACTTTGACCATTAGGAAGTATCTTATTTCCTTCTCGATTTTTCCTGCAGTCGCGGTGATTTTCTACTAGAGAAACAGGATTCATTAAACTCGGACTCATCATACGTAAATCACCAACAGCATGGCCGATCGACTGCTGGACTACATGAGATCGTTGAGTCACGAAAACCTCATAGCTTAGAGGGGTACCGGAAGGTCCATCTGGTGGTGCTGAAGCAGCATGAGTAAGTGTGACTATTGCACTTCGCCAGGTGGAAGGGCCAAGAGAACTTGTAATAGTCTTCAAAAGGGGTAAATCGTTAAGATCTCGAGTTTGTGCATCCAAACGGTCGACATAAAGCACAACATCTGGGGGGGTTTTCTTTGTGATCTTCTGTACTGAAGACAACACACTACGGTTGTAAGCTTGCTCCATTACGGAAGACTTGAGGCCTGGTGTATCAATAATCTTAACCTTAACACCATTGACAGAGCCTAAAATCTCCATAGCAGAAGCAGTCCCTGTCTCAAATGCATCTATCGAAGCTTTTTCTTCTCCGAGAATCGCGTTTATAGTCGAACTTTTCCCAACTCCAGATTTTCCGAGAACCAGTATGTTTAGAGAGAAATCCAAATCATTTCCATCCTCGGCTTCTAGCTGTAAAGCTGTTTGCTTGGCTGCATCCAAGCTAAAGGTTTGTGTCCCTTGCCTTCCTCCAAGAAGTGCCAACCTATATAAAACCTGTGCTGCCACAGATTCTTCAAGAGAAAGGCCTAATCTATGAACAAGCCTCAAGAACTTGACTCTAATCTGTTGTAACTTCTCCAGTTTCTTCTTCTCATCTTCGCTCAAATTCTCCTCAGTTTCTCCGCGACTAGAAATATTCGAGGGATTAAAAAGCAATGGGCGGTTCCTTTGGGGAGCAGGTCGCAAAGACTGAAGTGAAGGGCCTAGGCCAGCTGGCCTCTCGACTGAGAAAAGCCTAGAACCATCTTGAGAGGTGATAGTGATACTGCCACCATCTGGGTCGGCACCAGTTGCAGCCTTTAAGAGAGCTGCCAGGGCAGCAGAATCGAACAATTCTTTCCCATCTCCTTCATCATCATCAGTATCACCTTCCTCTTCTTCTGAATCTGTGACAATTTGACCATCAATCCTTTGAGACTGATCAAGTGAACTGCCAGCACCAGAACCTTGTTCCAATTCCTCGATGAACTTTTTGGCAGCTTCAGAGCTCCCAAAAACCATACCATCGGTTTCCTCATCAGACAAGGAGTCTTCAGGATCAACTTCATCATCCATCTCATCTTCTACCTCTCTATCAGTGTCAATCTTCTCTGTTGTACCATTCTCTTTGGAGCCTTCATAAACAACAGCTGCAGGCTCGAGTTCTACATCTGGTTTCTTTATAATATTCTCCATGTCGAGAGTTCCATCTCGATCCACAGACGAGTGAACTCCATTCACCAAATCAACTTCAGCTTCTGCATCATGATTATTAGGTTGTAGTGGCTTGAGCTCCACTGAAGGTTCAGAGCTTTGATAATTCACTGCAACTTCTCTAGTACTGATTGCTTCCTCAACAACATCATTATTCTCATTAATGCCACCAACAGATTCAAGTGGGACCTTAACTCCTTCAACCTTGTCACCCCCATTTTCCTCTAAATCTCCAACAACAGCCACACCAGGGGCTACGGAATCAACCTGAATGGTATCAAGAATAGCATCCCCTTCAGCTGTGAATTTCACATCTTCGGGTACAACCACAGCTGCCTCAGAGACATCTTTACCAATTTCTTCAGTCTCCCCAATAACAGTTACCACCCCTGGCACCACAGAATCAACCTGAATGGTATCGACAATAGAATCAGTCTCTCCAACAACATCTACCCCTGGCACCACCCCCTGAATGGTACCGACAATAGAATCAATATCTTTACTGTTTTCTTGAGTCTCCCCAACTACAGCTACCCCTGGCACCACTGGATCAACCTGAATGGTATCAACAATAGAATCCCCTTCAGTCGTGATTTTCATACCACCTGGTCCAACCACCTCAGGTTCAACAACAGCCACCTTAGTAACATTGTTTTCCTCTGGTTTAATCGCTGCATCTCCATTTTCTTCTATCTCATCAACAACCTCTGAGGTCACTGAGTCAACCTGAATGGTATCAACAGTAGGATCCCCTTCTGCTGCGAGGCCAACCACCTCTGTTTTTTCCGGTTGAGTAACATCTTTCGTCTCTGCTTTATTCCCCGTATCTCCGTTTTCTTCAGTCTCCCCAACAACAACAACCCCAGGGCCAGCCACATCAACCTGAATGGTATCAACAACATAATCCACTTCTGAAGTAAGTTTCGCATCTCCAGAATCAACCAAATCCAATTCTTTCGGTTCAACAACTGACACCTCAGCAACATCCTCTTTCGTCTCAGGTTCATTAACCTCATCCACAACCGTTCCATTCTCCTCCAACTCATCTCCCTTTGTCTCAATTTCCTCATCCACAAAATTCATCGCATTGCCATCCACAATCTCACCAGTTTCCTTGGAGTTCACGCCCAATTTCTCATCAAGAACTTCACTCCCATCAGAATCCTCGACTGCAGCATCAGAATCTTTCCCCAACACATCAATTTTTTCGGCATTATCATCATGTTCATTCACAACTACTTCAGAAATCGGCAGAGATTCAACCTTTTCCGGGGCATCAACAAACAGAGCATCAGAATTCTCCTCCCCAATTTCCTCTCCAACAGTTCCGACCAAACCCAGCTTATCCAACGCAGTCTCAAACTCCTCTTCACCGCTCACATAACCCTCATCATCAGAACCATTACCTTTAACATCACTTTTACTATTATAATCACCTTCATTATCATTCAAAACAATATTATTTTTCGATAAATAATCAATTTCGGAACTATAAGTGGACCGAGATGAAGAAGATAAATTAGAACCTGATGAAGTCACGGTCTCTGGTTGAAGATACGGCGTCGCTTCCTTCGACTCCATGGAGTATTGGATGAATTAAGAATTTGGAAATTAGGGTTTTTAAGGGTTTATGGATAAGGAGATAAAGGAATGAAGAAGAAGAGAAGAGAGTGGTGAAGTTTGGGATGTGATAATTGTGATAAGGTTTTTGAGAGTATTTTTTTGGGTTTTTGCAGCAGCACTGGGGGCGCTGCGTTTTTGAGGTTTTCCCTTTCTCTGTCTTCAGAATCTCATCAGTAAATACTAATATACTGCCGAAGTTTTTCCTACTCTGAAAGGACAAAATTGCCCTTCAATTTCTACAAATTAATTAGCGGAAGAGAGCTTAAAATTAAAGTACTACTCGATCGTCCTTTTTTTTCTTTTTAATGCCCCAAGATAATAGTATTTCATTTTTTAAAATTAATTTATTTGTCTTTCTCACATAAAGTAATTATTTGATTTGATATATATATATATATATATATATATATATATATATTTGATAGTAGTAATTTTCTACCACTATTTTTTAGGGCACAAACATAAAAACGTCTAAAAGATTCATTTTAACTTTTATTTAGAACTCTGCGTCAAAACCTAAAAGAGAAAAAGAAAGAGGACGAATAAATTATTAAATATTTGGTCCGAAGTCAATCAATTAAAGCTCGTGGAACTTGGTTTGTTTAAGTATATTATTCAACTATTATAAAAAAAAATTATATGATTTTTATACTTGTATGTTTTTCTTGAGATTTTAGTTGTTTGTCAATGTGTGTAAAAGTATCTGAAAAGAGAATAAATGAAAAGTTTAAAAGATACATATCTTTTCATAACATTTGAGTTTTAAAACTTTGTTTTGAGCAAATCTTAATAAGTTGAAAATGGAAAGATATAGGAGCATACAAAATCATCAAATGGTTGTAGCTCGTTTCATGCTTTACTTAATCGAAGTTCATTCTAATTCCTTTATTGAAAAATCAAACAAAGTTCAAACACAATATAGTACAACAAATCAAATATAAGCATTATATTTTCAGATTAACTTCATTAATATGTTGGAGAAAGTTAGAGAGATTACTTTTGCATAAAATATTTGTAAATATTTATTGTAACAGTATAAAATATTTATATGAAATGAGAATACTACTAGTTATAAAAAAAATGAAAATGCCTACAATAAGTTATACAAAATCACCCAAAAAAAAAAAGGGATTTTCAATGTAAAATTATAGATAGCAATAAAATTATTAATTCATCTGTAAAATGTACTACTAATAGAAATAAGTATTATGATTTTTTTTTTTATATCCAAGGTGTCCAAGCTTACACTAGACTAATCATGAACCCTCATAACTCTTGTCCTAGAACCCTGAAGGATGTAAATCGCATGATGTGCCTCCACCAAGCCTCGGGATCCCACCATACTGCTGTACACTCTGCTATCATTGCCTTTTATAACCTATATGTTTGGATTAATTAATTGTGTGGAAATTTAAAGAGCTTTGCTTAAAATTTGTACCTAAAATATATGCATTAATGTATGATCATTTAGAGAAGTTACTAGCATTTTACATAACAGAAGTTACTAGCGGTATATATATTAAAATGTATCTAACTAAGTTGAATATATGCAGATATTTTTTGTTGATGAGTATTGAGTACAATATACTAGAGTATAACATTAATTGCGTTTAGTCAAAATATTAAATATGCTTTTGCATTATATATAGTAAGTTAAATGCAACCATGACTACAACTATTTAAATTATGACGTATTTAAATATCAAGTATTTACAACAATTTCGGTTCTTCTTCGGAAGTACCGCGCAAGGGGCAAGTTTGGACTTGAAATTTTGTTAACGTGTGCCTTTGGTCTTGTCATAATATTGCTGGAAATTTAGTTTTGTTTGGTTGTGTTTAGATTGTGGCCTTTTTTTGTTTGTTTTGTCCATTTTTTGCTTTCAATTGTTATTAGCGTATTTATTCACTTCATATTATCTTTTATCTCAAGAATGGGTGGCCACAATTTTTCCGTGAAGGGCTGATGTTACCACGAGAAGCCAAAATCCAAATTTTGGATTATCAACAAGACAGCAAGTTTGGAAATAAACTTTGTACAAGATAACACTTAATAAAAAAATGTAAAAGTTATTCTTAAACTTTGATGTATGGAGAGAAGTATAAAAATGTTTATCAGAAAAGTATGTAGAGTTTTGTGCTCGTGGAATATATGGTTAATTGTCATATTTAGTAGTTTGAGATTGATTTGTGTTATATCTATTGAGCTTAAATATTTTAAAATTACCATTGTAGATCATAAAATTCGTTTTGTTTTCATATATATTCTCAGTATCGTGTCCTTTTGTGAGAAAAAAATATATTTATGGGTTGATGTCTTGTTTATTTGAATTTCGGCATTAATTATTAAAAGGGTGAAATAGAGTTTTCCCCCTTAAAGTATGAGGGTGGTATCAACTAACCCGTAAAGTATCAATTGTAACATTTGCCTCCTATGTTATAATTTTATAGTATACACCACCCCTTTTCATAAAGTAATACTTTCTTTATTACTTTATCCAAATATAATTGTATCTTTATTAATTATGAATCCATTCATCCACCAAACAACGTTATGTTTTATTTTATTCATTTCTTTTGTTACCTTCCTTTTTTGGATCTCAATTATTTTTCTTCATTTTCATCTCATTTTTTTATAACCGAATGAAACAAAAGAGATGGAGAATTTGATATATAATATTGTTTGGTGGATCGATGGATGAATTCATAATTAATAAAAAAAATTATTTTTTGATAAAAGAATGAAGAAATTAACACATAATATTATTTGGTTTTAAACTTGAATTTTGAGAGAAATAATTTGAAGGATAATTTATCAACATTTTGAATAATAATTCGTACCGAATATAAATGAGATAATTATCACCAAATAAAAACTCCAAAAAATAAAAAGAAAAAAATTGAGATGGAAATAAAAAAATTGAAACATAAAATAAAGAAAACAAATTGAAACAGAAATAAAGAAAAAAGTGAGATGAAAATAAAGAAAATTTTGAGACCGTAAAATCGAATTAAACAAAAAAATTAAGAACTGAAAACATAATGTTGTTTGGTGGATGAATGGATTCATAATTAATAAAGAGACAAATTTATTTAATAAAGAAAATTATTTATGTAAGCGGCGGAAGTATTATTGGAATAAAAACTACAAAACAATAACAGAGGAGGGTGAGTGTTATAATTGATATTTTAGGGGGTAACTGATATCAGTTACCTATACTTTAAGGGGAGAACTGTATTTCACCCTTATTAAAACACAAAAATGAACATCTTTTACATAATCAAATTTCACTCCAATAAGCCTAAATGTTCTTCAAACACAATATCGGAAAACAAAGTCAATGGCTTCTTAATTTGTAAAATGACCAAAAGCCACATATCCTCAAAACTACTGCACAGTCATTTGCCAAACAAATTTATTTATCACAATTCTTTTTGAAAATTAAATATTCTTGAAATAAGATATTTTCAAACGACCTTTTTTGGCATATTCCCTTATTTAACTTAAACTTGATTTAAATTTCAAAAAAAATAAAAATAAATAATCATATCAGTTGGGGTTGAGATAACCTCTCGATCGTAAAACTTCAATTTCTGACTACGATTTCATGGACGCAAGAAGTTATTTTTTAACATGGATTTCTAGTCAAAGAAGGCCCAACTTATTCACATTTGCATTCACTCAATGGGCTTGGTTGCTTATAGCAATATAGAGGACCGGGCAAATGATGTATGTGTGTAATTGAAAATATGGGCCTAACCAATGTTAAAGGAATAAAGGTTTAACCGTTTAACAGCTTGAGAAGATGTTAATTAAGTTCGCCGTGATATTATTCAATTGAAGATTGGTACAGATGGGATGAACATACATAAATCTTTCTATTTTCAAATGCAGACAAAATCGGTCCATACAAAAATCATATTTATTATCTAAATTCTTGATTGGCTTTAACCTAATATAATTGGGAAACCAAATAGTCAAGTTATTATCGTGTCTATCTTCAATCGCTTTTTGTTTGAGATTTTGAGAGAATTTCACTTTTGATACCATAACTCTACATACTTTAGGGATTTGATACCACAACTTTTTATACCGACACATTTGATACCATAACTCAAATCAATTTTGCACATTTAATACTTCTGTCAAATTAGAAACGGAATTGTCACGAGAATGTCACGTGGCCGTTCAAACTTTACACATTTGATATCATAGCTTATGTTGACTGATAATTTTACCCCATAACCTTTCAGGTTACCAAAAAAGCACCACATCTCCAAATTTAGTGACAATTTTAGTCCACATTGTTGCCAAATTTTCAAATTGACTCGAATAAGACCACGTGTTGACCAATTTAGAAAATTTTAAATCTGAATTTGGGGGAGAATTGCAATTTTGGTCGACTGATAATTTTTTTCAGGTTACCGAAAAAAGCCCCACATCTCCAAATTTAGTGTTGCCAAATTTTCAAATTGACTCGAATAAAACCACGTTCTGACCAATTTAGAAAATTTTACTTATTTTATTTAAATAGCTAATTTAATTTATAAACAATATTAATAAATTAAATAAATATTATTTTTACATTAACATAAATATCACCAAAATTAAGAAAACATATTCTTTTTAAATATAAAATTTATATAATAGAATTAATCTATTTAATATTTATTAAAATAATAAATTATATAATTTAAAACTATTTAATATTTATTAAAATAATAAATAATTATAATTAAAAAACAATTCCCCAACCCACCCCACCCCCTTCTCTACCCCCGATTACCAGGTCGGCGCCCTGCAGCCTGGGTCTTCGGTCCCAGGCCACCGTCGATCTGGGATCTTCGGTCCCAGGCCACCGTCAGCCTGGGATCTTCAGTCCTTGGCCGCGGTGGCTTGGATCGTCGGCCTGGGTTCTCCTATTGCAGGCCACTGCCGGCCTGGGATATTCGGACCCAGGCCGCCGCCGGCCTGGGAATCGGGGGGTAGGAGGGAGGGGTGGGGATGTGGTGGGTTGGGTGGGGATTTTTTTTTAAAATTAAAATTATTATTATTTAATATTTTAATAAATATTAAATAGTTTTAAATTATATAATTTATTATTTTAATAAATATTAAATATATTAATTCTATTATATAAATTTTATATTTAAAAAGAATATGTTTTCTTAATTTGGTGATATTAATGTTAATGTAAAAAGAATATTTATTTAATTTATTAATATTGTTTATAAATTAAATTAGTTATTTAAATAAAATAAGTAAAATTTTCTAAATTGGTCAGCACGTGGTCTTATTCGAGTCAATTTTGAAAATTTGGCAACAATGTGGACTAAAATCGTCACTAAATTTGGAGATGTGGGGCTTTTTTGGTAACCTGAAAAAAATTATCAGTCAACCAAAATTGCAATTCTCCCGCCAAATTCAGATTTAAAATTTTCTAAATTGGTCAGCACGTGGTCTTATTCAAGTCAATTTGGAAATTTGGCAACAATGTGGACTAAAATCGTCACTAAACTTGGAGATGTGGGGCTTTTTTGGTAACCTGAAATGTTATGGGGTAAAATTATCAGTCAACATAAGTTATGGCATCAAATGTGTAAAGTTTTAACGGCCACTTGACATTCTCGTGACAATTCCGTTTTCAATTTGACGGAAGTATTAAGTGTGCAAAGTTAATTTGAGTTATGGTATCAAATGTGTCGATATAAAAAGTTGTGGTATCAAATCCCTAAAGTAGGTAGAGTTATGGTATCAAAAGTGAATTTCTCTCATGAGATTTTATTTCAACTTGTAGTTCAACATTCAAAGAAGTAATTAGAGGGCAAAAAGGTAATTTCACCTAATTCTAATTACAAATATTTTTTGGAGGATCATATTGGATGTAGTAATTAAATTCATTTACGTTGCATTTTGAAAAAAGTTTCGTAAAATAGAAAATACGAATTAATTAGATGAAATTTAATCAATTAATTGGAAAATATCAAGATTAATTAGATTATATATATATATATATATATATATATATATATATATATATATATATATATATATATATATATATATATATATATATATATATATATATATATATATAGTTTTTGTATTTAATAATTAATATTTTATGCAATTTTTAAGATTAAACTAAGGGTGAGTATGGCCTAGCGATTCGAAAATCAATTATAGGAGAATTAATTTTACTAAAATTGATTTTGGTAATAATTGATAATAATAAAAATTAATTATAGAATAATTGATTTTGTATAATAGCTTTTACAAAAGTAACATTTTAGTAGCTTATAAAATAAGTTGAATTTTTTGCTTCTCGAAATCCCAAAAGTAATTATGATCCTGGGGGTCAAACACCATGAAAATCACGATTGATCAGAAGTAATTTTAATAATCAGGGTCAAACACTTCAAAAATCACAATAGAATTCTATAAGTGCTTTTAAGAGCTCCAATCGCTAGGTCAAACTCACATTAAAAAAAAAAAATTCTTCAACCCTACACATACAAGGGATAATTTCTCATCATGAAATTTTAATATCTACATGTGAAAGGAAAAGTTTGATTCTCTTATGTTGATGCCACAACACACCTTAAATAATCTTTTTGAATTTCCAAACACAAAAAA
Organism: Penstemon barbatus; assembly: GCA_003313485.2. Classification (NCBI taxonomy): domain Eukaryota; kingdom Viridiplantae; phylum Streptophyta; class Magnoliopsida; order Lamiales; family Plantaginaceae; genus Penstemon; species Penstemon barbatus. The sequence goes on along the minus strand of CM064881.1, from coordinate 698,777 downwards.
ATCAATTTTTTCGAAAAAGCTACAAGCTTTTGGACCAAAAAAAAAAATTTGATTTTAGTAAAAGTAATTCTGGTAAAATTATTTTTTCAATAGCTGGCCAAAGTCACTAGCAAAGCAGAACACAAAGATATTTACATAATTATGTAAGGGATTTTATGAAAACATCTTGGAGAAATCATTTGTTTCAGTCTTTATCTCATAATAGTCCCCCAACAAAAAGTAAATCTTCTTCCGGATTAACCAAAATTGACTTCCTTTTTGATGTAGGAGTCGCCCAAAATTGGTAACCAAAACCCAAAACCGTCGATTAAATAGATTCCACCATCCCCACCCCTACCCCACTGACCTTGCACCTAACCATCATTCATACCAAGCACACATTGGAAAGTGTAAAAGTTCAACCACCTCTTCATATTAAAAGTTTAAAACAACCCCCTCCCTTTTTTTTAGATATATAAAAATATAAACCCTTCTAATTATCTTTTCACTTTAAATTCGTTTCTGAGATTTGTTTGACTAAACAAATAATTGAAATATTTATTATTTTCAGAATTGGAATTAATATGAAATGAATTTTTGTAAATAGAATCTCAAAGAGATATATCTAATTGAAATATTATTTATACTTTGTTGATTAGTCATTCTGGCTACAATTTTTTGAAATAATTACAATATTTATTTAAATATTACATTTTTCTTCAAATTTACATAAAAAGAATATTACTTGAATTTGAAATTTTAAAATAGTAGTGAATAAATAAAGTAAAAAGACACTCATTACTCAAAACTCAAAAGCCTTGGTGTATGTATATACGTAACGGGCCTTCCGCAATCATTTCACCTTTTCTTTTATTCTTTTCACCTCTTCCCCCTCTCTATCTCTCTTATAAATAGAAAAATAAAATGTATCAATAAAATATCTAATTTGTATATTTTATCTCTTTCGATAGATTTCCTGATTTTCGAAAATCAGGAGTTTTATTTTTTTAGGATTATTATTTAGATCAGAAAACATGGTGGAAACGCGGCGGGGCTCTTCTTCCTCTAAGCGTCCCCTCTCTTCTCCTTCATCGTCTCTGCCCAACGGAAAACGATCTAAGGTAAGGTCTTCATTTTTTAATTTATCATGTTTTTTCTACTATTTTCTCGATTTGACCTTTCTTGTTGTTTTTAATTTCGAGGTTTTGAGTGCATGCAGGCGGTGGAGGCGTCTTCTTCGTCTACGAACGATTTGCCGGCGTCGGAGCAAGTGGTAGTCGAGGCGGCGGCCGCCAAAGAATTAGAGGCTAGATCGGCTGATCTGGCAAACGACGGCAGCGAAAAGCAGTCGGATGATGTGTCGGCGGAGAAAGCGCCTGAGTCGGCGGTGGAAGGTGAGGTTTTGGTTTCTCCGATTAGTTTAAGTCCTTTTTGGTGATTTTCTATTAAATTTTAAAATTTTATTTTGTTTATTTGGCAATCGTTGGTGATGGATGCAGGGGATTCTGTGATTGATGTGGAGAAAGGGAAGTCAAGTGGTGGCACAACAGTAACTCGGGCAAAGAAACGGCAACTGAAATCAAGTGCTGGGGTTGCATGGGGAAAACTTCTTTCCCAGTGTTCACAGGTGAGCTTACAATTTTTGTTTATTGTATTTCTCTTTTATCTTGTTTATGGATTTGTACTTCAAGAACTTGAAACATTTCAATTCTTGGAGCTCGATTATGGATTCAATGTTCAAGAACTAGAAACAAGATATCAACCTTCATATGGTGTTTTTTCTTGGCTTTGACAGTTGAGATTTATGCATTGAAATGCTGCATGCAAACATATTTCAGGGTTTGATTCTTTATAAAATTACTGCAGAGGCATCACCTTAGGTTTCTCCCATGTTAAATTCTCATTGACTCTTAAATCTTGGATGTGTGCAAGTAATTTTAAATGATTTTCTCTCTTGTCACTCACATTTTTATGTTCTTCATATCTTCTGTGGTGAATCATGTCCGATAATTTAACTCAAGGAAGTGAACCTTAGAAAGACTGTAAGGTGGTACGGTGAGGGTAAAATTCGGTATCGAACCTGAGAAAGGTGGCTTGCTTGCGATCTATGATTGATACAGTAACTGATCTGAAATCAGATGTTAGGCTAGCTAGGTGGGTTCTCGACAGTACCGTCGCCCTTTCGGATATAAGCTCATGTATAGGCTTAATCTGAGTTTTTATCTTGTCTGGATTCACAGAATCGTAGGGCCTATATGGAAGAGCTTTGGATGTTGGGGTTTGGAGGAAAAAGTAGGTGGTAGATGTCAAATCAATGTTTTTTATAGAAAAAAAGTAAGTGGTTGTCGAATTATTGTCTTTTATATGCTTGGGTTTCAAAATGTTTGAGCCATGGTTTGAAGAGGTGTGGGCAAAAATTTCGACAAGTTTGACTGAGTCTCATTAGTTTTGCCAAAACTCCATATGGAAGAATTTTGGATCAGTTTCACGAGACCCGCAAAACTGAGCCAAATAGGCCCTTAGAGTTCTGAATGCGAGGAGACTTATAGGGAACATATATAGAGTGGTCTGAACACTAAATTTTACTAGTGGCCTGATATCTTTGCCCTCGTGCTCAGTGTTTGTTTCTTGTACTATACTCATGCATCAAATATCTATTGTGCCACATTCATATACTAGTTTATTTTTCTTGAAGATACTATGTAAAACTAGCAGGCAATCTGCTGCCATTATGTCAAAGCTTCAGTAGTGACAGAAAGGGTTTGATGTCTGCTGAAATTCTTTCTGGTCCTTGAGCAATATGTTGATGACCTTGTGTAGATTTGTTGCGTTCTTGGTAGAAAAGAGGAACTTGGGATAAGCTCCTTCCCTGTTTTGTAAATACCAAACTCAGGTAAACAAGCTGCAGGCTACATTACATGTTTGTGAGGAAACTCTCTCTTCTGATGGAAGCAATATGTCGATGACCTTGTGTCGATTTGTTGCGTCCTTGATAGAAAAGAGGAACATGGGATAATCTCCTTCCCCTGTTTTGTTAATACCAAACTCTGGTAAACAAGCTGCAGGCAACATTACATGTTAAATTGTGAGGAAACTCTCTCTTTTGATGGAATGTCTCCAATCAACTCTCTACCCTCTTTAAGTTATAAGATCTCTAAGGATGGTTTTAGATCCCCTTGGTTATGCATTGAAATAAAACCAGAGAAAAAGCTTGAGTTAAAACCACAAAATGGGTGATATGTTAAATAATACTGACAATGACCCCAGACAGATTGGATGGAGGAAGAGGACCATGTCGCAAACCCGCACCTGAATATTGTCGCAATTGTGTACAACCATTTGTGGAGTATACAAGCAGGGCGGACTTGGGGCAGTGAATTTCAAAAACTAATATTATGCTTTTTCTAACACATTATAGTATTTGTATGTTAATTTTTTTTTGGATAAAAATTTGTATGTTATATTAGAACTGTCTATATATTAGTTGAAATATAAGATATTTGTCTAGAATTTTAAATATTGAGTTTTTACTTTACTTTATAGTTTCCATTAAAATGATTAACACAATTATATGCTAACGGGTGAATTCTCATTCTGATGACCAAGAAGTGTAGCTGCACTAATTATTATGACACATTGGTGACCTTTTATCACTAAGGTTTTTTCAGTCCCTGATTTAGGTTTGTTAGGTATTTTCTTGAGCTGAAAGAAGTATCTGTAATTGTTTCATTCTCCAAAGTTGTTTTGGATTGATCTGTCCATGTACTACATGCAACCGTGGTAAATGTGTGTGTGTAAACGAGATATAGGGAAAAGGGAGTGGAGGTAGGGGGAGGAGCCTTGTGTGTGTGAGTGAGAAGGAGAGGGAAGGGAGATCTTGTCTTAACATGTATATATCCTTATGCAATGCTCCTTTATTGGTGGAATACTACTGGTTCTCATGTGTGAGATTATGTGCTCTGCTTGTGTGTTGAGCTGCCATTATCTTTTTATTTCAAAATTTAACAGCAGTTTTTAATCTTGACTTTTTCTTGTTTTCCAGAAACCCCATATTGTTCTGTGTCAACCTACTTTCACTGTTGGTCAAGGCAGCAAATATGACTTGTCTGTGGAAGATCCAACAGTTAGTAAATCCTTGTGTAGTCTGAAGCACATGGAGTCAGAGGTAAATTGTGATTTTGTTCTCGTTTGGTTACTAAAATAGATAATTTGAATTGATCATAGTATTTCTTCATAGTGGCATATCTGTTCAGAAGTTAGTAATTCAATACCTGTTTGGTTGTTACGTATAACCATTCCTTAGGGAGGAGCATCTGTTACTTTGCTTGAAATCACTGGAAAAAAAGGATCTGTCCAAGTGAATGGCAAGGTGTACTCAAAAGATACCACTATTCCCTTAAAAGGAGGCGATGAGGTGGTTTTTAGCTCGTCTGGTAAACATGCTTATGTATCCTTTTACCAACATATTTCAGTTCTCTGTGTGGGTCTTAATGCTGGATGTATTTGTTTATAGTTTGTTGGAATCATTTGCGAATTGCGAAGATCTAATTTACATATTGTCTGAATTTTGGACACATTTATATTTCCTTGACATACTATTAGATTTTCCAACAACTCACCAATAGCAGTGCATCTTCAACGGGTGTGCTGCCTTCAGTCAGCATACTAGAAGCTCATGGTGGATCGCTAAAAGGTTTACAGATTGAGGCAAGGTCAGGAGACCCTTCTGCTGTTGCCGTTGCATCGACGCTGGCATCCCTATCAAATCTGCGTAAAGAATTATCTCTTCTTCCTCCATCTCGGAATGGTGAGGAGGTATCAGTTGAAGTGAAGTGTGAAGTGTCCAACAATCGTGTCATAGATGCTGAAATGAAGGATGCTTCTGACCATAATGATGATGCTACTGTATCAGTTATGAAGACTGGTGTTCAGTCTTCTGATATTGTCAATGAACACTTGAACGTTGATGCCGAGAGTGGGAAAATTGTAGCAGAAGACAATGACTTGAAACCATTTTTGGATATTCTAGCAAATTCTCCGACTCCTCGCCTTGACATTAGTGGCAGAGTATCTAGAATTCTTGAAGAGCATAGGGGAGTAAGAGATCAACGCAAAGATTCTGATCCTCCTATTTCACTATCATCTAGACGTCAAGCATTTAAAGACGGTTTACAACAAGGACTACTAAAGTGCAAAAATATTGATGTTTCATTTGAGAATTTTCCGTATTATCTAAGGTGAAATTTCAAGTTGCTTGAGGATATCTACTGTCTTCATACCTTTCATTATTATCAACCCCCTCAATATCTATTTAGAATTTAGATATGAAAGCAAATGATATTGTTTTTTATACTACAATATGACAAGTGCTTGTAGAGATGTTGACCCATAAGTTACGTTGTCCATGATTTACCAATAATGGAGTGCCTTTTTTTTAGAAATTATCATATTTAGATAATTGTGGACCAATTAAATGTGTGTAAAGATCCATATGAAAGCCAATAATTAATTTTTCGCTGTCACTACACATGTGTTGACCTATGTGCATGATTCGGCCATTTTACATGCTTAAAAGATGTAACCACGGTACGGGGAGAATTTAATTCGTTCTTTTTACATGCTTAGAGTCTGTAAACTTTTTTGAACTCTTGGTATAGGTTTTCCATTTGCATTACTGTTTGTTTGACCAATTTGTGTTATTTGACAGTGAGACTACCAAGAGTGTACTAATTGCTTCGACATACATACATTTGAAGTGTAATAAATTTGCAAAGTTTACTTCCGATCTCCCTACAGTGTGTCCAAGAATCTTGTTGTCTGGTCCTGCAGGTAATATAGCTCTATGTTTTTATTTTTTAATTTCTATTAATATTGTTCGCATACTTTTCCTTCTGATCTCTTTCTTCATAGGTTCGGAGATATATCAGGAAACATTGACCAAGGCACTTGCTAAATATTTTGGTGCGGGACTCCTTATAGTTGATACTATTATATTACCTGGTGTAAGTCTATATTTCTTTTCGTTTGTTGTCTTTCTTTGTAAAATCTATAAGCTTCTATTAACTCAGTACTTCTTTCTTTTTGGTTAGGGACCAACAACAAAGGAAGCTGAATCTGCAAAAGAAAGCTCAAAGTCTGAGAGAGCCAGTGTATTTGCTAAACGGACTGCTGCTGCTCTACATCTTAAGAAACCAGCCTCAAGTGTGGAGGCTGATATTACTGGTGGTTCAGCTTTTAGCTCTCATGCTCAGCCTAAGCAGGAAGCATCTACTGCTTCATCGAAAAACTACACATTCAAAAAAGGTATTTTACTCGTGCTTTTTCTACTGCTATCTTCTTTTTTTGGTTGGGAACTTGGTGAGTTAATTGATTCATCTGTTTTGGCAGGTGACAGAGTAAAGTATGTGGGCTCATTGGGGTTTTCTCCTACTCAAACTCCAACTAGGTAATGTTGGATGACATTTTTGGGTAAATGTCATCATATGTACAGTGTTTGTGTTCTGTATAGTGATGATTATCATTAACTTTTACATGACCTGCTGTATGAAAGGTCTGCCAGTTTGCTTGATTGAATAATCTCGAGGTTATTGTTAATTGGTATTAGTGATGCTAGTAAAGTATGTGTAAGCTTTTTCCAGGGGCACCATTTCTAATTTTGGCATTTGTTAGTTGCTTATGCCAAAGAAAGACCTAAAGCCCAGCCCCCCCCCCCCCCCCCCCCCCCCCCAAAGTTCTTTCTTTCTTCTACCAAGCACATCTTGGGGATGTGTCCTGGAGACCCCTGGTGCGCCTCTGTGTGTGTTTTTTTTTTAAAAATAAATATCCTCTTTGTGGGGTTCGTTGATTATTAGAATATAGAATGGGCTCTCTGGTGTGTTTGTCTGGAAGCATTAGACATTTATGTAAAACAAGTTTGCATGAACAGTAGGTGGGTGGGCATTCTAAAAATAGCTATGGGTCGAAGGCCCAACTCTGTTATACACCTCTGGACTATTATGTTACCTGGTAAATTTTGGTCTAAAAATTTTAAGACACTACGACTTATTAGCCATAAGCTAAGTGGACTAGAGTAGTAGAGCTTATATTCTGTTATTTTTCTTGCTAGTTATTGCATCCTTATCTTTGGTGTGATGATTCCATTCGGAACATCATATATTCTATTGATACTAACTTGAAGTTTCCAAGTGCTGATACTCTAAATTCGTCCCTGTTTTTAACTGACCATTACTTTGTAGCATTTATGAATATCACACACCCCTGTAGCTGTTTGTTCTCTGCCTTAGTTCATATGTTAGGCTCCCAAGTGAACATTTGCTTATATGATGGAAGAATCGAGATGCGGACATACTTAAGAGTTATGTGGAACATGGTATTTTTTGTCTAGTTGTTTAGATGCTCAAGTTTGCTGTTTTCTAAATTCCTCATGTGTGGCTTTCTTTAGTTGTCCTACTGAATTAATATTAACTTGACATGTTATTATTTATTTTCTCGCACAAACACATGATATTTACTGGTGAAGAGCTGGAGCAAGGTTTGAAATTTGTCTTCTATTCTTTTGCTCTCCATGTTTGTTCAATTCTCAATCACAATGTTATATTTTAATGGTTCATCTTCTAAGTCGCTGAAATACAAGAATTGGGATAATTTCTACTTGGACATGATTATATGTTGTCTAAAAGTGATCCGTATCTCTGTCTCTCTATACCACTCACACACACAATTGTCTAATTAAGGGTTTTGTAATGTATGTTTGTGCAGGGGTCCAACTCATGGTTATAGAGGCAAGGTAGTACTTGCGTTCGAGGAAAACGGGTCTTCTAAAATTGGGGTTAGATTTGATAGGGCAATCCCAGAAGGTAATGATCTCGGGGGCCTCTGTGAAGAAGACCATGGGTTCTTTTGTGCCGGTAATTGTTTGATTATCTTGCTCGGCTTCTTCTCTTTATAAATGTGATAAAGCATGAAGTATAATTATATATGCTTTTGTAACAATTGCCTACTCTTTACAGCTGACTTATTACGCCTTGAAAGCTCATGTATTGATGACATTGAGAAGCTCGCCATTAATGAACTCTTTGAGGTAAATTCTGTGCATGTTACATGTGGTATCAATTGACCTACTTTCTCTCCTGTTTGGATGCATGTGCTTGTCAACAAATATTTATATATTTGTCATATTGTAGGTTGCTTCCATAGAAAGTAAAAGTAGTCCATTAATCTTGTTTCTGAAAGACATAGAGAAATCCATGGTTGGAAATCCTGAGGCATATGCGGCCTTTAAAACTAAGCTTGAAACTCTGCCAGAAAGTATTGTTGTGATAGCTTCACATACTCAAGTAGACAGTCGAAAGGAGAAAGTAAGCTTCAGTTGCCTTGTTTATGCTATTCCTACGTGTGTATATATGTGTGTATATTGTACCTCGCACATATTTATATGTGTGTGCACAGTTGTGTACAGTAGAGCTGATTGTGATCTATTTGTTGACCTTAGTCTCATCCTGGTGGATTGCTATTTACAAAATTTGGAAGCCACCAAACTGCATTGCTCGACCTTGCCTTCCCGGTATGTCAAATTAAGTAAACATAGACTTTCTGTCCTCTTGTTATCATCTTTTCTAATTTACATGTAATGTTGCCTTTTTTGGCACTCGACATTTCTCATTCATTAGCATGCACTTGAGCTGGTTTTTATAATTTAAAATTGTTTAAAAAGTATAGAATCAAACACTGTTTTGAATATTTTGAGAGGATAACATCAAGCTTGTCTTTATATCATGTTAGTTACAGGGGAGAATGGTACAGTCACACACTTCTGCTTGTACATTCTTAACACACTCCCTCTCGCGACAACACACATATTTGACCACAGTTTCATTTGAATCAGCGTGTTGGAACCCTAATGTGCAATTTTTTCTAATCTTTCAGGATAATTTTGGTAGATTACATGACAGAAGTAAAGAAACTCCAAAAACAATGAAGCAGCTCAGCCGTCTTTTTCCAAACAAAGTGACCATACAGATGCCCCAGGTAATTAAATGGATATAAAATGTAAATTTTGATTTTTTTCGGAGCAATCTTTGACTGTTGGTTAACATGACAGGATGAAACAGTACTAGTGGACTGGAAACAACAGTTGGATCGTGATATTGAAACAATGAAATCACAGTCAAACATTGGTAGCATTCGCTCGGTGCGTCACATCTGTCTACCATCCCTTAATATTGCTCTGCTACCTGATTTGTCTAATCTCTCAAGAAATCTATTATGTGGGTTTAGTATCTATTGGGTCCTTTCATGCTACTATTCCTTTTGTTGCAAGTAACAACACTTAGTGTGTAGGAAAAATTAAAATTTTCTGGAATGTGGTGCCAGCTTCCTTTATGGGAGCATCTATTTGGTTATTAACTTCTGATTGTTTCACGTGAAATTGAAAACGACATTTTCTTGCCCAAACTTCCTTTTACTGGTGTGACTGCTAGGGGTGAGCATTTGGTCCGAACCGGACCGAACCGAACCGAATTTCGGTTCTACCCCGGTTCGGTTCTGAAAAAAGATGGACCGTTTACGGACCGAAATAGTTGGTCCGGTTCGGTAAAAAAACCGACCGATCCGGTTCGGTTCGGTTCGGTTCGGTTCGGTTCGGTCCAATGTGTACCGAAAAATGCAATTGTTATCAAATTCTGGAAGACAGGGGAGACCAATTGTTGTGCTTTTATGCCTATATATGTAAAATAAATAGTACAGGCCGTAGCCAAAAAGAACTTTCAGCTCTTCTACTATCAATCTAAATTACATGACCTCTTTATTTGTTTAATCATTAGTGCCCATAGCCAAAAATATATATATATAGAGAGAGAGAAAGAAAGAAAGAAATTAAACAAATAAAATAAATTCTCCAACAAACAACACTACAACAGCACCAGTATAAGTGTAAAGTGAAGTGTAGAATAATGAAGAGTCATGGTAATATAATTAATTAAGCAGACATTTAAATAAAAAGTGTATCTTGAGAAAATCTGGGCTGCCGTGCTGGAGCTACAGAGGAATTGGTGCTGCCGTGCTGGAGCTTGGGCGGCGGCTGGAGTTAGGAGTGCTGGAGCTTGGCGGCGGCGGGTGTTGGGAGTGCTGGAGAAATTAGGGCTGGAGAAAATGGGGTTGTATTTGGTTAATAGGAAAATAAAGGTGTTGAAATGAAAGAGAAATAAGAGAAATTGGGGAGTTGGTTCAGTTTTTGGGTATAGTAAATTGGGTTTGGGTTCGGTTTTTGGTTCTGGGTTCGGGTTTGATAAATGGATAATGAAAAAAAAAAAAAAAGTTTCGGTCCAACCGGTTTGGTTCGGTAAACCGACCGGTTCTATCGAGAACCGGTATTTTTTGAGTTCGGTTCTCGGACAAGAACCGTTTACCGAACCGAAATTCCGGTTCGGTAAACGGTCCGGACCGAACCGTCGGTTCCGGTTCGGTTCGGTCGGTCCGGTTTGAGTTGCTCACCCCTAGTGACTGCAATGTTTACTGTATGTTTCTATCTTTATATGTTCTATTTTTTGTCAATCTTGATGTAACTCTGTGCTTCTCTCTCTTTTCACACGAACTGCAGGTTCTAAACCGAATTGGTCTTGATTGCCCTGATCTGGATTCTTTATGCATAAAAGACCAAGCTTTGACTAATGAAAGTCAGTCAATATCTTACAGCCTAAAACTTCAAATTGGGTTTATGCGTTCCTATTCTCTGTTCCTAAATACTTGTTCTGATGGTGATAGGTGTTGAAAAAATTATTGGCTGGGCCATAAGCCACCACTTTATGAACTGCTTAGAAGTCTCAGTCAAAGAGTCGAAACTTGTTATTTCAAGTGAAAGGTTAATCTATGATGAAACTCTTTCATTTACTATTAAAGCAAGGATGAATGGAAGATGTCTGAGGTGTTGGTTAAGGTTCTTACTTGTTACTTCTGGTTTTATGTTGCAGTGTCAGCTATGGGCTCAATATTCTAGAGGGCATTCAAAATGAAAATAAGAGTTTGAAGAAATCTCTTAAGGTGAAACTTGTAGTCTATCATAATTTTTTCGCTAATTAGGTTTTTCCAAAAAAAATCCACATAACCAGGTATGGATGGGAGAATGACTGCTGTAATTTTCAGGATGTGGCTACTGAAAATGAATTTGAGAAAAAGCTCCTTGCTGAGGTTATTCCTCCTGGTGATATTGGAGTCACATTTGATGACATTGGAGCATTGGAAAATGTTAAGGAAACTTTGAAAGAATTGGTGATGCTACCGCTGCAAAGGCCAGAATTGTTCACCAAAGGACAGTTGACAAAGGTAAAAACTTTTTACTTATAACGCATGATAGAAGGAAACTTTGTTCGTATAATAGTCGTGCAGTAGGCCAGTTCATCTTGTTTGCTAACTTTGTCAACCTTGTAGCCGTGTAAGGGAATATTGCTATTTGGGCCTCCTGGTACTGGTAAAACAATGCTTGCAAAAGCTGTTGCAACTGAAGCTGGTGCTAACTTTATCAATATATCGATGTCAAGCATCACATCAAAAGTAACAAATCCTATTAGTCCTGGAATTTTGTAGTCTCTTTCTTCTCCATTTTAACTTTTCTTTCTCACATATTAACTTGTTAATTTTCCAGTGGTTTGGTGAAGGAGAGAAGTATGTGAAAGCAGTCTTCACTTTGGCCAGTAAAATTGCCCCTAGTGTTGTTTTTGTTGATGAGGTTTGAATAATTTTCTTAAATTACATTTTGCTTTTCGTATGATTCCCTTTTGTTCCTTAAAACCTTTTTTTGTTTGTGTTGTCATAGGTTGACAGCATGTTAGGTAGACGGGAAAATCCAGGAGAACATGAAGCAATGCGCAAAATGAAGAATGAATTCATGGTAAACTGGGATGGTTTACGTACAAAGGATAAGGAACGCGTACTCGTACTTGCAGCCACCAATAGACCTTTTGATCTTGATGAGGCTGTAATCAGAAGGCTTCCACGGAGGTTCTCTCATTTCTCTACTGCACAGCTTTTCAACTTTTTTCCCGACAAGAAAAGAAAAAATTTATTTTGTATTTCACTGTTGAATTAGCTTATCTGTCACTTTAATTGTGTAAATTTGGTGCAGGCTGATGGTGAATTTGCCCGATGCTCAAAATAGGGAGAAAATTTTAAAGGTGATATTAGCCAAGGAAGAATTGGCTCCAAAGCTTGATCTTGAAGCAGTTGCTAACATGACGGAAGGGTATTCGGGAAGTGATCTAAAGGTTTGTGCACTTCATCTTGTTATCTGAATCTATGCCGGAAGCCTGTATATATAAACATATACATGTGTGTGTGTGTGTGTATATATATATATATACATACATACATATATATATATACATATATATATATATATATATATATGATTGAGTTGTTGCATTCTTTTCCAACTTGATCTGTTTTCCAGAATCTCTGTGTGACAGCGGCACATTGCCCTATAAGAGAACTTTTGGAGAAGGAAAAGAAGGTATGTACACCCTTGTGTATATCTTTACTCGTCTGACCTTTCTGAGGATAGAATTAATGTTTAATTTTATAACTAACATGCAAAATTTTAGGAAAAAGCCCTCGCACTCGCAGAGAACATACCATTACCTGCATTGCACAGCAGTGCCGATGTTCGTCCCTTGAGTATGGATGACTTTAAATATGCACATGAACAGGTATGCGGATCTCTTTTTGTTTATTTTCTTAAAATTGTGTCCCATTCATGTTGAGAGTTAATGGCAATTTACCCCCTGTGATATGCATAATTTTCAATTTTCCTCTTGATTTGAAAAAGCACACTTTACCACCCTATAATCTTATAAAAGTTTCACGCCGCCTCCCTAGTATTTTTAAACGTAAAAAAAAAATATGAATTGACAAAACCACCCCTCTTTTATTACTATATTTTGACCCTGACAACTTATAAATGTGACAATTTACCCCCATGTGTTGTGATAAATGTTGCACTTTACCCCTGTCTTTTGAAGTGTTATGGTAAATGTTACAATTTACCCCCTAGGAGTACTTTTGTCTTTTTACACAACTTTTCATGTCCACTCAAGTTGGAAGGAGTTAAATTGCTCCTTTAAACTTTTTTTTTTGGGTGGGGGGAGTTTTTTTTGTCAAATCACAGGGTGTAAATTGAACATTATACATTTCACAGGGGGTAATTGGCATCACCCTTTCATGTTGAACTTGATTTAATTTCACATTTGTTCTCTTCTGATTTAAATTTACATCTCATTTTTTAATTAAATTTTCTTTATACGTTCATAGGTATGTGCAAGTGTTTCATCAGAATCACAAAACATGAATGAGCTTCTCCAATGGAACGAACTATATGGAGAAGGGGGGTCAAGAAAGAAGACATCACTTAGCTACTTCATGTAAGATGAGTTTACCTGTAACTGTATAGTGTTCTATTGGGACCAGTGATCGTGGAAATCAATCCTTAACCCTCGAGGTTCCTCTCACCCTACCCATTTTCTGAACTTGGCACTTGTGTATCATATTTAGTTTTGTGGGTATTTTGTCCGAATTATACTTATGAAGCTTATCCTGCTAATTAGTTTCATCGGTCCCGTTTGTATATTGATATTTTAACCCAAATAGACATTTTTCTAATTCTTTTTATGTTGGTATAATTTATGAAGAACTAGTGATTAAGTCAAAAACGAGGTGACCAATATTGGATTGACATTATTTCCCTGTTTTGTATACCTGTTCTTTTAGCTTATGCAACATTTATCTAACTCGGAAATTTGTGTCTTCCTTAGACTTGATGAATAGATTATATGGTTTAGTTGCTTTATTTGGATAAGCTAATTGGTGTGTTCTATGTGTAAATTACAGTGTTTTTGTTTTTTTCAGTGATTGGTGTAGTGTTGTTTTCTTATGAAGTAATGATATTGTTCAATTTTTAAATACTAAAAAGTCTATTTTGGAGGATAAAAGTAGAGATGCTTACTTCTTCAAATCCTAATAAGACTAGTGATATTTACAGATAATCCTGCTTTGTATTATTGGGCTGTTTCTCCTGAATTCCCAGTTCCCATTCCAGGAAAGGTTTATGGATCGGCTGCTGTTTCGGTCTCGAAAATATGTTTGGTTTGGGTGTTTTTAGAAGAATTCTTGAAAATACGTTTTTGATTGGAATATTTGAATGGTAAGATAATAGCAATTTAAAAATTTGAGATGACTCCTCTTGTGTCAGTTCCGCACGTGCCTTTTTTCTCTTGTACCCTCACCTCCCGTGCCCTCTCTTTCTCATATAATTTTTTTTTTTTTTTTTTGGTTTTCCAAGAGTTTTAATCCCTTTCGAGGCGCGTCGGGCACATAAAGTGGGAACCTCTCCCAACAGGGATTCGAACCTGAGTCCGTTACTTTGTAGTGACTAGTCCCTTTCACTAGACCAATCACCTGTTGGTCTTTCTCATATAACTAACTATATGAAAAATGTGAAAAGCCTCTCTTAACCACAATACATTTGTGTGAGACACTATCAAGTACTGAATCACCAGTCTCGTATAAAAGTCATTTCTTAGCTAAACACAATGTTAATTCTAAAATTCTTCTTATGGTTTTCCTTTATAAAACTCATGCGTAGAGAACTTGTGTGACTTTTTTCACCGGCGAAAACAAACTATAAGGGAACAAATACTCATGTTGAGTTGAGAGTTAAGAAAAATTAGGAACAATGGGAGTACAAATACTTAATTTAGTTATGAGATCAACGAAATTAAGTACTACTTACTAATGTTAATCTTATTTTGGTGTATTTGAATGAATGAATAGACATATTGAGTTACCTATTCAAGTAGAAATGACGAAATTTATTTCTACATGTATTGAATAAGGAAGACTAAATTCCTCCACTTAGGAATTTAAAGTTTAATTTAAATTTCTTTCCTCGTTTTGAATTATTGACATTTTTTTTTTTTTTGGTTTACGAATTATTGACATTTGTACGAGTTATTTAGTCATATTGTTTTAGCAATAAATAAATATAACCATAAGTTCTTTCATCCTATATTTATTTACACGATATATTTTCCAAATTATTATAACTTAATAAACATTTTTTTTTATGAACAAGTTTACAAGAGAATTAAATTTTACTTGAAATGTCATAATCTAAAATGCTAGTTTTTTTCGTAAGTAATTGCGACACTCTTTCTGGAAATTTGAATTTCCCAAAATATCAAACAACGCGTCTATATGCTTTAGGAACAAAAATTTCAAAATATCGAAAGATTCAAACCATTGTAACATAGAACGAGATGAAATTTCAAACTATGTTTAATGATCATTCATCTTATTTTGTATTCAAAATAGATGGATTTTCAATTGTCTTATCTAATTATATACATTATTTTAGATCAACAAACACAAAATTTGTCGGCTTGTTGAAAAATTCATTTTTGATAATAACAGTTTAAAAGCTTTTTTGGGCTTCTCTCGACTTAAATTCCAAGCAATGACTTTCATAATTAAAATATAAAATAAAATTGAATGTAAATGAACCAAAAACACACACTGTTCTGTTCGTCCATGTCTTAAGGCCATCTCTAATCGTTAGGGGGAGGGGGAGGGGGAGGGGGAGGGGGATTTTGAGGGGGAAAAATTGTGGTCTTCAATAGTTGGGGGAAGTGGGGAGGGGAGGGAGAGTGGGAGGGAGAATGAGAGACAAAGGGCAAAAACTTGCCCTCCGGTCATCTTCAATGGTAAGGGGGAGGGGGATGGGGAGTTTTGAGTTTTTCTAAAATTATGGTCTTCAATGGTGGGGGGGAGTGGGGAGGGGGAGGAGAGTGGGAGTGAAAGTGGGAAAGAAAGGGCAAAAGCTTGCCCCTCCTTTACCTCTCGGCTCACACGCTACATTTTTTTTTTCTTCGTTTTTTGTACATTTGGTGGTTTTTATTTTAATAAATTTTGTGTATGGATTAATAAATTTTATAGTTTAAAAAATTAAATCTTTACAGGAATTAGTTTTAATTAGATATTTTAAATTTGTATTTTAATTTGGATAGAATGTACAAATGATTCAAATTATAAATTATTTTTTTATCAAATAAATGAAATTTAATATGATTAAAACTCGAGTATTGCGATTTTTTTATAATAATAATAATTATTATTATCATAATAATAATAATAATAATAATTATTATTATTATTATTATTACTACTATTACTAATATTATTATTACTATTATTAATATTATTATTACTATTATTAATATTAGAATATAATCTTTTTAATTTAACAAAATTACATATTAAAAAAAGTTAAACTTCATAATAGAACACTTAAAATATTTAAACAAATAAGAATACATACTAAAAATCATCGACCGTGCCTTTCCCACACATGAGCAATTAAATCGTCCCGAAGTTTACGATTGGCTACTACCGATCGTATTGCTTGATGGCGCATCATATAATTCTCCATGGATAATTCACCACATCTTGGATAAACCTTTCGCGTTGGTCCTGGATAAATATTAGCACGGGCTCTACGAGATGTGGAATATTTGTATCATCGTCTTCAGACTCGACATCATTGTATTCATGATGTTCGTCCTCCACAATCATATTGTGAAGTACTACACAAGTTTGGTATCACGTGATTATTATTATTATTATTATTATATTGTTACTATTATTATTATCTTTATCTTTCTATTGAGACTAATTGTCCCACATTGGTTGAAAACAATAGTTAAGTCCACCTTATAAGGTCTTGGGCAATCCTCACCTTACAAGCTAGCTTTTGAGGTTGAGTTAGGCCCAAGCCAAGTAAGTGGACTTAGTCCAATCCATGTGATGAATTCTAATATGGTATCAGAGCCCCAGGTTGAAGTGGGCCACCTCATTCCGTGATGGGCTCTTCCTTGCGCGCATGATGGGATTTATTCTTCACCCACACATTTCTCCAAGATAACAAAGGCCTGTGTTGTCATTCTTCGTCCAGTTAACAAAGTCCTGGACGGTCATTATTCGTGTGTTGGGGCCCACATGTCGCAATCTGCAAGGTTGTGCTTTAATATGTCATGTGTTGGGCTTGTTTCACCCACACATTCAGCCCGCTCACACGTGAAGGGGGAGTATTGAGACTAATTGTCCCACATTGGTTGAAAACAATAGTTAAGTCCACCTTATAAGGTCTTGGGCAATCCTCACCTTACAAGACACAAGCTAGCTTTTGAGGTTGAGTTAGGCCCAAGCCAAGTAAGTGGACTTAGCCCAATCCATGTGGTGAATTCTAATACTTTCACATTATTATTATTATTATTATTATTATTATTATTATTGTTATTTATTATTTATTGTCATTATTATTATTATTTTTTATTTTTATTATTATAAATTTTTTGTATTATTATTAATATTTTTGTATTTTTATTATTATATTATTTTATAATAATAAATTTTTTTATTGTTATTATTATTATATAATTATTTTTGTATTATTATTTTTATTATTTATTATTTTTACTTTTTTTTATTTTTATTATTGTTTTTATTATTATTCTATGTCCCTAAGTTGAAGATGATTATGGAATGGGAGAGGGCAATTTTTGCCCCCAACGATTGGAGATTGCCTAAGGCCCATCCAAATTAGACCCTCCATCCATGGCGGAAACTGAAGCAATCTCCGTCATATTTACACACTATCCATGGCGGCGCCCGAAGTTTCTGGTGGGCGAGACAACTGAAGAGCGTCTTTTTTTAGGCTCGCAACTGATCATCGTCGTCAACTCCAGGTGACGGAGGAGGAGCAGTTGAACCAGTCGCCGCAGGCCGCCGGGTGAGGGAATAATCAGAGGTTTTCTTGTCGTGGGCCGACGCACATCAATTCAGAAGCTGCACATCTAACGGGCCCAAATCTAGTATGGGCCCTCTGAAGAAGTGGGCCGACATACTTGGACTGTGGGTAGGGCTGTCAATGGGGCGGATTTCAATCAGGATCCGTCCGAATTTGGTCCGATTAATTAGGATAATTGTCCGATTAGAGATTCGATGGACCTGATCCGATTATAAAGATCCGAAATCCGAAACTCATGGAGCGAATATGAATTTAGGTTGATCCGATCCGTTAAAGATTCGTATCCGACAATAAACAAAAAGAAATATATATATACAAAATGATTTATAAAAATAAGTATCATTAATAATATTTCAACGTCAATTTAAGAAGATAGTAATTTATAATTCGTTTATAAATTTATATAAACCAATATATTCATTCTACAAATATGAATATAGTAAAGAAACTTTGAAAATGTGAGCTAAAATTAAATAAAATTGAAAAGATAATAAACTTATTTTAGGAAAAAAATATTAATTTAACTTTTTAAATACAAATTTATTGGATCCGAAAAATATCCGATATCCGGCCAAATCCGACCAAGATCCGTTGGATTCAAAAAATCAAGATCCGAGAACAATCCGAGCAAGATCCGAATCCAACATGATTCGTTCCGATATTAATGAAGCCGGATCTGGATGAGCCTGATCCGACCAGAATCCGACCCATTGACAGCCCTAACTGTGGGTATGGGCGGCTGAATCCACCGCTACAATAGTTGACCACAGTTTTTCTTTTTCCTTTTTTTTAATTTTTTATTTATACATCCGTGTCCGTCTTTTCCCACAACAAAACTTAATTGAGAAAAATCTCAGTGCTCATCAAACTTTTGAAATATACTTGTACTCCGCATTCAATCGATTGGCGCACGTTAGCCATGGAGTTAATGACTCACTCATCCACTTTCCTCCTCCCCAATCCACCCGCAGACGACGGCCCCGCTTTAACGTACGCGCTGGTCATCCTTAACCGCCGTCTCCCCCGATTCACTCCTCTCCTCTGGAAGCACGGTAATTAAATTGCAAGGATTTTTTTTTTTTTCTGAATTTTTGTGTATTGGGATATTTTTTAATTCTTAATTTTCTGTGTTTATTATGTAGAACAGCACAGCTTCTTATGTGCGCAGACGGTGGAGCGAATCGATTGTACGATGAATTGCCTCAGTTATTTCCCGAGGAAGAGGCTTTAGCTATTCGTAAAAGGTTCGTTAATTTACAATACAATTTATTGATTTATTTGTATAAATACGTGTGTACATAAAGTATGTGTTATATATACTTTTAAAGTAAGTTCGTGCATGTGGTAAGACTTGATTATTATAGTAAATTTAGAGAAGGATGGATTTAAAGCATGCCTCTATTTGTCATAATAAGACTAATACCAATATATCAGTGGATTCACTTGTTTTTTGCTGAATTCATGCTAATTAAGGATTAAGTATTGTGTACTCTGTGATTTTCAATAACCATAGATTGAAGAGAAGTAAGGAAAACCAGCAATAGACAGATGATATGAATGTTTTCTCTTTCTGGTTTTATGATTTTATTGTACTTATTTTGATGTTCAGAGAATGTTGAATGTAACAGTCAAGATTGTGAGTGAATTTGAGGAGTGATATGTTTTTGCTGCCCAAATTTGTGATATTACTGAAGCTGTTTTTTCAATATATTTATGAAAAAACAATATCATGCTGTTCGATGGAGTAAAAAAAATTAGTACAAGTAAGATACAAAAATAGTTATGCAATTTATTATGTAACTTTCTGCATTACGTACCATACATTATAGATATTTGGACCTTATTTGCTTCTTGGAATATTTAGTTTGTTCTTGTTGCCCTTGACCCCTCACTACCTTGAAGCTATCTTTTTGGCTTGCAATTTCTAGGATTCGACCATTGGCTCAATTGTATCATGGGGTTAACATGTCTTAGATTGTATAAAAGAAATTTTTATTTCTTATTTGTCTTATAGAGTTATGTGTATGATCCAGGTATAAACCAGATCTAATAAAAGGAGACATGGATTCAATTAGAGAAGAAGTTTTGCAATTCTACAAAAATGCGGTAAGTAACTGTATGCTCTCTCTTTTTTTTTTTTTTTTAATCTTTGCAATTATCCGCTAATCATCATCATCGAGGTTCTAGAACATAGTTGTGAATTCTGATTTTATTGCTATCCATGAGTTGCTATATAGATTACTTAACAAATTTCAGTAAGTATGCTTTTATAGTTTTGTCAGATAGCATAAGATGCTTCATTTGCCACCTTTTGTTGCAGGGATATATAACATGTCAACATTTAGATGACTATACTTGTGCCTCATTTATTTTTTTCCCATTTTGTGTCCAGTGGTATAATATTATAATTGTTAAGGAATTTATTTTCTTATACAGATAGTCTTTTAAGTCTTTTAATTAGATATCTGGTTCCCATTTCTTTTTCAAGAGCATAATAATGTCAGAGCTTAACTATTAAAACCATCAATGTATTCAAAACTTTCACGTAACTTCTTAATTTGAAGGACTCCAATTTATCTTAAGGTCTGATGATCATATACCATTAATGTTTCTTTTTTAGCCAATGTATTTTAGTAACCAGGTTATTTAGTTCTCAATAAGCTTGTGATTTGAAGTCGCACGTCTCACTAATTCTTCGCATCTTTTTGAGCAGTGTTCCTTTTATATTAACTTGATATTAAATGCAGGGAACTGAGGTAGTTGACGCTTCTGAAGATCAAGACACCACAGATTTACATAAATGTGTTGCATATGTTCAAGATTTACCAAAGTTGAAGAATCAAAATGTATGTGTAGCGCTGTTTATAACCCTTTTTTGTGCTTACATCTATTCTATCTCTGTTCAACTACATCTTGGTCATCGCAGCACTATGTTAATGTTAAGTGGTAAAAGAGAATTTATCTACAGCTAAATGCAAAAACCCACCGTGTTATTAGCAAAAAAACCCATTTGAAATTCTTTCATAAATCATAGGGAGGTATTTGTCAAAAAAATTTAGTGAGCCAGGGAGTTATTGAGGGGTGTTTTTGCATTTTTTGGTGGGGGTATAATTATCATTTCAGCTTGGGAGGGAGGGGGGTTGCTAAAAAAAGAAGCACAGGGTCTTTTTTGGTAATAATAATAACACAAATTTTTCTTAGGCAAAGCACAAGGGGTGTTTTTGCATTTCACTCATTTATCTATTACTTTGTGTTTCTTTCAGCTTTGCATTCTTGCTGCTGGAGCTCTAGGTGGAAGGTTTGACCATGAGGTTGGAAACATCAATGTTCTGTGCCGTTTCCCTAGCATGCGAATAATTCTTCTATCTGACAATTGCCTCATCCAACTTCTTCCATGTAGTCACCGTCACGAGATGCGTATCCTTTCCGATTATGAGGGACCGCATTGTGGACTCGTACCTATTGGTGAACCTTCAAAAAGTACAACCACCACAGGACTTCAGTGGAATCTAAGTGAGTATTCTATAGTTTGTGTTTATACTGTCATATTATTCCCTCTTACTCATTTTTTTACCATAATACAACAATAATATTTTACCATATGCACATAAAATGTTTTTATACAGCATCTTCTCATATTGGGGTGTTTATTTGGTTAAACCTAATCGAATTTCACAGTTCGGTTTTAACCTAATACTCTGATTTAGCTTCGGTTCAGTTTCATTTCAACTGAAGTTTGCCAAAACCATAAACAGGAAATAAATTTTAATCCAGAAAAAAAAGTATTTATCATCTAAGAAATTCAAATATCAAACACAAATATGTAGCAAAGTAACATTCCACAAATCTGCTACTTGAAAAAATGGAAGTTCTAAAATTTAACATTTATGTCCTTGAAAGTAGGGTTGAGAGTAGTGGTGTCAAATCATTGGTGAAAATGCATGATACTACCCTGTGTTATGCGGAAACCTGCACAAAACTACCTTGTGAATTTTTTTTGAACCAAACTCCTTTGCACTTTCAAAAATCCTGCATAAAATTTTCTGCAGGGTAGTTTGGTGCATGTTTTGCATAACACATGTGTTAATTAACCGGATGAACTATCGTGCATTTCCCCCCACATTACTTTATGTGAGAGGGTATTTTTGATAAAATTAATTCCATATATAGAAAGGGAGTCTTATTTTGGGACATCCCAAAAAGGAAATAAGATTAAAAATTTAGGGGTAGAGGGAGTATTATTTATGGCAAAGAATATGGACATGAAAAACCTGAAAACATTTGGAAATGATTAAAATATTCAATTCCGTCTGATTAGCCGGGTAAGAAACCAAACTATTGCAGCTGCAAACTTAAAAACCGAAAACCGAACAGCACTTTGGTTTGCATCGAGATTTTCTGTTGCGATTTAGTTCATCCGGTTAATGAACACCTTAATATCATCCGTGGTGCTTTTATGTTATCATCATGTAGTGTTCGTGAGATGAAATATATGTACGCGCAGAATTTGGTTTACTTTTCTCAGATTTGATCTTACCCCTTGTCTCTGATATGGTTTATTTGAAATTTTATTGATACTTTAGTCGTGCTTTAGTTTCATACTCTTTATTCAATTTTGACCTTTGATCCATCTGTGGTTATTTCAGCTAATGCAGAAATGAGATTTGGTGGTCTGATCAGTACATCAAATATCGTAAAAGGGGAAATAGTAACCGTGCAATCTGATAGCGACCTTCTTTGGACTATATCCATAAAAAAAGCATGGTGACTGTGTGTATGGCATTGGTTTTGGCTGAGCTAGCCCGTGCCATTCTCGTTCAGTATTATATGTATGTTGATTCAGATTCTTCGAGGAAGAAAACCATTTTGTTGAAAATAAGTCCTGCATTGGACACTTGAATTTTATCCACCTGCTGTGCTCTTATGGCACTTGGTCACAGTTGAAGAAGACTGAAGAAACTAATATTTAAAGTAAAGTTAGCCACATATGTATTGGCTTGAAGTTGGACTCAGATTGTTTTGTACCATGAAGAGTTTACTTTGTTCAATATATATCTTGTTGCTTTGTACTAGTTATTATTCTCTAGATTTGCTCATTGGTATTTGCTCTTTCCTTATATATTTGTATTGTGTTTATTTGATTCATTAGGCAGCTTAAGCGTAAGTGTATCAAAGTTCCCATTTCTGCCCTAAAATCTTGCTCACATTTTCAGTTACGTGCTTTTGGCACAATAAAAAACTAAGAAATAAACAAGTAGGGGTCCTGCATTACCTATGAACCTATGGTGTACAAAATGAACCCAAAACCAGATAGTACAAAATACTACTTCTATTTCGCAATTACACATGGATTAGATTAACTTATCAAAACTTTTTTAAGACAATTTTAAAAAACTGATGGCTTCGCCGGGGTTCGCAATTACACCATGGATTAAATTAACTTATCAAAACCATTAAAAAGCCGATGGCTTCGCCCGGGTTCGAACCGGAGACCTTCAGTGTGTTAGACTGACGTGATAACCAACTACACCACGAAACCTTGTTGATGACTGTAACCTAAACTTTAGTTATCATCGATTTGCTTATCGTTTTTCTTAGCTCTGCTCAAAAGAAGAAAAAGAAATCATCGACCATCATTAGTCATTACGCTTGCCGGGAATCCTGAGCAGTAGTTTGGGCGGCAAAAGCTTGAAAATTGAACAGTCTCTCTCAGTCTAGGGTTTCCTCTCCGGCCACGAATCAACTAAACCTACTAGCTCTATCAACACCATACAAATCATCAAACAGTTAACAGGCACAAGAATCACATTCTCAAACCTCGTACATGTAATTCTTCCGCATTTTCCTCAATGGAAGGTGAAGTAATTGTGTCTCCAATGATTAGGCCGATAAATAGAGCCGTAGTCCACCGAATTTGCGCCGGACAAGTGATATTGGACCTCTCCTCCGCCGTGAAGGAGCTCGTCGAAAACAGCCTCGACGCCGGCGCCACCAGCATCGAGATCGCCTTAAAAGATTACGGTCAGGAATCCTTTCAGGTTATCGACAACGGCTCCGGCATTTCCCCGCAGAATTTCAAGGTAATTTTCCTCGAAACCTTATGTACCAATGATTTTACTGCATAATCGCGTTTAGAAACCCCCCCCCCCCCCCCCCCCTCCCTTAAATTGGAAGCTTAGGTCCAAACAGAGCCTTAGTTCTCCTGTGATGTGAAAGATTTGGATTGTGCTCGTGTTTGCTAGGTTCTGGCATTGAAGCACCACACTTCTAAACTATTGGATTTTCCAGACCTTCAGTCGCTGACTACTTTTGGATTTCGAGGGGAGGCGTTGAGTTCATTGTGCGCGTTAGGGGATTTGACTGTGGAGACGCGAACTGTGAATGAGGTGGTTGCAACACACTTGACTTACGACCGTTCTGGTCTTCTGATAGATGAGAGGAAGACAGCTCGTCAAATCGGTACCACAGTTACTGTCAAGAAGCTGTTCTCCAATTTGCCAGTGAGGAGCAAAGAATTTCGGCGAAATATCCGCAAGGAATACGGCAGACTGATCAGCTTGTTGAATGTGAGACTTTCTGCTCTTGCATATTGACTCTTAGAATTTTATCTGGCATCAAACTTGGTTTCTCTTGTTTTATCTGGCATCAAACTTGGTTTCTCTTGTTATCTTAAGTATTTAACTTACCTTTTTGAAGGAAAAAAATGAGTTTTGTTGAGCCACCTTTGTAATTGGTGTTTATGAAGGAGAATCTTGGTTTGTTAGTTTCTATTACCGTATCTCTTTGCTTTGAGGAGTGTCTTCTCATTCTCAATTACTTCTGTTGGTTTTCAGGCCTATGCTGTTATTGTTAAAGGAGTTAGATTAGTTTGCACCAATACCACTGGGAAAAATGTAAGGTCTGTAGTACTAAAAACGCAGGGAAGTGCATCCCTCAAAGTCAATATCATCTCAGTGTTTGGTATGAGCACTTTTTCCTGCTTAGAGCCTGTGAGACTTAGTATATTGGATAGTTGTGTGGTTGAAGGCTTTGTTTCTAAATCTGGATATGGAAGCGGGCGCAATCTAGGCGACCGGCAGTTTTTCTATGTTAATGGTCGTCCAGTTGATATGCCCAAAGTTGGCAAGCTTGTAAATGAGTTATATAGATGTGCAAATTCCAAACAATATCCTATTGCTATCATGAATTTTTCCATTCCTACTCGAGCATATGATGTGAATGTGACTCCTGACAAAAGGAAAATATTTTTCTCTGATGAAAGCTCCATTTTACAGTCCTTAAGAGAAGCTTTAGAGAAGATTTATTCATCGAATCAGGCAACTTATTCAGTTAACAGGGTGGACGAACTTAAAGAGGAGAAGCTTGCCTCCAAATTTTATTCTCTGCATGAAAAATCTCAATTACCTTCTAAGCAGTTATTCCTAGAAAGTGTAGTTCAAGAGAAAACTGACGATAAACTATGTGCTGATGATGACACTATTGTCACTCCAGCTCAAGGGGGCAATAGAGAGTCCACAGATGAGGAGATGTCAAACAATGGTGGTGCTTGTTCAATGATAGAAGGTTTTGCACTCAAAATTCATGACACTCAGAAGAAAAACTTCTCCGCAAGTCCTGATAAGCAACTTACTGATTTTGTATCTGCCAAAACTGACAAACATGCTCATCCAATGTCAAAACAGAAAGATAGCAACGATGATGATAATTCACCCAGGCATTCAAATATAGTTCAAATGTCTCTCAACAATTTTGTTACTGTAAATAAGAGAAAACATGAAAGTGTCGATAGTGTATTATCTGAAGTCCCACTCCTTAGAAATGGACCTACTATATGTAGATTAAAGGAAAGCACCTCTTTTAAGCATACTGCACATAGAAGATCTCCAGATAATTGTACTGAGGTTGATGATCCCGATAAATTCAACAGCACCAGGCCTCAACCAGCCAAAATTTCAAGAACTGACAGCATCTCTGGTGATGCAGATATGAGTATTCTGATTCCTTGTGCAGACAGAAAGCAAAGTAAATCCAGAGATGAAGGAGGTGATTGTAGTCTATCTCCGTGTGGAGACAAAACTCAACATGGAGACCTAGAGGTATAAAACTGCGGATTCTCTAAGTTCTTTTCTGACCTTGTAACTTTGAATTTTTTTCAAAGATAGTCCTATAAATATACTGACCACACATTTAGTCCTTTAACTTTCACTAAATTTCAATTTTAGTCTTATGCATAACAAATTTCGTCCTCTAACTTTCAATAAGTTTCAAAATTTGTCCTGCTATTAAAAATTTGGTCCTATTAACGGAGAAAAAGTTGGTAATTGCAGGACAAAAATTGAAACTTCTTGATAGTTAGAGGACGAAATTTGTAACCGCGATACGGAAATTAGAACTTGTTGAAAGTTAGAGGATGAAATTTGTTATGCATAGGACTAAAACTGAAATTGGGTGAAAGTCAAAGGCCTATATGTGTATTCAGTATAAGGACTACTTTTTAAAGGATCCCAAAGTTAGCGGACTGTTTTTGAAATTTTGCCATTAAAAATTACTTTTGTTGAGCTATATGTCAGTACGAAGAAAGGTTCCCTTAATAAGAGATATATATGGACTGCTTAAGTTCTTGTGATTGGACATTCCGATATAATTTCTGATCCCGAAATTTAATTGCAGGACCAAAAATCTCAAGGAGTACTAGATTTTGATTCAGTACCGAATGTTTCAATAAGTAGAAACTCTCGACTTGTATCCCACGACCTTCTAGATGCGCCCACTGAATTACAATCTTCAGATGTACAGACAGACTCTCCACTGGTTTCTTCTGGTTCAAAGGTTGGGTTCACATTGCATTTTAGTTTCAAAGAATTGATGTCAAGGAGGAAGCAGAGGCTGTCAAGACTCCAATGCATCAGTCATACATCTGAAAGAAAGAAGTTAAAAGGAAATCTTGAAAGGTAATCCTCTAAACTAAGAGATGAAAGAATAATTTAAACTATCGTTTGGCCATTTTCAGTTTACTTTATTAATTGTTGTCATATACAGGGGTTTTACTGCAGCATCACTGGAGCTCTCACAATTGGCAAATGAAGAAGGGAAAGCTAAAGCATTAGCTGCTGCTGCCAATGAGTTGGAAAGACTATTTAAGAAAGACGACTTTAAGAAAATGAAGGTTCTACTGTCTTTCACTTTCATTGGATTATCATACAGTACAATTTAGAATGAAAGGGCAAATTTTTAATGTTATCAATCAAATCGCATTCAGTTCTGTCAGCTCTTTAGTGTTAGTACTAGCTTTACATGATCTAATATCAGAGCACAAAGAATTGTTTTTCCTCTTCTAGTACTAATTTCCGTCTACACCTGCAGGTGATAGGACAATTTAATCTTGGATTCATTATTGGAAAGATAGATCAGGACCTCTTTATAGTGGATCAGGTGATCTACCTTGCTTCTCCATAGAAGTGACACAAAAAATACACATGTTTGTCATATGGTTTTATTGTCATTATGTGAATAATGAAGCTTGCATGTGCATTTACATCAGCATGCTGCAGATGAGAAATTCAATTATGAGCGTCTGTCACAATCAACCATTTTCAACCAGCAACCTTTACTTCGGTATGACATTCATTTTATTGGTTTCTTAGTAATGTTAGAAAGCAACACATTTATTCTTCTGACTTGCCAATAAATAGCCCCTTCTAAGACAACTACTACATGTTTAACTTATTGGCCTTTTTCATTTCCAAGCATTGATCGTGATGATATATATGTTATGTACCGATATATATTTGTGTATTAATTTGTACCACCATTTAACATTTTTTTCCAGGAAAAATTGATTCATAAAAGCTATAGAAAATTAAATTTCTACGCTTACGCATTACGTTCAAAATAAGGTTGTCACTTTCTTCTTATCCAGGCCATTAAAGATAGAGCTGTCTCCTGAAGAAGAGATAGTTGTCTCCATGCACATGGATACCATCAGGTGCAGTGTTCTCTAACTCTTGCACTGTTCAGCATATATGCATTTCGATGCATGTAACATTATTATTCTCAATTTTCAGAAAAAATGGTTTTTTATTGGAGGAAGACTTGCACGCTCCTTCCGGACATCGCTTTAAACTAAAAGCAGTTCCCTTCAGTAAAAACATAACTTTTGGGGTTGAAGGTAATATGCTATAATTCTTTGCTCGCATATATTTCTAGCAAGATTGAGAATAATATAATTGTGTATTTGTGTTCTATTTTGTTGCTCACAGATATCAAAGAACTTATTTCTATTCTTTCCGATAGTCATGGAGAATGCTCAATGATTGGGAGTTATCGATCAGACACCGCTGATTCAGTTTGCCCACCTAAAGTACGTGCAATGCTGGCATCACGTGCTTGCAGGTCATCGGTTATGATTGGAGATTCACTTGGAAGGAATGAGATGCATAAGGTAGTGTGATTTGCTTACTTGACTATGGAAATGAGAAAATATAAATTAACTCTATGGATATGTTTAGCTTACTATTTAATAATAATGAAGAAATAATATGATGCATTTTAAGTATATTACAGATACTGGAACATCTGGCGAGCCTCAAATCTCCATGGAACTGTCCGCACGGGAGACCAACAATGCGTCATTTGGTTGACTTAAGAACTGTCCATAGAACTACCGATGAAGAAGACACAGCTTTGTGATTAGCCTTCCATTGTGTATAAATTATTGGCTGATGTTTCATTTACTGTATTTATCATTTCGTCTACTGCAAGTGTTTTGTAATTGTGGTAGAAGTCGTGATGCAAGAACATTTCTGAAAGTTCCTTACTCGGGGTTGTCTAGGGTCCGGACCCCATGAGAGGGTAAGATTGAGAAAATTAATTTTATTTTAGAAAATAAAGTCTTATTTTGTGATACTCTGCAAAAGAAATAGCAATAAGCACAAATTTCGTCCACTTATTCATGCAACATTGTCCAAGGGAAATGGATTAGCACAAAACCAAAAAGTGAAATTCATTCACAAATTCCATCTTCAATAAATTTTAGTGGAATGGAGAAAAACTGGTTTTCCAACGAGACTTCGCCCTCTTATGGGAGTCAGACATTCTGGTTGCGGTAAAAGCAAAAGATATTAACTAATTTCTTTGTTTGTTCTGTCTATGTTGGGATATTTTATTAGGATCGTTTTTGTTGTATTTGGAATGGGTGTGGAATTATGATGTTTGAATTAGGTATATTTGTTCATTGGGTGATCATTTAGAAAGATTTATGGTCGCCCCCCCGCAGTAGGTTCATGGCGTAAGATAATTTAATTAGAGATGCTGAAAATATATCTGAAGTTTTCATTTTATATTTTTCTAAGAGTAGAGAGCTTGAAGTAGATGATGGCAAAGCTTATCGACAAGTCTGATTCCATAAGTAGTACTAGTACTAGTAGTCATGCTAAGAAAATTGTTTTGTTTCAGTAATGGTTGAGTATGTTCCGTTTCTTCCATTCCATGGGAATTTAACACGTCTACCATATATGGTGCAGTGATCGAAGAGCCGCGAGTAGAGTACTGGACCTGGTAAAGACCCCTGTTATTGTTAACAAATCTCAAAACTCAAAAAAGAGGAAGAATGCACAGAATCCGAGGAGAAAATAGTGACAAAAATCCCTCAAAGTGTTTTGGGGGAAAAAGGACCGGAAAGAGAGGAAGACCAAGAGATTCATAGTCTGATCTGATCTGATCCGGTCCGTTTAAATACTAGTAATTGTTGATATGTATGTCTCTTTACAATCTTGTCCCTCATATCATTAATTAATTGTGCAATTCACTTGTTTTAGAATTTGTAGTTATCAAAAAAAAGTTCGATAAAATAAAACTTGGTTAAGATTTAGCCGTTACTATTAATTAAAATGATATATATATATATATATATATATATACACACGGGGTCTCTTTTTAATTTGTCATTATTGTAGAATTTTAAAATGTAAATTGATTACAATATTTATTAAGGTTACGTCAAGTGTTATTCCATTACAATATATATATTTTAGGAGGGAAATGGTACAGTGCTAGAATTCTTCTAGCGTTAATTTCAGTCTGATATAAAAACAAAGTTCCTCAATCCTCTCTCGCCTTAGGGTTATTTTATCTAGCGAATCTCTTTACTTTCTCTACAGCGTAAAAGCAGTTGAATTCCTTTTTACCGCAGCAAAAATGGTAAGCATGTATGTAGTTAATATTGCAGATTCTAGGGTTTATTTTTGTGTGTTTTGATCGGTCGACTTGTTGGCTTTTGCAGCTTCCTCTCTCTTTACTCAAGACCGCGCAAGGTCACCCTATGGTACAGCCCTTGCCCTAAACCTTGTTCTTCTTCGATCTGCTGCTTCCTTTCATTTTTTTTGTGAACAATTATTGTTGATTTAGGACTTTAGATATCCTTTTATTTGAATTATCGAAAGATATACTGCATTAACTTAGAAGAAAGAATTGTAAGTAAAAGTTTTACAATATCATGATTTTTGATATTTGTCATGATTTTGACTTTAATATTAACTTATATTCATCTCTGGTTTTCAGTACAAGTATATATGGCTACAATATGTGCGTGTCATGAATTTGAGTGTTATGTTCAGCTCATGAAGAAGAAGTGTATTTATTACGAGAATGAGTTGTTGAACTGGATTTTGATTTCAAATGCTTACTGTGATTTCTTCGTTAACAGCTGGTGGAATTGAAAAACGGGGAGACATACAATGGGCACTTGGTTAACTGCGACACTTGGATGAACATCCATCTTCGTGAAGTTATATGTACCTCAAAGGTTCTTATATTATATTTTGTACTCTTTCTGTAATTTTTTGACAATGTTCCAGGGTTTATAACTTCTGTAAGATATACGTCAATTTAAGGCTGCATCCCTCTCTTCTATTCCCCTTTTCAAATTTATGAGTTTAGATGGTTTTGTGATATGTAGGATGGAGATAGGTTTTGGCGGATGCCTGAGTGCTACATCAGGGGGAATACAATCAAGTATCTTAGAGTTCCAGATGAGGTAACTATTATTTAAAACATTCACAATTGCTGATGATTTTTCTGTGTTAATTAACTCACCGGATTAAGCTTAGATTTTATTTGCACTTATTTCTATGTTAATTCTGTTATTGTGCCTAATTTTGAACCAACTCTTTCATTCCTTTACTAAGATATAACTAACCCATTTTTGACTAATTTTTAGGTGATTGATAAAGTCCAAGAGGAGTCAAAGAGTCGTTCTGGTATATTGCTTTGTTTCTATCTTTCATTAAATTTTTATATTCGAAGCTGGTAGCCCCTTTATAAATTGACTTTCATTCAGTTCAGGGAATTGGTCATCTTTGTTTATGAAAATTAAAAATTTGAAGTAGCTGTATGAGGTTTTGCAAAATAAAGATGCTATTTTATGATAATGAACTTTTATTTTTGGTGTATACTAGTGTATTAGTTGGCTTGACTATGAGCTTTGAGTTCAGCATGGACTTGTGGATAAAAACTGAAGTGAAATGGTATGTCTGTTTTCAGATAGGAGGCCACCTGGAGTAGGGGGGCGTGGAAGAGGAGGAAGAGGCACTGGCCGTGGCATGGAAGATGGAGGTGGCCGAGGTATAGGTGGTGGTGGTCGAGGTAGGAGCGGGCCAGGTGGAAACAGAGGTACACTCCTTTTATTCATATATTCAGATATACAAGCAATGCTGTATTAAATGTATGTGTCTACATAGTGCCTTGTTATGATATTTTGGCAGATCTGATGTTTAAGGGGAGATGTTTTATACGATGAATTACGATTCTCATTTTTGTCTGCTCATGATTATTTGACGCGAGACTTACCTCGTTGCATATCTTGATCTGGTGACAGGTGGGCGAGGTCGATGATGCTAATGAGGAAAGGGACCAAGATAACCCAAGTCTGAAAGAAGTGGTTAGTTATTTTTTGAAGACCACTGATTGCTACTTTTGCATGGTAATGCCATTATTTATGTTCTTTTGAAACGCAATAGACTGTATGTCTTGGGGACAAAAGTGTAATCGCTGATCATATTTGGTTTGGTTTGCACTGTGATTGTTAGGATTATATAGTATTCGTGTTTAACCCTTTGTGTTGCTTGCATAGTATCCGAATTATATAGTATTTTGTTCTCCAACTTCTTTGCTATCTTCCGGAAAATAATACTATAGTTTTTGAGAAATATTTGTTTCCCTCCCCCTTAAATCATGTTCCCATGTGATCTAGTCAATTTTTGGTCACTATTTTCCAAACAAACAACTCTTCTAAATATTGCGAATAAGAAGTAGAAAATGAAAATGGAAATATACCAAGTATCAACGGAGTATTATTTTGTATGACAAGAGTCAAGGACAGACAACCGTAAGTGTAGATGTTGCAAGGACTCAAGCAGGAGAAAAACAAGAAACTTTATTTGCAGAAAAAACAAGAAATTATATATTAATCTTTTGAATATAATTTAGGGCAGCACTGACTTGTAATTATTTTAAAGAACTACAAATTAAAAAAACATAATACAAATTGAAGTAACATAGCCAAATATTATAAAAATAAAAATCAGGTCCAATAAGGACTATGTCTATTTTTTTTCCTTCGATTTTTTGGTGATTTTTCTACTAATGTACTCGCTATCCAAGAACAAGTTGTAGCTACTGATGAGAAATCTGAAAGCCAACAACATAAGCGGCCATCTTCACCGCCTGTCCATCCAAAAATACCATTGCTTTTAGAAGCAGCCCTACCAGGTATGCTGGACATAGGCAACACACTTCTGATAATCCCTGTATGACCTCCTTTAAACACAGCTTCTGCAGACCCAATTGTGTTTGTAGCTCCGTAACTCACCGGGAAGTATCCGAATGTGCCCGCATTTGTGCCGCCAATTACCCATAAACGATCCTCTTCAGTCGAGTAGTGACAATCAACAAAATAATCAACCTACCATCACCAATAAAATATACTTGTTACCTCTTTTCACAAAGATGAACACAAGAAGACCCCAACACCCAGCACCCACATCAAAGCTGCCATTTTACAAATCCAAACATAGTTCTAATATTTGCAGTTTTAGTCCTAAGAGATTGAACCCTATGCACCAGTTCTGGTCCCAATTTTTAAAAATGTTTAGCTGGTCTCCTATTTTGCAATCAATTTTTTCACCTTTGATCCCATAAAATAGTCTATGTTTTACACTTTTGGTTCATGGAATAGTCTCTATTTTGCAACTTCGGTCCTATTAAACTGTTTCAATTTTGCACTTTCGGTTACAAATTATGTAGGAAGAAGGGGGGCAATAGACCAGAAATGCAATTTTGAAAAACATGGGGCCAAAAGTGTTGGGAGTCTAATCTTATAGAACTAAAAATGCGATTTTGCAACCAAAGAAAATCAGAAATAGCATGTACAACAAAATTAAAAAGTAGCATACATTATCTTGTGTCCAGCTCTCTGAGGCCAATGTACGAGCATTCTCAAAATTTGCTTCACTGGTTGCATTATTCCAATCCCAGACACTAAAAAGGAGCAAAAGAAAAAGCGCAATGTTACTGCAAAATACTTTTAAAATGATATATTTTTGCATTAATAATCTCTACATGTAAAATAGATTTCTAAAATAAATAGGGTTGGCCATGCAGAGTGCTAATTAGACATAATTGTAAGATGACAAGAGAATGCTGAGACATACCTTAAGGTTTCAATATGTGTCAAACACCACAACTTCTGATTTGCTTCACCAAAAAATCCCACTTTCCCGATTGAAGTTCCCACATTCAACACCTTTGTCATAGTGCATATGGAGAAGAGTATCAGTGCGGAAAATTCATCATTTTAAAGCGTGTTAAGGAAAAATAACTGCAGGCAAATGAAATTATCATGGAATCATTCACCCAAAGGAAAACAATCCATAGGTCAAAATGGACAAAGAGAATTGCAAATTGGAAAACTAACTTTATTCTAATTCCAAAAGAACTATATATAAACCCTAAAAGCAACTATCACAAAATACCTTTTTTGATCAAGCCTAATCACAAAGTACTAGCATAACATGTAAGATACAAAAGCTCAAACTGATGTAAACTCATACATTGTTTTAAGTATCCTAAACTTGAAAATGTCTATTTCTTTTGTGCATATTTAATGCACACAAAGGCGGATGACGTAATCATTAGTAGTCATGTTTCCTGAGCTTGAAAGTGTCTATTTTCTTCCAAGCTATACAATATATAAAACCATTGCCAGCTACAAAAACTATTAAGACATTAAATTGTCTGGGAAAAGTACTTCAAAGAACTGCACGGACACTTATTAGAAACTTGAAGGCTGATTAAAAATACAAGGTAACATAAAGTAGAAATTCATGTAACTTACTGAAGCCATGTGGTCATCATCATTTATATCTCCACCGGTATCGAATAAGCATATTAATCCATCAACGGAAGCAGAAACAAGCTTGTCTTGATGACCAGGGATGAAGTGAACCTACAACTAATTTCGTCAAAAGAGAGAATCTAACAAACAATTCCATACAAATTAGTGAATATATGCAGTTCTATAGCCAATTAAAAATATTTAACACATGTACTTAAATATGACACAACAATTAGGCAGCACTTGTCTGTAATGCTACTCCCTTCATATTCTGTTCCTTTTTCTTTCTTGATTATACACATAACCACTTATTTAAGAAAATGTTAGATCACTAAGGTGCTTAAACTTGGAGCAAGTTGATCTTCCTCCAGCAGGTAATAAATTAGCAGATTTAAAATTGTTATCAATCTGACTGATGAAATGCCATGATACCATTTGGCATCAATATATCTGAACACATAATATATAAATGGGAATCTTCTTTTATCATTTTGCTATCTATTCTTCTTGTTGCTAGTCAGTTGGGGCTTAAACAAATAACGAATTCACCATAATATTGGACCGAAAGATACACTAATGTAAGGGCTGAGATTGTTTGGACTGTTCACTTCCTCAACTTCATTAAGATTATGGTGAGGGTCAACCTGACATCCTCACGAAGCCGATCTCATTAAATTTTACATGTGATCTGACTCAGTTGTCTGAGACTCGCGTGATAAAATACCAATCAGTTTTAGATTATATTTCACAACTAAGGGCTATGCAACATGTGTTGGTGGCAAAGTGCTCTTCTCTATGAGGTTTTGAGTTGGAGGTCATAATCAGTAGTTTATTTACTAAATAATTGAACCTAAGCAGGGATGTAAAAGCATCTGAATACCTGAGTGACATCCTCCATATGAGATTCTTCCAAGCATGCAGTCTGCTTCATATTCCTCCAATCCCAAAAAAGTATCTGCATATAGTAAACAAATCAAGCAATATTCAATGCATGAACCAGTAATATCTAAAGAAAATTACACAATAAGTATTGACATATCTGGCCAAAATTCCTGAATTGGTAGACATAAGAATAGCCATATAAATATAAAAATACAAAGAACAATATAAATCTGAGGTAAACACTAGTTATCAATTAGAGCATTCATGTGGGTCATACTAGTATAATGAGCTTCCAAGTGCTTCTTATACAAAATACCAAGAACAATATAAATCTGAGGTAAACACTAGTTATCAATTAGAGCATTCATGTGGGTCATACTAGTATAATGAACTTCCAAGTGCTTCTTATACTTTCGTTCACATGTATCAAGATTGAAAATGGAAAATAAGAGCAAGAAAGTATATGTAGGATATTAAGAACAAGCAAGATACACCACATTTCAGCATTAACAAAAAATCATTCACGTCTACTAATTTCAACTCAAATTAACAAAATAATAATACCTGAGAATTACACCCTGCTGCAAGAAGATTATTACTTGCTCCACCAAATGAGAAGCTGAACACCTCTTGTGATGGACTTGTGTTTATGCAAGACACCTGCACTGCAAACTGATATGTGACAAAAATGTTCTGCTGGCTCAAAATGTCTAGTATCTACTGAAGGACATGGTCTACTGATATCCTAATACCAAATTCAAACCTAGAAACTTTCATATTCAAATTTTCACTCCCTCCATCGCATTAAGATATATGATCTATTTGTTCAGAGTACCCTAAATAACACATTTCCTGTAAATGACCAAGATAACAAAATTAGAGTTCATCCTTGCCATATTAGAGGTACTTGAAGACAAATGTGATAAACTTGGTTTTTTCAAAAAAAAAATTTATCTTTTGTAAACGAAAGGGTGTTCTGGAACAAAGGGTAACAAATTTGACTAAACAGGACATCTTTTGAGGCACCGAGGTAGAATATCATTAGTTTTCACTCATATACTCTGGGTTGTAACTGAGACGTATTTACCTTAGTATATAATTTAGAAAAATAAAAACAACACTAACCAGAATAATGAAAATGATAAAAGCGACTAAACCGTTAACAGACATATGTATATATACACATATAAACACATATTGTTGCGTGTGTGTGAATAAAGAGAAAAGGAAGACCTGTTGGAAAGACCTTGAATCCCAAGCTCTGAGTGTACCATCAGAAGAGCATGAGTACAACACTTGAGGCGCCGGCGCCGCCGCCCCCGCGTAAGAAATTTGATTGATAGTTGAAGAATGACCTTTGCATTCCCCAATGTACTGACCCGTCAGCGGTGAGTACAACTTCACTGCATTAGTCGAAAGCGACACCGCCATCATCGTCGAATCATTGCTGAATTTGGAATCCCTTCCGTCAACCGATATAATTGGGAAAATTTAAATAACAATAAAAAATTTGAAGAGAAATACGTACTTTGGAACGATTTGGAATACGTAATCGTCGCCGAAGTTTGTTTGGATTGAGTTTTTCAGTTCGAAAATGTTGGGATTTGGAGTTAATTTCTCTTCTTCTACTTCTACTTCCATCTCTGCTGTAATTTCCATTTTCTCTCCTTTTTCTTGCGCTTACGTTCGAGTTAGGGTTTTAGGCGGATGGGTACTTATAAGGTGTACAGAATGTAGAGAATATGTGCAATAACAGGTTGCCATGTCAGCGTAGATCTTTGTTTTTTATATGACCCGTTTATGAAAAATTGAGGGCTTGTTTGTTTGGCAATTCCAAAAATTAGTTTGTGTTTGGAAAATACCAAACAAACATGTTTTTTAATTTTTGAAATAAAATTTTCATCTCTTAATTTTCTTAAACTACTTTCTCAAAAGCCAAACAAACAACAATATTCTTATTTCTAAACAAAATCTACACTAACTCTATTATGATTTGACATAAACTAACTTATCTCTTACATAATTTATCTCACATAACAAATATGATTTGACATAAAGTTTTACACACCTTATATCTACAACCTAATTTTTCAAATAAACATACATCTACTTTATTTCTCAAACCACTCTCTCAAAACTCAAACAAACAACGTTACGCAAATCGAGATTATTTTACAAACAACCACTACTCTCCCAAACAATTTTCTCAAACACCAAACAAACAGACCCTGAACCTTTACATTTATTTTACAGTAATTATTATTTCAATAAAGACATTAAGGGTGTGTGTGGATGGGTTTTGGCCAGGTCTCGCGGGTCTCGCGAGACCGAGCCAAAACCCTTCCAAATGAGTTTTCGACAAACCCATAAACCCATCAAAAACATATTCAAAAACTTACACTCAAACTCTTCAAGCCTATAAAACATTGATTTGACACCTACCACCTATTTTTTCTCCCAAATTTCACTAAAAAAAATATTGATTTGACACCTATCACCTACTTTTTCCCCTAAATTCCAACATCCAAACCCAATCCACGTGGGGTTTCAACTTATTCAAACCACAAAATTCAAGAGTCAAAACCCATCCAAATGAAGTCTCAAAGGTTTCATCGAAACCACCCAAACTAATTTTTTTAAACCGAGACTCGCAAAACCGAACCAAAACTCATCCAAATAGACCCTAATTTCTCCTTATTTTCCTCAAAATCATTTTAAGTTCATCTTTTTTATGTGTTATATTACCTTATTCATGCAGCACAAAAAAAAAAATATATTCGACCTGTACTATGTTTTCAGGTGGACCATGTGATTTACATCAAATTACTTTTGTGTCTACTTTATTGTTTGAGATAAAACATGAAATTTCGATTGGTTTAGAGCATCTACAGCAGTGAATTTTTTTTGTTCTTGTAGGAGCTCAAAACTAAATTATACATAACTAAAGCAAAATTATGTGTTCCAGCAGTCTCTTACATACAGTGGCGGAGCCAGAATTATTTTTCACCGAGGTCCATTTTAAAATTAAAGACTATAATTTAAAATATTAATAATAAAAAATCAACAACAACAATGAAACTTCGACGAAATTAATTCAAGCTCAAAATCAATTTGATAGAATGAGAATTTTTTTATAAATGTCGACGAAAATTGTTTCATAATCTATTTATTTCAATTAACAAGCATTAGATAAAATACTAATATATATAAATATCCATAATTCATTCACATGTCTCCTTCAAGAATAAATGGTTTCTCCTCCTAATATAAAAAACTATAACCTACACTTCTTTTGGTAGAATTTGTGTTTTGCACAGAGATGAAGATGAAAAATAGTTTATTAGGCTTGTTTTGTGATAACAGAGATGAAGATGAAAAAGAGTTTATATCAAATTGGAGCCTCTTGATATTTTGAAGGTGTTAATCCTTAAAAATTAATTTCAAAATAAAAAGAATATACTAGAGTTTGAGTTGACGTCGACTTTGTGAATTTAGACTTTTTAACTTTATCAAACTCTAATAAACATGGACCTCTTTTAATTAGAATTTTAATTATAATTAGAGTATCATTTAAAATATATTATAAAATTTATATAAATAATACCATAGTACAAATGTTTACACACATGAAAACAAGCAAGGAGAATTTTTTCAGGGGGGGTCCATGCACCCCCCTCTTCTCAATGTGGCTCCGCCACTGCTTACATATATACAGACTACGTATAAATCACAAATGAACTTGTAAATATCTGCATCAGCAAATTAATAGTTTATTTTTATTTATACATGACATCCACATTTTAGTAACTTATTTAAATTTAATATTTATAACCAAATTATCGATTTGAGTTATATGTTTATTTGAATTTAATAGTTATATTTAAATCATTAAATTTAATATCATTTATTTCACATTTAAAAAAAAATTATTATTTTATAATATTTAAAGAAAGATCGTTAAAATAGGTATTTATTATTTATATTTGATGTGTACAATGTAATAAAATACTATTTATAATATCACTTATAATATAATATTGAAAGAAGAATAAAATATAATAATTTTGTAAATTTACATGATGATTGTTGGAGATTGATAGTTAAGACACTGTTTATTGTGCATAATTTGATATAAATGATGAGGTTGTGGATGCTCTTTAAGGGTAAAATGAAAAGTTGGTAGAATTTAGAAAATACAGAACGGTAGGTGCTATTTTTTTTATTGTTCTTTATCAAGTGGTTGCTAAGAAAATTCTGTAGCAAACAAATTTAAGTTCCATCTGAGCTAAGGAATCTGGAATCGCTTTTCAGTGGATATTGAATGAATAAATATCAAAGCCAATTTTTGTAAAAATAAATAAATTAATAGTCAGTGGTGAGTTAATCAAGTGAAAACTTAACTCAGTGAAAATTCAATGGTTTGTTCGTTTGGCTTTTTCCAAAATTATTTTGTGTTTGAAAAATGTCAAACAATCATATATTTCTACTTTTTGAAATAATTTTTTTATCTGTCAATTTTCGCAAACTATACTCTCATAAGTCAAACATATAACAATTTTCTTATCTTTAAACAAAACTATACTAACTGTATTCTGATTTGAAATAAAATAACTTATCAATTATACAATTTTATCTCACATATGGAATATGATTAACAAATGGGTTTCTTACACTTTGCACTCTCAAAACATGGGAAATAGACACTTTGCACACCCCCGAAATATGAACAATTCCGTATGTTACACCCTCTTTTATTTTTCTTTATTTTTCTTAAAAAAACTAAGGACAAAATAGGTAATTCATTTTTGAATCTTTGGTACAAACAAATATGATTAACAAACGGGTTCCTTGCACTCTCGAAACATGATAAATAGGCAGTTTGCACCCCCAAAATATGAACAATTCCGCACGTTACACCCTCTTTTATTTTCCTAAAAAAAACTAAGGATAAAATAGGTAATTTTATTTTTGGATCTTTGGTACTTTGCACCCCCGAAATATAAGAATTTAGCATTTTGCACCTCTGAAATAGAATTAGCACTTAACACCCTCGAATGAAGGACACCTCAGCAACTTGCACCACTGAAACGTGAGAAATGGACAATTTTAAACCCCCTAAACACAAATTAGCACTTAGCACCTCGATTACTCAACAACTAACACCCCTCGTTTTTTTCGACAAAGTTTAATATCGGGGTTAAAAAATCTAGGGAAAAAAATTATTTTTTTCTTAAAATTTGCAAAATACAATTATGAATACTAGAATACCCATCTACAAAATCTAATTAACATATTTATTTAATTATCAATTTTTTAAATGTCCTCAAAATATCCACAGAATTTGAAAAATTTCTAGAAAGTTTGAAAAGTTTAGAAAGTTAATACATAAAATTGATTGAATCATATTACACAAATAAAATTTAAGATGGAGAGAGAAATGAGTATTATAGTATTCATAATCGTATTTTGCAAATTTTAAGAAAAAAATAATTACCTATTTTTCTCTAGGTTTTTTTACCTTAGTGGTCAACTTTGCCGGAAAATCCGATGGGTTCTAGTTGTTGAATTTTTCTTAATTCGAGGTGTTAAGTACTAATTTTGTGTTTAAGAGGTTCAAATTGTCCATTTCTCGTACTTGAGGGGTGCAAATTGCTGAGTTATTCTTAGTTCGTTGGTATTAAATGCTCATTCTATTTCAGGGGTGCAAAACACCAATTTCTCGTGTTGCAAAACACCAATTTCTCGGAATGCTTCTCTAATGTACAAAAAAATAACACAAGTTTGCAGTTCAGTACATTACAACTCCGTGTTAAATGGCATCCTCAAATTAAACTGATTTTCCAAAAATACCCATGTAAAACATGAACCTTGGGATTAATTGTTAGTATGATTTTTATCATGCAAGGATGTCTTAATAAGTTTTGGAGGGGGTGTCAATGTAAACAGCGGTTGAATTTCAAAGGAGGGCATGTATGTACTTTCCAAGGTGCAAATGCCAAAGATCTAAAAACAAATTACCTAATTTATCTCTAAATTTTTTGAGAAAAATAAAAAAAAATGCAAAATGCTAGACTTTTCCATATTTTGGAGGGACAAAGTACTAAATTTATGTTTCGAGAGTGCAAAATGCTTATTTTTAATGTTTTGTGGTTCAAAATGCAAAAAGACCCTCAACATACTGGCCCAAATGCCCAATAAAGTCTGCCCAAGAAAAATAATCATACTCAAATGCATTTGATTCTTACCTTTCAAAACATTGATTGATGGCAAAAGATAAGCATGTAAGGTCTTTAAAAACCAAATTAAACTTTTCAAGTTTGAAAATTTAAGTATTTATAGTCTCAACAGTAAGGATTATAACATTAACTCATTGAAATTATCAAAAAATAAAATCATATTAAATTACACTCTCCAATAAACATAAAGATAATCATCTTTTTCTTTATCTTTAAAAAAGAAAGTCTTGAAATTCTGAATTTTGAAGAGAGTAAATAGCACTTTTAATCCGCCTTATGAATTTTTTTTTTGCACATTCATTCCTCTTATAACAAATTCTCTTATCAATGTAACGTAACACATTCGTCTTCAATCACCATGAAAGATGAAAGTGACATGAACAATAAATATGGACCAAAGATCGGAATTCATTGTGTGCTCAAACCCAATGAATGCACACAATGACTAGGGGAACACAAAAAAATACCCTCAATTTTTCAAATCTCATTCATAACTCATAAGCCATAACCATAAAATCCGCTAAAACTTACAACACCACAAGACTGGATGTAAATATTGTTCAGGCCACACAAGTACAAATAACAATGCTTGGTCAGTTAAGAAAAAAATTAAATAAAAAGACCGTTTTTTGTCGCAGGGAGCATTCTTTCATAAGCAATTACCAAATGTAGGGAACTCTATATGAGCCCACTATGTAAATTTACTCATACTTGAGCCTGTGGCAATTTTTCAGTGGAAGCTTCTCCATCTGCCTTGTCATCAGCAGTCTTCTCTTCGGGCTTCTTGACCTCTGCAAGCAAACAAGGATGATTTAGTTTTACCAACTTTAATATAATATAGAAACAAAATTATTGAACAACAAATTCTTGTATATAATACAACAATGGATTAGATTAGTACCTTCATCATCACTATCCTCAAAGTCATCCCCCATATCTCCAAGGCCACCCATGCCACCCATGCCCCCGAGGCCACCCAAGCCCTCGAGGCCCCCCATGCCACCGAGGCCGCCCATGCCCCCCATGCCACCGAGGCCGCCCATGCCCCCCATGCCACCGAGGCCGCCCATGCCACCCATTCCGCCGAGGCCACCCATATCACCGAATTTCTGCAGAATAAATCAAGTGGAAATTGATTAGACATGCCAATAACAGGGATCACCCGTATTATATGGCCAAG
Source organism: Penstemon barbatus (assembly GCA_003313485.2). Lineage (NCBI taxonomy): Eukaryota > Viridiplantae > Streptophyta > Magnoliopsida > Lamiales > Plantaginaceae > Penstemon > Penstemon barbatus. Next base: position 656,262 of record CM064881.1, on the reverse strand, counting down.
AAACAGGAAAAGCTTACAGAGAAATCCATGCCGCCCATGTCCATGTCAGCAGGCCCTGATGGAGCTGTGAAAGGGATTGTATTGTAGTCAGTAATCTATTCTGAAAATAGTCAAAACTGTATGTACAAACTACAGAAGGAATATGTTAAGCATACCAGTGTCATCATCTTCATCTGCCCATTTATCCCAATCTACCTTCACATAGTGAGGTGTCTTTTGATCCCCGCGCAATAACTTTGTCCACCATTTCTTCTCTGTCTTCTCCAAAACACAAAATATGTTTCGCACGCCTATGTTTATTTTGCTCTCCTGAAAAAAGAAACTTGTAAGTAAAAAAAGGAATTATGTAAGTTGAAAAAACATGAGATTAGCAAGGATCCACAAATTGGAGAGAATGGAAGCTATGTAATCACATATTAAAACCCATCTCGATCTGCCACAGACAAGAGACTCCTCACTCAATAAGATCCAACTGCTTCATGATCTTTTAAGCCAAATAAAAGGGTCCTCTAATGCATATCTTCCTATCTTGAAATTTTCAGAAAACACTACTTAAAAATATGTCTCAATTATTTAAATTATATGGTTTACCAAAAACTAGGCGAGTATTTGGTAATAGAATAAGGGAGCATATTTTTTTGTGAAACTTGAAAAGAAGAGTGAAGGTGAAAAATCATTTTAATACTTGAAATCAATCTAGTATACGCATCAAGTTGATTGACAATTCCACAATGCAACAAACATGCAAGTGCTACAGCTCCTCTTCAAGTATCCAGTACACATACGAAGGAAAAAAGGCTTACCTCTACATCAATTTTATCAAGAAGATCTAGTTTGATTTCATAGGTATTGTTGTCTGTCCCAGCAGTTGCCGAAAAAGTAAATGTTCCTTCAGGAGAAACATTGACTTTAGGATTTTTAGCATCTGCCAGTAGCACGGTCAGATATACCTTGTCCTCTCTTTCAGCCCACTTCACCTCGGGATGTCGACTACAGGATAGAAGATGTGTTAGCTTATGGGTTTTCATAAACAAGTATCCTATAAGAAACAATCATTGTGGACCCAGAAAGTTTGACGTTCACAAGAATGAAATGCGAAACTGCAAGATTTTTTTATTTTTGGGAATGCCCAATTTAAAATGACTGTTCTCAAATTTCTTAAATATGTTCGGTTCTTTCAGTGAAAGGGTCATGCATATTGTTTGACCCATAACTAGAAAAGTGAGAAAAAACAGTCTGGCCTGCAAAGAAGTTTTTGTCTTGAAAAACATGTTTAGATTCAGCATATAACAATAACAGATACACATAAGAACTTCTCAAAGGCGCGAGCATGGAACTAAATATCTTCATCCAACTCAATGGTTGGGAAAACAAAGGACGAAGCTTACATTACTCCAATTTGATGATACCAATAATCAAGCTTTATAGTACATAAACTCTATCAAATAAAATATAATATTTTTCTCAGAACTTTTAGATTAAGCATTTCCTTCTAAACTAGAATATGCAAAATCATATTCTCCAAATCCTCACATCTGTGCAAAAACAATTTGCTCGATGATATTTAAAACATAGATACAGTTCAAAAGCCGGCTAGCAGTGACCTAATTCTCACATCAATAACAAACAAATTAAATACAGATACCAGTTTACAAAATACAGAATCGTGAAGCATCTAACTATAAAACAGCAGGAATTTTTTTAAAATAAATAAATAATTTATTAAGTCAACAGCACAAATACGTTTTCATAAAATTTGCTCAATCCAACAGCGTGAATTACAAAGATCTTATGTAATTAAACCGAAAAAACATTTAAAGAGTAGTCATATTACGATGAAATTTAAAAAACTTTACAAGAAATTACCTCATTTTCGAGAGAGAATGGAAAACCCTAGAAGCAACTAGTAGAAAGAAAAAAGTTGGAGTCTCTTAGAAGTCGCACTACTACTCTCTTTAAAACCTCGAAGAAGATATTATTTGGGCGTAAAACCCTCACACGTGGGATTCCAAACGTGTGAAGTGTGGAACCTAATTTCAACCTAAAATCTTCTAAGAAAATAGCCCAAATAGGACCATAATTTGGGCCTTTAATTTTTTGAAAATCCTAGGCCCAATAAATGTGAATATCCAGGAAATATTTTGTTATATTTGATACATAAAATATATCTGATGAATACTTTGAAACATGTACTAAAATATATTCTATTAATGTTTTCTATTTAGAGCTCAATTGATAATGAAAATGTTCATGAATTAAGATGCGTAATCATGTAATGTTAACAAGCTTGTTTTTTTATAAAGCTTATAAGTATGAATTTCATTACCTAAAGTAAATGATTATAACTCTTAATTTAGCTTACTCTTAATAAAAATAAAAATAAATAATTTTAAAAAAAAAACGCCTAATTTGACGAACGTTGGGACAACCCTTTTTTTTAACACCTTTATTGGGCGGCCTGCTTAAAACTTGGTGTACATTGCGGGAGATAAATATTATTATAGCATCAATTATATGTTTTTTTTTTTTCTTATAAGAACATCAATTAGATGTTAAATTTTGGGAAAATTTCACTTATATAAAATGATGGAATGTTAGGGGTAGTAATAAATTTCGGCCAATGACTTAAAAGGTTGCGGGCCGGGTTCGATGAAGTTGTCTTAAATTCTGCGTTTCTGCAATAATAATTGCACCATTACTGTTCACATCCAAATCAATCATAAGCTCGTGTAGACAGTACTTCTCTCCTACTTAATTTCATACGATTTGGATGTATGATGTACCATAAATGTTTTCATTAATTTGAAAACAAATCTATATTTGTTTTTGGATGTCTCAAAATAAAAATAACACTTCTTTTCTTATATATTTCCTTTATTTTTTTTTATTTACCGTTTTGAAGAATTGCAAACGAATTAAGAAACATAATAAATAGCAATTTTTTTAAGTAAAAAACCCAAAATACCATTTTAATCAAATAATAACATCATTAATTAACATTTATTAAGTGCATTAACAAGAAGGGTAATATTGGTAGAAAACAATTAATTTTACATTGAAATCATAAAACGACAAATAAAAGTAAACAAATTTTTTTGGCCAAAGCGACAAATAAAAAAACATGGAGGGAGTATAAAATTATTTTCCTTAAAAATATTCTTCAACATAAAGTAATGATTTAACATGAAATGTTCGGAGCTACCTTCTAGGTAGTGCCTTCTGGACTTAATGAGCAATATGTGTTGATCTCTAATTAGTTCTGAATTAATATATTAAATATTGTTGATCCCTCACTTGACACATGTTGTTCACTAAAGTCCAGAAGACACTATCCGAACAATTCATTTGACATAAATGTATAACTTCACCTTTTCAACTCTTATTTAAAACTCCGTGTTAAAACTTTGAAAAACAAAGGAAATGGAATTAATTTATTGTTTGAAACTCTTATGTTCAACCTTCTCAATACTTAAAGTTATAATAATTATTTTTGTGATAACTACTAAGTTCAACATGATAACTCAAAAAATAACAAATATATATACATATGTCACGTTGTGATAACACCTAAGTTCAACATGTCACGTTTGTTAAGAATCCAACCAACCAAATCAAATCTAAAACGTAGTGCCTGTTTGTTTCACTTTTTCAAGAACCATTTACTCTGAAAAACTACTTTTTTATTTAAAAAAACAAAAACACTAGTTTTTGGTTATGGAAAATGCTTATCACACAACCTTTTTTTTTTTTTTAATCAATTTTATATTCTCTTACAAAAAATGTCTCTTATTTCTAAAGAAAACAGAAACAGATTTTACTTTATGCAGTATTCCACATGAACTTGAGCTCTTGGTTGATTCCATAGCCAAAAAGAAAAGACAAAGAGGCCAAAATGATAATCACTCCTAAAAGTGATGCAATCAGCTAGCACGTCTCGATTTTCTCAACGTTTGCTCAAAACTAAAATAACACGACATTTTCAGAGTAGCAGCAGTACAGACGTGATTCATATAGATTCCAAATCCAATAGATATTTCCAAGACTTGCCGGTTGATCTTTTATTTTTTTCTTTCTCAAATTTAAATAATAATAATGATAATCAATTAATCATTGATGATGGTTCCAAATAAAGACCATTTGTCTCTATGAACTATAAAAAAAATGAAATGAAAGAACTCTAGTCTATTTCTCATAATTAACTAGAGATAGGTTTTGCCATCTACTTATAGTTGGCTTAGGTGAGTTTGGTATAGAGATTCGAAAATTAATTATATATTAAAATAAAGTTTGACAATAATTGATTATAATATAAATGTCTTTGCAAAAGTAAAATTCTAGTAGCTTCAATCTTCATGATTTTGATATAGATTTCTTATAAAGATTCAAGATGATTTGATTAACTAAAATATTCACATCAATTTAAATGATGATAAATAGTTAAAATTTAACATGTGTAAATTGTCCTTTAATAAAACGTGTGAGACAAAACCAATAGTCTATTCGTTATACAATTATATTTCACATTCAAATTGTCTTATAAATCAAGAAAATGTGAGACGAACCCAAACTGTATCCAAGCGGCAACTACAATTTTAATCGCATGCATGGGGTACGGATTCATTCGAATCCATATTATAAATAGCATTTACTGCTGCAGAATAAAACAATGTAAAAATTGGATAACAAGCTCGATAGGGCATCAATTCAAGTATCATAAGTGTTTCTTCATGCGAACATTCATGAATTTGATCAATTGTTCTTTGGACTTGAGAGACCTAGACCCCAGTCTTAGCCAGTGATATGACAGGACAAAGAAAGAAAATCTGCCGCATTCAGTTCTAGCTATTTCTGCACATTTTGATCGACCAGAACAACATATACGGATCCCCGTAACCCCCTTAAACATTACTAATGGAATAATTCTTAACTATTTTCCTAAAAATGGAACAAAATGCTCTCTTTTTTTTCCTCGGTTGCAAAGAGATGTCTTGAGCAATCGGAGAAGCACTTTGAGATAGAGATATATGTCAACCTAAAACGTGTACTTCTATTTTTCTTCTTCTTTACCATAAGACTTGTCTCCTACTAATACTAAATGAATCATAAGTATCTATTCATATTTAAAAAAAATTAACGGCGAGTTCTATTATCGTTTTTTCCATGTCCTCGAAAATTTAAAGTAGGTATAAGTTCTCCCAAACTATGACTTGCCATGCAATCTGTTATATAAATAGACAAATGTTCTTTACCATTATGAATAGCGGCCAATCATTATGGGTATAATGGTAGAGGTACGGGAGGATATGATACGCAAACGAACATGTGATTCTAGAAATTTGCTCAATTTTCAATTAAAAAAAATTACATGAAAGCTAAGTTTGGGTTCACCTATTTGTACTTTTTTGCACCTTTTTTTTTTTTTTTTTTTTTAATCTTTTACTCAACAAACTAGGGCCATGGTATGATGATGACTGAATGGCGCCATTGCAGCAACGTATCTGTCTTTACCACCACTTTCCATAGTCAACAACACCTTTTGGATTAAAATCGTGACATTTTTTTGTGTGAATCAAACACTAGCTAGTACAACATCATGCATGTCGGACGCGTATGAATGTTCATACAAGATGAATTTCATGTGCTACAAAACTATCAAATGGAAATGGCTACGTATATAGCATATAGGCCCTGTTTGTTTGTCTCTCATTATACGTATATATGAAAATTGATTTTTCAGTTTTTAATTTTGACGCCATGTTTATATACTCCTACTTTGAAAATTGTCTGAATCTAAATTTTCATGAAAGTTGTAAATATACATATATATATGTTTGGCGTGACATCAATATAGAAAAGAATGAGGTACGATATTTCTTTTGTCGACCGATTAAAATTAATAAAACATTTTTCTACTATTTTATTCCTTTTAATTAAAATGACATTTACAGTTGTAATAGATTTGTTCTTTTCAGTTGAGACACGCAACTCCTATCACGTGTGGTTTATTTCAATTTTCTAAGTAATAAAAAAATCTATAATATCTCTATATCATCATATTCAGAGACCGCCCATTATTATTATTATATATAAGTATAATTCTAGAATCTCAGTAACATTGTTCTGGAAAAATATTAGTAATATTGAATTGATAATCCTTAATCAACAACTAATTAGTCTTAAAATAATTATAAAAAATACTCCATAACTTTGTTTAGAAATGTCTCTCCAAACGCTTGGGAACTATAACATCTCTATTAACAATGTATTTTATAGAATTAGCTTCATATTATAATACATAATTAATTAAAGCTTGTCATCCTCATATTTAAATTTGAACCCATTGATTTAAGAACTATCATCAAAGCGTCTTCTTATTAATTTAGTTTCTATTTCAGATCAGAGAAGACATATAACTCAATCCCGAAAATCTCTTACGTACCTAGAGCCGATCTAAAAAAATTCAATAAAATACACCACAACTGATCTCATTGTGGGAGCATGACATTCCTAGACCCAAGGCCGGCTTGCCTACTTGACAAACTAGGCCTCCAACCCTTTATGATTATATATATATATGCATGCATGAATCGCATTTTTCGTTCTTTCTACTTATGGGTCGACTTTACTAATTTTTTTTTAAAGCAAATATATACTTGTTATCAATGTAGTGTATAATTGATTTATTTTTTGACTATTTCACAACAGAGATGACCTCACACATTACCACTTAATATTAAACTTTCATTTTTCAAGTAATTATGATAAGTAGTGATGACAATGAGAAATATTTCACCACTTTATAAAGGTTTATTCGAAATATTTCACCAATGTGTCCTTTTCGGCCACCTAATAAAGCCCACTTTTAGAAAGACAAAATGAGGGACAAATGCAAAATAGCAACCCCCTAGCATAAATACATCTAGAAACTCTTGCATAATTCATTGGAGAGATAATAACGTTTAACAGGGTTAATCATGAATACACTTTATATTAATTGTGAGACTTGTACTAGTTTATATTTAATGTATCAAATGCGATAGTTTTCCAATTTCGGAAATGAGAAGTATATTTTCGAATAAGTTCAAGAAAAAATTAAAGATTGTGCAAAGTAATTCTATTTGGAGAAAAAAAAAAAAAAAAAAAACAAAATAATTCACTGAAAAATGATGAACTAGTTTAGTTTACTTTACTTTTTATATGTACCGCAACTTGTCATTTTTATTTCTTGTCACCATCACTTAAAAACTGCCAAACCAATCACACTCTTCAAGATGACACAAAATAAAATAATTAGGTCTTCCGTCTTGTAAAGTTATCTCTGAAGATTACATTTATAATTAAAGTCCAAGAATAAATATGAATCTTCTAATGCATATATTTTGGAGAGTCAAATTGTAGCAAGGCTCAAATCTAATCTCATAAATTTGAGACCAATTTTTTGAGTCTTTATCATAAAGTGCATAAAACACATCATTACTTAATGTGGGAAATTCTTACCCAAATCGGGTTTGGTCAAACTCAAAGTAACTAAAAAGCAAGTGCAATACACTTGCTTTGTGATTGGATGTAACTCCCACGAGAGTGACCAATCACAAAGCAAGTGCTTGGTGGTTGGATGCGTTTGGCCAAACCAGGCTTGGACAAGAATTTTCCACTTAAGGTTTATACATGGGATCCTATGTTTACTTTCGTATGATTGATCATTAAATTTATAATGAGTTAATACTCAACTTAATTAATACAGCACTTATTATCACATCAATGGAACCGATATTTAAACAATCGCAAATTAATAGGAGTGATGTAATTTGTCACTTTCGAAGTTAATCGAATATAGAAAAAGAAATATTGGCCGACGACATGCATATTAATTTCTTTGAACAAGTTTTCCTCTCCACTCATTCACTTCAATTTCCTACGAAACCAAAACGAAATTGGATTGTGGAAAAATGGAAACTGAGAGAGCACATATCGCGATGAACGGCAGTAAACCAGCCAACACAAAAGCTTTGGAAAATCGATCATAAAAAGACAAAAGCTTCAATTCTCTATTTCTCGTCCTCCTCCATTCATTTAATTCCCAGCCGTTAATCAATTAAAGGTAATAAGAATACATCACGTAGTCTTTTTCTGGAAAATCTTATATCTTTTTTATACTGCCATACGCTTCTTCGTACTTGGTGTTTTTTTTTTCAGAACAATCTTTCTTAATAATTTTCTTGCCATAAATTATGGTTTGTAGCTACAACTTCTTAAAGGTGTGCTACTTTTCTTCTGCAAATTGTTTTTCTTTAATAAAATTTTGAACTTTTTTTTTTCCAGTTACTGGTCGCTAATTTTCTGTAATATAATATCCCTTTTTGTATTTTTGTATTTTGAAAAATCGCATTTATATTAATATATTTTCTTCTTCAGGTAAGGTTGGTTGCTTTGCTTCAACTTCTTTAAGTTGTGTTGTTTTTTCCTGCAAATTCTTTCTTTTAAAATTTTGATTTTTTTCTTAATTAATGGCTTTGTGCTTTTAATGGGTGCATAAAAATGAGTTCTTTTGTGTTTTCTATTTAATATCTTTGCATTTTGAAAAATGCCCTTTTCAATTTGAATCTCTGTGGTCTTTTGCTTGCTTTTACTGAATTTGCTGAAAAAATGATTACATTTAAAAAAAATTACTTAGTGTGAGATATTTAGCTCTGTATTTCACCTTGGTTTTTTCTACATGTTTACTGCATATATGATTAATAATTTGTTTAGTAACAATTCCTAAGAGTATTAGCTCATTGTAACCTGTCATCGGTTTTATTTAGGCATTTCTATTTTCTAAGACTAAATTATTTTCAATTATTCTATTTCCAGGGAGCAAGAAATGAGGATTGAAGAAAACAAAGCATAGAAGAAGATTAATAATATTCCAAAACCTTTGAGCAAAATCATGTCATCATCATCTTCATGGATAACTACACTTTCTTGCTCTGGTTCCGCCATCCAATCATCAATCGACACCTCGATAATTCAATGGCCAAGATTCATTTTCCTATCTCCATGCCCTCAAAGAGCCCTTTCATCTTCCTTCAACATTCTATTCTTGGTTGTTATGCTTGCCTTTGCCATTCAAAAGCTATACTCAAGATTCTCTTCGAGTTCCGAAATTAATAAGCCTCTCATTGACAACAAAAGGGAATTAGTTAAAACCAATATGTGGTTTAAGCTTACTCTCATTGTCACATTACTTCTATCAGTACTTTCCATTGTTCTATGCATTCTTGCTTTTGCTAAAAGTGGTGAATTTACATGGAAAGTTAAAGATGGTTTATATTGGTTAATTCAAGCTATTACTCATGCAGTGATTGTTATATTGGTTGTTCATGAGAAGAGATTTAAAGCTATTACTCATCCATTGTCCCTTCGATTATACTGGATCCTAGACTTTGTTGTTTTAGCATTGTTCTTTGTCTCAGGGCTTGTACGTTTGATCTCTTTCCAAGAATCTGGTATCAAATTAAAATTCGATGATATTGGCTCGATTATCATGTTCCCTTTATCGATTTTTCTACTTCTTATTGGCGTTAAAGGGTCGACTGGGATTAAGATTGTAGATCCGGACAACAAATTTGAAAGTGAACCACTTTTGGACAAAGGCAACGTGACCGGATATGCTTCGGCCTCGATTTTCTCTAAAGCCTTCTGGTTTTGGATGAATCCCCTTTTGAAGAAAGGTTATACCTCGCCTTTAAAAATCGATGATGTACCTTCCCTTTCACCCGAGCACAAAGCCGAGCGTATGTCTAAGCTTTTCGAACAGAACTGGCCTAAACCCGAGGAAAACTCAAAGCATCCTGTCGTAAAAACGTTAATCCTATGTTTTTGGAAGCAACTAGGATTCACTGCCTTTCTGGCAATCTTGAGACTTTGCGTCTTGTACGTGGGGCCCACACTCATACAACGTTTTGTCGATTTTACTGCCGGGAAAAGAGCTTCTCCTTATGAAGGATATTACCTTGTCTTGATTCTTTTAGTCGCGAAATTTGTGGAAGTCTTTTGCTCCCACCAATTCAATTTTCATACTCAAAAACTCGGTATGCTTATTCGTTCTACTCTCATTACATCTTTGTACAAGAAAGGTTTAAGGTTGTCATGTTCAGCTAGACAAGATCACGGAGTGGGCCAAATCGTAAATTACATGGCGGTAGATGCTCAACAACTCTCGGATATGATGTTACAATTACATGCCTTGTGGACTATGCCTTTGCAAATTCTCGTGGCTTTAGTTATACTCTATCAATACTTAGGTACTTCGACTGTAGCTGCATTGCTCGGACTTGTTGTTGTAGTTTTGTTCGTATTATTCCGTACTAAGAAGAACAATAGTTACCAATTTAACATCATGATGAATCGAGACTCAAGAATGAAAGCTACAAATGAGATGCTTAACTATATGAGAGTGATTAAATTTCAAGCGTGGGAAGAGCATTTTAACAAGAGAATTCAATCTTTTCGCGAGATTGAATATGGATGGTTGTCTAAGTTTATGTACTCTATTTCCGCGAATATTATCGTGCTTTGGAGCACACCTCCTCTACTTGCTACAGTTACGTTTGGAAGTGCGATTTTGTTTGGTTTTCCACTTTCGGTTGGTACCGTTTTTACTACGACTTCGTTGTTGAAAATGTTGCAAGAGCCGATTAGGACTTTTCCTCAGTCGATGATTTCGATCTCGCAAGCGATAATTTCTCTAGAGAGGCTTGATAGGTTCATGTGTAGTAAAGAGTTGGTGGATAAGTCGGTTGAGAGAGTTGAAGGTTGTGGTGGAGACGTTGCTATTGAAATTAAAGATGGAGCTTTTAGTTGGGATGATGAAAATGGGAAAGAAGTTGTTAAGGATTTAAATTTTGAGATTAAGAAAGGGGAACTTGCTGCTGTAGTCGGGACCGTGGGATCGGGGAAATCTTCCCTTTTGGCCGCAATTCTTGGTGAAATGAACAAATTATCTGGAAAGGTACCGTGTTTAATTTTTCTACTTGATACTTTTTACCTATACATAACAATTGAGATGAACTTGCATTTCTTAGTTCTGATCACTGATGCATTAGAATCCGATTTGAGCTGAATGCAAAAATACCCCCTCTGCTTTGTCTAATTGGCAAGATCCTCTATGTTATTTTTATTATTAGCAAAAACTCCCCCGTGTTCACTTTTATTAGCAAAATAACCCATTTGAAATTCCTTCTAATCAATAGGGAGGTTGTTGTCAATTTTTGAAGTGAACAGGGGGGTTACTGCCACTTTTCAAAGTAAACAGAATAATTTTTTGGGTTAATAGGGGTGTTTTTGCATTTTTTGGAGCGGTTATGATTGACATTTTTTCTGCAAAATATGTAGTCCTGCCTGGAAATGGTTTTTTGTTAACAAAAAATAACACAAGGGAATTTTTGCTAATAAAAATAATACAGGAATGTTTCTGCTATTTAGGCAAGCATAGAGGGTATTTTTGCATTTCGCTCACCGGAAAAAGGCTGAACTTTCATTTCTTAGGTCTGATGCATCAGAATCCGATTATTGTTGTCCCCTATAAGTAATTTTTGAACTAGTAGTATTTCTTGTAAAATTAAGAGTTAAGAGTTTCTTGTTTCTATATATATAACAGATCAGAGTATGTGGTAGCACTGCTTACGTGGCACAAACATCGTGGATTCAGAATGGGACCATACAAGAAAACATACTATTCGGTTTGTCTCTGAACAAACATAGATACGAAGAAGCTATAAGAGTTTGTTGTTTAGAGAAAGACTTGGAAATAATGGAGTTTGGAGATCAAACTGAAATCGGGGAGCGTGGTATTAATCTAAGTGGTGGCCAGAAGCAAAGAATTCAACTCGCGAGAGCCGTTTATCAAGATTGTGATATATATCTACTTGATGATGTGTTTAGTGCAGTTGATGCTCACACTGGGTCCGATATATTCAAGGTGAACAAAAAAAAAGAGATATATATATATATATATATATATATATATATATATATATATATATATATATATATATATATATATATATATATATATATATATATATATATATATATATATATATATATATATTTATATATATATATATATATATATTCACGTCACATATATAGGATATACTTCCTAATATTAATATGCTAATTTAATTGCTCATCTTTCTTTATAGGAATGTATTAGAGGAGCCCTTAGAGACAAGACGATTTTACTTGTTACCCACCAAGTGGACTTCTTGCACAATGTTGATCAAATCCTAGTACGTAACAAACAACTCTTTTCAGTTTCCAAACTTGCTTCTGCATATAAGTTGTAATCTTTATCTAAACAACCTATGTTTCTGTTAAAAACTGAAAGAATTGTCACTTTGAATTTTCAAAAATGTAAAGAGCTTAATGCAAATATTCTCCCTGTGCTTTACCTAATTGACAAAAACTCCCTTGTGTTAGTTTTATAGCAAACCTCCCTGTCTTATTTTTTATTAGCAAAACCCCCCTGTGTTATTTTTTATTAGCAAAAAAAACCCATTTTAAATTCCTGTTTAAGTCAATAGGGGGTTTATTGCCAATTTTCCAAAGTTAACAGGGGGAATAAATGATAATTCCTTAGGTTAAAAGGGGTGTTTTGGTATTTTTGATGGGGAGTACAATTTCATTTTCCTGCAAAATATGTACTCAGACATGGAAGTTTTTTTGTTTTTACTAATAATAAAAATAGCACGGGGGTTTTTGCTAATCAAAGTAGCACAAGGTTTTTCTTGCCAATTAGGCAAATCATAGGGGGTATTTTTGCATTTCACCCAGATTTAAATTTGAAATAAGAACTCTACTAACTGTATACCTAACTTTGGGTTCTTTAAATTAGGTAATGAGAGAAGGGATGATTGTGCAATCGGGAAAGTACAATACATTAATGGGATTGGGCTTGGATTTCAAGGCTTTAGTAAATGCACATGAAGCTTCTATGGAGCTCGTTGATGTGGAAACAAATAATGAGAAGGAAAGTTCGCCTACTTTATCCACTCAAAGATCCATAAAACTCGGAGAAGAAAACGGTGAAAACAATTCTTCTCAAGGACAATCTGCAACAACCAATGAGAGAAGTTCTAAGCTTATCAAAGACGAAGAAAGAGAAACCGGAAAAGTTGGTTTGAATGTTTATAAGTTATATTGCACAGAATCTTTTGGATGGTCTGGAGTCATTGCAGTATTGTTGTTATCTTTCATATGGCAAGGGATTTTAATGTCGAGTGATTATTGGTTGGCTTATGAGACATCAGAAAAACGTGCATCATCATTTAGTCCTTCTTTCTTCATAACAATATACACTATACTTTCGGTTGTTGCCTTTGTTTTTGTTCTTGTGAGAAGCATCTTAGTTGCTATTATGGGATTAAAAACCTCGCAGATTTTCTTCAGACAAATTCTTCGTAGTATCTTGCATGCTCCCATGTCGTTCTTTGATACTACTCCTTCCGGAAGAATACTTACTCGGGTATGTATGTACCATTCTTTTGTAGGGTTAAAATCGTTGATTTTTGGCGCAGTTAACATTTTGCACCCTTGAAATACACAATTTTGGCACTTTGCACCCTGATATTGAAACTTTGACACTATCTTTTGCACAATAGAATTGCATATTCTAGGCAATACATTGGACATTTTGCACCCTAGTAGGGTGCATTTACCAAAGGTGTCAAAATGATATATTTATGGGGTGCAAAGTGTCAATTACTCTATATTTTGTGGTTAAAAATCTCAAAGTAATTTATTTTTCGGTTTTTGCAGGCATCGACTGATCAGACAAACGTCGATATTTTAATTCCTTTCTTTATGAGTATCACTATTTCAATGTACATTACACTTTTGAGTATCATTATAGTAACCTGTCAATATGCTTGGCCAACAGTGATTCTTTTGATTCCACTAGTTTGGCTGAATATTTGGTACCGGGTATGTATGCCTTTCTATTTTTACTGAACATTTCATTTAACACTTAGCTTTATTACTGTAATTTAACCGACTGGTTTAATTTTCAGGGGTATTATCTTACTACATCGAGAGAATTGACTCGTTTAGATTCAATCACAAAAGCACCGGTCATTCATCATTTCTCCGAGAGCATCACTGGGGTTATGACAATCCGTTGTTTTAAGAAGCAAGAAAGTTTTTGCCAAGAGAACATAAATCGTGTAAATGCAAATATACGTATGGATTTCCACAATAATGGATCAAATGAGTGGTTGGGATTTCGTTTAGAACTTATGGGAAGCTTCATCCTTTGCATGTCTGCAATGTTTATGATAGTTTTGCCTAGCAGTATCATCAAGCCAGGTAATTTTCTTTTATATATATATATATATATATAAAATATATCATTTCAGACTCATTCTTTTGTTATTAGTTTGAATTTCGTGAAACTTAACTAGATGGTTTATTTAAAACAACCTTAATCTCCCCAGAAAACGTTGGTCTATCTCTTTCTTATGGGTTGTCGTTAAACGGGGTGCTGTACTTTGCTGTATACATGAGTTGCTTTTTGGAAAATAAGATGGTTTCGGTTGAGAGGATAAAACAATTTACCGTCATACCATCAGAAGCAGAATGGAAGAAAAAAGACTTTCTTCCTCCACCTAACTGGCCAACTCACGGCAATGTTGAACTCAAAAACTTGCAGGTAATTATTAATCGTATCTTCATTTTAATCACATTCTCCATTCTAGCTTCAGACATACTTTGACTATTGTTGTACTTTTGATGATGAACAGGTAAGGTACAGGCCAGATACACCGTTAGTTCTTAAAGGAATTACTCTAAGCATAAATGCGGGTGAAAAGATTGGTGTTGTGGGCCGTACTGGAGGAGGAAAATCAACGTTGATCCAAGTTTTGTTTAGATTGGTCGAGCCTTCGGGAGGTAGAATAATCATTGATGGGATTGATATCTCGGCTCTTGGGCTTCACGATCTTAGGTCTCGATTTGGTATCATTCCTCAGGAGCCTGTCCTTTTTGAAGGAACTGTGAGAAGCAACATGGACCCAACGGGGTTGTACTCGGATGAAGAAATTTGGAAGGTATTCTTTGCTTTAATCATAATAGTCTCCTAATGCTTGTTAATTCTTGGAGCTAATTGCAAAAATACCCCCTTGTGCTTTGTCTAATAGGCCAAAGACCCCTTGTGTTATTTTTATTACCAAAAAACCCATGTTCTCTTCTTATTAACAAAAATTCCCATTTGAAATTCCTTCATAAGTCAATAGGAAGTTTAATGCCAATTTTCAAATTTAACAGGGGGGTTATTGTCAATTTTTCGGTTAATAGGAGTGTTTTTGCATTTTTTAGTGGGTTTATAATTGTCAATTTTCTTGCAAAATATGTACTCCGACTTAGGAGGGGGTTTTGCGCTAATAAGAAATAACACGGTTTTTTTTCTTAATTAGGCAAAGCATAGATGGTATTTTTGCATTTAACTCCTAATTCTTGCTACAATTCTGGTTTTACTTGGTTCCCCGTTGACGTGGTCAAATGTTGAGGAGCAAATTTGGAATTCTATTCAAGTTTTTGCCAGTTTGCCTCCTTTGCCAATACTACGAATGGATTTTGGGGGGGGGGGGGGGGGGGATGATTTCCTAAATTGCCCCTTATGTAAAAGTTGCGGTTATAGTTTATAGTATCTAATCTGCTTCCTTTTATTACATAGAGCCTAGAACGCTGCCAGCTTAAGGATGTCGTGACTGAAAAACCAGGGAAGCTTGATGCAGCCGGTAAATTATATCTCCTTGACCATAACTTTATCTAACCTATGAACTATTTTGAATTACTTTTTTATTCATTTCTATAGTTCTTGATAATGGTGACAACTGGAGCGTGGGGCAAAGGCAACTTCTGTGCTTAGGAAGAGTGATGCTTAAAAAAAGCCGACTTTTGTTTATGGATGAAGCAACTGCATCCGTTGATTCACATACAGATGGAGTGATTCAGAAAATCATACGCGAGGATTTTGCAGCATGTACTATTATAAGCATTGCTCATAGAATACCAACTGTGATGGATTGTGATCGAGTTTTGGTCATAGATGCAGGTTTGTGCTTCGTTTTCTTAAGTTCCGTTTGATTTCTTAGTATGTCTAATATTCTGAAATTTGTTGTTTGTGCATTCGTATATAAACAGGAAAGGCGAAAGAATTTGACAAACCTTCTCACTTGCTGGAGAGGCATTCACTTTTCGGGGCTTTGGTTCAGGAGTATGCTAATAGATCATCGGAACTTTGAGTAGTCGAGAAAGATTTGTAGCTGGGGGTAATAAGATTATCAAGTTGATGAAAATAAAGGTTTGGAGAAGAAACATTCAGAATATTAGGAATAAAGAGTAGTTGCAAGTGTAATGCTTTGTGGAGTTGAAAATAAGCTAAGAAACATGAAGATTTTAGTATAGTTTGTTTAATTGTACAATAGTTGCTTTTAGATCATTAATTAATTAATACTACTAGATTACTACATGCTTTTCTTATATTGTTCAAGTTTTGTTATAGTTTCTCGTGAACGTGGTTTGAAATTTAGCATAACACAAATTTTGATTTAACATTTTTTTTTTTATAGCAAATTTGATTTAACATAGCACAAGTGAAATTCAAGTACTTTGATACCTTCCTATATTATTTCTTTTGTTTTTAACTTAGCAACTTGAGTTTGAATAACTTCAAAAATTGACGTTATTGAAGCTTTAATTGTTATGTTTAACAAATAGAACCGATCGAGCCCAAACAAATTTTTATAATTGGCGCCTAACAAACAATTTTGAGGGTATTAGAGACTCAAAATACAATTTTTCGAATAAAAAAATTATTTTGTGCAACAGTTGCATATGACGTGGTGCAATCAATTTATTTTTTACATGTGATGAAGGATAATGATGAAACCCTCGAGTACAACCACTTAATAAGTTGACGAACAAATATAGTCTCCTTCATGTATTAGCATCAGGTCACTCGTAAAATGGATGAACAAAATAATTTTAGTTTTTAGATAATCATATATGCATTTAAAAAAAATGATAACTAGAGGAAGAAAGTAAAGAACTATTTTGATGTTCTCATTACCCAATCGCGACATTGGACAAATTGCACTATAAACGCTGTTCTTACTACTAACTACTCAAGTAGCGACCTCCATTACCAAAGGAACTTAACAATAAAGCGAAAATTTAACTTCTACACCCTAATTTTGCGCGCGAGAGAGGGGAGCAATACAATCGGGGCTGAAGAAGAAAGTACAAGAGGTCGAAGCCGAAGGTACAAGTCTGATTACCGAAGTAAAACCCTCACATATTCAAGCCAGCGTTCAATCTTGAATCTCCCACCTAAGTTGAAATCTTTGTTGAATCCGCTGTCCAACTGGGATGATGAGGGCAGCGTTATAGAGAATTACAAGTCATTCGGCGTCGTTTCGAACCCCAATTTTCTCGGTGTACGCTCCCGTACAGTTCACATCGGTTATACTCTGCAGATGCCTCCCTCCGGCGACGACGCCTATCGGAGTTCGAGCCAATCAATAGTGGAAGCGACCTAGAAGAAGATGGTTAGTTGTTTCTATTTGTGCTTTTAACATTTTTATTATCTTCTCATATTGTTTAATAAATCATTTATTTGCGCTTTCATTCTTATTGGTGTCGGTAGCTGGTATTTGTAATACTTATTTAACAACGATGTTTGAGCAGGGTAATTCGGTAGAAAGGATATTAGTGTTTTTTTTTTTTTTTTTTTTTGGGGGGGGGGGGGGGGGGGGGGAGTTGCTGAATTAGAAAAGTTCAACTGTAAATGTGTAAAGATCTTAATAGAAAGAGGCATTGGATGTAATTTTTCTTTTATCTGATGAAGTTCTGCAAATTGAGGGTTTATTTGTGGCTTATATTTGGGTCTCCAATCTCCATGGACTTGGGCATATGAGTGTGTTCATTATAGTTTTCCTTTCTGTCGCGTTCATGTGGAAAATTACCTTTCCTGATGCATCATTCTATCTTTGGACGAATATTTTTCCTCATAATCCAATTTTACCAGAGTGTTGCTTGTGAACTTCTTGTCAGGATGGACTTTTGCATTACTCTTGTGTGTGCTTTACGTCGGTTAATTGTGTATTCAATTTAAAGCCTGTTTAGTAGACTGTATCACTAGAGTCTCTTCCTTTAAGCTTCTTGTTGCATTAAACTTTTAACTCTATTACAAAGTATTAACAGAATGATATGTTTGTATCAACGTAGATATAAAGTCATCTCTTGGAAAGAAGCGGACTGATGGTAAATAACCTTCCTGTCAAGCCCTTACGGCCATACAGCGGGTTTATGTTTGTCGACTGGTGGAGAAATACGGTGATTATTATCAGGTGAGGAGTACAAGGTTCATCTAAATCGATGGATTTGGGTTTGAGGAATAATTTGGATTTCAAAGTTAAAATGATCTAAACAGTATGATGGTTTGTTATTTTGGATTTGAAATCCTTTGTTCTGAATCCCTGAATCCAAATGGCTAAAAGAAATTGCGTTGGTTATTTACAGTTTCTTGAGTTTGTTTACTAAGTTTCCTTGTTTTTTCAGAGCATGTTCTCGGATACTAAATTAGACAAGATGCAACATTCAATAGCAACACTGGAGAAACTTTGCAAAAGATATAATATGTATCAAGATAAAAACCCTTTGCTTGTGGTTGTGGGCTCTTGAAATGATCCAGCAAAATACGGGATGCTTCACCGGCTTTTTGATCTCTCCCCTTGCTCGTCTACTTTTCTGGTCAGTATGATGCATTAAGATTCACAGGGTTTATCATTTTCTTTTGTTTAGTTCGAATGAGGAAAATGTGTATTTATGTAAGTGGCCAACTTGGATGTCTGATAGTGATGCTATGTGGATCTTTTGCCATGTCAATTGAGATCATCATATTTTCACGCAGTTTTAAACTTCAAGAATTCAAGGTTAATTCCTTAATGTGTTGGGTTAACTGTGCATCAATCCTTGCATTTGTATTGATTTTCGGGGAATATTTTCAAGGAAATGCATGGATTTTAAGTTGTAGTGTTTGTAATGTATTATGATTAATTTTAAAAAAGAAGTTGACTAATAGACTACACTACATGATAACTTCAGTTATGTTTGTTTACGAGTGCCAAATAATAGTTGGGGTCTCCATGACTCCACCATGAAATACAGTCCCATAATATAGAAAAACTGAATTTTCTATACGAATTGGTGTTGGTTGCATTCGCTAATTGGGCAAATCTAATAACCAAAGTTTGAGTTTTGAGTTTTGCCAACCCAAGTTTCTTTTTATTTGTTCAAATATAAAATAAAAATTGATAAATTTAAGATTGACATTTTATTTCGCAAACCCTTCAAAGTAATTCTAATATAAAAATAGTTAATAATTAGACTACATAAAAGAATATTGAAGTTTGTTGCAGATAACTCAATACATTTATTTTTTTGTTGTCAAGAGTTTAATCTCTTATAAGTCGCGTCTGACTTATTATATAAAAATTTCTTTCAATAGGGAATTTGAACTCGGATCAGTAATTAGAAAGTAAAGACCAATAATATGTTGGTGAAATAACTCATACTATTGGTCCTATTGCTCTCCAATAAATTAATAAAAAGGTTTTAGCAATCCACTTTGAAAGTACTAGTCCATTCTACTATATTACTCATTTGTTGGTGAAATAACAAATAATACTGATCTTAAATAGATTATTAATTATATCCAACTTATTAATTATACCTCACTTAATATATAGCATATAATAGTTGACCATTTATAGGAGTAATTTTTAGTGGAGGATTGCACGCACATCTAGACATATCTCGAATTTTCAACACTCTTCAACTAATAGTTGAAAGAGAGAAAAGAAAAAAAAAAAGGGAAAACAAACTAAAACAAGCAGCACATAACACCGCGTACAGCATCCAGTTTCGAAATTCGACTAACAAGTGGCTTTAAAATTTTATTCGCAAACGCTAGGCTACGTATATAAATAAATACGCAACATAACCCCCAATAACCTGTACGGCATCAATTGTTACCTCAGAATTCGAAGCTCGAAATACATACAGACTATGGAGAAATCGGTGATGATAGTGGGAATAGACGACAGCGAGCACAGCTACTACGCCTTGGAATGGACTTTGCAACACTTTTTCTCTCCTTCGCCTGGAAATAATTCAGCTTTCAAACTCGTTATCGTTCATGCAAAGCCTTCCGCTGCAACCACTGTTGGCCTCATCGGCCCTGGTATGATGTAAATTCATAGTTACGCTTAATTTTGTATTACTATATGTTTTTTAATTAGTAGTTTATTACTAATTTTTTTTCTATGCATCATTTGTGATCGATCTTGTCAGTTAGAATATTAATCTTAGAATTTTTTTAATTGGAGTTCCAGAAATTGATATTCATTCTCCTGTTTTTTTTTGCCAAATTTCAATTTCTGAGGCTCCAATATGAATCACCTGTAACTGATGTGTCTTGTGTTAAATGCGATTGAGATTCAAGGATTTAGAGTTCATACTTTATTTGATTGATTGGATGATTTTGAGTTACTACTTAAGTTTTAAATTTGTTAGAATTTAATTGAACTGTTTGACTTTATAATGGAGCAAATAGACGTTTATTGTTATCCTCTTGATAGATCTGGCTTGATTGTTAAGATCTTTTTTACGGTTGCACTTTGTAGGTGCTGGTGAAGTGGTGCCATATGTGGATATGGATTTGAAGAAGATTGCAGCCAGGGTTTTGGAGAAGGCTAAGGAAATTTGCTCAGCTAAATCGGTACTAACTAATCCTTGATTGTTTTCACAAAATCCTTTATATTTGTTTGAACAGTAGCTGATTTAGGAATTACAATTATTTTTCTCCATTTTGGAGCATTCTAGTTTGTTATTTACTAATAAATCACGTTTGCACTTTTGTTTTCCAATTCTTGGATCCATCGAGTCATTGTTCTGGTATAAGCTATTGTAAAGTCTTCGCAATTGCAAGCACATACATATAAGAGTTACTATTTTGCAAATTGCAACTGGCTACTGTCAATTGGCTCCAAGTTGGGCTGGATAGTCTAGTCAATGGATTGAGCAAAGTGAGGTACTTTTAATGGAAATGTTTTGTGACTTATTTGAACCATGGCAAGGAAAATATATGAATTTTTAGCGGTCCACTTTTTTCTGACATTTCGGCAGCTTATTTTCCTAGAAAATGTATATACCGTAACTGCTAACTCTATACCTGATAATATTAGCTGATATGTACGTAAAACTAAATATATCCTTTATATTGATATTCAAAATCTGAGGCTATACTTAGAATGTATGTCATCTGCATCTCCCTGTATTCGTTTTAAGCATATGAGTTTTATGTAGGTTGAAGATGTGATATTGGAGGTCGTGGAAGGTGATGCCAGGAACGTTCTCTGTGAGGCCGTGGAAAAGCACCATGCTTCTGTCTTGGTTGTTGGCAGTCATGGATATGGAGCTTTAAAGAGGTATCAATTTTACTCTTTTTTGTCAATACAAATTAGCTACTAAACATGCTTCTGCAGTCTTGTTTGTTTATGTTACTTAAGAAACTTCTATTTAGCTGATGTGTGAATTGCCAATGTATTTGCAGGGCTGTTTTGGGTAGTGTAAGTGATTATTGCGCTCATCATGCTCACTGCTCCGTGATGATTGTGAAGAAGCCAAAGATAAAGAACTAATCTTCATATTTGTACTCTGAGTCTGTGCTATGGAACAATTGAATG
The DNA here is from genome assembly GCA_003313485.2 of Penstemon barbatus. NCBI lineage: Eukaryota > Viridiplantae > Streptophyta > Magnoliopsida > Lamiales > Plantaginaceae > Penstemon > Penstemon barbatus. The sequence continues at coordinate 634,471 of CM064881.1, read as the reverse complement.
TTTGTCAGGGAACCAGGTAGTGTTTTGAGTTTGATGCTGCACATATCTGTCCAAGATAAATGTGCAAATCTATAAAAAATTATAAATATGAACCTTTTTTTGTGTATTTTAATTTGGTGGAAGTTATATAGACTTCGTGACACCAAGGGACTAACTACTGATCAACCGACTAGAATAATTAAATTCAATCTACATAATAGATGACAAAGAGTATCCATAAATTTTTTGACTTCATTGCTAATAATATGCAATGGTATGTTATATGCATATATTTTTGTAGTACTTCAAATTGGGAGTTCGGGGTGATGAAAGTTGTGTATATTCTTCATTCGGGGGTGTCCATGTGTCGAATTCAGGTTGGGTCGATCTGGTTATCCATTTAGAAAATGTTTGGTTTGTTCTTCATTGAGTTTCAACATAGAGAGATCATATCTCAACTACTTTAATTACTTGATTTAAATGTTTTATCACATCTTATTGGGAAACAAACAAATATTTATCAGATATTGTAGGGAAACAAACATCAAGATTTCGTCGGGAAATAATAGATGACCGAACTTGAATCCAACACATGGATAGCCCTAATGAATAAAATATACAACTTCAGCACTTCGAACTCCAATTTGAAACGTACAACATAATGATTTGCATGAAAAGTCCCATTTTTATAGCATAACATACCATTGCATAGTGTATACTCCTTTCAAAAATGAAAACAAAAAATTGTTTTCAATGAGATAAAGCTAATTCAAACTTCATCTAAAGCGAAAAATATAACCTATTCCAATTACAAATTATCAAGAACCAAAGCAATGTAGTAATGGCACAATCTAGTAGATAAAAAAGATGCAAATAATTTTTACTTCTGGATTAAAACAGGAGTAAATAGAGTGAAACTTAAAAACCATAAAGTGGTATAATTACACCAATTACATGCAATAACATGTTCATTGCAGTCTAATTTAGTCTAGGAAGATTCACAATCTGTGAAATGCTATATAATTGCACCAATGATTATATGACTTAAGAATCAAAAAGAGAAATTACCGTTGCCTCTGATTCCTTTTATAGCTAAAAAGAACATCATAAATGCAGAAAAATGATAACAAGGTGAGGACTAGACCAAGACCTTGGACGAAGTACAAGTGCAATATAAATAACAGACAGGAAATCTGAATATCCCATCTCGTATTCTTGCAGCTCGGGAAACCATCCACACTTCCCTGCAGTGATTCCTAATATGCAGATTCTCCTCTGGCTGCAGTTATTGATGGAAATGGAAAGTTGCTAATACAAAATGGGTATATAGCGAATTGAAGGGTGGGGGTTACTATAAACAACATAACATAAATAAATATAAAAAAGACTCATATAATAAGCTACAAGGATAGCATGACTCACGGTTTCCAGATTGCATCAATTTACCAAACAGAAAACCAGTCCATAAGAACCAGATGAATGTAACAATTCAAGAACAGTTATTTTTCAAATTACATCTCTAAATTCAAATGGGATTACAATCATCTTGAAATCAATCCAATTGCAATAAATCATCAATTTTGCTAATACAAAAAATAACAATTCCACACCTGAACTAATCCATTACAGATACAATAAACAATTGATAAAACCAAAATCAATTGACAATCATTTAAAAAAATCTATAACAACAATAATTCAAGAAACTAGGTAGTTTATAATTGAGAATATAATCACCAAATCCAAAGATTAGCAAATTGCAGCTTCAAGTGTACAAAGGCCAGTCAGTCCACGCCCCGGAAACATGTCCATTCTCACAGACATAAGCTCTAACAACAGGTTCGCCATCATCATGAAACCCAAAATACCTCCTCAAACAAAATGAAGAATGCAAGTCCCAAGTCTCTTTTGAAGCACAAAATGCACATTTCAAATCAATCGTGCTTCTGTTCCCATCATTAATCGTCCTCCAAACCCTTGATTGCTTGAAATTCTTAAAAACCCCTCTAAACAACATATAATTCCGCTTCTCCTCAACATGAACACACCCAGGCCAATCACAAATGTACAAACAATCACCCTTAAATCGACTAGCAAGCAGTTTATTCCCTTGCTCCCTGCTCAAATTCCAAACCCCGGAAGCCAAATGCGACCTCATTGACCTACAGATTTTCCTACGTTTACAAACAGGAATATCGAGCTTCGCTTTTTCAATCTCCTCAACTTCTGGTTGTAGCACTTCTGCTCGCTCTTTCGATTCAGATTCATTATACAAGGTATCAAACAATAAATCATCGTACAATGACCATACACAATCAGATACAGAGTCTACCTGTTCACATTTTCCATTGCTCGAAGAAGCAACTTTCTCAGATCCATTAGATCTGGATAATTTAATTTCATCATCGGGCCCGATTTCGCGTTCGAGACCGAAATCGGAGTTCTCGAGAAGAACACCGGAGTGGAGGAGGCCAGGGCAGCCGACGGCGAGCTTGTAAAGCGACGCCCAACCACCGGGAGGCGCTGCGGTGGCGGAGGAGGAGAGGAGATCAGAAACGACGGCTGGGATAGATTTCAAGCATTTGGTTTTGCAACAAACGGTTTGGATTAAAGAGGAGAATTTGGTCGAGACGCAGGCGATACGAGCCCAGTTACGGGGATCTTCCTCAAGCTTGAAGAGTATGTTTAGAACGACGTCGTCGGAAAGATATGAGAAAAGGCCCTCAGGCATGTTAAGAGACTGCAGTGGTCGAAGAAAGTATAATTGAGAAGAAAGTGCAACTTTTATTTTCTCAACTTTACTTTTTATGTTTTTTTTTTTTTTTTTTCTGAGATGAACTTTACTTTATCCTTTCTTTCTTTTTCTTTTTTCTTTTTTCTTTTTTCCCGGGGGGGGGGGGGGGGGGGGGGTACGTGTGAGGTGTGAAATGAACTATAACGAACGGTGAGAAATATTCGGAGCTATTTTTGGCGGTGTTTCTATAATTTACTACTATTTTAGAACTTTAATAATAGGAGTATAAAGAATAATCTAAGGGACTGTTTGGTAATATTGATTGGAAATGACGAGGTACTAAATCCAACTTCAAGATGAAAATTTTTAAATCACCATTTGTATAATCATTGCAAAGATTTTATGATCAAAGCTTTGGTAAGAAATTCGTTAAATCACAATTGATGATGGAGTGAAATTTTGACCATAATTTTTATATGACCATTTCTAAAAGAATTGCAACTAATTTCATATGGTAAAAATTCATCACATTACAACTAATGTTGTGATCAGTAATTCATATTGTCAATACAACTCATATAGAACTAGTCAATGTAAGAATTTTTCGTTCAAATTTGATAGTAGGGATCCAATTTCAAGATGGGTACATGTTCATCACATTACAACTAATGATGTGATAAATTATTGATCATAAATTCATATTGTCAATACAACTCATATAGAATTAGTCAATGTAAGAATTTTTCGTAGTAGGGATCCAATTTCAAGATCGGTACATGTTAATTTAATGGCTTATAGAATATAGTCCATACCACCAAAGAGACAATTTTGACTATTACATTTTTACTAATTTGTCCTTCTTCATGTAAAGATACGCACAAATGGTAATAAAAAAACACAGCCTCCGGCACACTCAAGAAATTAAACATAATTGTGCACAGCATCTGTGAGTTGCTTCAGTTCTTGAGGAGAGCCATAAACATCATAAATATCATCTATCTAAAAGTGTGATTAAGTTTATGATTTTGGTTAGTTCTTTGCTGTATTTTGGTTCAAATACCAAACCAACTTCTGCACTGAAGAAGCTTTCCGGTAGCCTATCTCTAGCAAAACTCTCCACCACCTAAATTAAATCAAATTAATAAATTATGTTCATAAATTTAAATTTGTGTCAATAGTTGGTCCAAAACAATTTAATGAGAAATGAGCGAAATATGTATGTAACTAACTATTGATATATTGTGCTCAATGTCTAATTAGTAAAAACACGTGTAATGTGTAGTTGTTGGAAATGGTTTAATAATTGTGATATATATTTCGGGAAAATTGCTTTTTTGGTACCATAGGATAGGCTGACTTGCACTTTTGGTACCATTGGATACGAAAATGCAAATTTGGTACCATAGGATATGTTTTCATTGCAATTTTGGTACCAAACTCAATTTTCTACAAATTTAATGGCAATTTACCCCCTATGAAATGCATAATGTTCAATTTAACCCCTCGTTAATTTTAAAAAAATCAATTTACCCCTATAAAATTTTAATGAAGCAATTTATCCCCTTCAGCCGGAGATTGTAACTCACTTGCCCGAATTGAGAATATGCATGCAAACTATTTTATTTAACATAGGGGGATAAATTGCCACATTTATCATAACACAATGGGTAAAAAATCACATTATCATATTAAAAGTGGATTAAGTGCTGCCTATAAAAATATCAGGGAGGCGATGTGAAATTTTTACAAAATTTCAAGGGGTAAAATGCTCTTTTTTAAACAACGAGGAGTTAAATTGAACATTATGCATTTAGTAGGGGGTAAATTGCCATTAACTTTGTAGAAAAATTGGGTTTGGTACCAAAATTGCAATGAAAACATATCCTATGGTACCAAATTTGCATTTTCATATCCAACGGTACCAAAAGTACAAGTCAGCCTATCCTATGGTACCAAAAAAACAATTTTCCCTATATATTTCCTAGTGTCTGATTAATTAACATACTCCAATATATAATATTAACATACTTTTAAGAAAATGGGTGGACTTGGCCCAACTAATTTAATCCATAACTTTTTGGCCATACTCAATTCTGACCGAGTAATTTAAACCCCGGCCCATTCAGCCAGTTAAATCAAAAGATTTAAATCTCTAATTGAAGATAGTTTTCATATTACCTTGATACCTCTTTGTGCTCAGTTTGGTGAGCATTAAAATCCAATTTTGCCAATGTATGCAACAATTGGTTTTTTTTTCATTTTGTTATCATCATAAATCTCAATATGGTGAGCTGGAAATTCTAAGGCATGACTCAATCTCTTAGCAATATTCATATCATGATCAACAATCTTCGTTTTAATTTGTAAATTCTCTAGCCTCCAATAATGTATTTGACTATTTTCCCCCTCAAATGCAAGATGAGAAGCTTCATACAAACTTAGCATTCCTTCAACATCATCAGCCAAGCTTTTGCTCTAAACTTTCCATTCCTTGAATTTCTCGAATACATCTTTTCGACAAAACATCAATCAAATATAAGTCAAAATATATATGGTAAATTTGATTATTTTGGTCATTTACTTCAGAAACTAACTCTTTGATCTCAAATTTTCAAATTATTTTGCATCTATCCAAACTAATATTTTAAATGTTTTGTACTTGTGGTCCATTCTGTATAGTGTATTAATTGCATATGTTATGGGTGCATGAATAAATGCACTACTTGTGTTTGTGATTATACATGTATATAGATAGATAGTAGATATTGCGACCAAATCAAGTCTAATTAAACTATGATTTAATTTCCATCGCATGACACATTGATCAAAATCATTATTTATACGTTGTACCTGTGGAGACTTCATATATAGTAATGTTGTCTGAGGAGCTAAGCCTAATCGACGAATATCGTCGAACAATTCAAGCAAAGCTAATGGGTCTATCTGCATATATGCAACAGAATATATTTATATAGTTAATGCATAGGATTTTTGATAATTAGAGACTTTACATAAAAGGTTTTTGCAGTTCTATCCCTCTTCCATTAGAGGTTATTTGATGTATTTGTTGCACAGATAATATAATATGGTGCAACAAACAAATTTAATTTTTCATTTTTTTTAAAAAATTAGTTTAACTTTTGCATACTAATACAAAGTGAAAAGAATGAGATATTGGAGACCCTTTCCCTTGTATATAAATACCACAGCATTCTTATGTCGAAAGCAACCTGTAACACGGAAAATTATTGTGCTACAAAGAATGGATTTGAACTCTTATATCTAAGAATGAGAGTTACCTTTAAGATTTCATCTCTAGCGTGTATTGGTATGCAAAACAACTTAAAATAGTAAGTCTTAACTATTTATTGTATCACGTCATTCAAAAAGCGGTTGTACCAAATAATATCTCATTTAACACACACACACAAGAATTGCTTTAATAGAATTGTTAGGTTCTAATAATAAAAAGAAATAGTAATGATACATCGAGATCATTCATTTCCCCTGCAGCCAATAGATTCGATGAACTCGCAACTCCAAGAAGTTGATCGGAAATTGGCTGAAGGCCGTGGCATGGACGCTGTCGAATGGAATAATGGGACGTTAAAGCAATGTGCAATGTTCTCTATTGCATATATATTATTATATGAGCTGGGGGTGGGGGTGGGGGAGGTACGCCTTATATTGTATTTACAGACATCATCATCTTTATCTATTTTGACCCAATTAATCACACTGTTTGTTTAGGAGGGAGTCGAATCAATTATCAATATGTAGGAGGGAGTCAAATCCCATGCCAAAACTTTACCCAAAATTTCTGGAACTACTTTCTGTAATGTGAAAGATAGAAACATATCTATATCTATAATATACCTGGAACTCATTACCAAATACCTAGCTACTTGAATTTATTTAAAAGCTTAATTTTTTATTTAATTTCGTTAATTAATATTACTAATCAAACTGTTAGGCATACATTGATATTGATATGACAAATCGCAGGCCTAAAAGATGATTTTGTTAATCGCCGTCTTGCAACAGTAGTAATACTGGCTCTAGTATAAACCCCCCAAGTGAGTGAGTTGGGCCAATTTCCTAATTGTGTGTACACTAACATTAACATGTCAAATAGAGGATCGAGGTTGGTTGGTGTACATAATATATATATTTGACCTAATTTTATTAGGTAATAGAAAAAAACACAACCCATATCACGTATACAGCATCATTTGCATCACACATCCTCACAACTCTTAGCACTGAACGATTCCTTTAATTTATTATTTAGTTTTAATTAATGTTTTTTTTGTTCAATTCTAGTATCAATGAAGATACGGTGCCAGAGCCGGCGAATAATGTGTCCCAGTTATTTAGCAAAATATTCCAAAGAGCACTTTTTCAGTCGAGAATACTCCAAGAATTAACATTTTATTTAATCGACTCAACCCTATTAAGAAATCTATCAACCCCCCTCAGCTTTGTCAAAAGTATTGACAGGTTCTATTTCTTGTGACCCATAATAAGCATCAAAGAAATCGAGTTGTCCGTGATTACAGGTCGGTCTATCTATCCCATTTCTATCTCAACTCAGGGGACTTTCCTAATCAAAGTTTAGGGCATCAATCCTAGATAAGAACATTAAAAAGCAGCAAGTGATACTAGCTAGCCAAACCTGTCTGAGACTCTGTGTGTGTACTAGTTGAGCTACTCTAACTAAGGGTTGGACACCTCAGTTTTTCTCAAGTAAATCGAACCCTAGAAAATGAACTTAGAACGACAATAGCCGTTACAAGTCTAGAAAGCTTAAATAGATATAGATGATACAGTTACGAAAATGCAATTTTTACAACACAAGTATTTCATAATTCTCAGAAAACAGAAATAATATACGTAAATAATCTCTGGACATCATAAAGTGCTTCACAAAGAACTCCAGCAACTCGCCCATCAGTTGTTCCTTTCGATTCAATGCAGAATCTGGTGACATGATCTACTTGCCAGATCTACCTATTAAAAGTAGCAAGGAAAGAAACTTGGATCTAGATGAATAAACTAGAAATAAATGCCATTATTATATGTATAAAGCAAAATAAAAAGAGAACCTAGAACGACTTCTGCTTCGACTCTGGCTTTGGCTCTTGCTCCCGCTGCGGCTTCTGCCTTTGCTTAAGCTGCGTCTTTTCGGACTCTTACTCATGCGTCTCTGCTTCTAAAATTTGTCAAAACCAAATGGAAGAGGCAGATATAAAGCATACAGTCGCAGGATTGCATCAAATATTCGACACTTCAAATCAAGGCTAAACACTGTCATCTGGAAGAGAAGAAAAAACAGGAGAGACCAACAAATGATTAAAATCAAAGCTAACTTACAGATGGCATGGGGGATCTTGATCGTGATGGAGATCTGCAAAAGTTCCAGAAACAACCCAGTTTAATATACGCTTGTGCTTCTTAACTTTGATCCAAGAGACCTGATGCCCATTCCATGTGAGCAAACTCAAACATTAAGCAAACACATAAAAGGAATAGACATATTCCACCTAAGCATGCAACCTAGTCAGAGATAAGCAAAACCTGAGACAATGTAACACTACTTGAAAGACCATGAGGCAAAGCTACCAAAAGAATCAATAAACACTCTGAAAAATGTGTTCCACCATTCAAATGGAAATTAATGTTCACAGTCCAGCTCCACCAATGCAATCCATGATCTTCAAGTTCCCAATCTAGCACCCATTGGACATTTGCGATGCTCATTAGAACATAGACATCTAGAAGGTTCAAAACGGTACCATCTATAAAAGGGCATACCTCCACAACCATAAGAATTGTAGCCACCAGAATCAATACCACACGAATAGATCCTACTATGCAATCCCCAGATCCCGCAAAAATCCATATCTAAGAAAACAAGGTATTACATAATTATAAAAACAGAACATGAAAAATATGAGTCTTTGACAGTGGACACATTTTCTTGACACCAAACTCCGATGGCATAACAAAGGGGGATAGAGAGAGAAGGGCTGACTCCAACAAGGGCTGAAAACAAGCTGAACACCAAAAAAATTCTTCAGTTAACTACTAGGTACACCACCAATTATTAGAAAAAGCCTCCTTGAACCAGAGGCTCACCTAGCTACAAATTGGTAAGTTAATCTCAATCTTTTCTATATGTTTTATGTTTTATACATTGGAATATTGCAAAGAAAGGGCAGGGCCCAAGCACTAAAAGACTATCCATGACACCAAAGAAGATGTAACAAGCAGAAAGACGAGAAATGGGGAAAAATAAAGAGTATAGGAGTTCTGTAACTCCACCTGCCGACAGATAATAGAAATTCAAACATAGGATAAACCTCAAGGAAGTCATTTGAACCCTTGCAATTACAGATAAAAAGCGCAAACTAAACCAAACAACCACCAAAAGAATGCTACCTTGACACAGAGCGTGCTTTTGACCCGGAACGAGACTGAGAAGACACAGATTTTGAACGAGATCTCGAACGACGTGACAACTTGCGTTTGGGTGACTTGCTGCAAGAAGATTCACTAAGTTGATGAAGGGCTCATAAAAATAAATATAAAAGCAAGAAATGAATGGGTTTAAACAAACATCCAACCTCCTGCTCCTGCTCCTGCTCCTGCTCCTGCTCCGACTGTCACTTGGACTCCTGCTCCTGCTGCGACCATTGCTCTTTCCTTTTGAGTAAGAAGGGCTGCGGCTTCGGCTTCGGCTTCTAGAATGGCTTGAATCATATTCCTTCACCTAATAGATATTTAATATATGTTGTTACAAAGGTACATGCAAGTATACTCTGGACTGATGAATAAGTTATGGCATACACTAGAGCAATTAGTCATACATGAATTCTAGCCCGTGAGAAAGCATTTCGAAACTCAGAGTCATCGAGCTTCTTGATCTACAAAAGGAAAGGATAAGTATCACATGTTAGTCCAACTGGTGCTCACGATTCCAAAATCAGAAATAATCACTGAGACAACAGATGTAGATAAGTAGATAAATGAAAGAGAGATGATTTACAGCATATTTCATGTCATCAGAATTTGTATAGTCTACTATTCCCGTCTTTCCTGTAGGATAAAAAGTCATATAACGATTAAAAAAGTCCTGCTGTTACAAATAGAAGACTCTTACAACAGTAAAACCAATAAGGTTGTTAACGGTAGAAAGCAAAATTCTTAAAACAGTTGAACTAATAAAAATGTAGGGACAGAAGGTTGTAAAATTAGAAGTGATTGCTAATACAAATCACTTACGGAACATAAGGATGTGAAACAGGGTTTTATTATTTTATTAGTAGAAAAACCGAGCTTTCAACGTAGAAGTTTTATAAACACATTATCACATGAAAAAATTAAACAGGGTCCATTTACTTTCAAGTAAAAACCTAAAAAGCTTTCATCACATACTGATCAAAATGTACATCTATTGCATGAATGTATTAAATGAAGACTATAAATTAAAACCAAAATATCCAGAATCAATGCTTTGACAGAATAAGGTGATAACACAAAAATCAACAATCTATACAACCAACAGATGCAGCACTCATCAACAAGTCCCACACACTTAAGCTTCCAAACACACTCAATAATTAAATCAGAGGTCAATCATGCCAAGCTTGCATCCTTTAAAGGTGCTTGCTTTAATGTACATATGGTGAATACTGAAACAGGTTTACAATGTATGCCTGACAGCATGTCCAACTGAACTGACAGTCCAAATGGGTGCATAGCAGTAAGTTTGCATTACAAATTGAAAAAAAAAACCTTAAAATCCCAAAAGAATCGTCCTAGAGAATAGTGAATAGTGTATGAACAAACCCATCTTACAAATGTATACACAAGACAAAACGCATAGAGCTTACCACTCCCCTCATGGAACACCTGCGAAAAGCAAACATCCCCAGCTTTACGCATGTGATCCTTGATAAGAACATACAGGAGAAATCCAACATTCAGCAAAATGGTCTAGTACGGAGAATATAGCAGGACAACATTCACAGCCAAGAAAAGAGTGTTTACCTTAAGATCTTGCCATGAAGCCGAATGTGGCAATCCAGTGATAACAACTGAAGAACAAGGTCCACGTGAGACTAAAATTGCAGGCAATCAAAGATCATTAAAATAATGACACAAGTAAAACATGAACCTCTATAATCAGATCGCCTGGACACTCCACCATGTGGACCCCGACTACCACTATTATGGCTACTATAACGATCTGTTGATGAAGAGTTGCCGCGCCCACCATGTGCAAGCTCAACCTGTGCAACAAGAGATCAAAAGTAAACTAAATAACATTAATGAAGAGAGGGGCAAAAGGTAAGAAACTATATAACACCACAAACCCGCAGGCGATGCCCATCAAAGTCATAGCCATCACGCCCTCGAATGGCGTCTTCAGCATCACGAGCCTCTTCAAACTGACAAGAAGAGTGGAGATCTTAATCTTTCAATTGAATTAGCTCCACATATGGAAATGTCGATCTGAAGTCCAGGTAATCAAAAAGTGGAACTCGAGGGCACTCAATCTTACCTCAATAAAAGCATAACCAGGGGGCCTTGGTGGGACTTTCAAATCAACATGCACAATTGGTCCATACTGCAGCAAGAGCCCCAATCACATAAATATCAAATAGATTGACATCATAGGAAGACATAAGTCTCACTTTATAGTTGAACAAAAAAGATTATCAACTCTAATAGAACAGGTACACTCTAAATCATACAGAACTTTCTATATCGCATTCCTGAGTAAAGAATAAAATATTTAGAAAAAAAAAAAGGCATCATCATTGAGAGTTGGCATTGCATTATTTACAGATAACATGTGTTTTGTCGTCATGGAGTAATTATCTTCGTAACATTCAGAAAGAATCCGCTAAAACCTGCATCCGCATACACGTCCATGTAAGTACTAACATAGAAGCTTCGCAATATCTCAACAAAGAGACTCATTCCATGATTCAAATTTAGGTGTAAAAAGTTTATGATTCAATGCTACGAACAATCGAATAAAAAGGTATTGCAAAAGCATAGAGAATTGAAACTCAATCAGTTATATTAATATACCTTGAAAAATATGTCTTCAACTTCCCGTTCACGAATATCGCCGGGAAGGTTACCAACATAAAGGGTTCTGCTTGAGCGACTCATTCTTGCTAAAGGATCAAAAGATGTAAACAAATCCAATTATGGATATTGCGTACGAGGATTTAGGGTTTGAGAAGAGGTGAGGAGTAATTTAGGAAAGTGAATTAAAAGGGCAAAATATCGGATGTGACAAAATGCACGGTACTCCAACGCGCATTATATTTGCTTTGCCTTTATACCTTGGACTCCTGGGTTAAAAAAACAAAATACTAAAAGAATACTTACATGATAATTAAATAAAATATTATGAAAATATCATATGATTATGAAAAAGAAAAATCATATTTCCCCTCTTAACTTTACAGTAAATAGTCTATACTCAAAAACTTTACCCATTTAAACACTAATTGACTAAAATAACAATATCACCGTCACTTAATCGATCAAATTTCCAAAAAGTAATACAAATATATTGTACGAATTTTTTTGACATTTAAAAATTATCTTAGTTTTGATACATTTAAACTTTAACCTTTACTTGTGGGCAAGAAGAAGTAGGCCTTGCCCATACTATATCTACTCAAATACATCACATTCCAAAAACTAAAACACTATATATCATTTGCTTGTACATATGCTTAAACAAATAGTATATTAATTTAATATTTGTACATATGCCTTGAATAAATTTCACTTTATGTTTTATAATATAATATCATTTCATAAACTCTTTTACGAAGAATTTGACAAGCGTGCATTTACTTCCCTCTAAAACCTCAACAGACAAGCTAGATTTTCACATTTTTCAAATTGCACCAACTTTGTTTTTAATAATATTCGACATTCTAAAATCCTCAACTAAAATTCATCCATGTCATATTTCAAATATTTAAGGAAATAAAAACACTCAATCAAGACAAACTTGAAACTACATACAAAGAGCACAAAAAAGAATGGTACTCTATAATCCGAAAGGGAACAAAGAATTAAAACAATGCCAAAAGGGTCCCAAAAAAAAAGGGATTCAAATAGCAAATCATATCAACAACCAATACTCCCTTTTGGAGAAATATAATGTTCTCTTGGATTCAACACTCCAAGACACGTCAATACAACCATATCATTTCTTTATTTTCAGGAAGTTCTCAGGACAATTAGTTACTCTGCCTCCCTTTTTTAACTGGCCAAAATATGATTCTCAATGATGAGCATCATCTCCACCTCCCTTGCCCTTATCTGCAGCCGCTCTAAGTTGACGTTGCTCCTCCTTGTAGACGCGATTCCTGCGTTGGAACTGCAATAAATGGAATAACATCAGAAATAAAGAAAATATGGTTGCTATATCTAAGTGAAAGGGCAAATCCAAATAACACCTTGTTCATAAGTGTCATATCTATAAACCTTATTTTGGCCATAGCACAAACCTCTGATATGTCGTACAATAGACCCATACTATTTCATCCACGTTTAATTACTTGAAAAATAAAGTATATCAACAAGGTGAAAAAATGGAAGTCGGGAAAATTTAGAGAATTGAGTTGTTCGAAGATGAGCCTTTGTATCATAGGCACCTAATCATCATATCAATATCAATATCAATATCATAAAATGGTAAAATGACACTTAGTCCCATGGAACTAGACCCTTAGCACTTTTTGTTGAAATTTTGTTAAAATGTTCTGCAATTTTGTCCTATTGCCCTCGCCCCCCTTTTCATCCAATTTGGAAGCAAAAGTGCATAACATAACTATTCCATGGAACAAAAATGCAAAAAATGGATGGTACAAGGGGGGAGATAGACCAAAACCATGGTACAACCGTACAAGTGAGAGATGACCCCCGTATGCATTTATGCAGTTAAGATGCATGTGACATTATCTTTCCAGAATGTAACATATCCTGTACAGCAACTCCTAACTTTCGCAGTTTGATGTGGATTGTTCAAAAGCAAAATGAGTAACTTATCATTGTTTCTGATGGATCAGTGTGCTAGACTCTAAAGAGGAAGATGTCAGCTATTAAGAGTTAGCAATATCTGCACCTTGCTAGACAGACTTGTTAAAACATCATCAAATTTCTTGCCATCAAGAGAGAAAAGAAAGAGAAAAACAGAGAGGAACAAAGGAGTGTTGTCTAAGTCAGAACGCTGAAGTTCCTAATTCAGCGGTTCAGCCAATTGGTCAAGTGGACTTTGGTGTTCATTTCTCAGATGAAAATATGACAATGCACTAACGCCAATCAAATTCATAATATTTAAACACCTGCCGTTTGATTCGAAATTAAGAATTATTTAAGTCAATTCTAATCATATGATTCATTGATGGTGTCTTTTAGACTTGAACCATCATATATCATAAGCATTCGTCATGATCTAACTCATCTGGAAGCTTGAAGAAATATTCTTGACCTTATAACATTGCAAGAAATTAAAGTACAAGAAGACACAATTCTGTTTGGATACGAGCTCATCCTCATAAAATCAGACGTCAACTACTGAATCTATAAGGAGTATCTTGAACACCCTAACAGGCACATTGGTTTTTAGGTTCATCACTTATGCAGGATTGAGCACATAATATGAGATGATCCCTCCTTGTTGGATGCCAATGGAGTGCATATTATTCTGTTACGTGTTTTAGTCAACTAAAAGTTTCAAACATCCAGGACCTAATCAAACCATTGAAAGCTGGATTCACCACATTGAACAAATTTAATAGTAGAACTTTAGCGTTCTTCTTAAAACACTTGATAATCTAGCTCCCATAGTTGTCAGCCGAAATACTGCCAAATGCAAGTGATAAACATAGCAACTACACTACGGTGCTCTTAATAATGGATATTTTAGACAATAGATCACGCATGTAGAATACACACCCATCAAAATTCTCTTTCAGACTCTAATACTTCTAATATTGCAAATTGTGCATAAAAATAGCAATCATATTAACTTCATCAATTCATCCCAGTTCATTCAGATCAACCTCCAATCAAAATTATACATTCACTATCCCACTATACTAAAAACAGAGGACGGAAAATGAACATATTTAATAGCCTTGGTTTTAGATCCTTATAATTGAATTATTGAGAATTGGATTTCATGATAACTCTATTCATGTTGGATTTGATTATTCCTAAATCTAATATCAAACTCGAATTCCGTAATGGGTTAAAAAATGATGTATGCACCTCTTTAGAGTGGTGGAGGCACTCGAAATAATCTTCACGGAGGAGTCCGCAATCTTTAGGCTCCCGGCAGCGGGACATGCAGTCGCTGAAGTCCATCCAGAAATCGTAGCACCGCCCTTTGTTCCCCGTTATTCCCCATCCCGACGCCATAATCCCCTTTCTTCGAGCTTTTCCTCTCTAGGGTTGTTCAGTAATCTTTGCTAATTTGGGTGTTGGGTGATTGTGAACAAGATATTCTTATCCAGGGGCGGATTAGGAATTTCATAGTGGTGTGGTGTGAGGCGTGAGCTAAGGTCTAGCTCTAAGTCTTAGCAAAAAAAGAAAAAATCTTTGGGAAACGGCCAAGGAAGTTTTAAAACTATGACGAAAATGTGAACACTTTTTTTTTAAAACTTAGATTTTGAAAATGGTTTGAATAGAATATGGAGATGATAAAATATTATATTACCAATACAAAAGGAGTATGGAAATTAAAGATTTGATTATTATTGAATTTGGGGTACAAACCGGGGATAATTGTTATAAACTAATAGGTGCAAAAAATAATTGATATGTGTAAAATCATTATCTTATAGATCTCGAGAAGGGTTTAATATATCTTAGTGTAGACTTAAACTTAGAGTTTGTGTTGAGAACTACCCAAACTCATTCCTAGAATGGAGCTTGGTCCAATTTGAGTAAGTTATGACGCTCGGAATCATTTCCCAAAAGAACCTATGTTACCAAATGTCATTAGATTTCAAAAATATTGTTTAATTGCGGTGTAAGTGTGAATAAGTTGGGTCGATTAACAACAATGTATGTGTGGTTTGTTGGATTATAGTAGCTCACCCAATGTGGAGATTACAAATTCATATCCTCATTGACTGATGTGCCCATATAATGTGTCATACAATGTCCCGAAATGAATTAGGTCAAATAAGTATTGCTTGTAACATTTACCCTTAGATGTTGATTTGTCAATGCTACATTTTTTCTGCCCAAATTGCCCTCCCTCTTTATATATATATTAATGGTTGTTAGTTTTAACCTCATATCAAATTTGTTCTTAAGCTCGTATTTTTAATCCAATTATAGCCTTTTTGATGCTTTTTTTTTTCATACTTCTTGAAAAAGGAGGTCCCCAAAATTATTTCACCAGTAATTATATAGTTATATCCATTATTATCTTACTAGTTGTTATATTTATATTGTCATTATTCAATCGTTTTTTTTACCTTTATTATTATTTGAACAATTGCAATCTTTCTTCATTATTATTTGAAAGTTTTAGTAACTTTTTGAATTCCTAATCGACACGAGATTTAGATCGTCGTTATAATCACTGCAAATTTAAATTTCTAGGTCTTTTATTGTAACAGTTCGAAACCTACACAAGTTGGTTTGGCATGGACGACAAAAAAATTGTCCATAAATTTGTTGGTTTTGATAGTTGGAATAAAACTAATAGTTTTTATGGAATTTTCTTATGACAAGGACGAGCTAGTGCAGGTTTCGAACAACTACAATAAAAAAAACCTGGAAAATTAGACATATATTGACTAGAATGACGATTTGAATATACTGTCTATTACGCTTTAATAATAGTGGATGTAAAAATATAATGAATATTTGAATAATAAATAATATAAATATAACTGATCAGATTATAACATATAAATCATTGAAATGATAATGAGAACTTTTTTGCAATAAGTATAAAAAAATCACCAAGAATAATATAATTGAATGTAAAACATTAGATTAAGAACAAATTTATACGAAATTAAAATTAACAACAATTAACCTATACGAAGGGGAAGGGTAGTTTGGGAATAAAATACGTAACCTTGACTACAACAAGAAATAGGCTATTGCCACGTCAACAAATTTAACATCGGAATGGGTCATTGTTACAAGTAATACTTTAGGGGACAAACTGTATTTAGAGTCCGTCTAAAATGAGATTTTGAGGAATGGAGAGCATATGAGATATCATTTATCTTGGTGACACGTGTCTACTTAAAATTTTAAGTTAAGATAATTTATTTTCTTCAAGACTAATTTACCCTTTTTAATGAGTGAAATTCAAAAACAACATTTGGGTCTTGCCTAACTAAAAAAAAAGTTTTGTGTTATTTTTAATAACAAAAAAAACCTTGTACTTTTTTTTAATTATTACCAAAAAAATATCCCTCTCAATTCGAAATGACAATTTTACCCCATCAAATGATGAAAAAACATCCCCTCAACTTAAAAGATTACCAATAACCCCTCGTAGCTTTAAAATTTTGGAATAAACCCATATTTTAAAAATAAAAAAAATTGACAAAAATCTTATCCCCCAAAGTTACATATTGTGGCACTTTACTACCCATATGTTAAGAACTTTTCCGCCTCAAATAATTTTATTTAATTTTTTGTTCGACAAAAAATATACATTTGCCCCTCAAATGAATTTTCAAAGTTAGTTACAACACTTCTTACAAGTCCAACTACTTTGTTCATGTAAAGATCTGTTTTCAGGTGGGGAAGGGTTGGGCGGTGGTTGTGGTGCTAGAGGTGAAGAGAGAGGAATTGGCGACGGCAATAATTGCTTACCCCCTCCCAATTTTTATCTTTTTAGGTATTTTTTGCCTAATTGTAAATATCCGCTGAAGAGATAAAAATGGTGACTTAAACGGACACATGTTTGACGCGTGACATTTTTCATTAAAAAATTAACGGCCGAATAAAATATAAAAAAAGTTGTCCATTTTTTGTATGAAAAGTGTCCTTTGAAAAGTTTGGTATGACATGGATAATATAGGCAAAAGATTGGTATGACATGGATAAAGTAGGCAAAAGTTTGATATGAAAAATGTAATTTTCTTGATTTTTTATTTTTTTTGTTTTTTGGGAAAGAGAGATGAAATTAATTAGAGATTAAAGATTTTTTTTTAAACATATTAATTAAAGGGTTAGTAATACTCTATATGTTTATTTTCTCAACATGTCCGATGTCATGTTATCATTGAAAATGTTGACTATAAATTGTATTCAGATTTGTTGTTAACTTTTTTTAGTAATTGAGATGTGGTATCTCATATACACTTATGTTTTATAACATCTTATTTTAGAAACGCACCTATATTTAACTCTATACTTTTTTTATACAATGAAGAGTTGAAAAGAAGAAACATTCATCATTGATAAAAAAAAAAAAAGAAAATAAATGGTCTTAATTGAAAACATCGAAATAATTATGTTTTTGAATAAATAAAAATAAAAATAAAATTATCATGCCTTCTATTTATTATTATATTTTAAGTATTTGAAACTTCTGCTTAATAGATCATTACGGTACGATTGTTTGACATTTAGGAGAGTAGTGAGGGCTATAAAATAATTTCGATTTACGTAATGTTGTTCGTTTGAGTTTTGAGAGATTATATTGAAAAAATATGTTTTGAAAGATTTTAAGTTGTAGGTGTAAGATGTATAAAATTTTACGTGAAAATATATTTGTTATATAAAATTAGTTGTGTAATAGATAAATTATCTTATTTTATCTAAGGTGGTTGAACCAAGTAATAGTGACTTGGGACTCCGGAGGCAAGACTCAAGCTCTTATATATATAATTATCTTATATATTAGTGATAAAAAATTTATTGTTTGTTTGGCTTTTAGAAGAATAATTGCTAAAAATTGAGAGATGATAAATTTATTTGGGGAAAAAATATTTGTCTCTCCTCCATACGAGACAAACAAACTCTTATAATTTTTTTCTTAAGAATGAAGTGCAACTTACGTTAATTAATGATTCATTGTTTATTGTGTTTCTTCTTAATAGAAATAATATCGAATCTCTCATATTATAGGATTCAAAATAAAAATTAAGGAAAATATTAAAAAGGAAACAGATTCTTGAGAGAATATTTAAAGCTGAAATCTCGGAAAATAAATCAATTCAAGAATATAATAAAAAACGGGTAGATAAAGAAAGTATGACCCGTTGCACGTGAGTCGTCGCGCGTCAATATTTTTCTTTTTGAAATGAAAGGCGCGTCCAATTCATACAGAAGCAATTGCGTGAAAAGGAAGTCGGTTCGCGAAAAAGCGGGAATAAGGCCAATAGGCGCAGTCACCACTCATCACTGGAGCACGGCCACGGACTTTACTCTCTACAGAGTCCAAGGGTTTTGTACTTTTGTTGCTGCAGAAATTTCGTTTTGTTTCTCTTTTTTCTTGTGAAATTTGGAGAAATTTCTCAATAGCAATGGCGTCGTCTCATGCTTCATCGTCTTACTCCTCGCCGTTAGTTGCATCGTCGTCGAATTTCTCCGAACTTCCGGTGATAGCAATGAAAGCGAAAATCGTAGAAAAGATTTTGGAGAATCGCGTTACTCTCATCGTCGGCGAAACCGGTTGCGGTAATTAACTGTTCGGCGATTAATTAACCGTCTTTTCATTTTGATTTTGCTTAGATGTTTACTAACGAATTTTAGCGGTTTTTAATTTGCATTTACTTCAACATTTTAAAGAAATTCCTGTAAATACTGTATTTAGAGTGATGAAGTTCGTTAAACATTTAATGCTTCAAGAGCTGGATTATGATTTCGTGCTGGTGTCTTGTTATTATATTAGGATATCTATGTGTTGCGCTAGAAAGGGAAACATATATTGTAATACCTATAGTCTTATTGGCTTTTTGTTACTATAAAGTTATGTCCTGAATCTTTGATTTTTCTTTGAAGGAAAGAGCTCACAAATACCACAGTTCCTATTGGAAGAAAATATAGAGCCCATACTCTGCACTCAACCTCGAAGATTTGCTGTTGTAGCTGTTGCTAGGATGGTGGCAAGGGCTCGTAGTTGTGAAGTAGGTGGAGAGGTTGGGTACCATATTGGTCATTCGAGAGTATTCTCAGCAAGGTAAGCTTATATAAGTTAGCAGTAGTTAATGGCGCATGGCGCAGCAACGCGCATTGGCTTCCTGGGGTTATAGCGCAGCGCGAAGCGCGCTCTTTGGACTTGAAGCCACCGGACGATATCTTCTTTCAACCTTGTTTTTTCAAGTGCCCCAGCTCTATGCCGCAAATAGCGCTGGTTGTAGCGCAAATAGCACCCATAACACGGTCTATATGGTAGGCTATACAGCAAGCCGAAGCGAAGCGCAAGGGCTGCACCTCGCTATGATGTGCACGCTATTTGGGATTTTAATCCCATCCCCATCCATAACCCGCAATAACCACACTCTTAATTTCGTATTGACACTTTATAATTCGTCAGCCACTAGTTAATAATCTCAAATTCTCAGCTTCATATTTCTGTTTTAGGTCAAAGATTGTCTTCAAAACGGCTGGGGTATTGTTGGATGAAATGCGAGAGAAGGGTATGAAAGCGCTCAAATACAAAGTCATTGTTCTTGATGAAGTGCATGAAAGATCTGTGGAGTCTGATCTTGTTCTTGTTTGTGTTAAGCAGTTTTTACTTAAAAACAGCGACATAAGGTTAACATTTTTCTGGCTTACTCTTTGCACTAACTATATGTTCTGTTATAGGATAGTTGCTATGCAGTATGTTATGGTTGTCTCAACTTGAGGCTAACAGATTTATGATGTTTCAGGGTGGTTTTGATGTCTGCTACTGCGGATATTTCAAGATACCGTGAGTACTTCAAGGATCTTGGCAGGGGTGAAAGAGTAGAAGTATTGGCAATCCCTAGTACTGGGAAGAAAACCATATTTCAAAGAAAAGTCTTGTACCTAGAACAGGTATCGCGTGAGAGCTTGTTTATCAGAATAAGTCATTCAGGATGAAAACTAATAAGCAACATGGTTCAGAAATATATTTCTTGCCTCCCTTAAAAGTTGATTCATATTTTGAATTTCCGAA
The DNA here is from genome assembly GCA_003313485.2 of Penstemon barbatus. Taxonomy (NCBI): domain Eukaryota; kingdom Viridiplantae; phylum Streptophyta; class Magnoliopsida; order Lamiales; family Plantaginaceae; genus Penstemon; species Penstemon barbatus. The sequence continues at coordinate 613,589 of CM064881.1, read as the reverse complement.
TATTCTAGTTTTGTTGCGCCTTTCACTAGTTAAATAGTCTGTTATATTTATGCTTCTGTCTGGTTATGTGGTTGCAAGTGCTTGCTCCAGTCAGATTGATAGGAATAAGTGCTTTACGTACAATTGGGTGTTGTAATAAATTGGAAGAGGCATTAGCTAGCTAATATTGTAAAAGTTTCAGACGTGAAATGACGACCCGAGAGAAAAAAACTTGCGTTTAATTTTTTCACTACGAGAGTGGTGCTTTTTTTCACTTCTACCAAAGGCTATCTTTGGGATGCATAGAAATTTGTGAATACAGTGCATACACAGTAATCTAATAATATTCCTCAATATTTTGTTGCCTCATCTTTAAGACCTCACTTTTACCCTTTTGTTGATGGTGCAGGGCATTTTTCTTTTTCTTTTTTCCCTTTGGATGCATTTTTATTCGCTTAATTACCTCTAAAACAATTGTGGGTGACACTAATATTAGAAATTCTTTAGCCTTAAACTAATTCTTTTTGTATAATGCGAAGCAGCTGTAGTCTATAATGCCAATTTTCCTTTAATAGGTAAGCAAACTTCTAGGAATGAACTCTGACAACTTATCTATGAGATATTGTTCTGGACCAAACCCAGCAATGGCTGACGCTGATCTCAATCCTGAAGTACACAAGCTTATCCATGACTTGGTGCTACACATTCATAAAAATGAACCTGATATTGAAAAGAGCATTTTAGTCTTCCTTCCAACATACTATGCACTGGAGCAGCAGTGGTTCCTCTTGAAGCCTTTCAGTGAGTCTTTCAAAGTTCACATTTTGCATCGTAGTATTGACACAGAACAAGCTCTTAAAGCAATGAAAATCTGGAAGTCCCATCGTAAGGTAAAAATTTCTTTTCTACCCTTACTTTTCCTTCCTGTTTCACATTTTTGGATAGTGTTAAAATACTAACCCCCTAGAAGGAACAAGCGGACGTTACAAAATCTTGTTTATAGTAATTTATATATGGTGCAGGGTTCTGATTTTGATTTAAAGCTTATACATTATCGTCACTGCAGGTAATACTTGCCACAAATATAGCAGAATCTTCTGTTACAATACCCAAAGTAGGGTATGTTGTAGATTCTTGTCGGTCTTTGCAAGTTTTCTGGGATAGCAATCGAAAAACGGATTCAGCTGAGCTTGCCTGGGTTTCCAAATCGCAGGTATTGTGAGTTATGGTTTATTCCCGTTTGTGTCTTGTGATGTTTGTTGCTTCTTAACGTTGTACATTGTAGGCTGAACAACGTAGGGGCAGAACTGGTCGGACTTGTGATGGTCATGTTTATCGTCTGGTGACAGGATCATTTTATGGTCAACTGGAGGATTATGAGTCCCCGGCTATACTAAAGTTATCATTGCGGCAACATGTACTTCTGATCTGCTGTGCTGAATCTAAAGCTATCAATGAACCTAAAGGTGTGTCTGATTCTGTATCTTGGAGTTTAATGGATTCTTTAATATCACCCTAAACCTGGAGCTTTTTTGCATCCATTCTGATAGCTGGCATCATGGTACCTTTAATTGACCGAGAATCACAAGCCTGATAACCAGTAGAGTGAACAACAGTTCATGGTTGGAATTGCAATTGGGTTGATTAATTAAAATACTTTTCTAATGTGGACCACTAAGCATCCTCCCCTTTTCTAGATTGGCAATTTGGCATTGCCATGTGGTAATACAATTATTATTTCATTTTGAATTTATGGATTATCACACCCCCCCCCCCCCCCCCCCCCAACCCCCCCCCCCCCCAAAGTTATATTTTTTCCTCTGAACCATTGTATGATTGTATCGTTAATTATCTATCCCTCTCTCCTCAAAATAAAGTAGTTAGATATTTTTTGTTTAAGTTTACACATTTACAAAATTTTAAGTGATTATAAAGATTGTTATCCTCATATATACCTATTGCCAGAATTTGTGCAAAAAATATGGGAGTAACCAGATATATCTGTCTGTGCTTGCAGACTCCCTCAAGTATAAAGTGTTTTACGCTTATATTCTTCTTGCTAAAAAAGTTACACGTACATCCTTCTTATATAAAATGTGTTACACTTATATCCCTTGTGCCAAAGAATTTACACTCAAGTCCCTCCTATATACAGATCAATTTTCCAGCAAAAATGCAACCAAGTGCAAGTTACGTGACTTTTTGTAAGGGTATTTTTGGGTTTTTATGTGCTATAATATTATGATTTTATCGGTGTAGTACATTTTATGGGTGTGATTTGGCAAGAAAATTGGCTATCAGTAACATATTTTATATAGAAGGGACTTAAGTGTAAATTTTGGCACGAGGGATATAAGTGTAACACATTTTATACAAGAGGGACTTAAGTGTAATTTTTTTGGCAAGAGGGATAAAAGTGTAAAACACTCTATACTTGGGGTACCATAAATTTGATTTAGCCATGATTTATGTCAAATCAATAGAAATGCAACTAAACAAACTCATATTTTACATTCAGAGTCCTATACACTTTACATTAGTTATTGGCTACATGGATCCTATTTTTCCATTTTGTTATATCAAGGGCGACATGAAGAAAGAACAAAAAAGTTATATTCCTTTTGATCAATTCATTCAGTGTGATATTGATCCTTGGGTGCCACGTTGACCAGTTAATAAGTATGCATGTTTGTCAACTATATCTTGCGTTCCTTATCGAAAGTTGAACAAAGGATCTTGATTTTAATTTCTTTAATGTAGCACTGTTGCAAAAGGCTATGGATCCTCCAGACTCCGACGTTGTTGATGATGCACTGGATTTGCTGGTCCACATGAATGCATTAAAAAAATCATCTTTTAGGGGGCGGCATGAACCTACATTTTATGGACAACTTCTGGCCAGCTTTTCCCTATCATTTGATGCTTCTGTCCTTATTCTCAAGTTTGGAGACATAGGAATGCTACGAGAAGGCATTCTATTTGGTATATTGATGGACCTACAACCTCTACCCATTCTGCGACCTTTTGGTCAGGAAAACCAGGTATTATCTCATTTGATTTTTGACTCAGTTATCATTATAGTTTCAAATTTACTCATCAGAATGTATCATTTTCCAGTTCATGGAGTTGACTGGTAGTTATTATAGTGGAAATAGTAAGAATATTACTCTAGGTAGAAAGGAGGTGTTATACATTGGAAACTTCTGCGCGTTTCAGTTCTGGCAGCGTGCTTTCAAGGTAACTTGTGCTTAACACACTTTTTCGGCTTTGGAGACATGATATTTTGACCCAAAGCTTTATAGCCTGCCTACTTATCTTGTTCTATAGGACAAATGGAGGCTTGAACGACTGAAAAACTTCATTAAGCTTGACGAGAAGGAAGACACCACAATTTTGCTCCCAAGGATGGAGGAACTATGGTGCTCATTTCACAACCTTGTCCTATCTGCACTCCAACAAGTTACTGAAACATGTAGGTTTTGCTTAAATTTATTACATATGTTTTTTGATTTACTTCATCCTGGGCATGTAATTTGCAGATGATGAGATCCTAAGTTCTCTGCATCGATTTCGTCCCAAGTTTTTGGTTATATCTGAAAGTCTACCACTTCATTACGACCCATTCGAGTTTCAGCATACATGTGATCTGGAGTTCGTGCATCAGGGGATTTCAAATGCTCTGGCTGTTGAGGACGCAGACTTGGAGCATGATTGTGATCCGAGTAAATGTGTTGTTGTACCCTTTGTTGGACCTTATGACTTTCAAACAGATGAGGTGGCAAGAAAGTTTGCATCTATTGTTAAAGAGGTATTGCATATTTTGTTTTCTAAGTGCAGTTTGTTCTGACATAAGGGTGATATCTCCTAATTTCCGTGTAAAATAGATGAGAATGCAGCTTACCGAATATGGATCAAGACAAGAGAATGGATACTCTTATGATAATGGACATCATGTTGCTGGGGGTGCACCGCTGTGCAGGTTTTTTATCAATGGTTTGTGCAACAAGGGTAGCCAATGCTACTTTTCTCATTCACTCCAATCAAAGAAACCTGTTTGCAAGTTCGTTTTCTCTTTGCAGGTATCTGTTTTCAAGTTGTCCAGCTTTGCCCCTTCAGTAAAATTATCTACTCTAATGTTCGTTCATAGTTTACAAAACCTCATCGCAAATATCTTGTAACTGCACATCCAGCAGCCTTCAAAAACTAATTGTTTTCTTTTTTTTGTCTAATTTGATTTGTGATTCGAGTGCAAATTAATGGGAGTTGTTAAAGTTGATATAGTGGTTGAGTCTTAACTATAATTATAAAACATTAAACCAGATTCAGTACTATAAAGAACCGACTAATGTATTGCATCTGTCCAGAAGGCATTGTTTTTACAAGTTCTCTCTCTCTCTCTCTCTCTCTCTCTCTCTCTCTCTCTCTTAAATAAATGACAACCATATTTTTTCCCCAAAAAAGGTATAGATATTTCATCTCAAAAGCTTAACAAGAGGGAGGTTTTGCTCTTTCTTTACTTGCTTTTAATCTATGTATTTATTAATCAAGACTTGATCTATGAGTCTACTATATGTACTATGTAGAACTTTATGTATAAGTATCTCTATGAGTGTGATAGTATTTCTGTGCAACACAATCACAACTGAACCACTTCTCTTACTGTATAAGTCATTGGTTTCTGATTCTTTTGCTGGTCTATTAGTCCTGTAATATGAATTTTGATTAGTTAGATATATTTGCAGGGATGTCGCTATGGAGATTCATGTTTCTTTTCTCATGCTTCTGATTCGTTAGCTGTATCAGGCAGTAAACCAAATCTGTGCTGTCCAGAAGATGAAGACACTGACTCAAATTCCCTTCTGCAACTGTTTCCTCATTCTTCAGATGGATGCATACTATTGTTGGATGATATTGATCTTCATTTTTCTTCACATATCGCTCGTTATTACAACCCTTCCCGTATAATTTCAACCTCATCTCAGATAGAAATTTCAACTCTTAATCCATCTCTAATGGGCATCAAAACTCTATGTGGACTTAGCCACCCATACCAAACTATCATGTCCAGGGCTGGGGACAACGTCGTTCCATGGAATGAAGTCAAATGCATATTATGGTTTCCAAGATTTGATCGTGATAATGTTGAGGGTCAGAAAAATCTGCTGCAGACTTTTTTCAACTATCTCGCCATCCGGATGTTAGCTGATGTCCTCCCTGAAGTGCAAGTCATTCTGACCATGAATAATATACGATTTTCACAATTACAGGTAATGGTAAAACAACAAATTTTTGTTTGCAATAAATGATGCTAGAAAAGCTTTTTTATTGTCAAGCTAAAATGAGGTTACAACTTGACATTTGACGTCGCCATTCCAATCTTCTATTACAGGAGAACCACTTTAAACTAGGTCAGCGAATTTATTCAATTTTTTTCTTACGATTTTTTGTAAATAGATCTCCAAACCATCAAGATTAAGGTTATATATTATACCCTCTTTCCACTGATAGAGATGTGCCCTAGATCCTTGTCCAACTTTTAAACCAACATATGAAATTGGTGAAGTAAAAGAATTCACAGACACATGATAAAGTACTATAAAATGTACGCAGTTTACTTTCATTTGCTGCATAATGTTTAGAAGAAGCTCTTTCAAAGGATATTCACATTCATTATTTATCTATTACAAAACTTAGCCAAATATTATAATTTAATAGGATGGATCATCGTCTTTACTGTTCCGTCTCTAATTTATGTACCGGATAAATTATTAGTTCTAAAGGCTAGTTTGTTTCCCAAATGATTTGTTGATATAGTTGTCTTCATTTATTTGATATGGATATTGAGTTTTTGTGATTCGGAATGTTGTTTCAGGTGGAAAAGGTGGCCAGAGAAAGCTTTTTCTTTCTTAAAGATTCATTTCCATTTGATGAATCGAGTTTTGGGGAGTTGTTTGATGAGTTGACTGCTAAAAAGGCAATGTTAATATCAAAGCCTATCTCTTACGTTTTTTATCTGCATCCTCCGCCTCATATTCAATTTGATGATTATACGGCAATAGCGCACCAGTATTTACATGGCATTTGTTAGACGAATTAATTGTATGTTGGATGTCGCAAACTTGTGTCTTCAAAGCGTGGGATCTCAGGAGTATGTGTAATGTGCTTCAATTTTGTTAATATATGGACATGATACAATGCCCAAAAGAAATGGGGGAAGAAAAAGAAGGGAACTTGAGACTTCGTGTTATATCACCTTTTGTGGCTAATGTATCAAATTTCTTTTACAAGTTGTGCAGGGCACAATCTGCTTGTAGATAAACACTCTGTATTCAGAAATCACCTTTTATGGGCTAGCTTGGACTTGTTTTTGCAGGCAAGTGATTTTTAGTTTTTGGCTTTTATAAATTTGTATCTTCCACCTACAAAGAAAATAAAAGAATAACTTAAAAACGCTCAAAAGCCAGAAGCAATCTATATGGCTTTTGATTGCATGACGCTTTTCGAAAAAGCAAAAATCTGAAGGGCAATAGTTTATGATAAGACTTTCTCCAAGCAGACACATCATATTTGAGGGAAAATACTTACAATGATCAGGTCTTACAATGATCAGGTCTATAAGCTTAGTGGTAGATCTTGTGGTTTAGATTTTAACACATCATTTATAATTACTTAAAATTCAATTATTAGATTTAACTAATCCAATTAGATTAAACTAGAGTTAAATAGAATAAATAATTAAGTGTGAGGCATTTTTTTAGTTATCATAAAATTAATATTAATTAGAATTTAAAATTCCTTGGTTTTTCCATGGTTTAATTAATATTAATTAATATTAAAATTTCTTGGTTTTTCACACAAAACTTAAATATAGAGTTATGGTAAAGCCTTACTTTAGAAGTGGAAGAACAAATTTTGAAGTAGACCTTAAAGTTACCCCTTACCTCAAAGTTATTTATTTAACAAAAATGCAAAAACGATTTTATTAACAGAAATAAATTTTCAATATACTCGTTAGGTTTTATTTCTAGGAGGGAACTTCAAAACTCTTCAAGAGTACGTTTTGTTTCTATAATTGAACCCTATTAAAATTCCTTGGTTAATTATACAGTTTAGGGTTTTATAAATGCTATAAAAACAATTTTAAAATATAAAAAGGGTTTTAATCCCGCTACAAAATGCCCAAGGCCTTTAGTGTATATTGAAAAAAATTAGCTCATACTTAATTATTTATTTTTACTTTAACTCTAGTTTAATTTAATTGGGTTAGTTAAAAAATTTGCAAAGTCTGCCAAGGTTTTGATGGGACCCATAAAATAATGTTTTATTTTCCCTTAACTCTAGTTTAGTATGGTTAGGTTGATTTAGTTAAATTTAACTATATTGAGTTTTTCTTAAATCTTATATGATGTGGCAAAATTTAGACCACAAGGTCCATAAGTAAGCTTATAGACCTGGTCTATGTAAGTATTTTTCATATTTGAGAGTCCAAACTGAAATTTTAAAAAAACGGTGACAAATATACAAATTATAGTATTTTTGTACACAAAATAAATTCCTCTCAGAAAATTAAATCCCCAACCCCAAATCTCTAACCCCCAAAGAATAATGGAAAAGTTGAAAATGAATTGAAATTAAAAATTCAATTTACTTCATGCAACTGCATTATTTACCATAACAAAAATAAAAAGAAAGAGCAAAACAAAGAAAAATTAAAAGGTAAAAACTTACAAAATATATTTGCCTGTCGAAGTAAGTGGTCGAAAAATATTTAGTCTCTCCGTTAGAGAATCCAGAGCATCCGAAGGTGGAGATGCTATGGATTCTCCAAGGTAAGAACCTTTATCGGAAATGCCGCCTCTCTACCGTCTCCTTCACATCTCATGTCGTCCCCCTCCATTACTCTGTGGCGACTACCCCTAAAAAAAACCCATAATTTGTTCATTTCACCATTTCTTTTTTTGTTTTCAATGAGTGTATATATACAATCAGAGAGAAAAATAAATATATAGATGGCTAATGTTTCATGTTTTCTTATGTTTTAATTCTGAAAATCATGGGAAGATCATGGAAAATGAAAGTTAGGTGGTAGCCGTGATACCACCAAATATTTTCAACCACCAAATATTTTCTATTTGCTCTCTGCCTGAACCTCAACTGTTACTACCACCTGTTGTCTCTGGTTGCTTTCCTATTCCCATGAGCCACCATACTCCCCCTCCACCCCCAGAGGAACGATTCTCTAAGAAAGTTAGGACATATGATTCACTAAATGTTTCCTGCCCCATGGAAAGTGAACACATGGAGGTTACTTTGGAGGAGAAATCTAATGCTGATAGTATCCCGTCTACGGAAAATGTCCCCGTGATTGAACCTCCATCTTACCGGAGCAAACTGACTGGAAACAGGAGCCATAGGGAAGCAATGAAATTTGATAAAAAAACCATGTTTGAACTGGATAAAATACAAGTTCTAAGCCCGACTGATGAGTGCCCCTTCCCAAGTGTAGTCCTTGATGAAGACCTTATTGAAAGCATTAGGAAGCCGTGGCAAGAATCATTAATTCTGAAAATCATGGGAAGATCATGGAACTACAACTGGATATATACGAAGCTTGACACGATGTGGAAATTGAGTGGTGACTTTGAACTCATCGAACTTGGCTCGGGCTGCTATATTTTCAAAGTAGAAGATCAAGTTAAGAGGGAATACATACTCACGGAGGGTCCATGGATGATTGCGGGACACTTCTTGGTTGTTAGAAAATGGATACCAAACTTCCAAGCTTCTACGGATCGGATCACAACTGCTATTACTTGGATTCGCATTGAAGAACTCGCGGTGGAATGTTACAAGGAAGCTATTTTATATTCCATTGCTAAGGGCATTGGTAGCCCAATCAAAATCGATCATGATACTTATTGGGCAACCAAGGGAAAGTTTGCTCGTCTGTGTGTGGAGGTGGATCTCGAAAAACCTCTAGAGAAAGGAGTGGTTGTTTTGGGAAAGGTTTACCCGGTGAAATATGAGAATTTTCCAGTCCTCTGCTATGAGTGTGGCCGTGTGGGTCACCGTATCGGAAATTGCCCAAAATTGGTAGGAAAAAACGGTGAAGCTATGGAGATGGATGGCTCAAAGCGAGTTGACTCGTGTAATGTAAGTGAGTCACATGGGTCGACTCGGCCAGGGGTTAACATCCGTACAGAGAAATTTGGAGAATGGATGCAGGTTCAACGGCCAAAATACAGAGGTGCTCGTACTCAGACAAAACAAATTAAGGTTAAGTCTGCAGTGAATCAAGGAAACAGATTCCAATTTCTTGCACAAAAAGAGAAGGATTTGATAGAGGAGGTGGGTACAGAGAATGAGATGGCTATTTTTGAGACTAGAAATAAAAAGTTGGTAACAAAAAGTCAACCCTCTACAGCTGGAATGGACAGGCACGTGAAGAAGCATGGTAGGGGTGTGGGGCTATCTAAAGTGAGTGAGTTTGGGTCTTCTGATTTAAACCATAAAATAATGGCCCAAAAGCCCATGAGTAATAATAAACTTGAACATAATGGGTCTTTATCTCAGCCCATAGATGTGAGTGAACCTCAAGTTACTTTTTCAACCCAAACTACCTTCCCCAACCCAGAAATTAATTCAACTCAGGACATGGATTGGCTAGCCCAAAATAGCAACAACCCAGATTCTTTGTCTAAGCTGAACTTGATTCTTGAAAGCAATTCATCTGTGCAAATTGATAGTAATTCATCTGCGCAAAAACACCTATTCTCGGCTACTACAACCTTCGAAAAAAATTTGAATCAAGAGAAAAGACTCCAACCTCATGATGAGAGAAACATTGACCCACACCCCATTTTGGCAGGCGCAAAAAATCATACCCAACCTCTTGGAGAGTACTCAGCAGAGGAAAATGGCGGCAAAAATCCTCTTTCAATTGATGGAGGTTTGGGCATGGTGGAGGGTCTGTAACTTTTTTTTGGGTTACCGCTTTAAAATCGTTCCTGATGAAAGTAATTACGTGGAATTGTATGGGTGCGGGTAATGAGAAGTTCCGTGCGAACTTTAAAGATTTAGTGCAAATTCATAATCCTGATATTGTCTTCCTTCTTGAAACGAAAGTGTCGGATGAAAGAGCTCACATTATTTCAGGGCAGTTGGGTTACTCTGGGGTTTGTAGGGCGCCTACAGTGGGAAGAGAGGGCGGCATTTGGATGCTTTGGAATAAGGAGAATATCCGTGTGGAGATTTTGGGGGTTAGTTCCCAAGCAATTCACTCTATAATTGGCCCTAAAATGTGTAATGAGTGGATGTGCTCTGGCATTTATGTGAAGCCGAACCCTGCAGATAGAGAGGATTTTTGGAGAAACTTGGAAGATTTGAGCACCACGGTGGCCTTACCGTGGCTTCTCACCGGTGACTTTAACGAAGTTTTGTCGGCTAACGAGAAGAGGGGTGGTCGTCTACCTACTTTGAGACGTTGCATGAGGTTCAGGGAAATGATGGATGTATGTGGACTGATGGATTTAGGTTTTAGGGGCCCTAAGTTCACTTGGGCCAGCACAAGGAAAGGTTTGGCGAAAGTCAGGGAAAGACTGGACAGATCAATGGCTAATACAGCTTGGCAAAATTTATTTCCAGAGGGTATTGTTATTCACCTTCCCCGCACTCACTCGGACCACCATCCAATTCTTACTCTTTGTAATGGTTTAGACCATCCCCCTATAGCTAAACCGTTTCGTTTCGAATTGGCTTGGTCGACTGATCCACAATGTGGTGAAATAGTAAAGGAAGTTTGGAAACAGTCACCCTCTATTTTTGATGCGGTGGCTAAGCTCCCGAAGGTGCTAAGGGAGTGGAACATGAATTCGTTTGGCAACATATTTTCTAAGAAACGCAATTTATTAGCACGGATCAATGGTATTCAAAAATGCCTTTGTAGGGGGGATAACGACTTTCTTAACGACCTTGAAAGAGAGCTTATCGAAGAATACAACAATGTGCTTGTGCAAGAGGAACTTTTGTGGTACCAAAAATCTAGGGCAAAGTGGCTTGAATTGGGAGATAGGAACACTCATTTTTACCATATGACCACACTTTGTCGTAGAAGGAGGAATAAAGTCTCCTCTCTCAAGGTAGATGGAATTTGGATTACGGATGGGGAAATTTTGAAACGCCATGTTCATACTTTTTTTTCTGGGCTCTTTAGGCAGGAAGATGGGACTGGCAATACTCGACTTCAATTTAGCAATTTTCAGAAACGGCTTTCAGAGGAGGAGAGGCATACTTTGGGCAAGATGGTTTCTTCGGAAGAAGTTTGGAGGATTGTTAAAGATCTAAACCCCCATAAAGCCCCAGGGCCTGATGGGCTCCAGGCCTTCTTTTATCAAAAATATTGGAAGTCTGTGGGAAACTCGGTTGTTGACTTGGTTCAAAATGCGTTTGTGCTTGGCAGCTTCCCTGATGCTTTGGGGAATTCATTTATCTGCCTCATCCCAAAAGAGCCCAATCCGGAATCTATTTCTAAATTCCGCCCTATTGCACTTTGTAACGTACTCTATAAAATCATCACCAAGACTATAACCCAACGTTTGAAGGCCTTTATGCCGAGCCTTGTTAGTCCACTCCAGAGCAGTTTTATACCGGGACGTGGCACACACGACAACATTCTTTTGATTCAGGAACTCCTCCACAGTCTACGCAAGAGACATAAAAACAAGAATGGAAGCATGATTATAAAACTTGACTTGGAAAAGGCTTATGATCGGGTTAGTTGGAGCTTCTTGGAACAAACCCTTACCTTTTTTAATTTTCCAGATAAACTAGTCAAGCTTATTATGCATTGTGTAAAATGTGTGAAGCCTCGGATATTGTGGAATGGTGGCCAATTGGATGCGATTGAACCGAATTGTGGGTTAAGACAAGGGGACCCCTTGTCTCCATATCTTTTTGTTCTTTGTATGGAGAGACTTTCATACATGATAGGGGAGGCGGTGGTTAAGAAAAAATGGCAGCCCCTTAGTCCGTGTCGTGGAGGGCCCAAGATCTCGCACCTCTTCTTTGCGGATGATCTCCTACTTATGGCCAAAGCTAGTACAAATTACGCTAGGCGTATACGTGGTATTCTGGAAAACTTTTGTCAAGCTTCGGGCCTCAAGATTAATTTTCACAAATCCAGGGTGTTTTTTGCAAAATGTGGGGCAGCGAGAATTAACAGGGAGATTGTCTCTATTTTGAGCGTGGGGCGTACGAGTAATTTGGGAAGATATCTTGGAGTGCCCCTTATTCATGGACGGGTATCTCCTAGACTCTTCCGTGATGTGATCGATAGAGTAGCAAATAGATTAAGCTCTTGGAAGGCGAAACTCCTCTCCTTAGCGGGTAGGACTACACTTATTCAAGCTGTAACCGCTGCTATCCCGAACCACCTTATGCAAACGACATGGTTGCCTAGTTCGACTTGTAATCAACTAGATAAAATTAATCGCAGCTTTCTTTGGTCAACGGATTCCCAACGTAAAATCCACCTTGTTGGTTGGGACAAAGTTACCAAGAGTAAAAAATGCGGGGGACTTGGGATCAGGCAAACTCGACACACTAACATCTCTTTGCTTGCTAAGGTGGGTTGGAAAACGATGAATGGAGAGAATAGACTTTGGGGCGACACCTTTAGACAAAAGTATCTAAAGGATTCAGATTTACTAGCCTATGATATCAAGGGAGAAGATTCTTACACTTAGAAGGGTGTTGTGCGAAGTATGAAAGAGGTTGGCGCTTGTGTACGGTGGAGATTGGGTGATGGAAAGTCAATTTCATTATGGCATGATAGATGGGTCGGTGATGACCCAATTGTCGTTAAGCTTGAGGGCAGCATTTACAGGGACGAAATTGATTGGAAAGTTTCTCAAATCTTGGACAACAATGGAAATTGGAATAGGGACTTGTTGACAACTGTACTCCCAGATGATGTTTGGGGTATGATTGTCAATACTCCTATTCCTATGGACCGAGACAAACGAGATAAACGAATTTGGGGGGCCTCCCCAAATGGTTCATTTTCATGTAAATCAGCCTATTTAAGCCTCACTCACAATAATAACAGCATCAATGGAGACAATGGTAATTGGGATTGGCTTTGGAAGTTTAAGTGCTCCGAGAGGATCCGTTTTTTCCTTTGGACTTGTCTTCATAATAGTTTGACTACTAACTCGTTAAGGTTTCATCGGAGACTTTCATCTACGGACACTTGCTATAGGTGCCAAAGTGGTTCGGAAACGATACTCCATGCTCTTCGGGATTGCACAAAGGCGGCAGAAATTTGGGAATTTATCATCTCACCCACTCAGTTTCTGAAATTTAAACTCCTTGATTCCTCCTCTTGGATCAAAGATAACATTACCAGGGAACACTTTCACAATATTTTGCTACCGGATACTTCGTGGCCCATTATTTTTTGTGCCACTGCTTGGTCAATTTGGAAATCGAGGAATAAATTCATCTTCCAAGGAGTTCGGGAAGATAAAAGAAAGATTATTTTTGCGATCAAGATGCTTGCGGAGGAACTCACAAGAATTTTTGGGAGAAAAATCAAGAAAATGGTGGAGATGGTTGAGCATGGAAAGTGGATCAAACCGTCCTCGGGGTGGCACAAAATAAACACTGACGGTAGTGTCCTTACTCATAGAAAGAGTGCAGCTTGCGGCGGAATTCTTCGGGATGAAGAAGGCAATTGGATTCTTGGTTTCACTCGGAAACTTGGTGATTTATCTATTACTGTGGCTGAGCTTCTTGGAGCACGGGAGGGACTGGCTCTTGCTTGGGATAGGCGTATTCCTCGTATTGAATTGGAAATCGATTCTGAAGTTGTAGTGAAGCTCATCCGTGATGCTAATGTGAATTCTCATCCCCTCGGATGTCTTATCAAAGATTGTAGAAGATTGTTGGGTATGCCATGGGAAAGCAGGGTTACTCATACTAGAAGGAGTGGGAATAATTGTGCGGATGCTCTAGCCAAATTGGGCCACGACTTACTGGAAGGAGCTACGGTGTGGGAAGAGGTCCCTCCTACTGTTTTGCCCCTTTTGTTAGAGGATAGGCTCTAAGTTTATCTTCCTTCTTTTGTACCAAAAAAAAAAAAAAAAATGTTTTCTTATGTTTTAAAAACAGTCTTTCATTTTTTCTTTTTAATTTAAGGTCGTGTTTGGCTTTTCCTATTTGTGCATTAACCCGAAATCTTAAAATAAAATTAATTTAATTTATGAATAGTAAAAAGTAGGACAAAAAATTAGTACTCCATTATAGGCTACTACTTGAGAGGGTCAGAAACTGAGAAAAGCCAGCGGCGTCGTACTGAGTGGGTAAGAATGGGGGGAGAAGCAGTGAGAGCATACAGAGCGGTGCTGAGAGCTACACGTACGGCGTTCGCCGGCGACACACTTATGCTCCGCGAATCGGCCGCCGAAGCCAGGAAGAAATTTGAGGAGAATCGTCACGTGACCTCCCCCGCTGACGTCAGCCGCCTCCTGGAGGAGGCACGTGAGGCGTCCCAATTCATCTCCACCATGATCGTTCAAGCTAAACTCAACGAGCGCGGCGGTTACGGTTCGGAAAAATTAACCCAATTGGTCTAAATTCAGTAACCACTATTTTTCTGTTGGTGATTTACATGTTTGTGAAATTGTGTGTGAGCTTTTAGGACTGAAATGAGATCACAATATGACCTTGCCTGGTTCTAATCATAATCAAAACAGAACTAGCATTTGTTTACATTTCAACATATAGGCTCATTTTATGCGTTTGTTGTATTTAACTTATATTTTGATATGCTTGTTAAAAAGATTACTTGAAATCCCAATTTGTGGTAAAAAAATAGTACCACTTTTAGAAGCTCAAATGCACTTAATTATTAGATAATTAATAATTACAAGCAGGTACTTAATTTTGCTATATTTAAATTGCTGTTGCAGAAGTGAAGCCTGGACGAGACCATGCTGGAGCTACTCTGGAAATTCCTTCAGAAGAGATTCTTAAGCAATCTGTGTGAAACAAGTTATTTACATCACCATTTACATTTAGTCAAACTCGGCTAAATTTTATATTTTATCTCAACTTTTCACTTCTCCAATCTTGACTTGAGTTGTTTTATTCTCTTTCTTCTTGGAAGTGTCTGAATTACAAGCTAATTTTATTTACAAAAAAATGTGCTTTCAATACGATGAGCAATGTTGTTTGGGCAGCGAAGAATTTTGTTTCTCAATATTTGTTCTATACAACCCAAACAGGTCATCTCTTTCTAGAATCTAAGTCTCTGATGTAATAAGATTTCCAAACAACAATAAGTCTTCTGCCCTACTGTAGACAATACATGCAAGCTAGCTAAATTGTTGAATTGCAAGTAAATTGGATTTTTCATGCCAAAATTATATTTTAAGTCCTAGAAATTTGAAATTTCAATACTTCTAGTCTGCATTTTACAATGCTGTACTTTTGATCTTAATTTTGTGAAATGTTGTATTTTATACCGTAGTAATCGCAATTCTCATGGTTCTAATGTTCTATTTTTATTCAATTTTTCACTTTACATCCCCTAGCATATTGGTATTTGATTGTACTCCAAACTATTTCAATTTTTCACTTTTACAAATTGATTGCAAGGGGTCATGAACCAAAATCTTAAAATATTAAAAAGATATGGATAAAAAGTATAAAATAATAGTCACGTGAAACAAGTATTCGTCACTCAGTCACATCTACATTTTTTAACTTCACAAAACAAACATAGTTAATCTCTAAATATATCAACTAAATATGTCTAATTGAAATGATAGTTTGAATCCAAAATAGAAAAGGATTAAATCTAATCTAATCAAATCCACAAATAAGATATTAACTAAATATGCAATTTTACCAGTCCCAATTCTTTTCTTTACCATATAATGGCTTGCCTTTCCCGCATGGAGGATGAAGAAAAAACGATGAAGAGTCCTCTAATAATGTGGATTACAAATGGTAAATGGCCAACAACAATGAAATTGCTTTCTCTACCCAACTTCTTACAGTATTCAGTATTCAGTCTTCTTCACCTTCTTCTTCTTCTTCTTCTTCTTCTTCCTCTTCTTCTTCTTCTTCTTCTTCTTCTTCGTTATTGTCTTCTTCATCATGAGTTTTCTGGTTCTTGCTTTTATCGTTGTTTACTAAAACAAAGAATCACAAGATAATTGATATAAGTTAGAGCGAATATCATATCTGAAAGGAATATAAATACATTTGAAGGTAAACAAAGCTTAAAAGGACAATGAACATCATAGGGAACTACGTTTATCCTCTCCTTGCATGTAATGACCGTGATTTCATTCACTAGATTCTTCATCAATTAATGTAGGACATAAAAGAAAGAGAAAATGAAGTTATAAAATACCATATTCACTGAATATGACTCCACCAGAACACAATCCTTCTTCGATTTTGGTGAGTTGTAGTGTCATCCTTGGTCCAATCTCTTGAAGCTTGACAGCACTCTTATTTGAAGCTCGATTAACTCTACCAAGGTCTGTTGGTAGACTTACAGTTGCTGCTTCATCATCCACTTCACTTTCTGATCCATAACCAACCCTTGCGCGAGAGAAGCAGAAAACAGAACAATAAACAAAAACTACATAGAACTAAGTTTGAAAAAATCCCATATACATACACACATATGTAAATATATACATAGAGAGAGAGAGAGAGAGAGAGAGAGAGAAAGAGAGAGTGAGGATCATACTTTGTCACAAAATCACTCACATCCTGAAGATTTCTTAAATCAGGAACCTGATGGTTCTGCACAAACTTTCTTATTCTGCGGGACACTCCAATAGGCTGTAATCTAATTGAGTAGTGACGAAAGTCGATAAGCTTTGTGTCTTTGTTGTAATTAAGTAACACAATCCTTTGGCACGATGAAAGTTTTACCTGTTACATAAATGATGATTAGATAGAACACAATGCTCAAAGCTGCAAAATTATATAGGCCATTGGTTCAATAGTCTTACAGAGTTTACATCAATGGCGGGAAATATATTCTGAAACATTATTGTAGTAAGCTTTAGATGCTGCTCCCCAGTCCCAAAACCAGAAAGTACAATCTAAAAAATAATCAAATAGAAGCTCAGAAAATTAGTACTATAAGCAAACTTTCAATACAACAATTATGCAAGTTCATGGAGTGAAATTACCAAGGGTGGGTTTTTAAATAGATCTTTAGGACTTCTTGGACGCACTTGCGACTGAGCAATTTCAGTAGCCAGGGAGTACTCTTGAATTTTAAAAGTAAGAGTTGGACCCTGCGGTGTCCTAGCAACCCTCAAATACGGTGCAGTTGGAGTTTTTGATAAAATGAGGAAATGTGTAACACCCATTGGACCAGCAACATTCAGAAAGTCTTTTAGATTGTTACGTTTTTTCTCCTATAAATGGAAGAAGAAAAAAGAAATACAGAGGAGTTAGTTAACTCAAAATCAACATATATCTGAAACAAGTTCTAATCTTTAACACTTCGCTAAACGCTCTACTAAATAATCGCATAAGACATAGGAAATGAATCAATGCAATCACGTTTCGTTTTTGACAGGTTATGCAGTTCTATAATCTGACAATACTTTAAACTGCTGAACTGTAGTGACAAGCTATAGATATACCATATGATGGGACTTTATAAGAAGAATGTCTCTGCCGATGTTCAAAATTTATTAGTGTAATTAAATAACTTAGAATAACTTAATTTACTATGCTTCTTCCAAAATGAAAACCATAGTCCCACCATCCAGCAGATTATCACTAATACAAAACATCTGAAAACATATTTTTGATGAACGAACTGAGGAATATGTTGGGTTGAATGAAAAATACATCAGATAGAGCCTATATATTTTATCAAGTTTAATAATCACTCAAATTTTCGAACTAAGCACTTAATATCATCTTCATTATTGCATTGTTAGATAAATACAAACACTATATGAATGTTTCAAACTACAGAAAATAAAATATATACTTCACCTTGAGCTTTAGAGCAGTGAAAGGAAGCATCAATTTTCTTAAATCCGTTTCCAATTGGCGAAGAGTTCCGGGCAACTTCCCTCGACAAAACACAAAACTCTTGGGAATTTTATCTCCTGTTACATGGTCCAACGTAGGCTGTTTCTTGGTAAACTGTCTTACAAACGGTGTCCTCTTTTTCTGAATCATCAACATTTACAAACAATACCACCAAATAGAATAAAGTTTCATTTCAGATTGCAAAAGACAGTAAAACATTATGTGAACAGAAAATAGATATAATAGTTGCTTACGTTTCGAAAACGAGCCATCGTCGGAACTTCGTAGATAAGAGGGTTTTAACTTTCCGAAGAGAGGAGATTAGGGTTCCTGGTTTTCTATTGGGAAATAATATCAGAAAACTTTCAGCCTAATCATTTTTAATAATTAATAAATCAAGTCACCGAAGAGGCCCAACCATTTTGGTCCAATGGATCCATTTGAGAGAATGACGGGCCCATTTAAGACAATCTTTGAATTTAGAATGTGCTACGATTGAGTTTGAAAAGACTTTAAAAATAAACTAGTAGGGCATGGGCCGAAAGTAGGACCTCTAAAGTTTAAATATTACATAATTTTTTTTTCATACTTGCTATTAAAATGTAGCAATTGCTTTACTGTAAGAAATTAAATTCAATATTGGCTTAGTGCAACTTAACCTTTCATTTAGAAATAAACATGACGATTGAGATAAAAGGGCAATGGTTAAGGCCAATATTATTAAACAAATAAAAAAATGAAAAACTTTTATTAGCGTAAATTTTGACAATATTTTATTATATTATAACATTGAATTACATGTTTATTAGACTTATAAGATGTTCAAGTGACTCTGTAAGTTTATCAAGTTGCACGAAAGCAGACTTATAGGCTTCCATATGTGAAATAAAAAAACATGATTATAGATTTTGAAGTAAATCTTAGTGGGCGTCTAGAGATTGTATATGATAGAGACAATTTAGAACTTGAATTTTCTTGATCATTCATTGCTTTCATGGAACTCTCTGAAAGTACGTGGATTTGTTTTGGCATAGTCCTGCAATTTGCGAGAGAGACTTAAATTCTTTTAAAAACTTTCTTAATGAGTTTTCGTTAAATTAATGAAATATTAAACAAACATATCACAAATCTAACCTTCAAACGCTTGAAACCTATAAAATATTGATTTGATATTTTTTTTTATTTTTTCCTAAACTCTAAAAAAGACATTGAATTGACATTAATTATCTATTTTTTCCGACACCACAACAACCAAAATAATTTAAGTGATGTTTTAACTTTCTCAACTATAAAATTTTATAAAAGGAATATCAAATGTTACATCGAAATCATTCAAATCAATATTTTAAAAGTCAAGACCTAAAAAACCGATGCAAAACCCTTTAAAATAAATCTTTAGTTGGCAAAATCAACTATAAAGTAGATTACAATTTTATTTTAGCTGCAAGTTTGGGCCAGATGAACTTGGGCTAGTTGCCCACATAGCATTCATCACATGGTGTTGAAATTTTATGCCCTAAATAAATTTTCATTTATTATTATTATTATATATTTAAGTTAGGGAGTGAAGATCTTGCAAATGTGGCACTATCACAGTGGACATGCGCAAAATATCTAGTACGGAAGAGTTTGATATAAAATGCCACGTGTTAGGCGGAGAGTCAAAGTAGCTTAAATTAGGATCCACAGCGACGTGCAAACAAAGACCTAGCTGTCACGTGGGCTCCACTCTGGTCTAGTCTGGGTCTGGACAGATCTCCACTTCCTCAGGTCGCGCTACAGCCGTCCCGGTCACCCTCTTTTTGACTTTTCTTTTTCATTTATGTTATGTTATGAAAAGGAAATTTTCAAATAATTATAGAAACTAGGGAATTCTATCATGATTCTTGCCTCAAACATGAGTAACCCAAACAAACTAATCTCAGCCATTCAAAAATAAAATTAAATAATTTTGTCCACTAATTATGTATAAATGTGTATCATCCCCACTACATCAAAAAATTTAATTATTAATATATTATAAATAATAATTTTACATTATTACCCCTTAATAAAAACAACACAAACACCTAATCGGACGATTTTGCCCCTCTCATTTCATCTCCATCATTTCTCTCAAAACCCTAATTATCTCCTCTCCCACCAGCAGCCGTCACCGTCGCCGTCACCACCATCCAATTTTTTCTCTACTCTTTCATTTACAGCCGTTACCACCATCCAATTCTTTGTCTCCTCTTTCATTAAATCAGTAGTTCCCTCTCAAATTTCGCATAATTACCAATTTTCTTCTTCTTACATTTGAAGTTTTATTATTGCCTGAATTTTATTTGTTTTATTTGTTTGGTGTTTGACTACCAATCTACATGTTTGTTTCTGCGACAATTTAAGCTCCATATCTGGCAACATCTTCTATTAATTCCCTTTTTAGTTGTTTTCAATACAACAGGGCACAATTTGATCCAACAATTTTTCTTATTGCCTTTATTAATATATCCTTTAATAGAATTATCGGTGTTGTTACAGGAACTTCACTGAGACCCGGAGAGCATTTAACCTCGGAAGGAAGGTAATGGCGACTAAGAACCCAGTTCATCTGAACCTAAACACAGGGAACTTATTTAAACTGTTCAATTGATCTAAGTTTGTTAATCCTTGCCTGATATTTGTGTAGTTTCCATTATCAATATGTATATAAACAATTTTACAAGTTCACATTTAAAATAATATGAAGTTATATAGCCTGTTTGTTTGGTTTTTGGAAATTAGTTTGGAAGAGTAGTGAAGTTATGTGAAATAATCTCGATTTGCGTAATGTTGTTTGTTTGAGTTTTGAGAGAGCGGTTTGAGAAATAAAGTAGGTATATGTTTTTTTTTAAAAAAGTTAAGTTGCAGGTGTAAGAGTTTATGTCAAGTCATGTATGTTGTGAGATAAATTATGTAAGAGATATGTTATTTTATGTAAATCATAGTAGATATGTTATGTTTAGAGATAAAAAATTTATTATTTGTTTGAGTTTTGATAGAGAGTTGAAAATTTATTTCAAAGAATAAAAAAGATGACTGTTTGACATTTTCAAACATGAAATTTTTCTAGGAATAGTGAAACAAACATACGCCACAGTGATAGGAGAGGAGAAATATAAATATAAATAAGTTTTAGGTGACACTGACCATACTAATAATGATGCAGCAACAGCCAAATATTTTTCTATTAATTAGTTAGAGGTGGTAGCACACTTTGACTTTTGCAATTAGAAAATCAAAAGGAGCTTTCGAATTACTCAAAGATCACACCAAATTGCCTTTAAGTAGCTTTCATTCTATTGACCACCTTTGGCTTGTATGTGGTTCGAATTTAACTTTTTTTTTAAAACAAAAAAAGTGTTTTTGGTCGATCAAAGTGACTTGGGTTTGAAGAAATTATGAATAATGCAATAAACTAATATTAATCAATTGCATAATTAATTTAATGGCAAGGCTAGGTCAAATTAAAATCATGAATATTAAAAATACTCTTACGTAAAGTTTTTGCAATCCGTTGCAATCACTTTTAAATATTGTTTGCATCTTAAAAGGAGATAGGTAACTTTGATGAAATTTATGAATTGCATACATATTTTTAGTTCAAGTTGTAACATATAGGAAATAATCATTCATATAATGTTAACACAATGGACGACGAGATGCATTTGGTTTATCTTTTTTTAGGGAATAACATATTATGCTCTATAAATAAATTTGCATTTAAGAAAAGTTTATAGTTTTCTCCTAGTATTTTTTGGATCATTTAACCCCTCAATTTTGAACAAGATTACAAGAATAAGATTACAAGAATGGGAAAAATGACCCTTTTCCAATTTTTAAAAATGAGGAAAAGGACATGAATTTGACAATCTTTTGGGGCCATGATAAACGAGTAAATGTGTATGGCTAGCTTGGAATCGTTGACTACAGTATCAAATTCTCTAAATTGTCAAAATCTTGCTTATCGCATTCACCCGATTCCAATTTCTCTTCACAAGAAAATCTTTACTTTCTTTACTTTCTATTTTTTAGGCAAAGAAAATAAACTCATACTACGATCATAAAAAATGGAAATGGGATTTTCAATTAGTTTGCCCAAACTCTTGCAAAATTTCTCTTGATCACTCCATTGCTCAAGCAAACATGTTGGTTACTTTCGTTGTCCCTTATCTTAGCTATGATTGGACTCCACCTCCTAGCAATTGGATTAAAGTCAATGTTGATGCCGCTTTCTGTGACGACTAAGCTACACTTTTCATCCTTGCTCGTGATTCCAATGGCTTACTTATGTTCACTTTTGTTCTCGGGTTCCTTTTTTGATGTTACGAGTGCTGCTGCAATCTTGAAAGTTTTTTTCTTCCTTGCTCAAGCTAATTGTAATCTTGTAATTTTTTAGAGTGATTCACTCAATTTTTATTCTCTCAATTTTTATTCAATCCCTTGTTTTTTTATTGGACTAGCGAAGCCGATGCGACTCATACTAGGAAAATTCTTATCTCTTGGCCCAAGTGGAAAGTTAAGAAGATTCCAAGACTCGGCAACAAGGCCGCTCACAACCTCGCAAAATGGGAAAAACTTTGTATTGGGAGGATTCTATCCCTCTCTCCCTCACCCTCCGTTGTTTTTGTTAATTTTTGTTTTCCCAAATATCCTAGGATTTTTGAAACAAACTTATTTCGTGTTGTAATGGTTAATCATTTGCTTATTAAAAAATATATATATATAATAGCCTATTTTACAGTTTTATAGTCTAGACTAGACGTGTTAAATTTCAACTTTGGATCAAATTTGTTGGACAAATTCAAGAGTTCAAGATATCTTAGTTTTGCTATCTTTTCATTATATAGTTAGTTGTAAACTCTTGAGTGTTTATACAATACTTTGGATAGATATAATCTCTTAGTCTTGTATAAAGTTCAATATTTTAGTAAGTTTCAAATTCTTAGTCATTATATACTTTATAATCTTTCTATAACTACAACGCATGTACTAAAATAAGCAAACATACTATTTTTTTCTTATTAGAGATTCTTTAATTTTACATGGTATCAGAGCCCTAGGTTAATATGAGGTACCTCTCTCCGCGTGGAATTCACTTGTCATTTATTCATATGTTGGGTTTCATTTTTCACTCACACGATTCACCTAAATCTGAGTTGTTGTTGTCAGTGTGTTGTGCTCTTACCGAAATGTTACAATTCTAAATGGTGGATCTTAATTCCATCTCGCCTCATATTCGTCCAAGTATCATGTATGTTGATGCTGCAACAACGAATCTGGATAGATCTGAAGAATATTTTTCTCATCAAATTCTTTTAAGATCTATAAATTGAAAATCAATATACGCACCTCAAGCAAAAAGTCATGTCACTTTCATTATTTTTACATAACTCAATTTTCCATGGGACGAACTCAGTTCCATTCTTTCTGTCACTCCATGTATCGGTGGTAATGCTAAAAGCATTATTGACCAACAAAATCATGATTTTGCCTTTGAAATTTCTTGAAAACTCCATGGTCATATTCCAACTATTTTCGGTTGAATTATATTGATGGAGTAGTTTCCTCCAATTCAGCTTATCTACAATTTGCTAGGGCTTTCAGTAGTTTATTCTCTTGTTTAATTATTAATAAAACTGTAAAATAGGCTATTATATATTTTTTTTTTAATAAGCAAATGATTAACCATTATATATATGCATATTATTTTTAATTTCTCACATATATACACATCTTTTTCAATATCTCATGTTTTATCGTTCATAATATAGTTCAATCACTTCAAGCTCATGAGACACACATGTGCACTGTTCAATCTTTATCTGTTATCGCGAATATTTTTACATTCCGTCCTTTAAATTCATTGTGATAGTCAGGATGTTATTCTTATCTCCAAAAATTTGATCTTTCTTGAAGACGGAGCTCATTGACTACTACTTTCCAAGTTGGGAGTTCTTAATTGACATTTCAATTCGAACTCCAACATGAAGGGGGTTCCGGACGAATTCAAGAGTCCAAGATATCTTAGTATTCATATCTTTCATTATCTCTAGTTAGCCTTTAAATTGTATAAAGTTCAATATTTTAGTGAGTTACAAACTCTTAGTCGTTATCTACTTTATAATTTGTCTATAAAAACAACACATGTAAACTGAAATAAAAAGACAAAATACTTTCTCCTTCCTTTTTGTTTTTCTATTAATACATGTTTTCGAAAGAAATAAGAGAAAAACTCTTGATTGATTGTGTGACCAATGGCTTAATAAAAGCCAAACTAAGGTCACTATAAAGTAGCGGATTCAGGTTTGAATCCCTTTGGGAGAAGGATCCACATTAATGTGCCCAACTCGCCTCAAAAGGGAATAAACCTTTAGGAAACAAAAAAAAAGAGCCAAGTTAAGATATTTGAAAACCGAATAACTACAAAATTTGTTTAAATAAATGATATGAGGTACAACTAATTAGGAGGTTTGTCTCCTTAAATTCTCACATAAAAAAATCATATTAAAGAGATTAATTGATATTAAGAATGATTATTGGTCATCAAGTCGACTAGGATAGGTCATTCATCGAGCAAAATTTGGTAATATATTATGTCATGTAAAATTTTATTTGGGTGAGAGTTAGATTCAATTCGATAAACATTACTAATTTGGTATGTTGTAGCCGAAATTCTTATAAATCTATTTTAGTAAAAACAAATTCAGTAAAATGTTAAATTAAGAGAAATAGGTTAATCATGTTAGGCTCAAAACAACCCATTTTCGAGGCTTGTAAATGAGTCTTGATAATTTATATTCGGACAATTTCTAACAGGTGTATTACATTTTTTTTAAAACACGAGTTAAGTCGGAGCTAAGACCCTATTTATTACAAATGGAACAACAATGGCGCTTGCGTTTCATTAGCTTAAAAAAATAAAAAATAACACAAGCTTAATGGACCTTTTACGTGATCCATTTATACCAGCCCATACCAACAAACCAAGCTCCAATTGTCAATTAGATTGCCATACAAAAAGAGGGCAATTACGTAAAATCAGCGATTTGAGGCACCCTTTTTAAAACCAGCCCTCACGACTCATCAGACATAATCCCCACATAACTCACGCGCCGGAGGGTGAGTTTAAGTAGTCCATCTCCCCTTGGAATATTCTTCACTCCCCTTCCTCTCCATTTCACATTTCTCACACAGATAACATACATACATATAAATAATCCTTCGATCTCAAATTAAAGATCCAAGCACCCACAGATTGTTTGATAAACGATTTTAAAATTTTGAATCGTACGAAAATGGCTTCCGAGTTAATATTTCGAGGCCACGAGTCACATCCAGCGAGTGACGCCTACTCGCCTAAGCCCCCAAAGCCCTGGCTCAACGTAACTCGCCCGATTCACTACTTACTCCGCGAACAAAGACTCGTTTTCGTCTTCGTCGGAATTGCTATCGCCACTCTTTTCTTCACTCTCCTCCAATCTTCCTCAAATCCCCAAACTCAGATCCCTGACTCGTACTTTTCATCCGAGTTGACTCGGACTCACAACCCGCACCGTTCTGCTTACCAGAACGGCCACCTCACAACCGGATTCGGTATCAACTCGGTTGGTAAAATCCCGCTCGGATTGAAGCGGAAGGGTTTGCGGATCGTGGTCACTGGTGGGGCCGGTTTCGTTGGCAGTCATTTAGTGGATCGGTTGATTAGTAGGGGAGACAGTGTGATTGTAGTGGATAATTTCTTCACGGGGAGAAAGGAGAATGTGATGCATCATTTTGGAAACCCAAGGTTTGAACTCATTAGACACGACGTTGTTGAGCCGCTCTTGTTGGAAGTAGATCAGATCTATCATCTCGCTTGCCCTGCATCCCCTGTTCATTACAAGCACAACCCTGTCAAAACTATCATATCCTTTTTTGTGTGTGTGTGAATTTCGTTACTATGCACGTGTTATCTTAATAAGTTAATATTCAATTGCATGTTTGTTGTAGAAATTTTCGGATCGAATCATAGATTTTACTTATTTCGAATTTTTGGTGATATTTCCTTAATTTTGGATTTTGCACAAGACGAATGTGGTAGGGACGCTGAACATGCTGGGGTTGGCTAAGAGAGTCGGTGCGCGGTTTTTGTTAACGAGCACCAGTGAGGTGTACGGTGATCCATTACAACACCCCCAAGTTGAGACCTACTGGGGTAACGTCAATCCAATCGGTATGTACAATCTCTTTAACATTAATATCTATCTTTAACGTTTCCTTCACCCGTTTTCCTTTTTACGTATTTATCTGGCAAGGTTAAAATTGCCGGAATCTGGTCGGAGGGGGAGGCGGTATAGGTTGCCACGTTTACGTAGCTAGTGGGTTTATTTTAGTGGAATAGCCAGTGGGGTTTTCTTTTTCTTTTTGACTTGGATCCGGTCTCGCTTTCGATTTGGCAAATATATAGCCGAGGTTTAAATATCAAAAAAGAAAAAATAATGTCCGAGGGTCCACCAGTTAAAATTTCCTTTCTTTCTTCCTGTCCTCTTCCGCCACCGCTACAATTCACGGCGTTTGGTGTGGTGGGTGGATATTTATGTTGTGAAGCTTTTAAATGTTAATTCTTTTTGGTGTATTTTGGAAGGTACAGTTTAGAAATTTTGATATTTAAAAAGTTTTCAAAAATTGTAAATTAAAAAAGTATAGATTTTGGATTGATAAAAAATACAGTAGAAATTTTTCCGTTCAAAATATATTAGAATTTGATGAATGGTCAAAACTTGGGTTGCGATAGCAGATGGGTCCATTTGTGATTTTCGGAATACTGGAGGGCAGATGGGTCATTTGGGAATTTTGGAATTCTGTAACGTAAATCTGAGCAGTGGAGTTAAACCTGACAGGTGACAACAATAATTGTCCGTTACTGACAAATGAAATTTGGTTTGTTTGGGACAGGTGTCCGAAGCTGCTATGATGAGGGGAAAAGAACTGCGGAGACATTGACCATGGATTATCACAGAGGTGCTGGTGTTGAGGTAATTTCTCTTTCTATCATTTAATTGAACAGTATTTATTATAGTAGCATTAAAGTTGCAGACGTCTCGTAATTCATAAATTATTAGACTAAATAGGTCGTGGTTTTTGAAAATAGTAATCTAGGGTATGTTTGGATGGGTTTTGGCTCGGTTTCGCGGGTCTCGGTTTAAAAAAATTGGTTTGGGTGGTTTCGATGAAACCTTTGAGACCTCATTTGGATGGGTTTTGGATGTTGGGGTTTAGGGAAAAAAGTAGGTGGTAGGTGTCAAATCAATGTCTTTTTTAGTGAATTTTGGGGAAAAAAATAGGTGGTAGGTGTCAAATCAATGTTTTATAGGTTTGAAGAGTTTGAGTGATGGTTTTATAGGTTTGGTAAAAACTCATTTGGAAGAGTTTTGGCTCGGTCTCGCGAGACCCGCGAGACCGGGCCAAAACCCATCCAAATAGAGCCCTATTTTTTGAAGGGATGTTAATTTTAATTGGCATTTTGGTGCAATTTTTACGCCCATATCTGTTATTTCACATTTTGCTGTGCTATGGTGACTTGTAAACCATGGATAATAAATAGATTTAGCTCTAATTATAACTTACACAGAATTAATTCTATTACGGTAAAGACATCCCACAACGTCAAGAAACTCCTATGAGTGCTCCTATATTAGCTTTTAATTATAAAAAGAAAAGGGCTGTGTTTTTATTGCAACCTGTTTTGGGTAAGTTTTACTTAAAAGTAATAAAAACATCCCAATATTGATTGGTGTTCTAATTATGCATTTGTCATGCTTGTAATGTATATCAACTTTCATAACTAGGCGGTAAATGGAATGAATTATGTAATGGGACTTTATATATTTATGCAATTCTTTTGACAGGTTAGGATTGCTAGGATCTTTAATACCTATGGACCACGTATGTGCATTGATGATGGCCGTGTTGTTAGTAACTTCGTTGCTCAGGTAAAATGTTCTTGACCGAGTTCATGTTCATCTTCCAAATGTTAATACATTTATATTCAAGTTAATGCTATAACTATGAATTGGTAGGCTTTGAGGAAGGAGCCATTGACTGTTTATGGTGATGGGAAGCAGACAAGAAGTTTTCAGTTTGTATCTGATTTGGTAAGCAATTTCAAAAGCCTTAGTGTTCTATATTTACTTTTTGAGGGAGATATCTTTTTTGGGGACAATTATCCCTTATGTCAGAAGATTTAAGTTTGGCTACTACTTTTGTCTTTTAACCTCAACATTCGCTTCTGGTTGAACAATAATCTTCTTCTTTTTTCACAAATCTATATTAGTTTATAGAATCTTTTCTTGATTTATACTATGCATCTAATGAAAATTTCTTGTGTGTGCTAATACATCTTATGCATCTAATGAAAATTTCTTGTGTGTTTTAATACATTTTATGCATCTAATGAAAATTTCTTGTGTGTGCTAATACATCTTTTAATTTCCAAAATTGGAAGGTTGAAGGACTGATGCGCTTGATGGAAGGAGAACATGTTGGACCTTTCAATCTAGGTAACCCAGGCGAATTCACTATGCTCGAACTTGCTCAGGTATGTTGGTGCTTTAAAATTGTCAGATGTTTGAAAATTCTTCAAATAATTCTTGTGCTTGACAACTGAAATGGACATTTGATAGATTTTTGTTAGTGTTTCATAATATCAAATAATCTTTGAATAAAAAACAGATTTTATATGTCATATGTAGTTTGGATCAGGTCATTGTGGTAAATAGTAGTTAAGAGTAGGTACATATATAATCATTTGTTTTTTTTTTGTTTTGGGGGGGGGGGGGGGGGGGTGTATCTGTATGAAAAATAAGTGAATGTTTTTTATTTGAACTCTAAAAAGTACGTGGTATGCTAGAGTCCAATCAAACTCTACACAAATTGTGTTGTCCGTTTGCAAGTGTCAGACATTGAGCCAATCCAAATTGGTCTTTGGTGTCTCTTGTTTCACAATGGGACATGGAATTTTTAGAAAATTTGTTTATCTTGATCTTGCTTACCCAAAAAAGCTTATTCTCATTATTTTGTTGGATGCAGGTTGTTCAAGAAACCATTGATCCAAATGCTAAGATAGAATTCAGGCCAAACACCGAAGACGACCCCCACAAGAGAAAGCCCGATATCTCCAAGGCAAAGGAGCAGCTAGGCTGGGAGCCAAAGGTGCCACTGCGTAAAGGTCTTCCTATGATGGTCTCAGACTTCAGGCAAAGAATCTTCGGCGACCACAAAGAAGATTCTTCCTCCACAGCATAGATACTATAAGCTGAGCTTGCTTATATTGGCAGGAACGAGCTGAGTTATGACGATTATTCTTGGTCTCAGAGGCATGGCATAATAGAAGCAAGCATGAAGCAGGACCCCATCATTCTTGCACTTAATTTACTAGTTACTAGAGGTTCTTTTGGTAATAACTTTCTTCCGTTCTTTTGGTCCCGTTGTATTTTCTATTCATGTCCTTTTATTACTATTGTAGACAAGCTTTGCAAGTTGCAACTATATAAAATAACTCAAAACATCATTTTTACTAAACACATGAATTAGCTTGGGTGCTGTATTTTGCTAATTACCTCTTGGATTCATGCTCGTGAATAAAGAGAATCAGAGATCATGAATAGCCCATGACATAAAATTGAAGTCAAAATTAGCTATGCATCATTTAAAAATACAGCTACATAGTTTTGCTCATACTTCCTGAAAGTACAAATTCATACTAGCTTAAAAACCACCAGGTAGAAGTAGAACTGTCAAGCACAAGAAGAGTCTCGAAGTGGTCTAAATCAGTATCAAAATGGTGAAAGCATCACATTGACTATCCAATTCGGGCTAAATAGTACTGCATCAACTAATAATCATAAACACCACAAGATAAACAGCAGAAATAAGGAATGATTGTACAACTAATGAGAATAGATATACATTAACTTACAGGGAAGACTGCAAAACAGAGAAACAAGATATCGGTAACCAAACGGCCCCTGCTAAAACAACTAATGCTAGTGGAGATGAATTAACCATTTTAAAACTTAACTCCTAAACAATGCTCGATTTCTGAATCACCCAATCTAAGGGTTTTAGTTAGATAAACAACAAAAGAATGTTCGTACGTAATATGAATTAAAGGAAAACTGACGGAATTGAAGAAAAGAGGAATTCAACCCACAGTCTCAAATGCAAAGGTTTTGACGAATGACCGATTTCTTCAATTTTGCGCGTTTAGTGACAAAGCTTATAGAAGTATTTGATTGTACGTGACAAAGCTTGGGCCTAAACTACATGGGCTTACACCAGATTATTACGTCCTAGTGGCCCATTAACAGCAACTGGCCCATATAATGAGGGGTGGAAGACCTTTCATTCTAGTCTAGTGACTCTAGTCCCCTAAAAGGTTTTAAAATTGTGTATTTAACTACTAAATTGTCTGCTCGTATCGAATAACGCAAAGGGTATATGTTCTTCTTAGTGTAATGACTTTAGTAGAATTTGAGTTTTGCCTCTAGAATCACACATCGTTATCAATTGACCAAACACCTTAATTAAAACACAGCTTTCGCAATTAACCTCCTAAAATTTGCGAATTTATCCATCGGCAAGTTATCATCATCTACTAAGTTAAAAGTCATGACTATCATACCAATGCCTTATTATCTTTGGGGGACTTTTGTCAATATTCAAATCATTATATTTATAGTGCAGCGCAAATTTTTTCTGAATAGTTTAAAATATCAAAAATGAAATGTATATTAAGGATACACATTTTTTAGTTTTATATGATTTTGTTCAACTTATATTTTATGTGGTGTTTGCATATGGATGTACTTTGGATTAAGAGACGTATATGTTACAATACATTGATGAGAGCGACGCATTTGCTACGAAAAATTTAAGAAGAACGAATGTGTTAGACTACATTAATAAGATAACGAATCTACTATAAAAAATTTAAAAGGGACGATTGTACGAAATTGGTCCATATAAATGACGAAAAGTGCGATTAACTATCAAGCTATTAACTAATTTTCAGGATAAGTACAAAATTATACGTTATGGGTGAATTCTAAGTTCAACTTTTCTTTACAGCCAAGATTTAATGTAAATTATCCTTTTATATTTTATTGAGTGAATCTTCAAAAACACAGATTTGTAGGGTGTATCTTGCAAATTAGTCAAAGTAAAAACCCTTGACCCACCAAGAAACCCTAATTTCCATCACTCTTATTCCATAACTCTCTCTCTTCATACACAATTTACATTTGCACAGCGGCCGTCGAATCCACACCTGTACGCTCTCCACCATTTTTTCCCTCTCATTTCACCCCACTCACGTAATCCACGATTAACTTGAATTTTTTGATTGAATTCGTCGATTGACTTGCAGGAAATCAGCGAAGATGAGTAAAGGCGCCGCAGCGGCCGGAGCGAAAGGAGGGAAGAAGAAGGGAGCGAGCTACACTATTGATTGCTCGAAGCCGGTAGAGGATAAGATTATGGAGATTGCTTCGCTCGAGAAGTTTCTACAGGAGAGAATTAAGGTCGGCGGTAAAGCCGGTGCGCTTGGTGATTCTGTCACTGTTTCTCGTGACAAGAACAAGATCACCGTCACCGCCGACAATGCCTTCTCAAAGAGGTGATTTATTTTATATTTGTTTATACAAACACTTTTTTTTTTATTATGTCTTACATTCTGACTAGATCCGAAATTTAGCAAGAGAAAGTGAAATAGAAATCGTGTAATTGTGTTTTAGTGAAATAAGCATGGATTGTATACATGTTTTTCGTTTCAAACTGAATATCACGAGAAAAGTTGGACACTTGTGTATGTTATGTCTGGAAATGCATTTCTTCAAGTTTCTCTTTGAAACCAAACTAATGAATTCAACTGTTGGTGTTTTTGGACCGGAATAACTTGTCCACAAGCATTGAGAGTGTAGTTAGACTTATAGTATGTCTTTTCAATACCTACTTCATCTGTTTATAGGATCTGAATATTGAGTCAGATGTTATTAGCAGCTAGGATTACGGTGTAAGTGGCACATTTGTTTATTTGCATTGAAATTACTAAATGAGAGATTTTGTGAATGCAGTGGTTCCATGATTTGTCATTACTTGTTTTGGAATTGGTAATGTATCAGTGTTATCACTTGTCTCTTAACATTTTGATGCAAGAGGACTAGGTTCTAAAAATTCAGTCATGCTGTGATAAAACTTATATTTTTCATCTGCTTCATTTCAGACTGTTTATGTATGTATGTTAATCATTATCTTAGGACTAATTGCATTTGATTTCCAGGTATCTCAAGTATCTGACCAAGAAATACTTGAAGAAGCATAATGTAAGAGACTGGCTTCGCGTGATCTCGTCCAACAAAGACAGGAATGTCTATGAACTGAGGTACTTCAACATTGCCGAACAAGAAGGAGAGGAAGAAGACTAAAAATTCTGTCTCGTTTAATGTTCCCTTCCCCCCCAAAAATCCATCTTGTTATAACCTATTTTTGGACCAATTTATTTTTGTTCTATAGACTATCTGGAATTTTGTTGACTCCCTAGTCATCAAGTTCGCTTCTTTTGGTGAATCTTATGATATTGTTTTGCTTTTATTTTATATGATCAAAATTATTACAATAGCTACTAGGGCTCCTTGTTTTCTTGGTGCCCATACAATTACTGCATCCAGTCTTTATTCATGGTGTTGGTGGGTGCTATATATTTCGAAGTGATTAAAATTGTGGCATCTAGTTTGGTATGAATCCTTTGTGATATGGGCTTATGTTATCAGGATCATGGATATTTTGATTGTATCTTTAGGCCCTTGGTTTCAGTTATAGGTTGATATGGGATTAGATTAGATTAGATTAATTCTTATATTAGTTTGTTCCGCTTGAAATATCTTGGTCTAATATCTGACTTTGCATTTGGTTTCTGGGCCAATATCATACAATTTTACGTGATATGAATCTCATCTCCCAAAATGGCTACTGAGTTGTTATATTTTTGGCAAAGGCTACTGAGTTATTACTTTTTTTTTAATCAAACATAATAATTGCAATGAAATAACAAATTGATTAAGTTACCAGAAGTCATCTCATACTCATTTTTAATTTTGTGAGAATGTTAAACCTCTAAATACGGATCAAACAATCAATCTAAAAAATGGATAAAAAAAGACACTAAATTTGAACATGCGTATTATAATAGAAATTTTTTTTTTTTTTTTTAAATTAATAGAACTTCAATCCAATTTTTGAACTCTTTTAAGTTATTTTAAAATGTTTTTCTCAAAAAAAAAAAAAGTTATTTTAAAATGTTTTTCTCAAAAAAAAAAGTTATTTTAAAATGTTGTAAAGCAAAATTTTATTTTATGTAAATTTTACTTCTTAAAACTTGCAACTGATACTTTAATACTAGAAATATAATGAAAGGGCGACGGGGTTAAATTAAGCCAATAATTATTTGGCCATTAATATCACATAATTCAGTTATACTCTTTTGGAGTAGAAATATTACATTACATCCAACATGGTCGTCCAGGCCGGAATCAATTCAAACTACGAGATAGGACAATTACTTTTACTCGAAAATTTGGAATATAAAGTAGGGTAAATTATGAATACCCCCTCAGATAAGGTTGAATTACAAAAATTATCATCACGTATTGGGTATTACAAAATTTTCCCTTTGGTTTGTCACCTTCTTACAATTAACTCATTGTTCCTAAAATGTTCCAATTTTGCCCTTAAAAGTTATTGTAATGTTTATAATATTTTATAAAAATTTAAAATTGGGTGTTAATTGATATATCTTGTAAATATAAAAATATTAATCATATTGTAATCATATATTTACCACCAAAATAACTGATATAATTTATAATTTCTCATAAATTTCAACAAATATTTCAATTTATAATACAATATAAACTTTAACAAATTAAAATATCTTATTTATAATACAATATAATTTACTAAATTTACTAATTTATAAAATAAATCCATTTAACTAATGTGTAAACAATTCATATTCATAAAGTATATTATTAAAATTCTATTTAATTTAATATTTTACAACTTAAATTGCTAATAAATATATAAATTCCCTTTTTTTTTTTAAACTTATGGGAAATTATAAATTTTATCAATTATTCTAGTAGTATATATATAATTAACTTTTTTATAATTTATAAGATATAATAATTATATCCCAAGTTTTCATATTTTTAAGATATTACAAACAATATAAATAACAAGGGCAAAATTGAAATATTTTAGGAACAAGGGATTAATTGTAAGAAGATGACAAATATAAAGGGAATTTTTGTAATACCCAATACGTGAGGTTAATTTTTGTAATTATGCTTTACCAGAGGGGTATTCGTAATTTACCCTATAAAGTATACCACATTAGATATTTGTTGGAAAAGTGGAGACGAGTCCAGATTTCCCATCCAATCCAATTCGAATTTGCATGCACGTTTGTCTTAATTAATTCGCTTCCCACCACATGCGCCGACATTAGTCGGATCTCACGGCCGGGGCGGTAAATCTTTACTTCTTGTCTTTTCGTTCTGTTATATTCATTTTATTTGAAATCTTTAACTCTGAGTCCTCGTTCGGCATACCTAAAAGTTTGGGAATTTCTGTTTTTCCCAATCTGTAATTGCATCGATTATATTTTTGTTGTGTTTTATTTGGTAATAGTAGTGATTGTATTGTTTAATTTTGAATGGTTCTTTTTTGCTTCCTTAATTGCGGCCATGTATCTATGATATAATTTTCAGTTAGTGGAACTTGCTTTGTAAGTTTAGCCTTTAAATTGTTTTACAAATATCTCATTTTAGAGGATAATCACACAGTACAAAAAGCGCCTAATCTTACTCATTAGAAAGTTTGTTTGATTGGATCAAGTGAAGGAACTATTTACTTCTTGTTGTTGGTATTATTGTTTTTTGTTGTTTATAGGAAAGTTTGGTTGTATCTTTATAGTTCCCTTATTGGTGATGAACTAATGAGAAAGATTATATTATGATGTTCAGCTCTCTCTCTCTCTCTCTCTCTCTCTCTCTCCGTGTGTGTTGTGATAAATGCAAGCAAACATAAAATTGAATATGTATCTTGGTATAATATGAACCGTGCATTATTCAGCTTCTATCTTAGGCTTTATGGCATTTGAAATTCTCTGATTTTCTGATGTTTAACCACATTTGTTTTGTTATTTACTTTCGAGTATGTAATAGGTCTGCTATTGTCCCGGAGGATCATTGCTACGTCGTGGTTGAGTTGTGAGATCTAAATTAATTACTAAGATGGCTCCTATTTATAGTAACATTTCTGAGAACATGCATGGAGGTTACAGTATCATTGGACACGAGAAATGTGACTTTTATTTTCTTTCCCATTATGAAACAAAGCTCAGTGATGGTTTTCGGGCCATTTTGTATTTTCTGGCTCTCGGCTACTGCTTTATTGGATTGTCATCTATAACTGATCGGTTTTTTCGGTCTATGGAAAACGTTGTGAAGCATACACGAACTGTAGAAGAGCTAGATCCTTGTACTAATGCCCCAGTTGTCAAGCACAAAAAGGTTTGGAATTTCGCTATAGCGGACATTGCTCTACTGGCATTTGGGACTAGCTTTCCCCAGATTTCTTTGGCAACCATTGATGCAATAAGGAATCTTGGAAACTTGTATGCTGGAGGTTTGTGTATTTGGTGATGCAAAGATTTTTTAATTGTCTAGACTAATTAAAAACAGTATGACAACAATTCTCTTTATAGATATTAATAACATATTGGCTTTATTCTCACCACATTCAATTAAGTTGTCTCATTTTGGTTTTTGTGGTCAAGTGGTTTTGATTTTTACCACAATCCACGATGAGCATTTGAGAATGAACTTTGATTATACATAAGGAATGAACGAAGCTGTAGAACATTATCATATCTAAAAGGTTTTGATATGTTGGAAATGATTCACCCTCACTTTTTTCTTTTACCTATTTGCTCTAAAGTACTCGAGTATCTTGGAGTTACCTGAATTTTTCTCAAGAACTTTTGTTCATTTAATGTACAGGTTTAGGTCCTGGTACACTTGTCGGTTCTGCTGCTTTTGACCTTTTCCCAATTCATGCGGTTTGTGTTGTGGTTCCTAAAGCTGGAGAACTCAAAAAGATATCAGACATTGGAGTGTGGCTAGTAGAGCTCTTTTGGTCTTTTTGGGCCTACATATGGTTATACATAATTTTAGAGGTGATTCTGTTTCTTCCTCAAATCAGTTTACTTTTTAGAAGCGAAATATGGAAGATAAATGTTTGGTTAATGACAGGTTCATTTGACCAGTTCTACTGGAATATTGGACAACCTTTTTTGTTTTTTTGCATAATCACTAATTTCCTGCCTTTATTGTTTTGTAACTTTTGTTCACAAGACTTGTCAACTGCATCCTTCAACAAACCAACAAAAGGGGATCTTTTATAGTAATAACTATTCTATTGAATCAGCTGTGCTGAAAAAATAATTGAACAGAAGTTAGACAAAGAATATGTATACATATACTTATATTAATTAGAGTAAAGTCACAAGAGTCCAGTCTCACATTGGGAAAGGGGGATCCTCCAAGTGTTCCAAGGTCAGAGTCACATCTAACACACACCTCTCCTACTGGAAAAATCATTATTGTATATTATACACGTGTAGTGACCGTCTGATTGTTTAAAAAAATCTTCTTAACACTTTTATTATTTGTTTAAATACATAGTTCTTTTTTTATATTATAAGAATTGATCAATATTTAATATGATAAGTGCTATACTGTACTTTTCATCCGGCTAAGCCAATATATGTACATTTTTATCATAACTTCAGCTATGCAGGTGTGGACACCGAATATCATCACTCTTTGGGAAGCACTTTTTACAGTTCTGCAATTTGGGCTACTTCTTGTACATGCCTATGCCCAAGATAAGCGTTGGCCCTACTTATCTCTGCCATTGTAGGTCTTTTGGTTAGCAAACTCAATTTTATTTTTCACATCTCCCTCTAAAAAACTCGATAGCCTTGAACTTTACAAAAGGAATAGAAGAAATATATGAGAGAACGATCTTAGAGACATTACATTCTTTAATCCAGAGAAAGATCTGAGAGACCAGAAGAGTGGGTCCCGGAAGAAACTGCTCCACTCCGGGATGGCAGCAATGATGATATAAACAGGAACATTGTTGACCTTTTCTCCATCCATTCTGGTAATACAGGTAAAATTATTGTAATGGAAGTGAGTTTCCTTATATAATTTATTTTATATCTTTACAAGTGAATGAATAATACCCATTGCCCTATGGTCTTGCAATTTTATCATTTTCATGTAATTGCAAATTCAATAATCGGTGATATGTATGCTAAACATTCAGTTGGTTCCAGTATGTTTGTTAATATTTGACAAGCAGGTGGATATCATGCTTTAGAACCTGTGCAAAGTGACCCCAACTCCAATAATCCTATTTTATGTTAATAATCTTAATATTCTTTATCGAAACAGTATCTAAATATTCGATATTAGTTGGAAGTCGTCATCTTCCAAAATTGTTAATGCGCTTAAACTTTATCCTTTTTTCCTCTACCAATAATGACTTCTTTATGTATAATGGTAACATTTCCAGTGCAACACAAATGTGCAAGTCAAATAAATTATCATGTACGAATATAAGAGAAAAACATGGATATAAGTGTTATAAAAAGTTACTTGAATAAGTCCAGTGATATTTGCTGTAACTGTAGATATTGCTGGAGGACAACTTGTGCAAGATAAAATAATATTTTGAATTGAACAAACTAATGCTGGCTAATTTAATCAATTTCATTATTTGTTTGTTCACGGTATTTTGTGGTTGTCTCTATCACAAAATGCCATTACATCTACAGTTTTTGAGGCATTCATCTGTACAGTTTATTCTTCCTAATTTTTCCTTGCAAAGCATAACCTGCAGGTCATGTGTATCAAAACTTGCCTGATACTGACGTTTTTGGATCCTCCTCCGTTCAACCACCAGAAGAGATGATTGTTAAGAAAGTTAACTTGCTCTCAATCTGGAAGGAGCAGTTCCTTGATGCACTCACGGTAACACACTTTTCTGGTTCACATCTTTGTTTTCCAGTTAATTGTAGGGACCTCAGAGTTACTTGAACTATCCACATCCACACAACTTTGAATTTGTTCACATTATTGGTAAGTTGGCCGGGCCTGTCTTTGCCGAACCCGAACTTAATCGTTCATTCTTTTATGCATGTTGGATCGGGTTTCTGTTGAGTTGGAATGTTTATGGTCAAAAGTTGGTTTGATCGGGTGAAAAATGAGCCAGGTAATAAGAAACTCAACAAGGACAGACAGCTTAACATTCAACAAGATCATAAAGCTTATATAATTTTATTTATCTATATGTGAAAATTTGAAACATTATTTCATGATTATGATACAAGCTTCTTAAAATCTAATTAAACATAATACATATAGTTCACATTTTTCTTGAAAGAAAAGTAATGTCCAGAGACCAACCTTGACATTTTAACCCAACCCTTTGGTGAACAACTCGTCATTTTATCCGTGACTCATTTGTATTCTATCCATTTTGGCCTGCTTGAACCTGACTCAACATGTCCAATTGCCACTATTAGTTGACATCATTGATGTAATATTTGATCTTTTATTTTCTGAATAATTTCATTGTTCCTTGAACAGTTGGAAAGCCCAGAATCAAGAAAGTTGAACAATACATGCTTACAGCTAGCCAAGGCTTTCTGGCACTTGCTCCTTGCTCCGTGGAGAGTACTATTTGCTTTTGTACCTCCTTATCAGATTGCTCATGGATGGATTGCCTTTATCTTCTCTTTGTGTTTCATTAGTGGGATAGCTTACATTGTCACAAAGCTTACTGATCTAATCAGCTGTGTCACAGGTTCACATCTGCTAGATAATTATTTGCTAGTATATATTCTAAGTTCATGAGTCCTATGTAACAACATACTCGTAATTTTTATATGCAGGTATTAATGCCTATGTGATAGCGTTCACGGCATTGGCTGCTGGAACATCATGGCCAGATTTGGTGGCAAGCAAAATTGCAGCAGAGCGGCAGATAACAGCTGACTCTGCAATAGCTAATATCACTTGCAGGTACGTCAATATAATATCTTTAGATACTCTCATTTTAGCGAGTTAAACGCCAAGGAAAATGTGATTCTTGTATCAAATGATAGAGAATATTGAGCATCATTCTTATATATCTTAGCATTTTACTCACTGAAATCCAAGAACCAAACATATACTTATTTCTTTCTTTCTGTAGTTGAATCTCATACCTATAGCTAGCAAGAAATTGCGAATCTTTGCAATCATATTTCTTAATTTTTTTTGCAGTAAGTATACTTTCGATGTTAAAAATCATTTGTCCCATTTCGATTTTCAATATAACTCAGAAAAGATCTCATCAAACTCCTCTTTAGAGTACGGGAACTGCATTATTAGTAGTATGCAAAATTTAAAGAATGCCTAAGAATCAAATTTTATGTCTCGGAAGAGTAGAAAGCTTTTGGTGGTAGCCTTTTTGAGGATTCATAGCAAGTGAAACATACTTTTCGTGCAAAAAATTCCACAGAATGGGTTTTATTTGTAAATAAGTTGAATGAAGTTTAACGTTACTGATTCTTATGCATCGTTTATATACTTATTTACCTTTTTCTTTCTCTATGTAGTAATTCTGTGAATATTTATGTTGGCATCGGGGTGCCATGGCTCATCGACACATTGTACAACTACTTTGCATACAATGAGCCATTGAGGATTGAAAATGCTGCAGGACTCAGTTTCTCCTTACTTGTGTTCTTTGCTACATCTGTAGGGTGTATTGGAGTATTGGTATTTAGGCGTCTTACTTTAGGTGCTGAATTAGGTGGTCCGAGACTATGGGCATGGATCACTTCCATTTATTTCATGCTTCTTTGGCTTATTTTTGTGACATTGTCGTCTTTACGTGTTTCTGGTATTATTTAAGTAATTTATTTTGTGCTGAGCAAGTCACAGGAGGTTAAATTATACTACATTCTTAAGAAATGTAAAGAAGAAGCATATGTATACATCTTAATGGTGGCCTGATTTCAGCGGGTCAAAACTTTGTCAGTTAAAACTTAAAAGTACTTTTTGGCCCGAATGAAAAACATGTCGGATCTATATGAGTTGGGTCATAAAAGAGCAATTTATATCTGAGTCTGGACCATCATTTGACTGTAAGTTTTAATAATCAATGTAAGTTTTAATAATCAATGTAGATATTTAACAGGGATTTTTGCATGTCGCCCCCTCAAATTTTTTAAATTTTCGCACTTTTCCCCCCTATACTTGAGAAAACATGATAATATCCCCTAAAGTTGGCAAATGAGTGCATTTTGCCCCTTGATCATTTTTAAGTAATTTTAAAGGGTAAAACCATCACTCAGGGAGTTTTGTGCAATAACAAAAAACTTTTAGGGGGTCATGCACAAAATTTTAAAATATACAAATGTAACTAGCAATTTGAAAAAATAAAAATAGTAAAAAATATTTAATTATATTTTTGTACTAATCAAATTTATAATTTTTTTAACAAATTTTTCATTAGTTCTAATTATTTATTTACTCATAAATAAATCATCTTTATGCTAAAAAATATTCAATCAAATCAATAAATTGAAAGTAAAACAATTAGAATAAAAAATGTCATAAGACTAAAATTAGATTAAGAGATGATTATCAAGGTAACGAATTATATCAAAATGTGCTTTGAAATGTTAACATTCTATCAAAATATTTTGTGCACTTAATCCCCCAAAAGATTAAAATTATTGCAATAAACCATAAATTTACATTTCTACCCTTTGAAATCCAATTAAATATTGAACAAGGGGCAAAGTGCATTAATTATTCAACTTTTAGGGGGTATTGTCATATTATTTCAATTATAAGGAAAAAAGTGTGAAAATAAAACTTTTTTGGATGGAAAAATCCCTATTTAATATATCGTCTTTTATTTATTTACCCGCCGCTATAACCAACATAAACTCTAACATGACTGTTCACCAGCACAAGACAAAAAGGAAAAAAAGTCTTATTTAGATTAAGTAAAATCTTAATCCACATGGGGCTGTTAAGGAACCAGTTTGATTTTAACAAATTATTTAATCAAACATTCAACTCATTTAACGAGTTTAATTTTTATACATTACACCGAATTTTAAAAAGAAAAGATCTGCTATTACTTATTTAAAATTGGATAAACACAACTTATGGTTTTTCTTATCATTAACTTTTTACAGAGTCGTCTCTGTTAAGTTTTTTTTTTTTCAACGTGAGTCCCTACTAAGTGTTAGTTGTTTTACCTTGACCTTTTTCAGGCTGAACACAGAGGTTCCGATATCAAGTAATTTGCAAGTGAGGATATTATTTTTCATTCACTGCGAAAGTGTTACACTTAAGTCAATTTATATTGGAGTTCACGTGACATCAAATCCATCATGCTCGACCTGAAAAAGGCCGAAGTGACACAAATAACTCTTAGTATGTGGAGAAAAAAACTCAAGAGGTACGATTTTATAAAAAAAACTAATGGTAAGGAGGACCATACATAGTGTTTATCCTTTAAAATTAACATATCAATGAGTTAGACTTGAGTGAATAGCAAATTAACTCTATGTGTTATTCAAGATAGACAATTTAACTTCCTGTGATTAACTCCATGTGATAAGAAAAATGGCAAATATCTCTATGTGTTTTTATAAAATAAGCACATTGTCTTCTTCTCATTAAGTCATATCACGAAAATATAAATTGTCCATTATTTCCTTTCACAAAGAGATAAATTGCTCATTATTTCATTTCACAGAAAATTAATTTACCTATTTTTATTTATTTCACAAGGAGATTCATAAATTACCCATTAAATATATTACAAGAATTTAACTTTTAAAAAAAACCAGTCAGCCTCGTGGGAAACAACAAATAACGGTGTTGGTAGTACCAGTTTTAAATATATACTGAGTTTAATTTTTAGTCATAACACCGAGTTTTAAAAAGATAAGATCTGCTATGTCTTTCTTAAAATTAAACATATAAATGAGTCTGACCTCATGGGAAACAACAAATAACGTAGTTAATAGTACATCATTTTTATTTTTCAAATGTAACATGAAATTATTTGTCATGCAATGCAATATTACACTAATAAAAGTTATGTATAAAAAATATATATTGTGTATATAAATTATTACTGAATTCATATTTTTGAATATTCACTCCTCATATTTCAAATTGCGAATTTTCTTAATCAACTAAGGTTAGTCAAACCACTGATTGGATAAAGATATTAATAAATCAGGTCGAATTTGGGTTGCACAAAAATTGAACGAAAATAAAAAGAAGGTTCAGGAGAAGACATTGGTTGAAGGAATATAACTAGAAAAATTACAGAAGATTTTCATACTTAGACAGCAACACCTGTACAAGATGGTGCATAACTTTGTTGCTTTGCAGAACTGTATTTCTTGGTGATGAATCTGAGAAACCAGAAAATAGATAGATAAAATTAACAACTCTACATGCATAAACTCACACTAGCAATGAATATGCTATTTTTTGTCAACTTACCTGAAAAA
This sequence comes from Penstemon barbatus, assembly GCA_003313485.2. Taxonomy (NCBI): domain Eukaryota; kingdom Viridiplantae; phylum Streptophyta; class Magnoliopsida; order Lamiales; family Plantaginaceae; genus Penstemon; species Penstemon barbatus. Next base: position 570,808 of record CM064881.1, on the reverse strand, counting down.
GTCCCTCCATAATAGCTCATACATTAACCAGTTCATCCCAGTATCAGATTTGCCATTTCCACCATTTTTCTTGTTAGAAGCAGCAGAAATCATGCTTCAAATTTCATCAAAGTAAAGTGTAAACCATATTGTGAAAATCCCAAAACAAAACAAAATTAGGGGCAAAAGTTACATATTTAATCCTTTGACATTCAATCTGCACAATAACAAATCCTTCAGGTTTTGAGTTCGACAAGTTGGTTCTGTAAAATCTCTTGTATAAAACCACAGGACAGAATCCTGGATTAAAATTTATTTTTCTTGGTAATATTAGAAAATTTTCAATAATTTTGTTTATTGACTCAAACAACATATGAGAATTTTAATCTGATGGATAGAATAGGAGTGACGAGTGTAGGACTAAATGAATAGATAAAGAACCCGTATAGAAAATCGACTATTTTTGTCATGAGAATTTCACCAATAAAAGACTTCAGAATAGGAAAGAGAGACTAAAGAGGTGACGATTGCCGTACCTTGAAGCAGATTTCTTCAGCTCATCGAACATGGAGCGAGGAGAGAGGCATCCCATAGCAAGCCAAGGGGATATTTTGCATGAAAAATTTGCACCATATATGCTGCTATCATTTTTAAAACCATTTTTTGGTTTTGCCTTGCACTCACCCGCAAAATTTCTCAGTCTTTGCAAGGCTTCAGTCTCTCCACCCACGAGAGACGAACTAGCAGCGGTTTTTTCATTCTACAAGAGAAAATTATCAAGTTTAAAGCAAACGCATTTACTTCGATCACTAATTACCATTTCTCATTGATGCACCAACTTTATCACACGGTTCCAGAAATTGTTTAAACTTAATCAAATTATCTATCTTTATATCTAGATGACTATAAAAATGATATAGAACCACTTCACATATAATATAGTACTAACTTATATGAATCCCACAATGTGGAGATATGAAGCAAAATGGGCATTTCAAGGGTTATTGTTGAATATAATCAAATATTCAAATACTTAAATCCAAATTATTCGGTTATCTGACATTATTCATGTGATCAGATGCTTATCTAGTTCCCCACTAAGATTACCAACGGCATATATTCTGCGCTAAATCAGCTATGCTAGAGCCTAGAGCATAATAACAAGCTCTAAACAGAATGAGACTAACTAACTAAAAAATCCATTATCAATCCACAAGCATTAATCATACATTCACACAAGCCTAAAATTGTGATCTTTTACAAAGCTAAAAACAACGTTATTAATCTCATTAAATCCCATAAGCAAAAACACCAAATAAAATTCATATCATACCTGACCCAAAGTAACATTGGGGTTAAGCCCCAAATCCACCAAAGAAGGAATTTCCCCAGGCTCTACATCCCCTCTTTTAGGCAAGTCCTTCATCCTCTCCAATGCCTCGATCGTCTTCCTCACCTCCAACCCCTTCACCTTATCCTTAAACCCTCCGTAATTCGTAGGCATTTCCCCTAACTCAAATGGCAAGTCCTCCAAATGGTACAATGTGCTTCCCCAAAAGTACTTCACTTCCACTCCTTCATCCTTCATCAACTCCTCTACTTTCTCCTCAGCTTTCACTTCATCATGCGAAACTTCTCTGTGCATATAAACTGCATCCGCACCCACAGCTTTAACAACCTCCAACAACACACTCTCGGGTCGCCCAATTCTCACCACAAGGTCCGACCCACGTTCCTACAAACATGAATTAAAATTTTGTTTTGGTAAATTAAATATTAAAAACTTTTACAAAGAAACATTTGAAAAAAATGTAAAGCGAAGAAAGATAGAGATTAGTCTATATTTTCATTTCTATCGACTCTAGCAGTTTTTTATTCATCAAAATTTTGATAAATGCCTGCAAATTCTTCCGCAAGTCCGACACAGATTCCAACAAGAAAGTAGCTCGATGTGGACCCGTTTTATCGAACCCGGATGATGATTTTCCATAATCTCGCGGGTCGAAGCAGTAAACGGGTAGTACGGAAACCGATTCATTAGTTGCAGCGGTTAGACACTCATTGTCGTGAATGCGGAGGTCGTTGCGGAACCAAACGACGGCCGCGCGGTGGAGAGGGGCTGGTCCTGAGGGGTTGGAGGGGCGGAGGGGGTTTAGAGTGAGAGAGTTCTGTAAGGGGTTAGCTGAGACCGTGGATTTGAGAAAGGATTTTGGAATGGAGAGGGAAGAGGAAATGGACAACTGGGAAAGAGATGAAATTTGAGATGGGATTTTGACTTTGTTTGGTGGGGTGAGGATTTGTTTGGGTGGGAGGAAATGGGAAGGTAGAAGAGTGGAGAGTGAGACTGAAATTGAAGCAGCTGCTGCTATTTGTATTGGACCAATTGGAATCATAATCTGTTCTTCAGGGTTGTTTTCTGTGGTGGTGTCCATTTTTCCCTTTTTTTTTTTTTTTTTTTTTTTTTTTTTTGGAGAAGAAGAAGAAGAAGACGTCTTGAAGGTGATGATAAGCTATTTAGAATTTTTATTGGTTTGGGTTTGGTGTTTTGTTATTTTGTGGTGTTTCGCAAGCTCTATTGGGTTAAATTCATTTCATTTTTTACTATAGGTTTAGCAGTAATTCTAGCATTTCTAGATAAAAGTTTTTCTCATGATTTTCTCTTTTTTTTGGTACAAAATCTTTTCTCGTGAGACGACTTATCAAAAGTTCTACGTATTTTTGGGCTGGACTCTAAACAACAAAATATATACAAATACACTAACAATCAGGTGGAGATTTGGAATAACTTTTATGCTATGCTTAATCCTAAAAGGCCACTCATCTGATAAACTATTTCACATAATTCATTAAATATTTCATCTGATAAATGCAATTTAAATTAATTATTTTCTTTTGCATCAGAGAAGCTCACGTCTGTCCTATATTATTTTGATCTTCCTCTTTGATAAAAAAATTCTAGATAAGATAACTAAAAAGAATACAACTTCAAATATTTTTATATATTTGTCATGAATTGCAGTGATGTAACAATAGTGAAATAAAATTATTATTTTATGTGGGCTAATAGTAATTGTGAAAAATCATTATTTTGTGTAACAATAATTTTAAGAGAAAAATGAAATTAATTTTTGGGCATTTCCAAAATATTTATGTAAATAAATATTGGACCAAGGATATATCTAGAACAGCATATAAAATTAAATGCAAGCCTACTAATTTAATCAGCTCCTTGCCTACACGTAACTCATTCTTAATTTTGCACCATCAAATGCTAATGGCGCTTGGGTTTGTTGGAGTAGAATCATAGTAGTAAGTATCTTACGATTCACGATACGAATCGTACGATTCGATACGATTCCAGGCCTTGACGATACGACTCGGTCGAAAGAATCATCGGGTGTTTTTATCGCAACGATTCGCTTGCGATACGATACGAATCGTACGATACACGATACATTTGCGATACGTACGATTCTTTGACTTTAGCTAGTTTTTTTTTTTTTTTTTTTTTTTTTTTTTTTTTTTTTTTTTTTTTTTTTTACAAATATAGAAAATTGTTAATTAGGTACAAAATGCATAATATTTTTCCTCTTTGCTATTAGATGTACGTCGTAGTGAACATTTTGATATTTGATGTGAAACTATTTATATTGTTATGTGTGGATTGATAGTGTTGTCTTTTTTGCATAATAAAATTGAGTTATAGCTTTAATATAATAAAATTGAGGTGTAATATACGGTCAATCCAGTTATTAGTATTTATTTTAGTTTTGGAACTTTATTTTATTATATCTTATTGATGATTGGGTATACTTTCTGAAATTTGAATGAACATAGAGTATCACATAGTTTATACTTTAATTGGTTGTACTTTATTTTCTTTTATTCTTTGATTAAAATATTATTTTATTTGGGTGACATTGATATTGTGGTGATGTGTAATTTATATTTGAGAAAAAAAATCATTTAAGATTGATATTTCGATGTTAATTTAGAAAATTTTATTATTTCTTTTTATTTTGTGACAAGAAAGTTCAAATTTGAAACTTAATTTTTTTAAATGATATTTTTTTTACTTTAATTGGTTAGTCTTTTACATATTTTTATTTCTTAGTAATGTGGAAGATATATTTTATTTAACTTTTTATAAGTGATTTGTATCTTATGATACGATACACGATACACGATTCGATACGATACGATGGCTCACCGATACGCGATACGATTCACGGTTCAATAACTATGAGTAGAATACAAATCACATGCTAAATCTGGTTATTCACAGGTAAAAACGTAATACCAACTTTTTGTGGTCAAACGCAACTTTTTGCAGCTACAGAAAATAAAATGACAACTTTTATGATAAATAAAGTGACAATGTTTATGATATTTTCCTTCACAGTAAGCGTCAAGATAAGTCCTATAACCAGATGGATCTATTTTGCGTCTCGGACCAAAATGAAAACCCAAATAGAAGTTACTATAATACACTGACAAGTTTTCTTCAATAAGCAAAGCAAAGCAAATATTCAATAAGCCCAGCAAAATGAATTGTATTCGTGCTTACAGTATGTTAATTTGCACTTTTAACAGTACAAATACAATCCCTCAAACGGAAAAGATAGCTAATACAGAGACATCGTGAAAATGGAACAAAGAAACCCGACCAGCTGAAAGTTATTTAGCTGGTCACTACACAAAAATCCAATTTCTGGCTGAGACCAAGAAGGTTTACTAGATACTAGTCACACATTTCTCAAATTTGAGCAAATAAATAAAAAAATGTTTTCGATATCCAACACAAAATATAAATTTTTCATCAGAGTTTAGCAAGTACTACTTGAGAAAACTAACATGGAGCCCAGGAAAAGTCGACTGGACTATATCATTGCAGAACTGCAAGCGTTGGTCTAGGTCTTACAACATTCAGTACCCCTCTAGCAGTTGCCTGTCAACAATAATATTGGACATATTATACCATGATGCGTGACTAGGCATTAAAATTCATATCTATAATTGAAATTTTACCTCAAAGAAGGAGTTGAAATTGAGGCGCAGAAGGAAGCGCCTAAGGAATGGGGCTCGCTGGCTCCCAGCAATCCTACTACTTCGTAGTATAGTGTATAATGAATTAGACTTCTTATTGAACTCCTGCAGCATTAACATTGAAGTTACATTTATTATTTGTAGGATTTGTTTAATCATGTCAACAAAAAGGAAATGATAAGAAAAATTTATTCCATTTTAGCCAAACAAATGTATAAAAATAAATCCCAATATAAGTAAAGTCGGGTTATTTGCAAATCACACCCCTTTGTTAGTTCTAGTTAGCAAATAAAACTCTATGTTATTTTTACTAGCAAACACTCCGTTGTGTTTCACAAAAATATAGCAATATGCCCTTAACACGTGTCTAAATTAATATATGTAATTATCCATCTATAATTATTAATAAATATTTCATAAAAGTGAGCTAGGAGAAAACAATTACATAAGATTGCAACTTTATTGATAAGAAGAACCAAATGTGAAAAAAAATTTATTGTTAAAATAATAAAACATAAGATAAATAGCTTTAGATTTTAAAAAGAAATGTGATCATATCCAAAACAAACTATTAATGCATTGACAGTATAATATTGACTTTCAAAAGTTATTTTACAGGAAAAAATGAATAATCGGTCGCTATTAATGACATTATAACAAGCACATGGCTTATAGTGCGCAAAAGGGTCTTATTACTACACTTTTATTACAAGAAACGGTATTTACTAATAAAAGTAACACAATGGTGTATTTGTCACTTGGAACTAACACATAAAAGTCGGAATAAATCCTATTAGGCCATTTGTTAAAAGAAACTAAAATCTTATCTGAAAGGCTTGTTCTTGTAATAAATGGTAGACAACTTAAACAATTGATAAATTAAAACTATGATATTACTGTAGTACCTCTGATATGTGCTCCAGATCAACTGTGGTTTTACTCAATTCTTGGGAATCAATTTTCCAGCAAAATTGCAAGCAAAGTTTCATTATGCCATCAAGAATGCGTGACACAGAACCAATGTCCAAGAAAGATTGTGAAATTAAGGCAGATAAATACCTGCATGCTATAATCAATTAATGACAGTGCTGTGATTTTCAAAGCAATCGAGCAAAAAAATAAACAGACCCTCGTGGACACAATCAACAGTCAATCCTTGAACTCAAGGTTTTAAGCAATGAACAAGATAACAGTTCATTTGTAAGCCCATATTTAAGTTAGATCTGAAAACCTATCCAGCAGAATTTAAACATCATTGATCTTTATACATCAAATTCAGACTTCACAACCCAATAACTTAAGAATGAAATCAAATCACCACTGACAAACAACACAAATACAACACAAAAGAAGCAAGGATATATCCTGAAACCTTCGTATTACTTACTCTTGGTGGTAGCCAACTAGTTCTGTGAAATCACGAGAATCTTGAATATGACTTTGCAAAACATTCCACTGAGATTCTATTACGTCAACCTAGAAAATCAAAGAAGGCTTTTCAATAATCTGCAGAGTGTACCCAAAAAAAAAAGCAAGCATATATATATGAAATGTTATTATCCAGTACACCAATGTTAATAAATTATTTGCAAATTTCAGTTTACTATTTTTTTTGGTTAGGTTTTGTAGCAATCTTTTACTTGGACAATTTTTTTGTTTCCATTGTGTCAAATGAAATCACAGAAACTTACTGTAATAGAACCTTAAGGAATCCTAGCTTTCAGTTGTAAAACGTTCAAATTATCCAAAAGAACAATTGCATTCAAGATTTTCTAACACAAACAAAATAAAACACTACTCGCATACTAGAAGCCAAACCCACTCTAATTTGATTTTCTTCCATACGTTTGGCAAAGAAAAGTGAAAATCAAACTGGACCTCAACCATTAAGTAAAGCAAACGAAGGGACATTTTCGTGGTATGTTGCCTGAATATAGAATTGAAGATTTCTGATCAGGAAGGCCATATGTTCTCTAACACGCCACATTGGTCTAAAGCGTTGTCGCCTTTGTTGAGATACTGAACTGTTCATACGGTCGCTGTGACGTTTAGCAAAATCAGAATGATCTTGATGCATCGCAGAAGCCCATGACTTTTCCAGTTCCATTTGTGTCCGCTTTAGTTGGAGTAAGTATTGAAAGATCTTAAGATACCTGTAGCAAACATGTGGTGGACACAGAAGAAGTTACAATGTGGTCAGCCATCAACAGTGTGATGCTAATGAGAGAACCATGCAAATAAGAAGTCTGCAATTAGGTTATGTTTTTCAGTTTGTAATCCCAAAAGGAGTGAAGAAGCTAATGTATAGCTTACTTAGAGAGCACATCTTGTGTAAAGAACAAATGCAAGGGCCAGTCAACAGAATAATCAAGAGAAATGCCATCCCAGCCATCAATCGGCGTCTCTAAGGAGGTTTCTGACTGAACAATCATATCTCCATCAGAATATGCTTTTGTTTTTGGTAATTCAAGTTGGGAGGACTTAACTGTGATTCCTGGCATTCTGAGAATGGTAGAAGAATGTAAAGATGAAATTGCTATCCGACAAGTTATTTTTCAGTAAATAGGGGAGACTGGTCAAACCGCAAAGACACTCTAGAGAAGTATTTGTCTTCTTCACTGATGGTCTTTAGTGCAGCCTGCATCAGATATGCTTGTTTCAGTTTAGTACAATTGGCAGAAGATGTGGAGTTTGAAGTGTCAGAAACAATATGGTAAGTTCAGGTAAATATTTCACTCCATACTATGATATGGTAATAATAACACTGAAGAAAATATCTCATAGAGCACAACCGATTTATGAATATTTTTTCAATGTGCAAAGATAAGAAGTGTGGACAGTGTTATTACACAAACCTATTCTCATGTTTGACTTAAAAGATCATTGCATGCAACAATATATTGGTGTATGTACAAATGCACAACAGCAGAACTCTTTGTTAATTACGCAGATTGCCATGACAAGTACTTACCAGTTGAAAAGGAACCATAAGATCAGCTTCAGCAGTTGAATGACGAGGTGGTAGACGCATCAGCTGGCGACTCTCCTCAAGAAAACTCTGCACAAACAATTTTCAAAGTAATGTATTAAACAAGAAATAAAGAAAAGCCACCACTATGATAATTAGTGCAGCTTAAGTAAGATATATATAAAATATTTCTTAATTTTTTCTGCATTTAAACAAATTTCTTAAAATAAAAAATAAAAACTACATTATATTTCTAAATTCAAGAATTAATTTAAACGAAGAATGTGAATATGTTTGGTGGGAATGCTATGACTTCTTTATCTAGATATAAGTTTGCCAGACACATCATAAAACTCAATAATGTATTCAAACTGATGTATGTAGAGCTTTAACATTTAGAAGAAAAATCATGGACAAGATACATATAAATTTCTCAGTGAACAAAACTAATTCACACAGACTCAAGAAAAAGAACTTAAACCATCATGTAGGTTACCTGGAAAAAATCACCTTTTGCTAAAAGGAAATAGTCTTTAAGAGCCTTCAAGTGGCCATTCAAGTCAGCACGCACAACAACTAGCTGCAGATACTAAAATATTAATGTTGTTCTTTGGGGAAAAAAAGAATATTTTTTGCATTGAGCACCTGCCAGAGATGATTTGCTGCAATAGCTTTAATTGAGTCAACTGCCGTCTCAAATGATCTCTTATGGAACTCAGATGACTCCTGTGTGTGATGAAACAAGAACTTAATCTCTTGGAACAGATTAGAATGTATAATTGTCAAGAAGCATACAATCACAGCAATTCATCAGGAGGGTACAAGAGTTTATCAAAGGAAAGGGCACACTTCAAGCAACATTTTATGTAATACACACACATATATAATATGTGTGAGTATAGAACATTCTGCAAGTACTACTCCCCATGAACATTAATCCATATAAATTTTAGTGTTCGAAGTGTATGAAAACCTTTAAGTCTTGAAGCATAGCCTCAATCTTGTCAGCTTCAGATTGTGGAAGTAACTCTTCTCCAATCATTATGTTTTTGACATTAGAATCCTTGTGCACAGGAAGTTTTCCAGTAAAGCCTGGAACCCTTTGTGATCCTCTCTGTGTCTGCTGATTAGATTCTGCATCCTCAAATTGGACAGCTGAACTTGGATTCCGGAGCACCCTGATAGCTTTTCCAGCAAATAGAACAGATTCAGCAACATGCATTGTAATGTACTCGGGAAGCATATCCTGACAAAGAAAAAACAAAGAAAAGGAACTTAGCTCACCAAAACAAAAAGAAGTCAAATGAGTGTCAGATGATTATTCGCAAAGTATCTATTGTATCATAGCTGCTGTAAATCATTCATTCTTCTTTTCTCTTTAATAGAAAACTACATATCAACAGGAAGCAGACAGAAAGTTGGCATTGGAATTTAACAAAAATTAGTCAACTCATAATTATATGATAGAAATTGCTAAAAGATTAAAACCTGTTAGAAAAAAAGTTTAGATTTGACCAGAATCTTTTCAGGTCAATAAGAGAAATCATACAACCACAGTCCATCTGAAACAACAACCATGAAGATGATATCCAAATAATAAAATTATACAAGTGACAAGAATGAAAAAGGCCAGCAGTAGAAAAAAAAGATTGACATACCAGACAAACATGGAAGCCTAGATGCCAGTCGTTTAAAGATATATCATTTGTGGACATGCGTGCCAACTTTTCCAGTGTATCTGAACGTAAGTCACATTCTGAATCTCCGTCGTCTTGCCTGGAAAAGAAATAATTTTTGGGATATAGATTTATGAAGCTATTGTCAAAGAGTTTATGAAAGCCCAGCACTAAGTAAAACTCATACCTTCTAACAAAAAATTCTCCATATTGGTCATGAAGAATCCCGTAGACCATCCAAGAAGCAAGTTGGTTGTACAAAACCTGATGCCCATGCCATTGAAGCCTATTCAGATGCAAATATTATGCTGTGTATCATTTAATATAGATGAAAAATTGCATATTTAGGGAAAGTTATGACAATTTCATTTATTATAACTTCTGTCTAGTCCTAATAAATAAAATTTAATAGAGAGCCGGGATTTACATATTCAAAATCGAATTGGAAAAACAAAATTGTACTCAGAACCTTTAATACTAATCTCTTTGTTCTATCTCATTCTCAAACTAAATATACGACCAGCACTTTTTTCTAGGGAGAGAACTGAGAATTTTTACAACTGATGAATTATCTCGTCAAGCTATTAAATGCCAAGCTAAGTAAAAATGTAAAAAAGTGTGGTCTACTAAAGATTCGTAACATCAAATCTCCTTTTTTAGAAGTCAACTTAAAATGTTATGAGGAGATAAACAGACTGACATTCCGTAAATTGGTAAATATTCTTCTCCAAGACTCTAGCAACCTAAACTCACATTACATGTTTATCACAAAATATTACAGTTTTCAAAGGGCCATGTCTTGTGCATGGATGACTTAACAACATATTTTGTATCTATAGTGTATAAAACTGGATAAGTAGAAAACATTTGGATTTGGGATATGGTAAGCATAATTGAAAATTTAGGATTTAATCCTTTTCAGGCTTTGTTTTCCATTTCCATGAGTTCTCAATTAGAAGACACCGTTCCTCCGTGATATACAACACCATGCTAAAAGGCTACATAATCGCAGAAGTTACTAGAGTTTCCAAACTGGATGCATAAGTTGAAATAAGTAACAATAAAATGATTGGTAAATAATCATAATACAAAAATACATGAAATAGGGATGATGAATAATACATACCTTTGGATGCATGTTTGCAATTCAGGAACTCCACAATGGCATCGTTTATGTAAAAGATTGAGAAGTCGCCCTCCATAAATATTATCGCGCTCAATCTCCAATATGAGCTCATAAAGAGGTGGTAACAAAACAAAAAACTGTGAAAAATCACAAATTAGTAAATGGAGTAGTAAATTAGACAAGATGACAATGTTACAACGAAAGGTACAATTGTGTTTGACATCTGGGAGTATATGTTGATTGAAATAGAAGTATTTTAGGGATCTAACTATTTCTAAGCTCTTGATCATATTGCAATGTCATTCACTAATTTTTTACAAACAATGTGAAGTATATGTTTAAATCATTACAGAGTAGTCATGTTCCATCACAACCAGAAACATTAAATCAGGGAAAATATCTGGAGTAATCTGTTTCATGTTAAACTTGAATACATAAAAGAACAGAACCAGCCATGTAAGAACTAGAGGTAAGACATGGCAGTTCTAAACTAAATGATACCCTACCTTATTGAGACCTTGTGTTACAGTAGCTAGAATGGGAATAGAATCAGACAACAACTTCTGCTCAATATGAAGAACGGCAGACCTGTAAACAGACAACACTTCAACAATGCCATTCGCAATTGCCCTTTGATATACACTCGGATTTGCTTTTTCTTCTTTCAATAACTCAGCCGCTCTTGACAAAGGAGACTCATACGAAGACCTGATCCAACTCAAATTTCGAGACTTAGCTGCAAACCGTTCTAATTCACGGTAGTAAAACCCTAGTGTGATAACCCTCTCAATAACTTCCCTGCAATTCAAATCCCATTGTGTCATCAATAACACAAAGCGTAAGAATACTGACTAATTCATCTAATAACAAAGGATTTTAAATAAAAAATGAGAACCGTAAATTCAGTACTAAAAACCTAGCATAATTATCTGCAGAATAACCCCCAAAGTAATGTCTCATCAAAACCACAAAAACCCTGCGCATTTTTCAATACATGTGCGTAAACAAAATTCAACTAATTAACAAGGAATAGTGCGAAAATCAAATAAAAGAACAGTGAAATTTGCAGTAAAACCCTAGTGAAGTTTCTCCAAAAATTACTCTCCTGCCAATTCACAAAACCCTAGACTAAATCTACTGGCAAGTAAAATACACAGTTGAAACAACAAACCTGAATAATTTGTGACCAAAATTATAACAAAAGAAGAGTAATTACTTGTCGCTGGATTGAATGAAGGATATATCGGGAGCGAGCTTGAAGGTGGGGCCGTCGGCGAGTGGCGCGTCAGGTGATAAGTTTACGCGGAGGGTGTGTTGGTGTTCTCTCTCGTCGATTATCAGATCTCCGGTGTGACCCAAGAGTGCCAATAGCAATTCGTGTAGCATTGTATCGGAAGATTCACTTCAAAGTACAATTGTGAATACCGATCAGTTTTGCGTTCGGAAAGTTATTGGCGGCGGGAGCCCAATATTTCCCGAGTATTTCAAATTTCTTTTAGTATTTCAAAACCACATCAACAAAAAATTTGGGTTTCATTTTTACGTAATTATAGGAGTATTTAGTGATGAGTTATAGTACTACTTACATTGTAAGGATCTTTGTGTAGTATTAATTCACAAATGGCGAGTACTTTTTTATTGAGTGAGAACACCCCCGTATTTTGTTTAATTAATAGAAAATAATCTCATATATTATTATTATTTTATTTAGTAAAAATCCCTATACACTTTTTGTTAGAAAAAACTTTGTCCGAAACCACAGTATGCTTCACTCTCTGTATGTGAAAGTATTCTTCGTGTTTTGCAGAAAAAATGACTATACACTCACAATCAAATCTCTTATTCACTTAAAAAATTGATAATAATCTTTTTACCCACTTTTAAGAAATTATCATTCACTAAAAATTTGATAAGAATTTTTCTATTGACTTACGATGGTATTTCAAATGAGTGCATTTAGCTAAAAAAAAAAAATTTATATAGAACTTTGTTTGCTAATAAATACCGTCAAATGAGTTTTGACTAATAAAAATATCATTATTATTATTATTATTATTATTATTATTATTATTATTTTGATAATCCAGGTGTACGAGCTTACACTAGACTAATCATGGACCCTCAAAACCCTTGCCCTATGACCCTAAAGGAGCTCTTTTAGATTTTGTAGATTTCAAGAAAAAAATGTATTTGCATTAAGGCTGCGTTCGGTTGTCACAATTATTCTTATATTTCCACATCAAGTAGGAAATTCTTATACATATATGATATACATGTCAAGTATACTTCAAATTAAACCATATAAAGTACGAAATTATAAGTATACTTCAAATTAATTCCAAACCATACCCATATCAAATATGACCAAAATTATTCGTATATCAAGTACGAAATTGTTATAATATTTACATATGTCAAGTATATTTCAAATTAACCCATGTCAAATAGGAAATTAAGCCAAAAAACATATCAAAACAAGTCCAAAATCTACCCAAAGCAAACAGGCACAAAATTATACATAGATTCGGAAAATAAGCAAAAAAAAAAGGTGTGAAACAATTCGAAAATGTACTCAAATCAAGTAGTTCGAAAAACATACATATATTCGGAAAGTAAGCCAAAAATTAAAAAGATTCGAAATCATACCTCGTTTTACACTTCCTACAAACTTAAAAACAAACCGAAAAGCCCCTCCACGGATATGATTTGTTGTCCTAAGTAGGGGTGGGCACGGGGCGGGTTTGGGACGGGTTCGGGGCTAGAGATATGGGTATAATAAATTTCGGGATTGTCACTTCTCATCCCAAACCCGCCCCGTAATAATTCGGGTACCCAGAAGCGGGTACCCAAATTATTGCGGGACGGGACGGGACGGGATTACGGGTCCCATATTATTTTTATTCATAAATTTTTTATCCACCTAACAAAATAATATTACAATATTACGTAATTATATTTCGTCATTTTTCTTTTGCTAATTATTATAACTTTTAACCATTATTACATTGAACATATCATCAATTCATCATAATAACTATTTCAAATATATTCAAATACGATCAAAAAGTGAAATCATGTAATGAACAAATGATAAAATACGATCAACATTGAGTCTCAATAAGAAAAATTCAATCCAAATACTATCTATAGTTGATACCAAAATAATTTATCCAAGCCCACACTTAAATTACGCAAAAGATATAAATTTTTAAAATAACTAAAAGTCTAAAATCATATAATGACCCATAATATTGATCACTAATAACTATTAAAATTTTCAAAAGAAATATTAGGATAAAGTAAAAAAGTTCATTTATTAAATAATGTTAATTAATAATTATATAACTAAAGTGTATAAATTATATAATAATAATATTATATAGGCGGGTTCGGGTATTCGGGGTTGAAAAGACCAATCCCAAACCCATCCCGTATTCCCGTAATAAAATACGGGTATTCAAGTTCGGGTACTCAAACCCAAAAAACACTCATCCCGTTCGGGTATTTTAAAAATGGGACGGGTCGGGTTTGGGTTACCCGAACCCAACGCCCACCCCTAGTCCTAAGTCATAAAATTGAAATAGTTAGGTATAGTTTCCAAAATATGCATTAGGACTTTAATAAAAAAAATTAGAGAGGAATTTATGGCAAAAATCCAACAATGGTGATAACTCCGAGCAACTTTATCTTCGCCTCCTTCACTGTCAAACAAAAAAAAAAAAATTCAAGCTCAAATTTCAAACTCAAAAATGGTGAAGCTTTACAAAAAAAAAATGTAAATAATTTGGGCAAAAATTGAACCAAAATTACTACAAAGAATGGGTCTAATTTATGCATAAAAAAATTGGAACAAAAAATAAGCTTACATTGGAGAATTAAAATGGCCGAAATTTTTTCCCTCCCAAACCCGTAAGTTTTTCCTGAGAAATGAGTTGAAAAATTGAGTGGAGGAGATAACATAATTGGATGGCATTTTTGTAAATATTGATCGGTATTTTTGTTATTAACCGGATATAGCGGAGCAATTTCGGGCATAGAATTTTTAATTGGGCCATTATACTACAATCCTATGTCCAGAGGATGAATTATAATCGGGTCACTAAGGCGAGCTGACCCACAAATCGGTCTTAATTGGACAGGCAGCCCGTCTTTTAGTTGGCCCAACCGAACAAATAAATAGAAAATTGGACAATATTAGTCATGGCCCAATCACACACCTAATTTAACCAACCAAACGCAGCCTAACATTAGTATATTTCTTTGAACTGTATTGTTTGATTTCAATTAAATAAAATGTAATATTAATAATGAGCATTTAGATTCGTCCAGTTTATTTTAATCATCTAAGAGAGATGGGATTAACAGGCTTATATTTCTTTATTTGTGGATATTTAGTATCAAAGAAAAATATAATCTCACCGCTTATTTTTGGTAATAAATAAACCAGTTACGAAAGTTTAAAAAAAAAAAAAGAAAAAAAAAAAAAGAGAAGAGGTCAATTAGGGTAACTTCAGTAAAGCCAAATCTCATAACCGTCATTTTTTATGATCAATAGTAAAAATGGAATAGCTCCCAGTGAAGCCATCAAAACCTACTTCATTTTGATGTCAATAACTCATTGCCATCAAATATAGGGACAATGGAGCATGACGTCAAAGTTTGATGAGAATGATTTTTCAACCGTTAACCGTTATCCAACGAGTATATTTATGCAAGAAAAAAAGGCGTTGCTATTTTTTTTGTAAAATGGACAAAAATTTCACAACGCAAAAATAAAAAAGTTACAAAGTCGGACAAAATCACTCAAAAATAAGAAGTTTAGTTTAACAAGTTGTGCTTAAAATGGTCTACGTTTAATGACAATATTGAGTTTAATTGGATGAGTTAAGGTTTCTGATTAAAATTTTATGATAAATTTTGGGTTTAATGATAATAAGGGTTGAGTTTTAATTTTACAAGAGATAATTGAATTTTTGTACCAAGATTTAAAGTCAATTCTCACTTTTTGTACTTAGCTTTATGTGTCCAACATATTTGTAACGGCGCTTTAATAAATTTTGACACATTTGGTACAATGCTTTAACAAACTTATTCTATGTGATTTGAAAAAAAACATTTTACTCCCTTTTTTAATTTAAATTTAAAGGAACAATTTACATCATTCAACTCACCTGGTGAAATTAAGAGTGTACATAAAAATTGTAACATAGGGTAAAGTGCAACATTTATCATTACCTATTAAAACAAAAAGAATGCTTTGGACACAAATTTTATTTTACTTGATTACATAAACATGCTTGATAAGAGAATATTCAATGAGAATATTTGAGTGCTATATATTCCCTGCAAGAATGCAGTAAATACTTGATTCATTGTTCATAAATATAAGAGATACACAATGTCGTATTAATCATGAATCGGAAGACAAACATTTCATTTAAATTACTATTACTAATATAAATATCAAATACTTAGAAAACTCAAGTCATTTTATAGTTTTTTTTTAATAAAAAATTAGAGTTGCTATTGCGATTTTTGATAATTTTTTTCCCCATAATTTCGTAAAAACGAAGAATTGTAATATTCAATTGCGATTATTTGAAGAATCGCAATTGACAACTACAATTTTTTATAAAAGATACATTTAAGAAAATACTTTTGAGTTTGAGTTATTTTTGAAAAATACTTTTCTAACCATATTGAAAAAAAAAATCGTGAACCATGCATTAGAGTTGCTCTTACCAAAATTTCCAAATAGAAAACCGAGAAAAGCAAAATTAGAAATGGAAATATTATAGAAAACGTGCCAAAGTCGTGGCCCGCACAAAGATTCATCGAAAGCCCCTTCTCTCGTACGCTTCATTTCTCAAATTGCATTTAAATTTGCCTTCAACAATTCCTCTTTCTATTCACCCACTCCTCACCAATTCTCTGTTACAAACAATGGCGACAAACACGCTCAAAGTTGAAGAACTCCGGGCTCAACTCGCCCAACGCGGACTCAGCACAGCCGGAATTCAGCCTAATTTGGTGCTCTGACCTTTTATCTATCCATATATTTATTAACTTCAAAATTACAAAGTTTATTGATGATTTTTTCACAATTAGGTTCGAAGACTTGAAGCTGCTATTCGAGGCGAGAGTGAGGAACCGGCGGCGGGTAGGCGCAAACGGCGGAGGGATTTTGATGAAGATTCTGAAGCGCCGCCGCGGAAAATAAAGACTGTTGATGAGTTGCAGAGCATGAACGTGAAGCAGCTTCGAGAAGAGGCTGAGATTCGAGGAATTTCTACTTTTGGAAATAAGAAAGAGCTTCTGGAGAGGCTTTCAGTCAATGACGACCTTGTTTCGAGTGACCACGATAAAGGTAACTGGAATCTTTGTTGCCTGGGACTGGGAGAATTATTTTACGCATTTACACTGCAACTTTTTAGTGTATTGTGTCAATTAGGTATGCACCTGGCATTGTCAATAATAACCTAATTTTTGTACCCAAGGAAACGATAGTTTATTTTTACAGCATATAAGTCCATGTGACACTGTTTCTGCAAATGAACTTTTAGAATTTCTTTGTATGATTGTCATTCACTCATTCTATACTTAATTCCGCTTAATATTGGGACTCTTGACAGAGACGGATGAAGCTTCCAATGCAACACCTAAAATCAAGACAGTTGATGAGTTGCAAACCTTGAATTTGAAGCAGCTTCGAGAAGAGGCTGTTGTACGTGGAATTGCGGCTTCTGGCACGAAGAAAGAACTCCTGGAGAGGCTTTGCTCTGATAATGACAGCATTGCAGATGACAATGAATATTTCTGTACGTCAATTGGATCACGTCACTTAAATTTAGATTTTCCTAAGTTTAGGGCTTGGAAAACACCACACTCACATATCACATGCTTTGTCAGCTATAATGCCTGCATCATATGCAGCTATTGCATGAAGTATTCCCCACGTGTTATATATTGGGGAGTAGTAGAACACTTTTTTACACTACCTAGATTATTACTAAAGTTTCGTGAATCACTGTTACGTATACAAATTACTTGTCATGGGAACTTTTGGCAGCAAAAGAGGAAGCCAAGGATGAGAATGATGATTCCAGCGCACCACTCAAAATCAAGGCAAATGTTGAGCTGCAAACCTTGAATGTAAAGCAGCTCCGAGAAGAGGCTGCTGCACGAGGAATTTCAGCCGTAGGCACAAAAAAAGAGCTTTTGGAGAGACTTTCCTCTAATGATGACAGTGTTACTGATGAAATTGATCAAGGTAACCAAATCAGGTGTCGCTTATTACTTGCGAGGATATTTTATGTACAGGAATTGCAGCACCCCAATTAAGTCTCCATATACAAGTTTGTTAGGAAATAAAGTTGCGAATGTCAGACACTACTGTCACATGTAGTAATTCTTCATGCGATAAATGCTGAGTATTAAAAAACCTTTGACTTTGTTTATTACTGAGTTTTCATGAATAGTCGCGTGTGCATATTTCTCATGTTACATTAGATGACTTGCATTATGGATTGTCACTTGTCAGTGAAAGTGGAAAGCAAAGAGGAGAAAATTGTTACAGCTACTAAGAAAGGGTCTGCCGTACTGGACAACTGGTTGCCCGACCATATTAAAGCTCAATATCATGTTCTCCAAGTGGTAATTCATCTAATATACTCGAGCAAACTTCAACTGAATATAAGTATTGTGTTATAAATGGCTTTTCCCATTTTTTAAATCTTTTATGCAGGATGATGAAATTTATGATGCCATGTTGAATCAAACAAATGTAGGGGAGAACAATAACAAATTCTATGTCATTCAAGTTTTAGGTTACACCTCATTTCCTAATTCCTATTTTATAAAACTGGAATTATTCTGGCACTAGACTCAAAATATCACTTATTTCGTCTAGTGCCAATTGGTACATTGTATGCCTCATAGAGGAATAACAGTTAGAACATTAACGTCCACTTTGTCAGATTTGAAACCTACATTCTAATATTCCTTTTGCTTATAAAAATTTGAAACTTTTATTTACAGAATCTGATGATGGTGGCAAATACATGGTGTACAACAGATGGGGAAGAGTTGGTGTAAAGGGTCAAGATAAGTTGAGTGGACCGTACACTTCACAACAATCTGCCATATCTGAGTTTGAGAAGAAGTTCCAGGATAAGACAAAGAATTATTGGGCCATTAGGAAAGATTTTGTTAGTTACCCACGGAGCTATACTTGGATAGAAATGGACTATGGTGAAACCAAAAATGAACCATCGGTGAGTTCTTTAATGCTAATTTTGTGCTGTGCAGTTTTCATCGAAGAATTCTCCACTTGCACCAGTCAAGATCATTTATTGAAAAATTCTCCATGTGTGCTGCTCAGAACTTATATATCACACTACTATATCTAATTCTAAAAAAAGCAGCTAAAGAGATGGTTCACATAACATGAAAGATAAAGTTATTAGCTCAAGTTTTACCTAATTCTGAGTGATTTTTTAACTTATTTGCCAAAAGTTTAGAAGCTAAAATGTCGATATCATTTTTAGGTTCAAGGAAAGGGTGAATCTACAATGAAAACTGAACCTAGAGAGTCAAAGCTGGAGGCTCCTATTGCAAAGTTCATCTCTCTTATTTGTAATATTAGCATGATGAAGCAACAGATGATGGAAATAGGTTTGTTTATGATGTTTTAAAATTGACTTTTGTTACAGAAAATGGCAATATCTTCTTTTTAATGCACTATATTTGTCCATAATCTTTTTACATTTTCCGGTGAGATTAATTTCTATCTAGAACTTTGATTTGAGCGTTCTAGTTCTCTCTCAGTCATTCATTCCCTGTTATGGTCCCACAGTACTTCTCTGGTTGTTTTATTTTGTGCATGCGTGTGCGTCATAGTAAAAATTTACAACACTGAATATTCAGTCAGACTCAGGAACCAGTCAATGTTACATAAAAGTTGGTTGTGAAGCATTTTGTTGAAGCCTGCACGCGTTATATCAATCATTATGTAATGTTTCAAATAATGTTAATTTCAATGTTTTATTTTTAATAGGATACAATGCTGAAAAATTACCACTGGGAAAATTGAGCAAGTCAACGATTTTAAAGGTGAGGAAATAAATTTTGTGCATAACTTTTCAATTGTGATTTGCACCTTAATGTATTTTACATTTATGAGCTGAAGATTTCTTGTACATGGTACATTTTATTAGAAAAGGAAACTAGATGGTATGATATATCCTAACAAAAGATTATGGGTTTCGCTGCTCTTGCATCTTGGTAAAGGCAATAATGACTTGTGAGTTCATTTAGAATCACAATGACTTAACAATGAATGCTAACTTTTCTTCTGAATAATATGCTTCCGTATCTCTTTATACTTCATTAAAGTTTTCCTGGAACACGATCATAACTTTGAGTGACATTTTCCTGTTTCATTGATTTAAATCTATATAGGGTTATGATGTCTTGAAAAGGATTGCTGATGTGATTCACCGATCTGATAAAAAGACACTTGAGCAATTAAGCGGGTATATATTTATTCACTAGTAAATTAAGCTTAACTCTATGTCTCTATGTCAGTTTGTGATTTTTTTTTTGGATTATTTATAGTTGGATGATGTATACCACAATCTTGCAACTGAAATTTTGTCAGAAGAATCTAACAAAACTATGATCATTATGTGCCGATTTGGCAATATTGTCTAAATTGCAGGGAATTTTACACTGTAATTCCTCACGACTTTGGGTTTAAAAAAACAAGTGAGTCTCTCTCTCTCTCTCTCTACTTGATCCCAAGGAGTCCTCTCATGATTAATGCCTTTAAATCTACATTTGTCTTTTTAACATGCAAAAGTGATTTTTTTTTTGTCTTTTAAAGGGCTCAATGTCTATATATGATGGCAGGTCTCTTTATCATTGACACTCCTCAGAAGTTAAAAAGCAAATTGGAAATGGTGATTCCTTTTCCTATTCATCCATATATGTTGCAATACTTGCATGATCTTATGGACTGGATGTACTGGTTATTTCAGCAACAATTGATGTAGTTCATTGTTCAGTGCATATTGGTCAAAGCCATCCAGAAGATTTTAGCTTCATTCATCATTTATAAGTTGGAGATTTTAAGTTTTCTACTATTACCGACTGTCGTGGCTGATTCTTGCAAAAACTGATAGGTTGAAGCACTTGGTGAAATTGAGGTAGCAACAAAATTGTTGGAGGATGATATTGATATGGAGGTATGTCTATCTAGTCTGAGGTCTCGCTTTCGCAGGTTTGAATGAACCTGAATCTATTTTTTAATCTTAGTAGTGATTACATCAAAATTATAATAAACTTAAACTGTACATGGTTTGCTTCTTTCAGTTCCTTGATAACTTAACAATGAGTTGAAATGTTGTCATTTAGAGTTCTGCTGCATTGCCGTGGATAATTTTTAGACCTATTAATGTTTAATTTGATTTTTTTTTAAGTGCACAAAGTTTGTATTCCTTTTATGTTTTTGCAGTACTTTTTTTATTCTGCTAAACATATTTATTAATTTTGTCATTGGCTTGTAGGATCCTTTATATTCTCAATACAGACGGCTTCACTGTGAACTGATGCCACTTGAAGTTAGTTCTAAAGAATTCTCCATGGTAATTTATATATACTGCTTCACTGGGCTGTTGGTGTCTTCAATTTTAAATAGTCTTTGCTTTCTGTTTTAGTGGGCTTTCTATAAATGGATGTCGAGGATTTATGTAGATGGGTATACCATTTATTGTTGTCGAGTATCGACTTTGAAAATTTTAATAAATCAAATTTATATGATGTCCCAGCCACTATCACTTCTTAACAAAACTCTGTTTTATAATTAATGTCTCAGATTGAGAAATACACAAAGAACACTCATGCAAAGACGCACTCAAGTTATGATGTTGATATCATTCAGATATTTAAGGTTTCACGAGAGGGTGAAGCTGAACGGTTCAAGAAGGTGAAAACTTGTCCTTTTAACCTTTCAAAACTAAAAAAAATAGTTCTCTTAGTTTAAATCTACTTCCTCTTTAAGCATGACTAGATTGTTTACTCTGATGTGCAGTTTTCTGGGACAAAAAATAGGATGCTTTTGTGGCATGGTTCTCGACTTTCAAACTGGACCGGAATTTTGTCCCAAGGTTTTATTTTTTTGTTAAACAAATTGGCTGTAAATGTAACTTTTACATGTAGTTTATTCAGGAGTATTTGATTATATTATGTCACCTTAAAAAAAAACAGGTTTACGCATTGCTCCTCCAGAAGCACCTGTGACAGGGTATATGTTTGGGAAAGGTGTTTATTTTGCTGATATGTTCTCAAAAAGTGCTAACTATTGCTATTCTGCTCAAAATGCCACCAGTGGTGTGCTTCTTTTGTGTGAGGTATACTATTTCTCTTTTTTGTGGACGAAAAGTTCAATTGAAATGCATAAATGGTTGAATGTATTTTTATTTAAGAGAACTTTTCCATTCTGCAACGGATGAATGATGATTTCTATATGAAATGTTTGAAGTAATAACTAATAAACTATATGAGTTGCTCTGAAGGTTGCTTTGGGAGACATGGCTGAGCTGCTAACAGCTAAATATGATGCCGACAAGTTACCTTCCGGGAAGCTTAGGTTTGATCGCATTTATCTTGCTTCTTGGGCTGTGAATTTTGATTGGCTTGATCCTTTTTTGTTGTATTCCGTTTTTTCTTTTCTTCCTGCTAATGTTTTTGGTGATGGGAGCTTCCCTATTTTGATTTTATTGTTCCTTTTGAATTATTTTGGAACAAAATGTTTGATCAATAAAAAAAAAAAAACAGCTTAGGCTAATGTTGGTTCTTGAATTTTGGTGTATAAAACACCAAAAAAAGATATTTTTCTTGCAATTAAGTGATGGAAGCTTGTGCTTTATTTTATGTCCATTTTTGTCACGTCCCACACATAGTATTAATATCTGCTGTTGAATTGAGTTTTTGTATCATAATAACAATTTTAGTAAGTCGAAGTTAAAATTATGTTACTGTACCGAATCCCGAATCTCTGCTTTCGCGATTTGAAACTATTACTTGTGTGTTGTAAAAATTTCATAGCACAAAAGGAGTTGGTTCAACTGCCCCGGATCTATCAGAGGTTCAAACGCTTGAAGATGGCATTGTTGTTCCTTTAGGAAGGCCAAAAGAGCAATCAGGGCCCAAGGTAATTCCTGTCAAAATTTAGCTTTTTTTATAGTAATTTTCTTATTTATAAAAAAGTACTATTTTTCTTATTTATATACTTCTCTTAAGAGTTTCATTTTTTTTTTCTTTTATTTTGCAGGGTAGTTTGCTGTACAATGAATACATAGTCTACAATGTGGATCAGATAAGGATGCGCTATCTTGTCCAAGTTAATTTCAACTTCAAGAGATAAGTAGTGGTAAAATGGGCTACCTTCGGACTAAAATTAAAAAGGGTCAGAGATTGCATTTGAAAGGTTGATTCACCCGACCTGTTTTCGACACAATTCTCTCTTTTTTTTTTTTTTTTTTTACTTGATTTGATTTTGGCCATTTTAATCTACCCGATTGCCACATGTACCGATAACATTGTTGCAATGTTTCTACATTTTGGGGTATCTGCAAGTTGTGTATTAGTTGTATATGAATTGGAACATTAATCCAATATTTAGAGTGATGTAAAAGATCAACTTTGTCCTATCATCCAGTGGACATTGTAAGAAATTATCCAAACACTATTTCTAATTTTACATATAACTCTAGAATGTATTCGTTTTTTTTAAATAGTTTAGGTTATAGGCGTAAAATATGTAATTTTTTTTTTATCAAATTATGCTTGTTATGTGAAATAATTTATGCAAGAGATATAGTACTATATGTCCAATGTAGAGTTTTTGTAGGTGTTTTTTAAAGATAAGAAAATTATTGTTTGTTTGACTTTGAGAGTGTAGCTTGAGAAAATTGATAGATGATAAATTTGTTTAAGAAAATAGAAATAGTGTTTGTCTAACTTTTCCCGAACACAATTTTTTTTTGTTAAAGATGTCAAACAAACATGCCCTTAGTATTCTCAAACCTCATATCCTATTAATTTAATATCTAAAAATCATTAAAAGAAAATTTATTCTTACTAAAACTTTTTAAATTAATAATAATTCATACCCACACATTTTTAGAATACTTCTAAAATTCTCTCTCTTACGATAGTACTCCAAATTGGTGATTCTTAAGAGATGTTCTAATATAATATATGTCGTTCATGTCTCAAAATGAATTAAAATCCTCAGTGAAAAAAGTTACTCACGTACAAAAGCTATTTAAAGGAGTCCGTAAAATGTCTAAAATAATTGTAGTTAAATTCAATTTCATTTATCAAAGGAGAATAAATCAATTCACCAAAGTAGGCCTGTCAATGGGCGGGTATTTACCCAGCCCAGGCCCAGTAAATACCCACTGGGTTTGGCCCCGCTGGTAGATGACCGGGTCCGGACTTGGTCCCGGGCCCGGACCCAAAACTTAGTAGCACAGGGTCCGGGTCGGACTCAGGCCCATTATTTTTCGAGTACCCGATTTTTTTTTTTTTTTTTGGCTACTTGCCAATCTGAAAACCCTGAGTTCTAAATCACGATCAATTTTTTTTATCTCTCATCAATATCTCCGGCTGGCTTCATCACTGTCCCACCGCCGCCGCCGCTGCTACCACTCAGTAATTGGTATGTATGTGAACTGTGGTACGGTACTTTCACAGCCTCCCCTCTGTGCTTCAGTAATTGCTTTCTAGCATTATATTTTTCTTCATAAAAAATCTTCTTGGTTAAGTGGAAGATACTGAACAGTATCAAATTTGTGAGGACTTTCTTTACTCTCCAAAATTCATCTCTGCCATTGTGATAATTAGTGCTTTCTTTTAATAGTTTGGGTGTCCAAAATTTGATCTTGAAGATCTAAATTTTACGGGTTTTCTGGTTTTGTTATGTAGTTAAATTAAATTATGGGGTTTCTTGAAGTTTTCCATTGCTAAAATATCAGGACAGGAGTTACAAAATTTCTACTGCTTCCTTGCACCAGTTTTACAAACTATGATTATTAATTGTCAACTCAAATTCAGCTGCTGAATAAACTCTTGATGTAGAAATGGGAAATTGGGGTTTCTTACACATTCCAGCTGTGTGTTTGTTTGTTCTGTTCCTTGTAGAATTATGCACTGCTAGTGTCCAAAATATTGGGAAATTGAATTTGGGGTTCAGTAAATCTCAATTTGTGATAGAATTATGCACTGCTAGTGTCCAAAAAATGCAGTCTTCTTTAAAAAAAAAAAAAGACCGGGCCGAGTCAGGTTTTATGTTGGGTCGAATCGGGTTTTTTGGCCCGCTGGTTTATTCCGGGTTTTGGCCCGATGCTTTAAAATGGGTACTGGGCGGGCTTTAGAGTGGGCTGGGTAAAAGCCCACCCATTGACAGGCCTAACCAGACGTAAACGAAAATCGTCAGCATGGGTAAAAACCGTAACACTACGAAAAAAAAGAGAAATCGCTTTCTTCTGAATCTTCTCTCTTCGTTCGGTTAAATCGGGTATGATTTGAAACCACATTCCAATTTAGCTTGGTAATATCTGTATGTTTTTGAATTTTTAACTTTTAACAGATATAGTTTGAGGGTTTTAGTCGGTTGAGATAAAAGGACGCATTTGTGTTTTAAATGTTTTAAAAGGTTCATATTAATACTGCACACCACCTGTTTGTTAGATTGTCTATTCTGTATGTTGCTTTTTTCTTGGAAGTTTATATTCAATTACTAGACCTCAAGAGATGAAAGAATTTGCAACTGATAAACAACAGATATGGCTGAAAGACAACAGCATGAGTCCGTGGATCCACAATCAGAGTCAGTTGTTCCTAGTAGTTCAAAGGAGAAGGAGGAGGAGGAGGAGGAGGAGGAGGAGGAGGAGGAGGAGGAGAATATGATCTCCTATGTAATGGCTTTGGAGGCTGCTTTGCTACCTTGCTTGCCTGCCAGAGAACTCCAAGCCATTGATCGCTCTCCCCATCCTTCTCATCAGAGTATGTCGTCACCATTTTCGAAAATTTAAATGTAGTTTTTGTTTTTGCTACATACAAGGGTTAATTATATATATCTGAGTTTAGAATGGAAAAAAATGAAAAAATAAGTGTCCGCTAAATTCAGCTAGAATTGAACAAGTCCTTGAGATCATGCTTTTATATGCCTTTCTAATATCTCTGTTGAGTTTATGAGCTCTTGGTATCAGTAGAAAACACACCATCACGTTGATTGCAAATTTTTTTGGATTGCTTCAGTTGATGTAGAGAGACATGCTAGAGATTTCATGGAGGCAGCTAAAAAGCTTCAGCTCTATTTTATTGGTTTGCAAAGAGAGGATCAACCTACGAGAGCAGAAATGTTACGAAAGGTTTAAGATTGTTTGTATTATTCATTCAACTTGTTTGTTGCTTTTATGCAGATACCAATATACCATACCAATGAGTAGTAATCAATCACATTTTGCTTTTTTCTCTCAGGAGATTGGTATGATGGAAGAAGAACTGAAAGTGAAGACTCAACTTATAAATAAACAAGAAAAACTGATCCAAGGATGGAGGGAGGAATTGAAACAACAGTTGGAGAAACACAATATTGAGTTGGAAAGAGTGTAATCACAACAAAGATATTACTTACTTATATGGTTGGTTACAAGGTTGTATTTTGCATTTTAACTTTTTTATTGCCGCTGTAGTAGTGATATACATTTGCACGAATTGTCGTTGCATATATATCTTCATGCATTTAGTTAACCGATTAGTGATGCAGTATTCTTATTTTCCTGCACTATAAAATATCAAGTAATGTTGCTTGTGTCCTCCTATTTTGGGCCAAAAATAAATTTCCTATTTTGGTCGGAAAAAGGTTGGATCAAAGATGAGTGCTCAATTTCTATATCCCATTGGTTCTTTTCTTTAGCTTATTATTAACAATAAATTGCTCTGCTAAACATTTAACTTACTTTAGTGTATACCTTTTCCTTTACTTGTCCCCATTTTTAACTCGATCAGAACTCAAATTTAAACCACTAATTTCGACTCAGTCAACCCCCAGGTAAGATCTGAGTGAGGTTCACCACACATTTTACTAGCACTAATCATGATATCTAATAATAGTATTATATTTTACATAAGAGAGAAAAACAAGAAAAAAAATTGGATGAAAACACACACTAATATTCTGATCCATGCTCAAAAAGAAATGGCAGTAGAATTGTAGTTTCAGATGAATTAAATAAGAGCATGACATTTTGATCTAATTATCACAAATAAGAACACATTTCGATCAACCAGCAAATAATCTAGTTTCTAATGAGTAATTACACTAAGTTACACAGGGTACAACATTACACCCTAATAAACTGCAATATGTCCTCTTCAGAGTGTAAAAGAATATTTCACCTACTACTTTTTGGCAAAGGTAATTAACATAGGATTATCATCAGTGATCTTAAATCCTTGAAGCCCTTGCATTGCAACAGTTGACTGCATCTCGTTTTCATATTCTATAAACGCGATTCCAGGCTTTGCTTCAATCATTCTAACCTCCTTAAATCCAGGGAATTGACTGAAAAGCATTTGCAGCATCACTGAAGTTGTCTGGTGAGGGAGATTCTGAATGAACAATATGTTGTTTGGTGGGGCAGGAGCCTCCGGGACAGCTCTACCACCCATATACGGTATTTGAGACAACTGAAACATATGAAAACAAGTAGTATAAGATGCAAAAAATATTAACAGCAGAAAAAGAACTGTAGAAAAGCAAGGGAAAAGATGCATTAATCTTAGGAAAGAAAGTGGCAGAGGTTATCCTTTATCTAAAATCTTACAGGAGGGGCTGCACCATATGCACCAGCATACGCAGGATTCAGACCCATTGATGCTTGATTTGCATCATGTTGCTCCTTCTTCTTTCTTCCTGTATAAAAAGAACAATGTACAGGAGACATAGAGTATTAAGAACTACATACATCGCATTTAAAAAATGAAACAACAAAATACAAAATCAATAAATGGGGTAAAAAAAAATAAACTTATTAGCTACCAAATTGAAAGTGAAAACTGAAGACCAGCACCTCAAATTGGACTTTATGTAGTTAAAAGTACACGTTATAATAAGAGACATAAATTGCTTCTTTGCATTTTCCTTTTTTGCTTTATATTAGAAAGCGATCGGTTCATAAAACCACTATGTTAGTCTGTAGTTGTCATGAAGCAAATGGCAGGTTTCGTTAAGGTTATTCCAGAATGAGTTGAAATCAATAAGACTATGGCTGGCAAAGACTTTGATTGAAGACTACAAATTTTAAAAAAAAAATAGCACATAATTTCTCTATTCATCATATAATTATTTGTACCAGGAAAGATGAAGTACCTCTGTCATCGTGCTTCTTTCTTTTTTCTCGAGGTACAAAAGTACCATCCGCCTTTGCTATGACATCAGATTTTGTCTTGGCATATTGTATCCTCTATGATAAGTATAAAATGAAACTTTAAACCCAGCAAGCATTTCTGAGCAACTTAAGTAATGGAAGTTTAGTAGAAGAAGAAAAATATTGGTACCATATTAAAGTTATGTGTTGACTATTTGTTACCTCCACCACTTCATCCTCCAAACCACGAACTTTATACTAAAGAAGTAAGAAATAAAAAGACTGAATTGAACCTTCGTGTTTATAGCTTGCTAAAGATCTTGAAACCTCAGCATGCAAAATCTAAGAACACGTGTGTGTGAAGAGGAAGATGGTGGGATTTCTTACAATGATTCATCATTTGTTGGCTCTAACAAGCACACAAATTAAACGCCAAAGGAGTTCCCATTCTTTAAACAACAATGCAATGAGAACCAAGCATTGATAGACTTTACAGCAGTGTACAACCATAGATGAGGAAAGAGACACCTGCAATCTAACTTGATTCTATTTTCTCTCTCCCTCCTATAATGTTAAAGAGAGCCAAATACATACACATAGTACAATTATTATTCCCGAGGCTGCGGATCATGGTACGCTGGTTACATGGAAAAAGTATAAGTATTCCTGACTAGAGCAGGTAGCTTGCAAGTATGAAACTACATCTTTTTTTACTTCTGCTTTCTATTTCAATCTACTCATTCTTTACTTCTAAGTTCTTAAAATCCAACTCAACCTCTTTTTATATAAGTATATGATTAGATTTGTATATACTCAGCTTCTAACTGGGCCTCAAAAAAATTTCTAATGTGAAACACAATTCTTTCCAATTTCTCATTCAGGCCTCCTCCTCCGCAGTTTAGGTTGATCTCTTTATCTAAACTATCTACACTCAAAAACCAGTATCCATTATCCATGCAGGTTGGGGTGGAGCTATTCTTACCAGCAGCAAGATTCAATCCACAATACTTAAAAAGTCATACAGGTATTACATAAATACACGAAAACCGAAATGGAAAACACTTGATCATTACAAAAATACAAAAAATTATACCATAGGCTTGTCGTAGAATGGAAATCCCTGCATCTGACGAAGCGCATTGGTAGCAGAAGAAACCTCCTCGAAAATGACCCAAGCTTGCCCTTTGTGTTTTAGGGTTTTGAATGCCAAAACCTCTAGAATCTTCCCGAACTGCGAAAACACCGCGTGAAGCGATTTCTTCAATTCTGTTATAATAAGAAAACAAAAATTGAATAAAAAAGAACAAGGTCTTCACATATATAGTATAATAATTAATTGACATTCTTCAGAATTAAGGTTTGACGAATAATAAAAAGGATTCAATATCATACCATCGAGCTTGATTTTCTCGTTAAGATTATTGATGTAAATAGTCATGTTTGGTGGAACTTCTGTGCTGGAAGGATTAGTACCTTCCGCCATCGCTAACTTCTCTCCTCCCCTTTCTTCTCCGGTGATTATTTGAACTGAGTTTGAGAGATGGGTTTTGATTACTGGGCTATTTGGATTGGGCCCAACTACCAGTCACAATTAGTATAATTCAAAAGACACATCCTCCCCAATGAACTTATTTTCTTTTTTCCCCCTCTCTTTGATCTTCTCGTTAACTTAGAAGTTTGAATTAGGGATGTCCCAAGGCGGATTTCTATTCGAATTAGATTTGAATTTATTAGGATTTTTGTTTGTTTAGAAATTCGATGTGATCCAATTGTATAACGAAGATCCCTAATCTGAAATACGTGAGTCTAGATCGATCTAACACGTTAAAGATTATTTATACATGACTATCACATTAAAAAAAATTATATTTACATAATATTTTATCAAAATGAGCAACAATGATAGGTAATATTTTACCATTAATTCTAAAACTATTAGTAATAATTCATTCATAAACTCATTTTTATGCATTTTTTTTCTTCTAACAATATGAACTCAATTTGGTACACTAATAATAATATCACTATTTTTCAAACTAATATATTAAATAATTTGAAGTAAGACTCGATGTTTTGATATTTTTTTTTTTTTTTTATATTTAAGCTATGTGAATTATGAAGAAAAAAAGGTTTGAACAGATGTGCTAATTAAATGAAAATGTAACTAACAAACTATTTTTAAGAAAAGTACTTGTGTGAATTTCGATAGTGTAGGATATTTCGTATCCAAAAAAATCTGATATTCGATTAACTTCGAACAAATTTCGATGAATGCAAAAAAGTGTGAATTTGACCCGTACATGAACGACATTATGGAGTCGTATTGGGTCATACTTGACTCGATCAGATCCGAATTCGTTGAAATCACTAATTACGATTATAGTTCAATCGAATAAAGTATGACCTTGTTTAAATGGGCTAGAGCTCAAATATATGAGTTGCATTACATGTTTTTTTTTTTTTTTTTTTAATTTTATGTAAAAATAATATTCATTGAAACAATCATTTCAAAGATTACAAATCTACAATGTTGTGAAATATGAACCACATTTTGCCTCAATTCAAATTTGAATTGTAATTTGTCTTGCTAAATTCATAATGTTTGGATGTATAGAGAAAATTTGAGGCAAATGTGATCGTAAATTTGACCTATTTATTTATATCTTCAATTTATGGGAGATTTTGACCTTTTTTCATAAAAAAAATTAAAGTCATGTCATTGACGACATGTCACACATGACTTTAACTTGCAAATTTTGAAATCGAAATATAAATCCCCAATTTAAAGTGTCAGTCGAGATTAACTCATAAACTTGCTCTACTCTCTAAAAACTCAGAGAAACAACCCCAATTGAGGTGAAGTCAAAACTCTTTTATAATAAATAGCTGTAATTTTCAAGTGATCAAATTAAAATTCCACTTTGTCCTCCTCCGGAAGGGCCCAAACAAAAGAAGTAAACCAGGTGAAGAAACAACCTTTGACCCGGCCCAGTTACAACCGAACTTTCCATATTGCTTCGTAATTCCTCGATTTTCCTATAAATAAGGCGGCTTGGCTTAATTCAAATTTGTAACCCTAGGCTAGGGAGACAGACAGAGCTCTCATCAACGCAGCTGCAGAAAAGAATTCCATTATTTTTACATTCTGAATCTGCAGCTGCGTTTTAATTTAATTCCTCGCCAAAAAAAAAAAATATATATATATATATATATTTAAAGAGAAGGAAAAATGGCTCGCTCATTCTCCAATGCTAAGACTGTTTCTGCTTTCATTTCCCACGAAATTTCAGCCGTCGTCACCAGGTATATAAACGTTTTGTATTTTCTATTTAGACTAGTGATATATATATATATATAATACATTTATATGTAAAAACAGGAGGGGCTATGCTGCAGCATCAGAAGCTGGTGGCGTGAGAAATGGGGCTCCGAATATAATGATGAAGAAAGGAGGATCCGAGGAATCCACCAAGACTCCATGGGTCCCGGACCCAGTTACCGGGTACTACCGACCCGAGAACCATTCTAAGGAAATTGACGCCGCGGAGTTGCGGGAAATGCTCTTGAAGAACAAAACCAGACAACAATAGAATTGAGCCGATCGATTTTGCATCACTGGTTAAGTTAAAGAATTTGATACTATTAATTAATTATTTCAAAGTAAAAGGGCCTGTTTTGTTTTCTTTTGTTTGTAGCTTCTCCTCCTCTGTTGAACGTTTCTTTTCATCACATTTGAGGCTTTAATTTATGCTTGCTAATATAAGATTTATTTTCTCACTCGAAATTAAAATTCATCATATTATACAACACTTCTTTCTTTAGAACTGTCTATTTGATTCGAGTTCATTTGATAAAAACTCGTATAACTTCATAATATATATCACAATTTTGTTCGAACTTGTTTTATTTAACAATCAAATCAAACTTAAAATAATGCTCAACTCAATGTAGAATTCGATATTACATTTTTTCCCCTAGATGTTTAATCTCTTTCGAAAAGTGTTGGACAATAAATGGAAACCTCCCCCAGTAAGGATTTAGACTTTAATCAGTTCCATTAAACCAATTTACTAGACTCATTTACACTGGCGGAGCTATAAAGGGGCTGGGGGGGACGGTCGCCCCCCCAAGAAAATTCTGGATATTCATATATATATATATATATATATATATATATATAAATTCTGATGAAGTTGGTATGTGGTCTACTGGTTAAGGTACTTAAAATTATGTTTGAGGGCCAGTGTTCAAACCCCATGGAGAACATTCTCCACTTTTTAATTTAATTAATTGTATTTATTTATCAAATATCAATTATTACCCTTATTAAGTTACAAAATGTTTTTTGGTGCTTTATTACTTCCTAAATATTTTGAACCATATATTTAATGGACTCTTAACAAATCTGCTAGTAGACTTTTTTCATCATTTATTGGATAAAACAATTGCTAGTATTATGCTGGATAAAATTATAGTGTTACTTTAAATTAAAAAAATTTTATTCTATCATATTCAAAAAGCCATCGAGTTTGCTACCGAAAAAAGTTCCGCCCCCCCTAGAAAAATTGTCTAGCTCCGCCACTGCTCATTTACATCATCTTTATCATGGTCTAAGAAAAATGAAGATAGGTTCAACATAATTGACCTATCCACCTTTTCTTTAGTTATTGCTTCCATTTATAGACCCTACCGTGTTCGTACTAGGAGCAGCACCAATGGTGTACCAAAAATTGAATTCAAATCATCTACGAGCAACATTTGTGAAAATTTCTTCCTCTAGCAATATGCCTAAAAAATGAGAGCCCATTTTTAAATCAATTTGATCTAATTTTTTTTAATTAACTTAAAATTAAACCCTATATAAAAATGCAATCAAAAGTAATTTTTGTTAGATTAAATAAAATTCGGAAATATTTGTGAACTTTATGATGATTCTCAATTGTAGTCAGTATATACAAAAGGAGAATAAAAATTGTTAATTTTGAAACTAGAATTATGAGATAAAATTTGAAACATTAATTTTGAAAAAGAATCTTCATAGTTTAAAAATAAAGAGACAAATAACAAGTTTTCATTTAATATTCAATATTTTTATATAATAAAAAAAAACTGGATTGCCAGATTTGTGCTCGGGGAGGTTGGCATTTTACAACTCCCCTTTATTTATAGCACTTTTCATTGGGGTCGGAGTGGCCGTTTACATTAACATCCATAATCGAACTTGCTCTTAGGGGTCATATCTACTTACTTTTGTAAGATTATAAAATAAACTATTAGTTATTGAAAAGACTGTTTTCGGCTAAATATAGTATTTAAAGAGCATATTAATTTCTGATAAATAACACCACATTTGATATGATATCGTTTTCTGCTATGCCAACCGTGACGTAAATCCGACACAGAAAAGCATATTCACATGACATGGTTTTTTGTGATGGGTGTATGCATATTATATATATACTCCTAGTTTTCTTCTGCTACCGAAAACGACAATGAAATTGGCTTTAAAAATGGATTCGTCGAATTTTGCATGATCAGTGAGTATGATTGATTTATCTGGCATCTAAGCTAATGCCCCAAAATTATCAAAAAGGAAGGTGGACGGACATCTCTATTTTTTCCTATGATATACTAAAATTTAACTCTTTTGAGGAAAATTCAAGAAAAATTCCTTAAAAAATAAAGTATCAATTTGAATTTTACAGAAATCAGAGACTCACTTAAATGAAATAGGTTGCAGATCAATGAAAATATAGAACTGGTCTTGGGAAAACTTGCATTATTATTTCGACATGATTGAACTTTTTAAGTCCCGTGGTTAACAAAATTGCAACTTTGGTCCTTCCGTTCCATGTTCCATCAATTTTTTTTGCACTATTGGGAACAATCAATGCTTTTTATTATTGGTCCCATAAGACTATCTAAATTTTGCATTTTCGGTCCCATAATCTGATGAAAAGGTAGTGATAGAAGATAAATTCCAAAAGAAGGATACAAATTGCAACTTTGTAGTGGGATCAAATGTGTTGAGAATACAAGTGTTGTGGGACTAAAAATGCAACTTGTTTACCCTTAGTTCCTAATGAGTTAGTTCTGCAGGGACCGAGACATTATTATTGCTGGTGTTTTCTGAGAAAAGGATGACCATTAAACCTCGGTTTTGTGCTCACATGTGAAAATAAACTCATATATACCTCAACGAGCTTTGTTACATATGGAAATACTTGTCCTATAAATGAAACGTAATCGTGCAATCTAGAGTGAAACAGCAGTGCCATTTATAAGAATTTAACACCTAGATTCTAAGCTGCTTGTAATGGTGTACTAAGCTCCCAATTTCTACCAGAGACGAGTCATAAATATGCATTTTCAAATTAAATCAAACATTAAAACTGAAAACGGGGATTATAACAAAACATGCCCACTTCAGAACTAATGTGAGCCATTTTGCAATGCCATCTTACCTCTAAGTGTTGTAGTGCTTCACAAGTTTCCACAAGACTCACAATTTCAATATCATTTTAGGAGTTAGTCAAAATGAATGGGAAAATACTACACTTATCCTTCTAAGTAAGAGATAGGCACAACTTAAATAAAAATGGAGCTCATTGCTTTATAAAAACACTAATGTAGAACTCTTCATCCATTGCAGGGATTATCTAGTCAAATCATATCCCCTTCTTCCCTTTTGAAATTAATAATAAACGAAATGAAAACTTAATAGAGTATAATTTGTCAGATTTAGATTTAAACACATTGAAAGAAGACCAATAAATCTATAAGATAGACTAATCCTCTAAATATTTAAAGAAAAGCACTCAAAAGTTCTCAATCTCTATTCACAATAAGTCCAAAGTGCTTTTTATTATCCCAAACTGTACTAATCATAGCCAAATAATTAATAATCATGCCACTATGAATCAAAAAAAAAAAAAAATTTCTATATACTTATTTGCATCAAGTATCAATTTAAATATGCTCCTTAAAGATAAGGAGGTTGACTTTGTTCTTAAGTAAACTTAAATTTCTAGTAACAACTTAGACCCAAATCATATTGTAGATTGAACATTTTCTTGAAGTTTCTCAATTTAAAAACAACAAAGCAAAAGGAAGTACATTAATAATACAAGTTGTAATAAAAATTCCAGATTATTTAAGTTACAATGTGTATACTATTTGATAACAAAAGTCATAATACAAACTTAAGTAAATGAAAAGGAAAAAGGAAATAAATAACCATCCTTAATCAAAACCCCCAAAATTGAAAAGAGAAAAAAAAAAAGTTAAATTTACTAAACCGAAGAAAGAAGGGGAGTACTTCTAAGATTCCCCTTTTGCCAATTCTCAACCAAATTGTTACAATTCAATCCACACCCGCATTGTGGACATACTAAAAAATTGTCCAAAGAAAACTCAGCAGATGCAATTCCCACAGAGAATTCGAGATTGTCACCATTTCTACGAACTTCCACAATATTTAGCCACAGAAAAAGCACCTTAACGCTAACCCCAGATAAATTAGTCAATTTACCTTTATAAATATTTCCGCTGATTTTAGATTTGTATTTGAGCTGATAGGATCCTTCCAAAGAGAAACTGCACGAACCGTTCCAATAGGCGTTGAATTTGCCTGATGACGTGTCCAGATCGTAGTGGGTTATTCCTTTTGGGAGGATACCCACGGGAAAATCGTAGGACTGGATTACTTCGTAGGCTGTGGGGGCGGTGGCGGCGGCGGCGAGTACGAGGAGAGATAGGGCAAAAGCTATGGCGGTTAGGTAATTTGATGGCATTTTTGTTTTTCTGTTGGTGATTTGATTTTCTTTCTTTTGGGGGTTTGCTAAGGAGAAGGAAAACGACTTCCTTTTTTGTTGACTTGTTTTGTATTATGTGGAACTCCTCTTCCAGAAGAAAATGTGTAGGGTAAATTAAATTTAGGAGCGAGTTTTGTAGCATATACTACTACGTATTAGATTTGAATTATCCCATATGTGCCTTTACTTATCGGGATTTCCATCACGAGATAATTACTGTCATAACTATGATCAATACATTTGACCTTATCAAAGACTATAAGGGTCTATTTGGATGAGATTTGGCTCGATTTTGCGGGTCTCGGTTTAAAAAAATTGGTTTTGGTGGTTTCATTGAAATCTTTGTGACTTCACTTGGATGAATTTTGCCTCTTGGATTTTGTGGTTTGAATAAGTTGAAACCCCACTTGGATTGAATTTGGATGTTGGGGTTTAGAGAAAAAAGTAGGTGATAGGTGTCAAATCAATGTATTTTTTAGTGAAATTTGAAGAAAAAAGTAGATAGTAAGTGTCAAATCAATGTTTTATAGATTTGAAGAGTTTGATTGTGAGTTTCTAAATAGGTTTTTGATGGTTTTATGAGTTTGGTGAAAATTCACTTGAAATGATTTTGACTCGGTCTCGCGAAACCTGCAAGACACGGTCAAAACCCATCCACATACTATATAATATCTTGATATAACTATATCAAAATTTTGAAATGTTTTTTTTTGGAATAAGTTTATGTTTGAAGTGTGATTTTGAGAGTCACGTTCGAAAGAAGCAAGTTCTACTTAATATAGGTGACAATATATTGAATTTTAAACTGACACAAATTCTTCACATATTAGTCCTATTGGATGCTTAAAAAATATCCGTTATTTACTCTTATCTAATAGAATTAAGGTTCATCTGGAGCAATCAAGAAATCCGTCTCAATCCACTCTAAAATAATATGACTATTACAAACTCATTCTCAAATCCTAATTTCTTCTTCTTCTTGTATTAAGGGTACGAGAATGGCTACACGACCTTTTAATTTGGTGAAAATGCAATGATTGAGATAGCAACTATAAAATCATGGAGACTAAATACGATATATAAATTGAACTCATATATAGAAAATATAGACAAAATTCAATATATTTTGAAAAGGCAAAATTGCATAAAAGGTCCCAAACTAATTGGCAATTTTGGGTTTTCGTCCCACACTTTATCACCTCACCAAATTTCGTCCCGTAATTATATTTTTTTTTGGGATTTCGTCCCGCCGTTAAGTATTAGACGGAAATTGCACACGTGGCCGTTAAATTGCCACGTTGCTGCTTACGTGTCATGATGACGTGGCAATTAGCATGACCAATTATACAAGATTGCAGAATTAGTCCCAAACTAATTAAAAATTTTGGTTTTTCGTCCCAAACTAATTACAAATTTTGATTTTTCGTCCCAAACTATATCAATTAGCCAAATTTCATCCCGTGATTTACCATTTTGCATGAATTTAGTCCCACTATAAATTTCTAATTTAATAAAAATGACGATTCAATCTTTTACATTTTCTTTTTCAAAAAAAAAATAATATGAATTTTCGAAACTCCTATGCTCTTTTGAGAAATAAAATTCTCATGTCATTTCATTAGAAAAATATTGTGCGTTCTTTTTTAGTATTAAAATATTATAAATATTGACATTATTGACTATGTTATTCACATGTTCATAATGTTTCATTTTTTCTCAATAAATTTCATATTTCCCAATTTGCAAATATGCTTGTTCCGGAAGAAATCTTCAGTTTGGATAATAATTGTGCTGATGAAATTTTGATTAGCGCCTAATCAACATTGATATTGTGTTTTTTTTTAGTATTAAAAATATTTATAATATTTTAATACTAAAAAAGAACACACAATATTTTTCTAATGAAATGACATGAGAATTTTATTTCTCAAAAGAGCATAGGAGTTTCGAAAATTCATACTATTTTTCTTGGAAAAGAAAATGTAAAAGATTGAATCGTCATTTTTATTAAATTAGAAATTTATAGTGGGATTAAATTCATGCAAAATGGTAAATCACGGGATGAAATTTGGCTAATTGATATAGTTTGGGACGAAAAATCAAAATTTGTAATTAGTTTGGGACGAAAAACCAAAAATTTTAATTAGTTTGGGACTAATTCTGCAATCTTGTATAATTGGTCAAGCTAATTGCCACGTCATCATGACACGTAAGCAGCCACGTGGCAATTTAACGGCCACGTGTGCAATTTCCGTCTAATACTTAACGGCGGGACGAAATCCCAAAAAAAAATAAAATTACGGGACGAAATTCGGTAAGGTGATAAAGTGTGGGACGAAAACCCAAAATTGCCAATTAGTTTGGGACCTTTTCTGCAATTTTGCCTTTTGAAAACTATATAAGAAAAACATAAATCTCAAATTGATACATACAAACCCAAAACTTCTAATATCTGATGTCACTTCCTATCTCGTGGGCAACTCAAGTTGGCAAACGGGGCAATAAGGACTAGTTCTCAGCCACTTTCGAATGCAATCACCATGGCACACGTGCGAGCACTACATGCACAAGACTGAGTACCGGCTAAAAAATCTTTCAAACAAATTGGACAGTGTTAAATGATATATATTAAATGATTCATCTATCTAACAATTTAATTCAATATGGTATCAGAGTTCAAACCAAAAGAAGGTCATATGTTCGAATCACTCCGCCACTCATTTCTAAATTCCACGTGTTAAACTTGAGTATATGAATACATTCTACACATGAGGGGGGTTTATCATAACGATTCCTCTCTCTAATAGTTTAAGCTTTTAGATGAGTTGACCATTAGGCAGGAACCACTATCCACTATCTCTCCAGAAACTCGATCGACGAATCTGTAGCCGGAAGCATACCCAACCCGACTTCTTCTATAGACAATTGCATTATCCAATCCATAACAACACTTACCACAAAAACAAGTTGGCATTTGAAAGTAACTTGTACGTAAACATCCAAAACATTGTTTTGTGGAGAAATAGATTTAACCATGTCTTGTGTGCATTACTTCCTTGATCAATTTTTCACGGTAAATGTTTGCCAAAAGGCCAGTCAATGAGTTCTCTTTTTATGGTATCGAGTGTATCTTCTTCACACATAATTGTTTGTGGGTTTGAGAAGTGGACATTTACGAGAATGGATCTAATTTCATTTTCACACGAGTTCTACGCGATTATGGTCTGCAATCCAATTTCTGATGATTTGTTTTGACGAATGTCATCTTCAGTCACTCCTCAGTCTAAGTTCAGTTTTTCCTTTTCTTTTCATAATTTCAATCCTCATTTTTCCCCACTATCTCTTAATAAAAATAATAATAAATTATATTAAATTTACATATTATTAATGTTAAATTTTTTAAATTAAAGTTATGTTATTTTAAACTTTAATTTTATTTAAGTTTCTTAAGAAAAAGTTACAGTTTTAAAATTAAGTGAATCTTTTTAAAATTAATCATAGAATTTTATTTTTAAAAAAAGGTTTATTAACTAAATATAAATAAAAACAAAATACAAAATATCATTGTCTTCAAGATTCAAGAAATGAGGCAAGTCGATATTTAAAAGATTTAATACATCACAAACTTTAAAAATTTTTGATAAGTCATTTTAAAGATTGAAAATTTTGACTGAATACTGTAGTTAATAGAGTAAAAATAATGGAACGGAGATAGTATATAAATTATTCTTTTGGTAGTTAATAAATAATTTTCTCCGGCCAGCTGTCCTCATTAATCTCTATGTTAAGCAATCATATTTCGTACTTCTTTCCTCGAGTAACTGGGTAAATTTTAAGGTACATAAATTATTAATAACTCCCCTAAAAAAAGAACTTTTTTTTACCAATACCTCCAAGACCAAATTACGGAAAAACCCCTTTTGTATGTAAAATTAATGGTATCCTGTATATATTTCGATCATATAAATATTGAAAAACTTTTGAAGTTGAAGAGTTTTCGAGAGTTTTCGAAAATACTAAGAAAAATTATGAAAAAAAAATACTAAATGAGGAAAAAGTTAATGTCCCAAGGCAAATAAAAAAGTTTAAAAAATACACCATATTTTTGTATCCATCGATTAAAAAATAAACTTTTTGATGTTATCAACTGAAAATATGGAAATTTTGATCCCTATACCATGGATCGAGTGCGAACACGGCACACGGCCAAAAACTTATCCAAACAATTTGAACAGGGTTCACCATCACCATCCATTATTTTACTCTCCAAAGACTCAATCGACCATAGCATGACTGCATATGTAATAACTTGTACATAAACAATCAGAACATTGTTCTCAGGAGATAACGATTTAATCATATAACCATGTTTAGTTTATATCTATATATGTAAAGTGTTAACTAGGAACTTTTTTCAATCTCTTGTGCCCACTGCCCATAAAGATCATATCAATTTTTCTAATGAAGACATAACTCACAGAATATTAAATAAAAATATTTCCAAACAATTGAATACAACAAACAAGTAAAAATGACATCATAAGCACTAAGGTACAAGAATGGCTACAAGATTTTCTGATGAAAACTATGCAAGAATTGTGATAGATAGTATCAATCAAGAAACTACATAGAATAAGCACAATAAATGGAACTTACAGTTTAAGTGAATTCAGTTGGCATCCTTGAGTCTTTTTATCAATGCATCAAGTGATTTTTTCTTGGGATTTTGCCTTGCTCCTCGTGTTCCAAAAGAACCAAACAAACGATCAGATTGATCCTTCAATTTCTCGGAAATCGCAACCACTTTACGATAATCCAATGCATTGTAACTTCTCTCTCTTATAACCGGATTCAAAAAATTCTCCGGATGGTTACTTAGAAGCAAATTCACCAATTGCCTCGACTCAACAAGTGCCGATTTCAACTGATTCGCATCCGATTCAGACAAAAGAGGAGCTTGATTTTCCGCAAATGATTCCAATAAACGAACATCGATATCAAGTCCCATTATAGCATTGATGGTAAACCTTTTAACTGATTCCCCAAGTAAAGCTCCAACAATCATCTCTGATATATGAGAAAGAACTTCTTGTATAACCCGTTTCAGAACCTGAACCGGTAAAATCTGTTGAGCGGTAGAAACCAACGTTTCCAAGAAAATAATTACTTCATTTACGTATTCATTCCCACCCGGTGGAGGATCATCAGCCATCCAATTCACATTCTCAATCAATAACAAGAATCCATCAACCTTTTGCTTTAGCAATCCAGAGAGTGTCTCTTCAGCTGCATCGCGTGCTTTGATCAGAGGAAATTGCCTCCTTCCCCTCTCAGCTATCCTTAAAGGAATACCTGACAGCTGAGCAGCGTGGCGGAAGAAGAAATCACATGCTCGTTCAAAAACTGCCATATTTGCTGCCATCTGCATAGCTTGAGTAACCCCAGTGATTGAACCAGTAATGACTTTCAATAA
This sequence comes from Penstemon barbatus, assembly GCA_003313485.2. Taxonomy (NCBI): domain Eukaryota; kingdom Viridiplantae; phylum Streptophyta; class Magnoliopsida; order Lamiales; family Plantaginaceae; genus Penstemon; species Penstemon barbatus. The sequence continues at coordinate 529,288 of CM064881.1, read as the reverse complement.
AGCACCATCCAAGACCTCACTCAAGAGCTTATCTAAGAACTTCTTAACCACATCGTAAAACTCAAGCTGCCCACCATACGACATGAAACTCACAGAATCCTCAATAAACGAACGAACGATTCTACAGCAATCAGGAACCGTAGATGAAAAAGGAGCAACATATGGAAACGCAGGCATGATATTTGAGGTCTGTATCTGAAACGACAACACATTCATTGAATACTCATACTCTTTCTTCATGTACATTTGCTCAAATTTATCGGCAGCCAGAGCCTCAGCAAACTGCTTTCGACAATCAGACAACAACAATTCATGATACTTATCCCTGTGCTTGCTCAAAACATCAAGCAAGGCATCAATTGGGTATCCAAATCTACGCAATGTGACACCGAGCAAACTCACGTAATCCTTAATCAACAACAAATGATTAGCAGTTTGCATCCTAGAAAACTGATCCTCCAAAACAGAACACATCTTGCTCACAGCAGTATCCCACAAATTCTCCACATCCATTTTGGATATCAATCCTCCTCCAGTCCTCAAAACCCGATCCTCCACAATAAAAAACCCAGCAATCTGCGCGAAAAACGTTTGATGCGACTCAAGAAACGGAGTCATTGATGAAACCTGGAAATCAGAAGTCAACTGCAATTTCCTATTCTCAAAGTAATACTGCTTGAACCTATCCTCGAGCCCTAGCGTCTGATGTACATGATAACCTTTATATAAAGGCGTCAAATCAAACCCTAGAATCCCATTCTCTCCATCAATTTCATCATCGTCTTCTTCTTCTAAAGCATAAACACAATCTCTCAAGCTAAGCCGACTTTGCTCCTCAGCTTGGCGCTGTTTAATCCTCAGCTCTTCTTCTCTCTGACGCGCAGCCGAAGCTTGTCCAATTGCTAGCTGACCTAAATTTCGACTCACCGTACGGATCTCCACAAGCCAATCCCCAAACTCTTTACTCACTTTCTTCTCTATATGAGCCCTAATCGCAGGGATCTGCTTCTCCAACATTCTCTTCAACGTAGACGACGGCGTTTTATCGTGAAAATTTGTCTCAATCGAGTCCAAACATTTCAACGCCATGTAGAAATTGTTTTTAGTGAGATGGAGGTTCGCACGAGAACAAAGCTCCATTAGCTGAACGCATTTATTCAGAGAATTAATGGCGAGAGCGATGTTGGAGCACTTATTCTTCGCTTCGACGTATGAGTCGAGGGAGGTAAGCAGCGGAACGGCGACGTTTTGGAGCTTGGAGTTGGAATTAGAAAGTGAGGATTTAAGCGAATCGACATCGGAGAGAAGAGATCGGAGATCATCAACTGCCATGATGAAGTCCTGATAGTGTGCGCGGCATACATCTTCGATCTCTGATTCTTTGGATTTGGTGAAGTGTTTGAGATGGTGAAGAAGGGTTTCAGGTTTACCTGAAGCGAAGACTTTTCGAACGAAGGGGCCGAGGTCTTCGCCGTTGCAGATGGCGGAGGAGAGGAGGAGCTGGTCTTGTTTGTCGGCCGTGTCGCCGTTTTCAACCGCCGCCGGAACGATTTTCCGGCGAGACTTCGTTGAATTCATCATCAGTTGTAATATTTACGACTATTTTATTAATTTTTTGAGACAGTAACTGCTAATGTAACGGAGTCGTTAAAGGCGGAGCGGATATAGTGAAAATGGTACGCTACTGGAAATAGTAGGTTGCATTATATTATTGTGGTAATGAGGTTAGAGAATTATTATTAGTTTTGACTAAAATGCCACTGGAATGAAGTGTAGTGTTATGTGTATCAGAAGGAAATAATAGGATAATTGAAATTTAAGGTGGCATTTACGTCATAAGCCAATGGGCTGTGTCCGGAAGTCTTGAATCTAGATTGCTTCTTGTTGACTGAAGATGAATTGGGGGATCTTTACCCTTTGGTGCATCACATTATTTTTTCAATTAAATAGTAGTATTTTATTTTTCCTATGAAAAGGAAATTTATGTTCTTAATGTGACTAGCTAATTTATATATTTAAAACAATTCTGTTTTGCTATATTTGGGTTGCTTTTCAATAATTACTTTTACACATTTAAAGGTCTTTTTTTAAAATTATTCAATTTTCCATGTAAAACTCAAATTACGTATCTCTATTAGTTGAAATACTTTTATCAATTGGCGGAAAAATTATTTTGCACATCTGTTGTCCGGACGACGTGGTACAACATAAGAAGAATATTAAATTTAATTCTTAAATTTTAAGGGAAAATTGTCTCAATGATCTCATCATCGCTATACTAGTTTGAGTAAATCTCAACCGAATAACAATAGTTATTGACAGACAAATCTATTTTTATTGGAGTTGGCTGGTCATACTCATTTTTTTTTTTAAATGGATACTACTCTAGTTAAAGTGATCTTTTAACATGTAAATATTTATTTACTTTTTTTTTTTTTTTACTTTATAGCTGGATCATTTTCGCCAAACTAGATGCCGTAATAGTTTTTTCAATCCTATCCACAAAGAGAAAAATATTTGATTTATGTGTTTTAGGAACTTTTTTTAAGGATTAGTTGTAAAGTACTAATCTATGGACCTAAGATACGATATTTGAATCTCGGTCATCTCTTGTACTTTACGATTTTTACCTGAAGCTCGAGAGATTTTGATTCTTTTTTTATTTTCTTACGATAAGATAATATTTATCTCATTTTATCTAGAATATATATTCCCTTTACTATAGTATGTTAATCAAATTAGTAAGGTGGAAGAAAAGAAATATGGCAACCGTGATGTTCAAGTTTTTAAAAATCATTTCGATCCGTATGGAAAATTTGAAATCTTTTGGCAACCAAAGCGAATAAACTCAACTGAATTTGACATGTTCAAATTTTGTCAACGCAAAAAAAAAAAAAAAAAAAAAAAAAAAACATTTTTCCTTTTCTTACAAGAATGGAAAGACCAATTCCTTTGGAACTGTATATTCTTGCAGATGTTTAAAATGACAATTTAAAAGCCTAATTAAGTTCAACACACCTCAGCCATCAACAAACTGCCTTAGCCGATAAGCCAAGATATCATCTTTCACACTTAAAGCATCCATTTGAATCAATTACAACTGGGACTTGCCCTGCTTTTCTGGGTTCACCTGGAGTATCAACAAATTATCTGGTAAAAATATGCATGAAATTGAAGTTCTTGAATATTTGAAAACTTCCAAAATCAGTTCACCAAGGATATCACTTACTAAAGACATTCCCTTGGAAGCTCGTTCCGTTACATAGGCACAAGGCTTGAAAAAATCTCCATATTCCTTTGACCATGTCTCTAATTTTGAATAAATATATTTGGAAGCGAACGAATCAGACCAGTATATGATTCCTCCCCTGATTAAACTCATACAAAGCCAGCATCTCATAAGTTAAAAGGAATGGAAAAAAAAAAAAAAAAAAAAAAGTGAAATGCAAAACTAACCCCTATGCTTTGCCTAATTATCAACAATCCCCCTCTGTTATTTTTATTACCAAAACTCCCTTGTGCTAATTTTTTATTAGCTCCCACTCAAAATGACAATTATATCCCCACATGTGATGCAAAAACAAACTATTCACCTATTAAATAGGCAATAACCTTCCTATGATTTATGAAGGAATTTGAAATGAGTTTTTTTCTAATAAGAAAATGAACGCTTGGTGGGGGGGGGGGGGGGGGGGGGGGGGGGACGTTGCTAACAAAAATAACACATGGGGGTTCTTGATAATTACGCAGAGCACGAGGGGTTTTTGCATTCTCAAATAAAAAACGAAGTCCAAATTCCGAACCTGTATGAAGGGAACCCCATTCCCAAAACAGAGGCAACATCAAGATCGGATGACCTAAATACAATTCCCTCCGAAATGATATGGCATGCTTTGTTTATAGCAGGAAAAAGAATCATCTCAACAATCTCACCATCAGGAAAATTCTTTAACTGTACCACAAAGATTGAAATATTAATTTCTTTCTTAGAGAGGAGGATTGCATGGAGCAACTTAGTTGTTTAATAGGAATATAAATGAAGTATTAGGATTTGTTGCCAAGATCTCTAAAACAAATTCCAGAAGAGTTTATGTAAACAAATATTTGTTTAATTAGAAGTCAACCTTCACTAAATTAGCTTATAATGCCACTGAATGTGATTTGAGTTCTAAATAATATCATCGCAAAAACATGCACCGGTCTCAATGCAGACAAGAAAAATCTTGTAACTATATATATTTATGTGCGTCAATATATATATATATATATATATATATAGAGAGAGAGAGAGAGAGAGAGAGAGAGAGAGAGAGAGAGCAGGGAGAGACCTTGGAGTCATTGGCCACATCGAGTAAATTCCTAGTGTTTGCCAAGTAGTTACTTATCTCTGGATCTGGGGTAGCCTTGCCGGAGTTATCATATTTGTAGAAACCCTTACCATTATTTGCACCTGATATAAATGTGACAAGCCAAAAACATTTTCAGCAGAATCAGCACAAGCCCACAACTTTACTACATGCCTCCTAACAAACAAAAACAGCCAACATTAGGAAAAACCGAAAAATGGACAGGAAGGTAGATTAGTACCTTCACGATCAATTGATTGCAAGGTTAAAATTAGCTCGGGTTTGTAGGATCTATCTGGGAGGTTCTTATAAAATATCTTACAGAGCTCAGCAAAAACTTCAAGCCCAATCATATCAATCATTCTGCATGAAATTCATCAGCTATATAAAAAGAGGAGACTACTCTGTGAACATAAAAAAGCAGAATGGAAGTATTTAAAATTCTAAACATAGAGGCATCATCTCATGTAGTAAAACTTCAGAAAGGAGATATCTTTCTTGTCAGCTTAACATTTAAAACTGAAAAACAGCACAATGATAAACGAGAAAGGCTTCATTTGGATTGAGGGATTTGGATTTGAAAGATTTGGAGGAAGGATTTCAGATTACTTCAAGATTGGGTCGATTTCATTCTTTTCTAGTACAGGAGTACAACATAATGAATACCTAGACATTGTAAATCCATGGAAAAAACCACAAAAAAATCCAAACAACTGCTATTAATTTGTTATTATTGATTTAAAACACTAAGGTCCAAATACTTCAATCTAAATGAAGCCTAAGATATTGGAGATAAACTTGTTCCACAAACTGTAGACTCAAACTTCAGTGATTAAAATACTTGCATCAGTTCAAATTTCCAGCATACCTAAATGGACCAAATGGCATTCCAAAGCTAGTAAGAGCTTCATCAATCTGGTAAACATCTACACCTCGTTCAGTAAGCAATATCGCTGCATGCAGATATGTAATGAACATGCTACTGACTGCATAGCCTTTCCAATCACTAACTACAATTGGGGTTTTCCTCATTTTGCTCCCAAAGTTTATTAAATCAATGATTACTTGGGGTGATGTGCTTTTAGTACGAATTATTTCCATAAAAGGCATGACAGGAGAAGGGCTGCATCCAAATGGTAAGGAAGAATTAAAGACAAACTCATACTGATGACGACAATTCTAAAAGCTATATTACCAGAAAAAGTGTATCCTTGCAATCCGATTTTCGCATTTGGTCCTTTCTCCAATCAATTTCAAACTGAACGTTGAGCTATTACTGGTAAAAATACAATGTGGGCGACAGTACTTCTCAAGATTTGCAAAGATCTCTTGCTTCAAGAACAAATGTTCAGATTCAGCCTGCACAAAGTTTAGATAAAGGCATGGTATCAGCATCCACTTAATTTTTTTGGAAGGATTTTTAACTTAGCTTGTTTATCAATCTGTTCGATCATGTAACAATTAAAATAAGAAAAAATGGAAGAAGAATTTTAAAATGGTAAAATTACTGCCAGGTGTGTCTCAAAACCAACCTCTATAACTAGATCAACATCTTTAAACTCGTTATAATCAAGAACACCCTTCAATAGACCGAAAGTTTTTTCAAGCTTCCATTGATTCTCCTTTCCTTCCATGACATGATTTTGCAAATTTCCTGTGACCACAAAAATGATTTGCAGAAATACGAGTTTGCTCTAAAACACTTTATTTCAGTGAAGGAGGCTCACCTCTGATTCTGTGAATCTCATCAAATAGGCGCTTTTTGTCCTTCTCTTTCAGAATAACTTGGTAATTTCTAAGGAGCAACATGGCAGCTATTTCTGAGCTCATTACTCCCCCACCTATAACAGCAACCTTGCTTATCTTTTTTGGCTGTAAATTCATCTCAGAAATCCCAGGAATCTGATACCAACATTCCATGATAACAAACATTACAATTAGATAACATGATAGTTTTGAACATATCTTCAGTAGCATGGTAAGTATATACAGATGCCAGTAAAGTGCTAATTTCCATTTGCCAGCAGTTAATGTTTTATGGAATCAGCATATTCATATTTAAGTTTGACCAAATACTCTAGAATGATGGTTGAACTTTCATCCAAGAGTGATCGAAGAGAGATCTAAGACTTTGACAGAACCTTTGAAAGTTGACGTTGAGCAAAAAATACATGGACTAGACTCCTGCATGTACTAGATTCTCGAAGTTCTTCTAAAGCTTCTGCTTCCTGAGAGGGGAAGGCAAATTATATAATGATGTGTGCAGCTGGGTTCTCCACCGTCAGAAAAACGGAAAAAAAAAAAAAAAAACTCTGTTACCTTCCATAACGCATTACGAGGGCCTGAAACTATTCCCGCTTCAATTACATCGATGCATACTAATGGGTGCATTACATTGGGATTTTGTTTCTGGACTCTGAGCCGAGCTGACTTAAGTATAGTTCTAGCTTCAGACAAAGGTTCTAATTTGTCATTTTTATAGAGACTAATGACCCATGGTCTTCTACACTCTAATATATCCAATGCCCATTGACGAGCTACACCAAGTAACTTATCCGCCGGAGCTATGGCATCCACAAGGGACAAACTTCGAGCTTCTTCCCCATCTACTCGTTTCGACATCTGATGAAATAAATAGGAAGCTTTTATGACATGTAGGGTAAGATTAAGAAACTGAGACACAAATCTATATAAATTTGGTACCAAAATCATTTCAAGAGCCTTAGGTAGACCCACAAGCCGAGGAAGCCTTTGTGTGCCTGAGGAAAATTACGTTATCAAATTCGTCAGCATGCCATAAAAGCATTATATGATCTGTCAACACACGATAACTTCAAAAAGGATTAAAGTAATATTAACAGCCAGTCTGTTTTAGTAAAGCAGCCAATACCTCCAAATCCAGGAAGAATTCCATACTGAAGTTCAGTTAGTCCTAGTTGTGCAGTGGAAGTTGACATGCGAGCATGACATGCCTGAAAAATAATTATCAAAGATTTATCGAACCATTAAGCAAACCCTCACCAACAAGGGGGGTTTGATGCATAGTTTTCCTTGAAGATTTGTAACAACAAGAAGAGAAAAACTATTGAAACAAGTTACTACACATACAAGAGCTAGTTCCAGTCCACCACCAAAAGCCATGCCCTCAATAGCAGCTACCAAAGGCTTTCTTGAAGCTACAATGAAAGTTTGGTAATAAATGAAAACAATAAATCAACCAATAAACAGAAGGGGGAAAAAGAGTACCTTCCAAAGTATCAGTGACAATTTTAATCGACATAAATCCGAGCTCCCTTTTTTCTGTTACATCATTACAAATTCTTAGAACATAAAGAGTGCCTAGGTAACTAAACGGAAAATAGTATACACATAGCCAGTCTTACTCTTTTTTACTTGAGTTCCACCAAATGCTGTTACATCAAATCCTCCAGAAAACTTTCCTTCCAATCCTGTTTAGTTAATCGGGGTGTTATATTCGCACGCAATATGACAAACTAGGCATCTTTAATCTTACCAGTAATTACTATTGCTTTCACATCTTTTCTGACTAAGGTTCCTTCGATATTCTCTTTCAAGCTGAGCATCACTGGAAAATGACAAATTATATCAAGATTCTTGAAAAGAACAGAGAACGTAAATAAACTTTATGTATAATGGGATCTGTCTTGCAATTAGTCTATATTAATGGATAGGACCTGATCTACATTTAACTGGATGAATGTGAGCAACTATGGACTGGATATCTTTAGCCACATCTACCAAACTTCTTCTACTAGTTTCTTGATTGATCTTATTCCCCACCCCAGGTCTTAAAAAAGAATTGGTAGTCAATACAAAGATGCATTAGACCATCAGTCAACTTGCATGATTCATAATTTTTTATGTTTATAAATTCTTCTGATCATTTTATTGTTCTTAAACCATATCCAGCTAAAATTCACCACTGAGACTTAATCAATTAAATCAAGTCCAAACTAAAAAGAATATGAGCACACTCCTATGTTTACAACCCTAGCTTTAAATCAGGAAAATAAGATGCAAAATGAAATGCCAGAAATTTCTGTGTGTGCTTGCCTAGCCTTCGCCATGAAAGTTGAGGTTATGATTGCGATGATGATTTTTTAAGTTACTATATTGAGATTTATACGCCAATTACTACTGTATCATTTGGTTTTCCCAATTACACAAGATTAACAACTGTATTGGATGTTACAATTTCGGGTGTAAACGAGCCAAGTAGCATCAAGTTTGATTGAATCTTTTATCGAACTTGAAATTTGTGAATGAGTTTGGTTTGATTGTTAAACAAACCAAAATCAAACTAGATTTTGTAGGTCGAGTCAGAGAATGGGGTAGCTTGATATTTTTACATGTAATTTGTCAATTTTCAGTTATCAAGTCGAACTACCTTCGTATACGGAAAAAAATTGTTCAACTATTTGATATGTATGACGAATAGAGCCAAGCTCGAGTCTACTGTTGATTAACTTGATTTTATTTTCAGTCCTAGTTACAATGGACTCATGTTAAACACAATTGTTGACATTGAGCTTGTAAAAATAGTTCTCAAGCATTCCAAGTTCTCTTGATAAAACAGTAGAAATTCTCGCTCCAGTTAAAATTTAACATCATCAACGGTAGAAAACGAATCATATTCAACCTTTAATTAAATGATGCGGAAGTTAAATAAAGAAAGCAGAAAGGTCAATTAAAGTAAAAGATACCGTCGACAGATAACAGATTAAGAGGTGGATTGTTGATTGAAATGACGGCTACTCCATCGCCTCCGACCTCCACCGCCGTCTTTCCTATCATCTCGCCGTTGGCGGTGGCTGAGCTGTAGTGACAACTAAGAGTGATGAATTTGTTGGTGGTGATCGTGAATATTTGGCGTTAAATTGAATTTTCATTGACTTGGGTCCAACGCAGTCCTATTTGGTGCTTGAAAGATTTTTTATAATTGGAAAATGGGAAAAGCGGAAGCCTTTGAGTTAGGCCCAATCTAGTTACTGGGCCCCTGTTTATTTTAAGGTTCGTTATTTTATAGAAGTTCAAACTAATACTGTTTGATGTAATAAATCCCTTTCGAAAAATTTATGATTATACTAGTTATTAGTCATAAAATTGCATATGTTAGAATTTTAAAATTGTAAAATATTATTATGAATAGTTAGTTAAGATTACTAGTACGAACCCCACCACATGAAAGTTAAGTAGGACAAAAGAAATAGTAAAGTAGAACTAAAGAGGCTTTGGGATTAAACATCTTAAAAAAAAAAAAAAAATGAAGAACTAGTAAGAAACTAAGAACTATGCTATAAACACCGTTTATTGATTAACTTTGTATGTATTTGGAGGTCTAAATATTTATAAAATTTCAAAATCTCTAAGAAGCACGGTTGATGCAATTGTTAGCAGGGAAGGGTGAAATCATGATAATTAATATGGCATGATTTTAGTTGACCCCCGAGGAGGAGGCTACGGATTGGCTATGTGGCGACGATAGACGGATAAACAAGAGTTCGACTCATATATCGTGTTATGTTGTTCCATATGGTATGTGAGGAACAAGCTAAGTTTTTAATTGGAGGAGCTAAGAGCCTTGGATACGACGACTTTTGTTAATATGTTCATCACCGATTTGACGATTGTTTGGGTCAAGGTCCTCCAGCCTATAGCTGCAAGGAATCGAGACTCAACAAGTTGAATGAATATGAGAGCTATTGATAAAACGAGCACCAGTGAGTACATTGAGTGTTGTCTGTATGAGTTTTAAAAATCATCATATATCGAAGAAACACAATCATGTAATCCAACCCAACCAATTTTTTTTTTTTTTTTTATCTACTAGACTGTGTATTTACAGCTCGAACCGAATAGTGCAAAGGGTATAGATCCTCCCCACTGTGGTGTCTCAAGTAGGATTCGAACTTAAGTCTCGCCTCTTGGGATCGCAAGTCACTACCACTTGGCCCAACCACCTTGGGTCCAACCCAACCAGTTCTAAATTGAATTTCACTTATTTTTCGCCCGTAGAAAACGGCTCGTGTTAGACCCAAAATTCTTATATATTCGACCCTGACATAATTCTTAATGGGCCTTTCACATTTCAAGTCCCGGCCCATGAAATGCACACATTTCCCTTTCCCTTATAAATGCAGAATATAAACACTACGAAACCCTAAACCAAACCCCTTTTCTTCTCTTTTGAAAACTCACCCTAGAGCAGGCGCGGCGACGGAGGAGGAGCCATGGTACTCGCTTTTACAATAAAAGATATACATTTTTTTCTTAGTTCCTCTCTGTTTGCTAAACTTTTTTTTTTGCACTCCCGTTTAATTTGTGTAATTTAGGGTATTGATTTAGAAGCCGGAGGTAAGAGCAAGAAGACGAAGCGCACCGCACCGAAATCCAATGATATTTACTTGAAACTCCTTGTCAAGGTTCCCTGTTGATATACTATTTTTCTTAATTTTCAATTTTTGCAGTGTGCACTGAAAATTACTAGTATAAAATTTATAAATTCGATGATCTGATGTGAAGTGATTTGTGTGTGTTGACGTGGCAGTTGTACCGATTTTTGGTGAGGAGAACTGGAAGCAGCTTCAATGCTGTGGTACTGAAGAGGCTGTTCCAGAGTAAGGTCAACAAGGCCCCTCTCTCCCTCTCACGTCTGGCAGCTCTGATGAAGGGCAAGGTAGTAATTTTACTCTTAAATCATCCCGTAAAATTATGATGTTTGTCATATTTCGTGGAATTTATATTCATTTAATGGAAGATGATTTAATTGAAATTCTCAGCTGACTTCATGAATATGATTGAAAATGGGTTATTGGAACTGAGCTAACTGGGAATTTGAAAAAATAATTTTTTTTAATGAAATATGGACAGTGCATAGTTTTGGGTCTTTTCTTTTGTGGTCAAGCTGTCTATTATATATTTTAAATGTGTTATAGTATATATTAACTATATATTATCTTCTGGTTATGCATTATGTCCTGATTGTTTGAACTTTTCTTTATGCATGCACTTGGGTTAGATTTTTGAATTGAAAGATAATTGTAGTTTTAAGTTTTCATTTGATGCTTTCCCTTGTTGAATTCTACGTAGCCCTCATTCTCCGGTTTACATGAGTATTTTCCAAAACGATAATTTTGATATAATGAATTTTTCGGTACCTTTAGGATGACAAGATAGCGGTGCTTGTTGGAACTGTTACTGATGATATTCGTGCTTATGAAGTACCTGCCATCAAAGTAACTGCTTTGAGGTTCACTGAGACAGCGAGGGCTAGAATTGAGAAGGCAGGTGGTGAATGTCTTACTTTTGACCAGCTTGCTCTCAGGGCTCCACTTGGGCAGAACACGGTATAATTTTTTTTAGCCTTTCTATTTGCACTTTGTTTTATTTAATGACATTGTGGATATTTTTACTCTCGCTATAACTTGTTATATTATCTATTAACAAGCTAAGTTTTGAAAGTATTTATTAACTAAGTAGAACCTCTATTAGGATCATAGAAGTACAGAATTTATTGAATCTATACAGGGAGGGTTGTACTAAACTATATCAATTGTGCTATTTGCCGTTTCTGATTGATCTGATTCTAAATTTCGATAGAAGTCTAGCTTGCAGCCTCTCCAGTGATGTGGAACATAGTCTATGTTATAGGACTAAGAAAATTTTACAAGCCCTAGTTTTGTAGGTACCTATGTAATTATTCAGAGTATGTTAACTTTTGAGTTTGTTTCAGATACTAGAACTTAATCTTGGATACGCCAGTTTAGTTCTTAAATTTTTCTTCCGCACAAGATCATATTCTGAGGATGCTGTTCTTATTAGGTACTCTTGCGAGGCCCACGAAAGGCTCGTGAAGCGGTGAAGCACTTTGGTCCAGCTCCTGGTGTTCCACACAGCCACACCAAGCCCTATGTGCGAGCTAAGGGAAGGAAGTTCGAACGTGCCAGAGGAAAAAGAAACAGCAAAGGTTTCAGGGTTTAAGCTTTTTCAAGTTATATGCATTTTGATATCTCAGATTTTATGTTTGTCAGATACTAATTCAAAGATTTTGCCTATTATATCTTTGTGTTCTTGCAAGATACAATTGTAATCTTTAGTGCTGTTTTATTAGCCATATCCTTATATTTTGAGCAGTGCTTGATCTCAGAATCATTTTGGCAGTCATTTTACTCGTTTGGTTTCTTAATATTATCTATTATGTGAGATGAGAAGAATTTGAAAATATTTTAAGAAATTGTTTAACGTGTTTGGTTTATAACCGATGAGGTGATAATAGTGTGATGATGGTTCTCTTCTTAAACAATTTTTTTCCACGAGTGTTTTATTTCATAGATGTTTGTAAGTACGTTTCAAACTTTTGATCATAAAGTAACGCTTTTAGTTTTAAGGATCATTTTTTAACAAAAACCCTTCAGAAACTGCTAACAAAAATAATTTTGTGGGAATGCAAAAGCTTGATTTTTCTGAAAAACTAGAGGTAAATCAATGAAACTTAAGCCAGCAAAAAAAAAATCGTCCATAAATTTTGACATAAAGTAAAAAATGAAGTAGACAAATTGACCTGATGGATTACCAACCGCGTGGCAACAAGGGGGCAATTATTTAACTGCGTAGTAATTTAATGATACCAATTTAAATTCTTTAGGACTAAAATTTGCATTTTGCAGCATCTTAAGGAGAGATTATTTAGTACAATCGCTGCACCACGTCATCAAGTACACGTGGTGCAACCCACCAATACACTTGGGACATGTGGATTAATAATTCACATCATCCCATATTCTAGCCATGTTTCAAAATAATAGGAATTCAGAAAATTGTGTTCACATTGCCAGAACATGGGTGATGTGGATTATTAATCCACATGTCCCAAGTGTATTGGTGGGCTGCACCACGTGTACTTGATGACGTGGTGCAACGGTTGTACTAAATAATTTCTCCATCTAAGACATGTAGGTAAAACATATAGGACGGAAATTGATTATCGAAAATGCGACCTATTTTTGCGTCTCTACAAAAGTTAAATGCTGTTTTTTGCCTAACTAGGCCTATTGTCTCCACAATATGGAACGTTAATTACTAAGTAATTCTAGCCTCTCAATTGAGCAAAATTCGCATCGCCCATAAACCAATTACCATTTCTTTTCATTAAAACTTTATTGCGTAGAATTTCTCTTATTCTCTTGTTGTAAGAAATATTAGCAAAAGGCAATAAAGGTGTTGAGTAATTAAGATATAAGAGGAGCAAAAAAAGGGAAAGGAAATAATTCGCAATGTCGTACAAGTTTCTCTTCCTATTTGCACTCCTCTTTGGCCTCAGCCATTGTCCTGCATTGATCACCGCCGATCCACGTGTCTCTCGACTCCACCTAACCCACAAAATTTCAAAGGTTTCTGGCGAGCCTCTGGTGCAAAATGCTTGCCGTGGTGTTGGGGATTACGAGTTGGAATGTATTTCGAGACTGCAATCTGCTCCACCACATCAAAAGGCTGATGGCAATGGCCTTGCCTTTTTCACCCTCAGGTAAAGTTAGTTACATTAGAGAATTATAAAGATGTCGACATAAAAGATGGATATTGAGAAATAAAATATACCCTCGTAATTGAAACCAAATAATCAACAAAACAAAAATGGGGTACAAGTCCATAAATAACGATTTCTACTAGATTGATTCTCACGAAAAAAAAATTATATAAAAAAAATCAAATTCTTCCTCCAAAATGATATTCAAATCATTACAATCAAATTTTGATTACTCGATCTCTTTTAAAATTCTTCATATTCTTGTTTTACATCATTTGCGAGCGTTTTCTATATCACCTTCCGAGTTATACATTTTTTGATAGTATAGACTATTGAATAATAACACGTGCTCGTAGTTTTGGTTTTGGATTTTCAGAAGAAAACAAGAAATAGTTTTGATTTTGTTTCTTATATTTTACCTAAATAACGAAAACACAAATAACTTACAATCTTGAAAATAAGGTTATTCTCGACATCTCACGTTACAGGACTTTTCTGAAAATTTTGCTATAATTCGACACTAGCCGGCAAATTGGATAAGTGAGAAGACAATATCGCCCCTCTCCATGCCATTAGATTGAAACAAGTATGTATCAAACTAACATTTCCAACACCTTCCATTTTCTCAGATTTGTAGAAGACCATGCAGCAAATCTCTCTGTCGCAATTAAAAAAACTGGTACAAATCCTGATTTGTATCCACTACTCCAATCCGCAATAAGCGATTGCTTGGTTCAATACGATCCCCTCGATGATTTAGTCGAGAGTGCAATAAATGCCGTTCTAGCGAACGCATATTCTGATGCTATTCAATTCATCGAGGCCGCGATTTCCAATACAGAAGAGTGCGATTCTGAGCTTAAAACGAGTTACTTGGAGGAGAAAGCAGAGGGTAAACAAGGAGAAGAGGTTCAGTTTGCAGCAAGAGATCTGAAGGAAAACAATATGTTTCTTAAGAATATGTTGTCTGCTGCTTTGAACATTGTTAAAGCAAATTAAGATGTAATAGAGAATTGATTATATATGTAACATTAAGATGTTTGTTTTGTGCTTTTTGATTTGTATAGTAGCTAGTTGTTGAAGTTGAAGTGTAGATTTTAATTCTTGAAATTAGTGCAGTATCTTAAGTGTAACATTGGAAGAACAATCAATTTTCTTCACACTATATTAATGTGTTACATGCAAAAATATCCCACCATATACTATATCTATTGCCCGAAATCCCCCTGTGTTATTTTTTTTTTAGCAAAAATATCTCTATATTCTTCTTCATTAGAAAAAAAGACCCATTAATTATTTTTCAGTAAATCATCAGTTCTTTTAGTAAATAGGGGGGTTGTCCGCATGGGCAGCTCAACTGGTCTCAGAGGTGGAAGTTGGAACAAGTGACCAAGGATCGAACCTCACCAGCGGCAGTGTGGGAGCAACCTCTCAAAAAATGAGGGGGGCTCCTTGTGCGCAGTGAGTACTGGTCCCAACCTCTGTTGCCGGTTGAGTCACCATGATTTACCTCCTCTCACAATCCCGTCGGACAGGGGGTGAGGGGCGCCCGGGGTGAGCGATTTCACCTTTTGGAACAAGTAAATAGGGGGGTTATTGCGAATTTTCAAAATCAACACGAGGATTATAGTTAATTTTTCCAAGTGAATAGGATATTTTTTGCGTCTTTTGGTTGAGATGTAATTGTCATTTTGACTTGGAAGGAGTTTTTTTCGCTAATAAAAAGAGATTATTGGTAATAAAAATAATATAGGATTTTCTTTTTTGCTAATTAGGCAAGGTACAGGGGAATTCTTGCATTTTACTTCTGTACAGGTTCTGAGGTGAACCCTAATATAAAATCAATGAAAATATCGTAATAAATTAATTAGAGCTTGTTTGTTTAGCATTCGGTAATAGACATGATGTTTGTCTCTATTTTCTCGAACACAATTTTTTTTTTGGAGATAGTCAAACAAATATATATGCCCTTAATATTTTCATTAAATTCACAATTAACAACTTAATCTTCCTCATAATAATAGAATTTATTTTTAAAACTTCTAATTGAATAATCTGAATAAAACAATTACAAGAATTCTTGTCTTGTCTAAAATAAACAAATAAAAAGACAAATTACTCCCCATTTCATGAATAAGTAATTCAATATAATCCACCAGTATATTGCACCCCCGTCTGTAAAATCCAATCATCTCCCAACAAAAAAGCAGAAACAGTAAAATTAGCAGCATCAGTAGCATTAATAACATGAAAACCCGGCCACGTCACCCTCCCGCTAGTATTCGAGCCAGGACCCGAATTGTTAAACTCGGCATAGTAAGAAGTATTCAACGCAAAATCACCGGACCAAATACTCCAGCCGACCGGATTGACCAAAGTATCCATGAAGGACTGCATATAAACAGTCCTCGAATATTCCTTCCACGGTCGACCCAAATAAGTCCGGATCGAAATATTAGTGCTAGCCAAATCATCGGCAGCTCGGATCGTGCAATTCTGGAAGGAAATTCCGGTGTTCTGATTGGGATCTGTTCTGCCTTGAGCTGTAATTGCGTTGAATTGATTGGACATGGGGAGACGGGGGTAGAGGTTGCAGTCCTGGAAAACTACGGCGGCGTTGCCGAAAATGAAGTCGACGGTGCCGTAGATGTCGCATTCTTTGTAGAATTGGCGGAGGGAGTGTACGTAGAGTGTGTCTTGGTATGCTTCGAAGCTGCAACTGTAGAATGTGGAGAGATCGGCGCTGTTGCGTACGGCTACGGCTTGGTGCTTGATTGCGCCGGCTGTGTTGCGGAATGTTAGGCCTACTGCTACGAAACCGGTGGAGGCGACGGCTGCATGCAGCAAATGCAAATTAAATGGTGAGATAGAGCTAGAGATTAGTAATTGTAAAAATAAAAAATTATTAATTAGGTATATAATTAATAAATCTTGTTAATAATAATAAAAAAAAAATTTCATTTAATTAGATACTTACTAAATGTAGAACAATTGAAGGTTGTCCATCCATCAACAACGCTACGATTTCCAGTGATAATCGTCTGATTAATCCCATCACCAATCATCATCAAATACCTCTTGTTCTTCGGAATCGAAACATATTCTTCATAAACCCCAGCCGTAACAAACACAAGAAAATATCCACTCGTACCGTCAGTATTATTCGGCGCTGCTCCCACCGCGTCATTAATCGCCGTGAAATTTCCACTTCCGTCCTGACTCACAATCACAATATCACTCACCAAAATCTGATCGCTCCCATCATCAAACTGTAATCAATCATGGAATAAATTAATTATACATTTCATTCTACTAAATGCTAACAAAATCTCATGTCATGTGTTGATATTTTTATTAACAAACAAAGCTTCATTGTCTGACTTTTTATTAGTTAAAACTTAAAACTCTCATGTATTGATATTTTATTAGCGAATAAAGATTTTTTTCAAATTTTATGATGGGGGTATGATTGTCCTTTTTCTTGCAAAAATTCTATTAAAAAAAATACAATGATATTTTTGCTAATAAAATTAACACAAGAGCTTTTTGTCATTTAGACAAAACATAAAAAAAAAAAAAGAAAAAAGAAAAAGAAGAAATGTGTGTAGAAACTAGTCTATATATTTATTTCAAAAAAAAAAAAAAAAATCAGTATTTTAGATTTTAGTTGAAAACTTATCCAACTTTAATTTGATTCATACCTGTAACATCTTCCTATTGTTCACATTATGATAAATTTCCTTATTTTTCTCCGACATTTTAAAATTCAACTTCCCATTTCGAAGCTTCAAATGCTTCTTATGACTGGGCACTGATTTCTTTTTCTTCTTGGGAACCCACCCTTTAGTAAACAGAGCTAAAGAAACAGAGTACAACCGTGTGTCGTTACTTAACGGCGTTAAAATGCCGTTACGTACACTCCACGCGGAAGCTGTTTCCTGTAAACCATCAATGCAGGTCTGGGTGTTTGTTAAAATGCCGCTGAGAAGAGTTTGTATATCTTCAGCTTTACTTGAAGTGAGAGTTTGGGAAGTATTGTTCAGAGTTTGGGAAGTACTCATTAAATAATCTATGTTGCTTTCTGCTAGAATTTTGCAATCTTGTAGCGCCCGAATTGCTGTGATAGTTAGACTTTTCGATTGACGGAGTTGTTTTTCGATTAGGGATAGGAATTTTTTGGCGGTTGATAGGGATTTACGGACCGAGAATCGGCCGTAATCGTAGACATTGGAGGAGGAGTTAGTGGAGGGAAGAATGGAGTTGCAGAAGGAAGGATATGGGGTGGATTTGCATATGGAGGACGGGGGTGTAGGATTTGAAGGTGGAGTGTCTGCAGAGGATTGGGAGATCATGAGAACCGGAAGTAGGAATAGAATGAGGAAGACTTTGAGTTGAGAATGGAGATGACTTGACGCCATTGCTAATTAATTTGGTATGGGAATATATTGGTTTGTGAATTATGAGTTTTGATAGTACGTGTCTATATTTATAGGTATACTTCTTATAGTGATTGTGGAGAAATTTAAATTATACTCTCAAGTGTAGTACAATTATTAATTTATTTATCGATGGTGGTATGTGAATCTCCTAATAATATTACGCAATTTGCACTATATAAATTTTGACCGAAAATTCTCCTTGTAATTAATATTAGACTAATTACAAAAAAGGGATGAAATGTTGTTGTTGTTCTATACATCTAACAAATTAAACTCGAGTAATATTTATTTATTATATAATTTTTAAATTCTAATCGAATACATTTAAAAATATCCAAGTTAATGGAGATATCATGATAGATTAATTAAATATCGTCTACACTTATACTTGCAGCTATATAGAAGTATATATATAATTAGTTCCTAAAATAATCAACCAAAACGTACCCAAAGTTTCAAAAACAGTATATATATATATATATCAAAGTCAATATAAGATAAATCAGTCAAAATAATTAATAACGTTGTATGATTATGTACTCATCATTCTTATTAAAAGTTAATTTGCAAGTATTAGAAAAGAATTGCATGTTACTGCATGGCTAGCTGCGTAGAAATGGTAAAGAAGACGTAAAGGATACTTAAATGACTTTGAATATAATATATATATATATATATATATATTAGAAGTAGAAGTCAACGTCGTTGGCTTTATCGATCTTGAAAGCGCGTAAGATTTCTGGATCGAAGATTATTATTGCATTCCATAGCCACTGACAAGGAACCAAGTTGGGTGATATTTACTTCCGTTTGTATTTTAATGTTTAGTTGAAGTATTTTTTTTTCCTTTTTTTTAAGCCTTTTCATGTTATATTATTTCACTGAATTAATTAACCCAAGTATAATTTTTATTTTTATTTTTTTATTATTATCCTTCATGTATGTAACTTTTTCGTGGATTGTCAACTCATCATCACATGCCAATTTGTAATTATTATAATTTTCTTCAATTACCTGGATGGGCTATACCAGATTTATTTTGACGAAGCCACTCGAATCCTTAAGTTAATTATTGAACAACCAGATGCATAATTATATTACATTTTATAGATTGAAAAAAGACTTAAAATGGAAAATAATATATATATCTTAATTGTTTTAAATGTACTTAGATGAACATTAAGGATCATGAAATTCCTTAATTATTTCATGTCATACGTTTTGCAAATGTTTCCTTGATTATGTGAATATTTTGTTCACGACGATTACTATATATTACTCGGTTAGATTGTCTTGGATTATCGGCTCGTAATTAATCTTTCGGATGGTGTTAGTTTATTAATTCCTACATCAAATGTACATTAAAATGATAAAACACTTAATTTTTTTTTGACTAAAAGTAATGTGATGCATTGAAATACTGTCGAAATAGAGATATTTAGAGATCAATTCACCCAAAAAAAAAAAAAAAAAAAAAAGGAAAAAAAATTCATCGATTGTGATTAACAGCACATACGTACATTGCACTTATACATTGCTACATTTGTTTGAACACACGGATATGCATTTAATTTGTTAATTAAATTGGCTAATAACTCTATAATTTTATATTTATAATTTATATAGCTATCCTTGAATAATTGTTTCTCTAAACAAAACAAAAAAAGAAAAGTTTAATTGTTACAATAAGAATTTTCAAAAATATCTGCCGCACAAAATAATTAATTATACTATATATAGTGTTTCAAACTCTACCTAATTTAATCAGGACAAAAGAAGAGTACATATATAAACATACAAAAGTTCCCTAAAAGAATGTCATTAATTTGCCTCAACAAATTACATAGGAACTAAAATTTCTAAACCTAAATGAAATAGACCTTACCTATATATGATTACTAGTTTATGATGATACTTAAACAGTCAACGCCCTTAACGTGGAAAATTGCTAAAAGGAAATTGTTCATGCAATATTACTATTAGATGTAATTATAAGATTAACACCTAGGTATAATTAATTACTTAAACTACGCCTAATCTAATTGAAATATTAGATTTGTTACAATAGCCCTTTTTAATTAATGCGTTAATATTTAAAGACATTAATATTAAACTAGAGAAAAATTCATATTTATGGGAGTTGAACTCATAACCTCTTGGCCAGTGTTGGTGTCTCAATCATAATTATCCCTAAAACTAAGGTCTTGTTACTTTACATTTTAGCTACTCTGTTGTCATTATGTTTTTGTATTATTGTTATCATATTTTCTATATAGATGATTTTTTTTTTATAAATAGATGAAATATACTATTGGAGCATGTGTACATATCTAAAACATATGTATCTGACTTCCGTTGAAAAAAACAAGTTTTTAAATTAACTATTAAAAATTTTAGAGTAAAATTATATTAGTAAATTAACGAGCCAATATAACGAATTAAAAGGCGCGGCATTAATCTGATTTCATATATTATGTTAGAGAGAGTAAAAAAAAAAAACTCTTGTTAAATAGAATTTGACATGTTTAATTACATCAGTTGTGGTTGATTAATAATCATAGATTTATCTCATGATAAACTAATATACCTATCTGATCACCATTTTATTTAAGAAAAAAAAAAGGTAAGAAAATTGAATAAAAAGGCTTATGATCACTATAATTTGTAGCCTAACACCTAGAAATTAATAAACTGGATAAACAACTTCATTATTTTATTAATTTATTAAACTACTTCAATAATTATTGATTATTTTACCTTATTTAAAAATGGTTAGATAGCTAGTTATATATATATATATATATATATATATATATATATATATATATATATTTTTTTTTTTAATCATTGGATTGGAAGCATCTTTCAAAACGAATGACATAAATCTTATAAGCATTAATTACCAGCACAAATTAATTAACTATATTGTAGCCTTAATTAGAATGATTGAACACCAAATTATCTGTTACAAGAAATTAAAAAGAATGGCTAATAATGTTCTTGGGTAAGAATATTTATTTCTTAATTATTAATTAGTTTGACAAGTATTCTCTTCCTAAGCCCTATGAACTTTCCATGTAACCTGAGAAATTTTCAATTACAATTAGGTTGTGGATTTGGTTTTGACTAGTTTCTCATTATTTATCTTTAAACTATATATTCTAGAACTCTATAGTTTGTTATATGGCTTAATTAGTAGAAAATGTATAGGAATATCAATTGCTTCTTTTAGCAATTCTAGAGGAGCTAGAGTACACTTATAAATTTACTAAGCCATATTCAGCACGCGCCTTTATGGGCATAGAAAAATTTAAGCACAAAAGATAATAATTTTATATTGGGAATTCATAATAAAAAATAAATAAAAAAGGTAAAATAAATAATGAATGCAATCAGAGAAATAGAGGAGTTAATTAGATAACTTTAAATATAAAGAATGATTTATTTTTATTGGAAAAATGTACTTAATTAGTATATAACTTGTATAATTGGTTACAAAAGTCAATTTTCAGGGGGCCAATCATGTGAAGGTGTAGGATAGGTTGGATGTGAAGTCACAGTCGAAATTAAACAGTCCATTTGAATTATTACGACGGATATAAATGTTATTAGAGTGGTAAAAAATTCTAAGCTAAATTAACTTGTACAGTACAATCAAAATTAATTCATCGGATATGAATCCATCCAACTTCTTACATATTTGAACATTCCAATATATATATAATAACTACACTCGAAACCAAACCAATATATATATTAAGATTTAATTATTCAACTCAACACAAGATTTCTAAATTAATTTGTAATAAACTAATTAATTAAAAGTCAAAGTTTGGGGCATAGAGAGTACGGGCTTGCTAGGGACAGTTCCGCCTCGCAGTTCACCATTTATTAAACGCCATGTGGCAAAATCTTTACCTATTACCGGAAGAAAAAATACACTATAGACAAAATTGAAATGACTTTTATACCCTACCCAATTAATGTCTTCCACTTCACGCTTTCATTTCTCAACCTTTTATTTTTCTCTCTCTTTCTTTCTCTCTCTCTCTCTCTCTCTCTCTCTTCTTTTTGCTCTTTTTGCTGCCATGGATACAGCTCGGTGGCCTCAGATCTGTTCACAGTTTAGCCCTTTTTCAATTTGTAATAAAATAAATTACCTCTTCCCCAGTCCACTTTCTTATGTATTGAGGAATTTTTAAGGAAGAAACCTTCAAATCTGAAATTCTCATGAAACCCACTTTCTTCCCCAATTCATTTTTTTTAATAGAGTTTTCTGTTCTTCTTTTGTTAAATGGGTATGAACCAAAAAATTCTCAAATGAGATGGATGGTTGTAGTAGTTGAGTAAAGGTGGTTGGTGGATGGAATGTGGTCGCCGGAGGTGGTGGTGTTAGAAGAATAACTCTAGGTGGAGCGGAAAATGGATAGAAAATTTGAATGTTCTGTGGAGAAGTTAATCGAGAATAAGATTGAGGAATGGAAAAAATGATGAGAAAAATGAAAAGAGAAAGAATTGTTGATGGCTTAAAAAATGCAGCCATGATGATTGATTTATTTCTTGGAAGAGTATGTGGAGTTCTTGATGTAGAATAAATGTTTTGATGTACTTTGGTCAATTCTGTTGATTTTGTTAATACTTTTTGGTTTAGTTGCTGAAAGCTTCAAAATTGAGTTGAGTAGTTGGTTATTAGTGCCTCAAATCAAGATCACCACTTATCCGAGCGGCGGCGGCGGCGGCCGCGGCGGCGGCAGCGAGGTGGCGGCAAGGAAGAAGAAAGTCCTTTTTTTTTTCCTTAAGAAATTCTTTTTTTAAATATATAATTATATAGTTGATAATAGAGATTTTTTACATTTTTAGAAAATAAAAAGTGAAATTAGAATAATCTTGTATACAAATATTGAATTTATAATGAAAATGTATATTTGCAAGCTAAATCTGTTTAGTTTGAATTCAGTTTAAATTAGTATCTATTGGAAAAATATTTAGTTTGAATTCTTTCTATGGAAAAATATAACAAATCTTGTATTCAAAGAAATTTGTGTGAATTTCTACGGATGGCACAAAATTAACAAAAATATAATATGATTTTTTATAAAAATTTGTGGAACACATAATAAAAATCTATGTTTTTATAGTAATATATGTAAATATGATTTTTCATAAAAATTTGTGGAACACATAATAAAAATCTATGTTTTTATATGTAAATATGATTTTTTAACATTTTTAGAAAATGAGAAGTGAAATTAGAATAATCTTGTATACAAATATTGAATTTATAATGAAAATCATAGTTCATATAAAAATTGGTAAATAGAACAAATTTTAATGTTTTTAATATATATTAATAACAAGGAGGGGCAAATATGTAAATGAAATAAATGGGATTTTTTTATTTTATTATGTATATTATATACAGGGGTAATTATATATTACCAAAAATGAGATTTTATGGTTTAATATATATTAATAACAAACGAAGGGTAAATATGTAAATGAAATAATTGGAATTTTATGATTTTATTTTGTATTATTAATAATCAGGGCCAATTAAGTAAAATCACAAAATGTGACCTGCTATTGCTAACCGGATTAGCAGGTCAACATAATAATAATAAAAAAATGTTTGTGAGGGGAACTGTGGGCAGTTTTCCACAAGTGGAACTGCCCATAGCAACCCCCGAGAGAGTATGGTATGATATGAAACGGTGTTGTTGGTTGAAATTTGGGCACTAACAGGCTGGAACTGCAAACAGTTTGCTTGACATTGTTTGGATGCTTCTTTAGCTATTTGTCTTTACTCGTACAAAACAACCACCGACTCAAACGCTAATTCTTCAATTATTTGATTATTTATTTTATTTTAATTTTCAGATACTTCATCAGTCAAAGATTTAAAGAAATTAAGTTTATAGGTATGGTTTGCCTGCACAATTATAATTACGTACATTCAATTAGGTACTAGGTAGGAAGCACCTGTATTAATTTGTTTGTTGTGCTGGACATTTACACGTCACTTTTAGCTAAGCAGTGAGTATAAGATATTCTCTTCTAAATAATTAAATCTTGAAGATAAATGTGTAATTTGTTGATATAATTATTTATTCAAAAAAAGTTTGCTTCTAGTCAGGTTTTTCTAAATAAATGTCTACAATAGATAGATGCAAGAAGATCTTGGGTATTTAATGATTTGTTATGAACTATTTCTAGATAGGCCTTCATTTTGAAAAGTATGAGAGTGGGCTGTCTGTAGGCCCATAATGCACAATTTTAGTTTCAACTTGACCTAAAGATCCAAAAGCCCAATAAAAAAGGGGGCAACGAATTGGCATTTTGTTCTAATTGGGCTGCCGATCATAACCCATATTCTCGGCCGATTTATGTATTTTTGATGCGTGTTCTCCACTTCTCCCTCTGTGAACTAGATCCTTTCTTGTGTTTAATGTTAAAAAAACATAACAAAA
Organism: Penstemon barbatus; assembly: GCA_003313485.2. Lineage (NCBI taxonomy): Eukaryota > Viridiplantae > Streptophyta > Magnoliopsida > Lamiales > Plantaginaceae > Penstemon > Penstemon barbatus. The sequence continues at coordinate 504,492 of CM064881.1, read as the reverse complement.
CAAAAAAAACTGTATTTCAAAGTCGATTGACTATTTAAATAAACATTATTCTTTGCTTTTATATGTAGATAAAATGGATTCATGTAATTACCTAGCCAACTGCAATTTATTAAATAAATCAACTCTTTCATCCCAATCCAAGTTTTAAATTTTGTTTAATTATATCGGCGTAACTATAGTTTCTACAACCAGTGGCGGAGCCAGAAAATAATTTCACCGGGGTCATTCGTAAAACTAAAAATCATGTTAAATTTTGAATATTTATGAAAATAATTACTCTCAAACAAAATTAATTTAAGCTTAAATGTCAACTAGATGAGTATCTTTTAACGAAGTCTACATAAGTTTTTCATAGATTGAAATTGTCATAGAGTCATTGGGGATATTTCAAATAGTTATGTTTAAGAAATTTTGCTAGAACTTTCGAATTATTTGAAATTTTTTAATCAAATAAAAATTTTCAGATATAAACTAATCTATACTTTTGCCACATTGACCCAAGAATAAAAGAGTATATTTAAATCGTCAATAACATATAAATTTTAATTCATAAAAATCATTTCACAATAGTAATTCCAAACGATATCAAATACATATTTTATCTATATAAGTATCAAGTGGTCTTTTGTATATTTCATATATATACACATACGTTTGTAATATATAATAATATTTTTCAAACCATTTTATTAGAAATATAGAATAATTAACATTAATAATTGACTAAAATATACAAGTGAACAAAAGTAAAATTTTAATATAACTATATAATCATACATGGACCCCTTTCTTTACAAATTTTTTATTTTTTTAGTGGGGTCATTAAACAACAAACATATACTTATTATATATTTTAATATAAAAATCAAAACAAATTAAACATTTCCTCACTTTTTCTTAACAAATATTAGAACTTCAGGAGGGTCCATGCACCTCCCTAATGTGAACGTGGCTCTGGCCTACAACATAAATGTTCCACATGCTTCTCTAGCAAATCGTATTAAATTATTGACTCAGATATGATTGTTTTAAATTTTCACACTAATTAATTAAATTTAAATTCAAGGTGGTTCGGTCAAGTGATAGTGACTTGCTACTCCTAGCGAAGATATTTAAGTTCGAATTCTACTGAAGACACTACACTGAAAAAAATATATAGTACCATTTGCACTCTTCGATCCGGGCTTTATATACATATTCTAGTAACGTGCCTTTTTTCCAATGGGTCAATCCAACTCGTACAATTTTTTTGTATCCAAACCACGTTAACACACATAATATTCAATATAAAAATAATACTCCTATTTTAAATTTTTTATTTTTATTTTCTTTTGGGATGTTTCAAAATTAAATACAATTTTTTGTAATGAAATTATTTTTTTACCCTCTCATCTAGAGTAGTGAAATTATCTTGGAAACAAAACCGTTTTTTGTAATACATTCAATTTTCAGTAATCAAATAATGCATATTAATTTTTTTTACAAGATAAATTTGCAGGAAATCATTTCATCCAGTTGGTATACTATTTTGTATATTGCAACAAAAAAATTTAAATGTATAATTGTTAAATCGTATAAAGATTATAAATTCAATGATCTTATTTTTTTTTTAGATGGTGAATACATTGTTACATCAAATTTGTGGGAAATCAAAGTTGATATACTATTTTGTATATTGCAACAAAACAATTTAAATGTATATTTGTTAAATTGTATAAAGGTTATAAATTCGATGATCTTATTTATTATTATTATTATTATTTTTTAGATGGTGAATACATTGTTACATCAAACATTATATCGAATCGAAACTATTACAATGATATCAAAGTAAACTAATTACTAGTACTAAACTAAAGAAAAATTAATATGAAACTAGAGAAAATATCGATATTCGTGGGAGTTGAACCCATGAAAAAATGAATTAAATTTTCAGTATCATATACTGTTGCCATATAAAATATTCTTCCTATGGGCCATTTCAGTCTGCAAATATATGGGCACAAAGTGAATTGAATTTAGTTGACAAGAAACATAAAGGAAAACTTCTATTCGATTCATGCATATTTTTGATTTATTTTTCTCGACATTCTTTTAAATTTAAAACCATAGAAATTACTTATTATTAGAATTCTTCACTCAAAATTCTAATACAATATTCAAATGGTACTGAAGCCCATGTCCCGTTTCAACGTATGGGTCCTAGATCAAGAATTTCAAAATTTAAAACATATATAATAAAAAAATAAAAATAAAAATAAAAATGCATATAGCATATTATTTTTTTCTTCATTTTCAATAAATGAACAGCATTAAATAAATCTCCGGTTTACTTGACTTAGTGGCTGGACACGCCATGCATAAGAGCTTGTGAACATGAAAACTATTAATATTGACTTTTTCATCACTATAACATATATAAACTCTTAACCAAATACACAGAAAATAAAGATATATTAGCATGGAAATCCAGTTTGTACAAATTAGATAGGGAGATTCTTACTTAAATTGAATTTGATCGAACTTAAAGTAATTATATGATATGTGTAATATATTTATTTTAATAATTGAATAAAATTATTAGGAGAGTAACCAATCGTTACGTATAGCAAATGCAATAAACTTGTTCAACCAAACTTGAACAGAAAATTTCCAATTACATAGAACACGGCCATTGAATTTTGCAACATTTCAGGGTCAATTTTCAAGAATCACTGAACATAAATTTTCGTTCCACAAATTGTGTAATAGAATTAATTGATTTTTATATTTTTAATATTAGTAATACTCTTACATTATTGATATAAACGAGGTGGTTCTGTTCTTTTGAAATTATTAAGTTCTGCCTACAATCTTTCAACGGTAAACTCTGACTGATTACTTTTATCGGAACTTTATATTTAAATTGCGGGAAAATCTCACTTCGCCCCCCAACCTTTTCATGTTTTTGCAGTCTCCCCCCTAACCTTTAAAGTTTCGCACTTTCCCACCTCACCTATTTAAAAAGTCTCAGGCAACCACCTCATTGAGCAAGTCACCCCCCAACCTTTTTAAGTTTTTGCAGTCTCCCCCCTAACCTTTAAAGTTTCGCACTTTCCCACCTCACCTATTTAAAAAGTCTCAGGCAACCACCTCATTGAGCAAGACAATGGAATCTGGCGGAATATTCCGTTTGCTTGAAGTGACGTGACTTTAGTCAAGGGTAGAATAGTCCTTTAAGGCACAAAAGTGCGAAACTGTAAAGGTTAGGGGGGGGAGACTGCGAAAACTTGAAAAGGTTGGGGGTAAAGTGCGATTTTCCCTATTTATAATAATTTATAGATCAAAATTTCATTTCGAGTATATATGTTTCGGTCAACAAAATATTGAAATTTTTTGAAGAAATTCTTCGAAAATATTAAGAAAAATTGTGAAATAACTTACTAAATGAATATTTCACAATTTTTCTTAATATTTCCGAAGAATTTCTTCAAAAAATTTCAATATTTTGTTGACCGAAACATATATACTCGAAATGAAATTTTGATCTAGAAATTATTATAAATAGGGAAAATCGCACTTTACCCCCCAACCTTTTCAAGTTTTTCCCCCTAACCTTTACAGTTTCGCACTTTTGTGCCTTAATATTCCATTCTACCCTTGACTAAAGCCACGTCACTTCAAGCAAACGGAATATTCCGCCAGATTCCATTGCCTTGCTCAATTAGGTGGTTGTCTGAGACTTTTTAAATAGGTGAGGTGGGAAAGTGCGAAACTTTAAAGGTTAGGGGGGAGACTGCAAAAACTTAAAAAGGTTGGGGGGTGCCTTGTTCAATGAGGTGGTTGTCTGAGACTTTTTAAATAGGTGAGGTGGGAAAGTGCGAAACTTTAAAGGTTAGGGGGGAGACTGCAAAAACATAAAAAGGTTGGGGGGCGAAGTGAGATTTTCCCTTAAATTGCTGATGTCGGACCTCTTTTTAAATAAAGGAAATTATTTGATTATCTTTAAATATGGATCTAACTGTGCATTAATTAAGAAAAATTCTAGGGTGCCGCTAATATCACAAGGATATAAATATACACGTTAGTTTATATTTATACACGTTAGTTTATATTTAGATTTGATCAAAAAGTGAAAGATAAAAAAGAAGAGAACAGATATTAAGACTGATAGTATCATAGCATATATTATTAGAGTAGAAAATGAATTAAAAGACACAAAAGAAGTATTTTATAGTTGTGTTGTTGGTACTAAAATAATTTTTAAAACTGTCTAGCAACGGTAACTCAACTAATACTTAGATAAGAAAAACCCGATATTTTTAAGGAATCAATAAATATTATATTGGATAGTAGGAGTAGTATCTAGCCATAAATACCTTTTTTGTGTTTTTCATAATCTTCTAGCAATAAATGATGTAATTCAGCTCTTCCTCATATCTACTCCGACAATACTCTTAAATTTTAGCATCTTATCATAAAATATAAGGGGTGAATTGTTATACATTTTCACTTTTTTGTTATGCACTCCAACAATTAGTTTATATTTTAAGATTTTAATTTTAATTAATCACACCACTTCATTTCAACAACTCATTTATATATTAACAACTTTCAATTATTATTTATATATAATAAACAATGATCCATTTTCTAATATTTATTTTAATATAACAATAAAATTACCTTTTAAAAATTACTATTTCAAGAAAGTAATATGGATTATTGCATGAATTATTGCAAATTTCTAATATTGACGAATTTATTCCTGTATGATTATTTTAGATAGATTATTTAACCTAAATCTTTAATATTAGAAGACGATTAAATAAAACCTCATACACTTAATTTATGTGTATAGAATGTATACACCAATTTCATATAATTTGATAATATTGAGTTTCTTCTACTTACATGTTTTCATTAAATTTAATCACATGGATTGGACTAACTACTTGTCTCGGTTTAAGGCTTAATTCAACCTCAAAAACTAGCTTTCAAGGTGATGATTGTTCAAGACCTTACAGTACTGTGGACTTAACTATTATTTTCAACTCACGTGGAACATTTAATCTCACTAATTTTGTTTTCATAATTTTACCACAATTTCTTTTTCAAGTTCAATTAATTTGTTGATGGCAACATCATGGATATTGAAGAGTGAAATGGAATCAAACAATATATTTTTTTTTAAATTTAATTTGATTTTGTTAAAGTCGATCTTGAAATTATACTTATACTTGGTTTGATTTTTAAATAAATAATTGAACTCGAATGTATTTTTGTTGATGAACTTGAACTAATTTAATTTCTGCCCTAATAAAATTATCAAGGGTTAAACATGCAATAGACCTAATATAAGGAAAAAATTGAGAAAATTATTTGACTTCTTTTTTAAGAAGATATGCTATGAGAGGAAAGCCGCACAAATTTAATGTGTTTGAACTGGGGAAGGAAATAATACTCTTCTATGGAGAAACTTTAAATCAAATTGAAAGAGAGAATAAATTGTAAAATCCATTTTAAGGCAAGATTTTATTTTTATTTTTTGAGATGGCATTTAAAGCCAACATTACTATTAAGTATTAACCAATTTCTAAAGGAAGTAAAATTGAAAACAAGTTAATGCTCTCACAAAATCATCAGCAATCTAGATATCAAATTTTTTATTAAAATAAAAACAATTGGACCATAAAATCTCATATAAATATACCACCAATCCCCCTACAGATTTCAAGTACCGACACCCAATTCTGTCTCTTCTTCTCCACCATTTCCAAAAATGTCCAAATTATATCTTCTTCTTCCTCTCTCAACTCTTCTTCTTTTATTACTCACATTCTTCACCTTCAATTCTCACCCCACAACTCTAATAAATTCCGCAAAATCCCCCAGAAAACTTCACATTTACAAACACGTCCAAATAGCTCAAACAACATGCGAGGGCACATTGTACCCCGAACTCTGCATCTCCACCGTCGCCTCCTTTCCAGAACTCCGCCAAAAAACTCTACCGGAAATCATCTCCGCCACCGTCAATATTACTATGAAGGAGGTCAGAAATTCTGCCTCCAACTGCAGCAGTCTCCGCCGCAAGCTAATTAAAAAACTTCATCCGCTCGATTTACACGCTCTAGACGATTGCATCGAGCTTTTCTCCGAAACAATCGCTGAGCTAAAAAATGTTCTCGCCGATTTATCAGGGAGCAAATCGCCGGAAAAATACTACGACGATCTACAGACGCTACTCAGCGGTGCAATGACGAATCAATTCACCTGCCTCGACGGATTCGCGTACAGCAAAAACAACACTCGGAAATTCATCGAAGGAAGGTTGAGGAGAATCACGCGCCATTTCAGCAATTCACTCGCCATGGTTACGAAGCTGAAAAAGAAGAAGCGTAGCAAAGCGACGTCGTATTACGAGGAGTCCAGGAAAATGAGAGACGGTTATCCGAGGTGGCTGAAGAAGAATGAGCGGAGGCTTTTGCAGGCGGCGGTGAATCAGACGAGAATCGATTTGGTGGTGGCGAAGGACGGAAGTGGTAATTTTAGCACCATTAATGAGGCGTTGAGTGTGGCTCCAAATAATAGTAATACGAGATTTGTGATTTATATCAAAACGGGGGCGTATTATGAGTATATTGAATTGGAAAGGAGGAAGATGAACATAATGTTTTTGGGAGATGGAATTGGGAAAACTTTGATAAAAGGGAATAGAAGTGTTGTGGATGGGTGGACTACTTTCAGATCTTCTACTGTTGGTGAGTTAGTTATCCACTAATTGTCTTTCATTATCTCCTTTTTCTTATTATTATCCACTAATTATTTTTTCATGTTGATTATATATTCATTTATTGCTTTTTAAGTTACCCTACTTTTTCCGAAAATCCAAAGTAAATCTTATTAATACGTGGATGGATGGATGACTTTTACAAATAAATGCGCACCAATTAATGTTATATTGTACATTTAATGCTGGAAAAATATAATAAAACTTTTTAATTGGACTAGTTGCATAAAAAGAAATCTTTTTTAGGCCCCTGAACAATAAGGCTTGTTAGTCGCTACAAAATGACGATAGATTCATTAAACAAATGATCATCTATTTATGAGTAAGTGGCTTTAGCTCAGTAAAATTAGAACCCCAAGAGAAACTAACCTAACTATGTTTTTCAAATGATTAATATGATTTTGTGTATTAAATATGTTCTCATGTCTCAAAAGTTTGTCACTAGTGCCTTGTCACTAGAACATTTCTTTTTCTTTATTTGACAATTCACAAAGGGAAAATTATTGTCAAAAATTCATCCATGCAAAAAGAATATTGCACTTATTTTATTATTTTATTGGTAAGAGTTACATCACATACATTATGTATGAACACCATTTCTTTGGTTTTTCTATAACCTCAATCTCAATGCTTGAGATATCAAGTTGCTCCACATTCCACAGTCCCACAGTACGTACGTCAGTGTGATATGTGGACCAATTTTGCTTATATAGAGCACATGAATATTTGGGCCCAAACCTTTTTCTTTATTGTCTACATTTATATTTGTTTTTTTGTTTTGTTTATTTGATATAATGTCTTGAGATTGGACAGAGATGTAGGAGTTGGTGACAGCTTGCCCTTTTGAATTTTCGTACTTGGAACACGTTTTAATATTAGTATATTGGGGGGTCACTGCATTTGTATCATAATCATATGTTTGAACTAGTTATTAGCTTACTAATAAAAAAAAGAAAGAACTAGTTTTTGGCTTCAAGGAACGGATTTTTCGTAAAACGTATATTTTTACCCTGCGACTTTTAACTTTTTTTTAAAAAAAAAAAGTCAAAATTATTATATTTAACTTTTAACTTTTTATGAGGTATCTTTGCTTCTTTTTTTTCCTTTCTAAATGATAATCACATATGATATGGTTCAATTATTTGACCAAATACACGTTACCCCATTGCCCAGTACAATTTCTGGCCCAGTTCAGATAACAAAGCCCAATGTTTAGCTATTCTTTCTTTTTCTTTTCAATTGGCAGCTGTAGTAGGAAATGGATTCATAGCCAAGGGCATAACCTTCGAAAACTACGCCGGACCAAGCAAACACCAAGCCGTGGCCCTCCGCAGCGGGGCCGATTTCTCGACCTTCTACCGATGCAGCTTCGTTGCTTATCAGGACACACTCTACGTCCACTCCCTCCGTCAATTCTACCGTGAATGCGACGTCTACGGAACCGTCGACTTCATCTTTGGAAACGCAGCCGTGGTATTCCAAAACAGCAATCTCTATGCCCGCCTCCCGAACCCTAACCAACGAAATATTTTCACCGCTCAAGGAAGAGAAGATCCGAATCAGAACACCGGAATTTCAATCCTGAACTGCAAAATTGCAGCGGCGGCGGATCTGATTCCTAATATAACGCAGTTTAGAACGTATTTGGGGAGGCCGTGGAAACAGTATTCCAGGACCGTTTTTATGTACTCGAATATGGAAAGCGTCGTTCATTCTAGTGGATGGTTGGAATGGGATGGCGATTTTGCTTTGAGCACTCTTTATTATGGAGAGTACATGAATCGTGGGCCCGGTTCGAATACTAGTGGCAGGGTGACGTGGCCGGGTTATCGGGTTATCAATAGTTCGATTGAGGCGAGTCAGTTTACGGTTGGTAATTTTATTCAGGGGAGTCAGTGGTTGCCGGCTACAGGGGTTCCGTTCTTTCCTAATTTGACGGCGACTTGATTGTTATTTTGGGGCGAGGAACGGTTTGTTCTGACATAATGTACTATTACGGAGCAATTGTATTATTTTTACATATGAAATACTCCTACTATTTTCCACTTAATTTATTTTCCTTTTCATTTGTATTAAGACACAATAAATATTTTATTTTTTTTTATTTTTCAATGGTTTAATCCCTTTGAGTCGGGCACATAAAGTGGGAACCTCTCCGAACAGATATTCGGACCTAAATCCGCTACTTTATTAGTAAAATTGCTCTAATAATATTAAAGGGAGAAGAATAAATACTAAAGGAAGAAGCCCAACTTGGATCCTATATGGCTAAGTCCTAAATTCCTATCAACATTGGGCCTAGTTCTCCTTGATTGCAATAATTTTTCAAAAGCCGATATGAGCGTTAGGCCCAATTAAGCCCAGGTTCTAATTTGTGAGATCAATACATTCTTTTTAACAAATTATAAAAGTTTTTGTTTATTAGTCTTTATGCGCAAAATTTTTGTATTAATTGTTATTTTGTGGCATAATTTAACTCAATTATGATAGGACTTTAACTCGTATGAAGGTTGCATTAGAAATTTTGTGGCATGTCTTTTTAAGGAGTGCAGTTTTGCTCAAATACTTAATGATATTATGATCCTAATTTAGTGTAGAGAATTTTCTACAGAGGACTCTCAGTCATTTATTTTAAATATTCAAAAGAATGACTTACTGACGCTTTTTTGTTTGTTGTATTTTGCTCATGAGCTTCAGATTTTAAGTTTTTACCATTAAAAACTTCAAAAATTATATGTAAATTATAACATACAGTTCTTTTGAATATTCTTGTGATGCAGTAGTAAATTATATGTAAAAATCTAGTAGTAATAATAATATATCTATTCGGTTTTCTCAAAAAAAAAAAAAAAATATCTATTCCAAATAAATATTCTTGTGATGCAGTCAATATATATTTGGGAATGACCTTTGTTTTGTGCAATGGATCTCATTCAAGTCCGAATTGTATCAAAACCTTATCCAGTTATAATCTGATATTATAAATTGAAAATCTAGTTTTGTATCAAAGCCCAATTAATCTAATTACAATCGGATATCATAATTGGGTATTTTCTCCTTTTTTTTTTGTTTGAAAATATACCAGATTGGGCCCCCTTTTTTCTTTTTTCTTCCAATTTTTGCGTAGAGTTCATTTTCAAATTACTTTAAAGCCCATAAGAGCATTAGGCCCACTTTATAAGATTGGACTTGACAGATTGTTGAAGTATAATAACTTATATTATAATTAATTTTTTTTAATAAAAAAGAAAAATGGTGGTTACAATGAAAAGCAAATGTGGAGATGAGATCAGATTCACGGGTTGGCCAACAAAGACAAGAAGATGAAATCTGAATTACAACAAAGGATTTGAAAAAGCTAGAGATGGGATGGGAGCACATGCATGCCTATTAGTCTTTGTATGTACTTTCTTTCAAATGAATTCTTCAACAGTTTAATTAAGTCCACCACATTTATATCATCTACTAGAGCTACGTACAATTAAAGTTATTCAGTTGGTTTGTTCCTCCCCACACTTGCTCGATCTACATTTTCTCTATATTATTAAATTTAAAGGGGAGATTGATTGCACTTGCACGTGTATATATATATATATATTAGACTAACTAACATTAATTAATTGCGTGTTATAAAAGTAGGAAGTCATGAGTAGTGCTCCTCTAGTGGCAAGTTGATATGCCATAAACGAAATAACGCATGTAATATCATGAATTAAAATTTCTATCTTTTTTGTTAAAGATATCAAAAAAATTCAGCTTTTTATTATGGAAAGGGGAGCTTGGCCGGGGATGGATACCTTAATTACCAACTCAAAGAATAGGTAAAACTCTAATATATATATATATATATATATATATATATATATATATATATATATATATATATATATATATATATATATATATATATATATATATATATATATATATATATGCAATTAATACACTGAAAATACATACATATATACCGGTGTAATTCTAGTAACATTCATATAATTATATCACTATTTTAATTATTAATCTCTCGAAATTTAACATTCTGACCAACTTATATAAGCATCAAATGATTATTGTATTGTACCAACAGGTGATTGGTCTAGTGGAAGGGACTAGTCACTACAAAGTAGCAGACTCAGGTTCGAATCCCTGTTGGGAGAGGTACCCACTTAATGTGCCCGACCCGCCTCGAAAGGGATTAAACCCTTGGGAAACCAAAAAAAAAAAAAAATGATTATTGTATTGTAAGAATTTCATGTGTCATCATGCATGCATGTTAATGCTTTTAAAATTAATCTTTACACATGCTTTAAGCCTGCCCTTATATATAATTTGGATATTTGTAAATGAGATGAGAAAATGCATGCAAAAGACTATATATATACATGCTGCCTTTGGCATGTCAGAAATGCACATGATATATACTATTGAAAAGGCAGCACAACCAACAATACATGTTTTTATTTTGTGTGAAGAATATAATTGCTCAGAAAAAAGGTTTGATGTTTGATATTTCACTTTCATTTCATTGTTAAAAACTTACTTCCACTGTCCAAGCACATGTGTGTTCTTTTATTATTTACCACGTACATTGTGTAATTAATTAATTCTTACACTTCCAAGGTTTTATTTATTAGTACATAAATATATAATTTTAAGCCTTCCCCATATATATATATATATATGCCATATTTCGATGTTCTCCTTTTTCTAGATAGTCCTAATGCTATGATGGAGTAACAATCAGCAATTGTTAGAAACAATTTAATGCTTTCTCAACTGTTACATTAAATTCATTCTCATTTCATCAATTCAAGACATTATTAATGAACAATTCTTTTTTTTTTTTTTTTTTTTTTTTTTTTTTTTTTTGTCCTGAATGAACAAGTCTGTCTGTGAACAATGCCGGCAATGGTAAAAAGTCTCTCTTCATGTCTATATGGCTATAAGAGAAAATCAAGGTAGAGCTAGCTCTTCAAGGATGCATATCATGATTTCAATCTGATATCACATTGACAAATTAAAGGTATATATATATGATTCGACACATATAATAACTACACAATAAATAGATAGATGTGAAGTTGAAATAAGAAGGGTAAGTGAAATATAAATTAAATTAAATGTTACATATTATGGAGCCAATAAACGTAATTATAGAAGTGAAAATTAGAAGAAATATATAGAAAAAGCAGTAATAAAAAAAGAAAAACATAAAATTAAAGAAGCTAATAAAAGTATTTTGATATAATCCAACATCCTTTTTTGCATTAAATAATACTACTAATTAATTCCATAACCTTACAAAAGAGAAAAAAAAAATGACGATTCAAGAAGATGTGGGCAGGCAATATATCTTGGCAATTTGTGGGAAGATAGAGTCCTTGATTCAATCCATCATCTTCTTGATTGAACACACAACACAACACAACACAACACATGCATGGGCTTCTTTTGGCACCTTTTGACTAACTCTCTGAACTAAAAGATTCAAGCTTATATACCGGCTCCATACTCTTTCTTACACGTACACTTTATCCAACACCATTCCTAGCTATTTAATACTAATATTTTCACTCTTCATCGAAAATTATTGTCCAAGTCTGGCTTGGCCGAACCCATCCAACCACCAAGCAAGTGTATTGCACTTGCTTTGTGATTGGTCACTTTCCTGGAAGTTACATCCAATCCCAAAGCAAGTGTATTACACTTGCCATGTAATTAGTTTGGGTTCGGCCAAACCCGGTCTGAGAAAGAATTTCCCCACTCTTCGTATATTCCACTTTCACTTTTTAACTTGGTCCGAGTTACTGAAAAATCGGAAGCAAAAATTTAATAAATAGAACAGAAAAAAAAAATGGTGTTATGCACATTAGAGTAGAGTTATATATAATATGGGAAAGTTGAGGTTGCATTTTTTTTTTTCATATATAGGACTGGTCCTCGCTGTTTTTGCTCTAACGTTGTATAAAATTGCAGTTTGTATGTAAAATTTGAAATTATTTTGCACATTTGATCTATAGTCCCTTTGTCCAATTTGAAATTAAAATTACAAAACTCAATCAATCGGGTGAGATCTAAAATACAAAATATAGAATATATTATGGGACAAAATTAATGCAAAGTTGGATTTAAATGATAAGACAAGAGCAGAAATATTAAATATTAAGATTCCAACTTGTAGAGACTGAAAACTTCACATTGTTAGATTGTTAACCTCATAAAAAACCATCATGAATTCTTTTTAGATTCCTTTTTGAATGAAAAATTATTTATAGATACGGTGGTTGATAATTTTTTATAAGGCAACTAACCATAATTATTCCTAATCGCTTTCACACACATGGACATGTGACAACCAATCCACAACTGAAAGAAATTCGAGTTCAAATTCAGACTAATCCATTGTTTTGTAAAATTTCGTTCAAACTTGTCCATTGCAAACTTATAAAGTACAATGGACATATTATATGAAACACGATCGAATGTAAAGTTAGAAAGTTGGAACCCGAACTTTGATAATATCGTAATTTTGTTGCCAATGTCAGTGATATTATTTACATAAGCCAACGAAAGAGTAATATTATTGACAACGTAAAATAAAATATTAAATCTGTATAGTAATCCATTCATATCATTTTTTTTCTTTTTTGAGTCGTAATCCATTCCTATCATAGTTGAGAATATTTGCAGGTTTATCAACCAATAATAAAGAAATCAGTAACAAATTTTTCAACAATCTTCTTTTCACAATATAATAAACTACTCCCCCCATTCCACAATACATGTCTTTTAGAGAGAATATTTTGTTCCACAATACATATCACTTTAGGAATTCAAAATGAACTTAAATGCTTTTTTGACACTTTTACCCTTCTTCTAAAAATAGAGAGAAGATGTATGGAAATTGGGAAAGAAAGAGATGGATTATAGGGAGCTACAAAAAATTTAATTACTTCTCAAGGGTAATTTTGTCCAACTATACTTTTATTTTCCTAAAAATTAGGGTATTAATTAATTTTTTAATCCTTGTGAAAAACGTGTAATGTGGAATTGAGAGAGTATATCATAATCTCGTGTTTTTAACTCATTATGCCACAACTTACTCATATTTTCCCATGGTAAGACTAATGCCTTACTATTTATCATCCTGCGATTTACATCATTCAGGGTTCTAAGACAAATGTTCTGAGAGTCCAGGATTCGTATAGTGTAAGCTTGAACATCTGAATTATTAAAAAAAAAAAAAAATAATGCCTTACTTCTCTCTATCATATTTACAATTCATAAATAAATACATGAGTTAAGATTTATTTCAACTGCTATTTATCCACTCCATGAACAGAGATGGAACAGGACACTTCACGTGACAGGTCACATTCATTCTTACCGTTGATAAATAAATCCCAAAAACATTCAATGCTTACAAAGGTAGCAAATTGCTAAAATCTAAATATGGACAATATACATTTTCCCCTCAAAAATTTCAAACTCAATATTTAACCCTCTACGAGTAAACCTTTCACACATCATTTATCACCTCCTAAAATTTAATTTGCAGTTGCCATTTTGCTCCTTGATAATTTTTTTTTAGTTTTAAAGGGGCAAAAACAAACACAGTTTTTATAACTGTTATATAAATGAGCACTCTAAATATATGAATTTGCAAAAAACACATATTATATTAAATTTAACCAAAATTTTAAAGTTAAAGTATGTTTACGTTTCAATTTTCGTCCTAAATATGTTCCATTTCTTGAACATTTGAACCTCTAATAAAAATTGTGCGATCCAACATCCAGATTCTAAAATTTGGAACAAAGAAGTTTATAAGTTACTAAGGCCACATTTATGCCCCTTGAAACTCATTTAACTGTTGATCAAGTAGAAAGTTCAACTAGTACTTAGTAAATTTGAAGGGGGTAAACATGAAAAGATAGAAACTTTTAGGGGCAAAATGGGAATTGTACCAAATATATTCAATGATTAAATTAAGCATGGGTTAGTAGTTACTAGTAACAAAGCAGGGGGAAGTACAATAAGCAGCTTTTGCTTTCGCTTTTGGCTTATAAATACAGTCATAGAGCTGCTTCCTCTGCAGCTTGCCTGTTGGTTGGTTGGTTGGTTGGTTTGTTGTGCCTTGTTTGGTTTTCATTATTGGCATCTTCCGAAATGGATTCCTTTCCCTCTTTTCTCACTTCTTCAACAACACTTTTTCTTCTTCTTCTTCTCCTTTTCTCTCCCTGTAATGCAGCCAAACACGGCACATTCGGCCACCATCGCCGTCCTCGCTCCGCTTCTCATAACTACAGAGATGCACTCACGAAATCGATTATGTTTTTTGAAGGTCAGAGGTCCGGAAAATTACCGCCTAATCAGAGAATCAGTTGGAGAAAAGACTCTGGTCTTTCAGATGGCTCTGCAGCGCATGTAAGTTTTGCTCTGTTTTTTTTTTGCTTCAAGAATTGCTTTTTAGTAAGTTTTCTCGTGGAAATAGGACATATTTGAAGTGGGTTTGTCAAATTGTGAGCTTGAATCACAATGTTAGAAGTGGGTTTTGCTTTGGGGGGCTTTAAATGGAAATGCACGTATATTTATTTACTGTGTGATTGTGTGTTTCCTTAGTAAAGAATCAATTTTTTCCTTTCCTAAGTCCTGTTTGGACAGATTTGAATTTTGTTGTTGAAAATGGGAAATGCAGGTTGATTTAGTGGGAGGATACTACGACGCAGGGGACAATGTGAAGTTTGGTTTCCCAATGGCTTTCACCACTACAATGCTTTCATGGAGTGTGATCGAATTTGGTGGTCTTATGAAAGGTGAATTACAAAATGCCAAACAAGCCATAAGATGGGCCACTGATTATCTCCTCAAAGCCACTGCTCATCCAGACACCATTTATGTTCAGGTCTTTTTTGTTTTCTCTCTTTCTCTTTCTCTTTCTCTTTCTTGGGAAAAAATAATTAATAATAATATACCAAAATTTATATAAGCAATTTTGTAGGTGGGAGATGCAACGAAAGATCATGCTTGTTGGGAAAGGCCTGAAGATATGGACACTCCAAGAACTGTAATTAAGATTGACAAAAATACCCCTGGCACTGAAGTGGCAGCTGAAACCGCCGCAGCCCTGGCCGCCGCGTCCTTGGTGTTCAGAAAGAGTGACCCTGCTTACTCAAAGCTCCTGGCCCGAAGGGCAATTAGGGTATTTTACTTGCTCATGTTAATTCACATTAAATATTGGAAAGAAATTGTTAATTTATTTTATGATGTTGTTTTGTTTGAAGGTGTTTGAGTTTGCTGATAAGCACAGAGGTGCTTACAGTATTGGGCTGAGGCCATATGTGTGCCCATATTACTGTGATTTTTCTGGATACCAGGTAAAAAAAAATAGAAAAATTGAATTTTTTATTTTTATTTTTATTTTTGATATAAATAAAAAAAAAATTTAATTTGTTTTTGATGAAATTAACTTGTTTTGGTATAATTGAAGGATGAGCTTTTATGGGGTGCTGCTTGGTTACATAAAGCTACTAGAAATCCGAGTTATTTAAGTTACATTCAAGCAAATGGAAATACTCTTGGAGCTGATGAATCTGATAATACTTTTGGATGGGATAATAAACATGTTGGAGCTAGAATTCTTCTTTCCAAGGCATTTCTCGTGCAAAATGTTCAGCCTTTACATGACTACAAAAGTCATGCAGATAATTTCATTTGTTCTCTAATTCCAGGAACCCCTTCTTCCACAGCTCAATACACACCAGGTCTATATAAGTTATAACACCCCCCCAACCAACAACAAAAAATACCCATCTTAATTAATTAATTAATTAAAGATTGATTTTTATGTTTTCCAGGTGGGCTTTTGTTCAAAATGAATGACAGTAATATGCAATATGTGACATCCACTTCTTTTCTTCTGGTGACTTATGCCAAATACTTAACACAATCACATAAACTTGTCAACTGTGGTGGAGCCATTATTACACCAAAGAAACTTAGAACATTTGCCAAGAAACAGGTAAATATATAATTAAATTACTCCAATTTTACTACATCCCCTATATATATATGTATATATGATTTTTTAATTTGGCTATTCTTTAGGTGGACTATTTACTTGGGGACAATCCTATGAAAATGTCTTTTATGGTGGGCTATGGTCCAAGATATCCCCTGAGGATCCACCACAGGGGATCATCTCTCCCTTCTGTAAGTTCACATCCAGCAAAGATCCAATGCTCCTCTGGTTTCAGCATCTATAACTCTCAATCTCCAAATCCCAACATCTTGATCGGAGCTATAGTGGGCGGTCCAGATCAAAACGATCGGTTCCCAGATCAACGGTCAGATTACGAGCAGTCGGAACCAGCCACTTACATCAATGCACCACTTGTTGGATCCTTAGCGTATTTTGCTCACTCATTTGGACAACTCTAAGAAACAAGTTTATATGTTATCTACTAATTTGTCTTTATGTTGAAAAGGGCCAACCATTATTATTTGTTAGGGGTTTGGCTTCATTTGAGTGTCTTTTTTCATTTCAATTATGTTAGTTTCAGTACTAGTTATTACTACTAAATGTAATGTAAGGCTTTCAAGTGTATACTTAATTTATGGGACTTTCGTGCCAGAAACGGCGCCGTTGGCAGATTGCTCAAGATCAATTTTAATTTGCATTGGCTTATGAGCTGCTTTTGGGTATGTTGTGTTTTTTTTTTTTTTTTTTTTATCTTGCTTTGGGACTTGTAATGTGTCCTCTACTGCATAAACGTTAATTAAGGGGAAAAAAAACTTAAAAACACTCACTTTATGACTTGAGAAATGTGATACAACTGGTAAATAGTAAAATTGTCCCAGTTTATGGGAATACCATAAAGCAAATTGTGAAATCATATATATAAGCCCAACTTTTTAGCTGTCATAAAGCCCAGTTGTAAAAATAAGAATAAATAAATGAACTGCACATCCGGAGCCCAATGACTTGGCGAATTTTGAGCTTACTTGTAATTTGATAAAAATAAAAATTTTAAAATAAATAGTAATATATTATCCTAAATATATACTGTATTATTATTCTTCGGCAGATGGTCAGTGATATCTGCACTCTAAAGTTATTTCATACGACCAGAATGTCGAATATAACTACAGAGAAAGGAAAATGCAAATTTGTTATTTTTTGGGTATATTTCAAACTTCTAACATCTAACATCTTAATGGGTAAACTTTAATTTCGCTTAAAGTAATTATATAAATTTAAAAATGTTACTTGTATTAGTTATCTTTACACATTGAATTAATACTCTCAGATTTTACGGACATGAAACCAAAAGTTATTTGATAAATACGCTGCATTGATGATTTAGTAGAATATATAAATAATTAATGAAATCTAAGAAGCAATTAATTTTAAGATTTCGTTCATATCATATCTCCTTGGATGCACGCAATGATATCTCTCTCTTAACAAAAAAGGTAATTTCCTGTTCTCTAATAGGAATCAAACACGTGTCGGAATCTTGGTGGATGATAAAAGAGTGACATGTAGTAGTAACATTTTAACCGTTGGTTAGTGGTCCTCCTATTAGGTTTGACCGTTGGGTTGGAACTCGAGGGAAAAGAAGAATTTGGCGGGTAATTCATCATCACACCGGGAAAATAGATACATATACATACAAATATATATATATGTACACATCGGCACGTGAAATTGGAAGGCACGTGGTCAAAGGCTGCATCTGCACAACTGTAATGTCAGTGTTTGCAGAACTTTGATCAGCTAGGACTAGACTAAGTCTACAACGTGTAGTTGGGCTTTTGGCCCTTTTACATTTTGGGCCGAGGCCCAAATGAGGACAAAGTACTGAAAAACATTTGGTTAATGGGCTCTCGTGTTGGGGCAGTCGCTTTTCTTTTTTTTTTTTGGGAACGCCTGTTGGGGCAGTCGCTTAATTGTATATATCCAGTAAAGTAACTCAAAAGGCCTAAAAGTTTATCGAGATTGAATTAATTGCAATTTGGATAGAGTGGGAATCGAAGCTTTTGAATCATATCAACAACAAAACTACAAAAAAGGATATTTCCTTAATAAGGTAAATTAATTATTGAATCGGGATACTTTTAACTAATATATAGCAAATTGTTTTAGGTCATCCATATCTAAATGAAATACTATATTAATGACTAATGCTATTTGTTCTTATCTATATATATATATATATATATTATCTTACTCAAACCAAAAATTACAAAAAGAAAAATAAGAAGAGAGTGAAAAAAAAAAAAAAAAAATGACGCAAGAAACTAAAGTTCTAATTATCGGGGCAGGGCCTGCAGGTTTAGCAACTTCTGCATGTCTAAATCTAAAAAATGTACCAAACATTGTCTTGGAAAAAGAAGACCGTTATGCTTCCCTTTGGCACAAAAGAGCTTATGATAGATTAAAGCTTCATTTAGCTAAACAATTTTGTGAACTTCCTCACATGCCATTCCCTAGAAAATTGCCAACATTTGTGCCCAAAAATGACTTTGTCCAATACTTGGATGACTATGTTTCTTGCTTCAATTTGAAACCTTTGTGCGAGCGTACTGTCCTACATGCCTCGTTTGATCCAAATTGTGGAAAGTGGTCCGTTAAGGTTAAAAACACGTTGTCTGGCACGGATGAGGTGTACGTAGCTAGGTTTCTTGTTGTCGCAAGTGGTGAGAACGGTGAGGGTTACGTTCCTTCAATTCCCGGATTGGATTCTTTTGGTGGAGAAGTCATGCATTCGAGCTCTTATGAAAATGGCAAGAGGTTTGAAAACATGAATGTTTTGGTTGTTGGAAGTGGAAATTCTGGTATGGAAATCGCATTTGATTTGTCTAATTGGGGCGCTAAGACTTCTATAGTCATTCGTAGCCCAGTAAGTATATATATATATATACTTTATTAATTGCTTTTTCGAAAATTCACTTTTTATATATTGCATACCATATAATCTTTTTAGATTAAACTAGTGAAACTTGAAATCCATGATTTTTTGAATATTCGCTAATTAATTATATGTCATACTAATTGAAATTAATATTGATTGAATGTTTATTTAGGTGCACGTTCTTACAGAGAGGATTGTACAACTTGGGATGGTATTATTGAAGTATTTACCTTTAGATCACGTTGACAACGTTGTGCTAATGTTAAGCAAATTGAAGTATGGAAATTTATCAAGCTATGGCATTCCAAAGCCAACCAAAGGACCATTTTATCTTAAGAGGTCAACCGGTCGTTCACCTGTTATAGATGTTGGGACTATTGACAAAATCAAGGCCAAAGAAATTAATGTATGTATATATAATTAAAATATATTATGTGCAGTTTGAATCCGATTGATTGCTCAAATACATTAATATTATTATAATTATTATTATGTGTCTGTAGGTTTTTCCATCCATCAACGATATACGAGGAAATTGTGTTCAATTCACGAACGATAAAAAGAAGAATTTTGACGCGATTGTTTTCGCTACTGGCTACAAAACTACAGTGAGAAAATGGCTCGAGGTAATTAATTAATGGAACAAATTTCATACATAAATAAATTCAAAATATTTTAATTTTTACTATATATATATACTTAAAAAAGGAAATCAAAGGTTACTACTCACTCAATGCACATTTTTCATTTGTAGGAGGGTGACGGGCTTTTTAACGAAGAGGGACTGCCCAATAAGATAGTTCCAAATCACTGGAAAGGAGAAAACGGTCTTTACTGCGTTGGATTTGCAAGAGCTGGATTGGCTGGAGTATCTAGCGATGCTAAAGCTGTAGCGCTAGACATAAACGCGATTTTAGGTCATCAAAACTGATTTTCATGTCAAGAAATAAACCATATAGAGCTAGGAGAAATAAACGCCCTTTGCCTCTTTGTTATGGGCCGCTGGCCGTAGGCAAAAGTGGTGACAATAGGAAGGAATAAGGATCGCACTTAAATTTGTTAATTGGCAGACTTTTCTGTTTTAGTAACTTACCCTATATATACAGACCTTTTTTTTCTGTTTTAGTAATTTACTATATATATATACAATTCAATTTGTCGATTTTTTGTCGAAAAATAAGAAGTCTAGTTTTGTTTCTTCGTATTACCATTGTTGTACCCTATTAAGGGTGAGTTTGGCCAAGCGATTCGAAAATCAATTTTCGGAGAATTAATTTTGGTAATAATTGATTATTATAAAAATTAATTATAGAATAATTATTTTTGTATAATAGCTTTTGCAAAAGTAACACTTTAGTAGCTTTTAAAATAAGTTAATTTTTTGCTTCTCGAGATCATAAAAGTGATTATGATCATGGAGGCCAAACACCATGAAAATCACGATTGAGCAGAAGTAAGTTTAATAATCAGGGCCAAACATTTCAAAAATCACAATAAGAATTTGTAAGTGCTTTTAAAAGCTACAACCGCTGTGTCAAACTCACCCTAAGACATGTATTAAACAATATCGTTCATTATCATCGAAAACATCAAAACGTTTAAAATTTTGGATTCCTATATTTTGAATCACTTGTAGATTCTACTTTAAAATATTGTAATGATTTATGACTTTTAGGATGTTTATTTGGGGGGGGGGGGGGGGTGAATTAAATTCATACATCAAATGAAAAGCAAGAAGAAATTCTTACTGAAAATCACAACAGGGTGACAAACAATAAGTGCAATAAAGAAATTAAAAAGAAAAAAAAGAAAAAAGCATTACTTACTGAACACAATGTCACGAGGCAACTGTGTTTAAAAAACTTGGATAATGTAATTTACATATAAGTTAACCAAAGTACAATCATCAACAACAATAAATGTACTCTAGTGGAAAACTAACATACGTGACAAGATATATTCTCTCACTTAATTCATCTCCCAGGGAGCCTCCTCGTCCATACACAAAATAAACTCTTACATTAATTTAGTTTCACTCGTGGATCAGTGGAACTAGAAGCTTCAACGGCAACCTCTTCTAAATCGAGCCATCAACAGCAAAGGGAACAGATTTAACCTGAAACAGTTATATCAAATGTTAGTTAAAGAGTAAAGTTTTTGGGGAAATCGATCATGACTGCAATCCCAAGCATGTGGTTAAAATTAAATATGTGGGATTTGAGAAAGGTTATTATTAAAGAACTCACCAAGTCGCGGAATTTGAGAATATAGAACATCTCAAGGTAGCGACGGGTTTCACGCCTATCGAGTTTAGAAACGTACTTCCAAAAGCCATATACTCCAGACAAAGTCATAAGCCTCTCAGAGTAAATCTTCCATGTATACCTACACCAAAAATAAAAATTTCATAATACCTATCTAGAAAAGTCGGAAAATATAGAACTAAATGCTCTTTGTATACCTTTCTTGAATTCTTTGCAGAGCTGCTTCGGATATCTTCACCCAGTAACTCGGATCCTCGTTGCATTTTTCAAAGAAATCTGCCATAAGTGCACCAGCCTTATCCGGATGATAAGGGTCGATATGAAATCCAGAAATACCATCTTCAATAATCTCCAATGGACCACCATGGCAAGTTGCAAATGTCGGAAGCCCACAGGTCATTGCCTCCACCACAGTAAGCCCAAAAGCTTCGTAAAATGCAGGCTTAAAAAGAAAAAGGAAAGAAATGAAAAGAAAAATAAGTTATGGGTTTGTTTTGTAACCCCTTCACATGTACAGGAATAAGAAATGCCAATAACTACACCAATTGTAAAGATGACACGATCACAATTTTGTTCACATTCAAATGTAATTGTCTTTAAAAATAGCGGGCTCGATATACAGGTCTTACAGTTATTAAGCGGGTTGTACAAGAATTACAATATTATCTTTGCACCAAGTCAGAGATAATTATAGGCGGTTGCAAGTCTATTTCGTCCAGGCTACAAAAAAAATGTCCTATAATAGCAATTTACCCCCCTTGATATGCATAATATTTAATTTACCTCCTTGTTTGAAAATGAGCACTTTACACCCTCCCCATAATCTTATAAAAGTTTTCCACCGCCTCCATAACACACAAAGAAATATGAATTGACAAAACTACCCCTCTTATATGCAATGTTTCACCCGTGTGTTATCATGATAAATGTAGCACTTTACCCCATGTGTTATGATAAATGTTGCAATTTACCCCTATGCTACAAAACACTTTTCATGTTCACTCTCATTTCAGCGAGTGAGTTACACTTTCAGGTTGAACAATGTAAATTTCTCCTTTAAAATTTTCGCAGGGGGAAATGCGCTCTTTTTCAAATCACATGGGGTAAATTGAGCATTATGCATATTATAGGTGGGTGAATTGGCATTAGCTCTCAGAGTTTTTTAAACCCCCCCCCCCCCCCCCCCTTCCATGACAGACGAATTGGCATTAGCTCTAAGAGTTTCTAACCCCCTAGATGACAGACCCTTATATAAATAAAAACTAACTTAATAGACAATAATTCTTTTTTTAAAAATACCTGAACAAAAATTCCTCTTTTGTCAGCTATATATCGATAAAGTTCACCATTACGTGCCCTATTCGTCTGTGAGTTTATCCACCGCAACTGACCATCCAAATTATATTGCTTGATAAGAGAATGCATTTTCTCAATTTCCGATATTTCTTCTCTATCACTCGATAATTTTACATCAGTGCAGCCGGCCACCACTACAAGATTAGTTAATTCCCTTAACTTGTCATTCTTACAATACATTTCCACTAGCCCCGTAATGTTTTTAACTTGGTCAAGCCTTGCCATGGAGAAGATTATCGGCTTTGATGGATCTTTTAATACCCCACTGCATTCAAAAGATAGTTAAAACAATTAAAAAAATAGTTTCTATTTTCCTGTAAGAATTCATTTAACTTACATGTGCTCATCATTCTGCTCAGGATCAAATAGAAGCATTTCGAGGGATTTATGCAGAGAAGTAAGCCTCTTTTCCTTGTCTGAATATGGAAAGTATATGCACTCATCTGCTCCAGGAGAAACTATGTTGAACTTAGGATCAAAGACATCGATTCCATGTACAACACGGTATAAACCTGGTAGAGTGAAAGATGCATGACTTTCATATTGACCAACGGTATTCTTCCTGAAACAAAAAGCACAAGAGGCGTTTGTTGAGATATTGTGGATTTTAGTGAGTAAAACAGAAAGAAAAAAAAGATCTTGCATGCTTTATATCTTTTTTATTTTCATTTTTACTCAGAATTTTCAAGAACCAAACGTGGCGTTTATCCACAACATAGTATCAACGAATCAAACATAAAAATATCCCCAGTACTTTATCTAATTGGCAAAAAAAAGAAAAAAAAAAAACTGTGTTATTTTATTAGCAAAAATCCCCCTGCTCTTTTTTATTAGATAAAAAAAGAAAATTAGAAATTTCTTCATAAATCATAGGGAGGTTATTGACCTTTTTTCAAAGTTAACAGGGGGTTATTGTCAATTTTTTGGCATCTTTTTGTTTGCTAATAAATATTAGAACGGGGGTTCTGGTAATATAAATAACACGGGTTTTTCTGCAAATTAGGCAAAGCAATTTTTGCATTTCCCTCAATCAAACATCGATAAAGAAAAATAGAGTTGCTTACGTTCCGGCGATTTCTTGGTAAGTACTTGTGATAATAAAGTCTGAATGATTCATAGCTAGTATATCAGCAGTGAACTGACTTGAGAAGTGGTATTTTTCCTCGTATTTTTTCCAGTAGATGTCAGAATCTGGATACTTAGTTTTCTCCAAGGCATGTGCAATGGTGCACTGTGAAAGGTAAAGAGATATTGTAAATGGTTTCATAGAAGTAACATTGGGAAATAAGGTTTAATCTTCACCTGAGTGACTCCCATCTTATATGATAATAGAGACGCGACTAAGTTCCCATCACTGTAGTTGCCTATAATAAGATCTGGCACCGCTTGTAATTCAGCAGCAATTTCATTTGCCGAATCCTGAAACAAAAAAATAAAGTAATTCAACTAACAGCACTCCTACATGGGATAGTGTGTAGAAGAAATCCAATAAATCACCAACATTTGCTCCCATTAACATCACGGATTTTTTTAGATAAAACTATATTCCAAACTGATCATTT
The DNA here is from genome assembly GCA_003313485.2 of Penstemon barbatus. Classification (NCBI taxonomy): domain Eukaryota; kingdom Viridiplantae; phylum Streptophyta; class Magnoliopsida; order Lamiales; family Plantaginaceae; genus Penstemon; species Penstemon barbatus. Next base: position 479,621 of record CM064881.1, on the reverse strand, counting down.
CATACAGTTAGAAATTAATCAACCCTTGTGTTAATTAATCATTCTAACCTCCGCAAACTTTTCCAGGTAAGGCCAGACATCAAATCTTGAAATCCACTGGCGAAGAACTCCATGCTCTGTTCTAAAAGGAACACGAAGAATATGTGAATACTCACATCCGGAAATTCTTTCTAAACGCTGGTTGCACGAGGTTCCTTTTGCATCAGGTATTAAACGAGTGACCTGGGGAAAAAAACCACGTCAAATAACCAAATTGATTAACATAGTATGTATCGAAATAAAATAAACTGTTTAACACAAGCATACAATAAGAATTCGAGGAGTGATATTTAGCCCTTGCTTCTTTATTCTTTGGATCATCTCACTCTCCAGTGCACGTACTTGATCCAGTATATATACAATCTGCATACAAAAAAAAAAAGAAATTTAAACACTATCATAATTTCTTCCCATTTATGATGCTTCTCACTTGCAAATTTTCGGTGTTTGTTTAATTATATTTAATTCAGAAAATTATGAATTACCTGACCGCCAGTATCGGGCAATCCTAGGACATTTGCTTGGCCAAAATATCCATGCACTGATAAAATCACAACATTAAACACCATAGGCAGTCTACTAAGAAATGTTTCTAACGTAGATGGATCGGGAGCTTGAAGAATCTCTGAGAGGAGATGCATCATTTCCAGAACTCGTGCAGCGGTATCACCCCAACCTCTCTCAAAACCCATTCCTTGTAGTCTGTATGCACAAAATAATATATTTTTAAGTAAAAAATAAATCTAAATCCTCTGCGAAAATTAAATAAATACAAAATCTCACGTGTATTCAAACTCGGAATAGGGTGTTTCTGGAGGTAGTTTAGAAATATAGTCCTCAGCCTTAGTCAATGCAGACTCAAGCCTGGGTATGCGTTGTATTTGGTCATTCAACATCAGCACCTATGCAAATAAAATAATGTTTTATCTTTAGTTTGATGATTCTATCAAATTGTAATTCTATCAGCACCTATGGGGAAAATTGGTATTTTTAGTTCCATAGTACTTAACCCATCATTTTTTATCCCACACTTCACAAAATTGCACTTTAGGTCCAATATTGCAAAATTTGTTGCACTCTTGATTCAATTGCCCCCTTCCTCTCCAATTTGTGCCCTTTTGGTCCGTATAATAGTGCATGTTTTGCTCATTACGTTCAATGAGGCAGTCTCAGTTTTGCAATTTTTTGCCCCAAGTTGAATGGGAAAAGGGGAGGTAGGACGAAAACAGCAAAACATTTTAAAAAAATGGGTCCAAGGTTGCAGTTTTGTAAAACATGAGACCAGTCTAGTCTTGTGGGACTGAAAATGCAATTCTATCTTGAAATTGGTATAAATTAAGTACATCAAACTTGAAACTGCAAAAGAAGAAATTACGTAAAATTTTTATTTTTCTTATTAGATTAACATAAACTACAGTTTGCTATACTTGAAAGAAGCTGGCAATATAGACGTGCAAATTTAGGGGCTTAATGCGAATAATACTTACATGCCCTTTATATTTGTGTTCCCTGAGGAAATGAAGTAATGGCTCCAAACATTCTTTGTTACGAAACAGGATTGAAGAAAGATGACGATTGAGAAATTGGACCCCATTTCCAATAGATGCTGATCTGGTAGGGCGGGGAAAAGTTGCATTGAATGGCTCAAAATCGAGTTCAAGAACGTAGGGGTCATCATTCCTAGAAAAAATAAATTATAGAGGATTATAAAATTAGTGATACCAAAATCTAGGAATTTAAAAAAAAAAAAAAAAAAATGGTGAAATAAGAAGGAGAGATATCATAATATCACTTACTGCCCATCCACGAGTTCTTCTTTGAAACGTAAATATTCAGATACTGTCAACTGCTCGACACTGAGTTCATACACATTGACACGCACATATTCCCAAACACCGGGCCTTGGTCGGATTGCTAAAGCAACGAAAGGTGGTAAAACTATTGCTTCCTGCAATTAAAAAATGCAAGAGGGTGTTAATCATGATTATACAAATGTGAAATTCCAGTTATAAAATAAGTAAGTATTCTAACTTGTATGCCTACAGACTTGAGTTGAGTATAATAATTTAGCTAAATAGGAGATGGTTTTTTCTTACCTGAGCAGATTTTAAGACTTCACTGAAGGGACAGTCATTAATTATTTTCCGTGCTGGATCATCACCTATCATCTTATCCACTTCATCAATCAATTGATGCGGCTGCAGAATACCCTTCCCCTGCGCCACATATCTGCAAACAATAACACAGCCAAACCAGATCAGATCAGATCAGATCACACTAGACTAAAACAAAAATTTAATCCAATTTAAGAATATATATTAATCTCGAAACTAGTCTATTTCCTTTTATCATAATCAATAATTCACGAAATACAAAGCGATTGATTGATTTATATAATATAATTATAATTAAGCTGTAAACAATTAAAAAAAAATAGTGGAAAATATATACCGAGATAGAAGAGAGACGAGTTCATTGCGGTGAGCTGAAAGAGTATCTTCGACCCGGTCCCTCATGCTGGGTAATTTTGCTAATTTTGGAGTCGCCATTGACAATTTATTACTACTAGCTTGTATTTGTTTAGAAAGCCCAATTCTAGTCTATAGCATGAACTCGTCTCGAATTGTTGACGGAATTTCCGGTGGGATTATTTATTGGAAATTGGAATTGTGAATTGGAATTGGAATTGGAATTGGAAGAAATTATTTAGGGAGTGAGTAATTACAAGTGCTGCTGCATATAATATAAGTAGTCTGTGCCAACGCCAACAGATATTTTGTATAGATAGATAGGAATAGGATAGGACCGAAGCAGAGAGATAAGGTGGCGGTTTACATATAAAAAATTAAAAATAAAATACTGTATCTTGTTTTTGGGCCCCCAATCTAATATTGCTATCAATACAAACTTCTTTTAATATTCTCATAAAATGACAAAAATAAGAGGACACGTGACTGCACTCGTGTCCTTTTTACACTATTTTGCGTTTCCTAGGTGCCAGCGGTTCCCTATTAGTTCACGTTCACGTTTGTGCTTTTTCAGCCTTTTCAATACCAAAAATAAAATAAATAAAAATAGCTCTTTCCCTATGATTTATGAATATATTCTGACTTAAACAATTATCTGCTCCCAAGAAAATAAAATAATACTAAAAATTAAACAAAGTACATTTAATAGTGTTAAACAAGATTGGATATTTTACAATAAATATGTTGTGCGTTATATATATTACTCTATGTAGTAAATATTGATATACGTACTGTTATATATACAAGAGATTGCATAATAAAGCTTATTTATGACTTTGTCACATTATAAATGTTTTGAAAAATAGTAATTTTGAATAGAATGAATATTTAATTACTTAAATTAATGACGACATATATTTTATGAGCATTAATTTTTGAATTTGCTTTTGGGTCGAGTAGGAGAAATGAACGGAACTAATTAACTTCAACTACAATAAACCATAACCTCAAGCTGAAGAACGCAAATAAATTACTTAAATAAATCCTTGCATTTAATAACCATCACTAACAATTCAATGAACCAAAAAACAAGCAACGAAACAAATGGTAGCCAAAAAAATTATATAAAGCCCTCCGCAACAGCCACATTAACTCAAATCCACAATATATATATATATATTTATATTTATATATATAACATATAAAAAAAAAAATCGCAACCTTCAGATCAGAACAATACAAAAATAGTCTTTGAGGGTAAAGGTATGGCTACTTCATGGGTGTCCATCAAGGCATCATGTCTCGTGTTAGCCATTGCCTGCATGCTCACTATCAACCGGGTCGAATCTATTGACCCGATTGGTGCCCACCGTAGCTTGGCTGGTGAGACAATTTTTGATATTAGGAAGTTTGGAGCAAAATCTGATGGTCGAACGGATAATGGCGTCGTAAGAAACTATGCCACTTTCAAGAAAATTATTTAACCATTTTATTATTCTTTATATTATACGTTCTTCAATTAAATATATGTGTATTCGCAAATTACCCATGTTGGCAAATGAACATCTATTTGAGGTAGCTAGATTGTTTGGCATTTCATCTTTTTTTCATGTAAACATGGCAGTGAGACATTTTGGCACATAATTAATATATGTCTGGGTTTAATAGTGATCCCAAGTATGTTAGGTGTATATGACAATTATTGATCCCGTAATAAAAAAAATTGTTGTGGCGCGTAGGCTGTTGTGTAGTTTAAAAATATAGAATTTTATTATTGTTAGCAGCTATAACTTTTAGCATATACGATTTTCGATTAGGAGGTTTGTTGGCTTGGGTATGGCCCACAATCAACTTCGTGGTGGAGAAATCCAAATGTGGGCCTACATTGTCGGAACCCATTTTAAATTTTTGTCATAAATCATAGGAATGTTATTGTCAATTTTTTAAGCGAACGAGATGGTTATTACCAATTTTTCAAAGTTGACATCTGAATTTTTGCCATTTTTTTAAGTGCGTAGTCACATAGGTGATTTTGCATCTTTTGGTAGAGATATAATTATCATTTTGGCTAGAAAAAGGTATTTTTACTAATAAAACTATCACTTGAAGGTTTTGATAATAAAAATAACATATTAAATTTTTATTAATTAGATAAAGTATAAGGGTATTTTTGCATTTTCTCTATTTTATTAATTCAACTTAAAAAGATAAATTTTGACGAAACGTAATTTCTCCAAATTAAATAATTTAATTTAACTATTTATTTCTACAGATGATAAATCAGGCTTGGAAGGCAGCATGCAGTTCGAAGGGACCCGCAAGGGTATTGATCCCACCTGGAAACTTCATGGCAGGTCAAATTAATTTTGTGGGACCCTGCGCTGGTGGTAAAAAAATAGTTCAAATTCAGGGCACTCTGTTGGGAGATCCAAACCCTTCCAGTCATGCAAGTAAAGCCTGGATCAGCGCCCAAAAAGTGGATTACATCGACATTACTGGCGGAGGAACGATCAATGCTAGAGGGGAGAATTTCTGGAAGTACGCCAAAGGCGGCGGCGAAGGGATGCTTCCAGTTGTAAGCAAATGATTGAACTTAATGCAAAAATGTCCTGTTAATTTAATTAGCAAAAAAACACATATGAAATTCACTCACAAGTCAATAGGAATAGGAAGATTATTGTCACTTTACAAAGTTAAAAGTGGAATTTTGATACTTATTTAAATTAAGAAGGGTGTTTTTGCATTTTGCGAGTGGCAAAATATATAATCCGGCATGATATAGGATTTTCCACAAATAAAAAATCAACACAAGGGTTTTTTTTTTTAATTAAAACACAGGGAATGACATTGTGCACCACAAGGAAGAAGTTAATTGCATGATCTTATACTCGTTGTATTTTGGTATGCAAAAATGTCAAAAAATAATTCGAATGAATTTTAATCATTTATTGCACCACGTCATCCGTGCATCAATTGCATTAATAATATATCTACTTGATAAATTCGTTGTACAAATAACGAGGTACGTACATTAAAAAGGATAAATGTTATTTAAATTAGTTACGGTTGAGTTGAGATCATGAAAATCGGTAGCATCAAATATTTTTTCTGCATTTTGTTGTCATTATATATGTAGTATACTGATTTATTTACCAATTTGTTTTTGGATGAAGCTTTTATTGGATATTGATGTTATATTTTAGTTCCCTAATTTATCTAGCAATTAAATTTATGTATTTAATAGTGGTTTCATTTAATTTTAATGCTATATTAGTTCTCGAATCCAATTAAATTTGGATATCTAGTAGCAATCTAGCTGTATTTTATATTTTAGTTCTCTAATTTATTTAGCGATTATGTTTGGGTATTTAATAGCGGAATGAATCTTTTAATTAAAACATGAGCACAACAGAAATAATATTATATTAAAATTGTCGTTCATTTAGTTATATGAAACAAATGGAAAATTAGTTTTTTGGCAAGGATCGACCCCACGTGATGTAGTTTGATTCGGTTTTCGGTTTGGAAGCTTTATGTTTCCAATTCGATTAGGTTTCTATTGATTAGTTAACCGGAGTCACCGGACCAATTAATATTTTTATCTTTAAGATCTAATTGCTACTATTAATTAATTTATTAATTTTCTCAATTTTCTAGTTTCTATTTATTTTTATCGAGTTCTGCTCAATCGACAATGAACCAAGACGATTCAATTACTGTTGACTACCGAATGAAACAATATTTATTTTTTTGGTTTGCATAAATTATGACTGAGTGGAAAATCGTAGCAAATTGCAACCATTGTACTCTGGTCTTTACATTAATTTTATTATTTTGGTGTTTTTTTTGCAGTCTCTTGAGTTTCAGACAGTGGGAAATGGAAATTTGTTCAACGTAAATTTCTTGAATAGTATGGGGTTCCACATTAGGGTGACTGACAGTCACGACGTCGCATTATGGGGTCTCAACATCCAAGCTCCTGGCAACAGTCCAAACACTGATGGGATTCACTTGAGTAGTAATAAAAATGTTCGTATTACTGACTCCAAAATTGGAACCGGAGATGATTGTATATCAATTGGCCATGGCAACTACGACGTTTTTGTTTCCAAGATTGAGTGTGGCCCTGGACATGGCATTAGGTGTATATTAATTGAGAAAAAAAAATCTTGTTTTATCATTATTATAAAAAAATTCATGTGTTTTTTATTTGCAAAAGACCTCATTTGATACGACTGTATCTCTAATTATTTTGGTCTATAATTTTATCATGATAGTGTCGGGAGTTTGGGCAAGCGTCCTGACGAAACAAGTATGGGAAGAATCACGATCAAGGATTGCTTAATCAGAGATACAACAAACGGTGCAAGAATCAAAACTTATCATGGATCGCCCGTGATGGATGCATCTGGCATTACTTTCGAGAATATTATAATGGAACGAGTCAAAAACCCGATCATCATTGACCAAAATTACAACTCCAACTCAAAAACTCAGGTAAAAAAATATAAATTTAATCCCGGAAACATGACAAATTAAACCAACGAAATATAAATTTCACTCGTTCAGTCCCATTGTGCAAAAAAATGACTTTATTTTCTAAAATATATGTGTACTCTAAGAAAAATATCGCATTTAAGAGAAGAGATAATTACTCAAATTATCCCTAAGGTTTAGTGTAATTACATTGACCACTTCATATTTGAAAAATTACTCAATTGATTTTTGGTTTCAAAAATATGTTTTGGATGGTTTTAGTTAAACCTTTAAAACACCATTTGAAATGAGTTTTATGGTATGAAAGAAGTTAAAACTCATTTAAACTAGTTTTGGATGTCGGGATATGAGGGGGGAAATTAAAGTAGGGGTTTTATAGTTATGTAAGCACAATAGGTGTTTTTGCATTTAGCTAAATTATTTTGATATTCGCCTTTTTCTTTTTTTTTTAATTGCAGCCATCAAAGGTGAAGATAAGTGATGTTCACTTCAAAAACATAAGGGGAAGTTCAATTTCACCAATTTCAATTACTCTAAACTGCAGTTCAACAGTTCCTTGCCAAGGCGTTGAATTGGCAGACATTAATTTGACGTCCTTTAATGTCCCTGGTCCTCTTACGTCTAAATGTGCCAACGTTAAAGCTTACGTCCGAGGAAAAATCAATCTAACTGGTCTTGAGAGGTGTTTCTAGATCATAATTTTCACTGTCGACAAATTAATTACTGTCAGGAAATGTACAAAAAACACAGAAAAATAGATGAAACACACACTCTTGGTTTTACATACTCCATTTTGTATGTGTTTTTCATCTTGCCACTTTTATTTTTGTTGGCATAATTAATCTTATGGCTGGCAACGCCGCAACGGTGAGTCTAACTAATAGGCCAATGTGAAAATGCTGGTTTTATTAATTTAAGTTAAGAAAAGAGTGATTTGTTAAATATTTATCGAAAGGAAAATGTTGGATTCCCCCAAGTATGAATTATTTTTGTTGTTTCTTAGTTTCTCAAGAATATTTAGGTATCAGACCCGATTTAATCCCTTTTGAGACTCGTCGGTTATATTTTATGGGAGCATCTCTTAGTAGATGAATTCATCACTTTGTGAGAGCTACTTTTTTTTACTAGACCAATTAACCGTTGATAATAGGAATCCCTTTATTGAATAAAACACATGGGATTTTTCTAATCTCAAAGATTCGAACTTAAATCACCATTTATTGATTGTCTATAATTCATGGCTTGCGGTTTTATAAAGATGATTTGCTAAAATGGGTAAAATCGCACATTTAACAAAATAGTTAATTTTGATAATCAGCCCGTAAAAGAAAACTTGACAATCAATATAAATTATACTTTACATTATTCATGTTTGATTAATTTTGTATCAAAGTAGTAGGTGAGTTTGATTTGATTGTTAAACAAAGAGATTTCGAACAAACTTTAAAATTCGAGCTCGACTCCAGAACTTAAAATCTTACATATATTTAATTGTTTATGGAACCAAACCCAAAATTTATTAAATGAAAATTATTCTATAAATTAGTATTTGACATGTACAAGAAAATAAACTCAAATAAAATATTACTAATTTACTAGTATTATATTTTTATCAAAATGGTTTTACCTACAAAATCCGCCCATCAAAGAAATATCTTTATCACAAACGGCATTTGTGTGGCCTCGACTAAAACTCCATCCCCCCCCATTCTCTCTCTCTATCTCTCTAGATTATCTTATTCCTTTTCTGTAATTTCCTTCAATCTAAATCCTCTCTAATTCTCTCATAAATCGCCTTATATGATTTCTCTGAAACCTGCAGTACAGTGTGAATTTCAAATGCATAGGTTTCTCACCGATGCTTCTTCCTATTAGAAATGGCTTCCGCTTCTTCCATGTCAGGTTCGTTTTACTATCCAGTACTGATTCTTTATGTGACTTTTATTCTATATCTATTGTTTTGAATAAAAATGTTTTTAGTTACTTCAATTTTGCTGTTGTTTTCAATTCTGATTTTTCCTTTCAGGTGCGTTTTACTATCCAGTAACGATTCGTCTCTGATTTTGTTTCTATATCTACTGTTTTGATTGGAAATGTTGTTAATTACTTCAATTTTGTAGTCTGAAACCTGTATTTGTAGTGTGAGTTTCAATGCATAGGCTTCTTACCAATGCTTCGGATTAGGAATGGCTTTTCCTTTCTTTATATCTATTGGTCTGAATTTATATTTTATATATGTTGTTTTGAATGGAACTGTTGTTAAACCTCAATTTTGTTGGTTGTTTTCAATTCTTATTTTTTTGGCAGTATCTATTGAATGCGTGAATATATGTAAGTTCCGGAAAGGGGATGGGAGTGGGAAATATGATTGCAGCATGCTCCCATGTGCTTCCAAAGCTCCGAGAGTGCTCTCCGGATTCCTCGCGACCACTGCTCATCCTCCTCAGGCATGTGGAAGAATTGTGAGGAGAAATTGCATCCAATGTGTGAGTAATATCTCGAGATTATAATGTATTGGAATTTATGGCCACATTCTCGATTAACGGCGTATTGTTTAATTATTGTGGCTGCAAGTTAGGTCAATTGTTATTGTATTTCCTTTTTTACGATGCTATATCTCTTCCAGTGGAAAGTGAGAGACGTTTGTCTCCTAATATTGATATTATTTTGGAACCAGTAGTTCTTCGAATCCTGATATTATCATAGGGTATGCATAGAGAGATAGTTCTAACAATTCTGGACAGTGTTGACTTGGGTAGAATTTGATTTTGGGAAGAACCGAAATAGTAGTAGGTTATCCTCGAAATGAATTATTGCAGAATCTGCCATATATAGACTTGGTGAATTTAAGGATTCCTATTATTTTATATTTCTTATCATAGCAGCTACTAGGTTTTCTCCATCCCTAATTGTGGCCAATCATGTCTTAATTTATGCCAGAGATGTGGAGTCCATAACTGGGGAGGATATTTATATGAGGCCTCAGATATTACCACTCCGCAGAAGCCTATGAGCTCAAGCATTGGCAAATGGAATTTATGTTGTTCTCCATCTTCTTCTTCAGAATCTTATGAGGTTTCTCCTGACAGCTTGTGGGAGGTACGTGGAGTAGCAAATTCTTCTTACACTAGTTAAATTTTATTTTAAAAATGCATGTCAAACAGCTGTCTCCAATCAAACTTCACAGACAGATGTATTACGGCACAAAATCCAACGATTCATTACAACTAAATATTCGTATTATTTTATTCTTTATTTCGCTTGTTTTCATCGAATAGGATCTACTACTGGTATTTGTTATTGAATGCTTAACCAGTTCCTTAAATTGAAAAGGAGGCTCTCCAAGAAAAAGGAGATTTCTATATCTCTGTGGAAAAATGATAATCTCTTTCATTGTAAGAAGTTTCTATTAAATACAATACATCATTTCACATCAACAGGTAAAGGAAAGGAAGAAAGAAATTTTTTTAAAACTTCCTTTCGATACTGATTCAAATTGCGTTGCTGTTAAGAAATTATCACTCTTATGAAATGCTTATAGTTGCATTTCTTGAAAATGATTTAAGAATATAGTTTGTACTCATTATATGTTGAATTTTATGGTTGGCAAGTTAAAACCCTTAATTTGATAAAGAGCAAGGCTGAAATGTGCATTGATTAGTTGGAATCTTTTGTTTACGAAAGGGTTAGTTTGAGCTAAAATAAGACATACTGTAAATGAGCATTATCAATTGGCTAATTATATAATATGGTTGTTTATTTATTCTTTCAGGATCTTAAACCTAGCATCTCATATCTCTCTTCAGAGGAATTGGAATTGGTACATAAAGCACTGAATGTAAGTTTGTATTTATTTTTTTAAACACTTGATGCTGCCAATTTATCTTCTCTGTTTTAGAGCTGCATGTTTGTTGTGGTTTATGTTTATTTTCGTAAACCTTGTCTTTATGCTATATTTTCCTATTCTTCTTGCTTGTTTGATAGGTTGCTTTTGAGGCACATGACGGTCAGAAAAGGCGTAGTGGGGAGCCCTTTATAATTCATCCAGTTGCAGTTGCTAAAATTCTTGGAGAACTGGTGAGTTATGCAGATTTTTTGCTTTTTTTGTTTTTTAACCCCAAGTATATGTCTACAGTTGTCTCTGTTTCACATTTCATCACTTTCTTTGCTGAAATACGTATAGTTTTAACTGACTTCTATTGTTTCAGGAACTGGATTGGCAGTCAGTAGCTGCTGGTTTGTTACATGATACAGTGGAAGATACAAATGTTACTTTTGAAAGAATAGAGGAAGATTTTGGCATCACCGTACGTCAGATTGTTGAAGGGGAGACAAAGGTAGTTTCTTGCAGTTTAATACTAAAAAATGTGTTCCTTCTTTCCTCATTAAAATGAGGTTATTTAGGTTAATTAAGTCAAGTTGCAGTATATGGGAAGTAGGTAATTTCCAATTGTGTTTTTACATCATTTTTTCGCCAGCCATCATAGTTTAGCATTTAAGCGTCCTAGTGTATTTCTTTATGCTAAGACAGGTATCAAAACTTGGGAAACTCAAGTCGAAAGATGAGAATCATTCTGTTCAAGATGTCAAAGCAGATGACCTCCGTCAGATGTTTCTGGCCATGACTGAAGAGGTGATTCACACTTATTGGTCTTAATAATTATATTATCTAACGATTATCTCTACATGTTCGCCTCTGACAACAAAAGTTCTGATGTATTAGGTCCGTGTTATAATTGTTAAACTGGCTGACAGATTACATAACATGCGAACTCTTGCACACATGCCTCCGCACAAGCAGGTGTGTTTGTTTTTGAAATATTTTGGTTAATCTTTCTATTTTGATATCATTCTCAATATTATCCATTATGTACAGTCCATCATAGCAATGGAGACACTGCAGGTTTTTGCTCCTCTAGCAAAACTGCTTGGAATATACCAAATAAAGGTAAGCCATGTGCTCCTCTGATGATGATCAGAATCTCTTCTGTTATTCTGCAATTTGGAATTTTTATCTGAAATAGTACTATTTTTCACAAATAAGAACTGATTTTTAATGGCTAACATAATTTTCAAACCGGTCAGAATTTAACTAATAGAATATATTAATACACAGTATAAATAGCCCCTAGATCCTTTCGGCATCCTTTCGGCACTTGTTTTTATATACATATTCCTGCTCGCCCTCTGTAATTTGCGTGTTTCCCTTCTTTATATCACATGATCGGCTCTTGTCATAATTTATATCGTCCTTTTTCTCATTTTGTCTTTAGTGCATATTATGTTAAAATTCCATTTTAGGTTTACTCATTTTCATTCTCACTGTGCAGTCTGAACTTGAAAATCTGGCATTTATGTACACAAATCCTCAAGATCATGCTAAGGTCAAGAGAAGAGTTGCAGAACTTTATAGAGAACATGAAAAAGACCTCAAAGAGGTGATTGGCTTTTTCTATAAATGTACTGTATCATTCACCATCACCACAAGTGCCTTGCGGCGAGCAATTTTATAGATGTAACTTGTGGAATGATTAGACTTTTGCTTGTACTATAATACTTTCCTTAATAATCACGAGGTTGTGTTTCATTCAATTAGGCAAACAAGATTTTGATGAAGAGGATTGAGGATGATCCATTCTTGGACCTTATGATTGTGAAAACTGAAGTTCGGCCTGTATGGAAAGAACCCTACAGGTAATTCATAAATCTCTATTATTGTTTGGTGATTAGATACTTGACAAGATCTTGTTACCATTTTACGTTGTAGTTACTATCCAGAGTTCAAACACTCTCAAACTTTAATACAAGATCTGGTGTGAGAAGTATAAATATTTCTTAATGAAGTCTTGATTAGTTACTATTATTTAATGCTGCAGTAGAGCTTTGCGTAGTGACTCTTAGTTCTCTTTGTAATACATGCAGCATCTACAAAGCTGTTCTTAAATCTAAAAGCTCCATAAAAGAATTTAACCAGATTGCACAGGTTTGTCAATATGGCAGTTTTCAGTAATTATGTTGGTGCCAGTATGTGTAAGTATATCTCACGCATGCAGGTTTCTTGATTTTCAGCTTCGTATTATCATAAAACCAAAGCCATGCGTTGGAGTTGGGCCATTATGTAACGCACAACAGGTGAAACTTTATCTCGTTGCAACTGTTTGGTATGATCCTTTAATTTTGACATAAATTTCTGTAGCAGATATGCTACCATGTTCTTGGACTGGTGCATGGAATCTGGACCCCCATTCCTCGAGCAGTACGTCACTACGTCTTGTTAATATCTTTTCTTTCTATACTATCTTTTTTTGGTATGTATCTTTTACTTAGCATGCCGATGTCCACTCATAGTTTTCCTTGGTTGACAGATGAAGGATTATATTGCCACCCCAAAACCTAATGGCTATCAGAGTCTACATACTACAGTGATTCCCTTTCTTTATGAGAGTATGTTTAGATTAGAAGTCCAGGTCTGTTATTATGTGCCGATTATACTGATCTTGTGCTTTGTTTCTAGTAGCATTTGTAATCACTAAACAAAATTATTTGTTTATCATTGGTTCTTTGGCAGATAAGGACTGAGGAGATGGATTTGATTGCGGAAAGAGGGATTGCTGCACACTATAGTGGGAAAGTTTTTGTGAATGGCTTGGTTGGACATGTGGTGCCTCATGGAAGAAGCTCCCTAGGGAAAACAGTCTGCCTTAACAATGCCAATGTTGCTCTTAGGGTATTGTACTTCTTCTGTAGTACCCCCCCCGTGATAACATTTTTCTCCCAACTAGGTTAGTTATTTTTGTGATAATTTTTTTCCCTCAGATAGGCTGGCTCAATGCAATTAGGGAATGGCAAGAGGAGTTTGTTGGAAATATGAGCTCTCGGGAATTTGTCGATACTATCACTAGGGATCTCTTGGGCAGTCGTGTTTTTGTATTTACACCAAGGGGAGAGGTAAGAGAATTGTAATTAGCTTTGCTTGAAAAGTGAATCTATTGGTTGCGCTTATTTAGTTTTAACTTCTATCACGATGCTAACAGATAAAAAATCTGCCAAAGGGAGCGACTGTAATTGATTATGCATATATGATCCATACTGAAATTGGCAATAAAATGGTGGCTGCTAAGGTTTTGTTCTCATAATTACTGGTTTCTGTAATTCAAATCTGCCATTATTTTAGAATTCTTGGCTCAGTGTCATAATTTGTGTGTTTGCAGGTCAATGGCAATCTAGTCTCTCCAATGCACGTCCTGACAAATGCTGAAGTTGTGGAGATTATAACCTATAATGTTAGTTGAAATTCTTACTTGATCTATCAATGTTGATTATTAGATTTATTCCATTTTATTCCCCAATCCATTGCTACATTTTTTTGATTGCATCCTCTTTATAAAGTAAATATAAAAATGACATCTATCAGATTTAAGTTTCGCTTGTATAAGAAGCATAGTAGTTGTGTCTAATAAGTTCATTCCATAAAATAACTGAATTCATATTTGTAACCCACAAAGCTTAATTAATTTTATCAGTCATTGCCATTTTGAAGCCCCTTTTTTTAGCTTTATTTATTTTTCGTGATAGAATTATAGTGCCTGTAGCTAATGCCTTTTATTTGACAGGGTCTCTCTAGTAAATCTGCCTTTCAGAGACACAAGCAGTGGCTGCGACATGCAAAAACTCGTAGTGCCCGACACAAGATAATGAAAGTAGGTCTATCTTTGTAGTTAAATACTTAAAAACTCTCTCTCTCTGTCCACACATAGTGGGACAGACTCACAAATGCATAACGTTGTATAAGAAACTCTAGTTAAATTAATTTAAGCTCATGCTTTCAGTTTCTGAGAGAGCAAGCTGCACTGTCAGCAACCGAAATAACTGCCGACTCTGTGAAGGAATTTGCTGCTGAATCTGGCGAGGATAGCGGAGTGGAAGTAGTAAATTATTCTGAAGGGGCGAAACAACACTCATGGATGAAAATCTTGAGGAATGTCATGCAAATGACATCTACAAATAAAACTTGTGAAGATATATTTCAATCTGATAAGCTTAACATTCATACACCAAAGGTTAACGGGAAACATAACAAGAATATGCAGCATGTGAGCTTGAAAGCCGAAAGAGAGGTCCTATCCCAAGGAAATGGCGTTGCAAAGATGATTAATGCCAACATTCCTGTATACAGAGAAGTGTTACCTGGTTTAGAGGGCTGGCAAGCTAGCAAGGTTACAACTTGGCACGACCTTGAAGGAGACTCTATTCAGTGGTTGTCCATAGTCTGCATCGACCGTAAAGGTAAATTTTTGCTGTTATGCTAACTTGTCCAGATTTTGGAATTTGAGTGCATTATGAATATGGTAAATTACGCAAAATACCACTGAGGTATGGTCAAATAACAGCAAATCCCCAGATGTTTAGGAAATCACAGAAAGCACCCCCAGAGTATGCAACTCAATACATTTGCAACGTATGGCGTTAAGTAGAGTTTACAAAAATGCCCTTAGTCAATATTTTCATATTTTGACTCAGTGTCATGGACAAAAATACCAGTGTAACGTAAAACTAATCTTGGGGGTAGTTGTTATATTCTCATTTAAAAGGTGGCTTAGTAAGTAAGGTATTGTTGAAGGGGTCTAAAAGTAATAAACGGGAGGGTTTTAAATGAGGTTATTTTATGTCCTTTCAACTAAATTGAGGGGTTTTATGTACTTTCGTCTGATTTTTAGTGTGGTTTATCCTTATGGTTAAGAATTGGTGTGCAAGTTGACATCATCAAAAGAAATAAGTAATGATGTCAATAGTTTTGGGAATCCCCCCTTTTTTGATTCACTTAATTAACATTTCTCTCGTTAATTCTGTTCAAATTTTGATATGCACGAGTTTCAGGCATGATGGCGGATATCACATCGGCACTGGCAGCTGCAGGAATTACAATATTTTCTTGTGCTGTGAGTTGAAATTTATGATATAAAAAAGAAAATTATAAAACATGACTTAGGTTTAGATATTTTCTGATGCCTTGTGACTGCTGCTGGCAGGCTGAAATTGATAGAAGGAGAGGAATGGGCGTCATGTTATTTCATGTTGAAGCTAGCTTGGATAATTTGGTATGCTTCTAATAAGTAAACGTGTGGAGTTTTCAGATTATCGGTTATTAACACTTAATATTATATTTTGGTTTTTACAGGCCAGTGCATGTTCTAAGATGGACTTAGTGCTTGGTGTTTTGGGATGGTCAACAGGGTGCAGCCTGCTGAGCTCAAATGAGAAGAACCACAAGTTTCTAGAATGTTAATTAGATACTTCTACTTCACTCAGCTGCTAAATAGTTGGGATAAAATTTTGTCTCAGGAAATTAGAGTTTTTTTCACTCAGCTTCGTGTTCTTACTTAATTCTTTTGAAACCTATAAACAAATAAATCATAAAAAGTTAATTAATGCTAGCAAGTCTCTTGTATTAGGGGATAGAAACAAGAGTGGTCGTAGAACAGTAGCAGTGAATTTTTTTAGTATACATACATACATACATACATGTAAATGGATTGGTGAGATGGGCAATATTTATAAATGTGCTTTAAAAAGTGCCCATTGTCTGGCTATTTCGGTCTTTTTGATTGGCTTCAAGTATAGGAGAATTTTTTAGAAATTCCTGAAAAATATTTGTAATGTGTTTGAATTAGTTTATTTGATGAGATAATCAATCGATTGAATTATCAAAAAAAAAGATAATCAATCGATTGTTACACAAAACAAGTACAACTCAAATAATATTTGTTGGTAAAACTTAAAGCTAAAAGCCCAAAATATTTAATGTGCATTACAAATTACACGAACGGGGATTGGGTTCTAGTAGTTCAAATGGGCTGAATGAGAGTCCAATATATGAAAACGAAGCCCCAAAATATTTGTACCATATCGAATCAATAAGCAGACCCGGAACTGTAAACAAAAGGCCCAACAGAATACAACCTCATGTCGCCAGAGCCCAAGGTTCGAAAAGCAGAAAGCGGGGCGCCGCTTAATCCTCTGTTGGCGTCGGTAGCTAATTGGCAACCCTGGACGGAAGAGCTGTGAAGAAAAGCTTTACATTGAAAGATTTTGCATCCGTCTTCTTCTAACGGCTTAGATGACAGCTTAGCTAAGAAGTAGCCGTTACCGTCTGTTGGACGAGTCAAAATGGAGAAAGGAGCCGTCTCGTAACCGTCTTTGTCGATGCCTAGACATGCTATCCTTACTACACCTCCTGCATTTTATCAAACAACCCGGGTTTATGGAGGATAAGCTATTATGCTAAACCACTATGTATCAAATCAAGGCTGAATAAGTAAAAGTTTTCGTTAAATTTGGTTTGAGGTTGACTCAATAAGTAAAAGTTGACAAAATATATTTAAAAAAAATATCAAACTATATATTCAAAGCATGGCTCGAGTTGATTTTATTAGGGTTCGTTCAAGCTCGATCTATTTAACAATTAATCGACATTTCAAACACAATTTTAATCTCAACAGGAAAGAATAAATTCAAATTACTTGAACAAATGCATTCATTGTTCGATGACAATACATATACACACATAGTTAAAAGCTACCTTTGAGTGGAAAGACTTTTGTGCCTGATTTGCAGTAAATAATCCCTTGAACGCTGAAAACTCTTGGCATGAATTCTCTATCTTTAGTCTTTTGTGTTTGCAGTTCCGAATTACCATAACCATTCGCAGAAGCTACAACAATCACAGACAAGAGAATAAGAAGATGGACCATAGAAGAAATTTTGTTAAGACCCATTTCTATTGCAATATTGTACTTTTGGGTTCAATTTATCTGACTTTTATAATGCAAAATTTTCTTCACTAAATGGGGACATTATTTTATTCTTGGCCGGGTCGGGTATAAAATTAATAGTATGATATAAAATTTGCACTACTTGCTGGCACGATTAAAATTAAGTCTACAAAAATGGGGCAGCACTTATTATAAGTTGCACAGATTTGTTCTTCTCCGGTGTTAGGCAGATTTAAATAACGATTAATTAATTAAGAAAAACGTACAATTAGATAAATATTGAATGTTATGTAAGATTTGTCTAAAGATATCTACCGTCAGAGTGCATTGCCACTTCAGTTAGATTCTATTAATAATTCTGTTGACGATTTTAGAGTAGCAGGTAGGGGTGTTCAACGAAACCGCTAGACCGCCCCAACCGATCAACCCAACCCAAACCGACCGCAATTTTACGGGTTGAAGGTTTGATGGGTTGATCTTGGACATCATGAAAAAAAGACCGCAATTTTCGATCGGGTTTGGTTTTATACTTTTTTAGACCGCATAACGGCATTCCACTGCACTTTATATAAATGATGATGTATATATGTTTTATTTTATTTTATTATTTAATTTAGTCATAAATTTAAGAAAATGAGAAATATAATATAAGTATATACTTTAACAAATTAGTCATCTTCCACAATCAAAACCCCAATTATATTAGATAAACCCTACAATCTTACGTAAATCTTCAATTTTAAGTGCCAAAAAGATAAAAAAAAAATAGATCCAAAACTAGAACAAATTAGTTAAAAAATATTCCGCGAAAAACAAAAAGTAAAGCAAAAAAAAAATATCAATCAAACTTTTCATTGGCCATTAATTAACCACCAACACCAGGTTCAAATATAAAGATATTTTTCTCTTTTGTTTATTCTTTGGGAACAATTTGATTTTTATGTAATGAAAACTTGTTAATTTAGTTTTCAGGTTTGTTAGCTTTCATTAAATTATGTATTCATTGAAAATTATATTTTAATTGATATTTTACATTATATCCATTATATTTTCTATGAAAGTTTACTAAATTTATTAGTAAAAAAATTATAATAAATTAGTGCATTCTATATTTAACTCATCAAATAATAAAAATACAAGAAAGTTGATAATTGAGACCGCAAAACCCGCCCCAAACCGCCCCAACCCAAATGAACCGCCTAGTGCAATCTCAAGACTTGTTGGGTTGAGTTTGGACTAGAGATTTCAAAACCCGCAAATATTGGGTTGGATTTGGGCAAGTACAAAACTGCACTAAACCGCACCGCGAACACCCCTAGTAGCAGGCATATTTCATGGGAGCTAAATGAAAAAACACCATTGTGCTTTGTCTAATTAAAAACAAATCTCATGTTTTATTTTTATTAGTAAATATGCACCTCTATTATTTATTATTAGCAAAATGCCTCATTTGAATCTTTTTTAATGAATCATACTATCATAGGGGGATTATTGTCAATTTTCAAAGTTAACAAGGAGATTCTTAACATTTTTTAAGTGAATAGGAGTGTGTTGTTGCATCTTTAAATGTGGGTATAATTGTCATCTTGGTTTGCGATGATTTTTCTACTTATATAAAAAACATAGATGAATATTTTCAAACAGATAAAATATAAGGGGTAGTTGTGCATTTCACTCGTTTCTTGGTTCAAAAAGGTTTTCTACTTTGCAGTTTGCCTATAACGACTACATTCGAACGTTCTCCGAACGATATATGTCCAACAATAAATTTCTTTATTTTATTTTTGGTTCTGCTAATAATAGTTTATCACGAACGTAACATATGCCATTTGAATGAGTAATAACTTGGGTAATGCATGAAAACATTAAATATCTGGATTACATATCTAAGTCACCAGTTTTAAATGAACAAAAATAATAGAAGTAATAAAACTAATTATACACTGTAAAAATAGAGTAGATTTTCATATTGTTGAATTTACATTCATGATTTGAAAAATACCATATTATTTCTACCATTGTTTGCATGTCGTCTTCTTGATATCGTTATGATAATATGATAGTTTATCCTTGATTTTATGACAAATGGAATAATATATCATGTGTTATGATAAATGTGACAATTTACATCTTATGTTACTAAGAACAATTTTCATGCCCACTCTCAATTTTGACAAATGAATTACACCCTTTGGCTAAGTAGGTAATTGTTTCATTAAAATTTTCATTGGAAGATAAAGTGCTATTTTTCATATCACATGGAGGTAAAACATTTCACAGGGAATAAATTAACATAAAAGATAATTTAACATTTAAGAAAAAAAAGATTTTCATTTAAAATGTCGCCACAGTTCCATAGAAGAGAACTGTCATTTCATAGACCATGAACAAAATTAGTGCATCCACTAAACATATTTACAAAATTTTGTGTATGGTATATGAAAACCAAAACTAGGCAAGAATTTTCCGCCCAACTTATGCAAATCTTACCATTCTACAAGTATCTTTTCACTTCACTCGCCTGCGCAGCGAGTGATGAGAGATTATATTGACAAAAACAAATATTGCAAGTATCGTATGTGTGTGTGTATATATATATATATATATATATATATATATATTTATATTGACAATTCAAGTATCGTGTATACGATTATAAAACAATTGTACTTTAACAAATATAACTTTTTACGAATCAATAAATAGATAAAATGTGAAAGTAGAATCTTCCCGCTCTCGCTACTATCTTAGGGGTGTGCAACCATACCAATTTTCGGTATAGCTCAATGGGTTTACATAACATACACAAAGAGGATTTTAATAGAATGTGTATTTTTAATCGAAAAGTTAATTTAATAGGATAAATCTAGGCCGCGTTCCGATCATGTGTCCAACACATTTGAACCAATACATGACGGATTGATGTCAATATTTGTCTCAACAATACTTGATCAATTAAGTCTGGCCCAATAAATTATGTATGAAGATATCTAGGAAAATGTTTTATAATCGGAATAAAAATGATACTGTGAGTGAATTATAAGCTAAATATATATTCTTAAAATGATTGCAAAATATTATTGTCGAATTCAAATGTTTAACAATGTGATCAACATAGATTCATATTCGCGCAATGTGATTTGAAATATGAATTTTTATAATCGGATAGATTCATCGAAATTTATTGCTAACATATATCTGATCCTAACAAATAATTTGTTAGTATACAAATCAAATTCAAATTGAAATTGATATCAACCCATTAACATCCCCAAAGAATAGGGAATGAGATGCAAAGCGCAAACCATTAGCACAAAGCCCATGTTTTTTAGATTCATAAAAAAGTGCCCTTATATATCGTTAGGCCCATTATAAAAAAATTAACCGGCCGGCCCCAATTCAAAGAAAATGAAACCCTAGGGCTAGATGATCCAGTGACATATAAAAGGCAATCTTCCCAAATTCTCATTTTTCCTCTCAACCGAACACCTTCTAGAGAGAGAAAAATGGTGTCGCTAAAGTTACAGAAGCGGCTCGCCGCCAGCGTACTGAAGTGCGGCAAGGGAAAAGTTTGGCTCGATCCAAATGAAGTCAACGAAATCTCCATGGCTAACTCTCGTACGATTTACTCATTTTTGTTCTCTATCATACAAATGTGTTTTACGTCTGGAATTTGTCTTCTACATCTGATTGTGTTGTTTATTTTGGAAAAGTATCTTAATGCTAGTTTGGTATTGATAATTGACTGGTATTTGTAGAGGAAATATGTCTGTTGTTTTCTAGTATATTGTTTATTTCAGGCTTTGCTATGGTTTCGCCGAATTAATTTCTTTGGATGTAAAATATGTGTGTAAAGCCAGATTAGTCTGTCGTGTGTTAGTGTCCACGTTATTTTATTGTTTTATAGCATAGTCATGTTTTTAAGTTTTATTTTGGATAGTGAGCTGATTATCTGATAAATTATGCAACTTATTATCTGACCATTAGCTCATAATAATTCTCAAGTCTCATAAATTTCGAAGTACCTAACAAGTTCAGTTATGCGAGTTACTGATTTGTAGGTACAATAAAGGAATCAATGTTTGTGAATTCATTACCGTTGTTGCACTGAATCCATGTAATTTAGAAATAGCTGGGTATACTGGTTCAATATCTATAACATTATTATCAAGGATAAAATAGCGATAGTAGTAAAAGTTGTCCATATTGACAATGATGCTTCTCTTTCTGTCTTCCAGTAAGAATGAAAAAGTGACTTTGTATATGAGAGCTATCGTTGAAATTTAGAGTCTGTATGCTGTTTGGATGCAGGACAAAACATTAGGAAACTTGTGAAGGATGGTTTTGTCATCAGGAAGCCAACAAAGATTCACTCGCGATCCCGTGCCCGCCGGATGAAGGAGGCAAAAAGAAAGGGACGTCACTCTGGATACGGTACTTTTTTTATTTTTATTGAGAATGTACGTTTCGTGGCAGTGCGGGAAGCCTTCTTTCCCTTTTCATATATGTAGTTAAATTTTTAGTTAACTGTTTTGTTGTCAATATGTAGTTCTATTTCAAATTTAGTTTAATAGATTATTTGCTGCACTGTAGGTTGTTTTATTGAAATGGATTAACTAGCTAGTGTATCTCTTCCATTGGATTAGACTGGCAGAGACATCTAGTCTTTTGTTGCTTTGATAATAAATCCTAGTACACAATTATGTAGTTTCCATGCTTTTTTTCCTCGATTTCCAGAAGTTTATTTAGTACTATTGTCTCAAGTATCAAGGAGATTTTATTTGGGCTTAATTTTATTTTTCCTATCATTATTCACTGATATTTGACTATTATGATCTTCTAAATGGTCTCAGGTAAACGTAAGGGTACCCGTGAGGCAAGGTTGCCCACTAAAATTCTCTGGATGAGGAGGATGAGGGTGCTCAGGCGTTTGCTTCGCAAGTACCGGGAGTCCAAGAAGATCGACAAGCACATGTATCATGACATGTACATGAGGGTGAAGGGTAATGTTTTCAAGAACAAACGTGTATTGATGGAGAGCATCCACAAGTCTAAGGCCGAGAAGGCAAGAGAGAAGACATTGTCTGACCAGTTTGAGGCTAAGAGAGCCAAGAACAAGGCTAGTAGGGAAAGAAAGTTTGCCAGAAGAGAAGAACGACTAGCCCAGGTATTACTTTGAATATGATGGAATGGATATGACCCTTAATACTGCATCAAATTAGAATGTTTGTGTTTGTTGATATTCTTAATTAACTTTATTGGGTTTGGAATCAAGAGAATTGTTGCTTAGCTACATGAATTAGTTCTGAATATTTGGAAGGAGCAAGTGTATTTCTATTAATTGTATTGCAATAAAAGCTTATGTTCTCAATTATTTTTTATTTTGCAACATTATCTTGTGTCTCTGCAGACTCTGCTACGTAGAGTTTAACAGTATTTCATTTTTTACTTCTGCAGGGACCTGGAGAGAAAGCAGCACCACCTGCAGCTGCAGCACCTGCACCTACATCTCAGCCAGCTCAGTAAGTACCTCTGCATATTTTTCGATCCTTCTATTACTATGTGAAAGCGTGTCATCTAACTCCTGTCTTCTGATGCAGGGCATCTAAGAAGGCAAAGAAGTGAATCTAGATGATGACCGATTTAAGCGAATGGTGGCTAGATGTCAAGTTTATGTTTTTGTTAGTAAAGAACTCTAGTTTTTTTGATCTCTACCGTTATTGTTATTATCACTTGACTATGTTATCTAGTGAAAGGATTATTATGAAACTTGTGTTTTCACTCTTTTCAGTTTCGTCACCAGTTGATCTCTAAATTTTGCTATTTGAATTTTACATATTATATAAGAATCTTGCAATTTTATTTACTTTTTGTTTATGATCATCAATCAATTTCGTTTTTTCATTGGTTGAAGTTTCTGTAAGTATTCTATTGTCATGTGAACTCTTGGAAGTTCTATTGGGTTAGGGTTCAGGATTATGACCCTTTCATCTACATGAGCATAGTCATATCTCTCATTTCCAAATACCCTACCTACAAATGAAGAGATGAATAAAGTATTTTGAATTGTGTTTGTTGAACATAATTAATACTTTAGACCCTCAAATTAAAAAAAACTCGAACCCTTCATTTTTTCGACAAAGTTGGCCATCGGGGTAAAAAAAATCTAAGGCAAAATAGGTAAATTTTTTATCCGATTGAACTACCTATATTTATATACATGTATACAAATTAAATAACATGAATTTGGAATGATTATATCATATAACTAATTAGCAACCATGAATTATGGCTTGTGCAAATTAAATGTGCTATGCACAATAATTGAATGAGTAAAAATTGGTAAGTTACTTTATCTTAGATCTTTTTCACCCCGATGGTCGACTTTGCTGGAGAAAATGATGGTTTTGAGTTTTTTTTTTTTTTTTAATTTGAGGGTGTTAAGTGTTAATTTTGTGTTTGGAGGTGCAAGTTGCTGATTTGTTTTTAATTTGAGGGTGATTAGTACTAATTTTATTTTGGGGTGCAAAGTGCCAATTTATCAAGTTTTGGGGGTGCAAAATGCCAAAAATTTATAACCGAATTACCTATTTTGCTCTTGGGTTTATGCTTGAAGATTAAAGAGAGTGCAAAGTGTTGTATTTTTCATATTTTAAGGGTGTAAATTGCTAAATTTAAATTTTGAGGGTGCAAAGTACAAAAAACCCTAATATTTTTTATACATTTCTATTGGGAAACGGAAAAGTTTCCGTTTTTCACTAGATCAAAAATAAAAATTGAGACTCTGAGTTGATTTTATTTCAACACATACCCATCTGTGATTAAATGTTTTTTGAAAATTTATTGATTTAGTTTTTATATTTAATTTAATTGATTGAAATATTTTACGAAAAAGATATTTTAATTCATGTTCGACACCATAAAAGGCCCAACAGGCAATAAATAATTCGACACTCGAAAATTCATTATAGGATAAAGGGACAATGAGCTATGTTCAGAAAATTCAGGGTCTATTTGGATGGATTTTGGCTCGGTTTCGCGTATTTCGATTTAAAAGATTTGGTTTGGAGGGTTTCGATGAATCCTTTGAGATTTAGGAAAAAAAAGTAAGTGATAGGTGTCAAATCAATTTTTTTTTTAGTGAGATTTGAAGGAAAAAATAGGTGATATGTGTCAAATCAATATTTTATAGATTTGAAGAGTTTGAATGTGAGTTTCTAAATAGATTTTTGATGATTTTATGAATTTGACGAAAATTCATTTGAAAGAGTTTTGGCTCGGTCTCGAATAACCCGCGAGACCGGACCAAAACCCATCCACATAGACTCTCAGACCGGACCAAAACCCATCCACATACACCCTCAGTTTTGTCTCCTGCCTTCTCAAATATGGTCAAAAGTTGAAAGAGGAGACAACCTATGGCCTCATATGGATCGAAGACTTCAAAGCTTTGAATTCGTATAAGTTTTACTATATATTGTGAATTACTTTGATTTGAACGGATTTCAGTTTCTTAATATGTTATCTTTGGAATCAAATAAATGAACTTGAAATCTACATGATGATATTAGTCATTTGAATAATTTCTTTGCATTCATCGCTAAATCCAAATCTATCAATACAAACAAAGCTTAAAAGATTTTCCAACCAATTGGAAAGAGTAACTTCCCCTACGATTTATCGATTTGTAAAAATTCAAATAACTTTGGATGAATTTTTTTTTTTCTTTTTATGTTGAATATGATCGAAATGAATCAAAACCTTCATTTGAAAAGAAGAAATTCATCGTACCCACAGGTGCATAATTTATTAAGAGTACCTGTTGCAAAAATGAGGGGCCTTTCTCGGAGTGACCTATAATTCTGGACAACTCAAAGCAAACCAAGCAGCAGAAACTTTTGACTCTGAAACCCCAAAAATATTGTTTTCCATAAAAATGACCATCTAAGAAACTTATGATCCCCGTACTAATTGTTGCATTATTTCAGGATGTTGCTTGATGAAATAATCTCGGCCAATCTATTTAATCCGAGGGTCCTATCATGTTTTCGGGCACTACAAGTTGGTCAAATTCTTCAGAACTCAGCACGCCAAGTTTCAATGCAGCATCCTGCACAATCAAATGCAAATATATATTTAAAGAATTACTAATAGAAACTATGAACTTGATTGTGGAGTAATGAGTGTCAAAATTTAAACCTTCAAGGTAGATCCCTCTTTATGAGCTGTCTTGGCAACAGCTGCCGCATTATCATAGCCAATTTTCTAGAGTAAATAACAGAGATTCAGTTACCAGCATGATTCTATAGCGACGAGAAGTGAAAAAACTAATTTCAGAAAATGAAACTTACTGGATTCAAAGATGTGACAAGCATAAGGGACTGCAATGTATTAAAAGCACCATTGTTTATCAATTAGACAATGTGTTTAAACAGGGATCAAATGAAATGAGATTTCAGAATCAAGCGACAGGTAACTACTTACTTCATGTAACAATTTAGAAATTCTTTCTCTGTTGGCTTGAATACCTCTAACACAATTCTTTTCAAAGGAAGCAGAGGCATCTCCTAGCAATCTCACTGACTAGTGACAAAAAGAATATACAGTATTTAAAGAATGATTCACACGTACACTTTCAAAGGAAGCAGAGGCGTACATCTACTAGGATAGCTTCACATGAGAAAAAAATAATTTCGATGAATATTAGTGGAACTTACATGTAATAGATTACTGGTCATTACTGGCTTAAACACGTTCAATTCAAAATGGCCATTGGAACCACCCACTGTAACAGCTACATGGTTGCCCATAACCTGGAAAGCATTAAAGTAGTTAAGCAATTGAAATAGACATAGAAAGGACAGTAAAAAGAATAATACAAACTTGTACCATCTGGAAAACGAAGTTTTTTTTCCTTATCCTTAGGTTAGATTGTTATTACCTGAGCACAAACCATGGTGAGAGCTTCGCACTGTGTAGGGTTCACTTTCCCCTGAAATGTTGAGATTATTTAAGTATCGGATAGCAGACATAAGCTAATAAAGTAAGCAACACTTATGTTTTAAGTAAACGAAATGAATAACAAAATTACCGGCATTATACTGCTGCCAGGTTCATTTTCAGGAAGAATGAGTTCTCCTAGACCACAACGTGGACCACTGGAAAAGGGAGGATGTGAGAACAGTTCAAATGAAGCAGAGTACTCAAATGATTGAAGAAATATGTCAATATCTCATATACCTTCCTAAGAAACGTATGTCATTTGCTATCTTCATAAGAGATACACCAATTGTGTTTAAGGCACCACTTGTTTCAACAAATGCATCATGTGCAGCCTATCAATGCAATAAATACAGAAAAGAAAAAAACATTGTCAATAAGTTCGAGTAAAATCATTTGCTAAGACATTCAATGCAGATAACCCCCAGATAAATATTGAATTTACCAGTGCTTCGAATTTGTTTTCAGCAGTCACAAATGGCAAATTGGTTTCCTCAGCTACTGCAGAAGCAATCTTTACATCAAACCTGACAACAATTTTTTTTTTCATATAACAAATAACATGGAAACATGAGAACATAAAATGCAGGTATGTAAAACATGGAACTTAAGTTTTCCTTACCCTTTCTTAGTATTCAAACCGGTTCCTACAGCAGTGCCCCCCTGTGCAAGCTGCAGTATATTCTTAACTCTTTAGGACCACCAGGAGAGAAAGAACTGAAGTTGAGAATCAAGTAAAGGATGCTATTGAAGTAAGAATAAACCTGGTAGATACGAGGTAGGGTGCACGAGACTCGATCAATTCCGTACTTCACCTGCAACCATCGAGATAATCTTTATATTTAAAAATACTTACTTAACAATGAAATTAAACTAAAATATAAATTCGCATAGGATCAAAAACTTACTTGCGTAGTATAGCCACTAAATTCTTGTCCAAGAGTCAAAGGGGTGGCATCTTGTGTGTGCGTGCGACCAATTTTAACTATGTCTTTGAATTCGACAGACTGAAAAACATCAAAAAGCAGACTGAGGCACTAAATATAGTTTGATCAATACAGCTAGTAAACTTAATGAATATAAAATCAAAGAATGTGTCAAATATAGTTAAAAATGCCAAAGCCAAGATGACATCAACATTTTATTAAATAAATTTTGTAACATATAAAAATCTGACTTGTTGAGCTTTGTGGGACTACAAATAGTTGAGATAAAAATCACCCAGGAAGAAATAGAAATAAGAAAGAAAGTAGAGGGGAGGTTTGAAAACCTTAGAATTTAGCGTTGTGTGTAACTGTTTTAACTTTGGTATTAATCCTGAATTTATCTCCATTGCAGCTGCAATGTGCATTACCTGTCCATAACAAGCAAATAACTAAAAAACCAGCTTTCATCTGGATCATTGAGATTAAAGGTAAATATCCAAAAAGATTCTTACAGTTGGAAAAGTGTCATTAGAAGATTGTGACCTGTTAACATGGTCATTTGGATGGACAAACTTTCCACCGCGCTTGTGGCCAAGAATTTCAGCCGCTCTATTTGCAATAACCTGTCAAACAAAATGTAAACTTCTAAACAACTCTACATTGAAAAATAACCTACTTATATGTGTACAAATGAAGAACATCAAGCAAATTTTGAAATTAAATTAGAGGTTTTGATTTGATAATTCTTCAAATGTAAATTTAGTTTGCAGCTTTGGTAGCTTACGAAAAATATGAAATCAATTTTGAAATAACACATATTATATCCCCTAGATACGCAAGATGGGTCCCAAGAAATAAGCACCAACAATTGATCCGTTGCCAAAGGTCAAAAAGCAACTAGAAGGAACTGAATCAGTAGTTCTCTCCTTTCAGATCACAACCCTACCCACACCTCCCACCCAAAAAAGAAAAAATCCCATCACCAAACCCACTAAAATAAATAAAATTGGTAAAATTCAAGAAGGAAAAGTGACACTTTCAAGAATGCCAGCATACCAAAAAAATTAATTCCTGATGAAGAAATTTCCTCAAACTGAATATTCAGAATACCAGAAACCAGTATATCCAGGATGTCAAAATGATATAATGTACAATGTTCTGCAAGAAATGAGACTTGCAGGAAAAACAGACACTACTGTCTACTGACCAAAAGCAAAATTTAAAATGTAGTACCTCATTGGCATTCATGTTACTCTGAGTACCACTGCCCGTTTGCCAGACTACCAAAGGGAAATGATCATTTAATTTTCCCTCGGCCACTTCTTGCGCAGCTTGCATAATTGCTTTTCCTATGGATGGATCGAGGCCATATTCCATGTTTACCTGCAAAATTTAATAAAATATTCTCAGAATTATAAAATCCCAAACTAGTTGAAGAAGGTGGCAAGTGATCAAATAAATATCAAGAGGGTTAACAAAATCTCACTATCTCAACGGGAGGTTGAATAAAAAAAGGTAAGGATATTAGACCAAGTCTTTTTGTTTATTTGGGGGTCTGAGTGGTAGCAGATTGCAAAAATGCAGGAATAAAAAATTCATAAAACATAAATAAGCTGAATTTACTTTAATAAGGAGGTCACCTTTGCAGCACATTTCTTAAGAATCCCAAATGCACGTATAATTGGTTCAGGCATTCTTTCACGATCCCCTCCAATTTCAAAATTCTGCAACGATCTTTGAGTTTGAGCACCCCATAGTCTGAGGAGTTCCAAACAGTAAAATGCCAGGAGTGTCAAACAATTTATGCATAGCATCAATACTTTAAAAATTCGCAAAATTGTATGAAACCACAGATTAACTAGGATAAAACCCAATAACCAGAGTTCGTCAACACCGTTAAAATTCTCGTAAGGCTATACTAAATACTATATTAAATACTACACTACTCTCCATATTAAGACAATAAAAAATGACAAAACAACTTATTAGCGAACTTCCTGAAATCCTCCTCTTGCTCTGTCTTGGCTCATAAATGTTACTACTATTTTATTCATCGCCGATGATTAGCTTATGTTACTTACCGTTCTTATATACTAAGTTTTGTCAAATTTCATATGTATGGGTTTATCAGAGGTAATTAGCTAAAATAATTAGGAATTCAAGATATAAATACAACATAAACTAAATGTGGTGCGAGCAGAAATAAAAACCTACAAAAGTACAAAGCACACCTTAATCACGCATTAACGTAAACTAACACACAAAGAGTCATTAGAAAATGAAAACCCTAGGCGATTGAACAAAGAGAACGAGAGAGAGAATACTGACTTGTTCGAAGGAACTTGAATGGGGCCAAATGTATCTTTTTCTTCTCTATAGGATGAGGAGTACCATCTGAAGCTTGCTGCCCGATACGACGCCGTCGTGGATCCACTCGATATTCGACGGCTGGCTATGAACATCGCCATCGACGGAGAATTGAAGATCGGAGTTTGATCTGTATAATAATATTCGGAAGCTTTTTGATGTTGAAATGTCAAAATGGAGAATTATTGGTTCAGTCAGATTAAAATTTGGGCACGTTTTTCTATGTGCGCTCTTGGGCCCATTAGTTATGGTCGCTGTTCTTTTGAGTTAGTAGTGGATCCAAGATGATTGGGCCAGGCCCGTCTATTGTATGGAAATTTTTACTATTAAATATTAAATATTTGATACAGAGCATATAGTCAATCCTCTATTACCGTAGGTAATTTGTGGATAACAACCTGGTGAGTATAAATTGTCTAACCATGATTAAATATCAATGTTCTTCGTGCTCCCGATAAAGAAACAAATCACGTATAAAATCGAGCCGTTGTTCCACGGTCCAAATGCCCAAGAAGATTATTATTCTCTGTAACTCAGTTGTCTTATGTACGAATTATTAATTATTATATCCCATCCAGCTTTTGGACTTTTTTCTTGGAGAAGCATGGATTTATTTTATAATGCCACATGTAACCATTGGCCATTGCATGCAATTAATTAATTTTGTAAACTTGCTCAT
Organism: Penstemon barbatus; assembly: GCA_003313485.2. Lineage (NCBI taxonomy): Eukaryota > Viridiplantae > Streptophyta > Magnoliopsida > Lamiales > Plantaginaceae > Penstemon > Penstemon barbatus. The sequence goes on along the minus strand of CM064881.1, from coordinate 448,873 downwards.
AGATAGATAGCCATTTATTTTCACACAAACACAAATGGAAAATCTTCATCGACACAGACAGTTATGGAAAATTATTGTCGAGTGTAGCAGCACTAGTTGAATCACGTGTGGAGTGTGTAGTGCTACAACAAATTGTAATAATATACAGTATTCAGTAAGTTTTTACAGAAAGTCGACTAACGAGTTCGAACGAATAAGACTCAAGTACCCTTGCAAGAAATCACTAGATAATTCACACACAATAAATATCACACTATCAATCCCCTCAATCTCGAATCTTAACCGTTCGTTCTTCAACAAATTTGTGGTGTCATCTTCTACTAGGCAAACGGAAAATCGTGCGAAAAAACAAGTCAGCACATTTATATATAGCAAGATCTGGAATGTTTCTTTCTAGGCTGCATTTACACATAATTATTATTATTACATGATATAAAATAAATACCATACAGAAGCATTACAAGTATCCATCTAGCACAATCAACTGCACCTTATGCAACAACTTATAGATTTACATTTGTGATATGATAAGATATGATATAATCTTCCTCCCTATAGTGCTTGCGTTCCCACATACTAGTCAGTCAGTCAGTCTTTCAGGCATTCCTGTAATTTCATCTGCTGCCGGGGGTATCTGCTGGCTGCTTTCTGTTGAGATACCGAATAACGGCATCTTCAACCCTGTCAACTCAGTCAAACATTTCAACAACTTCAGTATCTTATTAAATAATACTAGCAAACCAATATACTAACTACTACTATTAATTAAGTCTATATTAAACCCAAATGTCACATTTAATTCTACTAATAAAATAAGGCTACTTTACGTTATGTTTGGAACATGGATTAATGATGTGATTGAAGCAATATAGTAGAGAAGAGTGTTAAATCATTTAAATCATGTCTGGTGCGAGGTGCAAGAAAAACATTTTTCTACTGATGTAATCCAAGAACCAATCATGCCTTTAATTAATCCTAATATTTTCCTAGTGATACAATCCAACAACCAATCATTAAGGTTGTCATTTTCTCTCTTATAATAGTGATCACATCCATCCACCAAAGGTTCTTATCTGAACTACTAAATTGGATGGTAATTAATTCCAATATTAGGATTCCTGCCTCTGTGTTGATCAAACTTCATTTAGAATTCCGAGAATAGCATGAAAAAGGAAGGAGCTAAAAATAAAGATTTAATTACAAGAATTCGGTAGAATATAATAAATATGAAACCATACATACCAAGGTTGGCTGTAGAAATCTGCATGGTGCTCCTTTTCTGCATTCCGACTTGGTTCTCCTCCAGCTACAAGCTTCAAATCCTTGTTTTGGGAATCTATGAGGGCATTAATAAACTCTATAGGTGACTGACTAAATCCAAGAAAAAAGGCCCTTCTCCTACGGTGCTCATGGATTTTTCTTATAGCAGTGCAAATTGCTTCATCACATGCATCAATCTCTTTTGTTTTTTCAGTACTCCCCAACAATGCATTCAATTCCCTTTGTATAGGGAAAGGTACATCAACTAATATATCATAACATGCAGTTCCGACTGGACTGTTTCCTGAAAGTTTGACCCTGTGTTCTAACTGTATAGGCTGTGGAGGAGATAAGTGGGGTGTAATTTTTTGTGTGACAGCTGTGAATTTGATCTTGGTTTCCTCCCCAAATACATTTTGAAGTGGGGGGTCACAATTGAACAAAGAAGGGTCGTCTGGACACTGCAATTTGCGAGCCTTGACATAGTGCCATACTGCAGCCATGATTCTTGCACGAGTATCAACCTCGATACCTAAAAGCTCGGTTAATTCTGGTGAAAGTTTATACTTTTCAGGCATGTAATTCATTTCTAACCTTATTGTTGCAGTGAATTCTTGATCGCCTTTTCTTTTGACCTCGAAGCCTTCATGTGGGGCAGGTGTTCGAGAACTGTCCCATATAATTAAATGGTTATCAGGATATACTTTCTGGTCCAACATAATAGTAACTCTCTTGAAAAATGAAGAAAATTTTGGGTACAAAGGGTTTGGTTTTTCCATTCCCTCCTCCAGAATCCTCCCTACCACTTTAAGAGTCCATGTAGGCGGACTTGAGCGAGGAATCTGCTGATTAGCAAAGGTGTTAAAAACATAGATGCGGAGGGTTCTCTGAGTGTATGATGGGGTCTTTAAAGATTCTTGTATATCAATTTTCTTCCTCCTCAAGGAAGCATCCACACGAGACTCAAACTCAAGGAGCTGAGTGTAAAGAGCAGATTCGGGTAAAATAGCTGCCACTCTTTCCTGTAACTGTTTCTCTGGAAGCTTCTGTTTCTTCTTGTTGGAGGGCGAAAAGCTAGAAGGGGGCCGACCAAGTGGTTTTTGTGGGACCCGTTTGGCACCTGAAACAGAGGGAGATGGCGAACCCCCCATATTTTGGGAATGACCCCCCTGCTGGTTAAACGAAAGCCCCCCTTGAGCTTGGGCCTGCAATTGAGCTTGTGCATGAGCCTGATGAGCCTTTGACTGCGCCACTTGTGCAATGCCTTGCGTCTGAGCTGCAGAAAGCTGAAGCTGGCCTCCTGAAAATCCAGATCCCATTTGTTGCTGCTGAGGACAGGGGCGGTCTGACATACTATTCTACCAAAAAATAAAAATTGTTAGTAAAATTTGTAGCTTGACCCAAACTCATCGAATCAAGTTACGCATCAACCCTAATTTTTAAGGTGATCCCAAATACCAGAACAAGACAATGGGAAAAAAATTGGCACTTCCATGCCCAATTAATTCTCCATATAACTCTGATGCATCCAAATCCTAAATTGAATGTTTTGATTGCAAAATTACAGTATCATAAAAAGTCTTGTTAAAATACTAAGTTGCAATAAAATAGAAGCACTTATACTATCAATTAGCATAGATTTTTGACACCAATACGTCATGACTGGGATCTATTTTAATAGTAACTGCACGATACATAAGGAGAAGAGAAATTCAACCGTTCGATTAAGGGCCAATCGTTGATTCAAAAGGTAGTGTTTAATGATGAACAAACAAACGACATCGTTTCTCAGCGTAAATTGATAATGAGGAGACACTTGTCAACATCACAAGGAATGAATGTATATATATGCCGCATTCGATTAAGTTTGTTGATGCTATTTTCTGTTATGCTTTTTAATTTTTATTCACTAAAGTTGGTAGGTTCAGAGAAGTGCAATCAATCTCATTAGAGTTATGAATAAATTTAGTCAATTTCTATTTCTCTCTCTAATTCCCAAGCTTGTTTCTACGAATTACTGCCATTATTATATCTTTTAGCTTACTATTTTGTTGATATGATCTTCAGAATTTTAATCAAATACATTGTTGAAGCTGGATTATGACACCAAAAATACGAAATAATTATTCTTAAACATCAATTAGCTAAACCGAAGCTCTAAGCATAACAGCGACAAAAAGATATTCGAATAGAAAATGCAATGTTATTCAAAACAAACAAAGCAACAAGGAAAAATGAAGGAAAAAAAAAAAGGAATCTTTGCCTGCCAAGAGATGAACGGCCGACGGAAGGAGAACCCGTGAGGCGGACGGACGAACCGAAGCAGAGAATGATGGGCTAGGGTTTTACTAAGGAAAGAGGAGGACAAATAGAAGTTTCTTTTTTGCTTTTATACTAATGAAAAAGATAGAGACTGTTACGGCAGACCATAATATATTTATTGAATGACCACTTTATTTAATTTTTTTATATTTAAGTTTACATCATCACAATATTAAAATGAAAAAATAGAATAAGCTCCTCAAATAACTCTTGCAGCATGATATAATATTGGATGACCATTTTTTTTTTTTAATAATCAACTTTACATTATCACAAAAATGTTTTACAATGTCAAAAAAAGGAGAGAGCATGTCACAAAATGGTGTTAAATAATACAAATCAATGAATTCGACCAATCGGATTCAAAGGTCCGTGTCGTGAGAATTTGCGCGGCATAATTTGAGTTCCTTGACACATATTCGAGATTTCACCTCGACCAACATGTCCATTAATTTCCTCATTTCTCCGATTAAGTCAAAAGCGGACTAATTTGGCATATTATAAATTGTTAAAATTTTTAAGAATAACTTGAAAACAATCATTTTCAATGCATGCTTCGATATGACTATTTTATTTAAAAACTTAGATGTTGAGAGTAGGGCTGAGACCGGTTCGGTTATCCGACCGAACCGGACCGGACCGGACCGGACCGACCGAATCGGTCCGGACCAATTATCGAACCGGAAAAAATGGTTCGGTAATCGGTTTTAGCCTCATAACCGACCCCTTATAGGGATTGGTTTTCGATAAAATCGGTCGGTTCCCCAAACCAAACCGGTTGAACCGAACAATGTTATTTTTTTTTTTTCATATTACCCAAATCCAATACCTTATTTTATGACCCAGCACTCCCAAACCTAATTTTCGGACCCAGCAGTGCTAACTCCAGCCCATTTCCTCTTTTTCAGTCATTCATTAAAAAAAAAAAAGAACTTTCTTGTATCTTCCCCCAAAATACAAACCCTAGCTTCCACACGTCTCCGCCGCCGCCCAGTCAAGACTGCCGTCCGCCACCGCCCTTGAAGACCGCTCTCCGTCGCTGGCCTTCAAGTTTACTACTCCCGCCGCTGCCGTTGTTCATTTCGGTGTTGCTTGAATTGTAGGAGACCTAGATCTGGGATTTGATAATTTAGTATCAATATTGCAATATTGCTTTATGAATTCATTTCGGTGTTTCTCCTTGTAGGATGTAGAAAGGTAATGTTAGATGTTTTCCTTGATTTCTCCTTGTTTATCGGCAAGAAATTATCAATGGGGTAGGTGAAAATTTGGGTTTGAGATTAGTGTTGTAAGGAAATATTTACCTTTAATAATAATTTATTTGTCATTTTTTTTAATAAAATAAGAAAAAATTGCGATTTGATTTATTTTTGGACCGAACCGGATCGTTCGGTTTTTTACCGAACCGAACCAAATATTTCGGTCCGGTAAACGGTTCGAGATCCAAAAAGGACCGAACCGATTATATACCGAAAATCGGTTCGGTTCAGTTCGATCAGGTCCAAATGCTCACCCCTAGTTGAGAGAGAGCATTATTTAAAATAAAAAATTATTAAAATAAAAAAAATACAAATTGACGAATCCAACCAATAGAAAACAAAGGCACATGCATTTATTTGATTAAGGCGGACTTTCAATTGTTGAAAAATTCAGAGTAACTTGAAAATAATAATATTTAATGCACGCTTTGATACAATGAGGCACATAGATCAGGCATGATGTTTGCACCAGACTAGCACCCACTCTGGATTTAAAATAATTTGTCTCCCTCAAATTTTAAAAAGATAGATCAATACTTACTAATTACACCATTATTATAATAATCTATATTATAAAGATGATCAAGCTAGGTGGCATAAATTCAATATTTACTCTTTAGAATGAAGGTTCCCATTAGAAACAAATTAGACCATTGTGGATCGAATTGCAGGGCACAAGGTGTTCGATCTTCTTGACTACATCCTTGGGATTATCAAAATCATACATGGAAGGATTTTGATCTTCAACATTTTACATTGCAATAAATTTCATAGTATTGCTAGAATTTCTTTAAGTATGGTCTAAGTGCATGTTGATCAAGAAGTAACTGTGGTCAATTAGGTTAAATCGGATACGCACCTGAATCGCAATAGATATTTCACCGGCAATTTGGAGTATAATAATTCTTCGTATAACATGATTAATTTATGGGATCGATGTGGTTTCTAAATGCTAAGTAGTGGTATTGATATATATATATATATATATATATATATATATATATATATATATATATATATATAGGAGAGAGAGAAAGGGCTTCCAAAACTTTTTTATTATATTGAGAAAATTAGCGTTGCTATTGTATTTATATATAGGGTAATTAAGGGCGGTCTAATCTTAATCCTAGTCAGTGTAGGAAATCTTATCATATTATTAAACTATAATTTAGTCGGTGTTGGTGGAAACATTTCTCTATTTTCTGATCGATCGATGTGGGAATTTTCTGTGAACAGAGAGCCGAGGAGAAGGGGAAAAACAGAGACCAGTCTTTCTATTTTTAATTTTTAATTCTTGAAAGTAATTAATTATATTAAGGGGTTTTTTTAAGTGAATTAATGACCAATATAATTATACATCCAGATTGAGTTTTGCTCTCTCCTACTTTTTGTGGGAAAACATTACTAACTCTACAAAATTTTCAATAAGTCTTTCTCGTGATTTTTTCTGTTACATTTACGTAGGGCTGTCACTGGTTATAATCGAGTCGGATCAGGCTTGATCCGGATCCAGCTCCATTTATGTCGAATTGATTCGGGTCAGATCTAGATTTCTCGAATCCATCAAATCATTGCCGATTTCGGTTGGATATCGGATTTTTCGGATTTAATAAAATCTTCATTTTCAAAATTTACATCAGTATTTTTTCCTAAAGCAAGTTCAATAACTTTATGGTTTTATTTAATTTAGCTCACATGTTTAAATTTTTTAAACTAATATTAATATTTTTGGATGAAAATATGCATAAAAATGTACTTATGAATGGATTATTAACTACTATCATCTCAACATAATAGTAAAATATTATTAGTGTTACTTATTTTAATAAAACATTATGTGTATATAGGTATGGTTATTTATTTATTATCGGATACGGATCACTAACGGATTGGATCGACCTAAATCTATATTCGCTTCACATATGCCGAATTTCAGATCTTCATAATTGGATAAGATCCATCGAATATCTAATCGGATAAACATTATAGTAAATTAGGCCGGACACATATCGGATTCGGATTGAAATCCGCCTCATTTCCTAAATTTAGTGATTTTGCCACATCACCCCCGATAATTTTAAACCTTCTTATTTTTCTTTCCCAAATTACGAATACTTGATGTACATGTCCCTACAGGTTGATAAGTTATACTTTTTTCACACATGCCAACCTTTTAGTAGATTTTATAAGGTAAAAGTGTCAGTTCATATTTTCAGTTGTCAACTGAAAAATTTAAAAGTCACGAGGCGGGTTCATTGTGAATTGGGAGCTCGACTGGTTTATGGATATCTCATTCCTGATTTACACACCACAATCTCTAGTTTTGAATGATTTCGAGCAAAGCACATAACAAGTCGTACCCGTTATTTTGTCTTTTGGAGTATAATATAAAAAATGCAATTTTCCCGAATTAAAAAAAAGTTTGAAATTTGACTATGAGTCCTGTGTTTTTATAGAAGAAGTATATTACCTATCTCTTGAATTTTTATCTCTGAGTTTTATATATTTTTTTATCTACTAGACCGTGTATACAGCTCGGACCGAAGAGTTCAAATGATATATGTCCTTTCCAGTGTGGTGTCTCCAGTAGGATTCAAACTTGAGTATTGTCTCTAGTAATTGCAAGTCACTACCACTTGGTTCAAACATTGGATTGATTTTTACAATTTCATAGGGGTGAAATACTAATTTGTGGGTATCACATGAATTTAAAATTTCCATTAATGTATATCACATGTAGATAATTGTCTATTTATACACACTACGTAAGGTAAAGTGAGGTTAATATGTTGTTTAGGGTAAGATTTAATTGGTTAATTTTACATGAAAATAGAAAAATAAATTGTTTATTAGACATATTAAATGGTGGTAACTCGCGAAAAACATATTATTAATTTATGGCCACTATTGTGAAATTAAGTAGGTTTACTGTCCACTCAAACCCACTTTCTAAATATAATTGCCGTAGTAAAGAAAATTCCAACTTTATTTTTTCTCTGAGAATAATTTTAAGACTTTCCATATTTAATTTGCTGTCCTTTTCTTATTATTTGCTGTCCTTTTCACTTACCAATACATACGTTTTATTTAGTATATTTTTTTGGAGAACTTTTTCTCTTTAATTGCCTCTCATTAACAATCAATCGAACCCCTTTCTCTTTCTTACCTCCTCCTCCTGCAGTCAAATAATTTTCAGAAGGGGTGGCTTTGAATGAGGGTTTGACATGAAGGGGCTAGTAAGTACGTTAATAGTTTATTTTTATTTTTATTTTATTAAGTTACAATTGTTTCTCGATTATGGGATTTTTTAAGTTCTTGGATCGAGTATTAGTGTTTTTCCTTTCTGGGTATTTTTTTTTATTTCTGTAAAAAGTGAATCTTTGTCAGTGAACTTGTTTGTTAAGCTTAATTCTAATCTGGAAAAAGTATTTATATTGAAATCTATGTTCTGTTTCTTTTCGGATTTTTCTTTGGTGAAGTGTCATTTTACTCTACCAAGAATTGGCTTTGAAGTTAAATTTGAATTAATCTTGCAGTGGTTGTGAATCTGTCTACATTGTCAAGAATAAGATAATTAATTATTGTTTCTAGATATGAAGATGTGTTCTTTTATGAGTGAGTAGCAAATTAACTCCCTATGTTATTATAAATAGGCAGTTTAGCTCCCTGTGATAAATAAAAGGGCAAAATACCCCCTAGAGTTTTTATAAAAGAAGCCCTTCCTCTTGATTTTACATTTTTACAACGGGGTAAAAGGCCCGGTATGCAATATCGCGGGGAGTTAAAGTGCCCATTTATGCATTATATGACAGGGAGGTAAATTTCGTATTTGCGCATTAGCACATGGGTAAAATGAGTTGAATATGTTGTCAAGGGGTAAGGTTAAATTCATCATTTTTACTTGAAAATGAAGTCGCAGTCGCATTGTAGAGTGTGCGCGGGCAACACCTCCACTATCAAGGAGGTCAAAAACTCATTATTTCATATCACATGAAGGTAAACTGCCCATTAGACATATCAAAGGGAGTTAACTTGCCCATAGCCCGTTCTTTTATTATACAAGTTTATTTCTTATTCTAAGAAAAAGATAATTATTCTGTTTTTCGAGGGAATATTTTGTTTAAGAAAATGTTTATTTCTATATTTATTCAGGTAGTTTTGCTTTTTGTCCTTGTATCAAGAAGCAAAGCAGGAGAAGATTACAATGGAGTATGCAAATCTTCTTGGCCATTGACTCCAAGGCCTCATAGTGTATCCGTATCAGAATTTGGGGCAGTCGGAGATGGAAAAACTTTGAACACAGTAGCATTTCAAAATGCTATTTTCTATCTCAAGTCGTTCGTTGACAAGGGTGGGGCTCAGCTCTATGTGCCAGCTGGGAAGTGGCTCACCGGGTGCATCAGTCTAACGAGCCATCTCACACTCTTCCTTGAAAAAGACGCAGTTATCCTCAGCTCTCAGGTTCACTTTATACTCCGAAAAACACCTATGAACTCATTTGGTAGCAACTATAGAATAATTTTTTTAAAAGAATTCATCATGATTTTCGTATTTTACAACTATACCCTTCACTCTTTGCAGGATTATAGTCACTGGGATTTAATCGAACCTTTACCTTCTTATGGCAGAGGCCTAGAAGTACCCGGAAAAAGATATCGCAGCTTGATCAGTGGACAAAATTTAACTGATGTTGTTATAACCGGTAATATTTATTCTTTTTTTTTTCCTATTTTTTTCACCCCCCATTAATTTCATTCTCATGCGATTTTATGCAATCTATACAGGCAATAATGGAACTATTGATGGGCAAGGTTCGGTTTGGTGGGAACAAATGGAAGCTCATTCATTAAATTACACTCGACCTCATCTAGTTGAATTTATTGGATCAAACAACATTGTTATATCCAACTTGACTTTTTTGGATGCACCTTTTTGGAACATACGTCCGGTTTATTGCAGGCACCTTCTTAACTCTCTCGTTCGAACATTTTTTTTTCCCGTTTATTTTAATTAAATTACATGTTTTAGAATGATATATGCAATTCTTTTTAATACCTTTTGGATCTGACTTATGTGATGCAGTAAGTTGCTAGTTCAGAACATAACCGTTTATGCTCCACCTGGCTCTCTGTACACAAGCGGGATCGTTCCAGGTTAGTTGCAATCGAGCTCTATCCATTCACATGTTGATTCTACTTTATTGCTATGAAGACTAAGAAAAGATTAAGTGAATCCAAAATTTTATCCATATCAAACACAAAAAAAACATATATATAATATTAATACTTTTGCATCTATGCATGCTTAAGATATACTGTACAAATTTTCGATGAAGACCCCAAATTTAAGTCTCGCTTAGGACCTGCTTGAGTATATCCATTATCCATGTCGTCGTTAATCAATATGCTTGCACTTAAATTTGATTTATCAATATTTATTGATCCGTGGTTCCTAATACGATACTATTCGCCATTCTAAACCTCAAACTCTTTTGTAATTCAGATTCATCCGAGAATATATGCATCGAGAACAGCAATTTTACCACAGGATATGATGCCATTGCACTTAAAAGTGGTTGGGATGAGTACGGAATTGCGTTCAACAAAGCAACCAAACATGTCCATATCCGTAAGGTCCGCCTTCTATCCTCTTCTGGGTCAGGAATTGCCTTTGGTAGTGAAATGTCCGGTGGCATTTCCGATATTTTACTCGAGCATCTTCACGTGCACGACTCATTGACCGGAATCGAGCTTAAGACAGCAAAAGGAAGAGGCGGTTATATTAAAGACATTTTCGTATCAAATGTTTACATGGAAAATATACAACAAGGAATCAAAGCAACTGGTCAGATTAAGTCTCATCCAGATGATAATTACGACCCCAATGCACTACCGGAGGTTAGCGAAATTACGTTTATGGACATTGTCGGTGTAAATATTACTAAATCCGGGAATTTTTCTGGAATCGATGAATCACCATTCGTAGGGTTATGTTTGTCGAATATATCGTTTTCCGTGACTTTCGACCCGTTTAGGTCTTGGGTATGCTCCAATGTCTTAGGGTCATCTGTTAATGTATTGCCTAAACCTTGTCCTGAACTTCAAAGCTCTAGTTATAGTTTGAATTCTGAGTGTTTTGTATTCTTGAATTTACATAGTCAGGTCGCTGTCTTGTGATATTCCGGGTTTTTCTTTCTTGGTTATTCGTTCATATTACAATCCGTGTACAGTGTAATTTTCTTGATTCATGTGTAAGAAAAGTTTTGGTAGTGATGAAGAAGTAAGATACTTGTTGTCTTTGGGCATTATTATTCTTATCTTGTTATTATTCATTTCATTAACATTTGTATATTCTTTAACTGGAGATTTGGGAGATTGGTTGCTTGTAACTGGTGGTGATAAAAATCTTTCAGTGAATATGATCTAAATTGTATTTTGATTAGAATTTTTTGATGTAAAAGGATTTTATATAAACATATGCATTGCATTTATAAAAATGAGATGTGGCTTGGAATGAGAAAAAGGTGGGGAAGATTTCAATTTGTCTAAAACGAATTTAAAAAACTACCTAAATCTTCATCAATTATACTAGAATTTGCACACACCACAAAAATAAAATATGAGAAAAATATTCAAACTAGAATGAATCAATAATTCATATACAAATTTATAAAATAAATTAAACTGGTAAAATCTTATACAATATGTTATGTTTATATAGGTGTATTAAAAGGACACTACTACAAGAACTCAATCTTAACAAAATATCTCATAGAAAGTCATTTTAAAAAATGAGAGGCCGGATGTTCTCCCTGTGAAGCAAGTTGAACCCATGCGAATTCCTCTTTGTAACCCAAATGTCCGCCGCAAGAGTCTTCACATGTATAAACAACAATGGTTGCCCAATCAAAAGAGTCTTGACCATCATCTTTCACTTGAAAGAAATAAAGTAGTTGTGGCAAAACCTGAAACCATCAATCAAATAAGAGCATAAACAATCAATTCTCAAACCTATTAATAATTTACACAATCACTTAAGCCCCATCTGTCAATAATTTGCAATAAATTTCGAAATTGAAAGCTTCATAGCAGCAATGTTGAAGATCTATTGATTATTTATAACCTCTCATCGGTGATTAAACTTCGCACCTGAAATTCAAAACAACGAGTTGCACCACAATAGTTACACTTTGGAATGTCGAGTATTGATGGTTGACCGCTAGAAACAGGCCACAATGGTTTAGCTTGTGCAAACCTAGAGTACCTGCTTAGCAAATAAATTGGTTAAACCATCTACAAATTATGAGAAAGCTGTACTTTTAATCCCACTCAAATAGACTCTTAATACTTTTGGATCCCATGTAGTTTACAAAATTGCGCATTTGTTCCCAATTTTTAGAATCTAATTTGCATTTTGGAAATAGTCTTCAAAGGAGGCAATGGGAAGTGCAAACTATTTTAAAACATTGGGACCACTACTGCTATTTTGTAAAAGTGCAATGCTAAGGGTCAACTAAAACTATGATCTCCACCCCCCCCCCCCCCCCCCCCCAAAAAAAAAATTATTGCAGACACAGGAAAACGCAAATGCTACCTATTTAGTTACCTCAAAACTTGGTCTGGGGCCACAGCGACTTTCGCCTGGAAAGATGCCCAACTTCTGGTGTCACCATGTCCCTATTCAACATTGAAACAAATTATATAGATCATCATTATTCATTCAAGTAATAATTCAGAATCATTGGACAATAAGCTTGCCTTGAAATATGTCTGCAATTTTTCAAAAGATTTATCTGTTCGACTTCTTGAAATCAATGAATTAGCAGGTCCATTATCATTAAAAATCTCTGCATCATCAAACTCAAACTCATCCTCATTTGTAATCTCGTATTCTGGCCAGAGGGAGTTGCTGGCAGCTGTTTGTAGATACAAATATCGATCAACATTAAAAAATTGTTTTTATTCTTTTTAAGCAAAGACACAATTGTATGGATTTCCAACAATCCAAGGATAAAGTATCACCCCACAAAAATGCAATCAAATCTTTTGGAACACAATATGAGAACCCATACAACTAGCACTACTGCCATCATCCAAAAATATCGCAATAATTGAATTACTGTGGAACTTTTACCTGATTCAAATGCTTCGCCAGGTGTCTCCAACTGCCTACAGTGAACTTTGTGACTCAACTTACTGGACCTCCAATGAGCAGTCTGCTGATAGTCATGACTTTAGTGTATATGAAAGCTAAAGCAGCGTATAAGATGTATGGTACCTGGTGTTCGCTAGAACAATAACGTGCTCTTCTGCAACTGCTACAAATTTTATCTCCTTTCCATGTACCACACCAGTTACATAGTAATGCTGTAACATATTACAGAGCATCAAATAAGAACATATATCATTATGAGAGACTAGTTTATCTCCTTAAAGGAGAATTAAACCATAAAATGCCACCTTGCATGGCCACTTCTCTAAGTCAATTTCACAATCAAGAATCGTATTCTGACTCTCCACGCTTTATGTTTTCTTTTGCATCATATGATCCCGTGTCAACAAAAAATTAACCGAAACTTTACATAAACTTCTCTGTTAAAGTGGATAGTGGCAGGGTTGGGGTTCATGCAAAATCCTACAGGCCACTGAAGTCTTAATTCTTAATTTCAACTAAAACAGCAAATAAATATAACTTGTAAAGTTACCTCCAGCTTTCAAAAGTTTCTCAGTTCCATCAACAGCGGGTGCCTCGCGGGAGTAAAAAGAATTCACCCGAGGCAATTGACACCGAAAAACCTTCACACTTCAAAATCACTTTAAGATCAGAAATAGAAGATTGGAATCTAATACTAATCCAATAAGATTAGACAACTAAAAAGTAATTCTAACTATAAGTAATTGTGAACTTGAAAAAACAGAAAGAGATACCTTCTGCGTGGCGTCTCTGGATGCCGCTTCCACTGCTCATGCTGATCACGAAGAAGACATGTCATTGAAGGACACATGAAAACAAATAATGCACGGTGGAAAGTTGATTCTTCAGATAATGGAGCATAAACCTACAAAAAACAATCAATAAGAGAAATAATATGAAAAAAAAAATCTTCATTAGATAAGAATCTAGACATTCGAAAAGATTAAGGTTAGTTATACCTGGAGCAGAAATTGCAAAGGTACCCCGCAAAAATCACAAACACTCAATTTTGAAGACGGCAAATTTATGGGGTCTAGCCATGCCTAATAACAAAACAGTCAAATTATTAACCATGGATTAAAATTTTGATACCTTTCCACCAGAAAACAGATATTAATTTCTGATGCAGCAAGTTTATTTGATTTACGATTTTTCTAAATGCTAGTCGAATTTTCTAATTTAACTAAACTAAACATGATACGAAAATAAATCTCAAATCCATGATACTAACTCCTTTTAAGAAGTATTTCAAGTTTAATTCAAAATTGACTTTCTGTGAAATTACCGGAGTGCCACCGGCTTTGCTGGGGAAATATTGGCGGAGCAATGACCATTGATTTTTCGGTTTCTCCGCAAAGCCTAACGTCATCGGCACAGGATCTTCATCGTCATCATCATCTTCGCTGACGTCATCTTCTACGTCGTCGTTTGGAGCTTCACTTTCATCATCCTCTTCGTCGAGCGATGATACGTGCAAAGATTTAAGCTTCTCCGCGTTCTCGTCGATTTCCATTTCTCGCCAATTTCTCTGGAAAGTTAAATTTACGAGCTATGGAGAACCGGCGACTATTTTTTTCTCCGGCGAAAAGGTTCGGGACTAGGGTTTTGGGTTTTAACGGATGCGTAATAAACTTTTACAAATAGTGGCCCATATATCTAGGGCTTGCCAAAACTAAATGGATCATAATTTTATTTTAGATCCGATTAAGATTTGAATCAGACTCGAATTTAAATCTCATATAAATAGAGACGGATTGAGTTGGGCACGATCCAATTTAAATTCTGACACATTGACAACCTTATGTACACATTAATTTGAATTTAATCATAATTTGATTTAATTTGTTGAATTTTCTAATCGAGTAAATAACTGAATAATATTTTTTATTAAAATTCAAAATAATAAAGCAGATATGACTCATAACTTAATATGATTCGTTAAGCATTTTAACCTGGTTATAAATAAATAAATTAATAATTATACATAAATTCTATTTGTATAAGTAAGATTAATATTTTGCGCCGTGTTAATTTAGTAAAACACTAAGCTTATATTTTCAACCATTTTCTCGTTTTCATACTTCAGTAATTGACTAACAACATGAGTCATCATTGTTTATTGATGAGGGGATGGTTGCAATTGCAAACTTATCCACTAACAACTTATTCAATGCGTAAAATTGATTGTAGGGTTTTTATTTTCTATTTGATTTGAAGCTCAATCCAACATGATTTTTTTTATCGTGACAGAACAAGCGCGACCCACATTGACCGTGGTGGGATGGGTTTGCTGCGTATACATCATTTATATAAATTATCATTACATCAATCAATATAATTAAATATATTACAATAATAACAAAATACAAAGATAAACAAAAATTAATATTAAACTAGAGAAAATACCCACATTCGTATGAGTTAGTTTAAACTATTTTTTTCTAATTATTTACAAAAAAAAAAAAAAATGTATAGGAAATTGTAGATGTCTTACGATAATATTTTTTATTTAGGTAAGAGTCCGAATGTATTTTTATGGTCATTTATTTTGAATACATGTTATTTTGTCCTTTTGTTGAAAAAAATTCCACTTTCCAGTGCTTTTTTCTGTGTTTCAAAATTATTATACAACATAAAACAGTGACTTATCAGGATAAAAAAATACAATATCTTAATAATTGATACTTTAATACAAGATTATACTCCCTCCATTTTTATTAATAGTAGTACTCCCTCTATTCCACAGTACATGTCTTTTTAGAGAATTTTAAGTTTATTTTGAGTTTATTTTCTCTAAAAAAATAAACTTAAATGTTATTTTGACATTTTTACCCTTCATCATTTTAACATTTTTTTCGCAATACATATCACTTTAGGCACTCAAAATAAACTTAAATGTTATTTTGACATTTTTACCCTTCATTATTAAAAAGAGAGAAAAGAAATATGTATTGTATGGAAAAGAGAGAAAAGAAATATGTATTGTTGGAAAAGAGAGACATGGATTATGATGACTTCTAGGATAATTTTGTCTAACTACACTCTTATTTTCCTAAAATTTAGGGTGTTAATTGTTTCTTTAATCCTTAAAAAAACCTTAAATGTCATGTAACGTATAATAGAGGGAGTATCATTTTTCCTTTTTAACCTAGTAATATTCATATCTATTTTTTTTTTCACATTTTTCTATTTGACATTGTAATTCTGTTTCTAAAAAGGTTTTAGAATGGATGTATAACGCTCTTTACCATTTTAGTGTGTGAGACCATAGCGCTGTGGATTTATATTGGGATTAAAAAGAAGCTTGACCTCAACACAAACGTGTTATGAGTTTTTATTTATTTTATTTTACATACACCTTTCTCGTAGTTCTTTTTTTTCGTAGTTCTGCAAATGTTCAAAGTCGGGGGCGAATTCTGAACTGCATAGTTAGGGATTAAACATAATTATCGTAGTTTTTCTTTTTGGTTAGTGTTATTCATAAATCAAAATTTTAATCGTTTTCAACAAAAAGAATTTATTTTTTAATGACTGAAGCGAAAATAAATATAAATTCTTAAATTATTTGTTTGATTTGATACTTTTTAATTTTTCATAATTTAGTACTTTTTTTTTACAATTTTATATTGCAAATGTTCAAAGTGAACTTAAAGCTATAAATAAAAATAATTATCAAATGTGGTGAATTTAGTATTTTTTTTTCACAAGTTTATATTGCAAATGTTCAAAGTGAACTTGAAGCTATAAATAAAATAATTCTCAAGTGCACCCCATTTGATGATATGATGTTGTTTAGATTGCTTTTCACATTATAATTACTAGTATATTCTACGCACGCGTCTTCGCGTGTTTTAATTCTTCAGTACGCATTAAATTTTTTAAGCACAAAAAAAAAATTATGAAAATAAAAATAAAAATAAATTTTAGTTAGTTAGTAAAAAAGTTAAATATTATGGGCCCAATTGAAATACCAAAATATTGATACACCATATAATAATAGTATATATAGTTAACTAAGAAAAGTAATAGAACAAAGATTGTTTAAAGGTAATGTGTTTGAATTAGTTTTTGAAAAGTTTATAAAATAGATAATTTATTATAAATACAATGTTTTATGATGAATACATTTGTTTAATTATTTTTCTACCAATTGTGAGAGAATAACTCAAACTATTAGTGTATCACATAGACTATCTTACATGTTTAAAAAATTGCTCAAACTTACCCTGAAATATTATATTCATTACAGTTACCCCGTACAATGTTAATTTTGTAAAAAAAATATTTGAATTCCAACCTTTCCTTCTAAGAAAAAAAAAAATTGTTGTGAAAAAAAAAATATAATTTGTTAGGAGAAAAGGTTGAATTTGGTTAAATAGGTGAACAAAGTGATTGAAATTGGTGAAAACTTAAATGATACCCAAAGGTATATCTGGTATTTATTTGTGAAATGAACGTGGCAAGGAAACAAGAAAACTTAAATGAAACCCAGAGGTATATCTGAAATTTATTTGTGAAATGAACGTGCTAAAAGGAGACAACTTTAACGAATTGGTTATGAACAGTTAGAAATTAACATCTAAATGGGGAATTCAAACATGGAAGGTTGTCTGTTTAATTACACTAATCCTCGGGGTCGGGGATATTATCCCATAAAACTAAAATCTGAAAAAGCAAAGCCAATCCAAATATTAATACTGTCAATTGAAAATTTCTACATCAGTACGTTCAATCAAACAGTGGTTAGACTCTGGAACATATACTTTACAAGACACTTTCAAAGAATTACTCACATTCTTCACTCTTAAATCAAACTACAAAAATCTGGAAATATTTCCTAAAATAATCCAATCAAAACAAACATACGCCCTATTTCCACAACAATTAGACAAAGGGATAATTACATTCCCCTCCCTTGAGGTTTGATGAAGTTACATAAACCTCCTCAATGTTTCAATGAAACAAGCAACTATAATAATTGCTTTATTGCCCTGTATATGACAAATTACCCATAAAAACAAAAATAAAAAACTCTTATGTTTATCTCTAACTCAAATCGAGTAGAAGCACACACAAACACACACAAAAAAAAGGCGAAAGACTTAGTCGATTACTCTTCTACTTCCTAATCCCAGTTTTACGTTTTAATTCAGTAGCTTGTATTCCATTCTTCTGCATAGGGTGGCCTTGGCCGGCTCCATTTACCCTTTTTTGCGATGGCAATGAGCATAATTTTGGAATCATGGACCTGATGCAAATGAAATGCAGTTGGCATTTGGATTCAAAGATGCAACAATTTACATTATGAATCTGACCTTTAAAACTCGTTTGGCAGCAAGGTTTACGTGAAAATCGAGTCTTTTATCAACATTTATCTCTGGTTTGGTAGAGTTGATAAATAAAGCAGATTAGCCCATTTTGGGTTAATTCCAATTTACCACCCTGTGATATGCATAATGTTCAATTTACCCCATGTGATTTGAAAAATAGCACTTTACCTTTTGAAAATTTTAAAGGAGCAATTTACTCCAACGGAGAGTGGAACACTTTCGCCGAAATAGACAGCGGCATAAAAAATGTTGCTTAAAAAGACAAAAGTAAAGTGCCACATTTATCACAACGCAGGGGGTAAAGTGCCACATTTATCATAACACGGGGTAAAGTGCCACGTTTATCATAACACGGGGTAAAGTGCCACATTCATCATAACATGGGGGTAAAGTGCCACATTTATAAGTTGATTGGGTCAACGTATGGTATATAAGAGGGGTAGTTCTGTCAATTAATATTTTTTAAGTTTAAAAATCCCAGGGAGGCAGAGATAAACTTTTATAAGATTGTAGGGGTGTAAAGTGCTCTTTTTTAAATCACAGGGATAAATTGAATCATGCATATCACATGGGGAGAACTGCCACTAGTCCTAACAAAATATCATAGATCCAACTAAATGAGAATATAATATCTATGGTCCAAGTCTGTGCATTTTGCCTCGTCTTACTAATTTCTTACAAGTAATGGTTTTAGATTCTGCTACCAAACAATTTCAAACTATATAATCTTATCCACACTATAATAATAAATATTTTCACTCTTGATCTATAGCCTGCTATCAAACGAGTTCTTAGTGTTGGAAAGTATAAGCAGGTTAAGATAATGAACATTACCTGGAATTTGGGCTTTTGGCTTGTTTTATGTTATGTTCTTGAACCTTAGAACCAATGCCATTGCTGAAACTCCCAAGCTTAGAATGGTTAAACTGCCAGAGCAAATCTGGCTCAGACGAGTCGCTAGTTCCAGCATCAAACTCATCTAGATCATCAATATTATTAACATCATTCCTATTATTCAAGGAATATAGGCCACCCAATGACTTTTCAATGTAATGTTTTGAAGGATCTGATAGATATTTCTGGTAAAACGAATCGGAAATGTTGCCATTGTTAGGTTCCCAAGAATTCAAGGGGGTTTTTAATCCGTAGTTGGGATCTTGCTTGTTCACCATGAGCTTGTCCACCCATTCACCCGAGCATGTTTCTCCATCGTCGTCCTCGTTGTTAAGGCAAGTGTTGCTGATAGGTGGCCAGGGAGGGGAATTTCCGAGTAACTCATCTAGATCCAAGCTTGGCCTCTTTTGCCTGGATGTAGAATTGCCGCAAACCTATGAACTCAGCATTGATCAAATACCGTTACTGTGAGTATAAAATGAAAAAGTAACAGAATTTCAATGAATATGACAGATCCCATCATCCCAGTTTGAGCAAATAATATATGTACAATGAAATAAGTTGAAATTTGTGCTAGTTTCATCACAAGCAATAATATAAGGGTTAGTACAGACATTTTGGGAGGGACTATTACTCTACGTTGAAGACGTTCCAAAGGCTTATGGGTTCTTACCATTCTCCTCTTTGACTTAATGACAACGATTTACACAAATCGAAAACATAATTTAAAATTCATATTAACGTGTGAGTATCACGTGTAATGTATCACAAAATATTCTTATCTTTTAGCATAACTCATGATGTATTATTTCCAGGAACCATAGTGATTGCACTAGATATAAACTTGGCTAATGTTGCCAATTTAAGAATAGTAAAAGTAAACTTTATTTACCTCTGATTTTCCTACATCTTCCATTGGCTTCCTAAGTCCATTTGGTGACTGCATGCTTGAATCTTTAGCATTCAAAGCCGTACGATAAGGTGACGGCATGCTACATGGACTGCCAGATACCTTCTGCTGAATGGATGCTGGTTCTCCATTTTTCCTTGTTAAGGCAGCCTTAAGACTGGCAATCTATCAAAATAATTTAATAATTTAGATAATTGACAGTAACACAATAGCTGAATTTAAGAGAAGATAATAAAGGAACCAAATTACAGGGAGAATTACTCAAACTAACCCTGAGGTTTAGTGTAATTACACGGACCACCCTCCATGTTTGGAAATTTACTCAAATTACCCCCAAGGTATAAGATTCATTATAGTTACCCACTTACAGCGTTAATTTCATAAAAAAAAAAATATTGAATTCCATAAATACCCTTGAGTACCATCTAAAGAACCACAAACCTCAAGGGTGGCAAACCAATTTCAACCATTTTTTCACCAAATCGACCATTTTTTCCACCGATATAACCCAATTTTACCCATTTTTCACATCAAATTCTTTCCTTATATGGTACTCGGGGATATTTTTGGAATTACATATTCTTTTTGATAATATTATTGTTGTGAGGGGGTAACTTCATGAATCCAATACCTCAGGGGTAGTTTGAGTAATTTTTCCAAACATGGAGGATGATCAGTGTAGTTACACTAAACATCAGGTGTAGTTTGAGTAATTATCCATGAAACCAAAAAATTAAATTACCTGTTCTTTGAGCTCTTTAACATCTGTGGAATCCTTATTTACTCGTGCAGCACCAAGTTCAACAGTAGCGACACGCTCAGCAAATTTAAGTGTACTGATGGTCTCTCCAATGGCATCAGGCTCGGGGCTTATGTGCACAAACATCAATGTCTTTGCTTGCCCTCCTAAAAAGAACCATGGCACTATGTTAGAAAAGAGAGAAACAAGCAACAAGTTATTATAGGGACCTTCTTTGTCCTTACCAAGTGAATCTTGGAGTAGCTGGGTGAGTTTGCTATTTCTGTAGGGTACATGTGAATTCTTTTGGGCAAGGGAGGAGATCACATCACCCAAAGCAGAAAGAGATCTATTAATATGCTGAGCCTCTTTGAGTCTATCTCCTGTGACTTCAGATTTGTCAACTCTCTCACTTCCAGCCAGATCAACTAGATGCATGCAGCCTCGAAGAACATTTCCAGAAGTCAAATCTTTTCCTTGTACGTGAACTGTTAAACAACTGCAATGAACATAATTTAGTTAAAAAAAAATTAACTTTAGAAAGTATTAATTTAATTTCAATTTGATTACCTGTGAGAACGACTACTACGGTCATTGAGAGCAGTTGCACCCACAACACGATTCTTTTGTCCAATGTTCATCAGATCAATAACGTCAAATGTTGAAGAAACATGAACCAGATTTGCATCTGGTACACTTAATCCTGTTTGAGAACTATTTCGAATTTCTAATGTAGTCATAGTTAAGAAATTCTTTATGCTTTAACCGGTGAATATTAAAGATAAATGTATAATTTATGATAAATTAAATTATAAGTAGGATATCTTTTGCTTAAGCCATCAGTTACGAGTAGATCCCTAACTTGCTCATTATAAATCTCAATCATCTGAACTGACACATCGTAGCAGAAGGTATCCTTTCTTTGCTCGGCAAGGAGGAATAAATCACTCAAAGCCCTGTAATTTACTCCTTGACTGAAATGTGTAATATCCTTTGGTCCTGTCTGGATAAAATAGAAGAGAATTAACTCCAAAGTTATATTAGAACTGGAATAACTGAAATTATCAATAATCAAAATAGATACTTGGCTTCATTCTTACCATGGTAAAAGTTTTTCCTGATCCTGTTTGACCATAAGCAAAAATGCAAACATTGTAACCATCTAGGACTGATCTCACTAGTGGTTGAGTGTCTGAAAAGACCTCCTCTGCAAGGATATAGAAAGTAGTTACGGAGATATGTATGGAACCCTCAACTAGTACACCAAGCGAAAAAACCACGATTCATGAACTAACCTTGAGTTGCAGAAGGCCCAAATACTTTGTTAAAGTTGAATGATTTCCTCCCTTTTCCATTCTTTGACATAGTGTTTATTGTTATCGTACCTTCCTCAAAATGATCCACAGAACTCAAGTTATTCACTTGTCCAGGCAGGAATGGTCTGACACGGCAATAAACCCTAATGCTTCCTACATGAAAAAAAATCTTATTAATTTACTTAAAGACAGCAAGAATATTGGAGGAACAATATGGCTAATAAGCACCAATTTTACCCTTTAAGTCCTGGACTTGGTTATAAAGCTTCCGGTTTTCCTCAAGAACTCTATGATAACCAGAAGCGGCATGAGCTAGTCCATGAATATGTAGGCCTGTAAAGTAAGAGTAGGATCAAAGTTAAATTTGAATAGTATTTACAAAACGACATACCCTACCGAAGAAGAAGGAAAAAAAAGGAAAACTCTACCAAGGTTGTGAAATTCTTCTTGGAATTTCACTTGCATGAACTGCATACCGCACTTTGTAGTAGAAAGAGTTTGCTTCAACACCTAGACAAGAAAAATCAAAGATAATAATGTTATAAGCTTAATTATTCCGAGGTGAGGATAAAAAGAAATTTGTTAACGATAATGGAAAATGCATCTAATATCATTTGCTTCTTACGTTAATATCATTGTACTGTTGGTTAACGATCATTTGCTGCTTAATGAATCTACCTTCAGAATCTTTAGCATAAGTGGTGTTCTTCTGTATATTGTCTCTCTTAGGAGCGTACTTTTCTTCAATCTTAGATGGAAAAGATAAAATAAAAATTGTTTCAATACAACATACAAAAGAAAATAAGTTATTAACTAGTGATAGATTTTCTCAGATGAATTTTATCACAACCAAACTACCTTTACATAGGATGATGAATGCTTGAACACAGATTTGTTGCCCTGGAAATGATTCGAGTCTCTAGGACTAGCTTTCTTCTGGTAGAAACAAAAATACAAGTCATATTGAATGGTTTATTTTTATAGTTCATTAAGGTATCAATATCTTCTATAGTCTGAAATATCAAAAAATGTATGCAAAATAATTCAAACGGTGAACATAATAAATTATAATTAAGTTCATTAGGAAGTTCTATAGGGGCTATAAAGAACTCAAAATAGTACCAATTCAATTTGGCTTCCAATGCGATGCTCAAACTCCTCCACAACCTTACTTAATACCGACTCAATAAGCTGGGAACACAAAATTTCATTAGTTCGGAATCAAAGGTTATGAACAACAACACATAAAGATTTCTAAACTTAGAAATTTGAAAAGTATAAATCGAGTATATATTTTAATGAATATTCAATTTACTGAAGAGTTATTCACATTCCTCAATGTCATTCACCCAAAAGAAACAAAACAATTGAAATTTCAAACATACTGGAGCTTCTAAATCAATTGGTCATCCACTGGTGGGAGGATGACAATCACTTTATTGATATGTGCATATCATACTTACATTTGGAACTTCATCAGGCTTCTTATCTAATAGAATTGATCGAACAAGCATACTCAATGAAGAACTAGTCTGCCAAACATAACAAAAGAGATACGTGAATATAGGATGTATTGATAATGGCCTTAAAGCATACTGAAGTATGTGTTATTACATACACTATTCAGGCACTTCTCATTTGCAGCCACACTCCTTGACACTGAACTTGTGAATGGCTCTGAATTTTTTCGAACAAATTGTTTACCAGGAACACTGGTTTTAACATTTCCACCAAATTTCCAAACCCCATTTCCCCCTGTCTGTTTCCATTCATTGTAGGACTTAAGTGCCAACACAGTGCTCACAATCCGTGATGATTTTCCTCCCTGAAAAACAATCATTATTTTGAACAGTAATTTGGTAAAGTTTATAAAGTTTTTAACTATATAACAATTAGTTTCAAGTAGTATTCACAATATTTATTTACTATTGTAGTGCGAACATACTAGACCAATCCAAGATCCATTTTTAAGAAACAAGCAAAAAAACATTGTTATCATTATTTAAGTAGCTTAAGCAAATTTATTTTGATGCTAGCATCTTCACCTACCTGCTCCAGATCAGAAGCCTCAAATGTAGGCATACCCAGCTCTTGCACAGCTACAAGGAAATTCCTCACATTTTCAAAGTACTGATAGGCTGACAATGCAGCACCATCTGGAATAACTGCAGATTCACATGGACTTTCGACAACCTGGAATGAATAAACGAAGTCAATTCTGAATTACAATTAAAGGCTGCTACTTTTGATTCATGAGTGATTTATTTAAATAAACAAGAAAAACTCAATATATCTCTTAGTAACCTTTTGTACTGCTCCAGGTTGAATTTTATTTAGTGCATTGCAGAGAATTATCCCACTTCTTAATCCAAACCTAAATTCTTCTTCAGAAGGTTCCGCCGGTAAATCTTTTGCTCCCACTACTCCCACCACTTTTCTCAGCCAAGCTGCAGCTTCATATCTTCTTATTGCTGCAAAAACAGAAAGAGAACTAATATTACATGGCAATTATATTCAGAGTAGTATATAATTCCAGTTGGTTTTATCTTTTCAGCAAAAAGCTCTCAGATGTGATTGGATTATAGAACTTGGCTTGTGGAATTCTCATGGGATTGATGCAGTATCCATCTAAGTTCTGAATGTTATTCCAATGGTCCATATTTTTTATATCAAAATTATATTCCTCCTAGTAAGAACTTCACATTGATGAAAGATTAGAGAGGTTTACTTTACTCTATGAAGCACAAACCAACTACAATCATCATTTATCCCAGCCAAAAAACATTATACTCCTAGAAGATTCAAATGCCAATAAAAACTAGTCAAGAAAATCAGAATTACGGAATCATCCCCCCAAAAATTAAAGTTAAGAAACTACCGGCTTCCTCCGCTCTACGAGCGTCCAAATCAAGATCACGAGCTCGAACTCCGTGCTGTTGCAGAACATCCTCCACCACTGACGCCACAGAGAAGGACAGCATAGAACCTTCAGTAGCCGCCATTTAAAAATTCACGCAAAGTTCAATTAAAGTAATCTCGAAGTTTTTGTCCCCGGCACCATCCGAAAACAGAGTATCCCTAGGGTTTCAATATGAATGCAAATACAATCAACACATAGATACGGAATGAATCCTTCAATTCAATACAGTGAGGCTTGGGCGATTGCTTCGCCTTTATTTTATCTCTCTGCAAACTTCTTCTTAGTTTGCTTTATACAAATATTAGTAGTAGAGTAGCAGTAGTGACAATGACGGTGACGGTGATATTACTTTTTGGAAGCCTTATGTTTACGAACCTAGCTCCGGACCTCCAGGCTCGATATCCAACTGTTCAGAGACTTTCCATCCTTATAATAATATTATTAGTACTTAATTCTTTCTTTATTTTATTTTTTTTGGTACATTTAATTCTTTCTTTATTTGCCTTTCAGTTTTGTGATATATTTCAGTTTAATATTTATTGTTCTTTCCTTAAAACGATAGGTCAGTCAAATTTGATCTTTGATGGATTATATATATATTTCTAAATTTGATTTTTGACGTCTTTGGAAATTTTGTTAATGTGAATGCTGAATAGTGATGATCACTTCAAATTTTATAGTGAAAATATCAATCAAATACATCATTCAAGCACATATCAATTGATCATGTTAGTAAATTATAATTAAAAAATAATTAAGAAGCTAGACAAATATTCACGCTTATGAACAATTAATGTCCTTGGGCGATAATAAATATACAATTGCGCACATTTGATGTTTTAGGCCTAATTAATAATGTTATAATTAAGTAACAACATGTGTTAACACCATAAATGAATTAAGTATAAACATATATAGTATTTGAAATTTCGTGAATACCTTTCACCATCGTTGGGATATAGTATTATGCTATTATAATTAATTGATGGCCTAACTACCATGTAAAGAGAAATAATAATTTCCTTACAAGCTTATGATCAATATCCATAAATTATCTTGGTCGCTCATACAAAATGGTATAGATAATAAATTTATCATCATTTTTTCAAATTATACGTTATAATTTATTTGAATTAGCTAGGAAATATATAGATGCTATGATCATTTCCTATTTAGATCAAATTAACTAACTGAAAATATATTTTCACTTTTTCCTTACATGGAAATTTTTAATCTATATTTATATTGGTCAAACTCAAGTTATTTACATATTAATTATGTAAAATATGTCTCCAAGAGGTCAACAACTGAAAGTGAAAACTCATGTATAAGAAAAGTGATTATAAAACATATTTAATTAAAAGTATAGTATTTAGTTTGGGGTAGACCAGATTTGAGCTTGCTTAGTTTCCAAGATGTCCAGTTTACAATTAAATGACTGCTGGAAAGTTGGAGATAAAAAATAAAAAAATATTGGCAGGCAAAGAGTCATTTTCATGAGATGTTTTTTCCGTTGAAAGCGGTTAACTTGAGAGTTGGTGATATGGATTAGAAAATTACCTGAACAAACTATGGACTTCAATTCCAAGTATCACTCATTTTACCAAACACTTTAGCTTTCTTTGAGTCAAAGTTTAACATATATTAAATTAAGTAATATTTAAAATTAAATGTTTTTAAAATATTGAATATAATATTATTATGATCTGAGAATACAATATCTAAAATGAGGTTATGATTTGTTATAGCCAATTGTTAATTGTTAGTTGGAGAAGTGAATTTAAATATAGACTTTCCTGTTTTCGGAAGAGTTTTTCTCTATAATATTGAAGAAGGAAAAGATAAATCTTTTTTTTTTTTTTTATAATTAAAAAGATAAATCTTTAGAAAGATAATAAAACTGGAAAACTTGAGAAAATACTTTATATATGTAGTATTATTATTTAATAATCACCCCTAATTCAAATGTCACGTGAAACGTTAGATTAGTAACTCAAACATCGAAGAATCACTCAATCTTTTATTTTAAAATATTGTTTTATATTAGAGAACTGGATAAGACAAGTGGCAAGTACAATTTGATATTGACATAAATTTATTTCAATAAACTTTGTAGTTGAGATTGAAGGATGATATTTGATATTTAACTTTTCTTTGAGAATATTCATGAATTACGAGCACTCAGTAATAATTTCGATAAATCAAATGACATCTTATAAGTTATTATATAATATACATATGTGTATGATATTTCAATTAGTCGATATGTTATGATTATAATTATAATATAGATAAATGTTTAAGTATTCTTCTTTTGTGTGATCAATAAATAGTTCATCAATATTCAATATGAAAGTTTATTTTGAATTGCAAGTATTGTTGAATATACATCAGCAAAAGAAAGCTGAAAGCAGTATAATTAAATTTTTCAATATAGTGTAACATGTTCGTCCCTTATTCTTTATAGCGCATCCGTCCCTTTTATCAATATAGTATAACACATTAGTTCCTTTTAAATAAAAAATACATTACTTAGATTCAAAATATATTTTAAAATTGACGAAAATTGATGTATTTTTAATTTAAGAGGGACGAATGTGATACACTACATTAATAAAATAGACGAATCTACTATAAAAAAAAAATTAAGAGTGACGAAAGTACAAAATTTGATAATAAGAGGACCAAAAATGCTACTCACTCAAATTAAACTGTAGTTTTAAGAGCAGCCACTAACGTTCGAAAAATTCAAATATCTTGTTTCGGTGCCGAACCTGGCAGGTTTGGAGGACCCTTGGTCCCCCGTACGTGAACAAATTACGGAGTTTAGAATCCTATGCATGTAGGTGTACCAAATGTAATACGCTTGACCAAATAAATAGCAACCAAGTGGAGGAGCTTGTACAATTTGTTGACGTGTTACTTTTTCATTTGACAGCTTATAAAAGAGCTTTAAACATGAAAATAGACTTGTATCCAAATTTATCAGATGAAGTCATGCATGCATGTGTTGCAAGGAAGATATTTTATGACTATTTTCTTATGTGCTGAATGTGTGGAACTTTTTATTTCGCTCAATAGTAAATGGAAAGTAGATAATAGATAAGGTAAATTACAAGGAAAACTTATGTTGATTTGAATATGACAATAATTGTTCTCGTAATAAATGTCTGAAGATTGTGCTCAGACTATCGAAATATGGTGTTTGAGCTATTATGAAAATTTAAGTATATTTATTATAAGTATGAGCTACATATCTTATACACACTGCGCGCCAACAAATTATTGATTAATTAATTAATTAACATGAAAACCACCACCTATACATGTGCTTCCTTTGAATTGATTTCATCACATGCTGCAAAAGTGCAAAATGAATGATAGCCAAAGCACTAAGAAATTGAGTATGGACATATACAATTTAGATCAAGAAATGCAATGGAGGGAGCTAGGTCCATTCTCACGACTCTGTACGCTGCAGCAGAAAAATGCATTAGGTCCATTCATGTTACTGTTTCTATTCACTCCCTGGGTGTAATATAATTAATTATATATTGATCAATTCATGTGAATCCTATCCTAGGTAAATTAATTAAAAAAGTCATCTTTAATATGAGTACTCTAAGTTAATTATTGTTATACGAAATTAATCAAGTTAATTATATATTTTTACTGGAAATATATATATCTCTTATATATATATATATATATATATATATATATATATATATATATATATATATATATATATATATATATATATATTTCTATTTCAAATATCTTGTATATATATATAGTATTTTGCTTGCTGCAGAAATAAAATATTTCATCAAATTTTATTTTATTAATCTATATAAATAGAATTGAACACTAGACGATGACGTTATCCGCTACGCCTAAGCTAGAGGAAAAAATCTAGATCTCTGAACAGTCCATATGTATCACCACTTTTAGCAGTAGTGCAATGGGTCAGAACTTGATGGCAAAAGTTGTCCTGATTAATTAATTAATTATTAAAAAAGAAGTTAGGAGAAGATAATGAAGTTCTACAACCACAAAATTTGGTTCAATATTCCTTTTAACTACTAACTTAGTAGTAGTATTTGCTTTTGTTTATGAAAAAGTAGACAACTGTATGTCATGTTAGAAGAAAGAAGTAAGAGAAGAGGAAAACCATCATCATATATATCTTTGTTCTTTGTTGTTTATTCTATTATGGTAGGGGTCCATGTAGCATGAAATTGTTCCCAAGGCATCATGAAAAGCATTGCACTCTCAATATACTTTTTCATGGCTTTAACTTTTACAGCCGATCAAACTATAATGAAGAGAAAATGATGAGTCATTTCTCGATCTATTCCATTTCCACATTAATTTAATTGTTTTCCCTTAATTTCCATCATACCAAACAATACTAGATTAATTAATTTGTTGCTTAATCATGATTATGCTTTTAAATTTATAATTTATTTTCTAGTTCTTTTCAAGTTCATTACGTTGTAATATTTGTTACACGTGCTCGATGCTAATTAATTTACATGTGTGAAACTTGACACCCCATATAAATTTACACTATAGAATTCCCAACTGGGAGAAAATATATGGAGGTTTATGGACATCTATCTTTCTTAGATAGTTTCACAAGTATAGATAATATATATATAAATATATGTGCAATTTGTGTTATTCTCAACAAAATATACACGGTTATTTCACAATTCATTTTTAAAATTTTCAAAGTAACCAAATCAGATTTTAATTCGATCCCATTAATTTAGGGTGGGCATTGAATTACATCTAAATTTTAGTCCAATTCGAGGATATGAAAAATTAAATCTAAATCCAAATACGAATTCGACACGATCTTGAGCTGAACCAGATGAAGACCCATTGACAACCCAGATTAATTTTCTTTTCTTTTCTAATTAAAAAAAAAAAAACGTTAGTTTAATTAGAAACCCATGTGTCATTTAATCAACATAGCACTATTACTGCCGCATTAATTCGTAAGATCATAATTTATCAACACTTGTCGGTCAAATGAGCTGTTTTCTACTCTGTAAATTTACCTTTAATCAGGTGGTTAATCTGGCATTAGCTGCAAAGACACAAAGACAACAACGTATGTAAGTGAAACATCAGTATCTAAATCCTAAACCTTTTTAGTGGGGTATGCTCCTCATTCTTAGAACACTTATTACTTTCATTAATCCACAAGTGACGTGTAATGCAACTAGATTGACTTGTAATAACAAAGATTAAGATTTTAAAACTCGCTTCTGTCAATTAATCATCATTAAATTAGGTTATTGGGTCCAACACAACTTTTTTAAAGGTTCATTTACTCTCTTGGGAAAGCCCAATGAGTCCCACATACGGTTCTTAGATGCTGCAAGAATTTCAATTTCTAAAAAGATCCAATGCACTTTTTATGCATAGAATAAAGAAGGGATCCAAAGGAAAGGATAATTGAGCATATATAATACCGGCAAATATATAAAATTATCAGATTCTTTCTGGATAAAAAGTAAGATTTCCTTGGGAGTAGAAAATACGCTAGATTAAATAATCTTGTTAAAAATACCCAAAAAAAAATAAAATCAGTTTGAGAAATTAGAACGTTACTCGCATGTTTTTTACAGGATGCAAAGAGTTGCTCTCAATATTTTGCAGGAAATCACGTTGAAGAGAACAAAATAGCTGTGATCAACAATTTCAAAAGCATTTTCCAGGAGGAAAATAGACTGCGACCTGCCAGAGGTGCACAATACCAAATACCATAAGATACGAGGGTGAAAAACGTAAATATTAACTTCTGCTGTTGCAAAGTTCGCAATTATCCCGATTCAACCAAAATGCGAGATATAAAAATGGACAGGAACCTGCTCAAGGGTGTGCAATATCATATTATATGAGAGTGCTTAATGATATTAAAGTTAATGCAAAGCGTAATTCACATATATTTGCAGGGTATCCTGTTGAAATTTAAGATACAACAATAAGAAATGTTCCGAGTTTCAATTGGGTGGTTCCTGTTCTGTAATAATTTTTCATCATCATCATTGACAGCAGAATTTATCCCTCCTAAGAATTAAATTACAGAAACAATCGGTAAGAATCCGAATTTATCAGATAGAACATGCAATCATAAATTTGATGATTTGATCAAACCTCGTCATCTTCACAATGGTTGATGGTGTGGATCAGAAGGGAACGACGTAATAAGAAAACGGTGAATCATTTCAAAACTTGTAAATGTAATTACAGCAGCAGGTGTTGTCCTCAGTAGGTTGGTAGCACAACCGCGATAAAAACCAGGGATGCCTTCCTGCTGTAAAACTTTCTTAACACAGTCAACAACACCAGAGTATCGTTTCGCTGAATGGTGCCCTTGTTCTTGAAGCCTTGAACGTACAACCTACATTAAGTTGTCAAATTAACGAAATTAAATCAAATTAAGTAAAATTATTTCATAAATATTCAGAGAATAAGAATATGCACATTATATTAGCTAAAAAGAATACAATAAGATGTGAAGTCAATATTCATAATAGAATGGATAAAATATATATTACTATTTAATGGAAAAAACACCCCATACAGTCTTCTAACCGTTACAAAAATAGTAAGATCCTAAACTCAATTGACAGTTAAATTTTTTGGAGCAGAATAACGATAAACGGAAGATATCAGATGCAATTAGTAACTGTCATGAATCGAACACCACAAAGATGCATTAATATACAGTTCACTTGCAAAAACACTAGATGAAGTTTTCGGATGCAATTCAACATACAAAAATATTCTCTTTTCTGAATTCCAGTAAATTGGGCAGACCATTTTCATAAATAACACTAATTGCAACCTTCACCAACAAATAAACTATAATTTGGTTTTAAGTGGTAATTCGAGGAGGTCAAATGTAACCCAACCTATAGTTGAAAGGGAGTAAATTGATTTTTTTAGAGGCCTTTTGCTCCACAAAACTCAATAGTCAACTAGTTTGGTGTTCTAACGGTTGGATAACAGTAGAGGTATTTTGTTATATTAAAATATTTGAGGGGTGAAGTGTTACCCGCCCTATAGTTGAAGGGGGTAGTAAATATATTTTACCCAACAGAATATCAGGGTTTAGAATAATTTACAATTACTCTGCAATTAGGGAGATATATTTGATGTGCTCTATTTTCCACAAGGCTTCCGATTTGAGGTGTGTTAAGGTCCAGCAAATACATTTATGCCCACAGGTTTAAAATAAATCGCGTCCAGATTAAAAAAATTAGAAGAAATTTGTCTCAAGTCGCGATTTGGAGTTTTGATATAAACAATAATACCACATTAACCAATTTCTTAAGATATTGCACATTCAAACCAACAGAAATTTTAAGATTCGGTTTCTTATAAGCATGAAGAGGTGGGGGAAATATTCAGTCTTTTGTATTAAATTTTTAATTCAAGCCTAGACTTTATAAAATTTGGGAAGTTCGTACCATAATTAGAATTTAGAAAGTAGATGTCCAAGATTTGCTACCTCATGAGGATACGTCAAGGTGGACGCAAATATTTTTGAAACTGAAGAAGCTAGAGCCACGTCACTTGCACCGAGTCTATCCATGGTGGTGTTATCTATCATCATTACAAAAATAGATTTTCAATTTATTGAAGAGCAATGACAACAAATCAGACAACATTTTATTTAAGACAAAAGTTAGCAACCACATACTACGTTCAGCCAAGTAAGTTTTTATCTTCTCATATAATGGAAACTGAATCGCAACATGACTAATACCAGCCAAAGCCGGCACAAGACCACTGCACAGCACAAGAACAGGAGGAAAAAATCAGTAGTCAATTCTTTGAAGAAAATTAATCCAATTTATATTTACACCATGAAGTTGAGAAATAGATAATTAACCTATACAATCCACGAACACCCTCCTTATGTGCAATTATCCTTAATGCAGATAGTGTGCTTTTATAAGGCACCACACCTACTCTCACTCCTTGTGTCTGCATGACAGATAGATAATATTAGGATTGACATAACATTATCTTGATCTTGAAATACTGCAATACCAACTAGTCAACTACACTGTCCCATGACCACCCACTAATAGTAGATAAAAACCAGTAGGAGAGCTCATACGGCCATTTGATTTTAAACTCTATGAGTCCACTGAGTGAAAAGTAAACCTAGACACCCTTGATTCATTTCCTTGAGTGAAACAAAGGCTTCAATTGGCCAGCATCACATAACTTAGCTGTATCACACTATCAATAAAATCTAAATAGCAAATATTTTCAAAATGAATGAAACAACAATCATAATGGACATACTTGAAGCCTTGTCTTCACAACCCAAAGAGGATTTGTCGCAATCGTTGTCGCAGCCCCAGCACCAGAAGCAGCCAACATGTTAGCACCAATAGAGAGCTGGTGATTTGCATCTATGATTCCCAGAAGTATAAGGCATACTTAATAACACATTAAAAGTTCAAACAAAAAAGGAGTTCATTTGATACACATCTGGAAAGGTCATGGTTCTTTTTCCTTCTCTCAGAAGAAATAAGTTACAAAAGAAAAAGAAAAAGTGAACTAACCATCAGCCCCGAGAAAACTCTTTAGTTGATCATAAATCGTAAAATACACCTGCAAAAGTTTTTAGTAAACCTGTTCACTTTGCTAAAACAGGAAGAGTGACTTACTGCTCATTTCAGTAAGCAATATGATAACCACAACTACAAATTAAATGACTTACCGCCCAATTTGGAAGCAATGCAAGCACTGTAGGGGCGAGTCCACGGTACATACCGCGTAGCCCCTCCTTTTGAAATATCTGTTCCAAACTTCCTACTATAATACTACCTGTCCAATTAAAAGCAAAGAAACATAAATTATAAAGCTTTCATGTTAAAACTTCCAACAATGACTCAATCTTAATATTCTTTAGTTATTAATTAACAAACAAGCCGCATATTCTAAAGCCAACTAAATTGAAAGCATTAAGTTCCATCAACAAAAAAAATAAGTAGTCTGACCTTTGATATTAGCATTAGTGAGTTGTGGTAGCCCATGGACCTGAAGCCTAGTCTTAATAACATCTAGAGGACAAACAAAAGTAGCTGCAAGCACTCCTGGAAAATTTGAAATTTAACCTTGTAAGAGTTCACAGTCAATTTCATCATATTCATTATACTATATAACATGGAATGCACCTAAAGAAGAAACAACCCTGTCCAAAACTGTATAACCTGTCTATTTTCACTATTTAACCATCTACATGTTTCTTGGTAGCACCCAAATACTTCTCGAATAGATTAATATGTCGGTCCCCATTGGAATAATAGTCAAAGTAGCATGAAATACACATGTATTTGGAACTTCAAGAGTACGAAAAGCAATACTAAACTGGCCGGGTAGAGACTTACCAGCTGCCGCACCAGCCCCAGCATTGCAGAGGAGGCCCTTTGGACTAGGGCCATGAGTTTCGGCGACCATAGCCAAATCTACAATAATCTGCTTCCAAATAAACAACAAAATCAGAAACGGCAACAACAAACAAAATTTCAGAGCCTTGGTTGTCAGTGACGGCGGCGGCGGTGGTTGTGGTGGACTCCTCTCTCGAGAGGCCGATCCCTGCCGAGAACAACCGTCGCATGGCCAATCCGTCCAACTCAAATATATCAACTCAACCTAATCTCCTCTATTCAGGTAACATTAAAGCAGAATTTGTTCAAATAGTAATAACAGTAAAAAAATTCCAAAATCCACAAATGGTATTCTAGGGTTTTGAATAATAAATCTGAATAATCGCAAAGAAAAAGAAAAGAAAAAAGATGAGCTGTTCTTTATTGGATACTGTTAGATCTTTTTGAGGCGATGGGATCGAGAATCAAATATGGTGGGCGAAAAGACGGTCGAATTGAAATCCACTTGAAGTTGGTTGGGGTAGAGGCTTGCGTTGAATATTTTTGACAGTGAAAGGGAAAACTAATGAGAACCGGAAAAAAGAAAAAGAAATTAAATATCTATAGTATAGTAATTCACCTAGCCCAGCTTTCTGATAGGCCGGCTTTTCTTCACCCGACGATTCGCCACAAAGGGGTCCCACCGCCTGATAATACATTAAAGTATAATTTATTTATAATTTTATATACCAAATTACATCATAGTCAATAATTGTAAAAAATCATAATTTGATTTGGTGACGTTATAATAATAGTAGGATTATATAAGTTTCTAGTTCATGTCATATATAAGTACCTATAAAAAAGTATTTGAATGACACGAGCAACAATGATTAGTTTTGCCTTCCTGGAAAACTATTTGTGTTCAGTAGAAATGGAAAAATAAACAAACACAATCCCAGAAATAAGAATTATGAATAATATTTGTTTCTACTATTTGAAAACTACGTGCCATATATATCATTATTTAAGGTGGACGACAATTTTAAATATAATTCTACAAATATATATATATATATATATATATTGTGAGTAAAATTATGGACAATCAGGATTTTTATTTAGCACTCGATTACACTGATCAATTGTTATATTTTGAAAGTTAAATAATTAATACTGATTTTCTACGATCTAAAATGCTTATTTATTGTTTACCTTCCATCTCTTAGGCTCATCTTAGGAATTCGAGAACTCGTTTAAAATGTTGTATTCTAGAATTAATTAATGGGTTATCTACAATTTAAGAGACTCATTTAAGATTAACTTTTGATGTCATGAGTTTGAAATCGTGAGCCCTAGTTCAAATTTATTGTCTTCAATTGCATGAGTTGATTATTTTTAGTGCTTGCCTTTAACAATCTTTTTATCACAATTAGAGGGTTTTTAGTATATTGATTTTCCATGTAATAAATAAGGCTCAATTGTCTGAAAATATTTACAAATTTATAAGTCCGGTTCTTTGAAGAGCTTTAAGCCAAATTCTATTAAAGACAAACGTGATTGATATACATGGTCATCGATCCATCATTTTTTAGTGATACTATGATTGATATTTTGTTGGTTAAAATTAATACATAGGAAGATCTAACTAACTTCAATTATTTTTTAACGAACCGAATTGTGTTGATATAACTTGGGCCATCTCCAATGGTAGGAGCAGGGTCAAGGTTCTGGAGCCCTGGGAATGTCCTTAGCCCTGCCTGGACGTCTCCAATGGCAGTGCTCCGAGCCCCAATTAATTCCACTTTTTTTCTCATTCTCACTAATATAATAATAGTTTTAATTTTAATATTAATATTAATATTACTAATAACTATTTTAATAATATAATTAAATTAATGATAATATTTAAATATTATAATTAAAGAGATTAAATAATAATAAAATTAAAATATATTCATGCGACGGGATAAAGTTGGAAAATCCATTACCAAGAACACGAACTTTGGATAATTATATGATTCATCATGATGCAATACGATCCAAATAAGCCAACCGTAGACTTCAGAAAGACCTAATCACCTATGTATATGCAAAATACAGTTAACAATAAATGTAAATTGTATGAGTTTACTTATCGTGTTAATTTAAGTATAAATTTAAATTGTTTGTATAAGTGTTTAATTATATTTTAGACTAATTCGATATTTTTAAAAATATATAGCCACCACCAATATTGTAATTAAATTATTTAAAATTTTAATTAAAATAAAATGTTTAAAATAAATTATTAATTTAAAATTTTAATTATAATTCTAATTAAAATTTAAAATTATAATTCTAATAAGAAAATTTTAAATTTTATAATATTAAATAATTCAATTAAAAATTAATGGATATATATATTTATTAAATACTAGCAAATAAACTTACAAATTTTATTTAATTTAGGATGAAATTTTAATTTGAATAGATAATTAATTTTAAATCATTAAAAACATTAAAAAAGACAAATCAATTAAAGAAAAAAAAAAAAAAAGGGGAATCAATTTCTCCTTCCTCACCATATTCGAGAGATTATTTAGTACAACCGCTGCACCACGTCATCAAGTACACGTGGTGCACCCCACCAATACACTTGGAACATGTCACCCCGTATTCTAGCCATGTTCCAGAAAAATAGGGATTCAGAAAATTGTGTTCACATTGCCAGAGCATGTGTGATGTGGATTATTAATCCACATGTCCCAAGTGTATTGGTGGACTGCACCACGTGAACTTGATGACGTAAACTTGATGACGTGGTGCAGCGATTGTACTAAATAATTTCTCACCGCGGATTGGGCTCGCCCAAGCCCGTCATCCGCCTAGCCCCGACCCTTCCCCCAGCCCCTCCCGCTGAGACCATTTCACTTCCCACTTCGAGCCCGAGCCGCCTTTGAGTGTATGTATGAATAATTAATAAAAATTTGTTGAACTGTGACCCATATTCCATTCCGTTAATGCGAGAAAAAGGAAAAGAGGCCCTTCTTTACACTTTAAGCCTATTGGGCCATAAATAATGCATCCGGCCGGCACAGTCTCGACCGGCTTCTCCTTATTCGGTATTTTTGTTCATATCCCGGAAAACCTTATCCATATTTTCCTCGATCATTCAGAGTTAATTCAAAAGGTGCGCAATGTAATTCCTCTTATTTTTCTCAATTTAATTCCATTCCTATTAATCAAGAAATTTTTGTTTCGGCTTCAGTTTTAGCTACCGGTTTCTGTTGTCTACCTATTCTTGAATTTACTTCGGTTTGTCTCTTTATGTAAATTTCAAAATGTCTTCCCCCTCCCCAAAAGAAAAATAAAGAAACGAGAAGGAAAATGAAAAAGAAACAGAAACAGAAATACAAAAATTTTAACACGTGGGATTCATTACATAGGTGGTAATTAAATTAAATTTCATGTTTGAGCAAATCTATTCGAGTTAATAGTAATTTAATACTAGTATGATTTTTTGGAAGCTTACTTTATATTTGCTGCTGAAACGGAGCAGCAATTGACAGTCACCTTTGCAAATTAAAGTTGAAACCATTTGCGTCTTGTTGTGTAATTATAATTTTAGTGTGGTCAATTTGATGATGCAAGAAGTAATTATTATCTTTTATAACAAAATATTTAATTTGACACATAAAAGAGCTATAGCAAAATGTTTGAAGATGCAGGATGTGATTAAATAAAATATTTAATTTGACACAAAAAATAGCTATAGCAAAATGGGAGTTGGAGTTTGAAGCAGTAGTATTTATCGTCTGAGGACGAATTGGACTCCAGAAATGGACCAATATTTTATTGGCCTCATGTTGGAGCAAGCTTGTAAAGGAAACAGAATTGATGATCATTTGTTCAGCAAATGCGCATGGAAACATATGACAGCATTGTTTAGTGCTAAATTCAATTCTCAGAACAAAAAAGGATGTCCTGAAAAATTGACACAAGACTGTAAGGAATCTTTACAGGGCTTTGAAGAATATCCTCGAGCAAAAAGGTTTCAGATGGGATGAATCCCGACAAATGGTTGCGGCAGATAAAGATGTTTGGGATGATTACATGAAGGTGAAAAAAATTATTGTTTTATTACTTTAGAGTCAGGCTTCATTTGGATTATTAAAAGAATCTGAAACTTTTCAAATTCATGTTTGAATAAATTGAGCTAAATGCAAAATACCCTTTTGTTAGTGAAAACTCCATTTGAAATTACCTCATAAATCACGGGGAGGTTATTGCCATTTTTTAGTGTGAACAGGGTGTTGCTGCGAATTTTCAAAGTTAATAGGGGGATTGTTGTCAATTTTTTAAGTGATGGTGGGGGTATAACTGTCATTTTGGCTTGAGAGGTTATATTTGCTAATAAAAGATTAACTAGAGGAGGAGGGGGGGGGGGGGGGGGGGGGTTATTTTTGAACTTTGCTCCAAAAATTTGATGTTGTACTAAAATTGTAGTCATTTGAAATTCTTTATGCAAATCCCTCGTCGAATACTAAAGAAACCTTACAGCTTTGTATTGTATATTTGCAGGCACATCCGGATGCACGAGTGTACAGAATAAAAGCAATCCCATATCATCCTGATCTTTGTGAGATATAAATAAATGTAGGCTTTGGAGGCAAAGGTATAAGTTCTAGGCAAAATGCCAAATACAATGGGAATATGTCACGATCTGATATTAGTAGGTTGGAAGGGAAAATGTATTTATTTATTTTAGTGTAGATGATTATCAGAAAAAGCATTGCGGTTTCATGGAATATTCTTTAAGTTTGGGTGAGGATACAATATTAAGTGATATAGCTAGTGAATCTCTTCATGACATAACGGTTAATGAAGATTATGGTATAGGTACTCGTACAAGGACTTATTGGCAACCGCCTATGGATCTTTACTTATTGATCTTATGTTGTATCAACTAAAGAAAGTCGATGGCTTGTTTCGAAAACAAGCTTGGAAAGAGATGATTTCATACTTCAGTTCTAAATTTGGATTTAACTTTGAAGTGGATATTCTTGAAAATCGATATAAAAGTTTGAGAAGGCAACATAATGTTATGAAGAATCATTTAGAGTTGGATCATGGATGGGTTTTCTTGGGATGAAGCACGACATATGGTGATTGTTGATGATTGCGTCTGACAAGATTATATCAAGGTGTGTATTTTTATCTAATTTATGTTGTTTCCAATGTTAGCATACTACTTATCATTAGAGCTAATGCCAATTTGCCCCTTGTGAAATGCATAATGTTCAATTATGCAGCCTATTCTTGAAGCGTGGTCAAATTATAGGGAGACTACACAAACTATCCCAAATTACGCAATTCACTGTACTTATGACGCTACCTAAAAATACGTAAGTACCCTCTGTTTAGGATAAAATACATAAATAACCTCATACTTTATGCTATTAGACTCTCCAACTATTAGATTTTACATGAGTGAGTATTTTTGTCCACAAAATTGAGTGAGAACTTGATATGTTTGACTGAGGGTATCTATGAAAATTCAAGTTGATTATATTATGACACCATCAATCGCCGTTAAGAGGTGATAGTGATACACGAGAGGGTCTCACTATAATTAAATCTTCACAAGTAGTTTCTGTAATTTAACCTATTACTCATATAAAATATTCATCATCAAATTGAACTTTGGTTATGTGCAGGCGCACATAGACACTCGACAATATATGACCAACCCGTTCCATACTTTGAAGATCTATATGCAGAGATTTTATCAAGAAAGTATTTTAAGTCATCAAATCATTATATCAGAGATCCTTGATGAAGACCCCAAAGTCAAATCTGTTGCTATTAATCAATCACCTGCTGCTGCATCGGTATCCAGTCATAATCAAATGATGACAAAGTGTCGATTAGGAATCCCACAAATGACAAAATCTTCCAAGAAATCAAGAACCTAAGATGAAAACGCGAACAACGTTCCCGCAATTGAAGAAGTGGTAGGGGCAATCCAGGTATTATCTGACATGGATGAAGACTGTGTGTTGGATGCTTGTGATTTCTTGGAAGATGAAAAGAGAGCAAATACATTTTTGGCATTAGATTCGAAACTGAGAACTGAGAAAGAAGTGGTTGATGAGGAAGCTACACCCATTCTAATAATTTTTGCAGTAAGTTGTAAGCTGTGATTAATTTGTTAGATCATCAGCTCGAATTAAGGAAAAGAGAAGAGAGAGCAAAATGATAGTAATGATAGGCAGGACAATGAATGAAAAACCTTAAGAGGACTGAAGAAAGAAATCAGTTTTCGTATTTGTGTATTTTTTCTTTTGTAGCACTATTACTTTGTGTAGCTAGTAAAGGTGGTTATTTTTTCTTCTTCTTTTGGTTACCAGACGAGAGAAACAAAAGTTACATATTCCTTTCCGTAAAAGGGTCTGGGAGGGGATTCCCAAATTCGTGACTCGCGCCACTCATCGTGACCCATCTTTGCAAGGGCGTCTACCACTCCATTTCGAGTACATTATTTATCCAACTCTCCCACGGCATGTGGGGAGTCTTCGACAATCTTCAATGATCCCACACTTCAATGTCGTATCCACATGTTCTATAAACTTGATCACCACCTCTGAATCCAGTTCAAGCTCTACCCTTTGATTTGCCACCATCAACTCGGCAGATGTAATCATATCCACCCATTTTGTCATCAATATTTAGTCCTCCATTTCGACAGTAAAATTAACTCAAAAACAGATAAACAAGTCCAATTTACAAGCCAAGATCCCTGTCCCAAAATCATATGCGGAGCCCAATTTGGACAGAAAATTTCATATTAAACCAATAGAACGTGAGATGATACCAAAAATATTTGATCAATAACAAAAATAGACTATAAAAACAAGCCTTTATTAGACAAATCAATCAACTCCATTATACAATATCAACGAACTTCACCTCATTTAAAACCAGAACCGAAATTAGAAAAGAAAAGTCTAGCAAAGGAGTTAACTAGGGACTGAACTTACCATAAAAAGTTCAAAAAATAAATATATATGTCCTTTATCACAAGTACATTAGTCATTCATATAACATCAGCATTCATTACAACTCAGCAACTAATAAGCCAAGGTAAACTAGGAGTCAAGAAACTGCTCAGTATATCTAATCACGTTCACTTGCAGTGCAACTGTGCAAGATTTATATGCAGAGTCATTGAGCAGATCTACTGAACAAGGCTTCATGCGGATAATTAGGCATTAAGCGACGCAACTTATAAAGCTGGTCATAAGTCGTCAAGAATGGTGGACAAAACTAATCCCTGTACAAATTCACACCTTCTGGTCCTCTCGTTATTCCTGTCTGTTGCTAGAGACGGTTGTTTTCTGTAATCATCATAAGTGTAAGGAGATATCATTATGGTATATAACTAAAATAAGCAGACCACCTCAAAAAAGAAAACCAAGGTTGAATAAACAAACTAAAAGGCACAAAACCAAGTACGAGGCAAGGAAGAAAAACAAAAAGCAGGAGAAAAATGAGGCAGCAGTTGAACAAAAGTATCAAATTTGAAGCTAGCAAGTATTGAAATCCTTGAAAATGGTCTTGATAATTTGATGCTGTCGTACCAATTTTTTTCATGATGTGATATATTCATCAGTTACTAAATCAACGGCGTAAACAAACATTTCCAATTGACCTGATATCATATAAAAAAAACTGAGGTACAGGTGGTTGGTCTGGAATTTATCAGGAAATTTTACAGGTCAACCCATGAACTAAGTTTCCCTTCTCGAGATTCTTTTGAATGGTCTGTCGCTAAAATTGAAGGGATAAACTCAAAGTAGAAAGGATTTTGTACTTTTAATTCAAAAAATGAATGGGCGGACTGGAATAAACTACTATTTCAGACCTTAGCAGCAAGTTTAATACTTAATAACCTCAAACAAAGAAGTGAGTTTTTGATAGTTAACAAACAAAGAGCCAACATAAGATTGCCAAAAAAGTGCTCCACACAAGACCAGATATATAACGAATATATAAATGCACCACAAATACCAACAAGCTTCATTTTACAATACCAACTTTCGAAACCGTTAACTGAATGATGATTTAATTACACCAAAGTATTTTGCTTCACCTTGCACATGATTTATGTATATTAACCAGCCTACGTATGATCTACTTTTACTCAGAAAAAAAGGACATACACCTAGAAAAGACAATCAGCTTTAACAATAGCACTTGAATTATGGTAGGAGTTACCAAAATCTGGGGAAAATAAGATTTTTGTAGCATACCTTTTGGAGGAATCGTCACTGGAACTTCTCCCCGACAGTCTAGTTGAGGAAGAGAGTTCAACTGTTTGAGGTCTGAAAGCAGGTTTTGGACTGTTAACAAATGACAGAAGCATGGAATCAGCTGATGCATCAGAGGAAGAACCAATAGAAGGAGACTCCTTAATACAACGTAAATGTTTCTCCTGCAAATCTTTCCTCAAGGCATATATTGCTGACCGAGCTCGAGAACTGCGTTGCTGCTTATTGCAGAGAGCGTGTGTCTAAGTTAAGGTAAATGCAAAGTAACCAAATATGTATAATAACCATGTAAAATGATTCTAACATAAATATACATATGGGAATTTCAACCACGATAAAGGAATAATTTATTCTTGTAAACATGATTGGAAGGATATCTTTAAGATACTCTCGTGCTGCATGATTACATGAGAAGCCATATTTATGACCACCTTCGTAGCACAAACGGGACAGATCTGCAAAATGAATTAACGGTTGTAAGTTTTATTTTCCTAAACAAAATTAAAAAGCTAAAGATAGTGACTGTTGCATATTTGACTTGCATCAAAGTGATATTCCAAAATCATATACATCATAATGCTACCTTGAAACATTCACTTACTTTTAATACATCAATCCATAAAATTGCTAGTCTAAAAGCTAAAACTTTTTAGTT
Source organism: Penstemon barbatus (assembly GCA_003313485.2). Classification (NCBI taxonomy): domain Eukaryota; kingdom Viridiplantae; phylum Streptophyta; class Magnoliopsida; order Lamiales; family Plantaginaceae; genus Penstemon; species Penstemon barbatus. The sequence continues at coordinate 405,356 of CM064881.1, read as the reverse complement.
GCACTATTTTACCCTTTTTTTTTTTTTTTTTCTATTGCGACTCCTAAAAAGTGCCTTATAATTCCCTGTTTCTCTGTCCTCTCTATACACAAACAAAACAGTCCCATGCTTTCGCCAGAAACTAGAATTAATTAGCTCAAATCAGAAAAAATTCCCATCAAATTACAACACTAAACTAACTAGTTATTACTCAGAATCACCACTTTTTCATCTTGTTTTTTGTAAACACCATCGCCAACCATTATATCAATAATTAAATAATTAAATAATTAAATAAAAATAGAGATTGACACAATGAAATTACCCCAGGCTTAACCTCCATGCGATGGTCGGCATCAATGTGGCAGCATAATCCGAGAACATCAAAATCCTCTTGGCAGAAAGGGCAAGCCAATTCATCCGATTTTTCTTCAATTTCTACTGCGTTGACTTCTTCCTCATCGTACTCCCCTTCCATTTCTTCGTACTCGTCGTTGTAATCATCTAATTCAACCATAAAAAATTGTAATCAGCAGAAAAATCAATGAAAAGAAAATTATAATTGATAAACTACTAGTTATATACTCACCGATACTGTGTTTCGACATCGCAATTTCTAAATCGTCGTAAAACCGATCGGCCATTATATAATTCAATTATAAAAATATAAATCTTATTAAAACTCTAGTACAGAGTGATAATCAATCGCCAATAAAGTTATTTTAAAAAAAAACTGGGAGTAGGGTTTGGAGGAGCGGGTTCTCTTTACTTTTATTTCCCTTCTCCGTCTGTAATATGCAGAGAAGGAAATAGAAGAGACAAAAACAGAAAAGGGAAAAAAGGAAAAGCAAGGGAATTTTCGGACGAATTTCGGTCGGGTCAAATATTTGGATTCTTAGTGGACAAGGATCCAATACCCGAAACCCCGTCTGACTCCCGCGTTATTTAGTCAACTGCCGCAACTCTTCTTTTCTTATTAGTAGACCAGGTTTCGCTAGTTATTGCAGGCTTCGAATTGACTTAGCTAGATTAGATTATTTTGGTCATGATTCATAATTTATATGTGTTGTGTGATTATTCAGGGACTAAAATGAGACATATCATGAAATAAATATAAAATATACTATTTAACATGAATTTGAACAAAAGTGATTGAATAGAGTATGTAACAAAAAAAATCATTATATTATATACATCATACAAAATTGAAAGATAAAATTATTGTCACTATTAAATTATCATATTTGTAAATTCATTCACGAGTAATATCATAATCGCTTAATAGTATATCATGGGGTTGTTTGAGACCCATTCTTAATTAGTCAAGGTGATCGGCTACTAAAGCTATATTATAATTTCTTATTGGAGGTTGGCAAATTACTCAATCTGTCAACTCAATAACTCTAAAGACTATGATGGCCTTCAAAATTTTCAGGTAATAACATTTCATTTTTACAATCTTAAATATAAAATAAAATAAAAAAGGATTAATGGTAAATTAAGATTTCTAATCAATCATCAAATAACATTTTTCTAACAAGTACTATATTAGGGCTCGTTTGGTTCCAAATATTTGACCCGATTAATAACTTAATACTAATATCTAATTTGCTGTCAAGTTGGCCCAATAATTATCTCGAATAAATCCGAAATAGATGGGCCAATAACACCGATCCAATTTGAACTTTGAGCCCAAGTAGCACACTAATACTGTGCCCTTAAAAATCCCACTTTCCCCCCTAACCCTTAGAGCTTTTTTCACTTTTCCTCGTATCCTTTGAAAAATCACATTTACCCACCTCACAATCCTTATTAGTTCTTAGAATCAAATTTCCACACGACGCTCCGAATATGATACATTCATCATCATCAACATTAGACATTATAATGAAAACTAATTTAAAAAACCACCCGCTTCTGATAATCAATATTTCCTCATATTTACTTGTAAAAAATTAGTTATGGGACCATAACTATAATTTTTATTGTGAATTTAAAAGATTTTTGAGTTGTACGATGCATTTTGGAGCTTCAGGTAATAATGCAAAATAAGGAAACAAAAGAGAAAGATGAAGTGCATGGCAATTTGCGGCTAATAAGATAGGTGGGGTGGGTAAATGTGACTTTTCAAATTATAGGAAGAAAAGTGGGAAAACCTCTTAAAAAATATGGGGGGAAAGTGGGAAAACTCTAAAGAATAGGGGGGACAGTGGGGTTTTCTCCCCTTATAAATACTACTCGCTGCCGGTACAAACTTACTAGGATAACAGAGAGCAGCGCGGGAAATCAAAACAAAAACACTTTTAGGCAGATTGGGACATAGTTGCGTTTTTTAGGCGTGAAATCCTTCACAGTTGTTCAATACTATCTAGTTTCTTTAATTAAATCCACTAATCGTTAGTTTTTTGTTATATCCCTGATAATCAGAAACGGAGTCGTTTAGTATTTAAAGGAGTTAATAGCTGGAGGCAATGGATGAATGACATATGGCAGTCTAGCTGGAAGAAATCACCAAGATTATTCTCTTTTATTGATTTAATTTTTATTACAAAATTTGTGTAAGGTTAGTTTAAATAGTAGCAAGATGTAATCGGGAACATTAAGCAATGAATTCAGTTTTTCTATTCTCTCCACTAATTTCTATCTCTAATTCATATCCCTAAATCTCTCTCTTCTCTATCTTTCCTTTCTCTATTAATCTCTCTGTTTCTCTAATATTTTTTCAATTACACCTAATTTGGAGGTTCTGATATTACTGGTTTGTTGTTGAATCATGTTGCAAGGTTTTGCTATGGAAAATTCTTTGATTAAGAAGTCGGGTCATGACAAGTGGTATCAGAGCAGTTCCGATCCCAGGGACTTGCCTGAGGCCATAATCGATTCTGTCTATTCAGAGTATAGCCGGACGTTGGTGGTGAACGTATACAATAAGGTATATCCTATAACTGAGCAAGTCTTACATCAAGTGTTCGATCCATTTGGCTGGGTGAAAAGGATTGACATACTTCCTGTGAAGGAACATTTTCAAGCGTTACTAAGGTATGAATACATATGGTCTGTAAATTCTGCAAGAAATGCTCTACATGACCGTAATATATATGATGGATGTTGTCGCTTGGATATTCAGTATTTGTCAAAAGGCTTCCTAGATAGTACATTAAAGGAGAATGTTTCACTGGACATAACATGTCATGGTTTATATGATGAAATGAAACTTATGTCTATGGTAATTGATGCAATGATTAAATCCTTTATGAAACCCACAATTTCAAAAACTGAGGGCATTTCAACATCTATTGGTTTTGTAAGTGAGAGTTCTACCCATTCAGAAGAAGAATCAAAAGATTTGGTCAAAGGTGAAGGTGAAGTGCAGGGTGAGCAGATTGTGTTTGATAAAATTACTGAGAAAGAATTTGAAATACTGGAGGCAGAGGAAACTGATTCTCAAGAGTTTGACACTAGGATTTTGAATGATCAGAATTTAGTTGATGATGAGGAGAGTATGCCATTCATTGAATGCAGTGTCATTCATTCACACAAGGTAATTGAAACAAAGAATGAATTGCCCTTTAATGAACACGAGGAAAAAGGAAATCATAGTATTGAAGTTAGGCAAATTGTATCGTTGGGGCATATGCTTAACCATAACATTGACCTTGTTGAGCAATGTCAGTACTTTTACGACTCGTTCGTGAGAGCAAAAGATCTATCGGGAAAAGATGTAGCGAGTAGATGTGATCCTTATACGGAGGTTAAGCATGAAATGAGAGAGTCACGGGGTAATCAAATGTTTTCCTTCTCCAAGAATCGGTTTGAGGTCGAGGTTACGGTGAACCAAAATGATGTCACGAAGGTTGATTTTGTTGGCAGATTTCTGTTTGATTCAAATTACGTCCCAAAAAAAGTTCCCCCGGATAGACCCCTAGTACCACAGATGTACATGTTGAATGACAGAATTGATTATATGATTAATGGAGAGCTGATGTTGGTTGTTCGGATAAGTGACGTACATGTGAGTGGGGCTAATTTTGGTGGAAATTTTGGCAATGGCCTCAGAACATTGTCTTGCGTCAAATCTATAATTCTGAGTGACATCCATATTTGGGGCATATCATATGAACTACCAGCCACTACAATGATCAATGTTTTTCCTTCAAATATCAAATTGGATAGATATTTACCAAATCCATTTCTGAATTTGAGTCAACTGTTAGCTATTCCTTTTAATAATAGTGAACTAATTGGAGGAGTTCTTGATGCTTTTGAAGGCTTGATAGTGTTCGTCAAATTGAAATTGTCCAAGAACAATTTCAGAGGGAATAGACCATCAACCTTGGGATGTAAACCAGCTGCAAAAATTTCAGAGAAATCTTCGAGTACAAAAGTAGTGGTATGGATATCCATTACATCAGCATTATCGTTCTTATTTCGGCTATTATCAACCCAACTTTTTGTACCAAGATGTCGAAGAAAGAGAAGAGAAACAAAGAATACTCCGTTCTCTATGAAAAAAAGAGATTTCTCAAAGAAGCTTCGCCGAGGTCAAATTTCAAAAAATGAGGCTGTTAAACAAGCACTAAAAAATATGATTTATGTATCAAGTGGAGTCGAGCCGAATCAAAAGGAGGACAATGTCTCCATTATGTCCAATGTGAAGTCAAATCTTCACTTCTCACAGTTGGACATAAGTTTTTTCAAGGAAATGGTGCGAGCTGAAATGGAGACTCACTTTGGAGTTATCATTGTTCTTGATCCGAACTTTAAATTCTTGACGTTGAAGCTTCAGGTTGTACTGGCACTTGTTGTAATGGAAGCGCAGCTTCAGACATTCATGCTGATGTGTGTGTCTGAGATAACAACCATGTCAAGTAGAGGTGGAACATCAGAAATGGGTTTTATTGACGTCTTCCTATCGAGGTTTTCAATAGACATAGTTCAAGGAAACTTGACAGAAAGAACTAGTACTAATACGCTGCATAGGCAGGTTGCATTTGGAACTTTTATTCTAAAGAATTGTGCAACTGGTTTTGAATTTTCCTCGCTTCCAATCCTTGGTGATAAATTTGGGTTTCTTCAAGTAATCGTTCTCAAGAATAGGTTAATGTCCTTTGTTACATTCTTGGCTATTCTGTCAATATTACCTTGCATTGGCATTAGTAAAACTTGTTTCTTTAAGATGAAAACTAGCATATCTTTGCAGATAAATAATTGCCAACATATGGCAGTTGTGTCTTTCTGCTTGGTTGCGGCTTGGTGTGGTAATATGTTGGACTTGAGTTTTGAATTGGGACCATTTTGTGCTATAGTAATATACAAAACTGGTGTTGCTCGGCACACATCCGAACATGAGGCCTGGAGTAAAGGATTTGATTGTATATACAAGTTGAAACTTGATTGTTGTATGACTTGGAATGAGTTATCATTTCCTGAACATCAGAATTGGTTTTTGGTTGAGAATAGAGGGTTTATCAAATTATTTGCTATCATATATCCAAGAATTGAACGCTCAACTTCTGAGCAGGGTGCCATACATTTCTCGAAGAGCTATTTTCGATCCTTGAGGATAAGGATCATCTTAAGGGGAGGGCAATGTTATATCCCTGATAATCAGAAACGGAGTCGTTTAGTATTTAAAGGAGTTAATAGCTGGAGGCAATGGATGAATGACATATGGCAGTCCAGCTGGAAGAAATCACCAAGATTATTCTCTTTTATTGATTTAATTTTTGTTACAAAATTTGTGTAAGGTTAGTTTAAATAGTAGCAAGATGTAATCGGGAACATTAAGCAATGAATTCAGTTTTTCTATTCTCTCCACTAATTTCTATCTCTAATTCATATCCCTAAATCTCTCTCTTCTCTATCTTTCCTTTCTCTATTAATCTCTCTGTTTCTCTAATATTTTTTCAATTACACCTAATTTGGAGGTTCTGATATTACTGGTTTGTTGTTGAATCATGTTGCAAGGTTTTGCTATGGAAAATTCTTTGATTAAGAAGTCGGGTCATGACATTTTTGTTTATAAATCGTCGTTGCAGGTTTTCTCCTACGATTAATACGTCTGAAACCCTACCTTTTTCCTGGTAATTTTCATTATTTTTAGCATTTAATTTTGTGTTATATACCTACAAGTCGATTTTCTTAATCGTTAGTTTGTTTTGTTTTTATAAATATAAATCGTTGATGCAGGTTTTTTCTTCAACGATTAATTCGTCTGTAACCGAAACCCTACCTTTTTTCGTGGTAATTTTCGTGTTCAATAGCTTATTGATTTGTTAACAACGAGTATGTGTTCCAAACAAAATTTAAGCTAATCCACCATTAATTTTGAAGGTGTTATCTGGAAAAAAAGAAAAGAAAGTCGATATGTGTCTGCCTTGGCTGATTTTATGTGGAAAAAGCTTCTTAAAGTTCTACATAATTTAAGCAAATAATATTGTAATACTTATGACTGTTTGCTTTGAAGGTAATATTAGAAAACTTGTTAAGATTTGCCAAAATAATATCATTAGAATTAGAATCTTAGTAATTTACTACGGTAAAAGTACTCAAAATCAATAATTATTTCGATAAAAGCTCGCCTGAGTTCGCTTCGTCAAACAAATCAAACAAGCTTGAACATAATTTTTTGTTTGAAGAAGGAGAATCCCAGAGAGCTAAATCCATATCTGAGAGATAATGGGGTAGGTTATCCAGAACAATCAGATGGAACGAAGCCTGGTGGCAAACAAATATTATCGACTGCAGTTATGGCGATGGAGGTGCCAGCTGGAGGCTTAAAGCTTTGAAAAGTGCAAGCAACTCGTGAGGGGCGGAAACTTCAGGAAGTATGAATCCATGGCTTTGCGATTCAGCTATTTACTAATTTACTAGTTTCATTACAGGTGGTTGAAGATCGTTGGGGTTCATTGGGTCATTTTGCAGCTTCAGATTGCTTCTCGTATGGTTGCACCAAACCATGCTCATCTTCAATCTATAAAAATTCGGAGGAAAGGGTTGATAAAGGAAGAAAGGGAAAATATGGACGAAGATACTGGTAGTGCGGAAATGGTAAGGGTTCACCAAATTTCTTAACTTTATGAAGCAAATTTGCATCTTCTGTAGTGTAAATATTCATCTCTCTGTCAGTCATTATTCACTTAGTAAAGGTCTGAGATGTATGATTCTGATGTGGTTCCTTTAATTAGGCTCACCTGAGGTTGTTCACTCTGTATCATGGGCTAAATAAATAAACAAGAAGAGTTTATTTCTTTTTCTTTCTCATCGCCAGTTTGAGTTCAATCAGTTTCTTTATCCTCTGAGATTAAAATATAGAATCTTGTCTTTCAGCAATAAATAGATGGTCTTATTCATGAAAACTGATTGCATTTGGTATGTTTCAGGGTACTGATAAGAAAAGCATAATGAATGTCATTACACGACATCCTAAGATGAGATTGCCAAAAGTCCATGATTCATTAACCTGGGGAAAGCGGCGAAAGAATCACCTATCAACGGAGGATACTGCTCTTGTCTCTGCTGCTATATCCAGCTTAAATAAATTTTCCAATGACGGAAGTTTCATAGACGATTTTATACATCCAAAGAATGATAGTTCTGGTGATTCTAGTAATTCTTCATATGAAAATTATGAAGGAAGGACATAACCTAAATTAGTTGAAGTTGCACCTGTGGAAACTAAAGAAGATGCTGGAACATTAAAGCCTACCATTGGCGCGAACCAGTTGGCAGCCAAAGCGTTACAGCTCCGTATGAAAGGAAAACACGAGGAAGCTGAAAAATTGTTGGTTGGAAAAAATTATGAAGGAAGGACATAACCTAAATTAGTTGAAGTTGCACCTGTGGAAACTAAAGAAGATGCTGGAACATTGAAGCCTACCATTGGCGCAAACCAGTTGGCTGCCAAAGCGTTACAGCTCAGTATGAAAGGAAAACACGAGGTAGCTGAAAAATTGTTGGTTGGAAAAATTTTCTGTACCAGCTGTTTCTTCTTTCTATAGATTTCTGTACCAGGATATTGGCAATCAGAGACAAGTAGACTGCCAATTGATGGGACTACAAGCAGGTGCTTTTGTGTGTTACCACTAACTTCTGCTGTTTGATGTTCGGTATAAATCAGGTTCTTTTGAGTGTACTTTTTATCTCATTCTTTTGGGCTATTTCCTATTTGTTTTTATTTTAGGTTTATTATGCATGACAGTCTCTGCAATGCAAAGGAAGAAAGAGGAAGATGCTGATTTGCATCTAGCTCAAAAAATCAAGGAGTACATTATATCTTCTCAGGCAGATGAGGAATATGATCATTATGAAGGTCCAAGGAGAAAGATTCGAAAGAAAGGAGACAGTGGATAAGAGGTATACTAAGTTTACCTATTGAGGACATGCATCGGCGTCAAAGGCATGATTCGATCGAGTCTCAAAGGCAAACTGTGGCTAGTTTTGCGAGGCGCTGGGAACCATTTGATTGGACAAAGCAACTAGGTTGACTTAGTAAATGGTTCCAAAATTTCTACATAATCCAACATCATAGCTTGGAAGGTCACTTGGTTAGATGAAAAGTTAAGTAAATATTGTATAATTAATTTATTTGATAGATTTAATGTTCTAGTTTGTGGTGCATAAGTAGACTTGTCAATGAACGGGTCTTAAACCGGACCTTGAAATCATAGTACGGTCTCAAACCTAGACCTTGCTTGATAGGTTCCGGTTATTGACTCTACATAAGTAATGATTATGTGATTAAAAGGTTATGCCAATTAAAAGATAAAATAAAATAAAATAAGTGAAAAATAATTAAATATGCAACAAATTCTCAAAGTAGGTGCAACAATAGGATATAAATGAGTTAAGATATCCAACAAAACAATGTTTAGATTTGATTTGAACTTTTCATCAACTTAGATATTTGAGTTCTTCTAAAAAGAATATACTGTGAATTAAGTATGATTTTATTAGACGAGTTCAAGGTGTTTATATATTGGTCCAGGTTATTGATAATTCAGCCCATGATCAGAACTGATTTATTCTTAAACAAAGAAAACTGCGGATGTTGGTTTGGGATAAGATAAAAAAAGACTGAGACCCTGTTGTTTAATTTGAACAAGTTATTATTTCTGGGCCCAGTGTTAATATGATATATAACTAATTTTCATTTGATTGGCCCATTTTATTATTGGCATGTTGCAATAGTCCAACCACACAAGAATTATCCATTTAAAATCTTTGGACTGCTTTCTAAATTTTGGGTCAGACTAGTAAAATTATTTTGTGTAGACTACTTCCTTTACACAAAGTTTTCTTCTCTTGTAACAAAAAAAAAAAAAACGAAGTTTTCTTCTTTCTTCTCCAAGTTTCTCCAATTCGTTTTGTTTTATTGACTGTCATAGATCATCATCAATTCGGAAGGATAAACACACAAAAAATATGAATTCAAACTCAAATATTTATTTGGATGCATTTATTTTTCCAAGTTATATTTTTTTTGGATAAATTTGGGGCTAGAATAAACTTTCGAGTATTACCATTATATATATATATATATATATATATAATTAAAGGACCATCATTAATTTAAGAGACCTTTGAAAGTTATATTGAATGTATTTTATTGAGTTTTATTTAAGTGACTTGGACTAGAAAGTTAACTTGTTACATTTTTTTTCCCACATATTTGAAAAAATAAAAATTGTTATCTTTGCACTGTACGTAATACAGCATGCCAAACATGTCAATGCGACAACCGTATCAAACATTTAAGTTAGGATCTTACGTTATTTTAATCAAAAGTTAATGACCATCTTGTAGTATAATTTATATTGAAACAGACAGCTAAGATGAATTAAGTATTCTGACTTGACTAATACTTCCAAATAAGCATCTAATTATTTTCCTTCACCTAAGTATCGACGGCATTAAACGCACCCTCAATTTTATTTTATTTTATTCTCTTAATTTTGTGGGGGCCGCGCTGGCATTTTCTCACTCACCGAATTTAAATTGTCTATTGACTTCGGACTTTCGGTAACCAAATGGTACAATCCCCAAATTCATTGAATCAAATAAGTAAAAATATGTATATAAAGGTTAAAAGGGAGAATATTGCAGAAATTGTGAGTTGTGTACATTGAAATTTCAAAGAGTTACATTGAGGAAAAACATTGATTAAGTCAATTTCAAAGAGTTACAATAAACAATTTAATCAAGCCTTCCAGAAACTATCACTTTTGTTAGCAGTTACCCTATTAATTATGTAGGAATCTATCCTTCAGCACATGATAAAATTAAAGTGAATTAATGAAATATCTAGTTATCCATCAATAGATATTAAATGCATTTTTCCACTTCAATGTTTCATATAATTAAGTTGGGAAAGATCTATTAGATAAAATCATGAATTTATATTGAAAAAAATGATGGAATGATAATTTATCTTTTATTGTTAAAAATATAACGCCTATTAAATTTGTGTGTATGTTCTTAAGAAAAACATGCAATTATATTCAAACAGGCAGGGGCGGAGCTAGGAATTTTAGTCGCGGGGGCGAGATTAGAATGAAAAATATATAATTAAATTATTTAAAAAATTATGATTATCAAAATTTATTTTTAATATGCCGATAATTCTTATGATACTTGATATTGATAACATAGTTTTGATTTTCCTTATTAAAAGAGAATTATATTAAGTGTTAAAGAAAATTTTTCTTATTAAATTTTACTTATACTAGGTAACTCTATTAGTGGGGGCTCTATTCCGATATTCCCTATGATCTGACTACACATTTAATTAAAGTAGACAAATAATTTTGATTCACACGGATTCTTTTCTTTAAGAATTTAGAGGTACTAACAAGAATGTATAAGGTACTACTAAAATAAAAATAATACATATGTGCTACTAAATTTTTTTTTTCTGGCACCCCCTATACCTCCGTCCTGCATACAGGTTAGGCCATCTCCAATGACCAAGGGGGAAGCTAGCTTTCCCCTTGAAGGGATGGAGATGGCCATCTCCATTGATTCAATGGGAGGTTTCCTTGAATCCAACCACTCATTGCTCAAAGAGGTGGTGCAAGCCAAGGTTGGCTTGCCTCATCCCTTGAATCTTGAAGGCAATGATTTGTTTTTTGTTTTTATTTATTCTTAGTTGATAAAAATTTTTTTTTTTAAATAAAAAATTTATTTAATTTATGATTAGTTTTAAAAAGGTTAATTTTAATTTAAAAAATGTAAACTTTAAATTAGGAAACTCAAAGAAAATTTAATTTAAAAAAATTAAATTAAACATTAAAAGAACGTAACTTTGATTTATGAAATTTAACATTAATTATTTATAAATTTAATAACATTGTAAGAAACTTAAATACAATTTATTATTATTAAGTGATAGTGAAAAAATGAGATTGAAATTAAATGAAATTGATAGACTGAGTCATTGGAGATGACTATGGAAAAACAAAAAAAAGCTGAACTTTGAATCTGAGGAAAAACTGAACTGAGCTAAAGGAAAATTGGACTTAAACTGAGAGCGTCACCGGAGATGCCCCTAATATGATTGATTGCATGACATAAACTCATTTAAAGACTGTTTTATAATAAAAAAACGAAGCAGCGGACACTTTTTCTTTTTTCAAAAAATGTCAATAATAGTTATATAATATATGGTATTAACGAGTAGAAACATATATGAATATATATGCCAATTAATCAGTTAACATAACCCTGTAACAACCAACAAAAGTCACATCACATGGCCAAATCAAAACATACTATAAACTTACTAGATGTCAAATTCACCATTTTAATTATAACGACTACGATGCTTTAATCATTCGATTTTTTATCAATACTTAGTCAAGATCATAGACGTCCCCTTTCAAATTTATGTTGTTTTAGCATTAAATTAAATCATCACTTACACTTCAAATTAATCTGTAGTACATTAAAAAACTTACTTTTACCCCGGCTAGCTGATTTTTAAGAGTAACATGAATTGGTAGCTTTCGGATATATATATATATATATATATATATATATATATATGAAAAATATATATATATGAAATGAAGTAGTATTTATATAGCATACCTTCTTGAATCTTTCTATATATACGACGCGCGTAAAAATGTTTATCTGACCTGAAGATACCATGTTCACTTTACAGAATATTTCATACCTATTCTATTCATTCTAGCTTTATTAAAAGCCATTGAATTGATTAACCAACAAAGGTAATTAAAGACCTAACCATGTCGACGACTGGAAAATAAATTTTATTCATTCATTTGGACTTTAGTGGAAATTGATATATAATTAAATATAATTGCAGCATATATATATATATATATATATATATATATATATATATATATATATATATAGTAAATTACAACATATATCTTCTTCTAGTACTACTATCTTAAATTACCGTCGGTGAGTAATTCCGGAGCTAATCCACGCTGCATCGCGGGGCACCAATTGGCCCTGCGCCATCACAATAGATTTGTAGATCTCAACAATCATCCGCTCATCATACTCCTTCACCGTTCTCATTCCAAATTCAGTAACTCCATCGCCGCGAAATCCGCCGCTGCCGTAACCGCCGCCTAACATCCTCGAATTGGCGAATCTCGTCATCATATTAACGTACGCGTCACGCAACCCGACCATAAATTTCTTTGGCGAGAATCGGAGTTTCAGCTTCAGACGTGGCGTCAGCTTTATTCGCCAGAAACGACGCCGTCGTGTGGATCCGTCCTCGGCGGTGGAAGCTAGCTCGAGTACTCGAGTGTTTCTTTTCCGGCCGCCGGCGTTGAGGCGTTGGTAACCTTTCCGCCGCCAGTATCCTTTGAATCCTTTGTATACAGTGGTTGAAACCCCTTCCATTTGTGCTATCCCTCTCTTTATTTTCTCTTTTTGTTAGTAAACAGATTTCTTTTCTTGTACTAATACTAATAACATGCAAACTTCGTGATAAGAAGAAAACAGGTGGGAGTTTGGGAAGGGGGGAGGTGGAGTGTTGGGTATATTTATTATTAAATAGGAAGGGGGATAGGGTGGAGTAGTGAGTAATTAATGCTGAGTGCTTCACTGCTTCAAGTTTGTTTGTTTGTCTCCTTCTTTGTTTGTTTTCTAATCTTGGTGTAAATGAGTTTTCGAGCTGTGCACTGTTTAAATTTGTTTTGGATTTTTTTTATCCAGTATTTAACTATGTTTGATTTTTATTTAAATAAATTAAACTCAAAATATCGAGTTAGAATTGTTAATATTGTCAATATTCAATTTATTGATGAGTCAAACTTGACTCAAGCATATATAACGAATTTCATTTAACAAACTGGAATCATATTAATTAATATTAAGTAGTTCTGATTTCATGTACGTCATCTAATTTACTTTTTGAAATAAGATAAAATATGATTGCATTTCAAATAAAATCGATGATAAATTATATATGTGGGTATTCAACCATACCTAGGTTGATAAAAGGACCATTTAACAAACTCAGATAGATAGATAATACAGATTGATTTGGTATTAAACCAAATTAACGTATCGAAGAGGTGTGGAAATAGGAAATGCGTACGTTAGTTACTACTATATATTTTGTAATGTGAAACAAATTGATCAATTGATTCATTAATTTATGCATCAGTCTTCTAGTATTTGATTGATTACCCAAACGCGGCATAAAGTCAGTAGATAATTACAGTTTTGAGGATCGTTAGCTAGCTTCATTAATGCATATGCATCAGATACCAATTGTCAAAAGCATCATTAAATGCTAAAATGACGGTTTGCTGAAAAAGGGAGCATTTAATTATTTTCCGAGATTTTACTTACTGAATGTGAATGTGAATGTGAATGGAGGAGTACCATTGGCGGGGCACTAGGTACTACAAAAGTTTGTTAATAGCGCATGCATACCAATTAGCTGGTCTGGATCCATTTGTTAATACCGGGGACTTGAATTCCTGGTGTTTGGTGGGTAGTACTATTAATCATATAATTAGGTCAGATTGATATATATATAAAATCAATTTGGTTTGGTGGTTTTGATTGAATTCCAGCCCAGGTAATCCTCACCGCTCTACTTAAAATCATCCACAATATTTTAGGCGAGGCGAGGCGAGGCTCTAGCTATGCTATTAATCTATCTGGTTGGCTCAATCACCCGGGCCCCAACAAATAAAATGTTTTAATTAATTATTGGGATTATAATCCGCCCTAGCTAGACTTAGTCAGCCCATATGTAATACCTAGCTACAACGTACTCCCCTTCCTTCTACATTGTATTGTACCTAACCCTATCCCTATATAATAAAAAATAGACTACTACTATCTTTATCTTGTAAGCTTGTACGTAGGAACAGAAGAATTCTACAACCGCGCGATTAATTCCTTCATTTGGATACATTTTGAAGGCAATACCTACAAAAGCTGGGTTAATAATATAATTGGCCAACTTATTTCTCGTATATATATAATAATCAATTAACGTACCTTTATCTTATAATATTGCATGTGTCTGAATAAAGTACTACAATATATATTGCATGCTGTAAGATGCTTTTGACAGTATGCACCATTTTTTTAGTATAATTAAGATAGTGAACGCGAAACATCATGTCATGTGATACTTCCATTACAAAATTCTAAAGTTTAGTGACTGCATAATGGTGATTTTAGTATGTATTAGCAAGACTATTATTTACCAAATATTCAGATATATATGATACTAAAAAATCATCTTTAATGGTACCATGATGCACGAGGCAATTTTTCTAGAATATTTTTATTTAGCTCCGGATTTTCGTATATTCCATCGCGTTGAATATAGAGGCCGGTATGACAAAAAAACATTTGGTACGTGTCATTTTTTTCTTCATTATCTTGACATTTTATTTGTGGGTTGTGTTCATATATATTGAAATTCATTAACATAAAACATAGCTCAAGATAAAATTATTCAAACTCATGATAAATAAACTTTTGATTAAAATTTGTTTGTTTAATCTTTGAGAATTGGTTCAAATTTAATTAATAAGCCAAATATTTATTATTTGAGCTTAAATTAAAGTTTGTTCGAAAACACCATATAAAATCAGAATTGTCCTTTGATATGTTACAATAAAATTACCATTGGTACAAAAATCTAGTTAAGATTAAGTTCGAATGTATGAATATCAATTCATGACTTTTTGATGCAATTGATGTGACAAGACTAAATTATAAGTAAATTATTATCTAGAATGAGTTTTCAATTAAAAGTATACACATAACTACCATTAATTAGGTTATGAATTCAGTAACTAGATAAATTTGTTAGGATTATAAATTCAAAAGTATTATTTTTCATCTTATTCACTAAATCAACCACACATATATATATATATATATATATATACTCCTTTCATGGAATAGCAAAAAAATTCGTTATATACTTATTTTTGAAACAAAGTTGACCAAGTTATATTATATGTATGTATTTTCTTAACAAATATTTAAACTTAAGATCGATATCACAAATGGAATTAAAATTTTCAACTATAATTAATGAAAATTACATTCACATATGATTTGAACTTAAAAGACAAAAGAGTTCGTAAACTTTAAACATCACACATACAACTGAATTAAATTAAGTACATCCTAATATAATAAATACCAACTAGCAGCCATTAATTACTTCTTAGCCTTCTTCACTGGAGGAACCCTTGAACCCATTTTCGTATTCGCCGGAGTTTTAATTTGACTCAATCTCTTAGTCTTCTTAGCTTTCTCAACAGTTTTCATGGCGACTGCAACTTTTAAGTTTGGCTTTCTTACGGTTGCTTTGTACGATGCTTTCATCATCAGTGATTGGCTAAATTTCTCCTTCACTGGATCTGAGGGCTTTTTGGTCTTTTCAACCGAGGATATTTTGTAGGAATTTTTAATTTTGGTTAGTTTTTCAGATTTGACGAACCTTTTCAATTGGACTGAGAGGATTTTTTTGAAATTGGGAGGGAGTTGTTTGGTGTAGTTTTCTTCGATGTATTTTGCGATTGCGGGTTGGCTTGATCCGGTTCGGTCCTTCATTGTCGTGATTGCTTCATGTATCATCTGTGCCCAAAAAAAAAATAAAAGGAGAGAAATGAATATAAGGGGATTAATTAAAATCAAATTAATATCGGAATAAAAAACGAGAAAATTAGAGAACCCGAAAGTACGGTGGATGGGGAGATGAGTTTTTAGTTTTTGTAGTTGAATTCTTCTTTTTGCTGGCCATGTTCTTCACAAGAAGAATAATAGAAACAGAATTTTATTGTAACTATTTTTGAAATGGAAGAGAAATTGGGCCTGCTTTCAATTTTATAGCTTGGTTAGACAGAATAGTTTTGTGGATTTATAAAATTAATCCAATAATTCGAAATGCTATTACTTCCCGCCTAAGAAGGACTGGAGAAAATCGTGGATTGGGTACGTGATGCGAAAATAAACCAAAAGAATAGGATGTGGATAAACCAAATGACTTAAAACTCAGCAGCGGTTTTATTATTTATGACACAAGTAAAAATATTTATATGGATAATGGGCTTGGTTCATATATGATACATGTATTGCCAAAGCCCATAGTTTGGGCTATATAGGTACCGACTTTTGGCCCACATGTATTTGGGTATTTCTAATTCATTTCCAATGGATTTTGATCTAGGAATAGTTTTTAAGTAAAAAATGTGACGTATATTAATTTGTTTGTTTTGTATGTGTTGTGTCGGCATTCAATGTTGGATTTATTGACGTGTGCATCCGGTTACTCTGCGCCGATGCTTCTTCACTGTGACCTTATCAGTTATCACCTTCACCATCTTTTTGCACACTTCATCGGACCCATAAATTTCCACGTGCATTTTCTTAAATGGTTTACAGTACAAAGTATAAATGGTTTACAGTACAAAGTATAAATGGTTTTTTTTTTAAATAAAAAAAAAACTTTTATATAAAGTGTTACAATATGAAAAATGTAGCTATAATTTATGATATAAGCAGCTGGCTAGTAACAACAGTCATTCCATTAAATTTTAATGCAGTTGGTACTCCCCTCATTTATGAATTGTCACCCGATGCAGTACTGGACATTTACCCGAAATTTGCCTTGTCAATTGTCAAGTAGCAATCTTGTGTTTTAATTCATATAAATAATAATAATTTATAAATTCCCAAAACGAGAGCAAAGAATATTTTGTACTGTAATGGAAATCGAAAATCAAATACGGAGTAATTTTTTTTCTAACTATTTTGCCTTTAAGCAAAAAATGGAAAATCAGAATTAAATCTGCAATGCAATTCATTGTTGCTTAAATTAAATCAATGTAATGTAATTAAAGAGAGAATCGATCGCCTATACGAATTAATTTGGAAAATATCCAATAGAGACTATTATCATTAATGACAATCGAAATAATAATAATAATAATAATAATCCCTAACGGTAAGAAGTAATATATGAAAATGATAAGAGTCAAAAGGAAATAGTATTTTATTTGTTGGTGATAGATAATGTACTGAGTTGACTGGTATAGGTAGCGTAGGAGATAAAATAAGTAAGGATGGGAGCGGCTACAAATTCACATGCACTAATTCCCTTTCTCTTTTTCATCACTACTTACTTCCCTTTCTCTTTTTCCAATCTTTCCCCCAAACCAGACTTAGAATAATCTTTCACTTCCACAAAAAATAAAATAAAATACTACAACTAAAATACTGGTAGTATACTCTAACCCTGTAAAGTTTAATTATATAATAGGAGTATCAGTATATAAACAGTGACAGTGTAAATTCGTTCACTCTTCTTCACCTTATTTTCAGAATGGCCACTCTTTTCCTCTTCCTCTTTCCAATTTTCTTTGATTTCTCTTTAGCTATGACAACAATTAAAGCAATGGCCAAAGACCAAATTTCCTGCGAAATGTGCTCTTCTTGTGACAACCCATGTCAGCCCATTTTATCTCCTCCGCCGCCGTCAGTTCCATCTCCTCCACCGCCATCTCCGCCGCCACCACCACCAACAAGTCCCATCTGTCCACCTCCACCCTCACCACCTACCGGCGGCAGCGGCGGCGGTGCGTACTATTACTCACCACCTCCCCCGACACAGTCCACGTATTATCCACCACCAAATGAAGGCGGCGGCGGCGCGTACTATCCACCGTCAACTTCTTACGTAACACCGCCGCCACCGAACCCAATTGTTTCGTATTTCCCATACTATTACTACAATCCTCCACCGTCTGGTCGCCCAGATAACTCGCATTCACCGCAATTCAGGAGCAACCCCTTTGTTTCTTCACTTGTCATCTTATTTTCTTTTTCCTTTTTTCTTTGAAGCAAAATCATACTAATAAATTAACCAGCTTTCC
This sequence comes from Penstemon barbatus, assembly GCA_003313485.2. Taxonomy (NCBI): domain Eukaryota; kingdom Viridiplantae; phylum Streptophyta; class Magnoliopsida; order Lamiales; family Plantaginaceae; genus Penstemon; species Penstemon barbatus. The sequence continues at coordinate 386,976 of CM064881.1, read as the reverse complement.
TTCCTAGATCTTCAGTAAAGTAAAGTAATTATATTTTTGTCTTGGAATGTATTTCAATTCCAGGTTAATTTAGTCATTTGCAGCACAGATGTATGTGGCGTTGTTTGCAACAAAAACAGAGGGAGAAGAAAGGAGGAAGATTGACACTAATTCTTTCTTGTTCGTGGTATGAATTAATAATAAAGAGATCGAATGAATGCTGATTCAACCGTCGAAAATCCATTTTGTTTCTCAGTGTATGTAATTTCTTTGAAGAATAAAATGTTTAGTAATTTTTGTAGCTAATTAATTTCAATAAATTTCGCAGGGGATCTGAAAATACAATATAATTTTAATTAATTACTTACTAGTTTTTTATTTTATTTTATATTTATTTGTTATTGGATGGGTATATATATAGTTGTAATGTTTCTGAAGCTGCAAATTCCATCATATTACTGCATCTTGTAGTAAGCTAAAAATAAACAGGCTACAGTACATAATTATTCTAAATGTTTTGCAAGTCGTATTAATAATCCTTTCGAACATTCATTAAAATTGGGCAAAACTGCAATTTCCTTCTGCCGACACTTACGACTTTGGGTCTTGTATTTTATCAAATCACACTTTCATTCTTAGTTGTTAAAATATTTTGCACATTAATTTGATTCTATATTACTAACTTCATTTAACGTACATTTTCGGTTACCAATTTTGCATTCTTGATTTTAAATCGAATGAAATATATGACCAAAATTGTAAAATATTTCAATAATCGAAGCTTAAATTAAAATTTTGTAAAATGAGAAACGAAAGCGGTGATTTCATGTCACGTGTAACTAAAATTTTAAATGTTCCATTAAAATTGGTAATTGGAGGAGTGTTCATGAAAAGAGAGATAATTAGATTGATGAGCCCGACGATTCGGCCCGATTGAAGGGTGGGGGGGCTGGACACCACTTAGGAACATGTGGTGGTGGTTGGAAGGTATGTAGAAGGCAATGGGTGATATTAAGTGACCCCATAGAGATTCGTTTGGCATTTTAATATATCTTCTTGCACATGCCATTTCTTGTATTTTTATCAACCTCTTCTCTTTTCCTTTTCGTTTTCTTTTTCACATTTGTCGACATAATTTTTTATTTCTTGATTTTCTCTTTGTGGGATTGTATTGCCAGCTGCACCGTACTAACATTTTCCTATTGTAGCATATCAATCACTTAAATTGGGTTAGTTATGGACAGAAAAAATGGAGTTTTTTGAGGCCCATCAAATCAATGGGTGGTGAGTGTGATCCAAGTGGTGCTAGATCAGGTTTCAAACGAGTCAAAATATGTCGGATCAAATATAGGTCATTTTTCACCAAGTTGAAAATGGGTCTAGGTTGAATCAGCAGGTCGACCCGTATTTTCCTTTTTCTTAAAGAAATTGTTCATATTATATTTGTGTTAAATTAAATATTACATTATATAACATACTTTAAAAAAAAAAAAAAAGCATGTTTGTAAATATTCACACATATATATAATAAAAACGAATTTAAGATTAATGATCTAAATCATAAATAAGTAATATATGTGTTGTTGTGTAAATAGATAAATTAAAGAGAAAAATAAATCGTATTATTTTATGATTTTAGGATCTAGATATATCTAAAATATATATAATATGTGAATAGAATATTCATAAACCTAGCAATGGAAAATAAAGTTTAAACTGATCTTTTACACTCCTAAATTATGAGATTTGTAACACATATATACCTTCCCTAATTTATAAATGTAAAAGTTAATCCCGTAAATTATCAAAGGTAATAAGTCACCTCCTCGAGCCACCGTTAAAGGGTTACAAATTTAACACCATTTATTTTTTTGCGTAAAATGCAAAAGAACCTATATTAGAATTTGATTGGTTATAATCTCTGGTTACATTTAATTAATAAATAATTCAATAAACAATTTATGTATGTTGGAAGAAAATCCGTATTTTTATAAGTAACTTTATAGAGTTACCTCCAATGATTTTACCTAGTATTAACCCAGTCACAGTGCAAGTAAAAATAAAAGAATTAGATTGGGCTGGACCAACCCATAAATTGATCCGTATTACATTCCTAGATTGATCTGTGAGGGTTCACTAAATTCAAAATACATTTCGGGATTCTAGATAGAATATTATATTATATTCCTATTATTTCATGATTACCCACATAAAGATTAAAGATTAAAGAAATAACACCAAAATAACACCTATTATTTCCTTCCATTTTCCGCTTTACAGATTATTGGAAAGATTAAAGAAATAACACCAAAATAACTTGTATTCAGTCATTACAATAGTTAGTGAATTAAATAAAAAAAAAAAATGACATTATATTAATTGAATCATACACGTCCTGACTGACAACATTAATCGATTTAATAAAAAATCCTAAAAAGGTCCTCCTCACTCACACTAGCTACTTACTAGCTACTATAATTCCTTTTCATTTTCTGGTACAACTTCAGTTAAGTAAAGTTGAAGGTACTACTCCACTAAGCATAAGAGAGAGCCATCAACAGTAACGCCGCTCGTTCTTCCTCTCCCAATTTACACATGAGTTTCTGTTTCCCTGATCCCCGCAGACTTCCAAAAGCCATAAATCGCATTTTTAAAATCTCCCTCACGCTGCTTCTTTTCTTTTTCCTGAAATTCCGTCCAGTGTCCAAGTCCAATCCTTGAAGTTTTCTTCTCCTTTTAGTGTACTTGATTCCACAAGCATTGCATAACGATCTCGGTCCATCTGGCCCACCTCTCCAAACTGGAGTCCTCGTGGTTTTACAGTCGCTACAACTTCTCATTTTAATTTTCACTGCTTTCTAAAGATTAAGATTATAAAATGAAATGTTAATTAATTCTCAATACTAAATTCAAAGTAAACGTAAAAATTCTCAATTGATTCGTGTTACCTTATCTTCTATCAGATCCATTTCATTTCATCAAGCAGAGGAGTACTTTTGCCGTTATCGAGAGTGGTACCCCAAAATAAAATTTGAAAGCCAAAACCCAACAGAGTATTATTTAGTGGGACAGCACAGCAGTGGGACTCAAACCCTAGCTGACTCTATATTTCTTCTTGATGGACAATTATGCCCCTCTTTCCTTTCAATGTACTAGTAAAGATGTAATGAGCAATCAAAGCCGTACATCTGCCTCAATATTCGATCTTTGTTGAGATGCAACGAGATGGTGATTTTTCAATTTTAGCTTTGTCTATGTAGAATAAATGTGTTTCAAAATGTTCTTTTCTCTCTCTAGAAATGTTTTTTAATGTGAAGATATACATGAATTATAACAATATGAGTAATTCTATCTAAATACAAATAGATACGAGTCATTAATATATAAATGGCTTTTCTTTTCTTTTCGTTCATATTCTTATTTTTTTTTCCTAACACATATTCGATATCAAGACTTTAATTTGCAACAAAAGTCAAATGTAAATAGTAATATTTAATTAGAGTGAGGCCTAATAATATATAATTAAGCAGATATTTCTAATAATATATGCTTTCTTCTTTTCTTTTCTTTTTTGGTTAAAGATTTTGCATGGGTGATAGTCTAGTATGTTTTGTTTTTCTTATTTTTTAAGTAATTTTGGAAATCTGCATCAATATGTGTGGTTTGGTTTTTTCTTTTAATTTCTTTTTGTACATGATAATACTTACTAATTAAATTTAATTCCTTATTATTATCTCAATAATTCATTCTTATAAATTCACATCAAAATTTAAACAAATGAGTGATTTTTTCTAAATATAGAATATCAAAAACATTTTAAAAAAATCTTCTAATAAACTGCTCCAAACTTTTACAGCTATACAAACCTCCTCATCACGAGAAATTATGTAATGACGTCTAAATACGCATGTTTGTATTACTGGAAACAAGCCCAAAAGCCCATAGACTCACTAAGCCCAGTCAGTTAAAATACCTCGTCTGAAGTTTTTGTGCTCGGTCCAATTCACTTTACAAAATAATTCTACTGATTCATGCTAAATTAATTAACAAGGAAGGAGATCCAACTACCCAATCTAAATCAGAATTTATTTCTTCTCTTCGTTGTTATGTTAGGTTGAACTGAATCTTTTTTATTCTTTTTAGAGGAAGGTTGAATTGAATTGAGTTGAATTAAAATTAAATAGGTCTTTTCGACCTAGGTTGGTCCATCCGACTCAAGACTATTAATTTTTTACCCGATCCATTTTCAGTTCAACACATAGAAAACAATCAATATTTTGACCAGACTTATTTTTAACCTCCAAGTGTGGCCAACTGAATGATTGGGTGATTGAATTATTGCAAGCCGCTCTCACAAATGAGACATGCATCGAATGTTCTGCGCAATTGCTTTTGTTTTGAGACTAGGTAGCTTAACTCACTAAATTACATGAAATGATTCCAACTTGCTTTCTAGTTGTGCCTTGTTTGTTTGTACCTCTTATCTGGGGTATCATTACGCAATGATAAGAGTTCAAAGCTGGAGTTCTTACATTTTTTCCTAAAAGATTCACATTTTAGCATTGAACTAAAGTTGCAAGATATTCCCTCTATTTTTTTATTTGTCGCTTTAGCAGATATTTTTTTATTTACTTTTATTTGTCGTTTTAGTATTTCAATGTAAATTTTTTAATACTTATAATTAAAGCTAAGTAATGCTAAGATTATTTAATTAAATGAATATTTTGAAAGTTTTGCTTCATAAAATTGGCTATTTATGACATTTATTAATTCATGTGCAATCCTCCAAAACGACAAATAAAAAAACACAGAGGGAGTAACTTTGAAAAAATTCATCTAAGTATATATGTTTCGATCAAATTTCACCCAAAATAAAAATTAATTTCCTTCATTTTTTTTCTCTGTATTCTTAAACTTGGCATCGGGCCGAGAGGTCCTTAGGCCCTATTTAAAAGGGTTTTGACTCGGTTTCTAAAAAATCGTTTGGGGGCTTATCATTTTGTTAGATTTTAGATGTTGGGTTTTGTGATTTTGAAAAAATTGAAACTCCACTTAGATTGAGTTTGAATATTGGGGTTTGAGAAAAGAAAAAGTTAATGCCGTTTTAAGAGTAAGGAAGAAAAATAAATGGTAATGTCAAATCAAAGTTTATAAATTTCAAGAGTTTGAGTATGAATTTGTGAATTAGTTGAAGATGACTATTTATGGTTTTTGTCAAATTTTATTTGAAAGAGTTTTTTGCTATTTTCACGAGACCGGACAAGAACTCTTCCAAGCGGGGCCTTAAAGTTTGAAAGTTTTTCAAATTAACGTACGTACGATTTATGTGTGCAAACAACTGGGCGCTAGGTTGCTGCCAGTTGTGAAATTTTGCAAAATAAACTATACAATACGGAGTATTCTTATTTAACTGGCTTCGTCAACTTAGAATTTACGCTTAGGATTCGGTTATGTGTCTGAAGTATTAATCATGAGAGAACAATTATTAAATTCAAAATCTATACTATCAACAAAATGGGAAAAATAATATACCTTGCTTGGTTGGTTTTGCGAAAAGATGGAAATGTACATAAAAAAAAAAAAACAAAAACAAAAACAAAACAAAATTAAAAATACAATTTGAAAATCAATTAACATGCAAACCCTTTTTTTTGAAGTATCAGGAAATTTAAATAAAATTTGGATACAACTGATAGTCCATGAATGACGTGACAAAGTTCAATAATAATATGACTAATCAAATTAATTAATGAGTAATGAAATCAAAAGATGTTAATTACTTCATTGTACTAAGTCCTCAACCTTTGTTGAAGGGATAATTTTTTGGTTTATACTTATAGCGTAAGACAGAGAGAAATGTCAAAGCAACCATGCATCAACCAACCTCAAGAAATTATGCGCTTATTAGCTGGACAAGTGAGGCCCCCTTTTCCTAATCATTGCTGGATTCTGGTAAATGCCCAAATTGTCCTTGTCACACGCCATCATCTATCATACACGGTTGATACGAGTAAGTAAAATAAATATTGAAATGATTTTCCCACATTTGCATTGGCTCCTCATGTAATCAACAGCCAAAATAGTATAGTACTTATGATGTCATTTATACCTATGAATTTTAAATATAATTTAGAATGTGTATTTAAAAAATCGATCAGTTTGTAGATTAATTTATACATTTAATTGAAATTGTACGAGTAAAGTAAAATTGTATATAAATTGATATTATCGATCTATTTTCACGAAATCCAAGTTTTGGCATAATTTAGTTTGATATAATATTTTGAATGAATGAAAATGTATAAATTATATCAATTTCAAAAACATGAATGAAATTGTATTAGAAACCACTTTCTTTAACTTGGATATCGGCCGGGGTAGTTTGGTAAATGCAGAACCGCAGCCCAAAAATATAGCCGTGTCTATAACTGTCCAATAAGCTTAGCATACACACCACCCACCCGCCGAAAATTAAAAAATCGTTTTCTACTATACTATACTGCTGCCCCCATACCGCGTAACGTTGTACATACAATAAAATAAACAAATTTCATTCATATATAAATACTCCCCTTCCATTACTTCACTTTCCCATCAATTCTACAAAAAATCTCTCTCACTAAAAAGAAAAAAAAAAGGCAAACATCTTTTTCCATCACCTGTTCCTACATCGATTGATCTCCACAAATTAAAACAAGAGGAAAATAAAATGCCAAAAAATACCTCTCTAGTTTCTCGGCGAGCATGGAGCAACCTCCGCCTAGCCATGCATTGGGCCAGGAAAGGAGGCCTAATCAAGAACAAACTCGAATTCACTTCAACATTACTTAGTAAAGGTATCAAAAAGCTTCGTCACTCCTCAAACGAGCAACGTGGGGCCCTCGTTTATGGCAACCGCGAGCTATCATTCGATGATACGCCAACTATACACGTCAAAATGCATCGCCCTTCTTCTTTGCGGTTCAAATTGCCACATATTCCTTGTATCAAACCGCAAGTGGATTTCGACTATGATTTCGAATTTGATGATGATGTTACAATTAATGAATATGATCAAATTTGTTTCCAAAGGAGATTTTCAGAAGAAGACAAAGAGGAAGAAATGAAGGGATCAATTGATTTGAAGGCCGACCAGTTCATTGCTAAGTTTTATGAACAAATAAAGTTGCAAAGACAGATATCGTATTTGCAGTACAATGAGAATAAGCTCAATGTATAGTACAGAGTATAGACTATAGACTGTTTCCGATTAATAAATATAATTCTAAGGACAATTAATATACTACATATTTAATTTTTTAAGATCTGCATTCTTGCATTGCTGCATTTCTATTCTATAGGAACTTCTATTTTGATCATTTTGTTTGGGATTGCTGTAAATATTTGAGGTATTGAGGAATAAATATTATTATATATATAAAATAAGAATTCTTAGGTACATACATAAGAAAACTCTATTTAATCAACGGAAGGAATAAGTGAGCCATTGAATTAAAAGCATTTTATCTTTTGAGGGGCTCAATAATTGAAAGGTAAAGCAAATATGACACTTCTAAATAAGGACTCTAGAAATAAATGTTTAGGCCCAAGAAAGCAACCAAACACCATATAATAACTTAGAGAGCAATTTAGTGAAGCCCAAAAATCAATTTGGCCCTAGTCTGCGTAAGAGAACTAATTAAAAGCAGCCTTATTGCATCATATATCCAATTATCCATTTTCCTACTATTTTTTAGATGAAAATGATTGAAAACCTCTTTTTGTTTGTTTGTTTGTTTGTTTGTTTACGTTTCCAAACCAAATATGAAATCAATTAAAAAGGGAACGGGATTAATACTTTCAGGTAATTATATAAACTAAACACACACGTATTATGATAGTAAGCCTATATCAAAATCAGCTTAATAATATATAAGTATAATAATAAGCAAGCTAGCTAGGCTTTTTCCACTCTTGGGTTGCTTTCAACTTTTTATCTTTCCTGAATTGTCCAAACATGGAGTAAATATGGGCTTTACAAGTCCTTCCATTTTCCTTCTACTTCATTCAATAATTAGCCCAACTCCCCTAATCTAAACCCAAGAAATACTACTAGTAAAAAAGAAAAAAGGAAACAGAACAGTGCCTGCAGTGCGAACCAACTACCCCCCTCGCTCAGAGTGCAGCAGCAGTACACACTCTGCAATCTGCATACATACATACATACATACATCAATAATAATTACGTGTCCAACAAGCTTAATCAGAGCTCTTTTCAGTACTGTTTTCCTCTCTCCCTCCCTCTCTCTCTCTCCCCAATAATATGTACTCAAACTTCCACCGCATCGCCGCCGTAGAGCCGCCGCGCTTCAGCGAAGATATCGACAGCACTTGCTCCACCCCTTTCGTTAGTGCCCCATCAAGTCCGACCCATGTCCCGTCCGGTTATTTCTTCAGTGCTCCTGCTAGCCCTATGCATTTCCTCCTCTCCGATGACAACAAAATATTTAAAAGTAATGAACCGGCTGTATTTCTCTCCTCCGACTCCGGTTCGTTCGAGTTCGAGTTTTCTTCCCGGTTCTCCCCAAACGGGTCAATGATTTCGGCTGATGAGCTCTTTGTAAACGGCCAGATCCGGCCCATGAAATTGTCTTCTCACTTGCAGAGGCCTCAGGATATTAATGGTGCCTCCCTACTTGTAGATCTGGATGTAGAAGAATCCACAAATGTGAGAGGAAGAGATTTGAATACACGCAGTGTTAATAAGCATTCGCACCACCGAAAAGCGAGATCTATGTCGCCATTTCGTGCCACGTCGGAGTACGAATGGCAGGGGTTGAGAGAAATTACCGCGAATCAGGAGAATGAAATGAAAGAAATCGAGTCCAACGAAACGACGCCGTCCTGCTCTGCATCTTCCTCGCGTTCTTCATCTTCCGGAAGAAACTCGAAGAAATGGTTATTTTTGAAGGATCTACTGCACAGGAGTAAAAGCGAGGGTAGGGAGAAGAACAAGGAGAGATTCTGGTCTGGAATTTCATTTTCTCCGGCGAAGGAGAAGAAAACCCCGTCTTCTCCGGCGCTATCTCCGTCGACTTCGCGTGACGAAAAGAAAGAGAAAGGAATAAAGAATTCCGTAGCCGGAAAACCGGCGAATGGAGTCGGGAAGCGGAGGGTGCCGCCGTCGGCTCATGAACTGCATTACACTGCAAATAGGGCTCAAGCGGAGGAGATGAAGAGAAAGACGTTTTTGCCCTACAGGGAGGGGCTGTTTGGGTGCCTCGGGTTTAGTTCAAAGAGTTATGGCGCATTTAGTGGATTTACTAAAAATCTGAACCCCATTTCATCCAGGTGAAATGAATTAATCTTCTACATTATATTATTATTGGAAATTGATGTTTTGTATATAGTTTTGTGGAGTTAATTACTTGAAAAAGTTTTATGTACTATTGTACTAGCTTCTAAATAATATTGTGGAAGCTTAGCTATCATGATAACTAGTTTTGGTTATTTCACTTTGGATTAATATCCGTATGGAAGTGATCTGAATCGATTTTATTTTGTAATTTTTATTAATTCCATGATGCATATTAAATAAAAAAAATTAAATTATGTTGTGTGCATGGATTGTTTGTTTTTCCTTTTATATTTTTTTTTTATCAATTTATTCGATAAACTTTTGGGGGTCTTGAAATTGCAAATACCAAATTTGCTTAGCAGATTTTTGATATTTTAAGATCTTAGGATAACCGGGCCATTTAATATTTTGTTCATATTTGGAGGGCCATTCGTTCAATCAAATCAAAATCATGTTTTAATGATAAATTAAATTTGTATCTTCCAAGAAGTCCCACATGAACATGGGGGTTGTTTTATGTTAGCTGTGACGTGCAAATTTTGTGTGTGGTTTTAGAATGTGAGACCATTTTCTTCAGAATCACATGGCAAAAGATTAGATTTGGAATCTTGATATTAAAAGGTACAACTACCCCACGTTTGTACCTGTTTTAAAGTTGTACTTTTTGGATTTTTCTTTCTTCTATTGCGATTTACTATATATCCACTGATTATGGATGTTATGTTATTCAATTTAATTTACGATGCACATTTAAGCCTTAGGTGAAATGGTATATAAAAAAGGTCTATAAATTGTAGTACTATATTTTCTATTTAAAACTTGTCGTTAAAAGACATATAGTCATATTTCATGGAGGATTGAATTATTATTTGTCATTTGGAATCAATAAGAAGTGCAAAATGAATTGTAATATTTAATATAACGGAAATCGCAAAGGGAAAGTGTGAATATGTCACTGAAATTCGAGAATACGTTTAAACTTAATTTGACTTTAAAGTTAATGGATTTGAATAAGTTTTAATTAATGTAAATTCAAATTGATAGATTAAAAGAATTTGCATGGTGATGGATACTGGTAAACTTCAGGGACCATTTTTCGTCACCTAAAAAATAAGCTATTTCATGTGGTCCTCTTGGTTTTGTTTAGTTTAATTTTAAATGATGATATAATTATTAACTTTTTTATATCCCAAACCATGATACAAGGTCAAGATTACAATGAAAGTTTAGCTCTTGATAGGGAAAAGTGAAACAAGTCCCACCACTTACCTTCTCTTCCCTCTTTAATTTTTTGAAAATTAGGTTTAATATATAGTTAATAATTTGTTAAAAAAAAATGTAATATGGACATTAGAAATGAAATTTGTTAAATAAGTATAGATTTTGTAATCGGCTTCAACGATGAAACACGTTTTAAAGCAAAGTCTTGTACTTTAGTTAAACAGCCTTTTTGACTAGTTGTCTCTTCCGTCTTTTGGGCGCTAATCTAAAAGGTGAAACTTTGCTTCATTTTTTTTTTTTCATTTTCTACGCATACTGTCCAACAAACTCCCATTTCTTTCGTGCACTGAAACTTTCGGTTAAATTAGATACACAGATATTAAAATATTTAAAATCAATAATAAAGACAATTTCCATAAATTATTTCTATTTTGCAATCCTATCATTTCCTTACGTATTATTTGTTATATTGTTTAACTGAAACAATTAAGAAATTCACTTAATAAATATTGTATTCATTTATGGTCATCTTCAGCCGAACTGGAAGGCAAGCAACAACCCCCTTATCGGCTAGAGACAGAAATCTCCCCTGATGGGTATGGAGGGTGGGGGGGTGGGGGAGAAGCTCCTGGGCACACGCGTCCAAGCCGCCCTTCAAATTATTTTTGTTTTATTTTTAAAAATAATTTATATGTGTGTAAAATTTTGTAATACTTGTATAAATTTTTTTTATTTTAATAATATATATATATATATATATATATATATATGTGTGTGTGTGTGTGTGTGTGTGTAATAAATTGTAATAAAATTGTAAATCTTGTGTACAAAAAATGGTCAATTTTATTTTACTGGTCACGTTTTTTTTAATTAAAATATATTATTATTATTATTAATATTGTGTAGTTGTTGTTATTGTCATTGTTAAGTGAGAGTGAAATTTTTTTCACAAATAAATTACATGTATTTAATTGTTGGTTCGATTGCAGATGACAGACTAGACAAGACATACAAATAAATAAGAGGAGAAAATTGCCACTACGACTGGAGATACTCAGATTAGACATATAAATCATTCTTCTAATTCAAATCTTCACATCTAAATGAATTATAAAATAAATTTAATTAGATCCTCTAGATTTGTCTATGGACTAGTATGCAAACAAGAAATTGACGCCAGATCTAATCGAACCCAAAATTTCTACATGAAAAATACAATATACATTTGTTAGGTTTGTGGTATAATTTCGAATTTCCCCTATTTTGGAGTGTATAATTTCTCTATTTCGTAACTGGTAAATGATATTGGATCTTGAACTTGGGCCTAACTTACTTTCTGTAATAAATTCCTAGTGAAGATAAATGGAGGCCAAATAAGATTTGGGCTGAGCCCAATGGATATACATGGAATGCACGACCTGACAAACTATTTGAAAGGAAGACACGCCAGGCAATTTACTGAATCTCTCTCTTTTAACAAATTAAAGTTGAGAATTTAGCTTTCTTTCATTCATTTGTTTATCGAACTGTTAGTTTATTTTGGACAAATTTGAGAAATGAGCTCGGAAGGAAACGCCACCGCTTCTTCTCCGGCGGCGACGGCAACGGCAACGGCGTCGCCTAGTGGGAAGCGGAGTAGAGATCCTGAAGATGAGGTATATGTTGACAATCTTCACTCACACAAGCGTTATCTTAGCGAGGTATACTCTTTCCCCAATTCTCTCTCTCTCTTTTGTTTTTACCTTGTATTTTTTGGAAAATTGATTCTCAGTGACATGATCAAGAAATTGAATTAGTTATCTATGTAGGTTTTGGTTTCAAAAGTGTTGATTTTTGTCTAAATTCATCAAATATTTTGTGTGTAAGCAGATTATGGCTTCAAGTCTAAATGGGCTGACAGTTGGAGATTTACCATCTGAAAATCTAATGGTTTCTCCTGCAAGGTCTGAAAGCATGCTCTATCTTAGGTTAGTGTTTTTAATTTTTCGATTTTTTTTTTTCAAATTTGGAAATTTGTTAGGAAAATATATACTTCGCATTAAAGTAGTACACATATCCATACTCTTGCACACATTGTTTTTACTAAGAGTCAGAAAACAGAGGGTAAACTTCTTGAGATTGCCTTGGCAAAGGCTTATTGAGAAATAGTATAAAAATACTAAAAAATCTTGAAAATAAGTTATACTTAAATTATTTTCTGATCAATAATCTTGTCATGGTTTGTACTTCCCACTCAGTTTATAAGCTAAAACTAATTACCGAGATTGTGGAAGCTCGTGTACGGAGATGGATTTTTATGAGAACCTAAAAGGTAGGGTGTAATCAGGGGAAGGGATTAGATTTGATATGATTAGGTTGTGCAAAATCAAGAGTGAAACGGAAGTATTTCGGCCATTTTGGGAACTTGTTATTCTTGTGTTACTTGTTATCCTCAACTTTTTTCTTATATTAAAATTCAACAATTTTCCATGTACCTCTTGCATTAGTTGCAATAAACGTTATATTCCTCGCCTTCATATTTGACGATTGTGTATCATTCGTCCACCTCTTCAAAATATAATTTGTTTTTGAGCTAAATCCAAAAGTAACCCCCTTATGATTTGCCTGATTAGCAAAAATCCACCTGTGTTATTTTTATTAGCAAAACCCTCATGTGCTCTTTATCTATTAGCAAAAACACCCATTTAGAATTCCTTCATAAATCATAGGGAGGTTACTGCCAATTTTATCTGAGCGCGGGGGATTATTGCCAAGTTTAGGTGAATAGGAGTGTTTTTACATCCTTTGGTGGGGGTATAATTGTCATTTTGGCTTGGAGGGGTTTTGTATGCTTATAAAAATTAGCAAGGGGGGTGTTTGGTAATAAAACTAATTGGTCAAAGCATGGGATGTATTTTGCATTTCATTATATGCTTTTTAAGAAAAAAGCTTTATGATTGCAGGGATGAAATGTCCTTACAATATTCACCTATGTCAGAAGATTCAGACGACTCAAGATTTTACGAGAATTCTACCCACACTTGTTCTTCCCAACCCGAAAGTGTACCCACTAGCCCAGTATCTCCTTACCGGTGCCAAAAAGCCCTAAATGGATTCGTGTCGGGGGGGTCGGGGCCCCCTACAACCTCATATCCTTCACATGGCGGGCTCGTTTCTTCTATGTCATCCTCACATCCACGTCAGCGAGGCTCTGACACCGAGGGTCGATTCCCATCATCACCAAGTGATATATGCCACTCGGCTGACTTAAGAAGGGCAGCACTTTTACGATCTGTGCAAATGAGGGCACAACCTTTAGGGTCTTCTCAGTTTGAGTGGCATTTTAGTGCAGGACAAGAATCAGGGAGTAATATGGAAACTGAGGATCGTCTTTGTTCTTCTTATATGAAGGCTGTTGTTAACGAAAGGGAATATCAGATTGCGGAATGTGAGCCATTGAGAGAAAGGGAGGGTGAAGATGGGGAGAAGTCTTGTGGAAAATTGGTCGACTTGAAAGGAGATGAATCTAGTGGTGATTGAGGCTGTGTTAGGATCTTGGATTTTAGTGAGTAAAATACGAAGTAAATGTTGTTTTCGCACAAAATTCAAGAATCAACTGATTATTTTCGGTATTGGGCGCATAGATTCGTTGAAATATAAGCTTGGTAATACTACTCGTTCGTGCTGGAGCTTACATTTCTCACAGTTCATCTTAGGAGTTTTTGAAATGAAACGGCACCGTGAATACAGAGAGGAAGAGCAATACTTTGGCTAATATATATTGGAACTTAAAAAGAAAGAAAGAAAAAATCACTTTCTTATCATGGATGCAGCTATAACTTGCACTTATGGCAATGCAATTCTTCACATTTATGGATTAGCTTATTTGGTGGTGATGTATTTTGACAGGCATTTGATGCTCAATCAAATTTGTAAAATCGTTTAGTTTCTGAAAAAATTCTTTGGTCTTTGCTTTTTTCTGAAAATTTATGAAAAGCATTTTTTATATATGGTGTTAAACTTTGTTTTTTTCCGAGACTGAACCAATGTTGGTTTGCAGTCTTTGAGAGAAGTTATGGATGTGATACAATATTGTGGGAAATTTTTATTCAGACCGGGTTTGGTCGAACCCAAATCAACTACATGACAAGTGTAATACACTTGCTTTGGGATTGGATGTAACTCCCAGGAGAGTGACCAGTCACAAAGCAAGTGTAATACACTTGCTTGGTGGTTGGATGGGTTTGGCCAAGCCAGGCTTGGACAAGAATTTTCCTAATATTGTGTTCAAGGGGTGATTCTGCAAGCAACGCCAACTTGTATCCGAATAAGTCACTATTGCTTAAAGTCAAGGGCTTGTTTGCAAAAGTTAAAAGTGTTGATACTTCAGATTCTATTAAAAATATATGCCAAAAAGATAATCAAAGGTAAATCAAGGGAAGAATTGTTTGCGGAAAACTTTCAACTTTTACTAGTTATTAACCGTTTGAGAAACCCATAAATTTTCTTTTCGCAAATAAACCCTAAATCGTTTCAGACTTTTCCTTGTGTTTTAATTGTGTTAAGAAATTTGGATTTGAAGAAATTTCTTAATGACTTTAATATTAACTAGATCTTATATCTATCGTTTTTGCAATAAGATTTTACTTGCATGTTATGGATTCTTTACAAATTCAAAAAGAATCCAATGGAAGTCTACAAAAAGTTAATCCGAGAATATAATCATTAGTCAAACAAAAGAATCTACGTTCATTATGAGAAGGAATTCACTCCTAGGCAGAATATGATGCAATAACCGTAAAACTGGTCATTTCTCTGCACCTCAAGAAAAAAGAAAAAGGAAATTACAATTAAAACATTAATCTTTTACCAAAGACCACCTAAATTACAATGTTTCTAGGAGCATAACAGTTACCAGATTGTTGTATACTTTCACATGATCGCACAACAGTTATGGTATCAGAATTTGATGTGAAAACCTTACTGTCTATCCTCGATGTGCATAATACCCGCATTAATCATTTCTAAATCCTCCAGATGAAGTCTATTTGAAACATGTTGCCATTTTAACTCAGAGAGATGATCAAATATCTTGAAACCCAACTTGGATCTATCTTTCTCCACAGGGGACACTTGTATGTTAGCTGACCAGCGGCTGCCATGAAATACTGTATTATTCAACCTGCAAACCAACATGGAGAAAACAATTAACAATCATCACACCCTTAGCGCAAGTTTGCTTGCTTTTTTTTCATATTAGGGTAGGATAGATTATATTTCCAATAACTTTACAAATAACGTATTTTATTCTATTTGGTGTGTACAATGTAACTTGAGATGAAAAAATACTCTAGATTTCATTTGTGATTGAGTCAAGAAACAAAAACTCCCCACCTATTACAATCAATTCCATTCTAATGTTCACCTTCCTGTGGTTGAAATTGGTGTTGAACTACAATGTCCAATTGGAAATGGGATAACTAATCAGAGGGTCTAAAACTTTAACTTGTGATTGTAATTTGTTACGGTGTACTGCAAGTTTTTGCGGAAGCTGTTTTATTACTGACCTTAAAGAAATGTAGAAAATGAATATGAACAACCAGATACCTCATAAACTTAGATTAGAATCATTAGATATAATCTAATTTGCGAAAACCAGAAATTGGAATCTTAATCTATGCGTGCAAGAAACGGAATTTAATTCAATGTTAAGAGTATGTTATAAGGAATTTGGATATGTTTAGAAAGATCATATAGATCTTCTCTCCAAAAGCCTTGGAACATTTGGAACGAGAAATATACAGCAAGTGAGAAACTTTTCAAGTGCCTCTTTAATTGAGATACTCACATTTGATAAGAAGGGTAGCAATAAAAAAAGTTCATCAAAAAAATAAGCAGGTAGAGAAAATCTCACGCTTGAAGTAGCTTTACACGGACTGAGTCATTCTTCACGTTAAAAAAGGTGTCTATAGCATCCTTACCTGTTTTTGATAACCCCACGAATCCACCAATAGACTTACATGTTGAGAATATTTCAGAATCAGTAGTATTGTAGTTAATGTTCTTGATTCTAACTGCAACTAAGTGAACAGCATCAAGGGGACAAACTTGAAGTAGTTGACTTCCAACTGCAATTTTACCAGCCGAAATTGCTCTTGTTCTTGATTCTGCATTCTATAGTACAAATGGAGGAGACACTTCATACAAAATCATGCTGAAGAAAAACAGAGTGAAATGCAAAAATACCCCTATGCTTTGCCCAATTATTACCTGAAACCCCCCACGTGCTAATTTTTAATTAGCAAAAAACCCCTCTCAGAATTGGCAATATTCCCCCTGTTAACTTTGAAAATTGGGGTATTTTTGTATTTAGCTCAAGAAAAATATAACAATATAGAATTTGTTTGGTAGCAAAATCTGGCGAGCTGGTTTTTTTTTTTTTATCAACCTTTATATTTGTTTGCTAGTATTGATAAATGAAGAGGGATTATCACTAAGTCTAAACCTTGTGATAATACAAAATATACATGGCCAACAACAAATGTAGGTGGTGATCGTTGCCTCATGTCAATAATTTGTTCCTATCTACGCTTTAGACACTGCTATGAAACTGTACTATCATATCTTAATTGACATAATTAATATTTCTACCATTACTTTATAAGGAGTTCATAATGGACATCCGTATGTTCCAGAATTATGTAGCAATATTTACCTCGAATTCAATGTTACAACTCCTCAATCCATCAGATGCAGTTATAAAAGAAGCACTCGAGACCTTTCCAAATACTGAAATTGCTTCTATAAGCTCAGAGAGACCAACTTTAGGGGGTATGTTGATGATTGATGCAGAGTGTGATTTTTCTATATGAGATGCCTCGTTGGTGTCGTCGGGAGGCTCGGAAACAAGAGTACGGCCAGAAAGCTTGACTTCTGAATTTGGAGAAGCTACGCCAAGGGTTGAGATGATGTCCTTTATCTTTGGCCTGCCGCCTGAAGGAGCAGGTTTACCAGTCAATTTTTTTATACGTGGAACTTTTTTCTGCAATAAAGCATACAAATCAGTGTTCTGTAAATTGAATGTAATAACAACACAAGCATCTCTCTCGATACAAAGATTAATGCATACCTCAAAATATTCGGGTTTCTCTGTGACCAGTTTTATTTTTTGCTTTGCAGAGAATTTGGATATTTGTGGACCCAATTCTGCGAAATCATCATCTTCAATTGCGGAAGAGTGCTTAGCCCTGCTTGAGCTCTCCAATCCTTGGGACTGGAATCTAGCCAACTCAAAGATGTAATCTATGATTGTCTCAAGTATAGCCTTTTGTTTCATCCAAAACAAATTATACTAGCCACCAAAGTGACAGTGACCTAAAATCTCATTACTTAACAAAATGCAAAATAGACAGTTCCATATTATCAATATTCCACAAGACTAAAACTAGGATTCAAAATCAAACTTGAACAACATGTTGCTCAACATCCCTAACTAAATTGTAGGAACCAGTAATACTCTTTCTCAAAAATGACGGCTGAATTTAATTCAATACGTATCTCACAATTTTTACCTGCTGTTAACTTGGAAATGTAGCCTCTCAACAAAAATGTTCATTATTCTGGATGAAAATGTATCGCGCATGTTTCTCTTATATGTACCTGAAAATGAATTAGCTTATGAGCAAAAGAAAAGAGTGAAACGCATAGATTAATTTAGGTATCTAACCATCAAGTAATGGAGAAATGGAGGCTGTGAGTCTCGACTTCATTTTCGTCGGAGACAACACCACTCGACGTCGTTTTACCGCGCCGCCACTCGGTGGTCTAAATTGAAGAAGAAGAAGAAGAATACCCAGGATCATCCTGAGTCTGGTAATACAAATTCTAGGCCTTGTTCAATACTATTGGGCCAGCTAGTTTTGTGCTTTTGCAGTATTGGGCTCAAATTAAGAAAGGTTGCCTAATTAATTGGATTCGGATTCAATTATGACCAAGTGAACTAAACACGGCTCACAGTGTAGTTTGTAGCATTTTGATTGGACGGATAACGGATTCTTCAAAACCGGAGACTCTGGAACTGTTGACCTCAAATTCAAATTCACGAATTTAAATTGTGTTTGTGGCTTCTTGTACATTGATTTAACACATTGACTGAAAGAATTGCACTTTCACATTCACTTTTCACCTACTTTACAAATTTGATATATTGTTTTTTTATAAAATATATTTAATACTATTATTTCATTCATCGGTATTTTTTTTTCCGTCAAAATCGCAACAACTTCATTATTATAAGGTCCAAATTTGTGTTCTTAATATGATTGAAAAACTCTTGATGAGAAATTGTAACAGTACAAGTTTCGGTTCATAAAATGCAATACCTCAAAAAATAAACAAAGTTTCGGGATATTAATCAAAATTAGTCATATCTAAGAATCTACAAGTAATCATGCTATAATAATTTTCAGATATGAATAAGGCACGTAAGTGTGTCATTATTGTGACTTAACGTCTATTTTTATCCAAAAATTGAATGTCAGGGGATAAACTATTGGTATTGATTGTATTTTCATTAAAAAACATGATACCAAATTAGGTGAACGCATGATATAAAAAACTTAATTAATTCCTTCTTAATATATTTAGTAATTGTGTCCCTTTGTGTATGTTACCTTCGGGGATTTTTGTAAAGATGTTTACATTTAAATCCCCTAAGGTTTACATAATTATAGATGACGCCATGTAATTTAAGAAATTCGTTATATTGGGTCTTTCGTAAATGTTTTTAGAAATAAAAGAAAGCATCCCTGTAAGAATTATTAAAGCTATAAAGAATGCTTTGATACATAGTCAAATTAGAAGAAATCTCCTTATAATTTCTATCCAATTCGCCTCCTACGATATCTAAAGTTAAGGTGTGGTTCATAAATCACCCTATTTGTAATGTGGTTTATTCCATTGTAGATTTGTGTCTGTGCTGGAATTTAATTTAGTGGAACGTGAATTAGCAGTTATGATAAGTTGGCCCATTAAACATTTTTATATATAAAGCTTTAAAAGAATAACGTCAATAGCCTAATAGCATTTAAATTTTTGTGCAAATATCAATTTATTTCAAAAGTGCCATTATTGTGGTCCATTCCATTTTGGCCCATTTAAATGCACAACTTATTATAGCCAGGCTGTTTAGGCCGACTCATATTTAAGGTTTTTGTCCTTATGCTGCTTTTGCATGTGGACTGTTCTTTTTCTTTTTTACTATTGAGGTTAAACATTCAATATTAGTATTTTCGTAAATAATATAATTTTTATTTAAATTAAATTATAATTTATTTATATATATTAATATGTAAAGTTTTTTATATATATATATATATATAAAATGATAAATGTCATATGGTTACTTATTTTAAAGTACAATCGAACTTGCAAAATTCAAGGTTTTGGAGCGATTATATCAAATTACAACGGTAAAAAATAAAAAAAACTAAAAAGAAAAAAATACGAGAGGCAACATGATTTAAGAAACATGGGTAACCACAAACATCTCTCCATAATATTCCCACACAGAGGAAGAAAAATGAGAGACTAAAAGGATGTTTTGCAAATGCTTTTAAAAAATATTTTTTTGCTTTGTTTGTGTTTAAAGCATTTTAATAGTATTTGTAAGAAGGTTCTTCTACTATTGCTTCTTAAAAAAGCAGGCTGATAAGAAGCAACTATTGCTTCAATGTTTGACTCCATAATATAATAAAATAAAAAAATGAGTCATGATAAATAATATATTAAATTATACTTAGAACATTATAGTATTAGTAAAAAAGTTTACCATCATCAAAATTCAAAAGGGACACTCTTCCTCTATTTCTAGAGGTTTTTTTTTTTTTTTTTCCAAATCAAAGTGCAATATCGTAGTTGGATGGCACTCATAATAGAAAAAACTCAATTGGACAATCATTAACAAATACTTAGAGCATATTTGTTTAAAATTATTTTGTGCTCGAGAAATGCCTAACAAACATGTTTTTTTATTTTCGGATATAAAATTTTTCATCTATCATTTTTCTCAAACTAATCTCTCAAAAGTCAAACAAACAACGATTTTTTTATTTCAAAGCAAAACGTTTACAAACTCTACTAAGATTTGACATAAAGTATCCGCATGGGCAGCTCAACTGGTCTCAGAGGGGGAAGTTGGAACAAGATTTGACATAAAGTAACATATATCTTACATAATTTATTTCATATAAAAACATGATTTTACATAAAGTCTTACACATCCTACACCTACAATCTAACTCTTCCAAAAAAAACCTACACCTTCTTAATTTAATAATTTCTCAAATCACTCTCTCAAAATTCAAACAAACAACATTACGCAAATCGAGATTATTTTACAAATCTCTAATATTTTCCCAAAGTATTTTTCCAAATATCAAACAAGCACGCCCTTAGAAATATTTAACGCATAAATTAAAGTATCCATTAGAATTTTCCAATTTTCAAGTCATTAATAGTTTCCATTCTCTCATGAGTAAATTCAGAAAAAGGCCTTAAGATTTCAGAGAGTATTTATTGATGTTTGGGCCGCAAATGTAAACATCAGGTAGGCTGTCGGTTGTGGCCACTTCTCCAAGCAAATGACTCTAGTATAGTACTGTATTTCCTATCATTTTGGCAAAGAATAAAGGAATATTCAAATTATTCTTTCAGAGTCGTCTTTAATATTATTATCATAATAAATAATTTTTTATTCCAACTTGGTGTAGCCAGACTGAATCAAATGAATTGATAAATATATTTGTTAAATTTTTTTTTATATGACCACTTTTTGTGTGGCGTTAATTAATCACATTATATATGATATATTGTAGTAATTTTGTTAAACAATATAGTACAACTCACCCAATTCACACTACAAAGAAAATGAATTTTAATTTAGTGATAAAATATTAAGTGATATTGTTGAAACTGTTACTTTTTGTATATATTTAGTGACAAAAATATTAGTTTTGTCACAATAACAATAATGACAAGTGCAATAGTGAGAAAATATTTTTTCAAGTTGTCATTAATAACTATTAGTGACAAGTATATTAAACATAAGTTGTCACTATTGACAATTATTGACACAATTTCAGTGACAATAATGTTGTTACTATTAGTGACAACTTTTTAGTTGTCACTTTTGGGATATCATTAATTGTCTACAGTGACAATATTTTCACATTTCTTGTCACTAGTGTGTTTATATACATTATTTTAGTGAAAATATTTAAATTCTTGTCACTTTATCATTTACTATTTTGTCACTAAAATTTAAATTTTTTGTAGTGTCAATCAAACAAAATTTCCTCTCAAGAAAAAAAAGATTTAAAAATTGCAATATTGCATCTTCAAATCTTTATTTAAAATCCATGGCATGGATGTGTGTTGGCATGTATAGCAAAAAATTACGGTTCAAAGTAAACGGTATTACATTAATCACTTATCATAAATCTATTTAATTTAAATTTGTCAAATTATAAAAATAAATAAACACTCAAGACTAATATATATTAAACTAAAAAAATACCGACGTTATATATATATATATATATATATATATATATAAAGAATAATACGGAGTAATTATATTCCTGCCAACTATACTCCGCTGGTTTATTGAGATGTACGACCACCTATATGGATGTAAATATTTGAACCGACAATATAAATAAATCATTCGCAGAAATGGGGACCAAAGTTCACTTATGGTTGCATGTACTAGATAATTTCTGCATATGAACTATGAAGTGTCACTTAACAAATTAATTGTTATTGTCCTGTGAATTAATTAACTTGACTTTTTGCAAGTTAAAAGCTAGTGTGCTCTTTTTTAACAATGTTCAAAGTGTACACTCTCTTATATATAGAGAAATTGGATTAATTATGTTTATTTAAAATCTAGCTACCTCACATTTTACAAAATTTATTCAAAATAAATCTTGCTGCTAAGTCGTTGCATTTTAATTTTTACTACACTTACTGAATTAAACATTAATTTGAAATATAGTACTAATAATTTTCATATGGAAACATTTAAAACTAATTAATAAGAGCATTAATTGATGAAGGACAACCTTGAATTAATTTATTAATTAACCAATGCAATTGTAATCATATCGATCTACTCCTTTAATTATTAGTAATTAATTAATTAGGTAGGTCTAAGACATAAGCCAAGCCAGAATTGCATTATGCTTCTCATCATCACTTTCCATTAATTCATTTTCGAAGCTCACTCCGCCAACGTCACTTCCGACGACGGTCGACTCTTTAAAGTCGTGATCCCAGAAACACGACATCATCGTGTTGTCTTCTAATTGTCCGCATGCACCAGCACCAGCACCACCACCAGCATTATTATCCCAATCCCATAACTCCATGCACGAATTCCAAATCCCGTTCACTTCCTCCAAAATATCATCCAAACATAAATTGGTAATACCCATTTCTTCCAATTCTGACTCCTGCACTGGATTTGGAACTGCAGCGGTTTTGTTCTTTTTGGCGGCGGTTCGCTTTTTGGGCTTTGAGTATTCTTGCGGCGGCAGAATGAAGTTAGGGTTTGGATGCCGGAAACTGTAAATCTTTCTGCTTAGATGAGAGTTCCAATAATTCTTTATCTCATTGTCTGTTCTACCTGGTAAGTGATCTGCTATTAAGGACCACCTGCAAATTTAAATGAATTGAATGAAATCGCTTTTTCTTTTTTTTTTAATTAAATATTAATTCAGTACATTAATATTATTACAAATACTAGTAATATTAATTAACGTAAATACAATATTATATTAAATTAATGTTTAATAACTCATTAATAGTAGGACCTATCTAGCTATTTAAGTACATATATGGACCTTCACTATATACAGTTATATATATATATATATATATATATATATATATATATAGTCTAATTAATGTATATTCTTTTGATTGACCAAGAAAGACAACATATATTGGTTTTTTTGATTAAGAATTTTGGTTATATATAATAGTAAAAATTAAATAATTAATGAAAACATTTATATATATATACTTATTGCCCAAAGATGCATGGAGGTTGACAATGATTTCTTCTTCTTTGGGTGATATATTGCCTCTCTTCAAATCAGACCTCAAGTAATTGATCCACCGTAGTCTACAACTCTTTCCACACCTAAGTAAACCTAGAATATAAAATCACAAATTAAGTTAATTCATAATCAATTATATTAATCAAATTATATATATATATATATATAAATGTATGTTATTTAAATTATTAAAAATTAATAAGTTTCAATATATACCTACCTGCATTCTTTGGTAATGATCTCCACGAACCTTCTCCATTGGCCTCAATATATTTTCTAAGTATTTCATCTTCTTCTTCAGTCCATCTTCCTCTTTTCAAACCCACTTTCTCACAGCATGGCGCTCTCCCCATTTTGATCATAAAATTGTAATAAGTTAATATATATATATATATATATATATATATATATATATATATATATATATATATATATATATATATATTTCTATTTAACAAGAATTAAAACCTCAGATTTGATATACAATTAATCCTTAAGTATACAAGTGAAGTAGAACTAGATAATTTGGTCGACTTGACTTTTAGAAGTCCATGCACTATATATATTAATATATTTATGTCTACGGGTGAGTGGGTGAGAGACAAGCAACTTCAAAAGGTAAAATTCGTAATTTGTAGGCATAAAAGAATTGGGGGCAAAATCAAAGTACAAAGTCTTCATGTGGTGTGGAGAATTGCCACGAGGGCTATGATGCCAAAGACTTTACGTGGCTTCTCCACCGTCGAGTGCCACATGACGGGGCGTCAATCTCCCACGTTGAAATATATATATCCCATTGCATGTCTTGCTATTTTCGGCCAACTCATTATCTCACCTATTCGGAATACGTGTACAAGCGACCCGAGCAATATCGTTATATCAATTCATTGTTCGAGTTTGATTTTACTTTTTTGTTATTGAATTTGTATTTGAGTTTTGTTTTATTGTTAAACTAACCGAGCTCATGAAAAAAATTTATTGTGTCTAGGAATCGAGATTCTAAAGTTAATAAATGAAGAAAAAATTGTGCTCAAATGAATTTGATTTGTATGTACGACGAATCAAGGTCAAACGAAATTTTTTATTGAACTATCTCGAATCTAGTATCAAATAACTCGATAGAAACCTAACTCCCAACATAAATTAATTTATACTTTAGTTGTACAAATGATGTATGATACAATTCACAGAAAATATTATATTTATTCCGTGTATTTGGAAAATAGTCTACTCCAAGATTTTATCCTCTCTATGACAACTATGCGCAAAACTAAATTAAATAAAGGCAAAATTGCAGAAAATGTCCCAAACTAATTAGTGATTTTAGATTTTCATTTCAAGTTATATCACTTAGCCAATTTAGTCCTGTAATTTTATATTCTTTTGGAATATCGTTCCACTTGCTACATGGATGCTTACATGTCATGACGTGACAAATTTTATCATAAACAATTATATAAGATTGCAGAATTCGTCCCAAACTAATTATAAATTTTGATTTTTCGTCCCAAACTATATTAATTCGCCGAATTTCGTCTCTCAATTTGTCATTTGGCATGACTTTAGTCCATTATTAAATTTCTAATTTTATGAAATTGACTATTCATCTTTTACTTTTTTAAGGGACTAATGACAGTTTATCCCCTATAATATTTACTATGTTCAATTTATCTCTTATAATTTGAAAATAAGCAATTTAAGGTAAATTGAATACGTGAATATTCCATGAAAATAAATTGCCATTAACTTTTTCCTTAAGAGAAAAAAAGTATCGATTTTTAAAAATCATATGCCCTTTGAAGAAAAAAAATCTTATCTCAATTCATTAGGAATAAAATTTTGCATTTTTTTTTGTATTAATAAATAATAAATATATAATTTAGTTTGGAAAAAAAATTCCCATGTCATTTCGATTACGGGACAGAAGTCGGCTTATTGATATAGTTTTGGACGAAAAATTAAAATTTGTAAGTAGTTTGGGACGAATTCTGCAATCTTATATAATTATTTATGTCATGCACGTTATGACATGTAAGCATCCATGTGGCAAGTGAGATGATATTCCAAAAAAATATAAAATTACTGGACTAATTTGACAAAGTGATATAATTTGGGACGAAAATTCAAAATCACGAATTAATTTGGAAACTTTTTTGCAATTTTTCCTTAAATAAGAAAGTATATATTCAACGGTGACGCAGGGACGAATCCAGGATCGGGAAGTTGGGGGGGCCGAGTTTAACCACCATCGAAACTAATTGACAATGATATTTGATATATTTTATTTACTTAAGAATAAAATATTACTGAAAAATACATTAAATTCAAAATTCTTAAGTAATTTAGTGATAAAATTATCGAAGTTCTACACGACGTTCTCATATTTCATAAAATTCATCTACGAATAAATACCAAAAATCTTAACAAATTTATTTTCAATGTCAATAATCAAATAATCCACACTTGATCTTTCATTTTATTTCTACGCCTATTTTTAACCAATTTCATTATTGATAGCTCGATTGTTATGGTTGTAACATGAAGCGTTAATAACAAACGAATCAAACAATCAATTAAAGGTTACACTATATCTAGCTACTTTGTACTTCAATCACAAACATAGCTTATAAATTGTGGATGTAATTTAACATTAAAAGATTAAAGGACTAATGTGAACAATTTATAAAATAATAATACTAAATTAATTTTTTTCAAAATTCTTGGGGGGTCAGGGCCCCCTAAAAAAACTAGCTGGATCCGTCCCTCGTGACGCCCCTACCCTTCTAAAGGGAATGAAAGGAACCCCCACAAGAATTTAAGTTTAACCACCGCTTTAATGAATTTAGTATAATGCCATCTACCATTTGGTACGTACGTCGCTTTCCTTATTATCTCGAGGACTGATGGTTGGATTTCTGCATGGGACAAAATCTTATACATTTGCATTTGGAATTACGTGTGACGCATCAAAAATCTTGAGAAATTGAACTTGATTTGTGGAATTGCTTTTATTTCTATGTATGAATCTATCTTCATTCTATATCGAGTTAATTTTAAGTTGTCGTGTTCAAGAAGTTATTATAGTACACTTGTATGTGTGGAAGTAGAATATTATTAATTACTCGTATTTGAAAAAGATCTTTGCAATTTGTACTATATGTTATTTTTAACTCCCACATATAATCTACTTTATTTTTCTGGGTTAAGTTAATAAAATAGTAAATCTTATTCAAACTAATTTTAACTGAATCCTGAAACTATTATGTAACAAACACTTATTCTTATTGAGTTTGACTATACCTAAAGTAACTATATAATAAATATAGTATATTTATTGATAAAACTTTTAGGAGAATGACCAGTCGCAAATGAAATGTAATATACTTACCAATTGTCAAGTGATTGGATGAGTTTTGTCAAACCAGATATAGACACTATTTTTTCATACCAAACATGAAAAGAGGAGGGAAACATATTAGAAGGTGTAACTTGTAAGGAATAAATTCATTAGCATTAACATATAAGCATTTTGGATCAATAAATTGTTATCTTGGACACGTAGTTAAAGATATTTTATGCTTGTTTAGCCTTCCTGGCCTAATAATTAATTACTTATTGATCACGAATGACATCATTTATTTATTTATTTATTTATTTATTTATTTTAGTTAACAAAAAACATATCTAAAGATAGAATTAGATTGTTTTTGTTTTGTTATTTTAAATATATTTATCATAAATCATTACAATATCATAATTATTTTAATAATTATCAAAATACAAAAAATTGTAAATAATAAATAACTATTATAGACTAGTAATAGTTTATGAGGCTTTAACCAAATGGATAAAGATGAGCCTCTATGATCTTTTCAACTCCCACTAGTATAGGTATTTTATCTAGTTTAATACTAGCATTTATAATTAGTTTACTTAATTTGATACCATTATAATATATTCGATTTGATATAATGTTTTGTTTGATGTAACGATGTATTCACCATTTAAAAAAAAATATATATTAAAGTCTAGTAATAAACTAAAGCATTTAATCATATACGTGGGAGATAAACTCATGACCTTTTTAATACTAGCATTTATAATTAGTTTACTTAATTTGATACTATTGTAATCCATTCTATTCGATATAAAGTTTTGTTCGATGTAACGATGTATTTACCATCTTAAAAAAATATTAAAAACTAGTAATAAACTAAAGCATATACAACATACGTGGGAGTTGAATTCGTAACCTCTTTAATACTAGCATTTATAATTAATTTACTTAATTTGATATCATTTGTAATATATTCGATTCGATATAATGTTTTGCTTGATTTAACGATATATTCACCATCTTTAAAAAAATATTAAAGACTACTAGTAAACTAAAGCTTATATACACATACGTGAGAGTTGAACTCATGACCTTTTTATCTGAACACTCATAACAAGATTAATTGACTAATTGGTATATTGCTCATCTTATGTCCCCTCTAAGGAAAAATCTTGTCCAAGTCTTTCTTGCATTGGCCAAACCCATCAAACCATCAAACAAGTGTATTGCACTGCTTTGTGATTGATCACTCTCCTGAAAGTTACATTCAATCCCAAAACAAGTGTATTACACTTCCATGTGGTTACTTTGAGTTCTATCAAACTCGGTTTGGGTCAATAATTCAGGGCAAGCGGTTTGATACTCCCTCAATTCCACAATACATGTCTTTTTAGTTAAGAGAGAATTTTTTTTTCACAATACATGTCACTTTAGAAATTCAAGATAAACTTAGATGCTAGTTTGACATCTTTACCCTTCTTCATTAAAAAGAAAAAGAAAATATATAGGAAAGAGAGAGATGGATTATGGAGAGTTACAAAAAATTTAATTACTTCTAAATGATAATTTTGTCCAATTACACTCTTATGTTTCTAAAATTTAAGATATTAATTGATTCCTTAATCTGAAAAAATCTTAAACATCATTTAACGTGAAATGGAGGGAGTAACTTTTAAAAGTTCCATGATCTCACGCTCTCGGAAATATACAAATTAAAGATAAATTTTGAAACTACTTATTTCATAAAAATAATTAGTACCTCATTAATTAATTAAAAGGGTTCTCATGCAATGAACTTTTATCTTATAATATTTTGAGACATCTTGGTCATGCTTGCTCCACGACATGAAGCAAAAGTTTTATTGGTTCTTAATTATATACACGTAGGACTTACAAACGCTGACGGCAGTGTTATTGAAATCGGACCGGACCGGCCGGTCAACCCGGTTTAACCGCTAATCGGACTCTAGTCTGGTCCGATCCACTCCTCAAAACCAGAAGCAGTTTGAACCGGTGAAAACCGGTGAAATCGACGAACCGGCAGACCGCCTAAACCGGCGGTTCATTACTTTAAAAAAAAAAATTTAAAAGCACAATTATTTTTCCATTTATGCTCTAAAAAGAAAGAAATAATAACACACTTTTAATCTTCTAATCTAATTAATATTAGCTTGTGAAGAGTAAAAATTATACTACATATATCATTAAAAAGAAAGAATGATTGGTTAAAGAAATGAAGGAACAAAAAGAAGAAAAAGTGAAGAGCTGAGCAAAAAATTAAAGCTAAGAGAGGAAAAAAAAAACAGAAGGGAGGAAGAAGAAGTGCAACGGCTGCTGTGCAAAGATGATCTTTTTAGGGTTCTATTTTTACATTATATAAGATCTTATTTTAAATTGGGCCAAGGCCCATTTTATGAACAAACCACATAGTTAATCTTTGATAGGCAATATTATTTTTATACTTAATAACTTTTATTTAATGTAAGAATTAAATATTTTGAAATTATCCAATTAATTAAAATAGAAATATTATAGGAGATTTTTATTTATATTGATCTATTTAGAATTAAGTTGTCAATAAAATATATTGTACAATTTTATATACTTTTAAGTTTTTTTTTATATAAGTGTTTTTGGTCTATTTTAGGATTTTATTTATATAATTATTTATACAATATATTTACTACATCATGATGACGTCATACCGGTTCAAACGGTTCAACCAGTGGTTCACCCGATTAAATCGATAGAACCAGTAACCTGTAAGCTTATCGATTCTATGTTCGATCCGGTTATGAAAACACTGCTGACAAGTACACTAGCTTAGTACGTTGTTCACTGTTTTGGTAAGGATTCCACGAATATATATTTAATTAATTAAGAAAACCCCTTATATCTACGCTTAAAAGTTTTTCGAGAATTCTCTGAAAATAAGATTCATATATTTAATAACCCAGATTACGTTTGCTTTTATTGATAAACCTAGATAATACTTTTTATATTACATTTCAAATAAGGTCAAAGATAAACAGGAACCTGGGAGATAATATAATTTATTTAACTTTATTACATTTCAAATATTTAATATCAAAATTGAAGGACTTTTTTCAAATTTTTTCCTCAGTCAATTTTTGGAGGCCAAGTTTTATGTTCTTTATATGGATGGAAAGTTCTTGACGATAACTTTCTAATGGAACAAA
Organism: Penstemon barbatus; assembly: GCA_003313485.2. Classification (NCBI taxonomy): domain Eukaryota; kingdom Viridiplantae; phylum Streptophyta; class Magnoliopsida; order Lamiales; family Plantaginaceae; genus Penstemon; species Penstemon barbatus. The sequence goes on along the minus strand of CM064881.1, from coordinate 356,802 downwards.
GTTCCAGTTCATGAAATGTAATAAATGATTCGCAGAAAATTAACAAGGTGTCGGGATATTAATCAAAATTAAATCATATTTCATAATGTACAAGGAATCATACCACGTAATTTCCAGATATGATATGGCGCACATAAGCATGCTATGGTAAAAATATGGAGCAACCAATAATCGCCATTAAAGCTCAAGAAAATATAATAATTTTTGACAACTCCGTTTGGAGTTTTGCTTGATATGACTACCTCTATTAATATTGAAAAGAATAAAAAATTATAACAATAATGGCGTTAATCATTAAATAGATAGGTACGCAACCGATGAAACTCCTAATTAATGTAGATATGTGCGCAGTGCTCTTTATATTTTAAATTCTTAATTTCTGGGCATGTAAGTTTAAGCAGAAGTTTCGATTTTACCACGTGGCCGGTTCCAAGTTTCAACTTCGCTGCACATAATCTAACTTCGTGGACCTTTGTTATCTGGCTACATTCCTTTTTATTTTAATTTTTTGTAATGTTTTTATGTGATGATGGTTACCTCATCTTTGATTTGATTGAATCTTCTTGAAGAATTTAAATTTTTCGTCGCAAATTTGTTCTATCTTATCAATGTAGTGTAACACATTCGTCCATCTTAAATTTAAAATACATCAAATTTTGTTAATTTTGGATGTATTGTGGATTTAAGAGGGACAAATGTGTTACAATACTATATTGATGAGAGGGATGCATCTGCTACGAAAAATTTAAGAAGGACGAATGTGTTACATTACATTGATACGTGAGACGAATGTGCAAAAGTTGACCCATAAAAAAGACAAAAAGTACGATTCACTATTTACCATAATGTGTCAAAGCAAAAAAAAAAATTCTATTGAATATTATCTCTTAGCAAGACATAAAATTCTATTTTTTATTTAATAAAATAGCACTACTTTTCTGTAATTAAATATTTTAAAATTTTATCTTAAACTAATTTATTGAATTTCATTTAATTTAACATCGGAATATGCAAAAGCATAAACTAAGATTTTTTAACAAAAAAAATAACTTGACCAAATTTTAGCAAAGGAGAATACGATAATTAAACCATATTTTCCACAATGTTAAAATTATTATAGATATAAAAGTTAAGTTTTGAGGGTCCAGAGAACAAAACATGTATACAAATATTTTAGGTTGTTAAAATTTGAGTACTTTAGGGTCTATTTGGATGGGTTTTGGCTCGGTTTCGTAGGTTTCGGTTTAAAAAAATTAGTTTGGGTGGTTTCGATGAAACCTTTGAGACTTTATTTGGATGAGTTTGGATGTTGGGGTTTAGGGGGAAAAGTAGGTGATAGGTGTCAAATCAATGTCTTTTTTAGTGAGATTTTGGGGAAAAAGCAGGTGGTAGGTGTCAAATCAATGTTTTATAGGTTTGAAGAGTTTGAGTGTGAGTTTTTAAATAGATTTTTGATGATTTTATGGGTTTGACGAAAACTCATTTGAAAGGGTTTTGGCTCGGTCTCGCGAAATCCGCGAGACCGGGCCAAAACCCATCCAAACACAGCCTTAACATCTCAACTGTTGGAGAGGATCTTAAACACTAAAGTCTAAAAGTTGAAAGTAAGTCAAGTTGTATTATAAAAAAGTTACAAGAAGATTTTTGAAATTACAACTATTAAAGTTGTAAAAATACAACAAATTTCATTAAATTAAATAAAAGTTTATCAGAATTAAAATTTTGGATCTATCACGGGTTGGACTAGAACCCGCTGTCAGCTACCGGGCCAATTGATCCTAATATTGGGCCGGGCGGTTCATTCCACAAATTTATGAACGTTTTTGTTTTGGACCTACCTAATTTAGTTATTAAATCGAGTTGGCAGAATGTCAAAACTAGCTGTCACTTTCACCCTTCAACATTGCCTCCTTTCCTTCTTCCTCTCTCCGTTTTATGGTTTTTTTTTCCTTTGTTTCATTTTCTTTCTGTTCTTTTGTTTCAATTCAACTTGGTTTCATCTCCTACATTTATTTATATTTGCAATTCGGACATTGAATCCCCATGCTTTTCGGCGACGAAAGGAAGGGAATACTATTTACTGAGATGAAGAATGAATATGTGACGGATCCGGATATCTGATTCGGATCTCGGATATCCATCGGATTCGAATCCGACAAGTGATTTCAAGAATTCGATCGGACTCGGATCCGGATAGACCCGATCCAGTCCATATCCGATCCATTGACAGGCCTTACCAGAACCCGAACCTGAGCCAGAGTCACTTCCTCCACCGCTGCCACCACCAATTTTAGCCTCCCGAACCACCGGACAACTCACACTTTTTTTATAGTTATCGAGTTAAAACCCGAAAACCCCATTTACACTTTCGTTTAGTCGTCGAAGTCAAAGGCTTCGAATTTCCCAGGTACTAAATTTTATGTTCTAAGACCATCTCCAAAATAACTCTTAAAATTTAGGGATGAGGGATATACATTCGCACTTTTTACTCTGCACTCCAACAGCTTGTTTATATTTTAAGATTTTACTTTTAAATAATATGAGAGTCCAAACCTATAAAAATTTGGCATTCTTATACTTTAAAGACTAATTCTTATAAATTCTCTTATATTTTGAGATATTAGGACTCCCTTGGAGAAGGTCTAAGGAACTTGACTTAGTTAGTTTCCACTCTTAAGGATGTTAGATTTTTGGTAAATTTAATTTAATGGTGATAAAGAATATAACTTTACTGCTGTATTTGACAATTTGTTGATTTTTTGTTACTAAATCTTATGCTTGTGAATCTTGCTACAAGAGTGTGGTAATGAGTTGATGACCAATCTATTTATAATTATCTGTTATTTTATAGCTCAAAATGTAATTGCAGCAATGTATATAGGGAAGTACTTAGGTTTGAATGTACTTAATTGATGTATTTCAACTTTTTTATTTTATTTTATTTTTTATTTTATATTATTAGGTATGAAGGAATATCCTTGGTTATTATTGTAGGAAAATCTTTCCATTCTCAATTTTGAGTCTGCATTTTGTTTTATTAGATAAGAATAAAATAAGTTAAAACTTAAAAGTTTAGTTATTTTGTATATCTACTTTAGAGGCTAAAGTAATAAATTATCACTATTGCGTTTTTTTAATTGTTACTTACAATTTGTTAGAAAAAGTTTGATTGAAATTGAAAAATCTCACCTTTAGAAGTCTTGAATTACTTAAACAACCTATTTAATTAGTGGCAAGGTTGACGTAACCTTTATTAATTTAATTTTTTGTATGACTATCTTCTTGCAGATGGTAAAGGCGAAGGTGAAGTTAAAAAAATGATCATGGTAAGTTATCTTTTTCTTTGATTCTTCCATGGATTTCCTATGACATATGACTATCTTCTTATTATTTTTTATTTCTACTTTAGATTCCATATGACATGTAATGTAGATTGATAGTGAATTTTACATCTTTGTCTTTATGCTAAGTGTAGATCCTCTTGTGATTTTAGAATATAATGTGTTACATTTTTAACCTATACCAGGAGCCTTTAGGCTGACAACGAGTCCATTTTTTTAATTGCTTTTTTTGACCCTCTCTTTATGAAGATTAATTTTTATTTTTATTTTATGGAGACTAAATCTTTTCCTCCATCTTGGCCAAGTGGAATATTTATATACTTCTTTTTATAAAAATTCAATTGACATAAACACATCTACTCATGCACTAATATATTTATTTTTTCATTTCACCCTAAAATATATTTATTTTTTCCTTTTTAAAGTATTCAATAATTGACGTTTCTCATGGATTTTGTCTTTGTGCAAGATTCAAGTTCCTTAGTAGATATAATTTTAATGAATTATGAATCATAATTATACTCTATTTACAGAAGTCGGAATATGATTTTAACAATATACTATACATATTAGTTGGACATTCGACATTTATATGTCTTGGTTAAATAGCATTTATTTGTTTTTAGGTCAGCTAGATTGCATCTTAAACATCTGTTTTGAGTGTTTAAAAATCTGTATTCTTGAAATATGGAAAATATATAAGTTAATTTTTGTTATTTTTATCAAAATATTGAAAAAATACCAAGGTTTTGTTACCAAAAAAACCGTCTAGGTCCTCCCCTGCTTGCAAGATATATTTTTGTTCTCTATTATGCTTTCTTACGGTTCTGCTTTTGTTTGGGTGTCATCAATTGCTTGAGTTCTTTTTCTGATTTTAATTTGCTAGATATTGATGAATTTTGCTGCAAACTCTGTGTTTGGCCTTGGCTTAGTCGATTTACTCTGTCTTGTCGGCCAACCTGCCACAAGGATTGTTAACAGAAGTTGCTTATTCAGATAATTTTGGGCCTCCAATTCCTCGAGTATTTTGCTATTATCTTGTTTGTGAGATCATCTTCAAATGCCCTTCTAACCCCCGTTTTATTTTTGTAATGGTGGCTTATGCACCGCCTCAATATTGGTTTCTATTTTTAGTCCATAGAATGTCCAATGGAAGCTGCATGTTTCGCTCAGTTTTAGTTCTTTTGCAACCAGGTTTGTTCTCTTTTCTTCTTTCTGTATTTTCTTTCTACTTCTATAACTATTTTATTTATTGCTATTTTGTTCTCTCTGCAGGCAGATCTATGTCCTGAAGTGATTAAGGTATTGCGTAATTAATTTTTCAATTATCAGTTTCCATTTTATACTCCCAGGTTGCTTTGTATCAGACAAAATTCAAAATCCTCAACTCAGTGAAGATAAGAAAGAGGAAATACCTGCGAATTCTATGTTTGCACAAGCTTGATTGAAGAAAGGATGGAGTTGATTTCTCCGTCATTCATTTTCCCAAATCAGAATCAATTAGGGCAAAATTAGATCTTACCTTTGTAAAGATACACCAACCCTGTAGTTGTCTTTTGTTTTCAGCTTTTATTATTTGTTTCCTTCTCCTTTTAGGTCGGTTTATTTTATGTATGAATATAGGGACTCCTCTAGCTATTTTGTAACATTATTCATTCTATTAAGTCATTTTAGAATTTTAAAAGTCATTAATTACCGAGTCAATATTATTAAAAAACTAATGTACCAAAGAAAAAAAGGAAACATCCTAGTTTGAGGCTAAATATTCATATTATGTTAAATGTAGTTACTTATTATATTTTGTTACCATGGTAAAAAATTTTAATTTTAAGGTTGATGGCAAAAATTTCGGGTTTAATTAGCAATTGATTGTTTTATTGATTTTCTTACCATGCATAATAAAATCATTGTGTTGGCATAAATTACGGGTTTAATTAGGTGATAGTAACTGAAGGTTTATATATATAAGTATATAAAGTAACACATTAATTATATATAGTATATAACACATTAATTAAAACCTATCACATTAATTAATATCACGATAACATAAATATCACATTAATTATAATCAACAAACATTTAAAAGAAAAAAAAAAAAAAGGAAAGAAACCAATCAGGTGCCGCCACTTGGCGGCACCTGTTTTAAAGAGGGGCGTTTGTCCACCAAAGCATGCGCGCCCCAGGCCGGGCGCAGGACTCCGCCGAGCCCTTCGCCCCGCCCCGAAGGCCGCCCCGCCCCTAGCCCCTCCTCCACTGGAGACGGTTCTTCTTCCCCACCCCGACCCCGCCCCTAGCCCCGAGACCCCCTTTTGAAAAACTAATGGAAAAATACAAAAACCTCCTAGAAGTAATCTCCATCCAAGACCTAATCCTGGCCTCCAACTCCACCCCACCTTCCGTCTCCTTCGAATTCCTCCACCTCCACCGCCTCTCCCAAAAGCTCCACCTCAACCGCGGCCCCGCCGGCTTCCTCCGTAACTACCCCCACATCTTCCACATTTTCAACCACCCCGCAGAACTCCACCCCTTTTGCTCCCTCGCACCTACCAACCTCGAAATCATCCGTCTCGAATCCAAAGCCATTCAAAACTCTCTCCCATTAGCAGTAACACAATTGGTCAAAGTTCTATCCATGTCGCTCACCAAAATGGTGCCGCTTCGTGCCATATTCAAGATGTGGAGAGAATTGGGACTTCCAGACAATTTCGAGGAATGCTGATGTTTTTATGCTCCAAGATGGTAATGAACCCAACACTCACTTCTTAAAGCTTCATTGTTATGATGTGTTTAAAGATTGTTTGGTTCCTAATATTGAAAATCGGAGGGTTGTTGAGTGTTGTATAGAGGAATGTAGTGTAGATAGGACTGACTTAAAGTATGGATTTAAACATGGGTTTCCACCTGGGGTGAGATTGACTAAGAATTATAAGGCTAAAGTTAAGGAATGGCATAGTTTTCCTTACTCGGGAGTCGGCGGGACCTTATGAAGAGGTGGGGATTGAAAAAATGAAGAAGAGTAAATATGGTGTGATGAGAATGGAGAAAAGGGTGGTGGGGATTATGCACGTGTTTTTTAGCTCAACTGTGGAGAAGATTAGTCATTTTAGGAAGTGGTTTGGGATTGATTTGAATGTGAGGGATTTGTTCTTTAGACCATCCTGGAATTTTCTATTTGCCAACTAAAGGAAATAGGCAGACGGTGTTTTTGGGGGATGCTCCTGTTTATAAGGCAAGGAGGAAGCTTCTAGATCTTGTTCTTATGGGGTGCCGTGGTTTGGATAGAAGTGATGATAAGTTGGAGATGGAGATGAAGTGGAAGAAATTGACAATGATTAGAGGTGAAAATAAGTTGTTTGGTGAAGCTTTTTGAGTCTTCTGAAATGGTGCTGGCTATACATAGCTAGAACGGTAGATAACGAGTGAATGATGGGATTTTGGTGGTTGTGATTTTATTGTTGTTTGAACAATTAAGTGGAGAAGTCACAGGAGGTAACTAATTTTCTACTTGTTTTCTTCTCCATGTCTATATTGTTGGTACATTTGATGCTTGACTGCATGCTTATATTATTGACATTTATAGTTTTTTTCATGTGAAAACGGCTTACATTGAGAAATACAAGAAGCATACTTTTGAAATTTTGAGAAAGGCATAATAGTTTGTAATTGGAATGCTATTAAAAAAAATTGAAATCATTTATTTAAATGACAATGATGCCAAACCTCCCTTCTGTTATCTAAGAGATAAAGAAAAGAATATCCAACATTAAAGGCTATGTTTGGTTATTGGATTCCAATCTTGCGCAAATGAACAATGAACTTCTTTGTTGATTGTGTTTTTTTTGTCCTTGTCATTTTCACTCGGCTGAAATCCAAGAGTGAAACATAGCTTAATCATTTTAGACTTCTTATGTTATGCTTTGGTGATGATTTCGAGAATTGCATCAGCATCAAATGGTTGCTTTGCATTATTGGTACGTTAATGTTGATATCTAGAAGGAATATTGGCATCAATTTCAGATTTTAAATTTTTCTCCTGTATGCTCAATCATTATATCATGCACGAGAAGTTTAATTGTGATGAGGTTATATCATCACAATCTTGGAGTTCCGTTGCTTTTAGGTATGAATCATGCAACAAGGTTATATCACAAGTCTAGTGATAGACAGAAATTTTGTAAATGTTTCAAAACAGGGCAATAAGCTTTTTTTCTTTTAAATATACATGTCCTAAGTCGTTTTATAGATCTAACAAATGTGGCCACATCCTATATTAAATAGATTGCCAACAAGATGGGCTGTTTAAGTCCACCAGGTCCAGAATGTATAATTTCAAACGGGGGTTTTGCAATGCTCAGCGCCCTTCCAACCCCAAGCCCTTGGAATTTTTAATCACTTAAATTATCTCTGATTTCAAAAATTTCAAATGAGCCCTTAAATAATATTATCTGACTGAAACATACCACATAATCAAAATCAAAAGAGATCCACGATTTTACAAATTCCGTTTTCTTTAAAAACTAATGGTATGATTTTTTGAAAATCTAAACCAAGACTAGACTAAGAAATTTCTGTAGTCCAAGTCAATATTGCAAATTTATACTACTCCATAACAAAAAAAAAAAAAAAAAAAGAAAAAAGATTGGTCCCCCAAAAGGAAAGGATTCCCTGACCCACACAGGAGGGGGGACTGAGTATACGTGGCCAATTCTAATTGAACAAAACAAGTTGAAGCACAATCTGATTGGTCAGTTCTCACAAGAACACGTTTCATAGACACCAATTCGTTAACATTTCTTTGCGCCTTTCTTTGCAAATATGAGAAATTCGTATCCTTTTCCGCGGGTCGCCATTATCATTACTCTTACACATAAATCTCTCACTCACACATATACATACATCGATTCGTACCTTAATTCTCCCTCTTTCGTTAAGTCTGTTAAAATTATATTTACACGTTTTTAGATCGGATTTGAAAACCCTAGGATTTTGATCTCCGTGCCTCAGCAATTATGGCGCATCGAAGATCAAAATTATTGATATTCATGTGCTTTATATCGTACTACCTCATCGCCATTGCCGCGTAAGTATTCTGAATCAATGTTTAATTTTTTTTGGTGCAACAAATGTGATAATTAGATTTGGATTGTAACAGGAAGAGCTACTATGACATTCTTCAAGTGCCAAAAGGCGCTTCAGATGAGCAAATAAAGCGTGCATATAGAAAGCTAGCGCTCAAGTATCATCCTGATAAAAATCAAGGAAATGAAGAGGCAAACAAGAAATTCGCTGAAATCAATAATGGTAATTGTTACTCTATCAGCATTGCTGTATGATAAAATCTGGCCTAGATAATCACCTGATATTAGTAATTATGCTTGCCTTGGAATTATACCGATTATACAAGAATGTTTCGCTCGAACCATGATTAGTTTTTGTTTGTCTGCGTAAGAATTTTCTCATAGCTGTTTTTTATTTGGAAGATGTTGACTGTTTTGAGTTGCTTGATATTGTAGCTTATGAAGTTCTGTCAGATAGTGAAAAGAGAGGCATATATGATAGATATGGTGAGGAAGGGCTTAAGCAGCACGCGGCTAATGGTGGCGGCAGAGGAGGAGGAGGAGGAATGAATATTCAAGACATTTTTAGCTCGTAAGTCACTTTCAAATATATATCATGCTAACTGTAGCACGACAATATATGGCTAGTGCATCATTACCGTGTTAATTCTGTTTATCTTAATAAATCTTAAATCTGATTATTCGCTTGACTTGATGATGATTGTAGGTGTTGTATATGTTTGAGAGATAAATAATGCCATGGTGTATATGATAGTAGTTTTTTTAATAGCTTTGGAACCTTCAATTCAAAATTGGAGGTTAATTAATCTTTAACAAAGGAGTTGATGACGTCATTGACACTAGATAAGGAAATTTTCAGTTTTAGTACGAATGTAGCTAGTTGTTTGATTGATAATGCTTGTAGATGTTTTTATTTCTTCGAAATGGCTATTTGTTGATTGTGGCATTACAACTCTGTCCATGAGTCTATATTCTGCCTTTCTGACAAGGAAATGTCTTTCCAGTTTCTTTGGCGGAGGTTCCATGGAAGAGGAAGAGAAGACTTTGAAAGGTGATGATGTGATTGTGGAATTGGATGCAACACTTGAAGATCTCTATATGGGTGGTTCTTTGAAGGTACTGAAGTTATTAGTTCTAAAAGCAAAAATAAATTCTATACAGATTGAATCTTTGATTGTGGAGTTGACTTGTGCATTTTATCTGAATTTTAGTGCTTTCAAACATTTAATAATTTATTGTTAACAATTAATTTAATAGTTGAAAATGAAAAGTTTCTTCATATTTAGAGTTTGAATCTAGTGCCTTCCGTGCCTTCATCTGCATGAAATGTAGAGATTTCAATTTGAGCCATCATAAACATAATTTGACATTGTTGCTCATTTGTGAATGTGATCTTTAATTTGACCAGGTATGGAGGGTTAAAAATGTAATAAAACCAGCACCAGGAAAGAGGCGCTGCAACTGTAGAAATGAGGTTTATCACAAGCAAATTGGTCCAGGGATGTTTCAGCAAATGACAGAGCAGGTATGTTACTGTTACAACTTGTAGTGAACGGTATTATCTTGATCTTTAATTTTTTTTAAGTTACAAATATCTTATTTGTCATATGTTGTCTTTCACCAGGTCTGCGAACAATGCCCAAATGTGAAGTATGAAAGGGAGGGTGATTTCATCACTGTGGATATTGAGAAAGGAATGCAGGATGGGCAAGTAAGCTTTATTTTTCTTTCATTTATACTTTCATGCTTCCTTATATAAGTTGAAAGATACCAATTCTTTTACACTCCCTTGTCTGCTATTTCTTGTTCTTTCGTTTCACCCGAGTTGCTTATCTACTTTTATACTTGCTGTTTTATCCATTCCTCACATTTATTTGATGAACATTTCAATTGTATTTCTGCTGTCCATCTGCTATAATGTGAAACTGCTTGGATGCCCATATTCGGCCCGATGAAGCCTAGCCAAGATTAGGTCAATCTATCATTCAATTCACAGAGCACAATCCGTTTCTCTGTAGGACTTGTTTACAAGTCTTTAATGCCACTTGAAAACATGTGCCTATATTCTACATGTGAAGCTGCAAAACTGTTGCTTCCAAAAATTTCATAGAGCTAGCCTGAAAATAGTTCTTAAGCATAATGAAAACTTAATTGATATTTCACCAATGATTTTTTTTTAGATAAATGGAATAGGCATTTTCATTTCTGAACTGCAAATTTTAATAATTCCAATATAATTTCTTTTAGTTAAAAAAGCAGTCTGACCTACTTGTATTCCCCATATGCCATAGTTCTCCAGATTTGTGATTTTGTTCATTCATAAAAGGTGGCTATTCCCAGTTCAATAGATATTATGATTCTCAACTACTCCCAACTAACAAAGAACTCTAAACTCTAAAGGAGGTTCCTATTCAAATTTACAATTAGGAAACAGAAGATTAACACATTGTGAGAAGAGATTTGGTAATACAGTTGCTATCTATAAGAAATAATTTCTCCTATTCCATGAATTTGCTCCCAGTGTCACCTCTATGTTTTGGTCATAGAAGCCCATTGGAGCAGTTAAAATCATTGCAGTGTATATTTGATTCGGCTGCTGATGGAGTCAAATCCCTTCCTCCCCCCCCCCCCCCCCCCCCCCCCCTTCTTTTTCTTCTGGCCAATCTTTGCGTAATTCATTTTTCTTAGAAGAGAGTATCTATGAATTGTTCCATTGTCTCTCTTTTCACATCTTTATTAGCATGGAGCTCTAATGTTTTATATTACAGGAAGTTGCATTTTATGAAGATGGTGAGCCAATCATTGATGGTGAACCTGGAGATTTGAAGGTTGGCAATGGACCAATTTAATTTATTAAGCATTCAATTTCTTGTTTCTTTGTTAATCATATTTGTGCATGTGCAGTTTCGCATACGTACTGCACCTCATGACCGCTTCAAAAGGCAAGGGAATGACCTGCACATAACAGTCACTATTACTTTGGTAATTTTGTTTTGGACATTCTTGAACCTTTTTCCCATTATAACCACTTTTATTTCCGAAGAACAATGTGAAGGAGACATATATGATAATCTGTTACATATGTTTGGTTGACTAATCAGTTTTTGTAAATTTTAAACCTTTTTCCCTTTATAGTCACTTTTATAGGTAACTGGTGGTGGTTTGCTGAGAATACTCGCCTTTGATACTTGGGTTGCAATTTTTAAGTTCAGCTTAAACTCTGATTTGTGCCTCAAATTTATTTCTCTAGGAAAAGTCATTTTAGTAGCGTCAAATAGATTATGATCTATGGCACACATGAGTGCATAAAGGTTTTGTCTGTGGATTCTTCCCATCAGAATATAGGAGATCAAATATTATTTTTGCTTGTTTAAACTGTGCTAGTTCCCATTATAAATTTTTAATAGAATTAAGTTATTTCTTTTTTCAATTATCTCATCTCTTTCATATACTACAAAGTTCATTTCCTGTCTTCCTTGTATGCCAAATACTGAATGGTTTTTAACGAAGCATCCTCTCCCTTTTTTGTGCAGGTGCAAGCTCTTGTTGGTTTTGAGAAGACCATTAAACACCTTGATGAACATTTGGTGGACATCAGCTCCAAGGTGAGTGCAATATAGCTTGCATTCAGTAGTAGACATTTTGTGCAGAGGTGATTTACACTCGGACCCCCTGAGGTTTACCGTAATTACTTAAAAGCCCCTATGGTTCCAAAAGTTACAAGGACACCTCTTGCAGGGGTTTTTTGCAAATATTTTCAGACGTTGCAGGGGAAGTCCTTGTAAGTATTGTTGAAGCGGTAAGGGATGTTTTGGTGTACAGTCTAAACCAGAGGGGATCTCCTTGTAAATTCTGAAACATTAGGGGTTCCTTGTAAGATGACTAAACCTCAGGAGGTCGGGTCGTAAATCCCCCTTTATGCAATGATTGCATATAATATGATGCAGACAATTCAGTTTTATTTGACAATACACTGTTTGAATTGGATGATATAGTCTTGTTTCTCCTATTACTTAGAAACTCTCCTCTTATTAATGTCTGCTAGTGTGCTGCACAAATTAATTTGTCAAATTATTGGATATTTTAAGAAAGAATGAAATTTATGTGAATTTTGTTTCTTTTTTGCTCAGGGTGTGACAAAGCCTAAGGAAGTGAAGAAGTTTAAAGGAGAAGGGATGCCATTGCACTTTAGTAACAAGAAAGGTGATTTATATGTCACGTTTGAGGTCCTTTTTCCTACTTCATTAACGGAAGACCAAAAGACAAAGATCAAGGAAACACTTGGTTGAGCATACACATTTAGAATGTAACAAGGTTGTCCTTCAATTCTTTCTCTGGTTGGTCTCCGCAATTCGTTTAAATGGCATGAGCGTTTGTAGAGGAGAGGTGGCACATGAGGAATGCTTAACGTATTATTTATACATAGCTCAATTTTCCTAGCAATTCATTTTCTGCCGTTTCATTTTGTAATCTAACTCATTCATGTTAACTTAGAATTTGTATATTTCTCTTTGATATGGTTTAAACATTCAAGCACCCTTCACGGATACTTTTGCAATCTTCATAGTATTTTTGTCCTCTAGGAATGCTATGACCAACACTATTTTATAAGGTATAAGGTATTCCGTACTTGATTTTGACTAATCAAATCTTAGGTAAACATATATACAGTCAAGGAGTCAGAATTCGGTCGAGTTGAGTTTCATCTTTCATTAAATTGGGATAATTCGCTTTGGATAGGACTTTTGTTCGGATCTGATTTTGAGTCCATCAAATCTTGTTAAAATTCGATTGGTTTTTTTTTCGGTTCTTTTTTTATTCAATGAAACTCTCAGTATGAAAATTATCATCAATATTTCTCTACAATAATTTTGCTAAATTTACATTTTCATTTACCTTAACTTAAAGATCAACCCTAAAACCAAATCGAAAAATATATATGAATAAAATTAGAAAAATATTAACTCATATCTTGAAAGTTGATGTATTATAATTTTTATTTATTATTGAATTAGCATATTAATTTGTTGATGTTGAGCAAGATTCATAATCGCTCCACATATCTTTTATCACGAATTTTCTAATAATTCAATCAAATTGGAACCAACACCACCACCACCGCTTCCCTCTTCCACCACTATCACCACTATTTTCACTACCAGAATCATATCCACCACCTTGTCCTAACCCAGAGCCCCTAACCACACCCCCGCCTCCACCAATACCTCGACCCTCAACACCGTTTACCCTTTCCAGTATCCCCATCACCATAACCTTCTCCGGAACTAGATCCAATAACCCCATTTCCTCCACGTCCGCCTTCGCCTCTAGAACCACCACACTCAAATCTAAATGTAATTGTGGCATTGTTATATTAAATTTTTATTTAGTGTAGCACTTAGGTTACTTAATTGATGCATTTCAACTTTCTTTTTCATGAATTACCGCAATTATTGGAATTACTCTAGTTAGGTTACTTTCGGAAATAGACATAGCAATATCATTGGTTATTGATGTAGGAAGATTCAGTGTCTCAATTTTGAGTCCGCATTTAGTTTTACTCCATCCATTTAAATTAACTGATACATTTGCAAAAAAATTATGTTTCAAATTACTCGTCGCATTTAGTTTCCCAATTAATTTCTCAATTTTACCTTTTTTTACTTTTAGGATTACACAATAAAATAAATTGCACAAATATTACTGACATTTATTTAAGCAATTGATAAAATATATTTTCTACATTTTATCTTAAGAAAATGACTAATTATTAAGTTTTTTAATATGTGTGAAAATGTCAAATATGTCAATTAATTTGAAACGGATGGAGTATTAGATAAGAATAAAATAAGTTAAAGTTTAGATATTTTGTATTTCTACTTTAGAGGATAAAGTACTAAATCACCCCTCTAAGGTTGATATTTTTGGGGGATTTCGAGTTGAAAGTTACAATTTGTTGAAAAAGTCTAATTGAAATGAAAAAAATCTCCCCTTTAAATGACTCTAATTACTACAGAAATATCTGCGTAATTCGTGGCAAATGTTAATGGTGTGAAGGTGATGTTTAATTAAAGGACAAAACTGGAATAGGTGGAATTGGTAGAAATTACCAGTGTAAGTTCCTTTTTTCTTTCTACATCTTCCATGAACTTAGTCTTGCATGTATGTTTTCCATTAATTGTGAAAACATACAATAAATCGAGGAATGCAAACATAAGAATTATAAGTTATAGTTTGTGTCGTACATCAAGCATTTCCCGTGGAAATATCTGATACCTCGTCTACTCAAGTAAAATTGCAAGATCATGATCGTCAACATGAATTGCGAGTTTGTTATGCAAGAGTACTTCATGTACTATGATGCAAATATTGTTCAATAATCAATCCACTCATTTTAATTTTCTTGCATTCCCTATGTTTTGATTCTCATCATTTTTTTCACAAAAAAAAATATATATATATATATATATATATATATATATAAGATATTATTTAAATGTACTTTAAAAATTCAAAATGTAGTTGAATTCATTTTTTCGAAGACACGCAAGTTGACAAATAAGTCCCTTGTTTGACTCGATAATTTGGGTGTCAAATCTTTAATTTGTGTGATAAAAACATTACATGTGCAAAGACTTAAATTGAAAACCTAAACAACAATTACGGAACTATCTTAGTCGCATTCAACATATAAAGTCATTGCAGAGTGTTTATGGTTTTTCTAATTCTTTAAATTGATTTAAGTTCATAATTTTTTCAAATTTTATGAATCTTTTATTTGTTTTGGATTGTAAGTTTTCAAAGAAATTGTTTCCCAATATTGGTTCACTTAGCATTTCCCAATATTCTATAAATATTTATGCAATTGTTAGCTTATACATCACTAACCATTAGAATGTCTATAAATATTTATGCAATTGTTAGCTTATACATCACTAACCATTAGAATGTTAAAAATGCTAAGTGAAGTTGAAAGATGGGTAGGAACCTTATGTGAAATGAACTCTAATATTTTCCTCAAATCATCGGCTTCTTAATAGATTTTTTTTTTATTTATATTAGTGATTTTTCTTAATGGACGTTCAAGATCAACTTAATCAATTGACTAAGATTAAGTTTCTATAATGATCTAACATACCTAGAAGGAAATGAACTCTAATATTTTCCTCAAATCATCGGCTTCTTAATAGATTTTTTTTTTATTTATATTAGTGATTTTTCTTAATGGACGTTCAAGATCAACTTAATCAATTGACTAAGATTAAGTTTCTATAATGATCTAACATACCTAGAAGCTATTATACAAATTTCAAAGATCATGTAAATCATGTTTCTAGTTATATATATAGTACAAGTTTAAAATATCATTCCTTAAAATTTCTTAAAGAATCCTTAATAATATAAACGAAAGACATTGTAAATCGTATAAAAGCAGGTGATTTAATTTTTTGTTGATATTATAATTAAAATTGAGAGACCTTATTAACCATCATTTGATTAAGAGTCGGAAATCATTGCAAAATCCAGCGACAATGGATCAACATTGTTTTTTCTGATGACAAGTTAGCATTTTGTCTCTAAAAATATTTATACTACTGAGGATTAAAAATGGACAAAAAAAAAAAACTAATTTCACACTGTAAAATAGCAATTCTATCATGTGCACTAAGACAAATTATTACATTACTCTCAGTCAACTGATACCAATTTCTCTTCATCTACATCAAAAGCTTTCCTTGCTTGCTTTAGTTCTTCATTCATTGACAACAATTCTGTACACCGGTTAAGTTTTGGCAAATCCTACAAAATCAAAGTTTTATATGAAACACAAAATAGATATGGATAAATCACTATTACTTGCTTTTAAAATGTACAAAAGTTCCCCCTTGAACTTATAGTGGAGTTGCACTTTCCCTCCTAAATTTACATCCTTGTTGCACTTTCCACCCTGAAATATTTGGCTGGAAAAGTTCTCTGAAAAGAACTCAAGGGGACAGTGCAACATTAATGTAAGTTCAGGGTGGACAGTGCAAAAATATTAAGTTCAGGGCGGAAGTGCAACTTGACTGTAAGTTCAGGGGAGAAAGTGCCATTTTCTTGATAGATATATACCTATTACTTGTGAGATGATAGAATTATATAATCCACATAATTAAGAGAATTAAATTTTCAATGAAGAAAAGTACCTTCCGAATTAGAAAGAGAAAATCCTCTGTCAAAAGCTTTCCTCTTTTGGTTGCAACATCTTGAGCTTTGTGGACCTGTCGAAATCACACTTAAAAGTTCTTCTTTTTTGCTATTGAGAACAAACTAAAAAAAAAAAGTCATCTAATTATTAAATGATTTTTTTTAAATAAAAACTTGCCATATCAGTGACATACTCTACAACAATATCCTCAACAAGTGCTACAGTCTCCGGAAGTGGCTGCAGTGCAACAATAGCAACAAAATCAATCACAAGTAGAGATCAATTTCATAAGTTAGAAAATGAAAATGTAATTTGAGTATTCGGCACATTGCACCCCATAATTGAAATATTGGCACTTTATACCGTCAAATTGTATATTCTTTGACATTATAGGGGGAATTTTACACCTCAGTAGGGTGCACTTTGCCAAAACTTGTGCAATTCTAGGGTGCAGTGTCAATTTCAATTTTAGGTTGCAAATGTAAAAACAGTGTATTTCTGGGGTGCTGATTGTCAATCGCTCATTAATAGCAGTTACATATTACTTCATGAATTAAAATGACGAATTTCAGCTTTTAAAGTTCAGAGCTATCGACTCACTTTGAACCCTGGAATTGATAGTTTGACACTTGGCACCCTGAAATTACATATTATTTGGAAAGTGCCAAAAATGTATATTTCTTGAGTGCAAAGTGCCAAATAATGTTGAAGAACGGAACACTCATAGTAATATAAACGAGAAAATCTCAAGAAACAAAGACATACATTTGCATCATCTCCGAAACCATACATCATATGGTGCACTGTTGCATAAAAATAAACAATGAGTATATTAATAGATCATAAAATTGGAAGAGAAGAAGAAAGCTCACAATCTTTCTGGAACATTCCACGTTTGCGTTTCAACGAGGCTTCTGAAGGTTGTGAAGATCCAACTTTCACTTTTGAGGAAGGTCCTGCTCCAGCAGTACTCATCTTCTATACCTAGTAATATATTAATCACCATTGCTTTAATAAATCACTGAATATTCCAACTTTATCTCTAATTAAAATAAAACCTCAGAAAGTAAACAACTGAAGACATAAAAAACTAATGGATCCTATAACTTACTAGTAGTTCCGAGTAATTTTCCAAACATGGAGGGTGTTCAATGTAATTACACTAAACCTAAGTCAGGGGTAGTTTGAGTAATTCTCCCAATAAAATGTTGAAGTTCAGGAATGAAGAGAATAACATACTACAATACTCATTCTCTCTGACTAAATCATTTAAGAGATGTATGATTTGACTTTAAATAAAAGTACATTGAAAGAAAAATGGTAAAATGGTAAATTCTTTTGCCCAATCTTTCAAACCATTGCTTATGTTAAACTTGAACCCAAGCTTATATCTGAAGCTCTATCAGAAAAGCCCTAAGTCCTCTAATTCATTCTAAAGCATCAAATTTAAACATTTTTAGTTGCTAACCTCACCGACTAATTTCCTTAAACACAATTTAATTGACCATCTAGTAAATTAAACACACATTATATATATATATATATATATATATATATATATATATATATATATATATATATATATATATATATATATATATATATATATATATCAGAAATTGTTAAAAAAAAATGGTTGCAGTGTATATAACTAAACTGATTTATCTAACATTCTATTTCAGAGAGTGGAATTAAATACAAATAGCTCTATGAAATCCAGCAACGTATGCCTAATTTACATTATCATAATGCCTAATATCAAATAGGTTAGTAGGTTCACATATATTTTACTGAGTCGAACTTCAAAATCTAGTTAGGTAATAAAATGTTGTTGAAGGCTTCTTTGATATGTTTACCGAATTGAGCTCAAGTAAGTTTATCCCCAATAAATTGAACATTATAGTCTATAGAGTAGTTTGTTTGATTTCAGACTTAATTACAAATAGAAAAAATACCTCGATTTTAGGAAGTGATAATCACAAAAAAAAAAAAAAAAAAAAAAAAAAAAAAACAAAAACTATCAAGAATTACAAGATTAAGAATCTCTTCTTCAAAATTATCCAAAAATTCATATAATTAAAACCCTAACCTGCGAGAGGCGAGAGATGGCGGCAGGTGGCGGCCCTGGGAGAGAGATGTTTGCTGAGTGTTTGAATATTAGATCCGATATACTACTATAAGTGTAAGTCTAGTTTTGGGCCCAAATCTGGATCATAAAAATCTTATACATAACAGCATTGGGTCCAAAGTTGGGCCTTATACTTATTTTTGTTATTAAAATAAAAGGCTACATTTTGTTTTTTGAGAAAATAAAAATAGAAAGCGTACATCTATTCCAATTCGAGTCCGAACAGATTTATCAGGATTTTGATTCGATTATAGATTCGATGGATCTGATCCGATTATAGAAATTTTAAATTTGAAATACTTTGAGCGAATTTAAATTTAGTTCAATCCGATTCATTATGGATCTTTATTCGACAATAAATAAATAATTATATATGTACATAATGTTTATTAAAATAAGTAACATTAATAATATTTTACCATTAAGTTAAAATTATAGAAGTAAATAATTCAATAATAATCATATTTTTATGCATATTTTTATCAAAAAATATATAAATAATAATTAAGAAATATTTTTTTGAAAATGAAGATTGTATTGAATTCGGAGAAGATCCGATATTCA